>OZ020194.1:4114591-6597502 GCA_963971165.1 Philopedon plagiatum
AAAATTTTAAATTCCAGGCCCGTATTAAAAAAAGTTGACATTTTCAATTTTTACATTTTTAACACCCTGTATATCAATTTTTTCAAAATATTATTTTTTCATTGGAAAGAGCATAAAGAATTGACCCTAACGGCATAATTTTCAAAGTTCCCGCACCCATCACTTGATTAGAATAAATGGTTGTTTTGTAAAAAATTTCAAAATGGTGCATATTTGGAAATTAGAAATTAAGAAAATAACAATAAAAAAGCAAAAACTGCTTCCGAAGTAAAAAAATAAATGTACTAAACGTTTAATAGTTTTAACGAGACTAAATTTTAGGGAACAACACAACAACAAATAACAAAGTAATAATAATAATAACAAAACTGCAAGTTAAAATCGACTGCTTAAAATCTAATACATAGAAAAAGTTTTAGCAAGAATTAATTTTAAGAGCACTTTAGCAGAACACTGTTATTTAAGAAGCTGTTCAAAATGCCCTCCATTGGCTTGTTCACATCTTCGTCTTCTGATGTTTAAATTTGACACTGCTTTTCTAATTGCGTCTGGGTTATTTTTTATTTCCTGAAAAGCATTAATAATTCGTTGCAAAAGCTGCTCCCGCGTGTTGATTTCTTCTGAATAAACCAAATTTTTCATATTCCCCCAGAAAAAAGAGTCCATAGGATTAAAGTCCGGCGACCTGGCTGGCCATAAATGGGGCCCTCCACGGCCTATCCATCTGTTAGGAAACGTAATATTTAAAAAT
Organism: Philopedon plagiatum; assembly: GCA_963971165.1. Taxonomy (NCBI): domain Eukaryota; kingdom Metazoa; phylum Arthropoda; class Insecta; order Coleoptera; family Curculionidae; genus Philopedon; species Philopedon plagiatum. The sequence continues at coordinate 4,115,343 of OZ020194.1, forward strand.
TCAGATACAACCCTTGCAAAATGTGGTGGGGCCCCATCATGTTGAAAAAAGAGCCCTCTCACGTTAGCATTTTCATTCTGCATAAGTCCTGGCAAAATGTTTTGTAAAAAATTTAAATATTGATTTCCATCTAATCTTTCAGCAAAAAAGTGCGGCCCAATTAATTTATTATTTATTATACCTGCCCAAACGTTTATGGAAAATTTGTGCTGCGAATGCGATTGTCTGATGGCATGTGGATTTTCTAACGACCATACATGGGAATTCCTTGAATTATTTACACCATCTCTGGTAAATTGTGCTTCATCGGTCCAGAGGATTCGATAAAGACTCCTTTGGTGTCTACTGAGCCACTGGCAAAAGAGTAACCGGTTTGCATAATCGCCTGGTTCCAATCTTTGAACTTCTTGAACATGAAACGGATGCAAGCCTTCCTTTTGCAGTGTTACATTAACTCTTTTTTGCGGGATTCCTAGACGTGTCGCAATTTTTCGAGTAGATGTTTTGGGATTATCTTCAACAAGATTTAAGATATCTTCTTCCTCCTGAACTGGATGTCGTATTGGTTGATCAATATTATTGTCGGTGGGAAAATGTCCATGTTCTCCAGCAAATAAAAATACATTTGCAAATGTTTTGTGATATGGACATCTTCTACCCGGAAATCGCCTACGATATTCCCGAACAGCAGCTCTTCCATTACCGTTACAAAAACCGTATACAAAAATAATGTCGGCATATTCGGCATTTGAAAATTGGTAAGGCATCTTCAACAGAAAATTGCAATAATTGTTAACCGAATACTAACAAAGGTCAGACAACTGTCACATATCTGATAGTGACTTGAATTGTTGCTATGGAACAGTAACTCGATAGTCTTTGGTTTGTTTTTAAATGAGGCAAAGCCTACTTCACAAAGTTTGAAATTTCTGACTGTAATTTACGATTTTTTGTCGATGTCTAAAAAGCAATCATTATCTTGCAGTTTTGTTATTATTATTATTACTTTGTTATTTGTTGTTGTGTTGTTCCCTAAAATTTAGTCTCGTTAAAACTATTAAACGTTTAGTACATTTATTTTTTTACTTCGGAAGCAGTTTTTGCTTTTTTATTGTTATTTTCTTAATTTCTAATTTCCAAATATGCACCATTTTGAAATTTTTTACAAAACAACCATTTATTCTAATCAAGTGATGGGTGCGGGAACTTTGAAAATTATGCCGTTAGGGTCAATTCTTTATGCTCTTTCCAATAAAAAAATAATATTTTGAAAAAATTGATATACAGGGTGTTAAAAATGTAAAAATTGAAAATGTCAACTTTTTTTAATACGGGCCTGGAATTTAAAATTTTCTGATACTGCAATTTTAAGCGACAGATAGGTTACAGATGTTGACCCAATATGAAAATTTTATACGGAGTGCATTAAAAAATATGACAAGAACAAAGAATTGCTGAAGTTCATAAAACACCCTGTATCTTATTAACTATCGACAATTGAACCATCAAAGATGGGTGATTAAGAACCCCCAAGGTATTATTTGTCTTGTGTTGAAGTATGTTCATTTAGATCCGCGTCACCCTGTATATATATATATATATATATATATATATATATATATATATATATATATATATATATATATATATATATATACAGGGTGTTTCCTAACCTCTCTGACAAAAGATCCGCGTCACCCTGTATATATATAAATATATATATATATATATATATATATATATATATATATATATATATATATATATATATATATATATATATATATATATATGTATATATATATATATATATATATATATATATATATATATATATATATATATATATATATATATATATATATATATATATATATATATATATATATATATACAGGGTGTTTCCTAACCTCTCTGACAAAAGCAAGGAGGAGAATCCTCACATAATTTTAAGACGAAAGTGTGTTATAAAATTATTTAGAATGTCGCATTGTTTTCGAAATACAGGGCAGGGGCGGACATATGACCGGGCAGTTCGGTGCGGGGCCCCGACCTTACAGGGGCCCCCGGATATAACGGCTAAATAATATAATAATTATTAATACACCACTGCACACCTACTAAAAAAATCAGCAACAGGAACTTTTTTTTTAAATAGAACGCTCTATATTTTATTCGATTTTCGAATTCAGCTTAAAATTCTGAATACTTCTTATTGGGAACATTTTATCCTAAAGTTAACAGTTTTTGAGAAAATGGTGGTTAAAAATCTTTATTTTATTACATTTTACCCTAAAATACCTGTACATGAAATTTACCTAAAATGTCTGCCATTGTCAGTTTCGTTTATTTACGAATAAATAAATCGGTCAAGTGCAAGGTATACTTACACAGTTAGTATTCCGTGCCATCAACCTCCCACGTAAGCTGAGCAAAGTTCGGCCGCCCGATCTGTGTTCATCTGCCGCGTTACCCTCCGCCGACGGCACTAACGCCGTATCAAATCGCGTATGCGCGGAGCTGAGTGGGCGAAATTAAAAATTTTGAAAAACATGTAAGGACAAAAGTTGTTCCTTACATCGTGAGAAATATTTTTTGTTTATAAACTTTTGTATGTGAATAAGAGATCTTTTGAATTTATTATTAAAAATTACGCATGTATGGAAGCAGACTTTTGTGAAGTTTATAAAGTTTTTATCTTATTTTTTACTCTTCCAGTAACGGTGGCCTCTTTGGAACGATCTTTTGGTAAACTAAAAATTTTAAAAAATTGTATAAGATCTACGATAAGTGAGCAGCGATTGCGTGATTTATCAGTATTGTCTGTAGAATATAAAATTGCGTCCAACTTGGATATCACTGATTTAATAGATCGCTTTGCAAATGCCAAAGTTAGAAAACGGGCGTTATAATAATAAAAACATAATTATGAGTTAGTTCTTCTATTCAACTTTAAGTTTGGCAAATTTTTAAACAAATATATAAGTACGTATATTTGCTATTAAATTAAATAGTCCAATTATTTGAGTAAAGTCATTTTTAAAAGGTAAGTTCGTCTTGAAGGCAAAAATACAGGGGCCCACAAGCATGTTTTGCACCGAGGCCCACTTCGGCCTAGATCCGCCCCTGATACAGGGTGTTAAAGAAATAAAAATATATGCGTTTTTTTTTAAATTATTAATTAGTGGCAAGCGATATTCCAGTGATATTTGGTACACATAATAAGGGGTTTAAATACTTTACTTTGTGTCCATTTTAAACTTTTCAAATAGTTCAGTGGCGGAGATCCGGGTAACGAGTACCATAATTTCGTAACAATAAATAATACAGGCCTGTTTAGCATTGAATATTTTGATCTTACCTAATGTTAAAATTAATTTTAAGCAAATTACTCTTTCGTTTTTCTCCTATCTCTTAGGGTTTTAGAGTAAGCAATCATTTTAATTGCTCATGTCGCTTTAATTAAGGTAGGTACAGCAATAATTATTATTTTGATAAATTATTAAGAAACTCTGAGCCAACTGAAAAAGTTAAAGGTAAGTAGGTAAGAGTTTTAGGCACGTTAGATCTCTATTTTAATTTATCCAATTTGTTTAGAGACGAAAGTAGAATAAAGAGTTATTTTTCGTATTTTTATTATTTTGTTATTTCAAATGATATGAGTAGGCTTTGCTTCGTTCCATGGCAACAACATTTGTTTTGTATTGCTTTGGTTTCTTTTGGCCACCCCGTTCACCGGATCTCAATCCATTGGATTTTTGTTTTTGGGGATACCTTAAACAACTTGTTTACACTACGCCTATTGAAACTGAAGAAGACTTGCGATTGCGTATTATTAATGGTTTTAATATGATTCGCGCCAGTCCCGAAATTTTCCAACTTGTAAGAGACAATTTAGCACGTTGGGTACGCGGGTGTTTACTGGCTCATGGAGGACATTTTCAGCGGTTTATTTGACTTTTGTTCATGTGAGTTCATTATGTAAGATTCTTAAATAATTTTATTTAAATGATTTTTATTGATACTATATCAACTACTAGGTAATTCGTGTAACATAGCAAATAAATTACATTTTACTCTAAAACCCTAAGAGATAAGAGAAAAAAGCAAGAGGCGTAATTTGCTTAAAATTAATTCTAACATTAGGTAAGATCAAAATATTCAATGCTAAACAGGCCCGTATTATTTATTTTTGCGAAATTATGGTACTCGTTACCCGAATCTCCGCCACTGAACTATTTGTAAAGTTTAAAATGGACACAAAGTAAAGTATTTAAACCCATTATTATGTGTACCGAATATCACTGGAATATCGCTTGCCACTAATTAATAATTTAAAAAAAAACTCATGAAATGATATTTTTTTAACACCCTGTATTTCGAAAACGAAGCGACATTCTAAAAAATTTTATAACACATTTTCGTTTTAGAATTATGTGAGGATTCTCCTCCGTTCTCTTGTCAGAGAGGTTAGGAAACACCCTGTATATATATATATATATATATATATATATATATATATATATATATATATATATATATATATATATATATATATATACATATATATATATATATATATCCGCGATAGCAGGAAGGCACCCAGACCAGAATCAGAAAGAATGGTCCTACTATTTTATTTTGTGTCATTTCACAGTCGTGTTTTGCACTAACGAAAGAATTAAAGCTTTTTTTTCTGACATAAATATTACCTATATCGACCGAAGAAAATTCCCCATTTTCTATAAGGGAAAGTAGTCGCGATTGAGAAAAAGTATTCAAAACTGGAGTAGTGGGAATGCAGTGTCAGGAAAACCGCTGAAGCTATAAATATGAATTTTTCTAAATTCAACCCCTACGGGGTCATAAGGGGGTGCAAAATAAAATTTCGATTTTTTTTTAGTAAGCTATAAATATGTCTTTCTATGTTTCTGCACCAAAATGACATTTTTGTATTGTTAAGCTAAGCTATGTTTAAAAACCAAAATAGCAATAATCGGCGCTCATTCAATACTCTTAATTTATAGGGTTTTATTTGCCCTTTCTTGTCTCAAAATTACGGATAATTTTTGAGGTCACAATAATTTTTGTTTTAACAATAATTGCCTGGATGCCGTGCCACTTAATTTAATTTTAGTGTAGTGGTATTATTAATCCAATACTAGCATTTTGAGTAGATCTAGAAAAAACAGATAAGAGCGAAAACTGATTTTTGTAAAGTGGTTGATAAGATTACAACAAAGTTAAATAGGATATCATAAAAATAACTTTTCTTTTGCTAGCTGTAACGTGCATGTTACCCGTGAAAAAAAGTTATCATATATATGTCTGGGTCACATTCTAAGAACCAAAAGCCTAAGAAAGCCCTTAAAAATGCAATTATACTATTAATTGGAATTAGTAGATACGATTTTTTTGATCATACCTAAGCACGACTAACAGACGGAAAATGTAATGTTTTCAGATCTTCTATGACAAGGGCATCTTTCCAGACAGCTAAAAAACTGCTTGTGTGAGCCTGTCTCGAAGAAAGGTTCCAAGTCCCTTCCATCCAATTATAGACCCATCTCTCTTCTCTCTGTTGTCAGAAAAGCTATGGAGAAAGTCATCAACTTGTAAATTCCAAAATATCTAGAAAAACTCAAATCATTCATGACAGACGGATTTTGTCACCAAAGCTCCACAGCTGATCTTTTTACCTTTGTCACATCACTGGAACAAGAATCTCGAATTTCATGTCGAATCCGATTCTTGCTCTTGATATTTCTAAGGCCTTCGATCAAGTGTGGCATGCCGCACTTCTCAACAAACTATCATACGGTCTTTCTCCCAAACTATGTACCTGGATCGGTAGCTTTCTCTCTAATCGGCGCGTATCTGTCGTGGTGGACGGCCACCTATCTAACTTTCATTCTATAAATGCTGGCGTACCTCAAGGTTCAGTCCTGACACCAATCCTACTTTTTCTTCACATTAATGACCTGCTTTCTTCGACTACTAATCCCATTCACAGTTACGCAGACGATAGTACTCTTCACCCTAACATGCATTTTTCCAGACAAGTCTCAAATCAAGAGCTAGATAATAGACGCAAATCTACGCACCTATCCCTTTCCCAAGATATTCAATTAATTGCATAGGGGTGCCAAAAACCGTGTTTAGTTCAACGCCTCCAAGACCCAGTCTTGCTCCCTGTCACGCAAAAAATCTGGGAACACTTACCCCATCCACATAAATGGCCAAGCCCTACAGAACAATGATACGTTCAATCTTGTTGGTATCGCTTTCGAACACGATCTCAGCTGGCACAAAGACATTACTTCAATGGCCACATTAGCAGCTAAAAACCTTGGTTTTCTCTTTCCAGCTAGAAAACACTTCTCTCCTTCCAACTTACACGCTCTCTATGTTTCATAAATAAGACCTAACCTAAAGTACTGTTCCCACATCCGCATGGGGAGCAGCAGCGCCTTCGACACTGAACATCCTTGATTCCATCGAAAGGAGAGTCATTCGACTCGTCAATGACCCAGTGGCGCACTCAGGGGGGGGGGGGGTTGGGGGTCATAACCCCCCCGAAATTTTAACAAGTGCAACATGAATATCAAATAATTAATAATTTTTCACTAAACATAGCCGTATCCAGCTCTTGTGAAGTTCCCGCAATTAGGAACTGTATGGGTACGATTCTAAAGCTATATGATTTTTTTAATAGTCCCAAAAGACAAACAATATTTGGAAGAGGCCGACGTTTCTTCTAGCCACAAAAAATTGACGAGGCTTTGAGCAACTAGATGAACTGAAAGGTGCAACTCTGTTGCAGTTTTTTTAGAGTTATATGATGGCATTGTACTTGCTTTAGATAAGATTTCTCAATGGACAGATAGAGATTCGGCAAATGCTGCAGATCAGTTAGGCTCTTCAATAAGAAAGGCTGAATTTGTCATCTCTTTGCAGGTGGTCAATCAGGTATTTAGTTTCAGTAGCTTTTTATGTCGTCTTGTATAACAACGAAATATTGATTTAAGAAAGGCAACTAATTTAGCGGAAGATACTGAACAAGAAATAAAAAATTTGAGACAAAATGCAGATAAGGTATTTAATAAGTTATTCTTGAATGCTCAAAAACAGGCTAAAAATTTTGACTTTCCTTTAAACAAGCCGCGTATTAGGTACTACTTCTCAAACAAAAAGATGCAATATAAATGTTGACAGTGTTGAAGACTACTATCGCATTTCAATATATATCCCATTTTTAGACAGTTTTATAAATAATTTAAAAGAAAGGTTTTCAAAACATAAATCACTACTGGTTGGATTTCAAAGTTTATTGCCGACAGATCCTCTCAATCTTTCTGATGCCATTATAAAAGAATTTGAAGATTTGGTAATGTTTTATAGAAGTGACCTGACAGGTAGGTACTCTTGATGAACTGAAAGTGGGACTTAAATTTTGGTACAGAGCAATTGCTAGACTTGAAAAAGACCAGTGGCCAAAAGATGCCTTAACTGCTTTGGCATATTGTGAAAAGACGCTTATGCTGCCTAATATTAAAACATTATTGACTATACTCGCAATTTTGCCTGTGTCTACTGCGGAGAATGAAAGAACTTTTTCTGTATTACGACGTTTAAAAAATTATCTACGAAATTCATCTTCCGACATAAAGTTAAATGGTTTAACACTGTTACATCTTCATAGATCAATGGATCATGGATCCAACGCCTGATGCTATTTTGGATAAACTAGCAGAAAAGCATCGAAAACTTGACATCAGACTACATTAAGTAATAAGTTTAGTTTTGTATTTTAAATTTGTGTTCAATATTTTTGACAAAAATTAAATTACTCTAGTATTACTATACTCAAAAACAAAGTTACTAAAGTTTAAGCAGAGCTTTTTTATATTGGAAAGATTTATTTTTATTGGTACTATCTTTAAAATAGGCACCTACATAAATACTTACAAAATTTAAAACCCCCCCCGAAAAAAAAATCCTGGGTGCGCCACTGCAATGACCCAGTCCTCACAAGAAAACTCCCTTCTCTCGCTCATCGCCGCTCTGTTGGGGATTTATCCCTTTTGCACCCCCCAGATATGGGAACAGTATTCTAAATAAGTCTTATTTGGGAAACATAGAGAATGTATAAGTTGGAAAACAATCGCAAACAATGCTCTTAAGTTGTGAGCAATTACCAGGTCTACAAAATGGAAAATTTTAAAAAGTGTTTCGATTGTGACACCAGCTTTAGTTATATGCTGCAGTGCTGATTGCAAAAATGACATGGATTTTTTTTATGTATCACATAAAATTTTACATTGTCACTCTTTTGCCGAAAATGGAATCTTCGTCGTTTTGCCTGCAAACTTTTTTTCACCGAATATTTACTGTAACGTTTATTTGGTAAATTACATTGTAACATCTAGAAGTTCTCGAAAATTCTCGAATATTTTGCGAAAATCTGGACAAAGGAGACACTATTTTTATTATCAGACGTTTAAAGTTAAAGGTTTAAAGTTAAAGTAACAAATTGCCTGCATATGTTTCCCTTTACCCTCCAAACCTCCAAATTCGGTTTCAATAGATTACATTTCCCTTCTCCTCAGACGCTCACGGTACGTTAGTACTTAGGCTTGAAGTCTATGTGGGATGTCTCAGTTAAAAAAAATCAGGTTTTGGAATTGCATTAAAATCACTGTAGACCAGTCATATTATATCAGACTTAAAAACTAATGTGTTGAATGTGAAGCGATGTGCTGTCAACTTAGTAGACATCAGCTGTTGTGAAAATAATAAATACAGATATCTGAATTTTAAGGATCTTGCGATAGGTATTTTTTTGTTTGTACCAGGACCTAAACCATTTTTGACGCAAAAAATTGCCAAACGATTATGTTGAAAACAATCTTGTTTGCTCCAATTCATAACAATAACCATAGCAATTATTATCCTGTCAACTAATTGTAGAAATAAAAACATCTTGTGATATAGCCATATCGATAACAAAAATATTATAAATTATCGTTAAAACAATAAAAATAATTCTGCACCTTTGGTGACCTTTCTTGTGAAACTCAACAGCAATATCGCCATAATGATTTTCTACTTTGAAAAAGTTCTCGAGGAGGAGGGCACATAAATCAAGCCACCATTCAAATTTATAAAATACTTTTTGCTTTTTAAAGCATATTTGTATAAATGTGTGTATATACAGCGTGTCTTCGGAAGTTCTTACCATATGGCAAAAAATTTTATTATTGATTTTATGAAAAAAAGTGCCTCTTTATAAAAAGTTCTGCATCATGAGAAAATAGCATCGTCATTCCAAAATTTGATCTTGGACACACAGGGTGGCTCAAAAATGTAAAAGTCCCAATCCACGTGAAGCTATAAAGACTCAAAATCGTTATTTAAAGGCAAATTGCCACCGTAAATGTACTAGAGTTAACTTTTTGTATGTTAGTGAATTAGGTTAGGAACATACAGGAGTCCCAAAAATAAAATTATTATCGACTTTACAAAAAAAGTATATCTTCATAAAAAGTTCTACCTTGTAAAAAAAGAGCATGGTTATTTATAAACTTGATGTAGGACAATACGGGGTGGCTTAAACAGCTGAAAGTCACAATTTAAATTTAAATTATTTTGCCACCTGTATGTCCTATATAAAATTTTTGAATAACCATGCTCTTTTTTCACAATGTAGAACTTTTTATGAAGATATACTTTTTTGTAAAGGCGGCAAAAAAAATTAATTTTATTTTTGGGACCTCCTGTATGTTCCAACCCTAATTTACTAACATTAAAAAGTTAATTCTAGCACATTTGCAGTGGCAGTTAACCTTTAAATAACGATTTTATGTCTTTTTAGCTTCATGTGTATTAGGCCTTTTACATTTTTGAGCCACCCTGTATGTACTAGATCAAATTTTTGAATGGAAATGCTATTTTCTCACGATGCAGAACTTTTTATGAAGAGGCACTTTTTTTCGTAAAGTCAATAATAAAAAAATTTTCCATATGGTAAGAACTTCCGAAGACTGTATATAGTAAACTGCAAAATAAATATTTTTGAATTTTTTTAAAAATTTTTGTATTAATTCTACTATAACTGGAGGTGCCCAAATACTTGTGAGCGGTAGCGTGACTTTTATAACATAACACTTCCGCTTATTTATAGCTGGTGACCATACTACTAGAAATGTAATTTTTTAGTGTAAGACTGTACTATACACCAAAAGTCATTAAATTCATTTGGTACGTTTTCAAGAAATTTGGAAAATCCAAAAATTGTTTTAATCTTTGACGCCCTCTACCGGCTAAACGAATTAATTTCGGATATAACTAAGTTGGCTTAAATCGACCTATTTTAACGTCAGGAGCCTGTCATTAAACGTACCTACACGTATTTTCCGGACACCCTGTATAATATTTTGTCAACAACTTTTAATATCATCGTTTTATTATTTGATTTTGTTGTTATGGAACTTATGGTCAGCAGTTGTCAGTTCGCTAACACCGATAAAAATAAAGGCAAGGTCAAAAGTCGGGACAGATAAAGAAATTTATGCCTAGTCACTGTTAGTGCACGAATGCACGAATGGATACTCGTATTATCGAATCTTTAAAAGTTGCTAAGAGATCAGTCTTAGAACAAACTATATAACTATAGTTATATTGCCTGTGGTCTTAGTCTTAAGTCGAAACAACAACATAACATGTGTTTGTATTAAGTTAACATAAGTCAAATAACATTTTGTAAGAGTTAAAAAAACATCATTCGAGGATAATGAAATTTTAAGACCGGTATGATAATGAAATGTAAGTACGTACATATGTATATTAATTATACATATTTATATTCAGTGGATAAAATAACATGCATGCGTCGCCTGTTGATTTGTGGAAGTCAAGATGAGCTAATAAAAATCAGAGTTATATTGATAAAAAAAAATAATTTCGATTTGATCCTTACTCCGAAAAAAAATATAGGGTCTACTACATCTTTTGGAAGGGGTTAAAATATTTTTCTCACGATCGTCGCCGCAAGAAATTTTCCGAATTTATGAACTTGCCCAACAATCTTAAGATCGTAGGCCTATTAAAGGACACACTGTTTTTATACTAGTATTGAACATAATGTTAAAAATTTCTGATATAAACTTTACGCAATCTGTTTATTCTTATTGAAAAAATTTTGATAAACCTCATCAGTATATTCAACACCAAATAACGGGATCTTAAAAAAGATAAACAATATTTGAGGGGCCTAGTTCCTAAGTATACAATCTCCAATTTTCAACAAAAATGAGGTTGATGGCGTTTCAGAATTTCAGATGTAATTTTTACCACTGAATTCAAATAAATAATCATGTCGTACCAAAACGGTCAAACTTCAGTCTATTTTTGGTGTAGAAAATTAGGTTTAGTTCCATCACGTACAATCTCCAATAACAATTTAGTTTCAAACCGTACAAACTCGTAACTCAGTAATAAGGAATATACACATATTTTTTTATTTCATAAATCGTTTAAGGAAGTCATTACAAACCCAAAAAAATTATTTTGAAGAAAATTACTAGAATAATTTAGCTACAAAAAATGTTTACTTTTTGGTCTAATTTATTACAATTTAAAAAGCAGCCATTTGTCCTCAGGGAATAATGGCGTCAGGAGATCAGCAAAAATAAGTGTCAATCTATATGGTAACGCGTTAACGTAAAGCTTAACCAAAAGTCGAGCAGGTTTGTTTCTCTCGGAAACAGTCGGAGGGGAAGCAATCAATTTTTTTGGGTCAATAGAGAAATAGCGCAATTAGCTTCAATAAAAAATTCAGTTATACAGGATGTTCGTTTCGGAGCTATTAAACCTCAAAGTCGAAATTTTCGCGATTTCCGTTGCAATCGGGCACATGTGGCAAAAGTGAATTAAATCGATGTAAATTTTCGGAGGTTGTAGAGGACCCGTGATTTTTTGCAACCCTGGATGACGCCGATTATTTACATAATCGAATTTTCGATTGTTTTTAATTAAGATGTGCCCAAAACCTACTATTTCGTTGTTTTTAGTGTGCCGTGAAACGGAGCACTTATAGAACCACTTCCTAGAAGCTTAAAGTTACTTTCTACCATGGATTAATATTTCTACCAAAACTATTTTTTACAAAAAATGCTGATAATCATACATTAGTGCGATTATCGGATAATCGCACTGTGTATGATTGTTGCGCAATCTTATTCTGATAGGTTTAAATCAATAATAAGGAATATATGCACATATTTTTTTATTGCAGCATAAATCGTTTAAGGACGTCAATACAAACCCAAAAAAAATATTTTACTACTAGGATAATTTTGCTACAAAAATGTTTACTTTTCGGTATAATTTATTACAATTTAAAAAGCAGCCACATTTGTCCTTGAAAAGTGACGTCAGGAGATCAGCAAAAATCTACATGTTAACGTAAAGCTTAACCCAAAGTCGAACAGGTTTGATTTTCTCGAAAACAGTCGGAGGGAGAGAAATCGAATTTTTTGGGTTGATAGAGGAATAGTTCAACTAGCTTCGGTAAAAAATTCAGTTATACAGGATGTTTCGTTTCGGAGCTATTAAACCTCAAAGTCGAAATTTCCTCGATTTCCGTTGAAATCGGGTACAGGTCGCAAACGTGAATTAAATCGATGTAAATTTTCGGAGATTGTAGGGGACCCGGAGCTTCAGAACTCGATTGAAACCAGTGAGGATCGGGAAATGGCAATATATATATATATATATATATATATATATATATATATATATATATATATATATATATATATATATATATATATATATATATATATATATATAGGTATATATATATTTGGGAAAAGCTGGAAATTTCAATTTTTGACCCAAATATTTCACGGTTTTTATTTTTTTGTGTGGTCAGAATGGTTCAAATTACAATCCCATATACGTTATCGGGACAAAATCGTCGAAATACATGATACCTACCCATATTTTTTAGTTCCTTCATTCTTTATAGGAAGGGAGCAATCGCCGATTAAATTTAGGTTTTTTGACTTTTCTTGCCTTCGACATCGGTACATTTCAATCACTCTGTATTTTTTCCTATCTATTTTTTCCCCAATTTTTCAACACTATCTTACATCAACAGGAGCGTATTTAAGGGGTAAAAACCGAATTTTCTTGATGTTTTCTGGCAAATCCTATTTTTAATCGACATTATTATTCCACACTATTTTCTTTATTTAGTGATTCTTTTTGGGTTTGTTTTATCCGTTAATTATCAAAGAATACCTTTCGTTAAAGTTGTAAATAAATAAGTTTATTGGTCTCAGGGACACGCAAAATTTGAAAATTTTTGAATTTTCGAAGATTGCCATGAAAAGAAAGAATTGCAGTTTATTTATCCGAAATTATTAAGATGTGATGTGTCAAAATTTCGCAAAAATGCCAGTTTTTGTTGCAAAATTGAAAGGTTCCTGGTCCGAATTCGGCTTGAAATATACATGAAGAAGATTTTAGGAACCTTCTACTTTAAGTGCAGGAATATTTCATTGGATGAGTTACGCATTAAATGCCATATTTATTGATTTTTCGATTACCCTACAACACTCGAATTTGCAATGTACTCATTAGGAGTCATAATCATATAAAGGAAACAAAATTTTTTGTATATATTAACTGCAATTTTAAATTTGCACTTAATACAAAAAAATTTGTTTCATTCATACTTAAAAAGTGCACACAGCCTTCACACTTTCCATAATCATAAAACACTTTTGACGACACAGCCAATGGGACCACGTTTTAGAAGTTTCGAAATTCGCTCGAAAATTTGCAGTAGAAAATCCTTTTTTTGTTAATAAAGACCAAATTAAATGGATAAAACAGCAACCGCCATAAACATTTAATTTATGTAGAGAATATAAGAAAAATATTTCAGATTTATTTGGGTTATATGCATATTCCTTATTAAAGCAAAACGTACAAGCTCCAATGCATATTAATACATTATTATACAGAAATTTTCAACGTGAGCAATATTAGGGGAGACTGGCCTAAAACGGCATACTACTTTTTGTAGGCGTCATATATATTTTATTTAAAACTTTTAATCGACGACTAAAAGAGCTTTAGAATTTACAATGATAATACTTTTAACCGGTAAAAAAAGAATTTTAATTTAAACAAAGTTTTTTTCACAAATACGAAATTAGTAAAAAGTAACATTAACCATTTTACCCTTACTACTTCGGGCAAAATGGCATACCTATATAAAACATATTTAAATTGAACAATTTTAATTTAAATTGTTTTTTTTGCTAACAACCAAAAAAGCCCCTAAAACTAACTAATAATTTTAAAAAATCTTAAGAAAGCATTCTTATAATTAAAAAGAATGTCATCCTGAATACAAACAGGGCAAAATGGCATACATAAAATAAAAAAAATAAAAACTTCTTCAATAGGTATGTTTAATCACAAGCATAACAAATGTAAGTTTTTGTCTTAGGAGTTTTTTACTGACTATTAAAACAGTTTGCTCTTAAAAAAGTTTAAATATACTGATAACGTCTAAATCGGCATACTATGCCATTTTACCCCAGACTCGTGTATGCCATTTTATACCGATAGACATATTAGAACAAATCCAGCTGATGGATAGCTTTAAACAATGTTTTTAATTGTTATGAATATCAAAACATGATTATAGGAGTTTGTATTTAATGACTTACCTATTAATCTTTACGAAAAACTATTCACAAAATATACATTCATAAATTACTCTAAGGTAAATAAAAACTAGCACCATTGTCAGGCCGGGCAATCGACAATTACAGCGGAACTAATATATTTGCGACGTTACCAAGCTTGTGGATTTTTGTTAATGTTCTTTTGCAGAATTAGGCTGACATTGTCGGTTCTTACATTGATCGGTAAGCTCAAAACTGTCAGTATGCCGTTTTAGCCTAGTATGCCGTTTTAGGCCAGTTTCCCCTACTTTCGCGCTAAAATCAGCTGTTTACGTACGTGTTGTTTTAACAGGTTATCATAACTTTATGGAAAAAACGTTTACAAGCATACTTGTTTATGTTAGTTAACTGAGTCTGAAGTAAGTTAAGTCTAAATAAACATGTGAATCTGATTTAAAAATCGCCATTTTATGTCCAAAGTGAACAATCAGTCCAACAATAAATTTCATACAACGTACAACCTCCATATCTTTTTTGTAAATATTTTTGCAAAAAATACTACTTGTTTTTCCTAGAACTCCTAGAAAATGTCTATAGAGAATGACAACATCTCAACAGAATATTGCATTTGCACTGCATTGCATTGCAATTTGCAATGCAAGGCACATTCAATTTAGAGGTTTTTCTTGTTTAGGTTTAGTAATTTAAAAATTCGATTAAATTGGATGTTGTACACTTTGGAACTAGGCCTCTCATTTTAGAAAGATTATAATATGTCGGTATTGTCTGTTTTCTGTAGTAAGCCTAATTTTCATAGACCCGGTATATCAATTTTTACATTTATATAATATATCTTAATCTACGCATCGTTATCATCAGACGACTCTTGAAGGCCAGTAAGGTTATAAATACAGGCAAAATGTTTGCATAATTATAATTAATTTTTATCGTAAAAACTTAAACCTTTGATTTCGTGCAATATTAAACAAGTGAACTTCGAGATAAGTGTTAGATTAGACATAATTATATCATACATATTTAATAATAAACTGCGCCTGTTGAGTGCTGTTAGTCGCGAATTGGCTTACATGATAAAACGAACTTGATTATTTAATACTATTAATTGCTGGCTATTGAGCTTTGTTAAAGTTTTCAAGTGGATAATTTCAGTTTAAGAAAAATGTCTCCAACACTGTATATGTCTGAAATCAGCCCCTCCTGCAGAGCGGTACTAATGGCGGCCCGCATTTTGGGACTGACCTTGAAAGTGAAAAAAATAGACCTTTGCAAAAATGAACAGTTGACCCCTCATTTTATTAAGGTAAGCACAATCTTTACTGACTCTAAGGGCTACCTTAGATGCGCAATGATACCTATAGTCACTATATACTGACATGAGCGCCCGCAGATTTTTTTCTCTGGGAGGCAAAATAAAAAAATTAATATATTTTTAAAGATTTTATTTGTAGTGATTTAGTATACAAATACTCTAATAATTAAAAAGTATGACAATCTCACAATCTCAGCGGAGGCCACGGCCCCCCCTGCGGGCGCCCGTGTATACTGATATACAACAGTCTTGTTATCATTCCGTTAATACTTTGGTGACTTTGAGTACTTTAGAAAGTAATTTTTCGACATTCTAATATTTTGGGCGATTTGAATAATTAAAAAAGCCAAAATACTTGAACGAAACTAAATAAATCGGAGAAAACCTTTCCAGGTTCTTTTTATCAACATTTTTTGAACTATTAAAATCTGATACCTACATAAAAAATAGTCAGCAATATGATAATTTATATTTTGAACCGAAAAATTGTATTTTCCGAAAAGCTTTTGGCGAAAAAACGGCTATTTGCAAAAAGGCACCAAAAATATACTTTCGGTAAAACATATTTTTTTAAAAAAATGTGTTTTCGAAATCCCAAAAATTCGTGCCTTAAGATATTTTGTGATAAAATAATGTTGATCCATTTATCAGAAAAAGCATGAGGCATTCAAAAGAACGCTAGTAGTAACCTTAAGATATTTAGTAACTGAAAATCTTGCTGTAGCTTCGCCGAGTTCCCCAATTTAGGTCTAACAACGAGAATACCAACACAAAACAAAGACTTTCTTTTATTATTATTGCTTACTATATTTCTGAAATTATAACTAAATTAAAAATAGGTCAACTATTTTAAACAACGTCCAGAAATATTATTTGCTTCTGCAGATTAAACTGTTTTCGATTTGTCATCAGAAGTGGGATCCCCTATACTATAGAATTTCATTTGTAGAAAAAAAGCTATATTTTTATTACCGGACGCTACAAAATAGTGACTCACCCTTATATTTTTTTCCTTAACAGGGTATCAAAACAAAATTTCAGTTTCAGTAGTTTTAATGGTCAAATGGGGTATAGTTTTGTATTATTAGACTGAGATAGTGTTGCCAAATCTTTCTTATTTTTTTACTAACTCAAACTACTTAGAAAATCAGCTGCATTTTAACTCGTCTTCATCTATTTTGGAAAACTATATTAAAGAGAATTTGACTTCAGGTTTCGGAAAATTTCTAGAAAAGTCACACAAACCCATTCCTTACACTACCAGAAACCAGACATTATCAAGCGTTCTTTCATAACATTTCCTGTTTCAGCAGATCAACCCTCAACACACCATCCCCACGCTCATTGACAACGGTTTCGTGATCTGGGACAGCCATGCCATCATAGCCTTCTTGGTTGGAAAGTACGGTAACGATGATGAACTCTACAGCCGGGACATTATGGAGAGAGCATTGATTGACCAAAGACTGCACTTTGATTCTTCTGTGGTGAATAACTTCACAAGGACCATCTTGGTAAGGAATAATACACGCTAAAATTATTTCTTCCATCACAGCCTTCTTCTTTATGTGTAACTAACGATTTTACTCCATACACGGTTTGAACTCCTGTTTTACCCCCTTAGGGGTTGAATTTTGAAAAATCCCTTCTTATCAAGTCTCTACATTATAAAACAAAACTACTGACAAAATTTCATATTTATAGCTCCAGCGGTTTCGGCTCGGCGATGATGCATCAGTCAGGACATGTTATATTATATATGTACATATAGTATAGATTAAGATTCTTGATGAGGGTAACGTAGTTAACAAAGCGCGTAAAGAATGAAAAAATGTTGTTTGGCGTTCGTTCGTAACGTGCCAGTCGGCACGTTCGCGGCACACTCAACACTCAAGTATGCTGAACAAACGACTCCTGAAGTGTTGCCAGATGAATTTTTCAAGACGCGGTAGCACTTGACCCAAAATAGCGGTAGAAAACGGTAGATTGAGAAAACAGTTTGGTCGCAGCTCCCTCTGGAAGCAAGTTTAGTGGGATAGCGTGAACTAAATAGTATATTCCTATCTTGTTTCTTTTTCTAGAAATAGAGAATGCGAATGTATAAATATATTCACTGCACATTGGATATTTCAATTAATTAAAATAGACTTTTAATAACTATACTTTAATAAAAAAATATATATTGATATGGAAAGTACTTAAAAGCACGTGGCCCGTGAAATTTTAAAGTTGTGTATCTCTGTTGCTACTTATAGGACTCATTCCAAGTACAGGTTTTTTAATAGTGAGCCTACTAGGAATGTTTTAGTAAAGTAAACAAATATTTTGAAATTTGCTTAAAAAAGTTGAATTTTTGAATTGACTCACCTCAGAAAAAAATTAACACGCTTAGGTATTTTATTTTATTTTTCTTATTTATTCAATTCTAGACAATTTAGAAAAACTACATTTTCTAAAAAATGTATTTTCGGAAAATGTATTTTCGGAATTTTTAAAAGATATGCGCTTTAAGAAGTTAGAAAGAGACACGATTTGTCGACGGCCCACCAATAATATTGCGCCACGCCCACTATGGAAAAACTCAAACCGCCCCGTAAAATATACTCTTTCAAAACATTTGGTACAACAGTTACCTATTTTATGATTTTTGCGGTGTTTATTTGTAGGTAAATAATTTCTTGGCAGAACTAGGCACAGTATTAAAAAACCTTCCCGAATTAAAAAAGTGTATTTTGTTTGTTGCGTTGATATCACTAGTTGCCCACAAAAGTTTGACCCACCTGTAAAAAAATTTACAGGCCGCGCCTGATTTTTTGACGAACATTATTTACCTTTCAAATCTTTTTGAGTTTTGGAAACAAATAATAGTCTGACCGTGCTAAATCCGGAGAATAGGGCGGGTTGTCAATCAACTAAAAACCAATTTCATCAATTTTTTTAGTCCAATCAACGATTTGTGAACAGGAGCGTTGTCTTGGAAAAAGATCACACCTTTGGCAAGTTTTCCGCGGCGTTTCTCCACAACTTTCTTACGTAGGTAATTTAGTTAGAAACTCAGTATAATATGCTTCCGTGATACTCCTACCTTATTTCAAATAATCTGTCAGAATTATTCCATCTTCGCCTCAGAAAACTGAAGCAAGAATCTTGCCTGCCGATGATTGGACACGGATTTTTTTGGATCGTGGACTGGAGAACCAGAATACTTCCACTCTTTGGACTCTGGGTCATAGTGATAGACCCATGTTTCGACCATAGCAACAAGCCGATCCAAAAAGTTTGAGGAATCTTCTTGAATCGAGCTCGCTTCTGATCAGCATTCAAGTATCTCGGAATCTATTTGGCCGAAAGCTTTCTGCTTTCTTATACCCAAGTAGTGATGAACGATGTGAAACACACATTCATACGAAATGTGCACTGCTTCTGCTGTACGTTTGAGTCCAATTCATCGATTTTTTAAAATCATTTCATGGACAGAATCAATGTTTTCCGGGGTGGTCACAAAAATTGGTCTTCCAGAGCGGTGCTCATCTTTAACACCTGATTTTCCTCTTTTAAATATTCCTCAACTCAGTTTTTAATAGTGGCGTATAAAGAACATTGATCACCTAAGGTTTCTGCCATATCACCAAAAATGTCTCTGCCCGATAATCCTTCCAAAAATAACTACTTAATAGCTGACCGAAACTCGAGTTTTTCAAAACCTAGCTTTTTCTCAGACGTGCAATTTTCATAAATTCACAGTTGAACGGTGATCAACTTATGGATGTCAAACTTCAACAACTAATTTATAAAACACCAGAGTTGTAATCATAGCAACCATATTCAATTTTGTCTACTAGAAAGTAATATTTAAAAATTAATTTTTTTCCGTTCTTCAACAATATTACCCCTTGTCTAACGGTTGACAGTCGAACCCATGGATTTATTAGGACTGGATACGGGATGATTTCACATTCTTTGAAGCCAAAACAAACCATTCTAAACGACACTGTAAACACAATTTGTAAACATTGGCCACATCTTATTTTACCTTGTATTTTTGTACAAAAATACGTTAGAAGCATCACAAGATTTACGAAAAGGAATTAAAGCCCCAAAATATTGTATTTTTCTGCTAAATAGTAATAAATTTAAGTTAAATAGGGTTTATTATTTATAGGTTATGTTATGTTAGGTTATTTCTAAAGGCGTTTATGTAAAGTCGCTCTGAGTCATTTATAAATCTATACGTCGCACTTTTTCTTTTCTAGTTCATTAGACAAAGACGTACGTGTAACCGAGCGTTCGCAGACGTTTTTCCTAAGCACCCAGCAGACAACAACACTTCTGAGCTCCAACACTCCAATGCAATTTTATCTCTTTCTACTACCATTCTTGATTCAATTACGTAGTAATTCGTAGTCTTGTCTATGTTCGTAGTTCGTAAACTGCTCTCTCAAGAGAATAACAAACAACAAAATATTTATATTATAATATAAGGCTTCACGTTCGATACGCTCACAGTATACGGATATCGAATCCATATTATTATAATAGATCCATGGTCGAACCCACGTTTATAGAAACCTTAGCGGCGTTCGGCAATTCAATATTTTTCACCGTTTTGATCGGAATTTTTGACAGGCACATGACTCATTGTTGTAATCAGTACGACTGACCACGTGCCTGTCAAAAATTCCGAGCAAAACGATGGAAAAAATTGAATTACCGAACGCCGCTCTTATAGGTTGATTTTGGGCCCCTAAATACGTGCCTAAAATATTGATGTTTCCTCCTGATTCACTCTGTCTAGTAATAAGTTTAAATATTGGTAATTTAAACTTTTCAGGACTTTTCACCCTTGCAACCGACGTTTGCGTCAAGAATTTATTGTTTATTTTTTTATAAATTACTGCGCCATAAAAACAATGTTTATCATTTATCCTCAATAACCTTTGCTGTTGGTATCTTATAATAAAGTTTTTTTTAATTGCATCTAATTAATATTGGCAAGACAATAGTGTCTCACATACTTATAATATTTTTAATCTGTCTGGAAAGTGAATTTAAACAGTTTTATCAGCAACATATTTGCAAATCTTAAGAACCACTTGTAATAACTAGATTAGGACAAAACAATAATTTATGAATTTGTTACAAAGTTGCTTAACTGACGATAAGATAATTCGTTAAAGTAAAAATACCATTTAATCTTTAAAGTTAGCTGCTGCGTATGTAGTGCCATCCCGGAAAGTTACAAGAGTCATTCATTATAAGTTTACTTCTTTGAGCCGACGCGCGACGTTTCTCTACAATCATCTTCACAATATTTGGACTGGAGCATTCTCCTCTTAAATTGTTTGCCCTTGCTTTGATCTTTCTCTCCCACTCCTTCCGTACACTGGCCGTTATCTTTATACCAACACATACAGTGTGTCCGAAAAGTCTAGTATGGGCAAATATCTTTGCTATTAGTACAGATGGGGACACCAAATTTTTGATGTATCTTACTGGTTAATAAATCTACTTATTCATGTACTTTAACTTTTTCAACCCGCTTGAGGGGCGATGCTAGGGAGTTGAGGTCAAAATTTTTAAATGCAACCCTATGCCGTGTGGTACCTCATTGTAAAGTTCTTTAAACGACAAACATTCTAACGTAAATCCGAGATCCGTATCGTAATTCGTTTTTAAATGGTAAGCCTTTAAAAATTAAAAATCGTGAAAGAAATCAAACATTTATATTATACCCTTATTTCTCTTATAACTTTAGTTTGAAAGTTGTTCAAAAAGACTACCATGAACTTCTTGACAGCAGGCGCGGCCCGTGAAATTTTAAAGTTGTATATCTCTGTTGCTGCTTATGGGACCCATGCCAAATTTAGGTTTTTTAATAGTGAGCCCACTAGGAATGTTTTGGTAAAGAAAAAAAATATTTTGTGATTTGCGAAAAAAAGTTGAATTTTTGAATTGACCCACCTGGGTAAAAAATTAACACGCTTAGGTATTTTATTTATTACTTTTTCTAAACAAATTTTACATCATTTTGTCGACAATTCTTAAATTTTAAGAGAAAAAAATGTGTTAGTTATAGTCATTTGAATTTTTTCAACCGAAAAATAATTTAAATTTTCGGTTGCAACAAATTCAAATGACTATAACTTTCTACTAACACATTTTTTTTTCTTCAAATTTAAAACTTGTCGACAAAATGATCTAAAATTCGTTTAGAAAAAATAATAAATAACATAACTAAGCGTGTTAATTTTTTACCCAGGTGGGTCAATTCAAAAATTCAACTTTTTGTCGCAAATCACAAAATATTTTTTTTCTTTACCAAAACATTCCTAGTGGGCTCACTATGAAAAAACGTAAATTTGGCATGGGTCCCATAAGCAGCAACAGAGATATACAACTTTAAAATTTCACGGGCCGCGCCTGCTTGACAGTAATAAAGTCGATTTTGGATCTTACTTCTCACATTTTCGAGAAGTAACACCAGCCATTCGTATTGCCAAAAATTATAAAGCCAAACATGTTTGGCTTTTACGCAAAAAAATACTGAATATATAAATATTAGAGAAGATAAAGAAAAAATTCTATGTTGTTAGTATTGAAAGAACTATATCTGTTTTTACACAATACTCTAAACATTAATTGCTTAATAGATAAATATTTTTTAATGTTTAAAGTATTGTGTAAGAACAGATATAGCTCTTCCAATACTAACAACAGAATTTTTCTTTATCTTTTCTAATATTTATATATTCAGTAATTAGTTGGGTAAAGCCAAACAAGATGTTCTAGATAAGACTATCCGCAAAAAACGTCAACAAAAAAAAACAATCTTCCATTCCTTTTTTTCACGAGCCTACATAGACTTCAAGGCTAAGTACTAACGTACCGTGAGCGTCTGAAAAAGGGAAAACATCTGCAGGCAAGTTGTTCGATGACCTGGAGACCCCACGTATGAATGAGCGAGAAGTTCTAGGTTTGTGTAACTGGATAGTACAACCCTTCCTTTTTGACTTTGCCCTATTCGGGATTCGGGTAAAAAATTGCACTTGAGCAAACCTGGCATACATCCAAACCGCCCTTCTCCAACTGACGCTTTCGTGTGAAGTTTCCGTTCTACAATATTTTTCTAAATTTCAGTCACAAGAATAAATAAATAAATAAATAATAAATATTTATTCTCGTGTCTTAGTCTTGTGTGACATCAGTTCGACTCTACTCTAAGATCCGCAGTCTCCACTATTATACAGGGTGATTCTTAAGTACATGAAGAAAATCCAGGATCTGATTCCTGAGCTCATATAGACGTATACCCCAAACGGTTTAGTTAATAACATTTTTTATGGCATTCTGAGAAAAATTAAGGATTTCTGGCCAACCTTTCCAAAAACCACTGACAGAAATTAACACGTTGAGGAAAATCACGTGGTAAAACGGCCTGAACTCGTATGTGATAAGGATACATTTGATGATCGTGAAGAATCCTCAAAACTGTTTGCTGACTAGCGTGTAGGTACCTACCTCATGCGCAATTCTTCGAGTACTTGTTCCTGGATTTCTAGTTAATACTGCTTCTCCTAATTGTGTTCATTGACTGTTCATTTTCTTTTTAGAAACGAACGTTTTTTCAAAAACGTAGTTTTGGGGGTTCCGGACCCCCTGTACCCCCCATATCTACGCCACTGATAATGTATACAAAAGTATCAGAGCTAAAAAAAATCAGTGGCGTATCAACTAATTTTACAGAAATATTTTTGATGGTATCTCACGCACGCCACTGGTGGAACTAAGAAAAACTTAGTTTTACGAAAAAGTGCAGTTAACTGCAAAATTAATTGACACCAAATTTTAATACCGCATCTTCAAGGGTTTCCGAAATTTTGAATAAAATGTTTTTTTTTTAATTTTAATGCCCTGTAAGATAATAAACTACTCTTAGTACGCAATACCCATCCATATAATATAATGGTATAATATGATACATACATCTAATGGACTAATATGCTTTTTTTAGAACCCGATGTTGTACGACAAGTCATACATCGACATCGACGACCACAAGGAATCAATACTCAAAACCTACGCTCTCATGGAAAAATTCCTGCGCTGCTTCCCCTGGATCGCCGGGAAGAAACTTACCATCGCCGACCTGAGTTTAATTCCATCCATCACTTCTCTGAATGTTGTTGTGCCAATCAGCAGAGAGGACTACCCAAATCTGACCAAATGGATTGAAAGAGCTGAAAATCTACCATGCTACGCTGAGAACCAAAACGGTCTGAATTTATTGAGAGATTTGCTTCAATGTAAATGTTGTTGCCCCTGTTAGGGGCCAGGACTTACACACTTTATTGCGTGTTGTTTTTAAGTGTTTAGATTAGGGTTACCTTTATTCTTATATACGTATTTATGATAGTGATTTTCTCCATCGATATTATGTTTTTTAGCTTAGAATTGATGCCATAAGTTATAAGAAATATCTAAAATCGTGGCTAATTCATATTAAAAGCGCTTTTTTGGGATTATACCACTCTGCTGTTAAACTTACAGACAATAAATAATAAAAATCCGTAAAAAGTTCTCTTTAATATATTTTTTTAAGTACAGTGGTGAACTGGCTTTTCAACAGAAGACCCCAGGACGCTTTACTTTCTGCAAAAAAGTCGTAGTTCGCCACTGTTTAAATGTCTTTATCGTTGCGCTGTTTTAGGTGAGGCGGTAACTGCAGTTCGATTTACGTCATCGGGTACAAGAAAAGATACTAGTTTTTAAGAGAAATAGACATTAGTTAAAGGGGAATATATAATAGCACTTTGGGAAAATGTTCCTAACTTTGGGTTAATGGACTATAAAATGAAATATTGGCACTTCGAGTAAGGCACATTCAGACTTTAAGAATTCCACCTATGAAATGGCAGATTTGCTCTTTGAATAAAGTGTGTTTAAACTTTGCGCTCGTCCACTATAAAATAATAGATTCGAACTTTGGATAATGTTTATTTTAATTTACATTATGTATATATACAGTTAATGTATAACTTTTACCTTTCACACTATTGTGGAGGAATACTGTGGAGGTTTACTTAGGTTTGCTCAGTATTAGTTGGCCAGTTTTTGTTTTAAATGATAAGTATAACAAAAAAGGCAGAGAAGAATCCTGAGCCAACCTAAACAAATCTGAACAAACCTGCACAGCGTGCTTAAGGTTGACCGGTCATATCATCATCATTTCCAGCTGTTCCAACCATTTCCAATTACGTTGTAGCTTCCCAATGGTTTTGGGGTTGTGAGGCGTACCTTACCACGCTGCCTCAGTGCGGGTTGGTAAGGGGCCAGGGTTGTCGTCCGCTGACTTTTTCGATTTACCATCGGACCATGTACCACGGATTTTTACGGACTTTTTTATTAATGAAAAAAGCCCGTGCTTGGACTGGGGATCGAACTTGCGACCTGTAAACAAATTAACTGGTTTAAAAAAGCATTGACAAGTATGAAACAATATTTTTTCGTATTCATTACAGAGGTTAATGGTGCTTATTTTAGTTCAAATTTAGGTAACTTGTACACCAAAGTTCTAAACTTCGTAGCATGGGTGCATCCAGGATTTTGTCTTGGGGGGCTGATTTGTCTTTGGGGGAGGGGGGGGCTGAATGGTGCAATTCGGGGGATTTCCTCAATTAGTAGTGCACTTTTTTTGTGTGTCTAAGGTGTTGGTCTGGGGGTCTGGTTTATTAATAATTTATTAATATGTTATCGTTATGGATTTCTATTATACTTTAAAATTGCGCCGACATCAAAGTTTAGATCTTCCAACCCCACCAGTTTATATCCTCCCACTCCCTCTTGTAAATTTATTAAAGTGTTACATTAAAAAAAATGTTCATTAAAACATTGTCATAAATGTCTATTGATTGCAAAATTAAACAAGGAGGGATTCGGAAAATCAGCGATTTCTTATTTACCTAGTGTCATCTTTCCTAACTTTCTTTTCTTGTACTGGTGTAGGTAGAACAAACTGCAGTCGCGGCTTAGACTACTTTTTTTGTCCCAATTTTATGGGACTATTATATATTTGTAAGATACCTTGCCGTAGTTTTTATATTTTGCGTTATATTTGTTGTTAGGTGTTTATGTGATATATTTTAATTAATAAAAATAAGATCTTATATAGTTTTCATTACGAAAGATCCTGTTTTTTAATTTAAACAAAACCCCAACAACTAATGCAGTGCCGGTTTATGAATTTGTGCGCCCCTAGGCACCATGTTTTTTGCCGCCTTATTCCCATATATTATCTACCATTCATACCAACCTCCATTTGTTTAAAAGTACAGATAAAATACTCATTTTTGTTCGGCGCCCCTATTTTTGTTCTGTGCCCCTAGGCACGTGCCTAGAGTGCCAAGTGGGTAAACCGGAACTGAACTAATGCAATTTTTAACACTTACTGCAATAAGGATACTTTATATTAATTTTTTTACAACTTCTCTACCTACAAAACACTATTAACTACAACTGAAACATTTACACAGGCTATAAGGATCAATTTATTATGCCATCAACCATTCGCCAGACCTACATTCCATACATGATACAAATAAAAGAAGATATGATACCGCGCAGGTAGGCGTGGCCATTTACGTCACGTCGTGACCAATTCCGAGATATTTTGTAAACGAAACACGTCTTTTTTAAGATCGCGTTGTGTTTTCAACTATTTTTTGGTGTTTTTATATTACTTTTAGGAGTTTAAAAGTAAAAAATGAGATGTGCTGTGTATGGTTGTGATGTGGACAATCAATCAATCAATGTAATCAATGTATGTATTTATCCCTTTATTTATATGATCATTTTAAATGATATACTATAAAATTTGTATTATAAGCAGGAGGCAAAGTATATTGCCAATAGAATTTATATAAAATCGCCTATAACTAACGTAGGTAACCTCTATATTGCCCCTTATAAATGTCAAAAATAGGACACAGCGTGACGTCATGCGCGAACCGGGACGAATTTGACACGGTTTGGTATCATACCTTCTTTTATTTGTATCCTGCATTCCATACAGTCTTGAACAAATCTTTCAAAATCTAGTAGGCGTCAGTTTTAGCAGCAGTCATAATTTAAAAGCTCTCTCCTAGCAACCAATTTCATTTGTTTAATTATTGGCGGCATTATCTCAACTGTCATCTACAGAATCGGCAAGATTTAAATATATCTACTCCCTCCAGAGCACGATACACTTACAACGGTATGCTACGTTGTGACGTCACTTCGAGAAAAAATCTGAAACTAACTAGGCGCTTACCTGAGCAAATGAAATATGACGATGATATTTTAATAAACGTCAACTCAACACAGTACCCAACAATAAACTGACCTGTTCTTATGTACAAGGGGTGCAAGCGTCTAGTCAATTTAGGATTTTCCCTCGAAGCGACGTCATATCGTAGCATACCGTTGTAAGTGTATCGTGGACTAGACGCTTGCACTCCTTGTACATAAGAACAGGTCAGTTTATTGTTGGGTACTGTGTTGAGTTGACGTTTATTAAAATATCATTGTAATATTTCATTTGCTCAGATAAGCGCCTAGTCAATTTCAGATTTTTTCTCGAAGTGACGTCACAACGTAGCATACCGTTGTAAGTGTATCGTGCTCCAGAGATAGCAGATAAAGCCGCAGAAGAGCAAACTCTTCCTTCGGTTTCAAGAGACAAAGATTGTATAAACGTAAAAATTTAACATATGATGCAATGCATAAAATATCTGCGTACAACCAGTGATTCTCGACTACGAATTGCGTGTAGGTGAGCTTGCCGTAGGTTGTTAATGGTACTTAATCTGGAACCCCGAAACCGGGTTTCTAATCTCGAACCGCGAACCATAGGGAGGGAAGAATTAAGCATGCGCGGCCCGTCCATAAGGTCATTTGGTCAATGACCCACCTAAATTTATTTTCAAGGATCCACCAAATAGTTTATTTTTTAAAACCAAACTTTTCTTTCAAAAAAGTGCAAGTTCCATGCGGAAACTCCCCAAGAAAGAATCAAAAGCCAAGCCATCGTCGAAAGATATCCAAGCTTGCTCCGGGCTGGGTTGTATTTTAAATTGGCCTCATAGGTTTATCATATGCACGATATAAATTCATTAAAACTAAGAGAGAAACAGACGTACGCGCTTTTGGGAAGTTTAAATCTAGAACCGCGAACCATAGGGAGGGAAGAATTAAGCATGCGCGGCCCGTCCATAAGGTCATTTGGTCAATGACCCACCTAAATTTATTTTCAAGGATCCACCAAATAGTTTATTTTTTAAAACCAAACTTTTCTTTCAAAAAAGTGCAAGTTCCATGCGGAAACTCCCCAAGAAAGAATCAAAAGCCAAGCCATCGTCGAAAGATATCCAAGCTTGCTCCGGGCTGGGTCGTATTTTAAATTGGCCTCATAGGTTTATCATATGCACGATATAAATTCATTAAAACTAAGAGAGAAACAGACATACGCGCTTTTGGGAACTTTAAAAGAGACAAAATTTGTCGACGGCACACCAATAATATCGCGTCACTCCCACTATCGAAATACATGATTGAGAGTGGACAGAGATGGGGAATCATCCAGGAAATGATAATCAGGATAATGAAGAACAAGGAAACAGAAAGAAATGAGAGACAAAGGACATATGGGCGCCCGCCAGGATGATCATAATAAGAGTGAGAAATAGCGAAGGTAGGGGGTAAAACAGGCCGAACCCCTAATCACATACTGTGGACGAGGGACGTAGGCTGAAGAATCTAAGACCGCCCGATACTAGCGAAGATATGCCAGAAATGGCGGTACCGTTGGATCAATGGGAGATGTTCAGTGGGGCCACTTGTTCGAAGCGTGCTTCGACTACGCCCCATTAAAAAAAAAAAAAAACTATGGAAATACACTCGAACCGCCTCGTGAAATATACTCTTTCACAACACTTGGGTTGGACAAAGAAAAACTAATAAGGTACCTATTATGCGCATTGTATTTGCATTGTATTAATGTATGATGAATTAGCGGCTAAACAAAAAACGATCTCTAAGCCACGTCAATGTTAGTTATCAAATATAACGGCATCGGCACGGATTTTCTCACATTAGCAACGTGGTCCAGAGGTACAGTCTCAAACTGGTTTTTGTCAATGTTTCCAGTAACTTCGACATGTAAATATTAATATTAAGAACGTACATAACCTTTCCTTCCTTTCTTATGTGCAAACTATTAATATGGCTCTAAAAGATCTCCTTCGGATGGAGCCGAACTCCTCGATTGCACAATTCAGTCTTTTCCAGGGTTAACACCACCCCAACCAGTCGTTGGTTGCACCTTTTTAGTGAATATCCCAAGTACACATTTTTTAATAATTCTCCGACTTGCAACTAATTTTTAACAAACTTTAACGTTGTTCTGCTTCCAAAAATGGTTGCGATCTCAAACTTCGTTAGGTTAGTAAATGTAGGACACTTTAACGTCACCAAACGTCGCCTGTTGCTACGGAGAAAATCCGTAGAACAATTCAATTTAAAAGCGTGGGCGCACTTACATACACATATATATATATATATATATATATATATATATATATATATATATATATATATATATATATATATATATATATATATACAGGGTGTCCCACGACGAACTGCCGCGATCGATTATGGAAAAAGTATAAATAGCAAAGATCTGAAAATTTGGTAACATACTAATGTCAATGGGGGCAATTCGGCTAAAATATTTTCAAAATGGGGGCACTTCCGGTTGTACCGGAAGTAGATATCAACTTGCTTATTTTAAATGGAACACCCTATATATTATTTCATTTTCGGATTTTACGTAAAATTCTAATCGCATTTCATGTGTAATCTCCTATACCTAGCTCTAACCGTTTTTGACATATTTCAAATTTTATGCCAAAAATGACGTTTGCAGGCCGAAAAATAATTATCGATTTTTCCTACATGAATGCCTTGATGATTTAATTGGGGTTGGTTTCCTTGTGGAAGGGGATCTACTTTAGTAGACTGTGTTGATAATTTGGTAATAAATAAATACAGGGTGATCAAAAACTAACATTAAAAATGAAATTGAAAAAATCGTTAAAAGTCATTTTTTTCAAATGGAAGCCCCCTATTTTTATAATTTTACCCTACTCAGCATTAAAAATAAGGGTAACTTTGTATAAGGTTGTCTATTCCGAAAATCGATAGTTTTAGAAAAAATGGCAGTTTAACATTTTTCTATTGTAAAAATCATATACGGTTTTCAAGTTTTGTTATTAGTTGGCCATGACCGCGAGGCGCGGCCAAAAAAAACACTCGAGCACTACAGAAATGTCATTATTTCGTGCCATTTGACAATTATTGATAATAATCATGCCAGGGCGATTAAATTATACAAACGAAGATTATTTAAATTTGTTTATTATCTATGGGGAATGTAACAAAGTTTTATCAGGAACATGCGAGACATTTGCTGACAGATATCCAGATAAACAGAAACCGTCACGGAACAGTGTTAAACGAATAATGGAATATTTCAAAAATTCAGGGAAACAACTTATTTTAATAAATGTTCAAAATTTCCACCATGAGCTTTCAACAGAATTCTATGGATTGAGCTCTTTGAGATTCCTGTTTGTAGAGCCACTTGTCTTAATGCTGTCATAGGATATGCCGCAAAATATCCCAAAATTGCAATTTCGATATTTTCATCATTGAGAATGGGTTTTCTTTTATGCATTTTTGCCTTAACAGTGCCAAAATTTTTGAAATTTTCCATTATTCGTTTAACACTGTTCCGTGACGGTTTCTGTTTATCTGGATATCTGTCAGCAAATGTCTCGCATGTCCTTGATAAAACTTTGTTACATTCCCCATAGATAATAAACAAATTTAAATAATCTTCGTTTGTATAATTTAATCGCCCTGGCATGATTATTATCAATAATTGTCAAATGGCAAGAAATAATGACATTTCTGTAGTGCTCGAGTGTTTTTTTTTGTCCGCGCCTCGCGGTCATGGCCAACTAATAACAAAACTTGAAAACCGTATATGATTTGTACAATAGAAAAATGCTAAACTGCCATTTTTTCTAAAACTATCGATTTTCGGAATAGACAACCTTATACAAAGTTACCCTTATTTTTAATGCTGAGTAGGGTAAAATTATAAAAATAGGGGGCTTCCATTTGAAAAAAATTACTTTTAACGATTTTTTCAATTTAATTTTTAATATTAGTTTTTGATCACCCTGTATTTATTTATTACCAAATTATCAACACAGTCTACTAAAGTAGATCCTCTTCCACAAGGAAACCAACCCCAATTAAATCATAAAGGCATTCATGTAGGAAAAATCGATAATTATTTTTCGGCCTGCAAACGTCATTTTTGGCATAAAATTTGAAATATGTCAAAAACGGTTAGAGTTAGGTATAGGAGATTATACATGAAATGCGATTAGAATTTTACGTAAAATCCGAAAATGAAATAATATATAGGGTGTTCCATTTAAAATAAGCAAGTTGATATCTACTTCCGGTACAACCGGAAGTGCCACCATTTTGAAAATATTTTAGCCGAATTGCCCCCATTGACATTAGTATGTTACCAAATTTTCAGATCTTTGCTATTTATACTTTTTCCATAATCGATCGCGGCAGTTCGTCGTGGGACACCCTGTATATATATATATATAGCGGTCTAAGCATCAAAAACAAAATGTAATGTAGTTACATCACATTTTGTTTATTACGCCTAGACCGCCATATAAGTGCGCCCCACGCTTTCAAATTTAATTACCTATTTAAAGACCAAATGTTTTATAGCGGTCTAAGTTAACAGAAAACCGGGATATGCATGTGTGCGGAGTAAAGGGAGGTGCAGTTTGTTTTGCTTTACTTTCCGCACGATGCGCGGTACTGCACACCCCGGTTTTCTGTTAACTTGTTTAGCTATAAAATAATTATTTTTAACTTTTTAATGCGCTACCTATAAAACCGTGTTTTTTAGTGTTTCAAACTATAATTTATTTTTAACTTTTTAATGCCCTACTCATAAAAGCGCGTATTTTAGTTTTTTAGTGAATTAGGTTTGGAACATACAGGAGGTCCCAAAAATAAAATTAATTTTTATTATCGACTTCATAATAGTAAAAAAGTTCATGGATATTCAAAAACTTCATGTAGGACAATACAAGGTGGCTCAAAAAGCTGAAAGTTACAACTTAAATTTAAATTTTTTAGCCACCCTGTATGCCTTAGATACAATTTTCGAATAACCATGCTCTTTTTTCACAATGTAGAACTTTTTATGAAGATGTACTTTTTTTGTAAAGGTGATCATAAAAAATTAATTTTATGTTCAGGATCTCCTGTATGTTCCAAACCTAATTCACTAACATAAAAAAAATTAACTCTAATACATTTGCAGTGGCAGTTTACCTTCAAATAACGATTATATGTATTTTTAGCTTCATGTGGATAAGAACTTTTACATTTTGGAGCCACCCCGTATGTACTAGATCAAATTTTTGAACGGCAATGCTATTTTTTCACGATGCAGAACTTTTTATAAAGAGACACTTTTTTTCGTAAAATCAAAAATAAGAATTTTTCCATTTCGAAGACACACTGTATGTTTTTTAAATAAAAAAAAACATATTATTGTATTGTCACCGGAATTGCATAAGTTTGCAAAGTTTCAACTCGATACGACAATTAGAAGTGGGTGAAAAGTGAGTTGGAAGATTCCATGAAGTTACAGGTCCAGCTAATAAAAGTGTGTTAAAATAGAAACAGACTGAACTAAGTGAATGTATGTGAGTATGTGCCGCCACTGTAGCAACTGCTTCGGCAGTCAACCAATTATTCTTCTTCTAGACGCAGACGCTTTAGACTGACTGTTAATTTGTTTTGGAGCTGGAGCTTTGAACTTGGATAAGAAATAAGCATTGCTTGTTTGAGAATCAAACAACAAAATACGTCAAGAGTAATGGTATTCAGTAGCTTCGCATAAGAGAGTACTGATTTTTGTTTGTATACACGTGTTTGCAGTTATTGTTGAACATTGAATAAAAATATTATTATTTTTATTCTTTTTAAAGCACATGATAAAATAATAACAGCTTCACAGCAATGGGTATGAAATTGTATATGGTATATGGAAGCCCACCAGTAAATGCAGTTCTTATGGGAGCACGGGCACTAAATTTAGATTTGGAAATCCATGAACTTGATATTATGAAGAAGAAAGAACATTTGAAAGAGTGGTTTCTAAAGGTAAGCCAAATTTTTTAACCGGCTTTTTTTAATAACTTCTCAGTGACTTTTTTAATAAAACTATTCTTAAGCGAGTTTCCAAAAAGTATATATATATATATATATATATATATATATATATATATATATATATATATATATATATATATATATATATATATTTATATATACCTATGTATGTAGGTAGTGTGGGTATTAAAAGTTGTTTAAGGTTGTCAGGTAAAAGCAGTAAAGTCCTGAATTTAAATTTGCGGCGAATTTCTTACAAGCGCATTTCTGAAAATAACTTTGTTAGTTCTTTACAACCGTAAGAGGAGTATTCATTCAGCATTCAGCACCCATTAGGTACTACTATCGGAGAAAAATAAGACAGAGAGAATAATATCTCTTCTTCCCGCCAGCTCGACAACGCGATGGCCTTCAAACTGCAACATCCCGAGATTGGCGCGTGTGATTCTCACAATACATCCCGACATTAGCCAATGCGGTAGCTACACGGCAAGCAGAGAGAGTTTCTGCGGCGCGTCTCAATACTCACTCTCACTGTGCTTTATAATAACCCAAAATCTGCAGTGCACGCCCATGGCAGCTTATTTCGACGTCGGTTTGGAGGTCATCGAAAGCAAATCGTATTTATGAATGAAATCCGTACGAGATATTAGCTCTGTTCGTAGAGAAATCACAAACCGATCAGCGCCAATAAAATTTTAGTTATTTGGTAACGTGACAGGTTGCGGACTGGTTTCCAGTAATTTCATTGGCTCTGACTGGTTTGAAACTGTTCTGCGAACAGGGCTATTATTCTCTCTATCTTATTTTTCTCTGCTACTATTTTGTTTTTTCCAACATTGTTGTCGTTGTTCAGATTTGCTCAGGTCTGCTGCTCAGTTGCTTCATTGTTTACTCTAAAAAACCAGTGACTTACCAGCTTAGATAAAGGTACGGACTTCGCGGTAGTTTAAGTATGAACTTTTTAGCTTTAGTTGTTATGTTCGCGGGGTCTTGTACACTTTAGGTATGTCCGAATTTGACAATTTTAAACATTTTAAATGATAGGATAGGTTGAATAGAAGGGATTAAAAGAAAAAAAATATGGATGAAGCACTTTTTATACCAAAAAAATGAAAATAAAGGTGAATAATAATCAGTTATTTTGAAATATTGCAATGCAAAAGCTCCTGAGAAGAACCTGTTGGTGTATTTTGAGATTTTAGGTTTATCTTTTATTAGTTTTTAATTTAATATTTAATGATAATTAAGGAAAGGAATTTTGTCTTTTCCATTAGCAAGTCAACAACTGGACCCATAGTCGTCCCACATGGTGGGAAAATTAGTTGTTAGTGTTACATTGTAGAAAAAAGTATTTTGCGGTTATTTGCATACATAGGGCAGTTTTATCCCCTACATGCCCTCGGGGCATACCAACTAGTATGTTTTGTGTGGAGATTTTTGTACTGAAATAAAAAAATTCTTCTCAACTTTTACTTTTTTTTTGGTTTTACAAAATATCGGTTCATGTTCTGAGAACATAATACAACCACCTTAATAGGTGTACATCAATGGCCAACATTTTTTATGTTGACAGAATATATAAAAATGTGCCCTCAGTCCTCTCCAAAAATTGTCTTACTTTTTCCAATATTCTTATTTAGCATTTTAACACCGCACAACAAGGGGAACCTGTGGCCTTGTGGATTAGTAGGAGATATTATATTGGCGACTCAAATTAAGAACGTAGTAGTAGGACTAGTAGGTACAGGGTTGGTGGTAACACATTTTAGGGGGCTCACTTTAGTTCTGTACTAAGCCCTCAAAGCACACCCTTAGGTACACTGTGCCGTTATGCATCCCTGAAGGGCCAAACCCTTCAGGGGTCCCGCAAACTATAGCTACGTCACAACGTCACTGAGTTAATTTATATTATTTTTAGATTAACCCTTGCCATACAGTACCTACTTTAGACGACAATGGATTTATACTGTGGGACAGTCATGCTATTTTATGCTATTTAGCAGAAAAGTATGGACAAGATAGTAACTTATATCCAACAGATGTTATTAAAAAAGCTAAAATTCATACAATATTAAATATGGATTGTGGACTGATATTTAGACGGTTCAGTGATAGTGTGGTAAGTACAGTAAGTTCACCATGATTAGATTCGAGTGACTCGGTGTTTCAAACTCTATTGATCAGATCCATCTAATCTAAAATTTCGTAGTTGATTCTGCCACGGGCAGGCGTCTGCAGTATTAAAACTACACTCTAGTTGTAGGTATATCTGGTTGTCTGCTAGGGCGATTGCCACGAAAGGGAACCGTTTTAACGTTATTGCCCGGCGTAAAAATGTGAAAATAATAGAATTGTCGACATTATTTCTTTTCGATTTGGTTTTGTATTTTTTCAGAAAATAATTAAAAATAAAGTCTTTATTAAAACTTCGCACGCATATTTAATTCCTCATAAACTACGTTTACACACTCCTTTTAAAACTGTTTTGCATGTTTTTTTTTTACAAAAAGCACCACAACAGGTTAAAAAACAGTCTAACAACTGGTTTTAGAGTTTAAGCAGACCAAACAAATAAAACTTTTTTTATGTGGATACATACAGGGTACCTATCCAAAAAGTCTTAGTATGGGCAAATATCTTTGCTATTAGTCAAGATAGAGACTACAAATTTTAGGTGTATCTGATCGGTTAATAAATCTACTTTTTTATGTAATGTACCTTTTTCAACCCACTTGAGGGGTGACGCTAGGGAGTTGCGGTCAAAAATTTCAAACGGAACCCTATGCCGTGTGGTATCTCATTTTAAAGGTCTTTAAAAAACATTTTACCGCAAATCCGAGGTCCGCATCTTAATTCATTTTTGAAAGGCAAGCCTTTAAAAACTAAAAATCGTGGAAAAAAGTAAAAATTTAAATACGTTTTCTTTTATTAGGCACTTAAAAGTTTTTCAAAATGACTACCATGAACTTCTTGGCAATAGCCGTCGGATACTATCGATAGTCATCCATATCGATAGTTTTCGATAGTTCGATAGTCACTATCGATAGTGCTATCGGTAGTTAAGATTAAGTCTGTTTGTTTAAAAATAATTTAAATTAAGCGCGACAACGCTGAAATAAAATCAGTGGCAGCATAACAACAGACAAGTATTGTAACTGGAAAAATGCGCCGTTGTCCGAAAAATCTGGTTTGGAAAAAGCGCCTGGCCTTCGAAAATTAAAATAGGTGGGCGAGGAGACCCACCTGACCCCCCCCCCCCCCTAGTTGCGATACTGAATAAAACGTTTAGTTTAGATTTAACATGGAATAATATAATATGGATGTTTAGATATTTAGTTGAACTGCATTTATATATGCATTCGATGGATAGAACCAGGGCAACACCAGTGTATCCTTATCCTTTTTTCTTCGATACGAGAGATGGAAATACATTGGTGGTGCACTAGTTTTACCAACCGAAAATAGTTATAAATTAAAGCAGGCCCGGGCGCGGTAGTTTTATATTGCCCAGAAACGTTTGCCTAATGCAGTCGAATTACTTCTTTTTGTCGAATAATACTTTGGCCGATTGCCACTTTAAAATCATGTTACAAATACTAATATTATGTGCATATTTGATAGCATCGATAGTGGATTTCCGGTATCGATATTCTTCGATAATGGAATTCTATCGATAGTGTCGATAGTGTAATCGATAGTATCCGACCACTACTTGGCACTAACAAAGTCGATTTTAGAACTCTGCCAAGAACACATGCCATTCTCGAAAATGTGAGAAATTAGTTTCAAAATCGACTTTATTCGTGCTAAGAAGTCCAAGGTGGTCATTTTGAACAACATTTAAAGTATTAAGAGACATAAAGGTACTTAAATTTTATTTTTTGTTCGCGATTTTTAATTTTTATAGGCTGCCATTTAAAAACAAATTAAGATAGAGACCTCGGGCTTGCGGTAAAATGTTTCTTTTTTGAAGACCTTTAAAATGAGGTACCACCCACACGGCAAAGGGTTGCATTTAAAATTTTTGACTTAAACTCTCTAGCGTCACTCCTCAAGGGGTTTGAAAAAGTTAAATTACAGAAAAAGTAGATTTATTAACCAATAAGATACACCCATAATTTGGTTGTAGGGGCTAAATCTTTGGTAAAGGAAACATCATAACTTCGATCTAAACACCAATCGTATTTATTCTGTAAACCCTCCCTCTCGTTCAAGACATTTATTAAATTACAACTATATTTACAACATCAACTAAGAACTATTAACAACAGTAAGTGGCCCGGGTTACAACCCCCAGCTGGGGAGGTCCAACCCGGCAACGCGACCAGAGTATGGCCGGGGCTGGTCTTAGCCCTAGGTTCCCAACGGATGCGGAGATGCAGAGGGATGACTCTTTCCGCCAGGCTTACAGAGTCATAATATTTACACAAGAGGTTTGAAAAGTTGTTTAGTATTTACAATTTCTATTTACATAATTGACATTTAAAGATTACTGGAAAAAATAACAACAAAAAAACAGTTTAAAAGGGGTCTGTTACAGCTTATATCTTTATTTACACTTTATTATAGCTATGCTATATCTATATTATCTATATTACATCTGTCATAGATATTAGAGTTAGAATGTATTTGTCAGATTCGTCGTTTCTGTGTTTAAACGCATACATTGTATTATGGGCTTATGTTTGTCAAAATATCTTTTGTCTATTTTAGAAACCAATATTTTACAACAATCAAAAAAGTGTTAATTTGGACGCCCTGGAACTAGTAAAAGAAGCTTATTCATTCTTGGAAGAAATTCTTAAACGTAGTCAGTTTCTGGCAGGAGATGAGCTGACTATTGCTGACATTAGTGTGCTGGCCACTGTTATAGAAGCAGATGTAGTTTTACCGGTTACGCAAACATTTCCACGCTTAAAAGACTGGAAGACGAAAATGGAAGGTTTCCATTTTTATGACGTCGGGAAAAAAGGGCTTGAAGCTTTTCGGATTGGCTACGAACGTGCGACAGAAAGTTAAAAAATAAATATGTTATAATAATGTAGTATAATAAAATATAAATACTATATTATATTTAATTCGTTTTAGTTTAGATTCACTGATCTTTGTCAAGAGGAGACAACAGCATTCATAACTAGCAGGCACGGCCGGTGAGTTTTTTTACAGGTAGGTCAAAATTTTGTGGGCAGTGACATCAACGCAACAAGCAAAATACACTTTTTTAATTAAGGAAGGGTTTTTAATAATATGCCTAGTTTTGCCAAGAAATTATTTACCTACAAATAAACACCGCAAAAATCATAAAATAGGTACTGTAGTATATTGAATGCTACTCTAGATGTTTATGACTTTTTTCTATGTGTTTTACTGTTTTAGTACACTAGATTGTTAGCGCCAAAAAATATATGTTAGCACCTTCCCGTTTTGGTACGTTTAGCGTCTCCTCAATAGAGGCTGCGCCTTGTACTTAAAGCCCAGAATAAATAGATGGTGACGTTTATTATGAGCTAAAAGTATGATTATTCGTAAAATAAAATTAGGAACGCTGCCGAAACTCCGTTTTCTTTAATAAATACAATACTGGCGACTAGACATAGTAATACGATCTTTGTCTACGCACGTGCAGGCTTCCAGCTGTAGTAAATATGAGGTTGCCAATAATCTTGAAAATATTTTATCGAGGAACAAGTGCGAACGTATTGTCAATACACCTTTTAGAGCCGATCTAATTTTTTAAATAACAAAAATTTAAAAAAAAAGTTTAGCCCAACACAGCCTCGAACCCTCGGCCTCTTGCTCAACTTGTTGCAACAAGTTGTTGGATATGTAGCAGCAAAAACAAAGTCGTGGAAGATCAAGCTCTAGACTCTAGAAGATGCATCTGTGAAAATCCGGTTTTGGACCGTCCAGTTGTGGAAAACTGAGTTGTGGATGGCTGAGCTGTAGAAAGTCCAGTTGTTGAATATGTAGCAGTAAAAACAAAGTCGTGCAAGATCAAGCTCTAGAAGATGCAGCTGTGAAAATCCGGTTGTGGACCATCCAATTGTGGAAGATTGAGCTCTAGAAAATCAAGCTGTATGAAATCAAGCGGTGAATATCCAGTAATAGAACTTCAAGTTGTGGAAGATTGAGCTGTAGAAAGCCCAGTTGTTGAATATGTAGCAGCAAAAACAAAGTCGTGGAAGTTCAAGCTATAGAAGATGCAGCAATTGAAAATCCGGTTGTGAACCATCCAGTTGTGGAAGATTGAGCTGTAGAAAATCATGCTTTATGAAATCAAGCGGTGAATATCCAGTAATAGAACTTCAAGTTGTGGATGACTGAGCTGTAGAAAGCCTAGTTGTTAAATATGTAGCTACAAAA
Organism: Philopedon plagiatum; assembly: GCA_963971165.1. Taxonomy (NCBI): domain Eukaryota; kingdom Metazoa; phylum Arthropoda; class Insecta; order Coleoptera; family Curculionidae; genus Philopedon; species Philopedon plagiatum. Next base: position 4,155,066 of record OZ020194.1, read on the forward strand.
ACAAAGTCGTGGAAAATAAAGCTCTAGAAGATGCAGCTGTGAAAATCCAGTTGTTAAATATCAAGTAGTGGAAGATCGAGCTGTAGGAAGACCAGTTGTTGAATATCTATAAAGTCGTGGAAAATCAAGCTCTAGAAGATCCAGCTGTGAAAATCCGGTTGTGGACAATCCAGTTGTGGAAGATCGAGCTAGTCAAACACACCCAAAAATAATCAAACAAATTTAATTAATAAAATAGATGGCTGACTGTCCAAAAACATACTTTGGACAGACAAAATATTATTTAAAAAATGGAATAAAGGGACATACATAACAACAATACAAAAAAATAACAAACAAGTTTAATTTATAAAATAGATTGCTCAGTTGTGGATGACCGAGCTTTAGAAAGCCTAGTTGTTGAATATGTAGGTGCAAAAATAAAGTCGTGGAAGATTAAGCCGTAGAAAATACTGCTGTGAAAATCCAGTCGTGGAAGATCGAGCTCTAGAAGTTGCAGCTGTGAAAATCCAGTTATAGAACTTCAAGTTGTGGAAGATTGAGCTGTAGAAAGCCCAGTTGTTGAATATGTAGCAGCAAAAACAAAGTCGTGGAAGATCAAGCACTTGAAGATGCAGCGATTGAAAATCCGGTTGTGGACCATCCCGTTGTGGAAGATTGAGCTGTAGAAAATCAAGCTGTATGAAATCGAGCGGTGAACATCCGGTAATAGAACTTCAAGTTGCGGAACATTGAGCTAATCAAACAAACTCAACCCAAAAATGACCAAACAAATTTAATTTATAAAATAAATTGCTCAGACCGTCCAAAAACATACTTTGGACACACAAAATACTATTTAAAAAATGGAGAAAAGGAACATACATAACAACTAGTGTTGTTTTTTCCTAGGTTTTCGGTCACTTTTTGAAAGAAAAGATTTTTATTTACTTGCTAACGTTTCGGTTCTTATACTCCTAATAAAAAAAGTGTTGTTAATTCGGTTGTTGGTAGAGCGACCCTACTAACGGATCCAGAACTTAGACCTCAAAACATAAATAAAATCAAAACAGTTCTCCAAAACAATAATTATCCAAAAAACTTTTATGAACTAATTATTAAAAACAGAATTAATAAAATATATAATACTAATAGAACCAAACCAAGTCCATCTGACGAAAATAAGTTTACCTCGCTACCATACATTCCAGAAATAAATCAAAAAATAAAAAAAGTACTTGAACCACACAAAATGAACATTGCAGAAAAACCAGAAAATAATAGTAAAAGTTTATTTACAAAATTAAAACAAGAAACGCCAAAATGAAATCAAAGCAACCTTATTTATAAGATTGACTGTCTGGACCGTCCAAAAACGTATATTGGACAAACAAAACAATATCTTAAAAACAGAGTAAAAGAACACAAAAATAGCATTAGAAACACAAATCAAACCCACACCGCTCTATCAAAACATGCAATTGATAAGCTACATAATTTTAATTTTAACAATGTTCACGTTCTTGACTATGAAACAAATTACAAAAAGAGAAATATAAAAGAAATGATCCATATTAAAAAAACCAAATATACACTTAATTTCAGAACTGATACCGAAGGTCTTAGTAATATCTATAATAACTTAATAACAAAATAATTGCAAAATTTTTAAATTATAATTTTACTACTTGTTTACAAACTTAATTACGGTCACAGTTTGTTAGCCTATGAATTACGGTAAAAGGGAATTTCCAGCCCGACCGTCCCTTACCTCATAAAAGTTAGAAACCTTCAACAGTACCATTTTATCACTGTTAAAGACAACATGTAATTCGTAGTGCTAAACGAAGTGTTTTTTGATTATATAAGCCGCAAGGTATGTTTCCTATTTGTTTCTTATAATAATGTTTAATAGTTAGTATTTCCTTTTTTATCTTTATATTACAAACATAAAATTCATTGTAGTTCTGAAGATGGTTATTCAATAGAAACCGAAACGTTAACAAGTAAATAAAAATCTTTTCTTTCAAAAAGTGACCGAAAACCTAGGAAAAAACTAGACTAATTGTATAAAACGGTCAGGAAAACCAAAACATATATACATAACAACAATACAAAAAAAATAACAAACAAATTTAATTTATAAAATAGATTGCTCAGTTGTGGATGACTGAGCTGTAGAAAGCTTAGTTGTTGAATATCTAGGTGCAAAAATAAAATCGCGGAAGATTAAGCTGTAGAAAATGCTGTTGTGAAAATCCAGTCGTGGAAGATCGAGTTCTAGAAGTTGCAATTGTGAAAATCCAGTTATAGAACTTGTGGACCATCCCGTTGTGGAAGATTGAGCTGTAGAAAATCAAGCTGTATGAAATCGAGCTCTGAACATCCGGTTATAGAACTTCAAGTTGTGGATGACTGAGCTGTAGAAAGCCTAGCTGTTGAATATGTAGCTACAAAAACAAAGTCGTGGAAGATCAAGCTCTAGAAGATGCAGCTGTGAAAATCCAGTTGCTAAATATCAAGTAGTGGAAGATCGAGCTGTAGAAAGACCAGTTGTTGAATATCTATAAAGTCGTGGAAAACCAAGCTCTAGAAGATGCAGCTGTGAAAATCCACTTGTGGACCATCCAGTTGTGGAAGATCGAGCTAATCAAATACACCCAAAGATGATCAAACATCATCAATTTTAATTTATAAAATAGGTTCTTTATGAAACATTTTTTAAATATTTTGTATATATATTTACAAAATATTTCATAAAGAACCTACTGCAGAATCAACACAGTTTATTAAATATGCCAGCAAAGCAAAGTTCGCAGTGCTTTACCAACGATATATACTAAAGTTTAGAAAGTGCTCCAATCACATATGGTTTACCAAACAGTATATAACAAATAATGTTTTTCCAAAACACATGAAGATAAGGTGCAACTATAGATCCATAGAAGCCAACAAAGCTGTACATGCTGCCTACAAAAAATGGCTACACGAAGAGGAAGAAACGTGGTACACAACGAGGGATAACGTAAGCTTACATCTGAAACTAATAAATACAGAACTTTTAAATAAAGAAAATTTGATCTTTTTTCAATACCTCGATAGGCAGATTAGAGAGACAGTTAATGAAAAAATAAATGTACAGTATAACACTCAATACAATAAATTAAGTAAATTAATTTCAGAAAAAAATGCATTAAATCCAAACCTTACTGTTCCCACTGTACAGGAAATTTGTAAATTTTACCCTAGAGTAGTTAATCTGTCTAATACAACATTTACAAATGACGAGATGAACCTATTAGAAAATGACCTAAAATACTCCCCCCATATTTTTACTAAACAGGAATTAGAAATGCTAGCGGTAAATACGGAAATTGCTTTAAACTTAATAGATACTGTCACTTTACACGATAAAATAGATGTAAGTAGCTAGACTTTTCGATAATGTTAATATTCCCAAGAGCAATAAAGGAGAAATTACAACCATACAAAATTTAAAACAAAAAATATCACAGGTTGACCTTATTTTATGCAAAGCCGACAAGGGTAATACTATCACTATCTTTACAAACACCGGTTACATTAATAAGGTAAAAACACTATTAGAAAACAGTGAAACCAAAAAAATTCAAAATGACCCTACAAAAAAATACCAATCAGAAATTATCAAAACTCTTAAAAATATTCCACATATAACTCAAAATCAAACATATAAGTATAAAGTTATGAATCCCTCGGCACCACTTCTTTACGGTTTATCCAAAATAAATAAAGGCAATAATCCAATCAGACCAGTAGTTTCATATATTAATGCCCCTTGTTATAAACTAGCACAAGAAATTAGTAGAACCTTACCAGGATTAATAAATTTCCAGTCAACATCGCAGTAAAAAACTCCTGTCAGTTTATTGATAAAACAAAAAACCTTACAGTCCCGAATAATTCAAGATTGGTTTCATTTGACGTAAAAAGTCTCTTCACCTCGATCCCCCTAAAGGAACTTACCACAATTCTAAAAAATTTAATTAACAATTCAACTTTAGGTGTTGACGAAAAAACTGAAATTATAAACGCGTTACAAATATGCATGGAACATAATTATTTTCAGTTCAATAATGAAATCTACCAACAAAAAATGGACTCCCGCTGGGCTCCCCAATCTCTCCTTTATTGTCAGAAATCTTTATGGCAAACTTAGAAAAGTCTATCTTTAGTTGTGATAATCCTCTCGTCAAAAATTATTTTCTATTGGAAAAGATATGTAGACGATGTTTTTTGCATTTGGGATGGCACAGATAGAAATTTAGATCAGTTTCTAGACCTTATAAATTCACTACATAAAAATATTGAATTCACAATGGAGAAAGCGGTTAACAACGAAATAAACTTCATAGATATAAATATTAAAAAAATAAATAACCTAGAATTTGACATTTATAGGAAACCAACAACCACAGATACAACAATACATTACACATCAAAACAGTCATGGAAAATAAAATTGTCCCCATTCCACAGCTTCATACACAGATTAGTCACCTTTCCACTAAACAAGGAAAACTTTCAAAAATAACTATGTGTCATAAAGCAGATAGCAAAAAGCAACGGATACAAAGAAAGCCTAATTGATAATATGTTAAAAAATAAACAGAAAAAATTATTAAGAAAGGAATTTTATAGTATAAGTCCACCAAAAAATAATAACTTTAAATTCATTAACTATACCTCTAAATTTACCAATAATATTTGTAGCAGATTAAATAATTTAGGCTGTAGAACTACATGTGTAAATAAACTAAACCTAGGCCAGCTACTAGTAAACAATAAGGACAGAACTGACAAATTAGACAAATCGGGAGTTTACAAAATAAATTGTACCAATTGTGGAGCTAGATATGTAGGCCAAAGTGGTAGAAGCGTGAAAACAAGAACAAAATAACACAAAACGTCCATTTTAAACATTGTAAAAAACGGTGTCGCGAAAAAAGATCGCCAACAATTGGTCGCGCGAAAAAATATCGCGCACAATTGGGCGCGTATCAAATGGTCGCTGGTGAAAAAAGATCGCCGACGAAAAAAGGCCGCTTGCAATTGATCGCGCGTAAAAAGGGCGCGTAGGAAAATATCGATGTGTCTTAGTTCCTTATTGCCCTGTTTTTCGACTTATCGAACAAGTAGACCATAAATACCCCCCTCATTAAACCTTTACCCTTATTTTAATCCGTTTTAATAGCTTATTAAACCTTTACCCTTATTTGAATCCGTTTTAATAGCTTTGCACGTGAGAATTAAAATACCTTGAAATTCCAGAAATAAACAAACAATGGGATTACAAGTAGTCCTAGTTATAAAGTCCTTAACCATACGTGTAGGTACCTAACTTAATTGGTTTTTAAAAGGGCATAAGAACAGTTTGGCAAAATATTCTAGTTTTTTATTCGTTAAGTTGTCGATTTGCCAGGATGGTGTTAACTTACGTAAACAGTCAGAAATGTGCCAATATGTTAGTGTACAATGGATGTATCCACAGAAACGAAAAAATAATCGGTGAAAAGACAATATGGAAGTGTGGCCAATACAAGAAGTATAAATGTACCGGGAGAGTTCACACAGTGGGAGATGAAGCAGTGAAAAGTACAAGCCACAACCACGTTGCAGATGCATCCATAGTAGAGGCAAAGAGAGCTTGCAATAGAATAAAGGAACTAGCTCATCAAGTTGAACTAACCACACAAGGTATAATAGCTACTGTTTCACAAGAAGTTTCTGTGGGCGCAACTGGGAAGTTACCTTCCATTCCATCCTTAAAGCGAACTACTCAGCACACACGGCAAAGAATCGAAGCTATCCCGGCAAATCCTAGAAATTTAACCGACCTTGCTATTCCGGAAGAATACACAAAAAATAGCAATGGCGAACCGTCTCTCTTATTCGATAGTGGTCCAAACGAGCAAAGAATTTTAATATTTTCCACCGAAAGAAATTTAAATTATATGGAGAGATGTGACCACTGGTATGCTGATGGAACATTTACATGCACTCCTCTATTGTTTGGTCAGCTGTATACAATCCATGGCGTACAGTATAGCACCGTTTTACCGACTGCTTTTGCTCTTCTTCCTAATAAAACTCAGGCAACATACATTCGACTCTTCCAGGAATTAAAAAGGTTACGACCAGGTTTACGACCTACAACAATAATGGTGGATTTTGAAAGAGCAGCAATTAATGCTATACAAGAAGAGTTTCCTGAAGTCAGAATCCGTGGCTGCTTCTTTCATTTTACGCAATGTTTGTGGAGAAACATGCAAGGTGCAGGCTTGCAACAAGTTTATACAGAAGACGCGAATTTTGCTCTACATCTGCGACAATTGGCAGCTCTGGCCTTCGTGCCTGAAGAAAATGTTGTTGCAACATTCGAAGAGCTGCTGGAGAGCGAATTTTACACGCACAATGAAAATTTACTATTGCCGTTAATAAACTACTTTGAAGATGTATGGATAGGTCGTTTGGATCGGCGACACCAAAGAAGACAGCCGATGTTTTCACGAAATCTTTGGAATTGCTTTCAATTCATAGACGAAGATCTACCACGTACAAATAATTCTGTCGAAGGATGGCACAATAGCTTCTCCTCTGTATTAACACATCCAAATTTATGGAAATTTATCAATGGGTTGAAAAAAGAAGAAAGTTTGATTCGTTTGAAAGTTGAGCAGTATATAGCCGGTAACGAACCACCACGTAAAAAAACTTATAAAGACACGGCGCAGCGAATAAAAACTATTTGTCAACAATACGGCAATCGGCCAAATTTAGAATATTTAAGAGGAATTGCCCATAACTTTCAACTACAGATATAAAAGCGAAAAAAAAAACTGACAAAGACTTTGTGAAAGCCGGCTTATCAACAACAACAATTAAAAAACAAAATAAAAAAAAACACAAAACACAAAAAAACTTTTAAACACGCCAGTTATCAACTGCCAGTCCTAAGCCTGGATAAAGTGTGAAGGAAAGTTAAACTGACAAAGGCTTTGTTTTGAATACGATTGATAGCTAATATTAAAATATTTTTAAATATTTAGCTATCAATCATATCCAAGAAAGGTTTTTCGAAATCCCTCATTGATTAACCATAAACGCCCTCTCCATCTTGGTTTCACCAACCTGTAGATATATATTGATTTAAAAACTTTTCCTACGCGACCCTTTTTCGCGCGATCAATTCCGCAAGCCCCTTTTTTGTCGGCGCTCTTTTTTCGCCGGCGACCTTTTGCTATGCGCCCATTTGCGCGCGACATTTTTTCGCGCGACCAATTGTTGGCGATCTTTTTTCGTAGATTCATAAAAAACTCGGGGATATCCACCCATTGTATAGAAAACAATCATTTAATAAACTTGGATAATATCAAATTACTTCACTCTGAAAATAAAGGCAAAATACTAGATCTATTAGAACAACTAGAAATTAAAAAATCTTTAAAAAACAATTTAACACCCTGTACAAATGACCAACAAATCTGCCAGAACGCCCCAATAATTGACAAATATTTATCATCTTTATGACTTGGACTTTCCGAAGATTTACTAAAATAAGAATCTTAAAGCAATTAGGTAATAAAATCAGGTATATATTCTGCCTTTACTTGGTGGAACTCCATATTAACCACCCCATTTTAACAAGTGTAAAAAAAGTGAAGTGTTCCCAAAATACATGAAGTTAAGGACGCATAACAACAGTAATGCAGCAAGAGAAGGTATAAAAGCAGGTCAGAAAAAATGGTTAAAAGAAGAAATGAAAACCCTGTACAGAAAACGAGGTATTTTTAACGTTTACCTTAAGGTAGTTCACACTGAATTATTACATAGATTACATTATACTGAATTTAGTACAATGGACACTGATGTTAGGGAGAAAATCGAATACCTATATCATTCATAAAAAATATTTAAACCAAAAAAAAACAAATTAAACTACCTAATTAAAAATTCAAGCCATTTTAAAAAGAAAAGTAATACAGAGAAAATAAAGCAGTCACAAGTTCTTTGATTGGTTTATAAATCTAAGTCCAACAGAATTTTCCAAAACAGAAATCAATTTGTTAGAAAAAGGTTTTAAACACAATATTGATAATAATTTCGGAGCAAAAAATTTTGAAATATTAGGTGTTGAAACTGAACTTGCTATTAAAAGTATCGCCCCTTCCGCCACTAATCTAAAATACCAAGCATCCAATATCATCAAAAAGGATTTTTTAACAAATAATAACACCAAAAATGAAATGTAAACTATTAAATCTATTAAAAACAAAGTAACTCAAGATAATTTAATATTTACTAAGGCAGATAAGGGCAATACCGTTCTGGCTATCTCACAATTTGATTATATTAAAAAAACTCTTGATTTTATAAACTCCGCTAAACATAAAATATTAAAAAAAGATCCAACAGAAATTTTTCAAAAATCTGTGAAAGAAGTTATCAAAAATTGTAAAAGTCTATTTAGTGACAGAGATCTCAGCAGATTAACCTTAATGAACCCACAATCTCCCAAATTATATTCACTAATAAAAATTCACAAAAACGGTTTTCCTATAAGACCAGTCGTTTCATTCTTTTCAGCCCCATCTTATAAACTATCTAACAAGCTTATTGAAATAATAAATCAATATACTAATTTCGCCGCTAAATTTCAAATAAAAAATTCTATAGAATTAATTAAGAAAATCGAACATTTTGAACCACCAAGTAACTCAAAATTAATATATTTTGACGTAACTAATCTTTTTCCTAGTATCCCCACACATGAAACAGTTATTCTTGTTGAAAAACTTCTTTTCCTAAACAACACGAATTTCATTAAAAAACAAGAAATATTAGACTCCCTAAAAATATGCCTAGAGCAAAATTACTTCGAATTTAATGGAACTATTTACTCCAGTAACGAAGGGCTAATAATGGGTAATCCCCTTAGCCCCTTACTAGCAGAAACATTTATGGACTCCTTAGAAAATATTATAAAAGAACACCCCCTATTTAAAAAGTTTATTTATTGGTATAGATATGTCGACGATGTTTTAGCTTGTTTTATTGGTTCTGGCAGACAACTAACACAATTTATTAATTTTATAAACAAGTTACACCCAAATATAAAATTTACCGTAGAAAAAGAATGAGACAATTCTATAAATTTTCTCGATCTAACAATTTTACGAGATAATGGAAAACACAACTTCTCAATTTTTCATAAACCAACACACACTGACACAACTATACACAACACATCATGGCATCCTATACAACACAAACTGGCGGCATTTCATAGTATGATCCACAGATTATTAACAGTTCCTTTAAACACAATAAATTATCTTAAGGAACTAAATATAATTAAACAAATCGCCATCAGTAATGGATACACAACAGACACAATAAGTAACACTTTAAATAAAAAATTATATAAAAAAGCAATCAATATGGTGTTCCCTATAGTTAAAGAAACAAAAAAATTTTGCTTAATCGCATATTTTGGCCAGGCAAGTAAAAACATCGCAGGTTTCCTCAAAAACCTACACACCAATGTTGCATTTAAAACAAACTGTTCAACCGGAAAGTTTCTAAAAAACAATAAAACAAAAACAGACAAAAACAACAAATCAGGCGTCTGCCAACTATCATGCGCAGATTGTCCAAAAACCTATATAGGCCAATCGGGAAGAAGTTTCTCAAAAAGAATCAAGGAACACCATTCAAGTTTTTTAAATAAAAAAACCGATTCAAATTATTCTAATCATCTAATAGAAAATAATCATAGTTTTGATACTAATTTCAAAATTCTTCATGTAGAAAATAAAGGTTGTAAATTAGATTTGCTAGAATCTCTAGAAATAAATAAACTTAAAAATTCTGAACATCTGTTAAATTGCCAGTTAGACCTAAGATCTTCTCCATTGTTGAATTTATTTTAAAAATACCTAATGTTTATTGCTGTAAAATCCCCAAACCCTAATTATTTACCTAGACCAAAATTCAATCGTGTAAAGTACAATGACGTTGGTGCCGGCGGAAAGATTGTTGCGTCGCCGTCTCTCTCGAGCCTCGTGTGACTTCATTAACAACCAGTGGTTAACTAAAAGTTTTCCCTCCGCCGACACCAACGTCACTGTACTTTACACGATTGAATTTCGGTCTACCTCTTGTCACTTGGAACCAAATCTGTTTCATTCCAGAAGAAGCCACCGTGTTGGCGAAACATGTCGAATATATTGTAAACTAATATATTTTTTGTTTAAATAAAGTGGAATTTTAAACAATTTGTGTTTATGTCTATATGTAATAATGAAAAAGTTCTTAAACCGAATAATATTAATATAGCTGAATAACACAACAAAAATACAAAAAAAAATATTTACAAAATTAAAATCAAACACACCCAAAGATGATCAACCAAATCTAATTTGTAAAATAGATAGCTCAGACAGTCCAAAGACATACATTGGACGAACAAAATATTATTTAAAAAACCGAAAATAGCATATAAAATACCATTACTAATCCTATGGCATGGTCAAAACATGCCTTAGACCAGGGGTCGGCAACCTGCGGCTCGCGAGCCACATGCGGCTCTTTGGATGTGAAGCTGCGGCTCTTTATATGAATAAATAGATATTTTTTCTTATGAATAAATAGATTAGTTTTTTTTATCAAAAAACTTTATTTATGCGAGTACTATTTATTGTTGGCAAGAAAAAATTTTGTGGCTCTTTAAAAACTTTGAAATTTTGTAAATTGTAATTTTTGACTCTTCCGACTCAAAAGGTTGCCGACCCCTGCCTTAGACGACTTACATAACTTTAATTTCAACAAGGTACAAATATTAGACAATGAAGAAAGTTCTTTGAACCTATCATTATAAACCAAATAAATAAAAAATATATAGACATAAACACAAATTGTTTAAAATTCCACTAAATAAAGTGGAATTTTAAACAATTTGTGTTTATGTCTATATGTAGTGATATGGAGTTCCACCAAGTAAAGGCAGAATCAATTCAAATAAAAAATACAATAACTCCAGAAATTCCAAACCTTAAAACTCACAAATCAATAAATATATCTCATTACATATCCCTGAAACAAATAACATTAAAAAAGTCCTTAAACCGTATAATATTAATACAGCTGAAAAACATAACAATAATACAAAAATATATTTACAAAATTAAAATCAAATACACCCAAAGATTATTAAACAAATTTAATTTATAAAATAGATTGCCCAGACTGTTCAAAAACGTGCAGTGAACAGACAAAACATTATTTAAAAACCCGAATTAAGGAACATAAAATAGCATAAAAAACAAGAACTCCAGAACTTCCAAACCTCAAAACTCAGAAACCAATAAATATATCTCATCTCATTACCATATATCCCTGAAATAAACAACAATGAAAAAGTTCTTAAACCGAATAAATATTAATATAGCTGAATAACACAACAGAAATTTAAGGAATTTGGATTTTTCAGCTATATAAATATTGGTTTGGTTTCTATTTGTTATTAACTTTGATTAAATTAAATCTTTCATAACTAGTCTAGAATAAATAATGATCTTCTAATTATGACTGTACCCTCGATCCTACTCGGCGTGGCCTCGATCACTTTGGTCCGCTCCAAAGTCTTGGTTTATCTGCGGTTTTACCTTTGCGTCTTAATCATGCGGCGAACTACATTTGCCAGAGTTAAATCTTGTCTTAAGGATATAGCTCTAAACCTTTCCGTGCTTATTCCGGCAGGTAGATTTCTGCGCTGGTTTCTGTTTGCGTACCACGCATCTGGCATTACCCATGTGTCGGGTGCCGTTGGTGTGATACAACTCCAGTTGTTTGTCCTTGCTGCTCTGTTCTCTCCGGTTCCATCTTCTTTGTATAGTTGGAAACCAAAACAATTTGCAGCTCCTAACATAGCGGTTGAATTTGTCGCTGCTGTACCTTGTACACTGCGACTTCTCCAGTCCTCTCTTTCACCTATGTCTTTAGGTTGTGTTTTAATTACTTGGGATTCGCCTCCGGCTAAACCTAAGTTCTTCATTGTTATTTTCTCAATTCGGCATGTCTCTAATTTTCCAATTATGTCGGACAACGATCGAATATATCTAAGATTAAACCGTGTTGCAGGAACGTACTCTGCAAAATTGTTTGCAGTTATTCCATAACTAGCCAATCTTTGTTTTATTTCTGGACGTCTTTGTCCTATTGGATTAAATGTACCAATGAGATTTGTCGTAAATCGGGTACCTTCGGGTTTGCCGATATGGAAGTTGGGCACTTCGTCATCTTCCAATGCAAGTGCCATCACCATATCTCCGGCAATACCTAATGATGGTATTTCCTCGAATACGTTGTGTGTGTCTATATTTATTGCTGCTGCGTGGTAGCCACCCATGTTTTGTACTACAGTAATTGGTAATGGTGGTATTTCAAGACGAGTTTCTTTACCCATTTTATCTGTGTATGTACCTATTTCCTTCAAATATGTAGCAATTGGTTGTGGCACGTTGAATTGCTCGTGAGCAGTTGCTTTTCTGAGATCTTTCTCCTGTGGAGTTAGACCTTCATTCCCTTGTTTTGCCTTTACTTCTATTAATTTTAGATGCAGCAATGCAGTAGCATAATAGGACATTTCTTCCCGTACGAAAACTCTTTCGAGTTCTTTCTCATCAGGTCTGTATCCATCATACGTTTCTACAGCTATATCAATTAACTTTGAATAGTTGGCAGAGAATGATTGTCGTGGAGCAATCTCAGTTACCGATACATCTATGCCGAATATAGCCTCAGATATTATAGACTCATTTCTTTGTTCTGTAGGCGGATGTACAGCATGTGTCGGTGGTGGTATTGTTAGACTGCGTGTCTCCTTTGATTTTGGATTGAAAACTGTTCTTTTTCCTACCTTAGCAGGATCAAAGTTTTCTGGTTTTCCTTTGTAACCAGGCGCAATCTTTTTAATTTGGTCGGCGAAGTATGTTACTTTTTCGTCTGCCATTTTCATTTGCTTTGAATTACTTCTGCAAAAGGATAATTTATTATTTTTTAATGTCTAATTATTATACGGTTTAAGGACTTATTATACCTATTGTTATTTATTTCAGGGATATATGGTAATGAGATATATTTATAGGTTTCTGATTTTTGAGGTTTGGAATTTTTAGAGTAATTCGACTTTGTATTTATTCGGTTTTTAATGATAGGTTCAAAGACTTAAGGAATATCCCGACAAGCAAAACGAAATGATACTGTTCTAAGTCAAAGATTGACAGGCTGTCAAAGATTGACAGATTGTCGAAGGTTGGTAGTTGTTTGTGATAAGGTCGGAGAATACTCTCGCTATTTCGTTTAGGGTGGCCAGAAACATATATCCCACATTATTTTTTAGTTATTCTACATTTGTAAAAAGATAGAAACTAAGATACCTTTACCTACTCTCAATATAATTTGAAAGGTAAAAAAGCTACAACTATACTACTACTACAACCCAGGAGGTTAGTTGCTAGGGATTCTTTCAGGCTGACCAATAGGAATGTTCGTCAGTGGATGACGTAATGATCGTTGTTTCAGGGCCGTACTTTCGGTTATAAATTAACTATTTATTAGCAGTATTGTCTCGTTAGGATCAGCTGTTTAAGGACGGTACCTACGTTACGAAAAGAGACAGACTGTTTTTAATATTGAAGAAATTTAATTTATAAAATAAATTGCTCAGACTGTCCAAAAACGCGCAGTGAACAGACAGAACATTATTTTAAAAACCCGAATTAAGGAACATGAAATAGCATAAAAAATACAATAACTCCAGAACTTCCAAACCTCAAAACTCAGGAACCAATAAATATATCTCATTATCATATATATCCCTAAAATGAATATCAATAAAAAAGTCCTTAAACCGTATAATATTAATATAGCTGAAAAATCCAACAACAATACAAAAAAATATTTACAAAATTAAAATCAAACACAACAAACGATGATCAAACATTAATTTAAAAATAGATAGCTCAGACAGTCCAAAAACATATATTGGATGAACAAACATTATTGAAAAACTCGAATTAAGGAACATACAATAGCATAAGAAAAATCAATACTAATCCTATGGCACTATCACAGCATGCCTTAGGCGACTTACATAACTTCAATTTCAACAAGGAACAAATATTAGACCATGAAGAAAGTTCTTTGAACCTGTCATAACCAAACCGAATAAATAAAAAGTACAATAACTGGGCGGCGGAACTTTCGGCCCCATATTGGGTCAGTTACCTGCTAGAAATTATAGGTCAAGTAATCTTGCAAGAAATTTCGGCCCCAGACATTGCAGGTAAGCTCAATATCAATTAAGTACCCACCCCGGGTACTTCCCGACCCGGTACTTTAGGTATACTTAAGGGATGGTGTTGATATAATTAAATTGTCATAACAATGACATGAAGGGTATTTATCAGTGGCGGTTGGTGAAATTTCAAAGTTGTGTATCTCTGTTCATTCGTACAGGACCCGTACCAAATTTAGGGGTTTTAATAGTGAGCTCACTGGGAATGTTTTGGTAAAGAAAAAACACATTTTGTAATTTGCGAAAAAAAGTTAAATTTTTGGTGCGGCCCACCCAAGAAAAAAATGAACACGTCTAGGTATTTGCTTTCTTTTTTTTCTAAACAAATTTTACATCATTTTGTCGACAGTTTTTAAATTTTGAGAGAAAACAATGTGTTAGTAGAAAGTTATAGTCATTTGAATTTTTTAAGCCTAAAATATAATTTTACAAAAACTCAAATGACTATAACTTTCTCCTAACACATTTTTTTCTCTCACAATTTAAAACCTGTCGACAAAATGATGTAAAATTTGTTTAGAAAAAAAAGAAAGCAAATACCTAGACGTGTTCATTTTTTTCTTGGGTGGGCCGCACCAAAAATTTAACTTTTTTTCGCAAATTACAAAATGTTTTTTTTTCTTTACCAAAACATTCCCAGTGGGCTCACTATTAAAACCCCTCAATTTGGTACGGGTCCTGTAAGTATGAACAGAGATACACAACTTTGAAATTTCACCAACCGCCACTGGTATTTATTCATGTTTAGAGACCGATTATATAATCATTCCTCTTCAGTTCTTGAAGTTGTATGTTTTATGTAATCTATTAAAAATGAGTTTAATAAAAAGTTCCCGTAACCGCGATTTACTTCTTGTAGAAAATTATACGTTTTGCAAAAGCACAGAATTAAAAAGTTGAGAAGTATCGTGGCGGTGCATCCAGAAGAATTCTAAATGCTTAGCGAAAGTGGTGACAATCGGTTCTGACGTTACAATAACGAAAGCAGACTTAGTGCATAATCATGGAATAGATGAACGCAAGACAGAGAAAAATAATCACCAATGCGTGCAAACGAAAAGCTGAAGAAGATTTAACAGAAAAACCTGCTAAGATTATTCGACGAGCTATTGCTACAAATTCTTCAAATGATGTGACAATCTCAGACATTGAGGCTATTCGAAAAAATATTTACAACTGTCGTCGGAAATTGCTACCAAGTTCATTACCAAAAACAATTGAAGAAGTTCATAGTGCAGTGAGTGCTTATTCTCTTAAAACGAACATAGGTGAAGATTTTATATTTTTAAATAATCTTGAACATAATATAATTATTTTTTCATGCGAAACAAACATTCGTGCATTATGTGAAATGGAAAAATTGTATATGGACGGAACCTTTTCGTACTGTAGCAAATATTTTTGCCAATTATTTACTATACATGGGCTAGAAAATGGACATTATATACCGTTAGTATATTGTTTGTTAAGAGATAAAACAGCAAGCCACATACCAAAATCTATTTTTTCTGGTAAAATCAAGAATATTTGAAATTTTTAGATTGTCGTTACATCCTGTAGAAGTCTTTGTAGATTTCGAAAAAGCAATTCATCTTGCACTGCTAAGTATTTTTCCACAAGTAAAAATTAGTGGCTGCCGTTTTCACTTACATCAAAGTTGGTTTAAAAAAATGCAATTGCTTGGTTTGGTTCCCGAATTTAAAAACAAAAATTCAGATATTGGAAAATGGCTGAGACATACATTTGGCTTAACATATTTAGCCCCAGAAGAAGTAGAGGACTGTTTTGTATTTGATTTAATGAGCTATAAGCCTAATAATGACATTCTTGATAAATGCGCTGATTACCTTTTAGAGGTGTACATTATTCAAAGTGCCCAATTTCCGCCGACAATATGGGCAAACAAAAATCCATCAATTATTAGGACTACAAATGTTTGCGAATCTTTTCATTCTAGATTTAATTCTTCTTTTTATGCGCCACATCCTTCTATATATATTTTTATGGAAAAATTAAAAGAATTCCAAACAGATGCTTATATAAAAATGAAAAGTATTCACATAACGGCAAAAACTAAAGACAAAAATGTAAAAAATAAGTTGACATTTTTAGAAAAAATGGTACAGAACTTCCAATTGGGGCATATCTCTAGGTTAGATTTTGTAAAAACTGTAGCATATCATTCCTGTAGTAGCAATAAGTAGGTAATTTTCAGATTTTGTGTAAAGTATGTTGTAATATGTAAATATATTTTTTTATGTATGTTAGTGATGAAATATAATAATTTTGAAAGAAAAAACCGAAATATACAAACCTTACCATGCATTTTCATTTCATAAATGATTCAAAACACAAAAGGTCATAAAAAAATTTAAATGTTATAATATTAGACTGTTGGGGCCGAAAATACCTGTAATAAAAATATGACACTTCCATCCCGGAGCCGAAAGTTCCTGTCAAAATCTGGTCGGTAACTGGCCGGGGCCGAAATTTCCTACGCCCAATTTTCTTTATCTAGGATAGGTCTTAGGTATAGAATTATTAATTTTAGATCAGGTATCAAAGAAGACTATAATGAAAAAGACCAGTTGTGCCAAAATATTCACGATTACATGATTCAAAGCAGGGAGAAACCGAAAAAGTTGAAAAATGCTTCATTGCAGGAAACCTTTCTTGGAAAATCTGCAAGAGATAAATGGGCCACTAATTTGACTAATTATAATGTGGAAAGTCCTAGTCCTGCCATTAATGATACTGAGAAGTTCATAGAAAATTTGTCATTACAAGATCACACGTATCAAAATTAATTAGTGAAATTAGGTAGGCATATTAAATGTATATTAAAATTTTATTTATGCACATTTCTATGATTAGGTGGTTAGTATATTTTTTTGAGTTATATGTGACAGAACGCAGTGAAAAATGGAAAATTTCGAATTTATTGTTAGTGAACGTGGTAAAGCCCTAATTCTGTACTGTGGTTTTACTTTTTCAGAAAAAAGTGTGTTAAAGACCTCTGGTGAAAGTTTTTGGATTTGCACTAACAAAAAATGTCAGGCAAAATTGTATACTCTTGTATTACCCGCAAAGAAAATGTGCAGCACAACCATGAAAGCTACACCAGCGAAACAATCAGCGGAAAGAAAATTAGCAACAGTGCCAAAAGAAAAGCGACGACTGGAACGATCGTCAAAAATTATTCATACAGTTTTAGGAGAAAACGTTGGCGATTTAGAAAATATAACATCAACAGGTATGAGTCTCATAAGAAAAAATATTTACAATGCACGGTGAAAGCTTCAGGCTACGCCTAAATCACAGGATGAAGTTTTCCAAGTTTTGAAATCATCCGATTTTAAAACCATCAAAAGTGAAAGTTTTATGCCAGTTTGTGATGAACAAGCGAAAATTGTAGTTTTCCTGTCCTACAAATTTGCGGTACTTGTGTGAATGTGAAAAAAATTATGTAGATGGAACCTTTCAATATTGTACCAAATTCTTTTGTCAACTCTTCACAATTTATGCCCTTAACAACGGTCATTTATAGCATTTTCCTTGTTACCAGATAAATCTACTGAGTCTTACACAACTTTATTTAGACACATACAAAGCATATATCTTCAGCAAAACTATGTTTTTAATCCAAAAATTGTAGTTGCAGATTTTGGGCAAGCTATACATAATGTCGTAGGTATTGTTTTCCTACTTCACAAATAACGGGATGTAAGTGTCACTTAGGTCAAGCTTGGTTTAGAAAGATACAAAGTCTTGGACTAAAAAATGACTATAGTGATCTAAATAGCGAAGTAGGGAAGTGGTTATGTCATTTATTTGGTCTGGCCTTTTTAGATCGTATTGAAGTGTCAGATTGTTTTGTATTTGACTTTGTAGAGTGTCAACCTAATACAACAGCTATTATTAGTATGTCAGATTATTTAGTTGAGAACTATATATCTGAGCAAGCTAAATTTCCACCAATATTATGGGCTTCATGTAGTAGCTCTACACAGAATACCACCAATGCTTGTGAGAGTTTCCACTCTAAATTTAATAAGTGTTTGATTGGGTTTGGGAAGACATTTTGTTTCTTTGTATAGAAGTAAAACATTTTTTTGGAAGCATTATGGGAATTTTTGCTGTTGCTATTTTATGTTACATTAAAAACCAGATTAATAAAATATACAATAACTCCACAAATCGCGAAACTCAGAACACCGAAAGTAATTATATTTCATTACCACACATACCCCATATAAATCAAAAAATTAAAAAAGTCCTTAAACCATATAACATAAATATCGCCGAAAAACCAAACAATAGTACTAATAAATTATTTACACATTTAAAACCAAAAACACCTAAAGAATTTCAGACAAATCTAATATACAAAATTGACTGTTCTGATTGTCCAAAAACATATATAGGACAAACAAAACAATATTTAAAAAACCGAATAAAAGAACATAAGAATAGCCTGCGTAATACCAACCATAACCCCACAGCCCTATCTAAACATGCTCTTGACGAACTACATAATTTCAATTTCAATAATGTTCAAATATTAGTGTTTGAATCGAATAACAAAAAAAGGAATATTAAAGAAATGATTCATATTAAAAAAACCAATAACACCATCAATTTCAGGTCAGATACCGAAAATTTAAGTTCAGTTTATGTAGGCCTAATTATGTCATAAAAATAAAATTTTTGCATTATTCACAAAACATTTTGTACCTATAGTGGACTTTCCATCCATTATACCTTCTAAAAAGTACGATGCAAATTTGGTTGTAAGGCAAGTTAGTAAATAATAGTTTAACTCTGTGTCTCGTAGAGAGTACATGGTTGTTAAAATGTAGTAGTATTAGTGCTAAGATTGTTCATCATAGTTAAAAGGTATGTCTATTTGTGTTATTATTAGTAAACCTGATAAAATAAGTTCTTTTTAAAAATTTGTAGTTAACTTTCTGATGATGGTTTAGTCAGTCAATAAACCGAAACGTCAAAGATGACTATTGTTTTAATGTAAACATTTTGACCGCAACCCCATGGAAAAACAAAAACCATATATTATAATTTAAACGGTCAGGAAAAACAATACTATTTTTAATAAATTTTTTTGGTATAAAATGGACTTTTACTTTAATATCTAAATTCTAAATAGTAAATACAAAGTATGGTTTACATTATACCGTAGATCTTTTGACTGCCATAAAACCCTAATTATCCCTATTTACATATTTTCGGGCAGGGCCGGAGTATAATTTATTTTCTTTACCTGCATCCCTAATTATAACTAATGCCTTATTAATGGGAGCAAAGTCGTCGTATATAAATGGGTATAAACATTTAGAAGTGGTTTTCATGAGTGACATTTGTTGTATTAGTATTAGAATGTGGCGTCCATGGGCTTGTGCTGATAGTGAGACATCTTGTAGTGTCAATTTCAAAAGAAAGCATTTATCTCCCGATGCTAAACAAATTATTAAAAATGTGTACCAATCTTTGCTACAAAGAGATTTTAATTCAAGTAATGCTTTATCCGAGACGTCTGCTTTAACAAGTACTTCTTTATCTTCAGTAAAGGATATAGTACTGAAACCTATCATTCCCGGAAAAAAGCGAAGTGACTCTGGCACATTTAGAAGTATTGACGAGGATGACTTGGATTTATTAAGAAGGAAAATCTATAAAATGTATGAGGAACAATCTGTACCTACCCTGCTTTCCCTAAAAAAAAGGCTGACCAACGACGAAACAAACATTTCCTGCAGCATTTCGAGCCTAAGAAAAATTTTGCTTAAAATGGGTTTTAAATATCACACAATTGATAAAAGACAAACCTTAATGGAATCTCAACGCTTACGGGAATGGCGCCAAAAATACTTAACGGCTATTAAACAATATAGAGTAGAAAATCGACCAATTATCTACCTTGACGAAACATGGTTCGATACACACGACACTTCAAGAAAAGGATGGAATGATTTTTCAAAAAAATGCCAGACCAAAGCTCCATCAAACAAAGGCAAAAGAGTAACAATAATACATGCAGGTTCCGAAAAGTGATTTGTTCCGAACTGTCTGCTGCTTTCAGCTAAAAACGTAGGAGATTCTTCTCTAGATTACGGGCGGCGGGAACTTTCGGCCCCATATTGGGTCAGTTACCTGCTAGAAATTATAGGTCAAGTAATCTTGCAAGAAATTTCGGCCCCAGACATTGCAGGTAAGCTCAATATCAATTAAGTACCCACCCCGGGTATTTTCCGACCCGGTACTTTAGGTATACTTAAGGGATGGTGTCGATATAATTAAATTGTCATAACAACGACATGAAGGGTATTTATTCATGTTTAGAAACCGATTATAATCATTCCTCTTCAGTTCTTGAAGTTGTATGTTTTATGTAATCTATTAAAAATGAGTTTAATAAAAAGTTCCCGTAACCGCGATTTACTTCTTGTAGAAAATTATACGTTTTGCAAAAGCAAAGAATTAAAAACTGGTGAAGAATCGAAAAACCTGCTAAGATTATTCGACGAGCTATTGCTACAAATTCTTCAAATGATGTGACAATCTCAGACATTGAGGCTATTCGAAAAAATATTTACAACTGTCGTCGGAAATTGCTACCAAGTTCATTACCAAAAACAATTGAAGAAGATCATAGTGCAGTGAGTGCTTATTCTCTTAAAACGAACATAGGTGAAGATTTTATATTTTTAAATAATCTTGAACATAATATAATTATTTTTTCATGCGAAACAAACATTCGTGCATTATGTGAAATGGAAAAATTGTATATGGACGGAACCTTTTCGTACTGTAGCAAATATTTTTTGCCAATTATTTATTATACATGGGCTAGAAAATGGACATTATAACCGTTAGTATATTGCTTGTTAAGAGATAAAACAGCAGCCACATACCAAAATCTATTTTTTCTGCTAAAATCAAGAATATTTGAAATTTTTAGATTGTCGTTACATCCTGTAGAAGTCTTTGTAGATTTCGAACAAGCAATTCATCTTGCACTGCTAAGTATTTTTCCACAAGTAAAAATTAGTGGCTGCCGTTTTCACTTACATCAAAGTTGGTTTAAAAAAATGCAATTGCTTGGTTTGGTTCCCGAATTTAAAAACAAAAATTCAGATATTGGAAAATGGCTGAGACATACATTTGGCTTAACATATTTAGCTCCAGAAGAAGTAGAGGACTGTTTTGTATTTGATTTAATGAGCTATAAGCCTAATAATGACATTCTTGATAAATACGCTGATTACCTTTTAGAGGTGTACATTATTCAAAGTGCCCAATTTCCGCCGACAATATGGGCAAACAAAAATCCATCAATTATTAGGACTACAAATGCTTGCGAATCTTTTCATTCTAGATTTAATTCTTCTTTTTATGCGCCACATCCTTCTATATATATTTTTATGGAAAAATTAAAAGAATTCCAAATAGATGCTTATATAAAAATGAAAAGTATTCACATAACGGCAACAATTAAAGACAAAAATGTAAAAAATAAGTTGACATTTTTAGAAAAAATGATACAGAACTTCCAATTGGGGCATATCTCTAGGTTAGATTTTGTAAAAACTGTAGCAGATGCATGTCAAACTCGCGGCCCGCGGGCCGCATGCGGCCCGAAACTAAATTGTTTGCGGCCCAGAAAGATCAACTAGATAACACAAATATTTACCCAACTAATAACATCACAAAATTACTTATTATTTTTCCGCTATTTTGATTTTCCCAATTTTAAATTTTTTACCGTTTGCTCCCGCACTATAAAATCTTCCCCATCGCACGAATGCTGCACGTACACGCGTGTGCGGTGCTATCGGCGCGGTGGCTCTCCTCGACTTGTCTCAACTTCTCTAGGCATCGTCTAATTTTAATTGTTTTGGTTTTGCGTTCCGCTTTACCATATTTACGTGATTTGTAGAGGCAGTTGAGAAAATCCAAAATCATACCTGCTGTAATCATTTCACTTAATACTTGTCCAGTGCCATTTATTTCCTGTTTGGTAAGTTAATATTTAACAAGCTTTATAATTAAGTAAAAACTATTACGCACTTATTCCAGATATTTGTCAGTATGTCTTCATCAAAAGCAAGTGGAAGTGGTACTATTAAAAGTAAGCGAAAGATTGCTGACGAACATAGAAATTTTCAAGAAAAATGGGAACTGGAATATTTTTGCTGTGAAGTAAGAGACAAAATAATTTGCTTGATATGTAATAATACTATTAGTGTTCCAAAGTTATATAATATTAAACGTCATTATGAACAACATAAAGCACAATACGATAATTATGAAGCATTAATGCGACAGGCAAAGTTAAAAGAGCTTAAGTTGGGTCTCAAAAAACAACAGTTCATGTTTAGTAGAACACCACAAGAAAATGAATCGGCGGTGCAGGCAAGCTATGTATTGTCGGAGTTAATAGCTAAACATTCGAAACCCTTTACCGAAGGTGATTTTATTAAAGAATGCCTAATAAAAACTGCAAAAATTATGTGTCCGGGCAGTGCAAAGGCTTTTGAAGTAATTTCCTTGTCTCGCAATACAGTTGCAGAAAGGGTATCCGATTTGGCAGCCAATCTAAGTGATCAGATCAAATCAAAATGTACCAGTTTTGAAGCTTTCTCGATTGCATGCGACGAAAGTACAGATGTTGGTGGTATAGCGCAATTAGCCGTATTTCTTCGTGCTTGCGATACGAAATTCGATATTTTTGAGGAATTGCTAGAAGTAGTGCCGATGCATGGAACTACAACAGGACAGGATATATTTAATTGTGTCAACGAACTTTTGCAAAAATACGATCTACCCCTGGCAAAACTAGTTTCTGTAGCTACGGATGGAGCTCCTTCTATGACCGGAAAAACTAACGGTTTTGTAGCATTGCTGCAAAGAAAATATAATGAAATTTCTGAAGCCTCAAAAATGCATCATATTCATTGTATTATACATCAAGAAGTACTATGCACAAAAGTAATAAACATGGAAAATGTGTTGACACCTGTAAAAAAAATTATCAACTTTATAAGATCTCGAGGATTAAATCAACGGCAGTTCGGTGCCTTCTTAAATGAGTTGGAAAGCGAGTATTCGGGTTTATCATATTATACTGAAGTACGATGGCTTTCGTGCTCGAAGGTTCTCCAACAGTTTTGGAACTTAAAAGAAGAAATAAGTCAATTTTTAACAACCAAAAATGAAGATACGGGTTTGTTTTCCGATGCAAATTTTTTACAAGATTTGTCTTTTATGGTGGATATTACAAAGCACTTGTCTGATTTGAATTTAAGACTACAGGGAAAGAATCAAATTATCACCCACATGTGTGACCAGGTTAAAGCATTCGTATGTAAGCTAGTTCTTTGGGAAAAGCAGCTCCAAAATGAAGATTTAACGCACTTTCCCACATGTAAGATGCACAAAACAACTGCAGGTGTTGCGTACAAAAAGTATGCAGAAAAAATTTCCTGCCTTAAAGCTGAATTCGAAAGAAGGTTTGAAGATTTTAAATCCTTAGAAAACAAGTTTTCTTTGTTTTCTTCAATATTTTCGGTGAATGTTGATTCAGTACCTAGTCACATGCAAATGGAGGTTATTGAGATCCAGTGCGATTCAGAATTAAAGGCCAAATACAGTGAGGTTGGCGTGCCAGAATTTTACAAATACTTGCCAGCGAGATTTCAAACCATTCGAAAACTGGCATACGAAATAATTTCCATGTTTGGGAGTACTTATCGATGCGAGCAGTTATTTTCCCTTATGAAAGGAAATAAATCTGCAGTAAGATCCAGACTGACCGACAAGCACCTTGGAGCAATTTTAAAGGTTGCTACTACAAATAATATTTCCCCGGAACTAGAAAAGCTGGTGGCAGCGAAGAGATGTCAAGTGTCAGGACGAAAATGTTAAAATTTTTTGTAAGCATTTTTTGAAAATAAACCCTTTGATACACTGTTTGAACATTATTTTTTTTAAACATATAGTTATCTAAAAAGCCCGTTGGTTTTTCGACCACGGATCATTCAGTAATTGCGGCCCCCATGCACATCTGTTTAATTTATTTGGCCCATGTTAATGTTTGAGTTTGACATACATAATGCTACAGTGTAGCATATTATTCCTGTAGTAGCAATAAGTAATTTTCAGATTTTGTGTAAAGTATGTTGTAATATGTAAATATATTTTTTATGTATGTTAGTGATGAATAAAGGGCGGAATATATGCAAAATGCATATAAATGCATATTTTGCATATATTTGTCATTTTTATGACAAACTGCATATTTCGGTAAAAAACGCGTTTTTAGGCATATTTTTATATTTTTCCGTGTTCTTTTATGCAAAGATTAATAGCACATGCGGTCGATCCTTTGGCCAAAGGATATTTTAGGTCACAAGTTCAGGTAGTTTACCCAGATGGTGAACAATCTGGTATTTATATTTTTATTGTAGGTCAGGTATAGTAAATATGACCCTTCCATCCTGTCAAAATCTGGTCGCTAACTGGCCGGGGCCGAAATTTCCTACGCCCTAGATTACCACCAAGACACTGACGCACCACTTTTTGAAGATTGGTTTGAACATCGACTTCTTAAAAATATGCCGAAAAATAGCATTATTGTAATGGACAATGCTAGTTATCATAGCCGTCACGTAAAAAATTTTCCTAGTTCTAACAGTACAAAAGCAGAAATTGAAGATTTTATGATAGACAATAATATATATTTTGAAGAAACTTACAAAAAACGGGATCTGTTAGAAGTATTACAGGCTTTTAAAATTAATAAAGAATACGTATGTGATAAACTTGCAACAGAAAACGGACATACAGTGTTGCGTCTTCTCCCCTATTATTGTATATTTAATCCAATCGAACTAATATGGTACCAAGTAAAATCAAATATTAGAAGGAATAATACTTCCCCTAACATTAAATACATCTGTAATAGAATTAATAAAAAACATAGTAAGTAACATTCCTGTAGACAGCTGGAAAAACTGTATACAACATGTAATTAAGGTGGAAAATTCTTATATGTGTATCAGTACTAATGTTCAACCCTTAATAATAAGTGTAGATGAAGTTAGTGATAGTGACACAGAACTAAATTTAGAGTAAAGCAGAATTAAGTCGATTATTGTAAAACTTTTCTCTGTACACACACTGTGCTGTATTTTAATCTTAATATATACATTTATTTATACTATTATTATTATTTTTATATTATTAATTGATCTTTATTTTCGTTTGGTTTAAAATGTCTTATTAATTCTAAATAAAAATAAATAATAGATTAATATTATACCCGACCATGCAGCCATTTAATGCGGTTTGAAGATGTTGGGGCCTACACAATGGGGTTTAAGCAGGTAGTTGATTTATTGCAGAAAAGGTCAACGGTATAATGTAAACTATACTATACGTTCACGGATAAAATTTAAAAATAAGTTTGATAAAAAGTTTCCGAGGTCGAGAATTATTATTGGTGGAACATCACTCTTTCTCGAAACAGAAAGTGCTAAAAAGTGAAGAAGTATTTTGGCGCTGCATCCAAAGAAACACGAAGTGTTCCGCAAAAGTGTTTACAATAGGTTCCGATGAATTCACTATAACAAGAAGATACTTGGTACATAATCATGAAGCCAATCCACAAAAGCTTCAAAGAAAAGAGGTGACCACTGCATGCAAAAGGAAAGCCGAAGAGGACATATCTGAGAAGCCTGCCAAAATGATCAGAACAGAGATTGCTAAGTGTGGTGCCGATTCGCTGACGATTCCTGACATTGCTGTCATACGAAAGAACATATACAACTGTCGTCGTAAACTGTTACCAGGTCCGTTACCAAGAAACATATCAGAAGTCCATAATGCGGTTAGTAATTATTCTTATAAAACTTGTCACAACGAAATTTTTTGCTTTTCAGCCATCTTGAATCTAACATAATTGTATTTTCATGCGAAACAAATATTCGTTTGTTGTGTAAATTAAAAACTTTGTATATGGATGGTACATTTTCATACAGTACCAAATACTTTCTTCGATTATTCACTATACATGGCTTGGAAAACGGACATTATGTACCTTTAGCATAGTGTTTGTTGAAAGACAAAACGACATTAACTTACAAACATTTATTTTCTCCTCTAAAGCCTAAAATTTTTGAAATATGTCAAATATCATTAGAGCCATCTGAAATATTTGTGGACTTTGAAATAGCAATTCATAATGCTTTGTTGGATACTTGGCCTAATGTAAAAATTAGAGGTTGCCGTTTTCAGTTGCATCAAAACTGGTTCAAAAAAATTCAGTCTTTGGGTCTGATACAAGAATATAAGGATACAAATTCAGAAATTGTAAAATGGTTAAAACATACGTTTGGTTTAACTTGTTTGAATCCAGTGGAAGTTGAAGAATGCTTTGTTTATGATTTAATGTCATATAAACCTGAAAACAAAACACTTGATATATATGCAGATTACTTACTAGAAAATTACATAATTCATAACGCTCTTTTTCCACCAAACATATGGGCTGATCAGAATTCATCTATTGCGAGGACCACGAATGCCTGTGAATCCTTTCATTCGAGGTTCAATTTTTCTTTTTATTCAACACATCCTTCTATTTTTATTTTCATAGAAAAGTTAAAAGAATTTCAAGTGGAAACCTATGTGAAAATAAATAGTTTACAAATACCAGCAAAAATAAAAGATACTGCTGTTAAAGCTAAATTGGCATTTTTGGAGAAAATGGTAGATAAACTACAATCACAACAAATAAGTAGGTTAGATTTCATAAAAGCTGTATCCTATCATTCCTATAATAATAACAAATAAATCGTTGTGTATGTGTATTAATTATTGTAAAATGTATATAAAGCTGTAGTTGTATCACATTATTTCTATTGCAACAAATAAAATGTTTTGAATGAATATATTTTGTTATTTTTATTAGCGGTCTTATACATCCATAATTGCTGCAAACATCAGTACCAGCATTATTTAATGTCCGACTTAGTCGAAGGCACCATAACTACATAATAGGTATATTGATTTGGTGTCGAAAATACCTGTGAAAAACGGACTTTTGGGTCTGGTGTCGAAAATTGCCATCAAATCGTAGGCGCTACCTGCTTGGTGTCGAATTTTCCTCCGTCCGATTCTTGAAGCTGCCGGCGGAGTTTATGTATAGTAAATATGGCTGGTCAATTAGTCCGGCGGAGTTTAGGAACACCCAATCCTATGGCACGCCTTAGACGACTTACATAACTTTAATTTCAACAAGGTACAAATATTAGACAATGAAGAAAGTTCTTTGAACCCATCATTAAAAACCAAATAAATAAAAAATACAATAACTCCAGAAATTCCAAACCTTAAAACTCAGAAACCAATAAATATCTCATTATCATATATTTCTGAAATAAATAACATTACAAAAGTCCTTAAACCGTATAATAATAATATAGCTGAAAATCCTAACAATAAACCAAAAATAATTACAAGATTAAAATCAAAAATATACAACCCACAGAAAAATAACCCCAAAAATATGAATGAAAACCATTACGTATCTACTCCATACATAAAAGAAATAAACCAGAAAATTAAAAAAGTACTTCACCCTCATAAAATCAACATAGCAGAAAAACCAATTAATAATTCAAGAAAACTATTCACAAATCTAAAACCAAATATTCCAAAAACAAACCAGTCTCAACTCATTTACAAAATAAATTGCCTTGATTGCCCAAAAACCTATATTGGGCAAACAAAGCAATATCTTAAAAACAGAATTAAGGAACATCAAAACAGTATTAGAAATGTTAGTCACAGTTCAACAGCTCTATCAAATCATTCACTAGAATATTTACACAACTTTAATTTTAATAACGTAGAAATCTTAGATTATGAATCAAACTACAAAAAACGAAACATAAAGGAAATGATACATATTAAAAAAACCCATAACACCCTAAACTATAGAACAGATACAGATAATTTAAGTACCATTTACAACAACCTTATCATAAAAAAGTAAAAGCAAAATTTTTGTGTCCCTACCCTTAAACATCTGGAATAATAAAACCAAAGCTCTTTACTGTAAACATCCACAAATCAGTCTAGTTTAAAACCCTGTTGCAATAAGCCATTTTGTTAAAATGTAGTGTTTAAGTGAAATCAATTTAAAAGGTATGTCCTATTCTGCTATCTCTTGTTTATATAAATCTTATATAGAAAATATATTACTATTACACCTTTGTTATTAGGATTCTGATGATGGTTTAGAGATGAAATAAACCGAAACGTCAAAACCATTTCAAGACTTTAATTTAAACTGACCGAAAGCCCAAGAAGTACAATAAAACTATTAAAATCAAACACACCCAAAGATGATAAAATAGATTGCTCAGACTGTCCAAAAACGTGCAGTGAACAGACAAAACATTATTTAACAACCCCGAATGAAGGAACATAAAATAGCATACGAAAAACCAATACTAATCCTACGGCACTGTCAAAACATGCCTTAGACGACTTATATAACTCTAATTTCAACAAGGTACAAATATTAGACTATGAAGAAAGTTCTTTGAACTTATCATTAAAAACCGAATAAATAAAAAACACAATAACTCCAGAAATTCCAAACCTCAAGACCTCAAGACTTATAAACCAATAAATATATCTCATTAATATATCCCTGAAATATATGACAATAAAAAAGTTGTTAAACGGTATAATATTAATAAAGCTGAAAAACCCCACAATAATACAAAAACAAATATTTACAAAAGTAAAATCAAACACACCCAAAGATGATCAAACATATTTAATTTTTAAGATAGATAGCTCAGGCAGTCCAAAAACATACATTGGACGAACAAAACATCAAGAAACATAAAATAGCAGAAGAAATACCAATGCCTTAGACGACTAAGAATTGGCTAAAAATAGCCAAAATACAGGAATAGAGGCTCTTCCATAGTTGGAGGGACAATTTTTAGAAAAATATATCCCATTAATGAAATAGTAAAAAGATATTTCGACCTGTATGGGTATGGAGAATACCAGCGCAAAATCAATAATTTTTAAAACAATTCATTTTCACCACTCGCAAAGAATACACTTATGATTATTTTATTTTCCGATACCAAAATATATATTCTAGTTTTTCTAAAATTATAATTAAAAATAATGATGAATCCTTCTACGATTTCTCAACATTTAGCCAAAAAATTTATTTCAAAACAGAAAGCCTCAAAAATAACAACACATCCAGAACTGTTCAATTGAAGATTAGGTACTATTTTTGGGTTACGAAGAAGCTGATAAGCTTTTACCAAAAGGCAGTACCATTGTGTCCCTTTTTAGTAAGCATGGTGTATTCAGCGGCTGCTCACGAACTCCGCCGGATTAAGATAGTCACAGGTATATTTCGAAAATTGGCCTGTATGGAGTACCCATAAACTCCGCCGTAGTGGTAATTAGGGGTTGTTGCAGGTAATTGTACAAATCGATCAGGTTCGTTGCTGTAGGTAATAACTAGTAATTAGATTTTATATATTTATTTATATTAGTATTAGGTAGTTATATTCCTAAACAGGTAAAATAGCCTAATTCATAAAGTCCGTCACATTGACAAAGAATTATTAGTTTATTCGTTTTAGTGGAGTAGAAAGGTCTATTTTTGAAAAAGTGAAAAGAATGCAAGTGATCACCGGTCAACGTGGAAATAAGTTAATAGTAGAAGATGAATACAAGTTTCATAGAGCCGAAGAGACTTCGTTTGGAGTGAAATGGAAGTGCGTCCAAAAACAGTGCAATTCTAAAATTTATGTCGACGACGAGCTTACAACCATATTCAAAAAGGATGGGTCTCATAACCACCCGCCGCCTAAACATCTAAGTAGGCAACATATATCCAACAGCATTAAAAGAAAAGCTGTGGAAAACATAAGCGAGAGGCCACTCAAACTAATTAGAATGGAAATAACGTCGGATAACATTGATAAATTGACAACAAGGGATTTCACATATATAAGAAATAATATATATAATGCTCGAAAATCTGTCTTCCCTGCTCTGCCAAAATCTGTTGAAAAAATCCAAGAATATTTGAAAAATGCTAATATAACAACGATAAAAAACGAACCATTTTTAATGGAGAACGACGAAGTTAACAAGATTGTGATATTCTCATGTGCAACTAATCTAAAGTTTTTGAGTAACTCAGAAAAAATCTTCGTAGATGGAACTTTTGATTACTGCCCAAAACTTTTTCTTCAGTTCTTCACTATACACGGCTTACAAAACTCTCACTATATTCCATTGGTGTTTTGTTTATTGCCCGATAAAAAGTTGACAACGTATATGCAAGCATTCAAAGCAATTACCGCAAGGTGTCAGAGTTTAAACTTAATTTTCCAACCCAAGGAAATCGTCGCCGACTTTGAAAAAGCCATTCATGATGCAGCAAGGCAAATTTTTCCACATGTCCGGATTACAGGATGCCGATTCCATTTGTGCCAAAGTTTCTGGAGAAGAATTCAAAAGTTGGGATTAGTGAGTGACTATAAAAATAAATCATCTAAAGTTGGTGAATGGCTACGGTGGGCCTTTGGTTTAGCAATGCTCGAACCAAGTGATGTTAGTGACTGTTTTGTGTTTAGTTTTATGTCTGTGATTCCTACTAACCAAAAACTAATTAAGTTTGCTGACTATTTGACGGACAATTATATTGATGAGTATAGTTTATTTCCTCCATCTATCTGGGCAAGTGCTACAGACACTGAACGCACTACAAATGCTTGTGAGTCCTTTCATAGTAAATTCAACTCATATTTTTATAATGCCCATCCAAACATTTTTCTTTTTATTGATGTTTTAAAAAATATTCAGATAGATAAATACGTAAAAATGAATAGTGTTAAAACACCCCACGAAATAAAAAATAAATTATATTTAAGGACGAAATTATTTTTTAAAGCCAAAATAACCTTGTACAATTCCAAAACGATAACGAAATTTGAGTTTGTAAAATTAGTTTCCTATTATTTAAAGAAATAATGTTTAAATTATAAGCTTTATGTTATTAAGATAGTTTAATATTAATATCAAGTGTATAGTTTTAGACAGGGTTTAATAAAAAAGTTGAAATGAAGTTTTATGGTTTTATTTACAATATTATGCATAATTATGATGCGGCGGAGTTTATGTATAGTAAATATGGCTGGTCAATTAGTCCGGCGGAGTTTAGGAACACCCGTATTCAGCAGGCATGTTAGATTCTATAGATTGTAGCCTAACGTAATGTCTGCATGTCTAAAATTTTACAATGAGTGTATTTTTACCAGTCAGAGATATAGAATTTTAAAAATAAAAGTATGAGTGGCAAGAAAGTCTATGGAGCTGATTAATCAACACTGCACTATTTAGCGATCGACTGATCTCGAGTGGTCGGACCTCGTAATCTAGGGATTTTCGGGATGCATCTGTTCCAGGTCCCACAGAGTCATTCTAATTTGATTTTATCATGCCTGCTCTGGTTTCTGATTTGCTATTAGCTTAGAGCCTGTTGCGAAGTTTAAGGCCGAAGACAGCATTTCTAACTTAAAGGGATATGATTCCAACGTCTTCGTCAAGGGGCACATATCGCGGACAACCAGACTAGTATCCTCGTCCTCCGGTGACCAGTCGGCCACTATGTGGCGTCGACCAGTACGTCCCGGGGAGTCGATGGACACTATCGTCTGCCACATAGATATCCTTGGCTTATCATGGACGTTGACGTCCTGAGTGTTATTCTTCATTGCTTCCTTCAGCTTAGTGTCGATGATTTTCAGAAGCAACATATTTTTAATGGCCAATTCTTCTTTGTAAATTAAAGCATGAGTGATACCAATTAAAAAATTTATATCAAATTGCAGAAGTATCAGTTTTTATTATGTAGAAGGATATAAGCCTAGCGTTCTACATCTCTACATGTTGTAGGGAATGTATTTTGATTTAACTCGTAATAATCGTATAAACCTAAGTATTCACTAATTTGTAGAGGCCATAAAAATCACCAAAAATTAGTTTCTATATCAATAACATGAATAACAAAATCTAAAAAATCATCTATTGATTGAATAGGTATATTAATCAAAAGATCAAATAGCTATTGTGCAGGAGGACATAAGAGCAAAGTTAACGAATTCTAATGCAATATGTGTCTACCACTCGCATTAAATGTATGTTTTTAATTATTTCATTTCTTAATCAAACCCAAACAACTTAAATTGTATATAAACAAATTAAAGAATAGCAATTAAATTTACAGGAGCAAATTTTCAGCATTCGGATTACGTAGAATCTATAATAAACATAATACATCGATTATATACTGTGCAGTTCGTATATTTTCGCTATACCTACATGCGATTGCCCAAAGCATATAGTTTAATACAAAACCCTAACGATTTTTAAATTAGGTAAACAGTAGGTTATTATAATATTATAAGAGATGCAAAGCAATGGCATTTCGTTAAGTTTGAAATGTACTGTCAGAAGAAAAGTTTTATGCAAAAATTGAAAAAAACTTAGGCTAGGTTTATAAAGTAGGTACTATTACAAAATTTGAGAAAAACCTTTAGATTCATTGAGGAAAATATATTTTTTGGATTCTCTTTAATATCGGTAATCTACCTACTCTTATACGGGGGCGCAAAGAAACAAAAAGATGATTTCATATGTTCGTAAGATGACCCTAGACATCAAATTATATCAAATTATTGATTACGGCTGCCGCCTCGATCAATAAACTGCGATCTAGTTCTTTAAAGATGCTTCACGCACGGGTTTCATACAATACTTTGTCTGCAACTGTCAAAAAAAGTGATACAAAGACAAAAAGAAAATATATGAATAAAATTTTAAAAACCCGCTCAAAAACTTGTTTCTTGAAACTTAGTAGTCGTTGCTTTTATTGTTACTCTGGAAACCACTCGTACGGGTTTATTATTATTTTTGGTTTCGGTCCAAAAGTTGTTGAACAGACCCATACAAATTAAAGTGATGTTACTGAAAATTGTCTTGCACAAGTGAAAGAAGCAATTATTATTTTTAAGACTTTTCTCGTCTTGTTTTGACAGAAATCTCGTTTAAAGCTAAAATAATCGTTTTAAAGGTATTTTTTAGTATATTCATTTCTCCATGCGTAACATATCTATTTTATGCGCCGTGATAAAATGGCCTACTTCACACATCAAAAAGTCAACTTTTGAACAGTTGCAAAAAATAATATAATAAAATATAGAAAGAAAACAGAACCACGTAGTTGATTTAAAAATGGACATCCAACCCATGTAGAACAGAGATATAGGTGGTTTCTTGATGAAATAAAAAAAAATCTTACCCAGAAGTAACGTTCATCACAGATACACAGGTCACTACTTAAAACATCACGTTCTAAACGAACTTGTTACTTCGCAAGAGATATTCAAACTGAACTAAAGTGGTGAGTGAATCGGTTTAAGAAGTCTCTACTCTAAGGCCATAAAACACCCTCCTCTCCGACACGCCCCTTTTATTATAGGGGCTGCAATTTTAATTTCTTTAATTATTTAATTATAACAAATACAATAAAGCCTTCATCCTATTCATTCGATCTTTCTTCTAATTATTCTATAAAAATGTATTAACTTGTTTAAAAAATACTAATTATTTCGATTAGTATTTTAAAACATAAACCTGATGGTACGAGTATGTAAAGAATGGAAGAGCTAATTATAAAACTAATATCGCTGTTTTGGAGAGCAGTGCCTAACTCCGCCCGCATAATTATTCCAAAAATAGTGATCTCTCAGGTATGTTAATCCTGCACCCCAATTCCGCCCCGAGCGTATTTACTTGATTTTTGCGAGTTTGGGAAAATCCGATTAGAGTATTAAAGTAATAAAATAATATAAATTGTGTTTACTGCATTTAAAGAAGATTACAAAATTATTATATGCATATTCTACTTAATTGTTAAGGAAATCCAATCTATACCTGTTTCGTATTCCCAAAATTACTTACAATAGACCAATCACAATTAATAAGTTTTCTTATTACACCCCCTCTTGATTAGGAAAGGAAGCCGTCAGTTACGAATAGTTAGTCTTAATAGTTCGACTTTCGCTCTAAATCTAAAAGATGTATCCTTTTTCCGAAATTGTCGGTTAACGTGGCAATATTTTGCTAGTTTGCAACAATAATAAATTCAGCAAAGTTAATCGGCAACTTGCTTCAGGAGAAGTTAAGTGGCGATGTATTAAGAAGACATGTACTTCTTACATACTTACTTTGGGTGATGGTTCATCTCGCTGTTTAAGTAAATACAATCTTGAACATAATCACGAAGCCATAAGTTCAAGCGAATTGCAACGTCAAGAAGTGAGTGGTATTGTAAAGCGTAAAGCGGTGGAGGATATTTGCGAGAGACCTTCAAAAATTCTTCACAGTGTCATAAAAAACAAGAACGAACATTTGAAATCTGGTGATGTTAAGTGCATAAAGAAAAATTTGTATCATGCCCGCCGCAAATTATTGCCGGCAATTCCAACTTCAGTTGAAGAAGTGCAAAAAGCCCTAAGTAAATTAAATCCACAGACTACCAGAGGTGAGGACTTTCTTATGGTGAATGATGAAAATGGAAAATTAATTATTTTTTGTTGTAAAACAAATCTGACGTTTCTCTGCAAATCTAAAGTAATATACATGGACGGCACGTTTCAGTACTGTGCGAAACACTTTAAGCAAATGTTTACTATTCATGGATTTTTCAATGGGCACTATATACCGCTGGTCTTCTGTTTACTGTCGGACAAAAATTCAAACACATATAAGCTTTGTATCGAAAAAATTATAGAACATTGCCTCAAGTTGGACCTTCATTTCCAACCTTCACGTGTTGTGGTAGATTTCGAAAAAGCAATACATATAGCAGTGGAAACCATTTGGCCTGGGATTGAATTAAAAGGTTGTCGTTTTCATCTTGCTCAGTCATGGTGGAAGAAAATACAGCAAATAGGACTGGCAGTGGAATACAAGGACAGTGCATCAGAGGTTGGTCGTTGGCTAAGATACTGTTTCGGACTTATGTTTTTACACGAATCTGAAGTGAGTGATTGTTTTATTTTCGACTTGTGTTCAATACGCCCAAATGATGAAAGACTAACAAGGTTCTCCGATTATATTGTCGACACTTATATCTCTGAAGATTCACTTTTTCCACCAGTAGTGTGGGCAGAATCTTCATCTGCTCTGACCTACACGACAAATGCATGTGAATCGTTTCATAGTCATTTCAATAACTCTTTTTATAGCAGCCATCCGTCAATTTTTGTGTTTCTTCAAGTTTTAGAAAAAATTCAAACTGAGACCTATATTAAATGTAACAGTATTAACACCCCTTATAAATACCAAAATAGTATTTCTAAAAAGCGCCAAAATTTTTTAGAGGATAAGTTAAAAATGTACAAAGATAGGAAATTATCAATGTTAGATTTTGTTAAGATTGTTTCTTACCAGTACAATCAAAGTGTAAATTTGTAATTTTATATACATTAAAGGTTCCTAATTGATTTGTTTGTTTTATTTCGCATTAAGGATTAGGAGCGGAGTTAGGTAGTTAGATAAGGGAGCGAAAATATTTCGGGGCGGAGATGGGTACTGTCTGTCCTCGTGTACCTGGCGCCGGGCGGAGTTGGGAATCGCCCGTTTTGGACGCTAGCGAGTTGGGCCCTTTTGCAGGTAATCGGATGATTACACCCAACAGTTGGGCCCCGATATGCAAATGAGGGTATTAGTGGTTTTATTACACTTGAAAAGGTGTAGTACGATATTCCTAGAAGTACCTAGTTAAGGTACTAATACAGGGTGCTCACAGGTCCTTAAATGTTGACAACTTATTCATTTTTGTCAGTTCTTTTCTGAGTTTTATAAACGATGGAAGTTCAAACAATGTTAAGTGAAAAAGGAAAGCGACTGTTAGTCGTATGTGGTTTTAAGTTTTGTGTCGGCAAAATTTTAAAAGATAACACTTTGTATTGGAGATGTGTAAATAAAAAAACCAAGTGTCCCGCTAAACTCTACACGCCGACCACAAATTTTGAATGTGTTTTAAAATATAATCTAAATCATAATCATGAGCCTGAAGAAAATCTTGAAAGACAAAAGTTAAGCAATTGTATCAAAAGAAAAGCTGCTAGTGATCCATGTGAGAGGCCTTCAAAAATAATTCACAGTGAACTTCGACAATGCGGAGCATCAGTTGAAAACATTACAACTAATGATTTAAACCTTATTCGAAAAAATATTTATGAGTGTAGAAAGTCGCAGGTTTCCACTTTGCCTAGGAATCAAGACGAAGTTTTTTGTTCTTTAAAGAACTTGTCACCAAAAACATCCAAGGACGAATCATTTTTGATGGTAAATAGCGAGGAACATAAAATTGTAATATTTTCTTGTCGTACAAAACTGCATTTTCTTTGCTCTGTAGAAACTATTTTTATGGACGGTACCTTTAATTATTGTGCTAAGTTTTTTGTCAATTTTTTACCCTTCATGGGTACAAAAATGGTCATTATGTACCTTTAGTTTTTTGTCTATTACCTAGTAAGAAACAATTGTTATATCAAAACCTATTTAATCTTTTGACTGAAAAATGTGCCGAAAATCACTTAATACTATCCCCAAAAAATGTAGTGATAGATTTTGAAGTAGCCATTCATAATGCTGTTACTTTTACTTGGCCGGAATCAACAATTGTAGGCTGTAGATTTCATCTGTCACAGGCATGGTTCAGAAAACTGCAGTCACTTGGATTAAGTACTGAATACAAAAATAATACTGAAATTGGAAAAAAACTAAAGTACTTTTTTGGCCTTCAATTTTTAGAACCTAATGAAGTGGGTGATTGTTTTACTTTTGACTTAGTTAGTGACTTGCCAGAAGATGAAAGGCTAAAACAATTTTGTGACTATTTAGTAGATACTTATATAGATGAATGTTCACAATTCCCACCAAACATTTGGGCTAATCTTTCATCTTCATTATATCGAACAACTAATGCATGTGAATCGTTTCACTCAAAGTTTAATAACAGTTTTTATCATTCCCACCCAAGTATATTTAAGTTTGTAGATATTTTGCTAAATTTTCAAACCGAAACATATATTAAAATTGTAACAGCAAACAAATTTCCAAAAGCTCTAATAGCTGATATTAGAAAGAAAAAACAATTTGTAGAAAATAAAATACGGGAATATATGTCAAATTAAATCGACAGAACAAGTTTTATAAAATGTGTTTCCTGTAAATACGCGCCTAGTTGATTAATCACATTATATTATGTAAAACAATACTTGTAAACTGTATTATATTATTAATTTTTAAAATTGTGAATTTATTTTGCACAATAAACATTACGAATTTTCAAAACTTTTTTATTTACCCTGTATACCCTGTAAGGTACCTTAACGATAAACCGCCCTGTATAATATATTTTAGGAAAATATACATAATTGTTATTTAGTTAAGTAATCCATTTGTTGTCGTTGTTTATAATTATAATGCGAAGAAGACGTTTTCTTAATAAACATACTTAACTTCCCTTTATCGTACTTAATGTTCAATTAACTATTTAATAATGATATTTACTGTTTACTCGTCTTAAACATGACCAAAATGTCTTCTTTGTACTTTTCTAATTACCCTAAGATAAGTTCTTGCATAAATACCCTTAGTTCTGTAAAGTAAATTTATTGTTATTATTCAATTATCCAGTATACAATTATTGTCAAATATCACTACTGTTCAACTTTTATACTTTGTTTTTGGTACTTAATAGAAGTCATTTTAAAATCTACGAGTGTTCTTCATTACTTATCAGAAGCCCATTACAAAAATTGGTGTCAGAAGTAAAGGGATTTTCGGAAAATACTCACCCAAGTGCAGCCCGACGAAGAAACTTACAGTTTTCGGGAACCACTAGTGGAAAAATCCGAAGTCACCCACAAAAGCTATCCTGGGACCTGATAAGATGACCTTTGGAACATTCATCGTTTTGATGTAAGTGACATGTCCTTAGCGGATAGTACTGAACAAAGTGTAAATTCAAATCTAACTTCAAATTCAAATTCAACTTCAAGATCAAACTCAAGTTCAAGCTCAAATTCAAATTCAAACGAAAGTTCTACTACAAATTCAAATTCTAGCTCTAACTCTAATTCTATATTCAATTCTGCAAATATGTCATACATATCTTTAGAAATCGCAGACAAAATGTTAACCAGATTTGATGGTAATAAATCTAAACTGTATGAGTTTATAGATAACTGTGATACCGTTTTTGCTCATATTAATCCAAACCAAAAAACAATTTTATTTGCAATAGTTCAAACAAAATTAACAGAAAATGCTCGTGCTATTTCAAGAAACCGCCAATTTAGTGAATGGTCAGAATTAAAAACATTTTTGCTAGACGCTTATTCAGAAAAAAGAACCATAAGTCAGTGGCAATTAGAATTGTCTCCTGCAAACAAAATATTGGTGAAAATGTCATTAGTTTTGCAAATAAAATTGAAACTTGCTATGTAAGGTTAATTAATAGTTTAGACAGTGGTCTTTCTAGAGATGCACGGGAAGCATGTGCCAATTTATTAAAAAATGAAGCTCGTGATGTTTTTATAAGTGGATTAAATAAAGAACTCGAAATATTAGTTAAATCACAAAAACCCGACTCTTTAGAAAAAGCCATTGCTCTAGCCCTAAATGAAGAACAAGAATTAAAAGCTAAGAAAGAAATTTATAAATATCAAAATCTTAATAATTCATCAGTTCGCTTTTGTCAAAATTGTAATAAACCTGGTCATTCAACATATAATTGCAGATATAATTCTAATAATAATTATCATAAAAAAGCTCCCAATCAAAATAATATAAGACATATTGCAAAAAATAACCCAACCAACCAAAATTATAACTTTCAAAATAATCCTTCAAATTCTAAATTCTGTCGATATTGCAAGAAGAATGGTCACCTTATTGAAGAGTGTCGGAAAAGAGAATTTAATAATCGAAATCGAAATAATTTTAATAAGATAAGCAATCCTAGTAGCAATCAACCTAACTCAACATCTCAAAATCAACATTTAAACTCGAACAACCCTCGACCAACTTCGGCTCAATCGAGGGGCGTACACGTACTAGAGGCCGAATTACAACAATTAACCTTTCAAACACCACATACGTCTTGTTAGAAATAAACGAATCAAAAATTAATCCGTGCAAATTTCTTATCGACACTGGCGCAGACATTTCTTTAATAAAAGTTTCCAAATTAAATAAAAACTGTCAAAAGAATGCCGATCATATAGTTACCCTAAAAGGCATAGATTCTAACATAATAGAGCCAAGTAAAACATTGTTTTATACTAAAATAAATTTTTGCACAGGAAATAATACCTTTCAATATATTTTTCATGCAGTTGGCGATAATTTTCCAATTAACTTTGATGGTATTATAGGTAATGACCTTTTATTACATTTTAATTCGTTATTAGACTACAATCGAAACACATTAACACTCGACAATGACTTAATTCCTATTTTCTATAATAAATCAAACTCAGATTTTAACAGCGACTTAAAATCAAAAGAAATCTTAAATCAAAATCATATTTCATTAGAGAAATCAAAAAACCAAAATTTCGAAGATAATTACTATTTCTTAGAACCTCGATGCGAAAGTATAGTTAAAATTCAAATTTTAAACCCGGAAATATCAGAAGGAATTTGTCCAGATCTTACTATTTTAGACGGTGTTTACATATGTCCTAGTATAGTTAAAGTAGTAGAGGAAAAATATGCTCTTACTTCTATATTAAATACCACAGAATCGAAAGTAAAAATAAAAAAAATTCAAATTTATTTAGATGAATTACCAAAAATTGACGATGCTCAAATTATGCAAATATCTCACCCTTCCACTAATTCAAACTTAAATCGATTTGAAAAAATAAAAAATCTTTTAAGAACTTCTCACATGAATAAAGAGGAAAAAGAAAGCTTAAATAAAATTTGCAAAGATTTTAATCATATTTTTTATCTAGAAGGAGATCAACTTACACATACTGACGCAATTACTCACGAAATTCCAACTACATCTCAAACTCCCATCAATACAAAATCTTACCGTTATCCTCAAATTTATAAGGAAGAAGTCGACCGACAAATAGATAAAATGTTAAAAGATAACATAATCGAACCTTCTACGTCACCCTGGAACTCACCGGTCTGGGTAGTACCTAAAAAACTAGACGCCTCCGGAAAAAAGAAATGGCGGATTGTTATTGATTACCGAAAATTAAATGACGTCACAATTGGTGATTCATTCCCTCTCCCAAACATAAATGACATTCTAGATCAATTAGGTCACTCAAAATATTTTTCTACAATCGATTTAACGTCCGGATTTCACCAAATAAAAATGTCATGCGAAGATGCACCTAAAACAGCTTTTTCAACACCCTCTGGTCACCATCAATTTAATCGTATGCCATTCGGTCTTAAGAATGCCCCAGCAACTTTCCAAAGATTAATGAATAATATCTTATCGGGTATTCAAAATTCTAGGTGTTTTGTCTATTTAGATGACATTGTTATTCACGCAGATACTCTTGAAAATCATAATAAAAGATTAATCGAAGTATTCGAACGACTATCAAAATTCAATCTTAAAATTCAACCAGATAAATGCGAATTCCTAAGAAGAGAAGTTATGTATCTCGGACACATAATCACAGAAAATGGTGTAAAACCTGACCCTAATAAAATAAAAGCTGTTTCCGAATTTCCAAATCCACAATCTCCTAAAGATATAAAGTCATTCCTAGGATTAGCAGGATATTATCGTAGATTCATACCAAATTTTAGCAAAATAACTCAACCCCTTACTAAACTTTTAAGAAAAGACATTAATTTTTATTGGAATGATCAACAACAAGAAGCTTTTAATACATTAAAACAATTACTTTGCTCTGAACCTCTTCTTCAATATCCTAATTTTTCTGAACGTTTTTATCTTACCACGGATGCTAGTAATTTCGCAATTGGTGCTGTCCTATCTCAAGGGCAACCGCCGAATGATCTTCCAGTAGCTTACGCAAGTCGAACTCTTAATAGAGCCGAGTCAAACTACAGCACAACCGAAAGAGAGCTACTCGCTATAATTTGGAGTATAAAACATTTTAGGCCAGGTTGGCTTACGCTGGAAGAAAGGTTTAAACTCCATCTTTTGCATTTGATATATAAAATTAGAACTAACCAAACTCCCAAATATTTGCTTGATAGACTGGTTAAGGGCTCTGATGTTCATAGTGTCCAAACAAGACATCGTGATTTGTATAGTGTTCCCAGGCACTCGCACGCTCTCTTCCAGCGCTCTTTTAGCTATGTGGCAGCTACCACATTTAACTCGTTGCCCGTCGATATTGGGAGGGCCTCAAGCTCTGGCGCGTTTTGTAAACGTGTTAAAGAATTTTTGTTATCTGGTCGAGGCCCGCACTGAGGATAATGTATCTAGCTATAACTCCAACCTTACTTTCCCCTTTATGTGTTTTTTCATGTGTTTTTTACAGCAACAACCTTTCTTAATAATTTGTTTCTGTTTTTTTTCTTCCCGGAAACTAATTATTATTATTGCTATCATTATTTAAAAAAATCTATATAATATTGATTTCTGATTTTCTTTAAAGGTTTATTTTCACATTTCTTCATTTCGAATATTTTTTAAGCTTATTTTTATATTAGGGTGGTTGTATGAGCAGCAGTA
Organism: Philopedon plagiatum; assembly: GCA_963971165.1. Taxonomy (NCBI): domain Eukaryota; kingdom Metazoa; phylum Arthropoda; class Insecta; order Coleoptera; family Curculionidae; genus Philopedon; species Philopedon plagiatum. The sequence goes on from OZ020194.1 coordinate 4,197,335, forward strand.
GTTGGATACCGCCACCCATTTAACTATTGTATGTAATACTTTGTTGGAAATTATAAATAAAGACATTTATTATTATTATTATATTATTATTATTATTATCTATACGGTCACGAATTTACAATTTTTACTGATCATAAACCCCTAATTGGGTTAAAAAATATTCAAGATCCAAATTCGCGATTATTTAGGTGGAAATTAGCACTCTCGGAATACAATTTTACAATTGAATATAAACCGGGAAAAGCAAATCAAAATGCCGATTGCCTTAGCAGATCTCCCCTTGTTAACCCTTTTTATTGTGACAATGAACTTTCAGACTTACCTAGCACTTCAATTTGTCACATTACTCACAAAAATAATTCATATCAAGAATTTAAAAATAAAGCCCAATCTACTCTCATTTTAAATAATAACATTGAAGAAAAAGGTGAAAAAATATCAAACGCATCCGACAATATTTGCATATTTGTCTCATGTGACTTAGTATTTCACGAGCCTTATCAAACCGAAATTTGTAATAAATACAATCACAGCAGTCATTTAAAAAGATTAAATCCTAAGCCAAATGAAATCTTATTTTTAAAAGAAAACGAAATATTTATTTTCTATTGTTTTATATCTCAACACTATTGGGAAAATATTACTCATGAAGATATCTTTAACCTGTTATCAAAATTAAAAGTAAAACTTGAAGACAAAAAAATCAAAAATATTTCAACACCGCGAATAACCTTCTCTTTTAATAAACTTAGTTGGAATAAAATTCGAATGATGTTTAGATATATTTTTAAAGAATCAAATATAAAAATTAATATATATCACGACATTCTAAAAACACCCGATAGAGATGAAATTCCTACTATCTTAGAAGAATATCATTCTAGCCCTATATCAGGACATCCAGGTTTCCACAGAACCTATAACAAAATAAAACAAACTTATCGTTGGCCAAACATGAAAATAGATATAAAAAATTTTATAAAAACTTGCGAATCTTGTCAAAAAAATAAATTAGTTCGACACAAAACTATCAAACCTATGGAAATAACTTCCACCAGTTCAAATCCATTTGAAAAAATTTTCCTCGATATTGTAGGCCCTTTACCTTTAACAGAAAATGGAAACAAATTTATTTTAACCCTACAAGATGATCTAACAAAATTTTCTCAAGCCTATAGTATTCCAAATCATGAAGCTGTCACTATAGCTCAAAAATTTGTACATGAATTCATTTGTAGATTTGGTATACCCCAATCTATAGTCACTGATCAAGGTCGCGACTTTACGTCAAAATTATTAAATCAAATGGCTAAACTTTTTAAAATAAAACAAATTAATTGCACAGCTTATCACCCCCAAAGCAATGGCGCTCTTGAGCGTAGCCATGCTACTCTTGCAGATTACCTAAAACATTACATAAACAAAGAACAAACCGACTGGGATACTTGGTTAGATTGTGCAATGTTTTCATATAATACAACGCCACACACAACAACAAAATTCACTCCTTTCGAACTAGTTTTCGGTATTAAGCCAAACTTACCCAGTGCTATTATAAAACCTCCTGAGTTTAAATATACTTATGACAGTTACCTAGACGAATTAAAACTTATGAAAAGTTATCTTCCGGGAAATCTAAAAAGTTATCTCAAAATTATACTGGTCCTTATAAAATTATTGATATAAACTCACCCGTAAATTACACTATTCTTAATAAAAATAAAAAAATTAAAGTCCATGCAAACAGACTGAAACGAGCTTTTGTTTCAGGTACATAATTTTTTGGTTTCTACATCATGCTACAACCTCAGCTCAGTACACTGATACTCCTATCACCAGATCAACAGGAATTTATTATAAACAAATAAAAAACGTCAAGTTGGTTGAAAACCATTGGAAGTTAGTCAGTTATATTTCTCTTATTCCCATTAAACAAGAGTTATCTTTAATAGAAAGTGTATATGATAAAACCTTATTATTTTGCCATAATGAAGAATCTCTTAAAACCTTGTTTGTTTGTGATACACCTTTAAAAATTTTACAACAAAGCATTCCGCAATTATTCGATAAAGAAAATATTCTCCAAAACCTCGCAGGTAGATCACGACCTAAAAGAGCATGGTTTAATTTAATAGGTTCAGCCTTCAAAACTGTTTTCGGTACCCTGGATCAAAATGATGGTAATTATTATAATAACATAATTAATAATTTGGATCATAAAGAAAATCAAATGACTGAGATTCTAAAACAACAGATTCAAGTAGTTCAAAGCACAATAAAAAATTTTAATAACACTATAGCTAATCTTGACAAAAATCGCGAAGTATTCAATGATAATTTCGGAAAATTAAATAAATTTTCTAAAAATATAACTAAGAAAACATTCTTCCTAGAAGCAAAGCAAAATATTGAAGAACATTTTTCTCTTTTGACGTTACTAGTTGACGAATTAGAAAATGATATTTCAACTATCATTAACACAATTTTGTTTGCTAAATCTAATCTCATTCACCCTCGCATAATTACACCAGGACAATTCATCGAAGAATTATCTAAAACTGTTTCACACCTACCTAGTTCTTGTAATTACCCACTATCCTTAGATATTAAAAATGGTCATTTATTGTTAGAATTATCTCAGATTCAATACTATTTTACTGATGATAAAATAATATTTAATATAAAAATACCTTTGGTTAGCCAAACCCGGTATTTTCTCTTTAATTTAGTACCTCTACCCGTATTTAGTAAAAACTTAAATGGGTTAATTTTTGTTTTACCTTCTACGAAATTTCTTATTTTATCCGAAATAAAAAATACTTATACGACCTTAGAAAATTTAATAGCTTGCAAGGATTTAGATAATTTAAACTTAATTTGCGAAAATAATGAACCTGTTTATTTTATAAATTCTCGTGCAATTTGCGAAACAGAATTATTATCAACGGTTACCGACATACCAAAGTCATGTGACTCTCGTATTCTATCTCATCATAATGAAATTTGGCACAAACTCATGTCTCCCAATTCTTGGATCTATATTTGACCTAAATCTACTGATGTCACATTAAGTTGTCAATCAGAAGAACCAAAGAACTTTTTATTAAAAAATACAGGAATATTAAAAATAACTAGTAATTGTAAAGCATACACTAGCTCTGCAATGTTATTAGCAGAATCCGTTATATCAGAAACAACTTTTAAACCCATTATTCCTATTATTGACTTTAATTTTGAGGACTGTTATAATAAAAATAAAATAAAAAACAAGACTCTGGAAAACTTACATTTACGTCCCATTGTCAAAAATTTAGATATCGATTCATTAAACCTTGCAAGTGAAAAATTAGAAAGACTCGAACAAAATACTGATGAATTATCAAGAGAAAGTATTTTTAGTAAGATAAAAAACAATCCATATTTTGCATATTTCTTTATGACAATAACTAAAGTAATATTATTATATATAGCATATAAGTTGTTTTTAAGGTTTAAAAATATATTGTTTAGAAATTGTTGTAATAATAAAACTATAGAACATAACCACCCAAGTAGATGTCAACAAATCACAAATTGTCTAACTTTAAATATTTGTAAGAAAAAGCCAAAAAATCTGAATTTAGATATAGAAATAGAACCTTCTACTTCTAAAGAATCTATAGAGAACAAACCAGAAAATGATAAAGCTGAGACTACACCTTTACGCCGTAGTAGTAGAATTGCTAGAATGAAAGATTTTTAAACATTAAACAAATTATTTTATTGTTTTAAACTCTTTACTCTAAATTAAAAGTTAAAATTCCATTTTTTGTAGTTCATTTCAACTTTTAATTAATCTAAGGGGGAAGGTGTAATGTACCTTAACGATAAACCGCCCTGTATAATATATTTTAGGAAAATATACATAATTGTTATTTAGTTAAGTAATCCATTTGTTGTCGTTGTTTATAATTATAATGCGAAGAAGACGTTTTCTTAATAAACATACTTAACTTCCCTTTATCGTACTTAATGTTCAATTAACTATTTAATAATGATATTTACTGTTTACTCGTCTTAAACATGACCAAAATGTCTTCTTTGTACTTTTCTAATTACCCTAAGATAAGTTCTTGCATAAATACCCTTAGTTCTGTAAAGTAAATTTATTGTTATTATTCAATTATCCAGTATACAATTATTGTCAAATATCACTACTGTTCAACTTTTATACTTTGTTTTTGGTACTTAATAGAAGTCATTTTAAAATCTACGAGTGTTCTTCATTACTTATCAGAAGCCCATTACAACCCAAACATAATAAATAATTATAATATTTGTCATAAACACTCTTAAAGGGATAAGTATATATCGGGCCCAACTGTTGTGTGGGATTAAAGACGTTTGACTGAATCCCAGGTAAAAGGGCCCAACTGTGTAACTCCCGCTGTTTTGGAGAGCTTTAAAAAGTGCTCTAAGGACCTGGTATTAGCTTTTTTAAACATTTTTTCAGATATAATAAGACCAGAATTTTGTTAACTAATTTTTGTACTAAACCTAAGCAAATCCTAATTTCGCCAAATGCTAACCTATCTGATTTTTGACCCCGTATACCAGAAAACTTGCCAAACATTTGGAAATTACTAAAAAAGTAGTCAAATAAAAACAAAATAAAGAAATAGAAATCCACGCTTGTCTTAAAAATTAATAATATATGACAGAAAACTAGGTAAAGTCTATGCATTTTAAATTTTTACATTTTTTGCTATTCTGAAAAGCAAACAACATAAAACATTTAATGCATTGCCCAAGGTAAAACAAGACTTTATCTGGGGCATTGCCTTGTTAGCGGGCAGAAAGCAGGTTTAAAGCATAACGTGATCTGCAGATCATAGCTGGCTATTTTACTTTTCTAACTGAGCCGCTTACCAATGTAGGGAGTTGGAATAGCAAAAATATAGCCTCCGACACTGCTGCTTTAACTTTAAGGAATACGTGTTGCGATACTGCCAGGCGGTGTTTTTGAGCGAGTAAACAATGTAAACATTTAAAATGCATAGACTTTACCACCTTGATGAAATGAATAAATATAGAAAACTTACTTGAAAGTATATTCACTATTTAAAGGTCACTATTTAAAAACATCACTTACTAAACGAACTTGATACTTCGAGAAACAGATTGGAACTGAGCTAAAGGTGGTTAGTCAGTGTTGCCAGCAGCAATTTTTTTTTCGTAATGAATTGTATTCAAATTTCGTAATAGATTAAGGACCTCCGTAATAGACTTTATTTAAGGTTACCAAGACTTATACATGGGCTTTTATATTTAAAAAACTTGTGGCTTGGTTTAATTACTCTTCAAACTCTTTACATTTAAACCCATGGTTGTATTATTTTTATTTTATCAATAGAGTCATGGGCGCCCACAGGGGAGGGCCGGGGGGGCCGTGCCCCCCGTGAGATTGTGAGATTGTCATACTTTGTACTTTTTGTTGGACGAATTGCCAGATAGGTATATATTATTTTTATAATAACATTTCCTTTTATGATAAATGTCTAGTTTTCTGATGTTTGAACATCTGTATAAAGCCACGTACAAAAAATTGAATTAGGATTAGGAATATTATTTAAGCTCAGTCTTAACTCAATGCAACCGGCAAAATTACTATGAATTTCTGCAACCTGCATATTTATTTAATGAAGAAGTTTTTAACATGTTTTTTTAGTATTCCGTGCTAAAATTAGCAAAACGGAATCACCTCGGTGTCCGTCCGTCCGTCCGTCCGTCTGCCACAGGAGATTTTCTTTGAAAGTACTCGACATAAAAATTTTAAACTTAGCACAGACATAGAGTGTGGTGGCCCAATTATAGATGTGAAGTATAAAAAGTTGAATTTTGATTCTGGGGGTTAATTTTAGGGGGTAAATTGAGAAATGGAAAAAAAATCAAGGGCATAGGGTAGAGTGTCAAATGAAAGCGTACTGAAGTACGAATTCAACAATATATATTTGATGTATTTTTTATGCATTTTTTGAAATATTTTTCGGGAAAAATGCTTAAAAATTGCTGTCCCCCACCATCATCACCAAAAGAATCGCACAGAAAAAAACCGAGTTACATGTAGATTGAGACAAAATTATCAGGATTAAAAAATTGTAGCGCGATCAATTGTTATAAACAATTTAATTGTTTATTTCCTTATAACTGCTGAACCATTGGTTTTAGAGAAAAAGTTTTTCTCGACAAAAAATATTTCTCACGATGTAAGGAACAACTTTTGTCCTTACACTCAGCTCCGCGCATACGCGCTGTGATATGGGGTTGGTGCTGTCGGCGGAGGGTACCGCGGCAGATGGACGGGGATCGGGCGGTCGAGGTTTGCTCAGGTTAAGTGGGGGGCTGATGGCACGGAATAATAATTTTGCAAGTATAGCTTGCACTTGACCGATTTTTTTTGTTTTTAATTATTAGTGAATTTGTATATATCACTACATTATTTTGCCCCCCTGAGAAAAAAGTCTGGGGCGCCCATGAATATAGTGTTACAGTTTGCCACCGTGCTTGCACAGTAGCGCCCTCAAAATTTAGTAAGGAGCTTTTCATGCCAAAAAAGCAGGGCTACCACCAGTCAGTAGATTCTGTAAGATTTTGTCTTTAATATATAATTTTGCAGCATTGATGAAGATATTAAGGGCAAGTTTGGTTTGACGCTCGCGGAGCGTTCTCCAACCTCTCCGTCTATCTTTTACCTTTGTTCTTTTTACCTTAAAAGACAAAGACAAAACATAGGGGAGCGCTCCGAGCGTTAATCCATACTAGGCCTAATAGAATAGTGAAAAATTATTAAATTTTTTGACTAATATAATAAATTGTATTTATTTGTTAGAATATGTACATAGTACAAAATACTAACACAGAAAAAATATTTTCAATAAGTAGGTACTTCACTTGCCACTATACTATGTACAATGAAAAGAGCGATAATTGATAAACCCTCGGATAAATCGCATTAACCGTAACCAAAGAAAATAATAGCTACGTCTGTCGTAGCGTAGCTATAATTTTCTTTGCCGTAACGTAAAACGATTCAAATTTTTGGCTGTGTCTACCATTCCTTTTAATGGTGACTACAGAGTCATGATTTAGTCCGTCTGGTAGTAAGGGGCATATCTTATCGATTTTGTTTGTGACGGTGTCGGCCCTGTTACTTTTTATTTTACATGACAATGATTTCGCTTAGATTTTTTGTTGTTTGTGGTTATGTTATAGTGAATATAGTGCTATAACATACAAAACGACAAAACGTAATAGATTATTGAGCGGCGTAATAGCGTAATAGATAATCATCTTACGTAACAGATCTGTTACGAACGTAATAGTGCTGGCAACGCTGTGGTTAGTGTGTAGGTATAAGAAGTCTCTTAGATCAAACATCCCCCCTCCACCCCTTTCATTACGAGGGTTAAAACTTTAATTCTTTCACATAATGATCACAACAATCTAGGTAGATAAAGAAAATTTTTAATTTAGGCTTTATTATTATACTAATTTACTATGGGGAATTCCCACTGGGTTTCATTCCTATTAGGTAAATAAGTTTAAGAAGGGTTTGTTATTTAATTCTCATTGATCATTAAGTAATATGTCGGAATTCTTCAACCGATTTATCTCAAGCCCTTCAAGTAAATTCAATTTGTTACCTTTATTTTCTACACGTAGTATTTTAAAATTGTTATCAAATGTATGTCGATTTTGTAAAAGATGGTTTGAATATGTATGAATATTCATAAAACTTCTTTTATGTTCGTATATACGTGCTAAAAATGATCTGCCTGTCTGACCTATATATCTCTTCGGACATGATCCACGTGTTAACTGATATATACCTGATTTATTATTTTTATTAGTGTTACTTTTTGAATTTTTCGAAAATTTTCCTAGTGAATTATTTGTTTTGAATGCTACTTTGCGTTTTTCTGATTGATAAATTTTTTCTGCTGCTTTCCCGAAATAAGTAATTGTTTTAAAAGTATTGGGTTGTTCGTTTATCTTAGGGTATACTGTAGCAATAGCTTTATTTTAAGTTTTTTTGACAGAATTCTATCAATAATTGAGAGGCAATAACCGTTAAACAGTTGCAATAAATAACTGTTATTGCCCATTTGTCAAGAAAACTTAAAAATAAAGCTATTGCTAAAGTATAGTTCACATTATATCGTTGACCTTTTCTGGAATAAATCAACTACCTGCTTAAACCCCATTGTGTAGGTCCCAACATCTTCAAACCGAAATAAATGGGTGCAGGGTCGGCTTGAAAATATGAATCTATTATACATAATTATTTATTTTTATTTAGAATTAAAAAGACATTTTAAACCAAACGAAAATAAAGATCAATTAATAATATAAAAATAATAATAATAGTAAAATTAAATGTATATATTAAGATTAAAATACAGCACAGTGTGTGTACAGAGAAAAGTTTTACAATAATCGACTTAATTCTGCTTTACTCTAAATTTAGTTCTGTGTCACTATCACTATCTTCATCTACACTTATTATTAAGGGTGAACATTAGTACTGATACACATATAACAATTTTCCACCTTAATTACATGTTGTATACAGTTTTTCCAGCTGTCTGCTGTTACTTACTATTTTTTTATTAATTCTATTACAGATGTATTTAATGTTGGGGAAGTATTATTCCTTCTAATATTTGATTTTACTTGGTGCCATATTAGTTCGATTGGATTAAATATACAATAGTAGGGGGGAAGACGCAACACTGTATATCCGTTTTCTGTTGCAAGTTTATCACATACGTATTCTTTATTAATTTTAAATTCTGAAATAATTCTTTATCGATTTTCTACTCTACTTATATTGTTTAATAGCCGTTAAGTATTTTTGGCGCCATTCCCGTAAGCGTTGAGATTCCATTATGGTTTGTCTTTTATCAATTGTGTGATACTTAAAACCCATTTGAAGTAAAATTCTCCTTAGGCTTGATATGCTGCATGAAATATTTGTTTCGTCTTTTGCTAGCCTAATTTTTAATGATTTTAATGTGGGTACAGATTGTTCTTCATACATAGCATAAATTTTTCTTCTTAATAGGTCCTTGTCACTCTCGTCTATACTTCTTAACTGGCCAACGTCGTTTCGTTGTTTTCTTGCATTAATAGGTTTCATTGTTATGTCCTTTATCGAAGTTAAGGGAATTTTAGCTAAAGCACTAGTTTCTGCTAAAGCAGCATTTTTATTCAAACCCCTTCTTAGTAAAGATGAATATACATTTTTGACTATTTCTTTCGCATCGGGTGATAAATGCTTTCTTTTTAAAGATACACTACTAGCTGCACCATCAGCATGAGTCCATGGACGCCACATTATACTTAAAAAATAGTTTAACTAAGCAAACTAAATAGTTAAAATAAAAAGACAAAATTAGCGCACACAACTCGCACCTTACACAGGAAATCTAAAAAGGTGACTGAAGGTGCCTTAATAAAATATCATTATATATTATTAATATTAAGTGCTTAAGTTACAGGTAATTAATTTAATTACCTGTAAAAATTTAATTTTAACCATTTTTTCCTAAAATGAATTGGAAAATAATAATCTTAACAATTGGTATAATTCATGTCGCAGGTAAAATATTAAGGGCCAGCCCTGTCTGAAAGGGATGGACATTTATGAGCTTTTATAGCCTAAGACATCATTAAGGATTTATTGCAGTCAAAAAATCAACGGTACATTTTGAATTTTACTGTACAGTATACCCTAAGATAAAAGAACAACCCAATACTTTTAAAACAATTTCTTATTTCGGGAAACCAGCAGAAAAAATTAAAAAATTATCAATCAGAAAAACGTAAAAGTAGCATTCAGAACAAATAATTCCCTAGGACAACTGAAAAATTCAAAAAGTAAAACTAATAAAAATAATAAATCAGGTATATATCAGTTAACACGTGGATCATGTCCGAAGAGATATATAGGTCAAACAGGCAGATTATTTTTAATGCGTATAACAGAACATAAAAGAAGTTTTATTAATAATAAAAATAATTCTACATATTCAAACCATCTTTTACAGAATCGACATACATTTGATAACAATTTTAAAATACTACATGTAGGAAATAAAGGTAAAAAACTGAATTTACTTGAAAGTCTTGAGATAAATCGGTTGAAAAATTCGGACATATTACTTAATGACAATTAGAATTAAATTACTCACCCTTATTAAACTTATTTACCTAATAGACATGAAGCCCAGTGGGAATTCTATCATACTAAATAAATATAATAATAAAACCTAAATTAAACATTTTATTTATCTACCAGATTGTTGTATTTTATGACACTTTTGTGAACTTTTAGTTTAATATTTAGTCTGTAACAAACATCCGATGAAGCTATAGTGTAGCGAAACGCGCCATGTTATAATATTAAATAAAAGTGGAAATTTGGCTAAAATTTTATCTAATCATTATGTGTATAATGGATTTCCATCAAGTAAAGGCCGACACCATTCAAAGTTTAATTCTTTCAATTATGAAAAATATAGTAAAGCAATAAAACGTTCCATCAAGCCTTGGGTACCTACCTGTACTTCAACCCTTTTCTTTATCGGTCATACTTTAGGCAAAGAGAACATACGCCTTTGCTTTAGGCTCTATTCTTAGGGAAAAAGTACCTCCAACGTCTAAATATATAAAACAATAAATAAAAACAGGTATATGACTTAAAAATTACCATAATTGATGGCCAGAAAACTAGATCGGGAGATACAATTTGAACCTCATTTACCTGAATCTAAAGGGTCACAAAAAATGTTTAAAATTTTAAAGATACGTTTTGCGCTTTTACCTTCAAAATTTATCTGCACGCCTGTTTTGGGTTGTTTGGATTTCCTTAATCCAGCAATAAATTAAAAGAATTGATTTGTAACACAAATTTGAACTTATGTTCTGGACAGAGTTGCAGAGTTTTTATCTATGGGACGTTTTCGTATTGTGCTAAATTTTTTACACAATTATTTACTATTCACGATGAAAAAAAAAATGGATATTATGTGCCTCTTGTGTTTTGCCTTATACTCAATAGGGAGAAAGATACTATAAAAAAATGTTTAAAATATTGAAACAAAAGTTTTTAGAATTAGTTCAGAAATCGTTGAATCCGTTATACATAATAACTGATTTTGAAATGGCAATTATTTCGGCCGACAGTAATATATACACATATAAGCAATCAGAGTTGGCTGTAGATTTCATCTTGGACAGGCTTTTTGGAGAACAATTCAGAAACTTGGACCCACCACCAAAAATAAAAATAAAGATTCTGAAGTAACTAAATGGTTAAGATATTCTTTGGCTTAATTTAATTGGATCAAAAACATGTTGGAGACTGTTTGGCTTTTGATATTTTTTGAAATTGTTTCTATGGAAACCACTCGTACGCGTTTATTATTATTTTTGGTTTTTGTCGATTTAACAAAGTATTGTTAACGCTGTTGATTAGACGCGTGTGAAAGAATCAATTATTTTTAAGACTCTTCTCGTCTTGTTTTGACAGAAATCTCGTTTGAAGCTAAAATAATCGTTTTAGAGGTGTTTTAGTTTTCAGCGCATTTTTCCATGCGTGAAATAGCCATTTCACGCAGGGTGATAAAATTGCCTACTTTACACATCAAAATCAATGTCAAAAAGTTAACTTTTTTTGATAGTTGTAAAAAATAATATAATAAAATATAGAAAGAAAACAGAACCACGTAGTTGTTTTAAAAATTAACATCCAGTCCATGTAGAACAGAGATCTAGGTGGTTCTTTGATGAAATAAATAAATATAAAAACTTACCTAAAAGTATCTTCCATTGCAGAAAAATAAAGACGTCACAGGTCACTACTTAAAACATCACGTTCTAAACGAACTTGTTACTTCGGGAGAGAGATTCAAACTGAACTAAAGTGGTGAGTGAATCGGTATAAGAAGTCTCTAAGGTCATAAAACACCCTCCTCTCCGATACAACCCTTTGATTATAGGGGCTGAAATTTTAATTTTATCAATTATTCAATTGTAACAAAAAATACAATAAAGCAATAAAACTTTTCCTCAAGCATTCATCTTATTCATTCGATATCTCTCCCAATTATTTATTATTATAGAAATTTGCTAACAACTTGTTTCAAAAAATACTAATTGTGATCTGCATTTTGAAATATAAACTTGATGACATGTAAAAAATTGAAGATCTAATTTTAAGACTAATACCGCTATTTTGGAGAGTTTTAAAAAGGGCCCTAAGGACCAGGTATTAGCTTTTCTAAAAGTTTCTCAAATTTTTTTAGATATAATAAGATCAGAATTTAGTCGAAAAAATTTTTCGATGGTTATGAAAATTTGTTGCTTGGTAATTTCGAGAATGATATTCTTAACAAAGCCAAGAGACGTCAGTCGAGCGGTTTTGAATAAAATGGTATAAGCGAAATAGCCCAACCCAACCTGAACAAGAGAAAAAATTTTTCTACATAATTTTATTTTGAATGGTATCCCAAGGATAATAAGGAAATAAGTTTAAATTCTAATCCTTTACTAGTTTTATCAAGCAACAACTCGAAATTTGTAGAGTTGGTTATATCAGCCCTACAAATTTCGAGTTCTTGCTTTATAAAACTGGTAGCGGATTAGAATTTAAACTTATTTCCGTATTAATCACAAAATGTATAAAATTAGACTTGTTGCTGTATGGGACTGGGCTATCGAAATAATCTAACCTAATACGAGTATAACCTACAACTATAAAACATAGTACTTTTTTATCTGGGACAGTACTAACGCACCGTGGGCGTCTGAAGAGAAGGGATGTGCAATCTATTGACACCGGATTAAAACGATTGGAGATTGGATTGGAGATTGATAGGGGAAGGAACATCTGTTGCTGTATGGAACTGGGCTATCGATTTGATCTGTTTGGAATACGAGGATAAATGTTTTTTTTTGTCATTTTTATGTTTAATGCACATATTAAATGTGTGTGAGTGTGTTTAACACACATTTTCCTTTCATTTTTGTGAAAATAAATGTTAAACATCGAAATACATTAATGATTTTTTAAAGAAAAAAAAACGTCAAAATGTTTTTATTTATCATTTTTTAAATCCCATGGACAAACCGACCTAAGAAAACATTAAATATTAAATTCTTTAATACAGCATAGATATTAAAATTCAGGACAGACTGTATATAGGTACCTAAACAATACTTTAAATTCCAAGAAATAAAATAACAATTTCCTTATTCAAACTGAGATTACCTGCAAAATGCATTATGTAATTATAATAAATTGCACCAGTTGCAATTGCAAACCCTCCTCTCCAAAAGCGGGCGATTCCCAACTCCGCCCGGCGCCAGGTACACGAGGACAGACAGTACCCATCTCCGCCCCGAAATATTTTCGCTCCCTTATCTAACTACCTAACTCCGCTCCTAATCCTTAATGCGAAATAAAACAAACAAATCAATTAGGAACCTTTAATGTATATAAAATTACAAATTTACACTTTGATTGTACTGGTAAGAAACAATCTTAACAAAATCTAACATTGATAATTTCTCAAAGATATTCCTTCCTCACTGTTGTAAACACAATTTATATTATTTTATTACTTTAATACTCTAATCGGATTTTCCCAAACTCGCAAAAATAAAGTAAATACGCTCGGGGCGGAATTGGGGTGCAGGATTAACATACCTGAGAGATCACTATTTTTGGAATAATTATGCGGGCGGAGTTAGGCACTGCTCCCAAAAGCTAGGTACAGAATTTACCCTAATTATTGCAATACCTGCTTTAGTAGTAAATGACCTTTTTAAATAGTACCAATACCTTTTTACAACCAGGTAATTGTCTATTAATACCTGTAACATATTAAGTAAAATTAAAAATAATTCTCGGAATTCAACATTACTGCTCTTTGGTCATGCCATTATCTATTTTAAGAATGTACTGAATTTGTCAGAAAATTCCTATAAAATCGGCATTACCGACATTTACTGATTTGAATTAATGCATTATTTGCTACACCATTTTATCATCGTCGGAATATACCTAGTCTAGTCTAAATAGTCTAGCCCGCGAAACGCCGGCATTTTTTTGCAATCGGTCGTAAAGCATTGTAGCGATTGGTTCAACCAGAAATCGAGCCTTACCATTCGTTAATGGCGCGATGGGATTAGGCGAGAGGCGAGCAACGGCAGAGAGGGGCTTTACAGCGCGATAAGCGAGTGAGCGGACTTTAGAATTAGAATATATTTCGACGATGGTTTTACTACAGTGTCGATTTTAGGTATTTTGCGAGCACCCCCCCCCCCCCCCCCCTTCTGTAAACGTAGACCCTTGCGTATTACGAACACGCGTTATGGTTGTTACGCCACCGCAGGGGACATTTCGCAAAAATATTTTATAATATTTTTATAGTACAGTCACGAAGTTCTATCCTCGGGACCCATAAACCTGAACGTCGCGGTAACGTTAATAATCATAAAAAATAAATTACATTGTCACTGTTAAAAATGTTATCTCGCATAAATATTTTAAAGCACGCCATTGGCCAAAAAAAGAATACTTAACTTGGACTGCATATCTGCAAAAAAGGCACTATATTGTTGTCGTTGTTCAGATTTGCTCAGGTTTGCTGCTCAGTTGCTTCATTGTTTATTCTAAATATATTTTTTAAATGAACCGACTTCACAAAAGAAAAAGCACTAAAAAGTATAAAATAATATTGTTAAGTATTTATAACTGTGGTGGTTAATGGTAAACTTAATTTTGTTCAAAGTTAGGTAACTTGTACACCGAAGTTCTGAACTTAGAAGTCGGCGCAATTTTAAAGTATGATAGGAATTATTAATGATAAATTGTTAATAAAGAGTAATATTTTTATTACTGTGCCTAATGGTCAGCCTAATTATGGCGTTTAACTTTTAGTAATATGTATACAAAAGTCCTAAACTTTAAAGTAAGCGCAACTTTTTATTAATTGTTTATGAATTATCATTACCGATCCTTATACCAAAATTGCGCCGACGTCAAAGTTCAGAACTTCGTTGTACAAGTTACCTAACTTTGAACAAAATTAAGTTTATCATTAATCACAGTTACAAATACGTAAAAATATTATTGTATATTTTTTAGTGCTTTTTCTTTTGTGAAGTAGATTAATTTTTTTGAAAAAAAAAATAATCACTTTCCTACGCTCTTCGCACTTACAATGTGACCCAGACATAGCTATGATAACTTTCTTTACACGGGTAGCACGCAGTTTACAGCTAACAAACGAAAAGATATTTTTATGATATCCTATTTAACTTTGTTGTAATCTCTTAAGTCGGTTCATTTAAAAAAAAATATTTCTTTCTTGTTAGTTTACCTATTCTCCCTCCCCCTTCATCTTATCGCCCCCTCTTTAAATTTGTAATGTAGACGTAATATTGGATTTTCAGACCTCAGTAACCCCGAAAATGACATAGTTAACATTTTAAAAGAATTTTCAATTCGCTCCTTTTGTCCCCCTTCCCGCCGTAATTTTTTTACCTCGGTTACATGAACTCAGCTTTTCTGAATTTAATAACCACGAAAATGACCTATTAGTTAACATTTTCGGGGAAATTGGCAGCCGCTCCTTTTTATGAGCCCCCCCCCCCCCGCCGCCGTCAATTGCCTTAACATCTGTTACACACAATTAAATTTTTTGACCTCAATAGCCCCGAAAATGACATGTTAGTTAACATTTTGGGAGAAACTGCCAGTCGCTCCTTTTTATCCCTCCCCCAGTTAATTTTTTAACATCGATTAGGCAAAATTAGATTTTCTGACCTCAGTAATTCCGAGAATGATATATTATTTAACATTTTTGGAGAAATTCTCAGCCGCTCCTTTTATTCTCTCTATCCCCCCCCCCCCCCCCCCCCACCCACAGTATCATTTCTTTTAACATTTGTTAGACAAGATTTGATATTCTGGCCTCGATAGCCCCAAAATTTACATTCTAATTGACATTTTTACTTCACTTCTTTTTATTACATCCCCCTCTCGTCAATTTTTTTAACATCTGTTAGACAAAATTAGATTTTCCGACCTCATAACCCCGACAATATATATTGGTTCATATTTTTGAAGAAATTCTCAAACTCTCGCTCCTTTTATTTTCTCTATAAACATAAATTTTTTATTAACATTTGTTAGAAAATATTTGATATATATTCTAACCTCGCTAGCCATGAAATGGACATAATAGTTAACATTTTTGACGAAATTCCTAGTCATTCCTTTTTATCACATCCCCCCTCTCTCGTTAATTTTTTTAACATCTGCTAAACAAAATTAAATTTTATGCCCTCATTAACCCCGAAAATGAGATATTAGTCACATTTTCGGAAAAACTCTAAGCCGCTTCGGTTTTCCCCTCTGACCCCTTCCCTTTATTATTTTTTAAAGTCAAATACCAATAGGACCACCATGTTAAACAAAACGGAGAAAAAATTATTGAAATCGGTGCTGCCATTCCGAAGTGCACAAGCAAAAATTATTATCGATTTGAAAAGTTTTTTTTTAGTTTCTCGCAGTTTTTTTAACTTTCCACTCCCTTCAGCAAAAAAAAACCCTTAAAATGGAACAACTTGGGAGAACTCATTTACAGAATAGAAAAAAATATATTGAAATCGGTTAATCCGTTCAAGAATTTTGCGTAAAGGTAGGCGCATACTACTCACACTGCACGGAGCGGACGGAACGGATTTTATTTGGCTACATCGCAAACTATTCGCAAAATTTCGTACCGGAACCGATTTATTTCAGTACGAAACCAACTATTCAGTATTCACATAGTCATCCTGCATCCGCAGTTTTTTTAGTAAATAAAATTAAGTATCGCAATGACTTCAGAAGAAAAATTGTTTTTAATAGCAGCTCTGCTGGAAGAAGAAGAAAGAGAAGAGCAGCGCAGAAAACGTAAAAGGCGTTTTTCTGTCCATCCTATAAAAATATGGGTAGACAGTTACATGCTGAAATTCATACCTTATTTAATCAGCTTGTAGAAGATGATGCGAAGTTTTTAAAGTATTTTAGAATATCCCATGAAAAGTTCTGTTATTTACTAGATAATTTAAGTTTGACTCTACAGAATGAGGATAATGAGGATGTTTTAGATTGTATAATTCTTCTTAATGCTGTATGACAAAAATTAGGATAGCATCGTCTATTTTGCTAATAAATATTAATAACTAAGTACTAAGCTGCTTGATAAATAAAAATGAAAATTACAGTCGAAATTAGCACTCAAAACTTAGCAGGGGCTTTGCGTGTTGGTCGCATAGTGTGCGGAAATGCAAATGAGTCATCGACACACACCGATTCGGACGGATTTGTTGGTCTATTGACGATGTTCTTTCGCAATTCCGCTGATGCGATCCTTCCGGTGAGAATAGTATGCGATACCGTATATTATTACGAAGGACGGCAAACAAAAATGCGATCCACCCGTTCCGTCCGGTCCTTGCAGTGTGAATAGTATGCGCCTACCTTAAAGTAACTTGCCTAGTTGTATTTCCAAACACAAAAGTTTGGTAATTACAAGATATGTATCAGTAGTACATATTGTTTTTTGATGAACTAAAAATTAATTATGCCAATTTTTTTGAAGGATCGAGTTCTGATTGTACATTTATATCAAGACGTGTTTTTTACAGTGAAATGTGAAGCTCTAAGAAGAAGAATATAGAAGATCAAACAAATTTGTTAAAGGATTATATCAAAAATCGTACTAAAATTTATTTCGTAAATAAACATTGGCATTTAACTTTATATTTTGTAATTTTTCTGTTTTGTAACAAAAATAGCAAACCATCAACTTACCAGCTTAGTCTAAGCTGGTCTAAGCTGCTTAGACATAATGTTACGGACTTGGCGGAAGTTTATGAACTTTTTGGCTTTAGGTTTGTGTATTTTGAGATTTTAGGTTTATTTTCTATTATTTTCTAATTTAAGAGCTTTTGCTAATTTTTATATGTTACGCCTATGAAAGAAGGTCTGGATCTTTGCAGAATATTCAATTCCATTATTTTCTGCATGGAGCGCCTGATAGAAAGCCTAGAATTTAGCCTAGAATCTTCTATTTTCTCGGCTTAATGCGCCTTGTATATCCTTCTAGAATGTTTCAGAATTTTATCAGGCCAGCAAAATATAAAGGATCCAGACCGGCTTTCGTGGTTGATTTTGTATTCGGTCTAGAAACGTGCTAACTTGTCAGTAAAAAGGTTATTGTGACATGATTTTGCGTTCCAGAATTTCAAGCTAAAGAATTGGCTATTTACGATGGAAAGCAAATAAAAACTCTTTTTAAGTCAGTTGAGCCGTTTTATGAGCTATGCTATGCTTGTCAGAAGCAAGCAGTTTCTGTATGGGAACCGATATGGATTCTACTACAATTCTGGCGAAACTGATTACAATGAACTTAACCGCATTATCTACAACGATCTACGAGATGTTGATATCATCTAAGTGAAGGGACATACAAAGAAGGTCTTTTTACTTGAAACGTTTTCCCCGATAAAATATCTTAAGAATATACCCGATATTGTTAATTTGGAAATTACTAGGGACAGTGTCAATGTACCGAAATTAGCTCTAAGTGAAACCACTTGTTCTTATCATGTTTTAGAATATTGTATTTGTAGTGTTAAGAATGCAAAAATCTTCTATGAAGATTTATATTTATGATTTTTTACCTAAATAAAGACGTTACATTGTATTACGTGTTTAATTTTACCCTATATTAATAGAAACCCTTGAGAAATTTAGCCATTTAGTCTGGAGCTCATGGTAAAGACAGTCGACTTGCTAGTTAAATCAGAAGAGCATTTGAAAGAAACACGTAACCTGAAAGGAGACATCGAACGTTGTGAAGATATTTAGTAAGAATTTTTTTTAAACTTACCGCTCAAGACTAACCAATGTCGGCCTGCTCCTCGTCCTCCTCTGCCTCCTCCGACGGGCATAAGGTTTTTGAATTTCCTTCTAGATGTCCTGATGTTCCCGCAACAGTTCTTAAGATTATGTCTAACCGAGTTTATGAGATTGATGACTATGTAAAAGTCATTTTGCTACGTCAGAAGAGGAGTGCAAACAAGTAATTTTGGAAACTATTAATAGTTATGGTAAAATGTATTTCTCCGGTGATGAATTTGAAGACTTTTTAAGCATTTTTGATTGTTTCAATACTCATTTGGATGGATATATTTATGATAATTGGACCGTACACTTTAGTATTTCATCGCAATAGTGATAGGAGAAGCCTTAACTTTGAAGATGCCACAACAGACAAGTATCTATTTCGATGGACCAAGAAGGTAATACACCTATTGGCAAAACATTCATTAATTGTATAAGCTTAATATTGATTATAATGTTACTAAATAAATAGCCTACTGTTAATTTGTTTTTATTTGTTCTAACTAAGGAAATAAGGCACCAACTTAAACACAAAAATCAAACATTTAATAAAGGGTAAAAAAATTTAACAATAAAAAGAAAAATAGTGATCGAACAGTGGTCGGTAAATAGTAAATAGAGTAAAATAAATAAACGGTATACAAATAAAAAAATAAATAGGGTAAACCTGGGTAAAATATGCATATAAAGCAAATACATTAAATAGAGTAGACTAGGGTAAAATAAATAAATACAATAACTAATTAAATAAATAAAGACAATAAATGATTAAATAGGGTAAACTTAGGTAAAATATACATATGAACTAAATAGCTAAATATATAAAATAGGGTAGACTATAGGGATGGGCGATAATGGGTTTTACCTATCGATAACCATCGGCAAGGTACCTATCGATAAGTTTTAGTTATCGATATGCCGATACTTATCGATTTATCGATAACTATCGATATACCGATAACTATCGATACATCGATAACTACCGATTTATCGATAACTATCGATATATCGATAACTATCGATTTATCGATATATCGATAACTATCGATAGCTATCGATATATCGATAACTATCGATATATCGATAACTATCGATATATCGATAACTATCGATATATCGATATATCGATAACTATCGATAACTATCGATATATCGATAACTATCGATATATCGATATATCGATAACTATCGATAACTATCGATATATCGATAACTATCGATATGTCGATAACTATCGATATATCGATAACTATCGATATATCGATAAATATAAATATCGATATATCGATAAATATCGATAACTCCGATATATCAATAACTATCGATTTATCGATAACTATAAATTATATATATTAATACTTATAGATACATTAATATACATTTAAAAGGTAGTTCGTAATCGTAAGTGTTCGCTCGAGCCGATATTTACCAAATTTCTGCTTTCTGGAGGTTTACGAGAAGTGCTTTAGCAGTATATTATAATAATTAAAAAATTAATTACTGATAATGCACTAGGTGTTCCGAAATTAACGTACAATAATTCTAAGGCAGTTAATTAAAAATATACTGTAAGTTCATTAAAAACATCCTTTGAAAAACTAATAATAAGGCATTAACTCAAAATCGGAAACACATTTAAAACTAGTAATAGGTAAGCGAACTTCTGTTTTTGAGTAAAGGAAGTTGTGGGTAAAAAAATTACCATTTTTTTTAATGTACTGGTTTAGAATGCACAGTTTTGAGTAAAACTAATTCAACAGTGATGCAAAAGCTGGGCAATTCTTTCAGATAGGCAGCTCAAATTACTTCTGTATCTTGAAAACAAAGCTGAAGGCCCGGATTTATATATCTTTTTCCCACTGTTATGTAAGAAATCACATTCTAAAATTTAATACACCTAATGAACCCGCTTTGTCCTGATTTTTATCATCTGATGGTTTTTGTTGCTTTGAAGTTTTACTACCTACGTTAGAAGAATTCTTATCAAGAGAATAGTATCATACAGAGCTTTGCGAAGATTTTTTTAATAGGCACAATTACCTGTTTCGTTTTACACTATGTGGAAAGCATTTTTCTTCATTACACATGGGAAAGCGATTTGTGTAACTTAAGCAAATTATTTAATACTATAAGCACAGAAAACGTAACAACGGATGCGTGGGCACGGTGCATGTGGATCCTCCCTCAATATGACGTACGTTTAATGGACTGATGATTTGACAAACCATTTGGTCATTCGCGCCAGTTCGGCGTGGTTTCGGGGTCGCTAAAATTTGATGGAAGTCACGCTTAAAATACATTTTTGCCGAGCTTATGATGACGTAAAGCTGTAAGAGGCTTAATTCTTAAAGATAACTTTTATTTAAAAAATAATCTTTTTCCTTTGGACAAGGAGGTAGGTACCTAACTAAAATTACGATACCATGGACTCTTCCTAAGCCAGCGAAAAATGAATAAAATTTGCGTAGGTATATTTAAAGAGTTTCACCACGTACTATCAGCAAGTATAACCTATCGATATATCGATAACTATCCATATATCGAGTAATATCGATATATCGATGGTTATCGATATATCGATAACTATCGATAACTATCGATAGTTATCGATATATCGATAGTTATCGATATATCGATAGTTATCGATATATCGATAGTTATCGATATATCGATAGTTATCGATATATCGATAGTTATCGATATATCGATAGTTATCGATATATCGATAGTTATAGATATATCGATAGTTATCGATAGTTATCGATATATCGATAGTTATCGATAGTTGTCGATAGTTATCGATAGTTATCGATAGTTATCGATATATCGATATATCGATATTTTTTAAAACATTTATCGATTGTCGATATATCGATAGTTATCGATAACTATCGATATATCGAAAAAAATTCCCATCCCTAGTAGACTAGGGTAAAATAAATAAATACAACAAATAATTAAATAAATAAAATATATACCTAATCTAATATCACAAGCCCCTAAAGTCATATATTTAGCTACCAAAGTTGATTGACGCAAAGTTAGCTGTCAGTGATCAGTCATAGCTCATGGAATTCCTGATAATTCCTTATACTTTACGATATCTCGATGACCCCCAAGCAAGAGTGTTCTCCAAGTCACCGGGAATAAGGGTTCCTTCTACGTCAACCGCTTCTCTGTAATCGTCAAGAGTCAGCTTTTTCTGGGCGACGTGGTCAGGAACTCCCTTAGATTTTTTAGTCAACTTCCCTCGACATTTACACAATACTCTTTCGCCCCGGTGACGTATAAATCCCAAATGATTTTTTCCTGCATACTCGTCTTTCATTTTACCCAAAATTGATTGGTTTACAGGAACATCATGTGGGTTATCTTGTGGGTAATTGGACGTATCGAACCTATTTGAATATTGCTTTATGTTATTATAGAAACTTTCAGTAGTAATTTGCAAGATGGGGAGTCAGTATCTGTGTAAAGCAATTGCCGTTGCCGAACTTTTGTTTAATATACCCGTACAAAAATTCATACATAACGCAGGTCTGCAAAAAAAGATGTTTGAATTGTTCTAAGAAAGTGAAGGGTCATTTCCGAAGTAATTGGTCATGTAGAATCCGAATCCGGGGTCCGAATTGCTCTATCACGTCAGGATTTTGAGATATCCTAACCTAAGTGCAAAAATCGCGATTTTTGGCTATATTTGAAGTTATGTAGCATCATCATATTCTTTTTCTCAAAAAACAACCAACGGCACCTTAAAGTGTAAGTCTTGTTCTATTAACTGCTGTTGAGTTTGCTAAAATAGCTTATTTCTGCATTGAGATATTCCGTTTTGAAGTTTTTGAGTTTCATCAATTTCGCTATTCTCAAAATTCACATGATTCTGTAGTCTTTGACGTCCAAATTCGACACTTATCTTCAATTTTTAGTTTTCACATTTCTATCAAGTTTTTTTTTGCGACAATAGGTTCTTTAAAACTAAAATTTAATGTGCATCAAGTTTTACGACCCAAAACCAAGCCCTAAGTACTTCGAAGGGGGCGAAAAGGGAATCAAAAATGCTAAAATCGATCTAGAAGTATGTTATCTTTTAATTTTCCACATATTTCGGCGCAGCTTAAAGTGAGTGAGTGTATTAGAGTAAGAATACAATGTACACCAAGTATCACCACCCCAAACCACCCCCTAAGTTCCATAAAGTGGGTGAAAATCGCTGAAATCGATCTAAAAGTATTCTACTTTTTGACTTTCCATTTATTTTTTGGCATAGTTTAATATAAATGGACCTTCAAGGGTAAGGAGACGATGTAAACTAAGTTTCAGCACCCAAACTGATCCCTAAGTACTTTGAAGGGGGTGAAAAACGCTAAAAATGGACTAGAATTATTCTTACTCCAAATCAGCAAACCCTAAACTCATGTATACCAAATCCACGTATCCCAAACTCCAAATCCACAAGCAGAAATCCAACAATCCTAATCCCTTAATTAACATGAGTCCCATCACCTCTTACAAACTGTTATAACCTTACTTTTAGCCCCCCCCCCCCCCCCCCCCCTTCAAAGTGTACTTAGGGCTTGGTTTTGGGTCGTAAAACTTGATGCACATTAAATTTTAGTTTTAAAGAACCTATTGTCGCAAAAAAAACTTGATACAAATCTGAAAACTAAAAATTGAAGATAAGTGTCGAATTTGGACGTCAAAGACTACAGAATCATGTGAATTTTGAGAATAACGAAATTGACGAAACTCGAAAACTTCAAAATGAAATATCTCAATGCAGACATAAGCTATTTGAGCAAACTCAACGCCATTTGAAAGAAAAAGACTTACACTTTAAGGTGCCATTGGTTGTTTTTTGAGAAAAAAGAATATGATGATGCTACATAACCCCAAATATAGCCAAAAATCGCGATTTTTGTACTTTTAGGTTAGGATATCTGAAAATTCTGACGTGATAGAGCAATTCGGATTCGGATTCTACATGAAAAATTACTTCGGAAATGACCCTTTCCTTTCTTAGAACAAAACCATGTTGACCCTGTGTAATGGTCTTGGCTATCTGCAAGATGCTAAGACCCACGGAGATAGGTTTATTAAGTACAACTTTTTGTTTTTTCATCTGGACAGCTACCAGGTTTTCGCTAAGAATTGTGCGATTTTTATAGTGCGGTTTCGTGATTAACGGCTTCGGCTCCCAACCTTCTACCATCATTTTCCTAGTGGGAAACAAGTTTACCATTTACCCGTTTCTCCACATTTTCGATCGTTTTACCAAAACAGCATTGTGCATAAGTTTAAAAAAGTCTTTTTCAAACTTGTTTTTAGCTTTATTCGCAAGCTGTGTTTAGATTGATATATTTCTGAAGCACATGGTGACAGATCGAAACTTAATACGCGACGAATTTTGGTGAGCTTAAGCCCATGATTTAATGCCTGACGCAAATTTTGATAATGGAGAATTTATTTACTTTTAGACTTAAAATTTTTAATTAATTTCGTAATATTTTTGAATTTTGATTCTGGCGGGGTGATGAATTCTGGGCAAAAGGGTAGTTCGTTGTGTAAAGTATTTTTTCCTTTCTTGGGTGGAACCTCTACCCAAGAAAGGAAAACAATACTTTATAACAGATGGTTTAAGAAAAGAAATAATATGTATATATACTTTGTTATTTTTCTTGAACCATTTATATTATATTTTTTTACTGTTTGTTTCTTGGGATTAGGTTCACAGTAAAAACATTTTTTTATATTAAGTCTATTGACGTTTCGCCCCTTTTTCGGGTTATTTTCAAAATATTTTTTATACTGTTCGGTAAAAAGACCTAAAAATACATTATTGGTTAAAACAATTTACAAAAACACTACAATACGACAGTAAAACATTAATCATCAGATAATATGTCCAGATTTTAATGTTTTACTGTCGTATTGAACTGTTTTTGTAAATTGTTTTAACCAATAACGTGTTTTTAGGTCTTTTTACCAAACAGTTTAAAACAAATATTTTGAAAATGACCCGAAAAAGGGTCGAAACGTCAATAGACTTTTAATAAAAAGAATGTTTTTACTATGAACTTAATCCCAAACAAACACCACATGACACATTTTTGATCCGTGTTCTGGATGTTCAATACAGGTTTCTTTGCTTTAATCACCTTTGGTAGCAGGATGTATTAAGATGGCTTTAGAGGCCTGATCTTATTGAGGCTCAATTATAACACAGTTTTAGACGTTAGGAATTTTTTTGCAATAATTATTTTACCCACCTATCCTTTACTATTCTTTTCTCTAAATTCGGAATATTTTAGGTCTAGGATAGCGATAAACTGCTCGAACAGCTCCTCCAAATCCGTAGACCCATTCTCCAGCTGGTACTTGCTGTTGAAGGACTTCACCTCCTCCGACTCGCTCGATTGCAGACTGCGCCCGAAAAGCTTCAAGCCAATCTTCAGGCGGTCATACCTTAAAACGATATCCCCCACCAACTTTATGAATTTGTTCTTTAGTTAGATGTTGTTAAATAGTTCTTTACGTTGGTAGGGTCCTGGCTTGAAGTTAGTCTATTGGTGGTAATACGGTTTCTAAAAGATATGTTAACCAGTACCATCCTTGCCTCCTCCTCCTGTATCCTCACACAACACTTGTCCCGATGGTTTAAACTTCTCAGGTGTACACTCCATCGAAAGATGGGAACGTCCAGCTTACACTCCTTACAGTGTTGTGTGGTTGACGTAGATGCTTCAGGAAATAAAAAAAAAATTAGTACCTGAATTACATAAAGACAAATTTACTATTAAAGAAACAAGAAATTTAAAAATTTTAAATACCCACCTTCTGTCAAAACAAGTCTTGCCCTTTTCGCCATGGACGTCTGCGTGGCATCAGCTTGTCTTTTGAGGGCTGGGTGTTTCTCCTTCTGAAGAAGAGCCCCTCCGATTTAAAAATTCTAAGGCGGACGTCGCAGATCTTGACCGTTTTGT
Organism: Philopedon plagiatum; assembly: GCA_963971165.1. NCBI lineage: Eukaryota > Metazoa > Arthropoda > Insecta > Coleoptera > Curculionidae > Philopedon > Philopedon plagiatum. The sequence continues at coordinate 4,223,321 of OZ020194.1, forward strand.
GGTAATCTCCATAACGCTTGAAGTGGTGAATGTACGGTTACAGAATTGGCATACAAACATTTTCTGTAAAAATTAATGATTTTGACTTAGGATATGTCCCAGAACTTCGTTAGGTATACTACTATGCAAGTTCGAGATGTAAGTGGAGACCGAACACACATCAGTCCACTACTAGCTTTTTGACCAATTTTTCCCCCTGAATTTGCAGCTTTTAACATAATAAGCAAAACTACTATTTATTAATACCCCGATAGTGAAATTACTTTTTAAAAAGATATTAACTGTATACATCATCAGGTCATTATAATTTAAAATAAAAAAGGTGTTAAGACAAACACACTGACAGCGTTTTTTCCTAGATAAAGGTATTCATATTACTGCAAATAACTAAATGTGTCCTTGAGTGAGTGACTTGGAACGAAGACAAACTATTACAGCGCTTATGCTAAGAAGAACGGGGTTTTTAAAAGAATTGTACATGAAGTTATTAAATTAATTTATTTAAAGTATATAAAAATACACCCATACCCTAGCACGAGGAGTTGGATTAACTTCAAGTTGTAGGTTATTAAATTTGATGACAATTTTAACCCTATAGTATTAATTTTAGCTTAAGAGTAGAATATCTTAGTTTATAGCCCTTGAAATGTTAAGAATGATAAATTATATGGCGGATATATTTAAAAGATTTAGGGGAAAGTATAATTAAGTACATGGATTAAAAATGAGGAATGCTTTACAATCAAACAAATTACTTCTTGGATTTCTCGTTTACGCTTAAAATTCTACATACTATCTGGTCTGCAAAGATACATATAAGGAATATCGGTATATTTCTATATTTTAAATTTTTAAAGAGGTAAATGCTAAAAATATCACGTAGTCATAATCGTTCTGATTTCCATATTATGATATATCAGTTATTCTGATTTATTCTCTTGATTTATTAAAGGGTTACCTGATGGAATATTACCACTTTGTTAGTGAGAATCCTTCTATTCTTTGGATAATAAAGCATTATTGACATTGACTTTGACTTTAAATGCATTATTTGTAAAATTAACAGTATTGTCCTTACTATATGGAAACACTCGTTGATTCTGTTCATAGCTTTATATTTGATTTTCAAAATTAAAAAAAAAGCCGAAAAGAAATGATTCAACTATGAAAAGGTTCTATTCTAAAAAACACTTACTAAAAGTTAATAAACCATCGAATAATCTATTCAATAAATTTTCGAGGGTAAATTTCTAAAATGATTAAAATCATTTTGTTAGACAGAATAAAAGGAGCGACTGAGAATTTCTCCAAAATATATCATTTTCTGGATTACTAAGGTCAGAAAATCTATGTAATTTTGTGTAACCGATGTTAAAAAAATTAACGGAGGGAGGGATAAAAAGGAGGGATTGGCAATTCCTCCAAAAATGTTAACTACCATGTCATTTTCGGGGTTACTAAGGTTGAAAAATCCAATACTACATGGATATTACAAATTTAAAGAGGGGACAATAGGATAAGGGGGGGGGGGGGGGAGAATAGATGAACCAAAAATAATTTTTTTTTCAAAAAAATTAACCGACTTCACACAAGCAAAAGCACCAAAAAGTATGAAATAATAATTTTACGTATTTATAACTGTGGTTAATGCTAAACTTAATCTTGTTCAAAGTTTGTCAAACTTGTTCACCGAAGTTCTAATCTTTGAAGTCGGCGCAATTTCACAGTATAAGGATCCGTAATGATAATTGAAAAAAAAATTAATAAGAAGTTGCGCTTACCTACACGTTGCTACACCTAGGACGATTTTGGGAGGAGCTCCTGCTAGCAGATCATCTATGTCTTCCTGTATCAGGGTTTCCGTTAGTGCTAGGTACACCGATGAGATTTTGATCTGTCCTCTACTTATGCTGATTTCTATAGAGATTGCCTCTATCTCTACGGCATCTAATCCAATTAGATGATGTTGTTGATTCTTCTTGACCAGTAGAGCTACTCCTCCACCGCTGTTGTTAATCTCGTAACCTTGGAATGAGATCCTTTCTTCCCGAGTCATTCTGGTATCCTGCAGTGCCAGGATGTCTTGTTGTTTGTCAGGTCTTCGATTTCTGTTCTTCTTGCCCTGATGCCGTTCACGTTCCAAGACACGCCCGATAGGGGAATTTGGTGTCTAGCGTTGTTGTTGGACATTTTGAGTCTGATTGTTTAGCAAAATGCTTAAGTGATTTTTGCATCTGTATCATATGGGCTGATTGAGCCTGCAAATGCTTCAGGACTTGTTCCTCCATTGTGCTTGGAGCCCGGGCTGCAGGTCCCGGCTCTGTTGTTGCTAAGAGGGGGAAGCGTTTTTTGGTTGGGCCGCCTTTGCGTAAACTGCATGCGTCTGTAGGGGGCCTTTTGCAGGATTTCTGGTCTTGCTAATCGCCTGGGAATTCTTTGCATCCCTTGTAACCAGTCGGGTGAACTCCCCGCAAAGTGAGCATTTAGCGTTTCTATTTTGGCCCTCTTTTGGTTTTTCTACGGCACCATCCCTTGAGAGATGTGGGCCTGCGCACTTGACGCACCTGTGCGGGAAGGTTCACCTTGATTGACCAAGCCCATATCGTTGGCAGCTGTAGCACTGGTTAGGATCCCTTAGCTTTCTTACTGGTTTTACAGTAATAGTCAGATCGTACAGTCTGTTTAACTTGAATATGTTCTTGTTATTTGTCTTTGCTATGTACAGCGATAATTCTTTTTTAGTTCTTTTGGAGATCATCCTAGTTATTTCCACGTCGGGAAAACCAATCTCCACGAGTTCTTCTTTTATTCCTTTTAAGTCGGTGTCGATCGGCAGACCCTTTATAACTACATGTAGTTTTTTGTCTTCTGGTAGGGTGTATGTGAAGTACCCCCTTTTGTTAATCAGCTTAGTTAGCTGACGGAAGTCGTTTGCCGTCTTCGGCACTATTTTTTTACAGCCTTTCACGGTTTTAGCAGTGTCGTACTCTATATTTCTGCTTGCAAACCGTCTGTGGCGTTTATGCCCACATGTGGCATTTTGGGATTTTTCTTGATATCTTCATTTTGCTCTGACGCTGTTTCTATTTCGATCTCGTTTTCTGCTGGGGCAGTTTTCTTTTTTTTTTTATGTCGCCTTCATGCGCAGGTGTCTTGGTTTTCCTGGCCTTTTTTGCATTAATGCAGGACATTCCCGGTCATTAATTACTTCTTCTGTCATTTTTTCACTTATTTCTGCTGAATGCGCTTTTGAAGCTTGGCGCATCTGCTTCATTTCATCTAGCAGTTGATCTGTGCTGTAAGAGTGTCAACTTTTCCTCGCATTATTTGATTATGCCCCTGCATTTTGTCCACTTTCTCCTGCAATTGGGTATTTTGCTGCCTTGCTTCAATCAAGGCTTTTTTCAACCTTTTTTCCATTTTTGATGGGCCCTCCGCATTCATCAGCTTGTTCATCGTCTTGCTGGTTCAAGAAGATATCCTTCCGGTTTTAGGAATTTTTTAACGTAATAATATTTTAACGAAAAATCATTTTAAATATATTTTATTTTTTCATATTCTTATTTTCTCTCTTCCGACAATTCGGTTTCGGACAATAACCGGGGTAAATTCTTTTACAACTAGAATACTTACGTTCACTCTCGTTTGATCGCTTAACTCGTTTGATCGCTGACTCTTTAGTCACACTGGGTAAAGTTTTTTGTTCACTAGTTATTGTCCGCATTTTTGGATTGTTGGTCCCTGTCTGGAGGTTTTCTGCACAAGGCTGAGTTGTAGAAGTTGACGCGTTACTAATCGAAGTAACGATGAAAGGCGAGATAGTGATTAGCAGCACTCCTGCCGACAATTGTTCCTCAACCTCTTCTGCATTTGGGTTGGCAAAATGAACTAAAATACCTTAATATTTTACTGGCCGGGTTAGGAAGCTTTGGGTCTACGTCGACAATCGAGTTCGCTTCCTGTTGAACCGAATCTATACGCACTGTCTCTGACTCTGCAGGTAACACATTTATTTCAGTCTCGGATTGTCTGCGGTTTTGGGTTGTTGGACCCTGTCTGGAGGTTTCTGCACAAGGCTGAGTTGCAGAAGTTGACGCGTTACTAATCGAAGTAACGATGAAAGGCGAGCTAGTGATTAGCAACACTCCTGCCGACAATTGTCCCTCAACCTCTTCTCCTTTTGGATTGGCAAAAATGAACTAAAATACCTTAATATTTTACTGTCCGTGTTAGGAAGTTTTGGGTCTACGTCAAAAATCGAGTTCGCTTCCTGTTGAACCGAATCTGTACGCACTGTCTCTGACTCTGCAGGTAACACATTTATTTCAGTCTCGGACTGAGTCGCAATTAGTTGAGAAACCATGGGAATGTCCGTTGTTTCACTGATAAATGCTTGTCACTACATTATCCGTCGAGCCTGTGGTCACTACGTAAAATTTCCGGTATCTGTACATGCATCACTATTTCAGTCTCGACTAGGATGTTGGTATTGGTTAGACTGTGTCTGGTAGTACAGTTCTTTCACGAAAAATGTTTTGATACGTATGCTTATGGTCTCATGTGGTAAATCTCCATTAGAAGCCGTCAGATGTTGTGTTTGCGATGTCTCACTAAAATCTCGACTGAAGGGCTTCTCTGGATTCATTATTGGACCTTCTTATACCATATGATACCATTTCACCACTTCATCCCCACCATATCACCCGTTACAAACTGGAGTTTATCATACAAATGCACAAATTTCGATATAATGGCCCCGACAAGACGAGATATTATTCAAGCCTGCGCAGTAGCTATCTCACTTATTTTTGAGAATTTTAAAAAATAAGGAAATTGATTAAGGGCGATAAAAGAAACGTTTTCAGTCCTATACAATTTTTGCGTCAAGTGTCGGGAAATGCCTTAAAATAATTAAGTAAATATAAAATTTTTATTGTTTATAATAAATCCGGGATAGGAAAGAGGGGATTGGTATATATGTTAGTAAGGATGTAGAAGTTAGTTCCTATTCCTAAGCTATCTTAGTAATAAATTAAAACTTACTATTACTTACTCTTTTTTAACCTAAAATTAAAAAATACTCAACACTCCGTTATCCAGTTGTGCCAATAGAAGCTGTAGAAGATTCAGCTGTAAAAATTCAGTTGTAGAACATCAACTTGTCAAAGATCGGGCTGTAGAAAATGCAGCAGTGAAAATCAAGATGTAGAATAACACACTATTCTCAAAAAGAAACAAATTCTTGAAAAATATCATGTAACTTGGGATGTGACATGAATCAACTAAAAATCATGCTCAATTATTTTCTTGTCCTGAAAAGGACATTTTTATGTTGGTCGGGAACAGACGAATCAGTTACCAGTAGAATCATCTGGACCATCTTTGTCGAGACAGACAGCGGTCCGCCAAGTGGATGAATCAGCCGGACCATTATGATCTTCTGGCGGCAACACAGTTGCCGAGAAATATCTTCCTTAGGAAACATTGTGTTTAACTACAAAACTACTCTTTTGTGTCCTAAAAAGGGCAAGTTGTCAGGGGGCAGGCAGGGTTGTTATATGAGGACCCTTATTTGTAATAGGAATTTAAGTCCTATTGCAAATAAGGCATGAGTGCCGGTGAGCGACTGTAAACAGTCTCTCCCGACACCGACGACACCTCGAGTGGTTCCGCATCCGTTCACATCGTGCCCCAACTGTAAAATGGCCCGATATGAACCTCGCACCGATCTGACCCCTAAATCCTGTGTAGCAGTACATACACAAGCTGATGGGCCCACATTTTACGTAGCATAGCACGATGCAATACCTAGGTCTCAACAGACGCATGCGGCGTACATCCCTATGTTGCGCATTTGGTGCAACTGCCTGATCGTCGTCACTAGAATAACCATTATCCGAACTTGACGACATCTTGGCTTCGAGTGGCACCTACACAATTGGTGCTGGAGCCCGGCTTCATCTCTTCAAACGGCAACTCCACATCGACTTTTGGCAGTTCGATGCTCCAATCAAAATCGCCTTAATCGATTTGCCGCTCATCCGTATCCCAGTCGATTCCATTCATATCGACTGTATTGTCGCTCCAAACCGACGAACCTCGACTTAAGGGCCACTCTGGATTTATTGTTAGATCTTGTGACTATCAGATTTACAAATGAAATGATACTGTGACTCGTTCGGACCCGTTTAAATCGAGATAATTTACCGCCTTCACCACTTCACCTCCACCTTTTCACTCCTAACAAACCAGAGTTTATCATACAAATGTACAAATTTCGATATATCGTCCCCGACAAGACGAAATATTACTCAAGTCTGCGCAATAGCTATCTCACTTATTTTTAGGAATTTTAAAAAACATGGAAATTGATTAAGGGCGATAAAATAAACGTTTTTAGTCCTATACAGTTTTTGCGTTAAGTATCTGGAAATGCCTTAAAATAATTAAGTAAATATAGAATTGTTATTGTTTATAATACATCCAGGATGGGAAACAGGGAATTGGTATATATGTTAGTAAGGATGTAAAAGTTAGTTCCTCAGCTATCTTAGTAATAAATTAAAAACTTAATATTACTTACTCTTTTTTAACCTAAAGTTAAAAAATACTCGAGACTCCGTTTTCCAGTTGTGCCGATAGAAGCTGTAGAAGATCCATCTGTAAAGATTCAGCTGTAGAACATCAAGTTGTTAAAGATCGGGCTGTCGAAAATCCAGCAGTGAAAATTCAGTTGTAGAATAACACAATATGCTCAACAAGAAACAAATTCTTGAAAAATATAATGTTACATGGGATGTAAGATGAATCAACTAAAAACCATGCTCAATTATTTTGTTGTCCTGAAAAGGTCAGTTTTTATGTTCGTCGGGAACAGACGAATCAGTTAGTAGAATCAGCTGGACTATCTTTGTCGAGATAGACAGCGATCCACCAAGTGGATGAATCAGCCGGACCATTATGATCTTCTGGCGGCGGCGGTAATGGTGCACCTACACAATTGGTGCTGGAGTCCGGCTTCATCTCTTCAAACGGCAACTCCACATCGGCTTTTGGCAGTTCAATGTCCCAATCAAAATCGCCTTGATCGATTGGCCGCTCATCGTCCTCGTTCCTGTCAACGACATTGAAGATGACATCATTGATGTCGACAATGTCGAAGAATTCTTTATCCCAGTCGATTCGATTCATATCGACTATATTGTCGCTCCAAACCGATGAACCTCGACTTAAGGGTCTCTCTGGATTTATTGTTAGATCTTGTGACTGTTAGATTTACAAATGAAATGATACTGTGACTCGTTCGGACCCGTTTAAATAGGGATAATTTACCGCCTTCACCACTTCACCTCCAGCTTTTCACTCCTAACAAACTAGAGTTTATCATACAAATGTACAAATTTCGATATAACGTCCCCGACAAGACGAGATATTACTCAAGTCTGCGCAATAGCTATCTCGCTTATTTTTAGGAATTTTAAAAAATATCGAAATTGATTAGGGCCGATAAAATAAACGTTTTTAGTCCTATACAGTTTTTGCGTTAAGTGTCGGGAAATGCCTTAAAATAATTATTATTAAATAAATATAAAATTGTTATTGTTTATAATACATCCAGGACGGGAAACAGGGAATTGGTATATATGTTAGTAAGGATGTAAAAGTTAGTTCCTAATTCCTAAGCTACCTTAGTAATAAATTAAAACTTCCTTTTTTCCGCTTTCGATTTGTATTCACAACATTCATTAATAAAAATTGTAGGTATTTTTTAAGCTGAAATATAGAACTGCAGAAGTTTATAAAAATATTGAAAATTTAAGTCCTAAAATACCTGATTAAACGTATAATGTCATCAAACATTTTTGGGAATAGTGAGTAGTTAACTTATTGTTGGTGGTTGCGTTAAGATAAGGCATCGCTGACGCTGTTTTTCGATGTTTAGACTGTAATAACTGGACACTCTCCGGGTCTTTTATTCCTAAGTCTGGCATTTATTTTTGGATGGTACAGGAATACAGTTTCTTCTCTATAACAGGCAAAAACAGTTTCAATATTTCTTCCAGCTTATAACTTCAAAAATAAGGGGTCTTTTTTTAACAGGTAAGCAGACGTTGGGTCTTTGATGAAGATCTATCTTTTCCATAATAATTCTCATTAAAGTATATATATATATATATATATATATATATATATATATATATATATATATATATATATATCTACTCACAGGCTGTGATGTTTTTAAAACTTTGCTGGTCTGAAGAAACTCTTTTACCTTCCATTATCTGTTACCACCTATCTATTTTATGGTTCGTTATTTACACATTTTGGTAGAGCTTCGGCACATAAAAAACTATATTCGGTCCGTCTGGACCTATATATTTTTCAGACGCGAGACGCAATGATATTATTAGGTAACTACAACTACAATCAAAATATTTTGTCGCCCTAAAAAAAGGCTGGATCTGTTGTTTGTTATCAGCGGTGGTGAGTATATTTCATTTGAAATGAGATCTAATTACAAATAAGACATGCACTCTTGTGTTGAATCAACCCAAGCTGCACTCAACATGCTTTACATTTCGGTATGTGCATGTTACTACCGAAATCCTGGGTGACATGGTAACTAATGAATTGGTCACTAGGCGACTTATTTTCCAAGTCTGCATAGCACCCAATACAGAAGTCGTCATCACCTACACGTACCAGCACATGCACTTTTGTGTTGGATAGTACAAAACTGCACTCGACATGCTTTGCACTGCGGTATCGTATTCATATTGCTCTCGAAATTCTGGGTGTGGCATGATAACTGGCGAATTGGTCACCGGTCATTCCATGCACAAGTTATCATCACCCACATTTAATAGGCTTATAATCCTGCAAACCCTATTTGGCCTGATCGGAAAACATCTGCCAGACTGCCAGTTTAATTATCATATTCCTTATGTCCATAGAAACATTGCACCCTCCGTTGCTTTTATATTCTTCATCTAAACATGCCACTTTAAGATGAATGAATGTAATAATGTAATACTGAAATTCGAGCTGCTTAATAAGCCTTAACTCCGCTCCGTGGTTATCATGGTTAGCTGTATATAATCCAGCTGTGGAAGATCCAGCGGTGAAGATCCAGTTGTAAAACATCAAGTTGTCAAAGGTCGAGCTTTGGAAAATCCACTAGATCCAGCTGTAGAACATCAAGTTGTGGAAAATAGAAATCTATGAAATCCAGCTGTAGAAGATTCAGCTCTGAAGATCCAGTTATAAAACATCAAGTTATTCAAGATCGCACTTTAGAAAATCCAGCTGTAGAGTATCAAGTTGTGGAAAATCGAGCTGTATTAAATCCATCTCTATAAGATCCAGTTGTGAAAATCCAGTAATAAAACATCAAGTTGACAAAGATCGGGCTGTAGAAAATCCAGTTGTAGAATAACACAATATTATAACAAAAAAAAAAGAAAATTGGATGTCAATGATCTCATCACACCAGATCAAATAATAACTATCCGAGAAATTGTTCACAATTTCTATCTATTGGAGAAGAGGCTATCTACACTAAAGTGTAAGGAAATGTGTTTTGTAATATTGCATATTAGCATTATGGAATTGTAAAAAATTGATTGTATCTTATAAATATATATATATATATATATATATATATATATATATATATATATATATATATATATATATATATATATATATATATATATATATATATATATATTGTAGGTTATATTTTATGTTTAGAGGTTAGGGTTGAATTTTAAATAACCCGCGAATTTGCATTTCCGCTCTAGTAGTGACTTTTGTGTTAGAAACTGGTAACATTGGGCGTCTACCATCAGTGGTGTGCATGACTGATGGTATTCTCCTGCTTCTTGACCAGAACGTCGAACAAGATGGTTGTGTGTGTGTTAGAGCTCCTGAATATTTTGTTAATTAGTTAAATAAATAGTTGTTTTCCACGAATGAGTTTCGCTCCCCCGCTCACCCCAAGCCCATCCTATAGCTTCAGGAGTGGGGTATATGGGCCGATGGGAAGATTTGGCTGAGCTAAAAGTGAGTAAATAAATTATTGATTATGTTAGAAGTCCGCCATTGCTTATGAAGAAAATGGAAGCTCTTAGAGGAGTTATCCTTTCGCTTGTTGTTTGGTTGTGTTTATATTGAGTCCATTGAAGGGAAAATTAGTAGAGAAAAAATGTCTAGAAGTGAGACAAATGAAGAAGGTGCTGCAGGCACATTTAACCTAACTTTGGAAGAACTAGTAGCAAGCACTGTACAAGCCATGACAGTTAGAGACATGGGAAGAGTTTCCCAACACGAATTAGAGACCGTTATTCCAACATTCAGTGAAGCAACTGGAGAGGATGTCAACATGTGGTTTGAGAGGATCGAGAAAGTGAAAAGTAGGTTTACTGCCACGGAAGAAAAATTGTTGCTGGTAGTCATAGGAAATTATCAGGCAGAGCTCTCGAATGGTTTCATTCGAAGCCCGAGTATGTTAATTTGAGTTTGGATGAATTGAAGGCCCAAATGATAGCCATGTTTAGGGTCAGAGAAGACGTAGTTAGTTTACGGAAAACATTTGATAGAAGAAGATCGAAGAAAGACGAGCCTTTCTCAATGTACTTTATGGACAAAGTAATGTTTGGTAATAAGTTAAATATACCTGAAAGTGACATGATCAGTTACATAATAGATGGTTTAGACAACCCCAGTTTGCAGACAATGGCACGCTTTAAGGAGTTCAGCTGAATGACCTATTGAACAAAATGAATGAGGTTACTGCTTCGGAAAGATTGACAACACAGAGAACAGACAGCCCAGTGAACCGAGGCCGGTTCCAACCAAGAGGTGCTCCAGTCCCTGCATCAAAAGAAGTTAAGTGCTACAACTGTAGTCTGTTGGGACATTATTGAAGGATTGTCGAAAACCCAAAAGGGAACCCGGTTCATGTTTTGAGTGTGGATCCAGGAATCACATCATCAAAGATTGTCCGAACAAATGGAAACCTGCTAGCAGCAACAGTGCACAGACCATGCTCGTGGAGCCAGTACAGCCCTTGAGACCAGCTTACAGCTTAGCGACATACTTTCCATCACTGAACGAAACAGTGAATAGTGCTATATTAGACTCTTGTAGTCCGATATCGTTGATAAGGGAGATGGTAGTCCCTAACAGGTTAGTTAAACCAACTCATTGTTCTGATTTGACGGGTATTAATAACTCTTAATCAAAAATTAAAGGTGTAATTTTTGAAAAGGTAATAATTGACAATATTGATTATGACATTAACTTGTATGCGATAACAATACAATATCAGCTGATTGTTTATTAGGTAGAGATTTTATAGGTAACCCTAAAATTGACAGAATCACCTTCGAAGGCAATTGTGTGCACATTTTACCGAAAAATACTAATAACGACTTTTCGACTAACGAGGTCTTATTGATAGACGATGTAAGCATTAATAAAGAAACCTTAAAGCACAAAATAAATATAAACCAGAAGGGTATCTCCGATCACGTGATCACCGCCAGCTCGTGGCCTTCGAGCGCATCTAACCCGAAATTCTAGCCCGAGACTGCCAGTGCAATAGCAAATTTCACGGCAAGAGGGGTCAAAAGCGCGCTGTATTAGTGTTACTCTATTTTTGTAAATAATTTTCTGTTACGTCTGGATTTTGCTATTATCGTTGTTTTTGTGACAGTGTTGATATGGAAGAAGACAAGAAAAAAGCAGGACATGTTTGCAGTTATAAAGACTGTAAAAATAAATCGTATGATGGTGCGTATAAATTTTATAGATTTCCGCAAGAGGTTGAAAGGTAATATAAAACATAGGTTATATTATTATGTAGGTAAAGTACAGGGTGTTCCAAATTTATTGTTACTACGGGATATCCCAGTAACTGTTAGACATAGAAAGTTGCCGTTTTCACAATATTCGCTTTTGAGCTACAACATTTTCAATTTGGAGGGTTGCTTACAAAAACTATTTAATATATGGATAAGGTTTAAACTGTATGTGATAGATTTTGTAAGTAGAATATCTTGTTAAAAACAATTAATATTGTACTGTTTTTAAAATACTACCAAAACTTATGTTTTTTTTTGTAATAGAACACCCCGAATTACTTTTAAACTTTAGTTGATACTTTTTTTACTGGCAAAAATTTAAAAACTAACCCTCATTGTGGTACAGGGTGTTCATTTTTACACTCCCTTTAACTTTCTAATTTTAAGGGTTGAAAAGACAAATGCAAGAAGAATCAATGAGAACCCATTAATTACCATTTTTTAGTGTTTATTAAGTAATAAAAAGTTTAGCAAACACTTATATATACATGTCTATCATGAGTAGTTTCTTTGAAAAACGCCTGTCAACCCCCATGTAAGATATTTCAAAACGGTTTCAAATAAAGGGGCCTTTTACATTTTTAGTTGATGTCGGTAATAAAATAAGATATTTCGTTGATTATAACTATTTTTTAACCCTCAAAATAAAAAAGTTAAAGGGGGTGTAATAATATAACCCTGTACAATCGACTCTTGATATAATCCCATGAATTCTTAAAATTACACAACATGTCGAATATACAGGGTGACGCGGGTCTAAATGTACATACGATACCATAAGATAGAGACCACCTTGGGGGTTCTAAATCACCCACATTTAGTAGTCCAATCTCTAACCTTTACCGAGATACAGGGTGTTTTATAAGTTTTGCCTAAAATTTATTTTTGTAATATTTCTGTAAGCACTTGAAATAAAAAATTCATAATAGGTAAGAATATTTTGTACAATTTGTGGGTTTAAAATGCCATATGCAAAAGTTCTAAAATCCAGGTCCGTACTTAAAATAAAATTAGTTTTTAATTTTTTTAAAATTATATGTATATGGGATTTTTTAAACTTTTAATTTCTACTCCAAACAAGCATAAACATATGATTGGTTTGACATGGTTTTCAAAGTGGCCGCACTTACCACGAAGTCATAAAAAATAGGCGTTTTAAAGAAATCAATGAGAAAGTACATTTCAAATAAACAAAATCTGCTAAAAAATAGTTGGTAGCCTGATAAAAGTGTCCATATTGACTAGAAATATTATGCACTACTTGTCGGATTAAAATGACATACAAAAGTGATAGAATCCAGGTCCTCACTTAAATAATAGGCCCATTTGTAATTTTCGAAATTTGACATCCTGTACATCAAATTTTGAAAAAAAAAAATGAATTTGGAACGAGCATAAAAACTGAAATTATTGACATGATATTCAAAGTTGCCACTTATTACTTTATCGTAGAAAATAGGACTTTTGCAAATCTACATTTAGGTAAATTGTTTTATTAACAGTATTAATGGTTAAAAACAATAAGGATTGAATTCAAAAAATTGAGAATAAATATTAATACCTAGAAGTGTGAAGAAGTCAAAAATCTTCTAAAATAATTTATTTTATTGTTAAATTATGTGTTTTTGAGGAACAGTATGCCTTGTAGTATGTATGATTATCTTTGTGTTATTTTAATTAATTGTTGTTGATTTAGGTTTATTTTAAGTTGTTCTAGGTATTAATATTTATTCCCAATTTTTTGAGTTCAATCTTTATTGCTTTTAACCATTAATACTGTTAATAAAACAATTTACCTAAATGTAGATTTGTAAAAGTCCTATTTTCTACGATAAAGTAATAAGTGTGGCAACTTCGAATATCATGTCAAAAATTTCAGTTTTTATGCTCGTTCCAAATGCATTTTTTTTTTCAAAATTTCATGTACAGGGTGTCAAATTTCGAAAATTACAAATGGGCCTATTATTTAAGTGAGGACCTGGATTCTATCACTTTTGTATATCATTTTAATCCGACAAGTAGTGTATAATATTTCTAGTCAATATGGACACTTTTATCGGGCTAACAACTATTTTTTAGCAGATTTTGTTTATTTGAAATGTACTCTCTCATTGATTTCTTAAAAACGCCTATTTTTTATGACTTCGTGGTAAGTGCGGCAACTTTGAAAACCATGTCAATAGAATCACATGTTTATGCTTGCTTGGAGTAGAAATTACAAGTTTCAAAAATCCGATATACAGGGTGTTGAATTTTAAAAAAATTAAAAACTAATTTTATTTTAAGTACGGACCTGGATTTTAGAACTTTTGCATATGGCATTTTAAAACCACAAATTGTACAAAATATTCTTACCCATTATGAATTTTTTATTTCAAGTAGGTACCTACAGAAATATTACAAAAATAAATTTTAGGCAAAACTTATAAAACACCCTGTATCTCGGTAAAGGTTAGAGATTGGACTACTAAATGCGGGTGATTTAGAACCCCCAAGGTGGTCTCTATCTTATGGTATCGTATGTATATTTAGATCCGCGTCACCCTGTATTGTAAACTAATATATTTTTGTTTAAATAAAGTGGAATTTTAAACAATTTGTGTTTATGTCTATATGTAGTGATATGGAGTTCCACCAAGTAAAGGCAGAATCAATTCAATTGTTAAAAGAGGCTTCAATAAGTTTCCTTGCCATTTGTACTTTAAGTTTCTATTAAAATGCTCAGTTTGTTCCCAAAATATGTGGTTTTTTAACAAGTCAGTGTAGAAAGTGAAGTGTTCCCAAAATACATGAAGTTAAGGACGCATAACAACAGTAATGCAGCAATAGAATGTACAAAAGCAGGTCAGAAAAAATGGTTAAAAGAAGAAATGGAAACCCTGTAGAGAAAACGAGGTATTTTTAACGTTTACCTTAAGGTAGTTCACACTGAATTATTACATAGATCACATTATACTGAATTTACTACAATGGACACTGATTTTATGGAAAAAATTGAATATATCATTCATAAAAAATATTTAAAACAAAAAAACAAATTAAACTACCTAATTAAAAATTCAAGCCATTTTAAGAAGAAAAGTAATACAGAGAAAATAAGCAATCACAAGTTCTCTGATAGGTTTATAAATCGAAGTCCAACAGAATTTTCCACAACAGAAATCGGTTTGTTAGAAAAAGGTTTTAAACACAATATTGATAATAATTTCGGATCAAAAAATTTTGAAATATTAGGTGTTGAAACTGAACTGGCTATTAACAGTATTGCCCCTTCCGCAACTAATCTAAAATACCAAGCATCCAATATCATCAAAAAGGATTTTTAACAAATAATAACACCAAAAATGAAATGCAAACTATTAAATCTATTAAAAACAAAGTAACTCAAGATAATTTAATATTTACTAAAGCAGATAAGGGCAATACCGTTGTGGCTAGCTCACAATCTGATTATATTAAAAAAACTTTTATAAACTCCGCTAAACATAAAATATTAAAAAAAGATCCAACAGAAATTTTTCAAAAATCTGTGAAACAAGTTATCAAAAATTGTAAAAGTCTATTTAGGGATAGAGATCTCAGCAGATTAACCTTAATGAACCCACAATCTCCCAAATTATATTCACTAATAAAAATTCACAAAAACGGTTTTCCTATATGACCAGTAGTTTCATTCTTTTCAGCACCATCTTATAAACCATTTAAAAAGCTCATTGAAATAATAAATCAATATACTAATTTCGCCGCTAAATTTCAAATAAAAAAAATTCTATAAAATTAATTAAGAAAATCGAACATTTTCAACTACCAAGTAACTCAAAATTAATATCTTTTGACGTAACTAATCTTTTTCCTAGTATCCCCATATATGAAACAGTTATTCTTGTTGTAAAACTTCTTTCCCTAAACAACACGAATTTCATTAAAAAAACAAGAAATATTAGACTCCCTAAAAATATGCCTAGAGCAAAATTACTTCGAATTTAATGGAACTATTTACTCCAGTAACGAAGGGCTAATAATGGGTAATCCCCTTATCCCCTTACTGGCAGAAATATTTATGGACTCCTTAGAAAACAGGAAAGATCAGAAAGTTAATATACAAGTTTTATGAACTGCGAAACATCCTGCCATTTGGAACTTTGAGAGTGGTCTATCTCTCCCTTGTAGAATCAATAATTAATTATGGGTTAGTGGTCTGGGGGAATGCAAATAGGACGATTGTTTCGAGGCTGCAAATTGCCCAGAATGGCTCATGCAAATCGGGCACCAAACAGGTAGGTACCCTTTGCGGTCAGTTTCGAGGGATTATGAAAACTGCAATTTGGGCACCAAAGATTTAATTACGATTTAAGTACGTATTAATGGTCAACTCGAAATCAACCCTTCCACATTGTTAAATATTTATAGTTCCCAGAATAAGTAAGGATATTGTTCTCATGTAACCTATATAAAGCCCCCCTGCAAAAATGAAACACATTTTATTATTCTTTGGTTATTGAGATTGTTATAGCGCGGATCGTGTATAGTTGCAATGGAAACCAAAATAATTTCCAGTAATAGAGGAACACCAGTGTTAGTGTTTGATAATTTTAAATTTAGTTTTACTAAAAACATAAAGTCAACGAGCGAAAAGTTTTGGAGGTGTACTAATCGGCAGTGCAAAGCAACGGTACATACCCTCGGGTCATCAAACGACATCGTAATAACTAAACATCCAGGAGAGCACAACCACGAGGCAAATTTGGCAAGCCTAACACGACAAGTTGTAAGTGCTGCTTGCAAAAGGAAAGCTACAGAAGACCTTGCGGAAAAACCTATGAAGATCATACGCCAGGAGTTACAAAGGGACCTTCCGAGTAACTTAACGACAAGGGATGTCCAATACATAAGACACAATATGTACAACAGCCGCCGACGAACACTACCAACTTTGCCGAAGAACATGAAAGAGGTACATATAGCTTTATCTAGTTTGAATGTAGTTACGTCGCGAAATGAGAATTTCGTACTAATTAATAACGAAAGAGATAACATCATAATTTTTTCTTGTGATACAAATATCAACATTGTTAAAGACGTGTCACGCATTTACATAGATGGTACTTTTAGGTACTGTACAAAATTCTTCTGCCAATTTTTCGCTATACACGGTTTTGTAAATGGAAGATACATACCGCTTATTTATTGTTTGCTTCCAAGTAAGAGCGCGGAAATATACACAAAACTATTTCAACTAGTCATAGGCGCGTGTTTGTCAAAACGAATTGATTTAAATATTATAGAGGTAGTTGTAGATTTTGAGAAAGCCATACACCTTGCTATATTAAACACTTGGCCTAATGCTAAAATTGTTGGTTGTAGGTTTCACTTGTCTCAGGCATGGTACCGAAAAATTCAAACTTGTGGTTTGGTACCGGAATACAAGCATGAGGCAAGTGAAATAGGCGAGTGGTTAAAATTGACTTTTGCACTTATGTATCTCGATCCGACTGAAGTAGGTGAGTGTTTTGCTCTTGAATTGTCTGAAAATATGCCCCAAGACCCCCGAGTTGTGAAATATGCCGACTATTTAGTAGATACTTATATTTCTGAATTCACTTTTTCCACCTATTATCTGGGCAGAACATTCATCTACCATCACTCGTACAACAAATGCTTGTGAGTCTTTTCACAGTAATTTTAACAACTCCATATATGCTGAACATCCTAACCTATTCGTTTTTGTTGAAAAACTGAAAGAGTTTCAAACCGACACATATATTAAAATTCAAAGTCTTCAAAAACCTATACAAATCCATGACATGAAAGTTAAGAAAAGACAGAAATTTATTGAATCAATGATTATTAAATACCAAAATAAGGAAATCAATAGGCTACACTTTATGAAATGTTTGTCATTCCATTGTTATGTCAATAAATAAGATATTTAGATTAAGATATTTTGTACAATTAATGTAATCATTATACAATAATAAACATATTTTCGTATGCTTTAAAATAGTTATGTATTATTTACCTATTAACCTACCCAAAATTATAATAATGACGAATGAATAATAAGCTTATATAAAATAAGAGGCTCGGTGCCCAAAATGCAATTTTTGTAATGAGGACCTTTTGGGTCGGTGCCCAAAATGCATGTTGAATTAGTCCATTTATTGCCTTGGTGCCCAAAATGCAAACTCCCACTTCAACATCCGTTAGCAAAAAACTGTTTATATTGGTATCGGTATGTAGACGACATAATCACTTGTTTTACAGGTACAGACAGACAACTCAATTCCTTCTTAAACTATTTAAATTCCATACATAATAATATTAAATTCACTATGGAAGTAGAAACTGATAAGTCCATTAATTTTCTGGATTTAACTGTTACCAGAAAGGTAAGCACTCACTCCTTTAAAATTTACCATAAACCCTCACATACTGATACCACTATTCATAACAGCTCATTCCATCCTCATCAACATAAACTAGGTGCATATCATAGTATGATACATAGACTTATTAACACCCCCCTATCTACACAAGATTTCGAACAAGAATTAAATATTATAAAACAAATGGCAATAAATAATGGCTACAACCCAAATTAATAGATAACATACTGAATAAAAAAAATTTAAAAAAAGCCATCTCAGAATTGTATCCCCAATGCAAAGAAACAAAAAATAATTACAAGACTTTGACTTATATAGGCAAACCATCCAAGAAAATTAAAACTTATTTAAAACAAAAACAAATAAATATAGCATACAAAACAAACAACACTTTAGGTAAAAAACTTAAAAACCAAAAAACAAAAACTAACAAAGAAAATAAAACAGGTGTATACCAATTGAACTGTGGGTCGTGTCCAAAAATTTACATAGGTCAAACAGGTAGATCATTTAAAACTAGAATTAGTGAACATAAAAGAAGCATTTTACATCAAAAAAATGACTCTACCTATTCTAATCATATCATAGAAGAAAACCATATTTTTAATGACAACTTTAAAATTCTTCACACGTTAAACAAAAGCCATAAACTTAATTTGTACGAAAGTTTAGAAATTAACCGACACAAAAACACAGGCCTGCTTTTGAACGACCAAACAGAAGTAAACACCTCCCCCTTATTAAATCTTTTCAATATTGACCATATTCAAAAATAAGCTCTGTGGGTTTTCCCTAATTACCTACCTAAGTAATGGATTATAGTTTGTATAAATATTTAGTTGGTTTACATTTTCATTCAGTTGTAACTCCTCGATAAAGCTACAGTGTAGCGAAACGCGTCGGAGAATAAGAAAATAAATGTGGAAATCAGACATAGTTTGACTTTAATTTCAAATAAACACGAATTTCATTAAAAAAACAAGAAATATTAGACTCCCTAAAAATATGCCTAGAGCAAAATTACTTCGAATTTAATGGAACTATTTACTCCAGTAACGAAGGGCTAATAATGGGTAATCCCCCTATCCCCTTACTGGCAGAAATATTTATGGACTCCTTAGAAAATATTATAAAAGAACACCCCCTATTTAAAAAGTTTAATTATTGGTATAGATATGTCGACGATGTTTCAGCTTGTTTTATTGGTTCTGACAGACAACTAACACAATTTATTAATTTTATAAACAACTTACACCCAAATATAAAATTTACCGTAGAAAAAGAAAGAGACAATTCTATAAATTTTCTCGATCTAACAATTTTACGAGACAATGGAAAACACAACTTCTCAATTTTTCATAAACCAACACACACTGACATAACTATACACAACACATCATGTCATCCTATACAACACAACCTGGCAGCATTTCATAGTATGATCCACAGATTATTAACAGTTCCTTTAAACACAATAAATTATTCTAAAGAACTAAATATAATTAAACAAATCGCCATCAATAATGGATACACAACAGACAAAATAAGTAACATTTTAAATAAAAAATTATATAAAAAAGCATTCAATATGGTGCTTCCTATAGTTAAAGAAACAAAAAAATTTTGCTTAATCACATATTTTGGCCAGGCAAGTAAAAACATCGCAGGTTTCCTCAAAAACCTATACACCAATGTTGCATTTAAAACAAACTGTTCAACCGAAAAGTTTCTAAAAAACAATAAAACAAAAACAGACAAAAACAGCAAAGAAGGCGTCTACCAACTATCATGCGCAGATTGTCCAAAAACCTATATAGGCCAATCGGGAAGAAGTTTCTCAAAAAGAATCAAGGAACACCATTCAAGTTTTTTAAATAAAAAAAACGATTCAAATTATTCTAATCATCTAATAGAAAATAATCATAGTTTTGATACTAATTTCAAAATTCTTCATGTACAACATAAAGGTTGTAAATTAGATTTGCTAGAATCTCTAGAAATAAATAAACTTAAAAATTCTGAACATCTGAATTGCCAATTAGACCTAAGATCTTCTCCTTTGTTAAGTTTATTTTAAAAATACCTAATGTTTATTGCTGTAAAATTCCCAAACCCTAATTATTTGCCTACCTCTTGTCATTTGGTACCAAATCTGTTTCATTCCCGAAGAAGCCACCGTGTTGGCGAAACATGTCGAATATATTGTAAATTAATATATTTTTTTGTTTAAATAAAGTGGAATTTTAAACAATTTGTGTTTATGTCTATATGTAGTGATATGGAGTTCCACCAAGTAAAGGCAGAATCAATTCAAAAATAGAATAACTCCAGAGATTCCAAACCTCAAACCTCAGAAACCAATAAATATATCTCATCTCATTACCATATATACCTGAAATAAACAACAATGAAAAAGTTCTTAAACCGAATAATAATAAAATAGCTGAATAACACAACAAAAATACAAAAAAAATATTTACAAAATTAAAATCAAACACACCCTAAGATGATCAAACAAATCTAATTTGTAAAATAGATAGCTCAGACAGTCTAAAGACAATACATTGGACGAGCAAAACATATTTAAAAAACCGAATTAAGGAACATAAAATAGCATAAAAAATACCATTACTAATCTTATGGCATGGTCAAAACATGCTCCAGACGACTTACATAACTTTAATTTCAACAAGGTAAAAATACTAGATAATGAAGAATGTTCTTTGAACCTATCATTAAAAACCAAATAAATAAAAAATACAATAACTCCAGAAATTCCAAACCTTAAAACTCTGAAACCAATAAATATATCTCATTACCATATATCCCAGAAATAAATAACATTAAAAAAGTCCTTAAACCGTATAATATTAATATAGGTGTCAAGCATGTTTCACTTTAAGCTGGAACCTTCTATGATTGATATCTTCAGGGTCCCAACTCAGTTGGAAAATAAGCCAAAAAACATAATTCTAAGAGTCTTGGCCAAGCTTAACCGAGACAGGTTCCTCTTAGCAGCCAAACTGGCCAGGAGGGACTTTAAAAATAACCAAGGATTCAAACGGAATCGAATTTCCGATAGATTCTATGTAAATGAGCACTTGCCCCCCCAAACGAAACTAGTCCTAAAGCAAGCTCGTGAAAAGGTTAAGAGCAAGAATTTTAAGTTTGTGTGGGTTCAGAATGGCAATGTGCTCCTGAGAAGGGAAGAAAATGCTAGGATTGTCGTCATTTCCAGAGTCGAGGATCTTGAACCGCTGTAAAAGTATCTCTTCTATTCAGTTTCTTCGACAACTATTGTGCTTGTGTGTATCCGGTCGTCATGGCTCTTAACGTGATATACCAAAACACGCGAGGACTAAGGACAAAGCTAATGAACTTTAAGCAAAATCTGTACGCGAATAATAATAATCCAGACATTCTGTGTGTAACTGAGTCTTGGTTAAGGGATTCCATTTTTGATCATGAGCTGGCTGATTTACGTCAGTATATTTTCCGCCGAGGTCGTGACACAGAGACAGCTGGCGCGAAAGCAGAGGGGGGTGGGGTGCTTATTGCAGTGAAAAGTAAGTTAAGTGCCTTTTTAGTGCCAGAATATATGAGTAGTGCTGAAGACCTATGGATAAGTATAAGGCTGGATGACAATAAAATTTTACTTATCTGCTGTGTTTACCTGCCTCCCCATGATATTGGAGCTTATGTAAGTTTTTCGTCAAAACTGAATACTTTACCTTTTAAGGAAAATCACATAATTTTAATCTCTATTTCATAAATAATAAATAAATAATATTCAATAATAATAAATACATGTTTGGAGATTTTTTACAATAAAATCGAGAAAAGTAAACTACAGATTGTTCCGACCTATTCAAAAAGTAAATATTTTCCAACTTTTTATACCCAAGCAACAATAAGGTCTGTTAAAGAAAAAAATAAAATCCATAAAAGGTGGCGTAAGTACAAGAATGATAATGACTATAATTTGTTTAAAACCTTAAGAGCGCGATGTAAAGTTTTGATTGCGAGTGATTTTAATAGATATAGCAGATCAGTAGAGAATGACCTAACTCGGAATCCTAGGAGATTTTGGAATTATTCGTCTGTTAAGAAACAGTGAGTAGGATTCCTAGCGAGATGCACTGGGGTGATACTCGTTATGCGAGAGGTGGCTCTGAGGTGAGCAATCTCTTCGGGGCGTACTTCGAGGATGATTTTGAGTCGGAGCGGTACCAGTTCATCCGGGACTCCGTTCCTCGGATGTCCAATAATATGACTCTTCGGAGGGTTGTTCTCGAGGGGAATCATGTTTTGAAATCTTTGCAAGGTCTTGATCCCCATAAAGGTGCCGGGCCGGACAAATTGCCTTCTATATTTATAAAAAAAGTGTGCCCAATCCATTTGCACCCCGCTGACCCTTCTGTTCAACCTCTCTTTGGGTCTGGGTGAATTCCCGGATAGATGGAAGACTGCTAAGGTCGTTCCTGTCTTTAAAAATTGCCAGAACAATGACGTTAAAAATTATCGACCAATAAGCATAATATCTATCATACCTAAGCTTTTGGAAAAGTTAATTTACGAGTATCTTTTTTCATTGGTAAAGAATGTGATAATTTCAGAGCAGCATGGCTTTTTTCGGGGTCGTTCTCTGGAAACAAATTTGTTTATATTTTGTGAATACCTTCACCGCCACATGGATAATCGGGTTCAGGTGGATGCTATCTATACCGACTTCAGCAAGGCTTTTGATAAAATAAGTCACAACATCTTGTTGCGTCGGCTTGCTGAGGTTGGTGTGGGTGGAAGTCTTCTCAGGTGGGTTGAATCTTATATTAAAAATCGATCACAGTTTGTCTCACTACAGGGTTTCTGTTCCCGATCATTTGTAACTACGTCTGGTGTGCCCCAGGGATCACATCTGGGACCTTTGCTTTTTATCATATATATTAATGGAATTAAGTCTTGTTTTCATCATTGCAAGTTTCTACTCTATGCGGGCGACTTAAAGGTTTATACCTCTATCACCACCCCTGAAGACTGTGGCAGGCTCCAGAGTGACTTAGACCGCCTGGGAACATACTGCGACGAGAATGGCCTTTTTCTTAATTTGGATTGGATTCTCTCGAAATCTGAATCAAATACTCCGAGCCTATCAGTTAAAAAATATCCTCTTACAGAAAGTGAGCACCATAATGGACTTGGGTGTTATATTTGAATCTAAATTGATTTTTTCCTGCATGTGGATTCTGTTGTCAGCTCTGCTCTTAAGATGTTGGGGTACGTTACCCGAAAATGCAAACCCTTCAAAAATGTTAGGCCAATCATCTGCTTATTCATGCAACTCCTTTGTTTTAAGTAAATTAAGTTTTGCCATTATAGTTTGGAGTCCGAGACAGGCGACCTATATTGATCGAACAGAGAATGTTCAAAATAGATTTTTAAAATACATCTCCTTTACAAAGGGCTTTGTCATCCCTAATAACGATATCGCTCTGGCTCGCGACCACTTCCGCTTGATGTCTCTGTCTCTGAGGGACCGAAGAGTGATGTGTGATTTGCTCTTCCTGTACAAAACTGTCAATAACATAATACAAAGCTCAGATATTCTTTCTCAGATTTGCTTTAATGTCCCCCAGAGGTCTCTAAGGGCGAACGAATTGTTTCACTTGCCATTTAGGCAGCTCAGAACTCACCCTTATGTCGTATAATAATTTATAATATACATAACAATATTGATCACTTTTCAATGTCTCATCTTAAGGTAAAAACTATAATAAAAAATAACTTACTACATGGGGTTGACGTCTGGAGGCTGGACCTTACCTAGGTAATTATATTGTATAGTGTTTAGTGATTTTTTGATTTTTTATGTTCAGATTTTGCATCTTAATTATTTGATGTAATTTTGTGGATACTGTAGTGGATATACATATATCCGTTAGTATCCCTATGTCCACAATAAATAAATAAATAAATAAATAAATAAATAAATAAATACATAAATAAATAAATAAATAAATAAATAAATAAATAAATAGCTGAAAAACCTAACAGTAATACAAAAAATTAAAATCAAACACACCCAAAGATGATCAATCAAATGTAATTTATAAAATAGATTGCTAAGACTGTCCAAAAATGTGCAGTGAATAATAGACCAAACATTATTTAAAAAACCCGAATTAAGGAACATAAAATAGCATAAGAAATACCAATACTAATCCTGCGGCACTATCAAACATGCCTTAGACGTCTTACATAACATTAATTTCAACCATGTACAGAAATTAGAGTATGAAGAAAGTTCTTTGAACCTATCATTACAGTAAATAAAAAAGTATGATAACTCCAGAAATTCCAAACCTCAAAACTCCGAACCCAATAAATATATCTCATCACCATATATACCTGAAATAAAAACAACAATGAAAAAGTTCTTAAACCGAATAATATTAATATAGCTGAATAACACAACAAAAATACAAAAAAATATTTACAAAATTAAAATCAAACACTCCCAAAGATGATCAAACAAATTTAATTTATAAAATAGATAGCTCAAACAGTTCAAAGACATACATTGGACGAACAAAACAATATTTAAAAATCCGAATTAAGGAACATAAAATAGCATAAGAAAAACCATTACGAATCCTATGGCACGGTCAAAACATGCCATAGACGACTTACTTATCTTTAATTTCAATGATTTTAGATATAACCTTACGACCTAATGGTACTTTGATTGTTAAAGCGGATAATAGGAGTGTTTCCGAAACTAATGAAGGTAAGCTATTAGTTAAGCATCTAAAAGTCCATAAAACCATTTCACTTCACACTTTCTTATGAATTGTAGACCAATATATATGGCCCCTAAAGAACCTTCTCTATACAAAATTTCAGCAAATTTGCAATATAAATTTTTATTTTTCAGGACCACTTGGCAGTAACACAAAATAAATATAAACCAGAAGGGTATCTCCGATCACGTGATCACCGCCAGCTCGTGGCCTTCGAGCGCATCTAACCCGAAATTCTAGCCCGAGACTGCCAGTGCAGTAGCAACTTTCACGGCAAGAGGTATCAAAAGCGCGCTGTTGCTGATGTTTTTTTTTCGATACCGAAGCTCAGCATCGCGCCGGGTCGCCGGTACCGGTAGCTTTTTTCGACATCGTACAAACGAATTTAAAAAAAAAAAACAAGAAACGTGTCCGTACAAACGGATTTTTACAAAGTCGCATCGACTTATTATGTGTCTTTCCTGTTAGTTTCTTTTTCTTTTCGTTAGAGTTTGTGATTTTTTGTGTTGTGTGTCCACTATATTTGACAGACTGAAAGCCACTTGTTAATTTTATTTTACAAAGTACCAAACAAAATGACTGGAATTAAATCGAAAAAGGAAACAAGCCAGTCCAAGGGCAGGAATTGCCGTAACTGGCGCAATAAGCCTTCAACATCAAGGGATCCCATGAAACAGAGAGAATTATACCATCGCCGCCTCAGTCACCTATGGTAGACGATGCTTCAGTGGAAAATCAAGCGCTTGAAGAAGCCACTATTGAAAATCTATTTTTGTAAATAATTTTCTGTTACGTCTGGATTTCGCTTTTATCGTTGTTTTTGTGATAGTGTTGATATGGGAGAAGACAAGAAAAAAGCAGGACATGTTTGCAGTTATAAAGACTGTAAAAATAAATCGTATGATGGTGCGCATAAATTATAGATTTCCGCAAGAGGTTGAAAGGTAATATAATACATAGGTTATACATTTATTATGTATGTAAAGTACAGGGTGTTCCAAATTTATTGTTACTACGGGATATCCCAGTAACTGTTAGACATAGAAAGCTACAGTGTAGCGAAACATGTCAATAATTGTGTCAATATAGTGGAAGTTTACTAAGTCAAACTAGTAGTTTTTCTGGTTAACCCATAATATTACATAGAAAGTTGCCGTTTTCACAATATTCGTTTTTGAGATACAACATTTTCAATTTTGAGGGTTGCTTACAAAAACTATTTAATATCTGGATAAGGTTTAAACTGTATGTGATAGATTTTGTAAGTAGAATATCTTGTTAAAAACAATTACATATTATGGTACTGTTCTTAAAATACCACCAAAACTTATGTTTATTTTTTGTAATAGAACACCCCGAATTACTTTTAAACTTTAGTTGCTACTTTTTTTTTAATGGCAAAAATTTAAAAACTAACCCTCATTGTGGTATAGGGTGTTCATTTTTACACTCCCTTTAGCTTTCTAATTTTAAGGGTTGAAAAGACCAATGCAAGAAGAATCAATGAGAACCCATTAATTACCATTTTTAGTGTTTATTAAGTAATAAAAAGTTTAGCAAACACTTATATATACATGTCAATCATGAGTAGTTTCTTTGAAAATCGCTTGTCAACCCACATGTAAGATATTTCAAAACGGGTTAAAATAAAGGGGCCTTTTACATTTTTAGTTGATATCGGTAATAAAATAAGATATTTCGTTGATTATAACTATTTTTTTAACCCTCAAAACAAAAAAGTTAAAGGGGGTGTAATAATATAACCCTGTACAATCGACTCAATCCCATGAATTCTTAAAATACTTTGTATAATATATTTACATAAAACTTTAAAAGTAGAAATCAAAGCTACATTCTAATATACAATTATAATAAAATGACCATTTCTTAAAATATTAATTTCAACTGTAAACTGTAAAAATGGCAAAGGCAGGTAATAAAGGCAAATGGTAATAGGAAGGGCAGCATGGAACTCCGCAGATACAGGTAATTAGTCTATATAGTCATAAAATTATTGCTCTTAATCCGCCTATGAGATTCCGCAGAACCCTTCCGCAGGTATAAGGTTTTGGGATTATTTTTCATTACTCATTCTTGGGATTATCATTCATTAAAAATCAATTACCACTCTACGAAAATGTTCACCTCTCATTCAAAATAGTATTTGTCAGTAGTAATTCATTTGCGGCTTTGCGAAGTGCGTTTGTTAATAATATCAATCATGTACCAAATAAGTGAAACAGTGAGTCAAAGAGGAAATGCGCAAATCATTTGTAAAAATTATAAATTTAGTTTCAATTATGTGCTTTCATCTGGGGAAACCCGTTGGAGGTGTACATTAAAAAGCTGTAAAGCTTTCCTTCTGACTGTTGGAGAAGGAAAAGGAAGGACACTTTCTTCTGGAAACTTCCAACACAATCATGTAAAAAATAGTGACCGTGTTCTTCAAAGACAATATTTGTCCGCTTTGGCCAAACGAAAAGCGGTTGACGAACCCTACGATCGGCCTTCAAAAATCTTGTGTTCAGTACTACAAAGTGACAGTGAAAATATAAAATTAAGTGACCTAAAATGTATCAAAGAAAACATGTACGCCGCTAGAAGAAAACTGCTTCCAGCTCTGCCTACAAACATAATAGAGGTACAAGAAGCGCTAGAAAGTCTTCAGCCTAAAACAAACAAGAACGAACATTTTCTGTTGCAAAATAGTTTAGAGAACAATGTAGTAATATTTTCTACAAAAACTAATATGCAGTGCTTATGTAATAGCGAAATATTGTATATGGACGGCACTTTCGACTATTGCACCAAGTACTTTCTTCAACTTTTCACCATTCACGGATTCTACAATGGACACTATATTCCACTAGTTTTTTGCCTGTTAAAGATAAGAGTGAGCTTTCTTACAAAAAGTGTTTTGAAATGCTACTACAACATATTTCAAAAAATGGATACATGCTGAATCCTAAAAGCTTAGTTGCTGATTATGAAAAAGCCATACATAACGCAGCAAGATATGTTTGGCCAGATTGTCGAATTCTGGAATGCAGATTCCACTTAACCCAAGCTTGGTGGCGCAAGATTCAGCAATTGGGATTGACCTCAGAATATAAAAACAAGAATTCTGAAATTGGACAGTGGTTGGGTTATTGTTTTGGACTTTTATTTTTAAATCCAGAGACAGTAAGTGACTTTTTTGTATTTGAGTTATGTGCATTTCAACCACAAAATGAAAACTTGCAGAAATTTGCGGACTACCTAGTCGATAACTATATTTCAGAGGAAGCACATTTTCCACCAGAAATGTGGGCTTCAAATAGTGCGGCTTTAAATCTGACTACAAACGCATGAGAGTCCTTTCAATCGCGTTTAAGCAATTCTTTCTATCAAAGCCACCCTTCCTTGTTTGTCTTTGTGGATACATTACTGAACATTCAAACGGAGATCTACGTGAAAATAAACAGTATTGGTGAACCATATAAATATCAAAATGCATATTCTAAACAACGGCAAATGTATTTGAATAAGCATATCTCAAATTTCCAAAATGGCACCATTACCACTTTACAGTTTGTTAAGTTAGCATCCCACTATTATAGTAATACCATTTAGTTTTTTAGTTTAAATTGAAATTGTGTATATTAAAAACGTAATAAATTTGTAAAAGTTTCAAATGGCATTTCTAATTTTAAATATCATTATGCGGAGTTTGAAGTATTACCAAGAGCGCAACATTTTATGACCTGCGGAGACTCATACATTTTTAATACTCTTACCTGTCGATCTGCGGAGTTCTGTATCGCCCGATAAGTATATATCGGGCCCAACTGTTGTGTGGGATTAAAGACGTTTGACTGAATCCCAGGTAAAAGGGCCCAACTGTGTAACTCCCGGTCAATTAGTCCGGCGGAGTTTAGGAACACCCAATCCTATGGCACGCCTTAGACGACTTACATAACTTTAATTTCAACAAGGTACAAATATTAGACAATGAAGAAAGTTCTTTGAACCCATCATTAAAAACCAAATAAATAAAAAATACAATAACTCCAGAAATTCCAAACCTTAAAACTCAGAAACCAATAAATATCTCATTATCATATATTCCTGAAATAAATAACATTACAAAAGTCCTTAAACCGTATAATAATAATATAGCTGAAAATCCTAACAATAATACAAAAAAAATTACAAGATTAAAATCAAACACACCCAAAGATGATAAAATAGATTGCTCAGACTGTCCAAAAACGTGCAGTGAACAGACAAAACATTTTTTAACAACCCCGAATGAAGGAACATAAAATAGCATACGAAAAACCAATACTAATCCTACGGCACTGTCAAAACATGCCTTAGACGACTTACATAACTTTAATTTCAACAAGGTACAAATATTAGACTATGAAGAAAGTTCTTTGAACTTATCATTAAAAACCGAATAAATAAAAAACACAATAACTCCAGCAATTCCAAACCTCAAGACCTCAAGACTTATAAACCAATAAATATATCTCATTACCATATATCCCTGCAATATATGACAATAAAAAAGTTGTTAAACGGTATAATATTAATAAAGCTGAAAAACCCCACAATAATACAAAAACAAATATTTACAAAAGTAAAATCAAACACACCCAAAGATGATCAAACATATTTAATTTATAAGATAGATAACTCAGGCAGTCCAAAAACATACATTGGACGAACGAAACATTAAGAAACATAAAATAGCAGAAGAAATACCAATGCCTTAGACGACTAAAAATTGGCTAAAAATAGCCAAAATACAGGAATAGAGGCTCTTCCATAGTTGGAGGGACAATTTTTCGAAAAATATATCCCATTAATGAAATAGTAAAAAGATATTTCGACCTGTATGGGTATGGAGAATACCAGCGCAAAATCAATAATTTTTAAAACAATTCATTTTCACCACTCGCAAAGAATACACTTATGATTATTTTATTTTCCGATACCAAAATATATATTCTAGTTTTTCTAAAATTAAAATTAAAAATAAAGATGAATCCTTCTACGATTTCTCAACATTTAGCCAAAAAATTTATTTCATAACAGAAAACCTCAAAAATAACAACACATCCAGAACTGCTCAATTGAAGATTAGGTACTATTTTAGGGTTACGAAGAAGCTGATAAGCTTTTACCAAAAGGCAGTACCATTGTGTCCCTTTTTAGTAAGCATGGTGTATTCAGCAGGCATGTTAGATTCTATAGACTGTATCCTAACGTAATGTCTGAATGTATAAAATTTTACAATGAGTGTATTTTTACCAGTCAGAGCTACAGAATTTTAAAAATAAAAGTATGAGTATGAGCAGTTTTGATACTAATTTCAAAATTCTTCATGTAGAAAATAAAGGTTGTAAATTAGATTTGCTAGAATCTCTAGAAATAAATAAACTTAAATATTCTGAACATCTGTTAAATTGCCAATTAGACCTAAGATGTTCTCCTTTGTTAAATTTATTTTAAAAATACCTAATGTTTATTGCTGTAAAATCCCCAAACCCTAATTATTTACCTACCTCTTGTCACTTGGTACCAAATCTGTTTCATTCCCGAAGAAGCCACCGTGTTGGCGAAACATGTCGAATATATTGTAAACTAATATATTTTTTGTTTAAATAAAGTGGAATTTTAAACAATTTGTGTTTGTCTATATGTAGTGATATGGAGTTCCACCAAGTAAAGACAGAATCAATTCAATTAATATTTTGCCTTATTTACCAAAAAAAATATCTACAGGTTCAAAAAAGAAGTTAGATGCTGACCTCTTAGGCCTTTTTATTTATGATTACCAACCATTCAGTATTGTAGAAGATAAAGGATTTCAAAAATTTGTAAAGAGATTAAATCCTTCATATCAGTTACCAAATCGTCATACTATTTCTGAGAGTATGATTCCTCTAGAATACGAAAAATGTCTTCAAGAAGCCAGGGAAGCAATTAAAGATGTTTTAAATATATGTTACACTACAGACTGCTGGACTTCGGCAAACAATGAAAGTTTTATGGCAGTAACTGGCCATTTTATTGATACACAATTTAAAATGAATTCAGTGTTGTTAAGTTGTGAAAAAATGGAAGAAAATCATACCTCAGTAAATTTAGCAGCAAGACTAAGACAATCCAACAGCATTAAAAGAAAAACTGTGGAAAACATAAGCGAGAGGCCACTCAAACTAATTTGAATGGAAATAACATCGGATAACATTGATGAATTGACAACAAGGGATTTCACACATATAAGAAATAATATATATAATGCTCGAAAATCTGTATTCCCTGCTCTGTCAAAATCTGTTGAAAAAATTCAAGAATATTTGAAAAATATTAATATAACAACGATAAAAACGAACCATTTTTAATGGAGAATGACGAAGTTAACAAAAAACATGAAAGACTGAAAGACACTTGTTAATTTTTTTTTACAAAGTACCAAACAAAATGACTGGAATTAAATCGAAAAAGGAAACAAGCGAGTCCAAGGGCCGGAATTGGCGTAACTGGCGCAATAAGCCTTCAACATCAAGGGATCCCCCGGAACCACCGGAAGAAGATGAAACAGAGAGAATTTTACCATCGCCGCCTCAGTCACCTATGGTAGTCGATGCTTCAGTGGAAAATCAAGCGCTTGAAGAAGGCGCTATTGAAAATCTATTTTTGTAAATAATTTTCTGTTACGTCTGGATTTCGCTTCTATTGTTGTTTTTGTGACAGTGTTGATATGGAAGAAGACAAGAAAAAAGCAGGACATGTTTGCAGTTATAAAGACTGTAAAAATAAATCGTATGATGGTGCGCATAAATTTTATAGATTTCCGCAAGAGGTTGAAAGGTAATATAATACATAGGTTATACATATCGTCAATTTGGAACAAGAGAGTCACATCTCAAAATTTAAATTTTTTAACATTTATATTATAATATTATCAGTAAAATCGTTACAAGTCAACTTTCCTCAATACTACCCATGTAATCATTTCATGAAAACCCGAACTTTATTGAGTTATTTTTTTCCCTAATATTCACACTATTAGTATGTATAAAACTTTAATGACCTCTCCTAAAAATTGTATTAATATTCTCTTAAAAAAGATGATACAATACCGTAATGAAGAGCGCAATATAATTTATGCGGATGAAACCTACATTCACAGCAATCATGTGCAAGATAAAGGTTGGTACGATGAGAGTTTCAAAGGCACAAAGAAGTCAATTTCCAAAGGGCAATTATAGTACACGCTGGCGGAGAAAAAGAATTCGTGGAAAACGGACTACTTAAAATTTAAATCAGGTAATTTTACTTCTTTCTGAGAAAATAAAAACCCAAGAAACATTTTGTTACATACTCGTACATGCATTTAAATAAGCCATAATCGTTCCTTGTCACTTACTTATATAATAAATTTATCTACAATACAAGAACATATATGATTTACTTGTCTGTTTTTGCAGGTGCGAAAACTGGGGATTACCATAATGATATGAACAATGAAAACTTCATAAAATGGGTTGAAAATCAACTGTTGCCGAATTTGTTTGAAAACTTTGTCCTCGTAATAGACAATATCCTAATGTTCCCATTAAAAAAAAAGTCACCGTTGGCTTCTAAGAAAGAAGAAATGTGAATCTAGCTAGCAGAAAGGGGATTACCAGCAGACCCCAAAATTACCAAACCAGAAACTTACCTCAGTATTCAAGAATATAAATTTCGCTTTCCCACGCAATATAAATTGGATGAACTGTTGAACCGCCATGGCCACGACGTATTACGCTTCCCTCCATGGATTTATTAGGACTGGATACGGGATGATTTCACATTCTTTGAAGCCAAAACAAACCATTCTAAACAACACTGTAAACACAATTTGTAAACATTGGCCACATCTTATTTTACCTTGTATTTTTGTACAAAAATACGTTAGGATCATCACAAGATTTACTAAAAGTAATAAAAGCCCCAAAATATTTTATTTTTCTGCTAAATAGTAATAAATTTAAGTTAAAAAGGTTTTATTATTTATAGGTTATGTTATGTTAGGTTATTTATAAAGGCGTTTATTTAAAGTGGCTCTGAGTCATTTATAAATATATATAAATCTATACGTCGCACTTTTTCTTTTCTAGTTCATTAGACAAAGACGTACGTGTAACCGAGCGTTCGCAGACGCTTTTCCTAAGCACCCAGCAGACAGGAACACTTCTGAGCTCCGACACTCCAATGCTATTTTATCTCTTTCTACTACCATTCTTGATTCAATTACGTAGTAATTCGTAGTCTTGTCTATGTTCGTAGTTCGTAAACTGTACCTACACGGTAAGATGTTTTCATAACAAACAACAAAATATAATATAAGGCTTCACGTTCGATACGCTCACAGTATACGGACATCGAATCCATATTATAATAGATCCATGCTTGCCTCCGTATCACCCGGAACTCAATCCCATAGAAAAAACATGGGCTTTAGTAAAGAATTGGGTAGCCGCTCGCAACATCACATTTAAATTGGCTGATGCGGATGCTCTGACTAGACAAAAATTTCAGCAGGTATCTGAACAAGTGTGGTACAATATTTGCGAGCAGTGCCTAACTCCGCCCGCATAATTATTCCAAAAATAGTGATCTCTCAGGTATGTTAATCCTGCACCCCAATTCCGCCCCGAGCGTATTTACTTTATTTTTGCGAGTTTGGGAAAATCCGATTAGAGTATTAAAGTAATAAAATAATATAAATTGTGTTTACTGCATTTAAAGAAGATTACAAAATTATTATATGCATATTCTACTTAATTGTTAAGGAAATCCAATCTATACCTGTTTCGTATTCCCAAAATTACTTACAATAGACCAATCACAATTAATAAGTTTTCTTATACCACCCTTCCCACCCCCTCTTGATTAGGAAAGGAAGCCGTCAGTTACGAATAGTTAGTCTTAATAGTTCGACTTTCGCTCTAAATCTAAAAGATGTATCCTTTTTCCGAAATTGTCGGTCAACGTGGCAATATTTTGCTAGTTTGCAACAATAATAAATTCAGCAAAGTTAATCGGCAACTTGCTTCAGGAGAAGTTAAGTGGCGATGTATTAAGAAGACATGTACTTCTTACATACTTACTTTGGGTGATGGTTCATCTCGCTGTTTAAGTAAATACAATCTTGAACATAATCACGAAGCCATAAGTTCAAGCGAATTGCAACGTCAAGAAGTGAGTGGTATTGTAAAGCGTAAAGCGGTGGAGGATATTTGCGAGAGACCTTCAAAAATTCTTCACAGTGTCATAAAAAACAAGAACGAACATTTGAAATCTGGTGATGTTAAGTGCATAAAGAAAAATTTGTATCATGCCCGCCGCAAATTATTGCCGGCAATTCCAACTTCAGTTGAAGAAGTGCAAAAAGCCCTAAGTAAATTAAATCCACAGACTACCAGAGGTGAGGACTTTCTTATGGTGAATGATGAAAATGGAAAATTAATTATTTTTTGTTGTAAAACAAATCTGACGTTTCTCTGCAAATCTAAAGTAATATACATGGACGGCACGTTTCAGTACTGTGCGAAACACTTTAAGCAAATGTTTACTATTCATGGATTTTTCAATGGGCACTATATACCGCTGGTCTTCTGTTTACTGTCGGACAAAAATTCAAACACATATAAGCTTTGTATCGAAAAAATTATAGAACATTGCCTCAAGTTGGACCTTCATTTCCAACCTTCACGTGTTGTGGTAGATTTCGAAAAAGCAATACATATAGCAGTGGAAACCATTTGGCCTGGGATTGAATTAAAAGGTTGTCGTTTTCATCTTGCTCAGTCATGGTGGAAGAAAATACAGCAAATAGGACTGGCAGTGGAATACAAGGACAGTGCATCAGAGGTTGGTCGTTGGCTAAGATACTGTTTCGGACTTATGTTTTTACACGAATCTGAAGTGAGTGATTGTTTTATTTTCGACTTGTGTTCAATACGCCCAAATGATGAAAGACTAACAAGGTTCTCCGATTATATTGTCGACACTTATATCTCTGAAGATTCACTTTTTCCACCAGTAGTGTGGGCAGAATCTTCATCTGCTCTGACCTACACGACAAATGCATGTGAATCGTTTCATAGTCATTTCAATAACTCTTTTTATAGCAGCCATCCGTCAATTTTTGTGTTTCTTCAAGTTTTAGAAAAAATTCAAACTGAGACCTATATTAAATGTAACAGTATTAACACCCCTTATAAATACCAAAATAGTATTTCTAAAAAGCGCCAAAATTTTTTAGAGGATAAGTTAAAAATGTACAAAGATAGGAAATTATCAATGTTAGATTTTGTTAAGATTGTTTCTTACCAGTACAATCAAAGTGTAAATTTGTAATTTTATATACATTAAAGGTTCCTAATTGATTTGTTTGTTTTATTTCGCATTAAGGATTAGGAGCGGAGTTAGGTAGTTAGATAAGGGAGCGAAAATATTTCGGGGCGGAGATGGGTACTGTCTGTCCTCGTGTACCTGGCGCCGGGCGGAGTTGGGAATCGCCCATATTTGCCAACATGTAAAAAAATATGAAGAAGAGCTTAATACAAAAAGAGCATATCCTTGACGACACTCTCGATCACTTAAGATTTACAGCGAATACGGGTTCATCAGAAGAAAGTGAAGACAGCGAGAGTGATAATTCTGCATCAGAGGATAACCTGGGATGTTAGCGTCTTGATTCTGAGAGCAACTAACAATTTTGTTGTTTAAATAATACGTTACTTATGTTTACAAAAGTTGTATGCTATTTAAAAAAATATATATTTGTTAACTTCCCACTAAACTTTTCAAATACCTATTAATGTAATTTTAGTTTACTTTACCCAGTTAATATAAAGTAGTAAATAATCAAATCACACAATCTATTAAATCGTTAAATCATTTTCACTTTTACTTCTAACAAATAAATTAATATTTTATTATTATATTAGGTTTTTTCACCGGACACTTTTAAAGTGAGATAGAACACGTTGTCCTTTTTCACGCTGGTGACGCTCCTGTGCCATTCTAGTTTGAATTAATGCCTACAATATACTACATATGAGACAGAAAACAATAAATCCATAAACTTCCTAGATATTAAAATATGCTATAACAATGAAGGTAACATTAAAACAAGTTGGTACACTAAACTGATATGGTCTGATCGATATTTAAATTTCAATTCTCCTAATAAATACAAAAAAAGTGTTGTTAATTCGCTTGTTGATAGAGCGACCCTACTAACAGATCCAGAACTTAGACCTCAAAACATAAATAAAATCAAAACAGTTCTCCAAAACAATAATTATCCAAAAAACTTTTATGAACCAATTATTAAAAACAGAATTAATAAAAATATATAATACTAATAGAACCAAACCAAGTCCATCCGACGAAAATAAGTTTATCTCACTACCATACATTCCAGAAATAAATCAAAAAATAAAAAAGTACTTCAACCACACAAAATCAACATTGCAGAAAAACCAGAAAATAATAGTAAAAATTTATTTACAAAATTAAAACAAGAAACGCCAAAATTAAATCAAAGCAACCTTATTTATAAAATTGACTGTCTGGACTGTCCAAAAACATATATTGGACAAACAAAACAACATCTTAAAAACAGAGTAAAAGAACACAAAAATAGCATTAGAAACACAAATCAAATTCACACCGCTCTATCAAAACACGCAATTGACAAGCTACATAACTTTAATTTTTACAATGTTCATGTTCTTGACTATGAAACAAATTACAAAAAGAGAAACATAAAAGAAATGATCCATATTAAAAAAACCAAACATACACTTAATTTCAGAACTGATACCGAAGGTCTTAGTAATATCTATAATAACTTAATAACAAAATAATTTCAAAATTTTTACATTATAATTTTACTACTTGTTTAGGTTGGGTCCCTTACCTCATAAAAGTGAAAAACCTTGAACAGTACCAATTTATCACTGTTAAAGACAACATGTAATTCGCAGTGCTAAACGAAGTGTTTTTTGATTATATAAGCCGCAAGGTATGTTTCCTATTTGGTTTTTATAATAATGTATAATAGTTAGTATTTCCTTTTTTTATCTTTGTATTACAAACATAAAATTCATTGTAGTTCTGGAGATGGTTATTCAATAGAAACCGAGACGCTTACAAGTAAATAAAAATCTTTTCTTTCAAAAAGTAACCGAAAATCTAGGAAAAAACAACACTAATGTCTACAACTATGCGACGAATTCATAACAACGACAAAACATAACAAAAAATCTCCTAAAATGCTTAATTATGTAAGTATTAGTATTTCCGATTATGGAGGAGCAGATATACTTGTAGTAGTAGGAGGCACCACTGTGACTCCTTTTAGTAAACATTATGTTTACAGAAGGCATGCTAGGCCCTATAGAGTGTAGCCTACCTTAGTTGCTAATGGAAATATTCCAACTACTACGTCTGAGGAAAGGATATAATAGAACAGATCATGCTAACGACCAAATGTGGAAGTTAGCTTAACGTGCTAAGAAACGCAGAAGGACGATTTTTGAGAAAAATAAATGGACTAATGAAGTAATATAAAAATATTGCTACCTGTAAGAAGAAAATAAACGCAGAATCCAGAATTTTCACAGCAATCTGTTTTACCAGATGCAAAGAATACAGAAATATGCGCCAACAGAGTAAGAATATTGAATATACACATAAGAATATTAGTGAATATATATATATATATATATATATATATATATATATATATATATATATATATATATATATATATAAATACGATATGTGTTTGCTCTTTTTCTTATTAAATTGGCTAATTAATTATATGTATAAAAATAATTTACTAAATAGATGGTTTAAAAATTAAAATAGACCGAAACGTCACACAGAATAGCTTTTTAATTCTAAACCAATTGACCGATAAACCCAGGAAAACTCAAGAATATTTGCCAAACACGGTCAAGAAAAAATAAGTAAATATTAACAGGCATGGGTGAAAACGCCAAGAAGAAACCACCAAAACCTTCTAAGTCAATATGAGAAAACAAACAAGATAATTGCTAAAGAAAAAAATCGTAAAAAATTTCTTGTAAGATGTAAAAATTCCTACAAATCAAATCTAAAAACTTTAAAAAAATTGAATCACAAGACAACTTTTTAAAAATTCTAAATATCTTTTATTTTCAACCCTTAAATATCTGTATCAGTGACTGTTTTTCCAAACCAAAACTCCATGACAATTCAATAAACAAAATAAAAACTAAACATACAGATCATTATGACAGCATTTTTCTAGTCACCTTCTATAGGAAACAAAATGAAAAACACGAATTTCTGTTCAATAAAATAAAAAACAAACACAAAAACAAAATAAATAACCAAATAAAAAATCAAATCATACCGGAACAGCAACCCATTATTAATGATAATTATAACTGAATAACAAATTTAACCAAAACATATATTCCAGACCATATCAAATATGTACATCCTTTCAGTCCTTTCACTTGGACCAAAATTTTCTATTAAATAATCTACTAGACCCGAATGTTTCGAAAATATTATCACCAATATCGAAGCGGATATCGAACATTTAAAGCAAAATGAAAAAGAACAAATACGTAACAAAATATCAAATATTCGTTACAATTGCAGAAACAAATTATTAAATTCCCATAAAAAAATAAAAAGTCAAGTTAACAATTTCTTATAAGAAGCAAACTATTTTTATCACAACACCAGTGACTATACGCTCTAGCTGCCTACAAAAGTAACAAAACGGTCATAATCGAAAAAAGCGAATACAACAAAAAAATGTTAGATTTATTAAAACAAGAATGAAAAACAGACAGTCCATTACGTCCCACTGTTAGTACAATTGGTTCTGCCCCATACAAGATCTAAATACCTTTCAAACATCCTAACGAATATCCTTGGAAAAACAGAATACCACATAAAATACTCATGGAGTATTTATAGTTTTATTAAAAATAAAAAAAATTCCCAATAACTATATTCTAGTTTCATTTGATGTCGTCTCCCTGGTCGTACTACGGTATCCCCGTTTCGTCAGAATGGCCGCAGCCACGGCGTATTCAAAAGGCATTTTAGATCCTCTAGAGTGTAGTCTAACGTAGTTGCTGATGGAAAACCCTCAACTACTACTCCTGAGGAAAGGAAACAATGAAACAGATCACGCTATCGACCAGATGTGGAAGTTAGCTAAACTTGCTAAAAAACAGAAATGGAGGCGGCAGAGGCGGAAATTGGAGGGACAGTTTTTGAGAAAAATAAATTTGATTAATGAAATAGTAAAAAGTTATTGCGACATGTACGGAGGATACCAGCACAAAATCAATATTTTTTTTAAAACAGTGCATTTTTACCACTCGCAAAGAATACACTTATGATTATTCCATTTTCCGAGATCAAAATATATATTCTAGTTTTTTTTAATTATTAAAAATAAAGACAAATCCAGCTTCAATTCTACGATTTCTCAACATTTAGCCAAAAAACTCATTTCAAAAGCGCCTCGAAAATAACAACACATCCAAAAGTGTTCAACTGAAAACTACTATTTTTCGGTTAGGGAGAAGCTGATAGACTTTTACCAAAAGGTGGTACCACGGTGTCACCTTTTAGCAAGCATGGTGTATTCAGGAGGAATGTTAGATCCTATAGACAAGAGCCTTAAGTAGTTGCTGATGGAAATACCCAAACTACTACTCCTGAGAAAAGGATACAATGAAACAGATCACGCTAACGACCAAATGTGGAAGTTAGCCAAACTTGCTAAGAAACATATAAATGGAAACACTTCTAAAGATGGGGAGACAAGCCTAGAGAAGTAATTGACAAAATGCATAATAATCAAACCCAGTCCTTATGCCAACTCGTATAAGGAGCGGAGTTAAGGTTTATTAAGCAGCTCGACTTTCAGTGTTACTTCATTACGTTCATTCACCTCAAAGTGGCAAGTTCAGCGATGCTCCTATGGACATAAGGAATATGGTAATAATTAGACGGACAAATGTTTTTCCGATCAGATCCAATACGGGTTGCAGGATTGTAAGCCTAGTAAGTGTGGGTGATGATACCTTTTGCATGGAATGCTACACAGACTTGGAAAATAAGACGCTCGGTGACCAATTCGCCACGTATCGTGCCAACCAGAATTTTTGGGAGAAATATGAATTTACCGAAATGCAAAGCGTATGGAGTGCGGCACAAAGTGACAAGTGACAAAATTTAAAAATCT
The DNA here is from genome assembly GCA_963971165.1 of Philopedon plagiatum. NCBI lineage: Eukaryota > Metazoa > Arthropoda > Insecta > Coleoptera > Curculionidae > Philopedon > Philopedon plagiatum. The sequence goes on from OZ020194.1 coordinate 4,263,687, forward strand.
ATAGAACAGACCAAACGTCTGAATGTCTATAAAATTTTACAATGAGTGTATTTTTACCTATCAGACATACAGAACTTTAAAAATAAAAGAATGAGTAGCAAAAAAGTCTGTGGACCTGATTAATCAATACTGCACTATTTAGCGATCCTCTGATCTCGAGTGGTCAGACCTCGTAATCTAGGTATTTCCGGGGTGCATCTGTTCCAGATCCCACAGAGTCATTCTAATTTGATTTTCTCATGTTTGCTCTGGACTCTTGCTTGATTTTAGCTTAGAGCCTGTTGCGAAGTTTAAGGCGGAATACAGCATTTCTCCCTTCAAGGGATATGATTCCAACGTCTTCGTCAAGGTGCACATATCGCGAACAACCAGACTAGCGTCCTCGTCCTCCGGTGACCAATCGGCCACTATGTGGCGTCGACCAGTACGTCCCGGGGAGTCGATGGATACTTTCGTCTGTCACGTGGATATCCTTGCCTTATCATGGACGTTGACCTCCTGAGTGTTATTCTTTATTGCTTTCTTCAGCTTAGTGTCGACGATTTTCATAGTCGATGTATTTTTAATGGTTATTTTTCTTTCAAAATTAAAAGCACGAGCGATACAAATTAAAAAACATATTAAATTGCCTCCATTAAAAGTGCAAGTTTTATAAGTTTTATAAGCTTTATATAGATAAGTATTCACCAATTTGAGGAGGCCATAAATGTCACCAAAAAAAAGTTTCTATATCAATAACAAAATTTAAAAAAATCCTTTATTGATTGAATAGGTATATTAATCAAAAGATCAAATATGTATGCAGGAGGACATAATAGCAAAGTCTACAAATTGTAACACAATACGTTTCTAAATGTATGTATATTTTGATTATTTCATTTCTTAACATGGCAGTCAATCTTCGTCATTGTAAAATAACCAAAATAAAGTTGAATGTACAGAAAATGCTCAGGAGTAAATCAAAATGGTTAAATGTCAAATATGAGACAATTTTTTCTATTTATCCAGAGTTAAGACTAAGAATTCAGTTTAAAATAAAGATCCACAAAAATAACAAAACATGACAAAAAATATTCAGAACTACTCAATATCAGTATTTTCGATTGTGGAGGAGCAGATAAACTTGTACCAGTAGGAGGCCCCACTGTGTATCCTTTTAGTAAATATGGTGTTTACCGAAGGCATGTTAGACGCTATAGAATGTGGCCTATCTAGTTGCTGATGGAAAGGCCCGTGTTCTGCTCGGGAAAGACCTCAACTACTACTCCTGGTAAAGGATACAATGAAACAGATCATGCTAACGACCAGATGTGGAACTTGCTAAGAAACATAGAAATGGAAACACTTTCAAAGACGGAGAGACGAATTCTGACAAAATTAAAAGTAATTCACGAATCTGAAAACGTTATTGCGGCGTGTAAGGAGGATATAAGCGCAAAATCCAGAATTTTCCAAGCGATGCGGTTTCGCCAATCGCGTGGAATAAATTTATAACCATATTTATCTTTCAAATCTAAATGTATCTTCTAGGTTTTCTAAAAACAACCAAATTAAGGATACATCCAATTTCAATTAATTGTGCAACTTATCCAGATTCCGTAGAACGTAAAAATAACAAAACATAACAAACTGGAGATTAATATTTTTAATTGTGGAGAAGCGCATAGGTTTTTAGCAAAACATGCAGAAGCTATGTTAGACCCTCTCATAGAGTGTAACTTATCGTAGTTTTGTTGATAAATGACCCCAACTACTACTCCTGGTAAAGGATATAATGGAGATCACATAAACGATCAGATGAAGAACTTAGCTGAACTTGCTAAGAAACACAGAAATAGAACCGTTCCCATAGTTGAAAAGACAAATTTTGAGAAAATTGATGATTAACGAAAAAGAAAAAGGATCTTCCAAAGACTTAAACAAACTCGAGAAGCACTATGAGGAAAATGGAAATACCTCTTTACCATAAGAGACTTTCTTAATGAGCCATAATCTATTTAATCTACGAGACCACTATATTTTAAGACATGTTTGCACCATGTTGAACATAATAGGAGCTGGCTGAATGGCAGGCCTGCCAAGCAAAAAAATGGAAGCTGCTGATGGTACCGTACATTGAACACATGATGCTCCTCTACAGTAAATTGGAGCACCACCTGTTCAACCTGCAGGACCATCAAGGACTCCAAGGAGTATGGGGCACTATCTGAGAAACCTCTACTAATTGAGCATACATATAGGAGCACCATCGTTCAGCCCACGGGACCACCATTGCTGCATGGTATGCTGGGAGCACCATTATTTGTTGAGCATAGAAAAGTAGGTGGTGGTATTGTACGTCGAATAGATGATGTTTCTCTACAATAAATAGAAGCACCATCTGTATACCAAAGTATGAGAAACTACCTGTTAAGATATGATGGCACAAGCACGTGTTAAACACATAGGAGTAGATGATGGTACTATACGTCGAACAGATGATAATCCCCCACGATAAAAACAGGAGTACCACCTATTCCACCTACAGTATCACCATGGACCTATGGGGGCAGAACCTGAGGAACCACCACTTGTTGAACAAGCACTATTGCTTCATGATTTGCTGGGACCACCATTATTTGTTGAGTCTAGAGAAGCAGGTGGTGGTACTGTACGTCGAACAGATGATGCTTCTCTGCAATAAATAGAATCACCACCTGTTCAACCTATCGGACCACCGTTGGTTGAAAATATGAGAAACTACCAGTTAAGATATGCTGACACAAGCACGTGTTGAACATATAGGAGCAGATGATGGTACTATACGTCGAACAGATGATAATCCTTTACGATACAAATTGAGGAGTACCACCTATTCCACCTACAGGATCACCGTGGGTCTATGGGGATACAACCTGAGGAATCACCGCTTGTTGAGTATATAGGAGCACCATCTTTCAGTTCATAGGACCATTATTGCTTCATGGTATGCTGGGACCACCATTATTTGCTGAGCCTAGAGAAGCAGGTGGTGGTACTGTACGTCGGACAGATGATGCTTCTCTACAATAAATAGAAGCACCATCTGTTCAACCTATCGGACCACCGTGGGTTCAAAATATGAGAAACTACCTGTTAAGATACGCTGGCACAAGCACGTGTGAAACACATAGGAGCAGATGATGGTACTATACGTCGAACAGATGACAATCCTCTACGTTAAAAATATTAATACCACTTGTTCCACCTACAGTATCATCGTGGGACTATATGTATCCACTATTGTATCCAGATAGAAGAATCCCTAATATTATTTTAGAAGAAAAATTAATGCTACTTAAAAATGATGTCTAAGTTTAGACTTGTACCAGCACCACCTAAATAAGAAGGCCAATGCTTTGTCAACTAGACTATTGTCTTAAGATAATAAAGCTGATTTTGAATTTCAATTTGAATTTTGAATTTGAGCGCGACGGTACGTGAGTAGGCCAAGCGGTGTACAGGCGTATATCGAGTATACGCTAGTTTAGTATTTTTTAGCAGTTTTAACAATTAGATGCTGAAAATTGATGTACAGGTTGCTTTTTCATAGATTTTATATAGTTTATTTTAAATATTTCAAAAACTATAACTGATCAAGGATTAAAAGTAAATGAAAATAAAACTAACTTAATTTTCACTGGTCCTAAAACACTAATCACTAAAATAAAAAATATCTCTGATTTCAAAATTGTTCTTAACAATAGTTTTAAGATACCTGCAATCGAATTTCATCTTAATTTTAATGAACATATAAAAATATAATTAAAAAAGCATACTACAAAAGAATTTTATATAACTTTAAGGACTACTTAAATACCGATACTAAACTTAGACTGGTTGATTCAATTATTCTAAGTAGATTAGATTACTGTGATATCATTTATCACAAAAATATCAGTAACGAAGATAAACAGAAATTACAAATTCTTCAAAATAACTGTGTTCGTTTTTCAATAGGGCTAAAAAAATATGGTCACGTATCACCTAGTTTTGACCAACATAATTTAATTCAATTAGAAAAAAGAAGCGAAATCCACATATCCTCTTTTATATTATAAAATAATTTTAACTCAGAAACCTAGATATTTATTTGAAAAAATTGAATTCAGGAGTAATATGCATAATGTTAATACTAGAAATCAGAAAGCAATAGAAATACCTAAACATCATACTGAAAAATATAAGTCTTCGTTTAAATATACCTCTTCTGTAATTTATAATTAAAGGGCGGAATATATGCAAAATGCATATAAATACATATTTTGCATATATTTGTCATTTTTATGACAAACTGCATATTTCGGTAAAAAACGCGTTTTTAGGCATATTTTTATATTTTTCCGTGTTCTTTTATGCAAAGATTAATAGCACATGCGGTCGATCCTTTGGCCAAAGGATATTTTAGGTCACAAGTTCAGGTAGTTTACCCAGATGGTGAACAATCTGGTATTTATATTTTTATTGTAGGTCAGGTATAGGGGTTTCAGGAATTCCCAACTATTATTAAGCAGACATGATACTTGAACCAATTATTATATTTATCCCTAATAAAACTAAATGGGCCCTAATATTGGTTAGTTTAGTTGTTCAGTAAATGTTGATCTGTCAGTGTGTAAATATTATTTCAAAATGTCTAAAATGCTGAAAATTTCTTTGTGGATTAAAAATTTTCCGGAGTTTGAGTTTAGTGGAGATAAAGTATTTTGCAAAGCTTGTGCAAAAATTATCGTTTGTGAAAAGAAGTTTCAAATTAATCAACACTTGAAAACAGCAATGCATATAGCAAAGTCAGAAAAAATGAAAACTCGGCCTATTCAGCAATGTGTGAAAACCGCATTTCAAAATGTTGAGGACAAATCAAAATCTGAAAGGGTTGTGTTTCATCAAGACTTATGCAAAAGCTTTAGTCGCAACGAACATACCTTTGAAAAAACTTCAAAATACACAATTCAGAGAATTTTTGCAAAAATATTGTAACCAGAACATCCCAGACGAATCTACGCTTAGAAAAAAGAATGTTAGTGCAGTATACGAGACCGTAATAGAAGAAATTAAGGTTTCACTTGGCGATGAATATTTTTATATAATTGTTGATGAAAGCACAGATGCTTGTGGTCGATATATTGCACATCTAATGATCGGAGCACTTCAAGAAGATGAGCCAAGTAGACCCTATTTAATATCTTCCAAACAATTAGACAAAACAAATAATGTGACCGTAACCCGATTTATTCAACAGTCTCTCTCAAGTTTTTTCTTGCCAAACGCGGTCCCAGTAGAAAAATTTTTAATATTTTTGTCTGATGCAGCACCGTATATGGTTAAAGTAGGCCAAAACTTGAAATTATTTTACCCGCATATGACACACTTAACATGCGTTTTACACGGAATAAACAGAGTAGCAGAGACTATTAGAAATGGATATCCTTTAGTGAACAAGTTAATTTCAAATGTGAAAAAAGTGTTTTTGAAGGCACCTTTAAGAGTGCAGTTATATAAGGACAGATTGCCAGGATTTAGTTTGCCTCCAGAACCTGTAATTACTCGGTGGGGAACATGGATTAAGGCGGCAATATTCTATGCAGAACATTTCGAAGCTATTAAAGAAATAGTTTTAAGTTTAGAGGACAATAATTCTCAGTGTGTAGTTGAAAGCCAAACCATGTTTAAAAATGTAAGTGTAGCTAAAGATCTGGTTTTTATTAAAGTCAATTTTGGATTTATACCAAATTTAATAACTTCCTTAGAAAATAGAAATTTAACTTTAAGAGAATCTATATTGTTGATACTTTTTGCGAGAAATGTAAGGAGGTTCCCGGAAATGTAGGGAGCATAGTTAAAAAAAAATTGAATGCCGTTGTAGAAAAGAATGAGGGCTTCAAATATTTACAAGCAGTGAAGAGCATTTATGGTAGTAACCCATCAAACGAAGTTATGCCTTGGCCTTATACTTTAATACCTAAATTACAGTACTGCCCAATTACATCAGTAGATGTTGAAAGAAGTTTTTCTATATATAAGCATATTTTTACAGACAGAAGGCAAAAATTTTTATTGGAAAATTTTGAGAAATATTTAGTTATTAATTCATTTTATACCATAAGTTAAAATGTTTTTTAGCATAGTTTTATTTTACCATATTTTATAGCGTTTTTTCATTTTTCTGAAAATAAAAAGATTTTTGAAAATCCTTGTGTGTTTCTTTCACCATTTGACATATAAAAATTACGGCATATTTTTGCATATCTGACACAAAATTATGCATATTTCAAAAGAAAACGATGCATATATATGCGCATATTTTCATTGAATTTGAGTGCATATATTCCGCCCTTTATTTATAATAATATTCCTTCTATTCTAAGGGGCTTAAGCTATATAGCTTTCAAAAAAATATATAAAAAATTATTTAGTAAGGGTAGGATTGGAAGCATGATTTTTAATAAATCAAAATCCTACCTATTTATGCCAACTAGTATCCTACTGTCATTTTTTGGTTTTCTTTTTTTACTTTTATCAATTTTATATTTATATTTTTAATTATTTTATTGACATAAATAAACGTCTTTATTATTATTATTATTATTATTATTATTAATACCATACAATTTTGATATGAAATAATATGATTTTAGTGAAAAAATGAGACAGTTTTACGATGCCAGCATTTTTCTCAATTTCATCATTAATTATATTATTATTAAATTAAATAAGGTCACGATTGGGTTATATCTATTTTTTTTTAATTAGAAGGGCCTGTTAGGTATTAAAAAGACATAATTAGGGATTTTGTGATACTTAGGTTGAAAGAGATCTACATAATATGATTTCAGTGACAAAATGAGACAGTTTTACGCTGGCCGCAATTTTTCAATTTCCTCATATCGTTAATATGAAATTAAGTCACCACCAATTAGAAGCGTCTATTAGGTATTAAAAATGACATGATTAGGGATATGGTGATACCGAGGTTGAAAGAGAATCTAATTTTTTCTTATTTCCTTTTCGAAGCCGGACATCTGTCGTGCTACAATAGTTTTTTAAAAGGGTATTTGTGATAGAATTTATTATAATTTTGGCAATAATTGCGCTATTGTGAGCTTCACATTGAGAAAAATCTGTTAATAAGCTATTTTGCGAAATATATTTTGTTGTTATCGCTGACAAAAATTTCTTTTTATTGTGGATGTTTAGGAAAGCCTCCTCTTGGTTTTCTAAAATTTTATTAAAAATGCTCCCAAGTATGTAATAACCGGCATTTCTGATGTCAGTATTTCAATGACCTCTTCGGTAATGTAAAAATCATGAGTAAACAAACCTTATTTTGAATTGGTTTCCTCGGTCGTTTCGGATGAAAAATCATCATTTTCATAAAAAGTATGAATATTTAATGTACCAAAACAACGCGATTTTAGAGACTTTAGAGACTGTATTCTAAGTCTTTTTTCACATTCATACAACTGGCGCATAGAAATATTATACTGCCCCACCCCCCTGCCAATTGCCGATATTTTCCAAACCTGTTTTCGAGAGGATCCGTTTGAAATTTTCCAAGTAACACATAATTCATACCTATTTCATCAAAACAATATTTTATAATTTCTAGCATACCATAAATAGTGTGATGTAAAGCTGTATGTGTTTGTGAAGTTAAAGTTTTTGTAAATTGATGTGATTTTTTCCAGATTTCCAACCACTCTAATATTTTGTGCAAAAATATAACTTTGGGATCGTTATCACCGGCAGAAGAAGTTATGGGTTCTTGGTATACATCATTTAGACGTTTTCCTTTATACGGTGTTTTTACATTAACTATCTTCCACCAAGTTAATATTATATTAAGGAAGACAGTTGTATCTTCGGAATGATTAATTTCACAGCCACACTTTAAAAGAGCTTGAATAATAAATGGATTAAAGCTAGCTGAACATTTTGTCTCTCAAAATTTGTTGGGAAAACAGCTTTTAAAGTTAGATTATAACCGTATTTTAGCAATTTGTCATTTTCTTTACTGTGAAGAAATTTTAAACTTTGAAAACATGCATATTTCAAGTCAGAAGTCTTGAAATCAGGATAGGGAAACATCTGGTCAGGTTCTAAATTGAACCAGTTAGTTTTTCTTCAATAAATGTTCGCAGTAGAACAAATAAAATAAAGGCCGATTTACATTAGCAGGATGAGGAAAAACAATACTTAGTTTTGATTGGGTGAAAAATTACACATTGCTTTACTATTAATTGCATTATTATCACTTAAAACACAACAAATTCTGTATCCAATTTCATCTAGCCCTAAAATAATAGATTTTATAAAATTAAAAAGCATTTCATGATTAACTGGTGAAATATGTATAACTTCTTTAAAATTTGAAAGTATACTGCTAATTATAAAAGTAAATGCTGAGTTTGCTAAAGTCGTACCTACTATTAACAGCTGTTCCAACAATTGTTTCCTCCTTTATAATCAATGTATGGTTTTATATGTATTTCATCCATAAGCAAAATCATGTATATGCCATGGTCTTTTAAATATTTAAATATATTTTTGGCGTATGATAAAAATGATTGCCGTTCTTCCAGAGTCGGGTCTATAAGAAAGGAGTTACATATAGACTTTAAAATGTCAGGATGATTCAATGTTAAAAATCCATGGATTCTTAAATATTTATATGCATGTGCACTAATAATTGTATTTATTAGCGAACATAATATTAAGGTGTCTGCAGAATATCGATACCTTTCTTTAGGTAAAGTCAATAAAGATGGATTTATACACAGACCCATAAATTAAAATAAAAATAAGAAATACCATAAAATAAGAAATTACAAATATCTGTTTTTAACCATTTATACAGCAAATAAAATAAAAATAAAGAATAAGAACTTCCAATGAAAAATCGCCGTATACACATGCGCAGTTTCACACAGCTTTAAAAATTGACATTTGACGTACTTCAGTTTACAACTGTCGATTGTTGATGACCGTTAGTTTGTTTTGTGTGTTTTTTCTAAAATATTTCCTTTTTATTTTGTAAAAATGTGTGATGTGGATGAAATTTTAATTCTTCAAGTACAAAGTTTCCCTGTACTGTATAATAAAAAAGACCCCACATTTAAGAACAAGTTGGCCAAAGAAAATGCGTGGAAAACCATTGCAGCTATTTGCGAGAGTGATCGTAAGTTTGCATATAAACATTTGTTTACTACAGAAGTACATAATGGTAAATTAAAGCGTACCAATTAATGCAATATTTATTTTGTTTCTTTTTAGCTGCTACTTGTGAACAACGATGGACCACTCTCCGGGCCAAATATACCAACCTAAACAAGAAAATTCGGGATATGCCCTCAGGATCTGGAGGAACCGAAATTTCATGGCCATGGTTTGACATTATTAAATTCTTAGACCCATTTTTAGTGTCGAGGAGGTATACTAGCAAGTTTATATATTTTATACCAATATAATTTTTTTAAAATTTACATACATTTTATGAATACTTATTACTTAACGTTATTTTGTATTTAAGGACCATCAGCAACTTTAAGGGGTCTGGAACAGTTACAACTGTTAATTCTTGGGACACCATGGTCCAACTCATCGAGGGTGAGAGCACAGAAGACAAGACATCTGAGTCTTCCACAGTTGGTGACACCCCCCTAGAGTTACCTGATGTGGAACCCTTACTGAAAAAAACCAAACCTGAACCGAGACGAATTTCAAAAGAAACTGACATTTCTACCCCAAAAAGAAAAAAGAATAACCAAGAAGAATTGGTTAGTAGCATGACTTCTTGTTTTCAGAAGTTTGGTGAACAGATGGAGAGAAAAAAAAAGTGAAGATGAGGCGTTCGTTCTCTCGCTAGCTAACGACATGGAAGTTTTGACATTAGAGGAAAAATTATTTTTAAACGAAATGTTTACAGTCTATTAAGCGACATAATTTCAAATAGAGAAAAGTAAAATGTAAAGGTTATACTAAAGATAATTAAATGTATACTTTTGATTCGTTGTTTAATAAAAATGTATGTAGGAAACAAATATTTTTATTCTGGAGATTAGTTTTTTCAATTTTTCTTAATCTTTTTAACAGTTATTAATGTCCTAGTGACACTTTTAATACAATCACAATGTTAACATAACACACAAACAAACACACTGCAGTTAAGTATAACGTTTAATAAATATAAAAATACAGGTACTAAAGAATTTTTGAAACTTCTAAACTAAGCTACACAACTTTGTCAAAAAAAAAGATATTAATTGGAAATACATAATAAATTGTGTGTTTCCTATATATTTACAGTAAAATTAGTAGGAACTGATCCAGCATACAGCCTAACCCACTGATTTGCAATAGCTCCCAAAGGGGACAGAAAATATTCCGACATCTGGTAAATAAGATCCTGGATAGGGTCTCATTATATTTTCATGCAAAGGAAACGCCGCATCTGCCACAAAAAAGTGTGGAAAAACTATATTTGTTCCTGGTAGTGCTGCTGGATTAGGTAAGTTTAATGTGCCCGCTTTGCCACAACCTGATTCTTTAAAAACAGCACAGTCGTGATTAGCTCCTGCAGCTCCAATATCTACATATCTAATATTAAATAAGAGTTAACTGTACTTAAATGCCATAAGACGTTTATACAAGCAAATAACATAAAATAAAAATGGGCGATGAACAATGCAAACTTCATGAAATGGGTTGAAAATCAACTGTTGCCGAATTTGCCTGAACACTCTGTCCTCGTAATAGACAATGCATCTTATCATAATGTTCCCATTAAAAAAATGTCACCACAGCTTCTAAGAAAGAAGAAATGTTAAATTGGCTAGCAGAAAGGGGATTGCCAGCAGACCCCAAACTAACCAAACCAGCAATTTACCTCAGTATTCAAGAATATAAATTTCGCTTTCCCACGCAATATAAATTGGATGAACTGTTAAACCGACATGGCAACGATGTACTACGACTACGCTTACCTCCTTATCACCCGGAACTGAATCCCATAGAAAAAATTTGGGCTTTAGTAAAGAATTGGGTAGCCGCTCGCAACATCACATTTAAATTGGCTGATACGGATGCTCCAACTAGACAAAAATTTCAACAGGTATCTGAACAAGAGTGGTACAATATTTGCCAACATGTAAAAAAATATGAAGAAGGGCTAATGCAAAAAGAGCATATCCTTGACGACACTCTCGATCACTCGATTCACTTACAGGGAATACGGGTTCATCAGAAGAAAGTGAAGACAGCGAGAGTAATAGATAATACTGCATCAGAGGATAACCTGGGATGTTCGCGTCTTGATTCTGAGAGCAACTAACCATTTTTTTGTTTAAATAATACGTTTCTTATGTTTACAAAAGTTGTATGCTATTGAAAAAAATATATTTGTTAACTTCCCATTAAACTTTTCAAATATCTATTAATGTAATGTAATTTTAGTTTACTTTACTCAGTTAATATAAAGTAGTAAATAATAAAATCACACAATCTATTAAATCGTTAAGTCATTTTCACTTTTACTTCTTACAAATAAATTAATATTTTATTATTATATTAGTTTTTTTCAACGGACTACGCCACTGGCGACCGGTAATTTTCAAGTGAGATAGAACACGTTGTCCTTTTTCACGCTGATGATGCTCCTGTACCATTGTACTTTGAATTCATGTCTACCATCGTAAACAAATGATGCAAAATAAGAATTATAGTCAAAAAACAAAAATACAAACTAATCTGTCATAATGGGCAAACACTATTATGGTCTACCAAAACTACACAAAAAAGACAATCCAATACGTCCCATTGTTAGTACAATTGGGTCTGCCACATACAAGTTATCTAAATACCTTTCAAACATTTTAACGAATTTCCTTGGAAAAGAGGAATACCCCATAAAATACTCATGGGATATTATTTATAGTTTTATTAAAAATAAAAAAAATTCCAATAACTATATTCTAGTTTCATTTGATGTCGTCTCCCTGGTCGTACTACGGTATCCCCGTTTAGTCAGCACGGCGTATTCAGTAGTATTCATTTTAGATCCTCTAGAGTCTAGAGTGTAGCCTAACGTAGTTGCTGATGGAAAACCCTCAACTACTACTCCTGAGGAAAGGACACAATGAAACAGATCACGCTATCGACCAGATGTAGAAGTTAGCTAAACTTGCTAAAAAAACAGAAATGGAGGCTCTTCCAACGTTGCAGGGACAATTTTTGAGAAAAATAAATCACGCTAACGACCAAATGTGGAAGTTAGCTAAACTTGCTAAGAAACATATAAATGGAAACACTTCCAAAGATGAGGAGACAAGTCTAGAGAAGTGATTGACAAAATGCATAATACAGACCCAGTCCTTATGCCTACTCGTTTAAGAATCGGCAGCTCGACTTTCAGTGTTACTTCATTACATTTGCTGTAAAAACTTCCAACAATTTCTAATTATTGCCGCTACTTTTAAGAAGTATCTTTATTAAAAACGGAAAGTACAACCCATAAATATTTCTCCGAACATTGACGGGAATTTCAATTAGTAACAATAGAAACCCTGACCCAAGCCCTAAAAATGGTGCACCGTAATATAAGTTGACCTGCAAGCAATAGGGGTTTTCCAGGCTGGGTCACGCCCCTTTCTAGTTTTACACAGTTTTTGAAAGAAGTTGAATTTGTAACGTGGTCTGAGATAGTCGACTCACAACTCTGCTCTTGCCCTAGACTGTTCGCGTTGTAAGCGATAGCTCCAATTTCTCTAAAATTATCTCTATATTTTAATATCACTCTGCATCTCTAGCACGTAATATATGTGCACTTTTATTTGTAAAATCAAACGTAACACTACTTGTAAATTGTGTAACTGTTGAAGAAGAGAATTAAATATATTTTTGTTAATTGAATATGGTAGTGTTGTTATCGAAATTCTGAAGAAACCCCTATGGAAATTGACGCGCAACTTGCAAAAATAAGTTGCTGGTCCTTCGAGATATTGTGTTGCTAGAAGCCGCATCAACATTCATTCACCTCAAAGTGGCAAGTTCAGCAATGCTCCTATGGACATGAGGAATATGGTAATTAGACGGACAAATGGTTTTCCGATCAGATCCAATAGGGTTTGCAGGATTGTACGCCTAGTAAATGTGGGTGATGATACCTTTTGCATGGAATGCTACGCAGACTTATCATGCCACCCAGAATTTTTGGGAGAAATATGAACTTACCGAAATGCAAAGCGTATTGAGTATAGCTTCGCACTATCCAACACACAGTGACAAGTGACAAAACTTAAAAAACTATAGAATAGACCTAAACGTCTGAATGTCTAGAAAAATTTAACAATGAGTGTATATTTACCAGTCAGATATATAGAATTTTAAAAATAAAAGAATGAGTAGCAGAAAAGTCTATGGAGCTGATTAATCAATACTGCACTATTTAGCTTGAGTGGTTAGACCTCGTAAGCTAGGTATTTCCGGGATGCATCTGTTCCAGATCCCACAGAGTCATTCTAATTTGATTTTCTCATGTTTGCTCTGGTTTCTTGCTTGATCTTAGCTTAGAGCCTGTTGCGAAGTTTAAGGCGGAAGCATTTCTTACTTCAAGGGATATGATTCCAACGTCTTCGTCAAGAGGCACATATCGCGGACAACCAGACTAGCATCCTTGTCCTCCGGTGACCAATCGGCCACTATGTGGCGTCGACCAGTACGTCCCGGGGGGTCGATGGACACTATCGTCTGCCACGTGGATATCCTTGGCTTATCATGGACGTTGACCTCCTGAGTGTTATTCTCTATTGCTTTCTTCAGCTTACTGTTTACGATTTTCATAGTCGATGTATTTTTAATGGATATTTTTCTTTCAAAATTAAAAGCATGAGCAAATTGAAAAATATATTAAATTGCCTCCATTAAAAGTGCAAGTTTTTATTATGTAGAAGGATATAAGCCTAGCGTTCTACATTTCTACATGTTGTAGGGAATGTATTTTGATTTAACTCGTAATGAGAATTGAGCCGGTCAGAGGAAAAGTGGTCGAACTGCATTGGGGTTTGCTTGTGCGTTATACCACTTTTCCTCTGAGCGGCTCAATTATTAAAATTAAAAACATGTAAAATGGAACAGCAATAATCGTCTTGACAATCATATAAACTTAAGTACTCGTATTCACCAATTTGTGGAGGCCATAAAAGTGACAAAAAAAAAGTTTCTATATCAATAACAAAATTTAAAAAATCGTTTATTGATTTAATAGGTATATTAATCAAAAGATCAAATAGCTATTGTGCAGGAGGACATAATAGTAAAGTCTACAAATTGTAACACAATACGTTTCTAAATATATGTACATATATTTTGATTATTTCATTTCTTAACATGGCAGTCAATATTCGTCATTGTAAAATAACCAAAATAAAGTTGAATGTACAGAAAATGCTCAGGTGTAAATCAAAATGGTTAAATGTCAAATATGAGACAATTTTTTCTATTTATCCAGAGTTAAGACTAAAAATTCAGTTTAAAATAAAGATCCACAAAAATAACAAAACATGACAAAAAATATTCAGAACTGCTCAATTAAATATCAGTATTTTCAATAATTGTGGAGGAGCAGATAAACTTGTACCGGTAGGAGTCCCCACTGTGTATCCTTTTAGTAAACATGGTGTTTGCCGAAGGCATGTTAGACACTATAGAATGTGGCCTATCTAGTTGCCGATGGAAAGACCCGTGTTCTTCTCGGGAAAGACCTCAACTACTACTCCTGGTAAAGGATACAATGAAACAGATCATGCTAACGACCAGATGTGGAAGTTAGCTGAACTTGCTAAGAATCATAGAAATGGAACCACTTTCAAAAATGGAGAGACGAATTCTGACAAAATTAACAGTAATTCACGAAACCGAAATCGTTATTGCGGCGTGTAAGGAGGATATAAGCGCAAAATCCAGAATTTTCAAAGCGATGCGGTTCCGCCAATCGCGTGGAATAAATTTAAAACCATATTTATCTTTCGAATCTAAATGTATCTTCTAGTTTTTCTAAAAACAACCAAATTATAGATACATCCAATTTCAATTCAGCAACTTATCCAGATTCCGTAAAACGTAAAAATAACAAAACATAACAAACTGGAAATTAATATTTTTAATTGTGGAGAAGCGAATAGGTTTTTACCAAAACTTGTTACATTTTAGTACCTATGCAGGAGGTATGTTAGACCCTCTCATAGAGTGTAACTTATCGTAGTTTTGTTGATAAATGACCCCAACTACTACTCCTGGTAAAGGATACAATGGAGATCACATAAACGATCAGATGAAGAACTTAGCTGAACTTGCTAAGAAACACAGAAATAGAACCGTTCCCATAGTTGAAGAGACAAATTTTGAGAAAATTGATGATTAACGAAAAAGAAAAAGGATCTTCCAAAGACTCGAGAAGCACTATGAGGAAAATGAAAATACCTCTTTACCATAAGAGACTTTCTTAATGAGCCATAATCTATTTAATCTACAAGACCACTATATTTTAAGACATGTTTGCACCATGTTGAACATATGTAGGAGCTGGCTAAATGGCAGGCCTGCCAAGCAAAAAAATAGAAGCTGCTGATGGTACCGTACATTGAACACATGATGCTCCTCTACAGTACACCACCTGTTCAACCTGCAGGACCATCAAGGACTCCAAGGAGTATGGGGCACTACCTGAGAAACCTCCACTAATTGAGCATACATATAGGAGCACCATCGTTCAGCCCACAGGAACACCATTGCTTCATGGTATGCTGGGACCACCATTATTTGTTGAGCCTAGAGAAGTAGGTGGTGGTATTGTACGTCGAACAGATGATGTTTCTTTACAATAAATAGAAGCAACATGTGTTCAACATATCGGACCACCGTTGGTTCAAAGTATGAGAAACTACCTGTTAAGATATGCTTGCACAAGCACGTGTTAAACATATAGGAGCAGATGATGGCACTATACGTCGAATAGATGATAATCCTTTACGATAAAAATCGGGGAGTACCACCTATTCCACCTACAGGATCACCGTGGGTCTATGGGGATACAACCTGAAGAACCACCGCTTGTTGAGCATGGAGCACCATCGTTCAGTCCATAGGACCATTATTGCTTCATGGTAAGCTGGGACCACCATTATTTGTTGAGCCTAGGGAAGCAGGTGGTGGTACTGTACGTCGGACAGATGATGTTTCTCTACAATAAATAGAAGCACCATCTGTTCAACCTATCGGACCACCGTTGGTTCAAAATATGAGAAACTACCTGTTAAGATATGCTGGCACAAGCACGTGTTAAACATATAGGAGCAGATGATGGTACTATACGTCGAATAGATGATAATCCTTTACGATAAAAATAGAGGAGTACCAAGTATTCCACCTACAGGATCACCGTGGGTCTATGGGGATACAACCTGAGGAACCACCGCTTGTTGAGCATATAGGAGCACCATCGTTCAGTCCATAGGACCATTATTGCTTCATGATATGCTGGAATCACCATTATTTGTTGAGCCTAGAGAAGCAGGTGGTGGCACTGTACGTCGAATAGATGATGTTTCTCTACAATAAATAGAAGCACCTATAGGACCACCGTTGGTTCAAAATATGAGAAACTACCTGTTAAGATATTCTGGCATAAGCACATGTTAAACATATAGGAGCAGATGATGGTACTATACGTCGAATAGATGATAATCCTTTACGATAAAAATCGGGGAGTACCACCTATTCCACCTACAGGATCACCGTGGGTCTATGGAGATACAACCTGAAGAACCACCGCTTGTTGAGCATATAGGAGCACCATCGTTCAGTCCATAGTCCATAGGACCATTATTGCTTCATGGTAAGCTGGGACCACCATTATTTGTTGAGTCTAGAGAAGCAGGTGGTGGTACTGTACGTCGAACAGATGATGTTTCTCTACAATAAATACAAGCACCATCTGTTCAACCTATCGGACCACCGTTGGTTCAAAATATGAGAAACTACCTGTTAAGATATGCTGGCACAAGCATGTGTTGAACATATAGGAGCAGATGATGGTACTATACGTCGAACAGATGATAATCCCCTACGTTAAAAATAAGAATACCACTTGTTCCACCTACAGGATCACCGTGGGTCTATATGTATCCACTATTGTATGAAGATAGAAGAATCCTTAATATTATGTTAGAAGAAAATTCAATTAATGCTACTTAAAAATGATGTCTAAGTTTGGACTTGTGCCAGCACCACCTAAATAAGATGACCAATGAGCTTGGAGCGTGACGGTATGTGAGTAGGCCAAGCAGTGTACCGGCGTATATGGAGTATACGCTAGTTTAGTATTTTTTTAGCAGTTTTAACAATTAGATGCTGAAAATTGTTGTACAAGTTGCCTTTTCATAGATTTTATATAGTTTAGTTTTATAATACTCTACAATTTTGATATGAAATAATATGATTTCAGTGAAAAAATGAGACAGTTTTACGCTGCCGGCATTTTTTTCAATTTCATCATTATTAAATTAAATACTATCTATTTTTTTTTAACTAGAAGGTCCTGTTGGGTATTAAAAATGCCATAATTAGGGATTTTGTGATACTTAGGTTGAAAGATATCTAAATAATATGACTTCAGTAAAAAAATCAGACAGTTTTACGCTGGCCGCAATTTTTTCAATTTCATCATATCATTAATAATATTAAATTAAGTCACCATCGGGTTATATCTATTTTTTTAATTAAAAGCGTCTATTAGGTATTAAAAATGACATGATTAGGGATATGGTGATACTTCGTTTGAAAGAGTATCTAATTTTTTCTTATTTCCTTTTCCAAGCCGGACATTTGTCTTGCTACAATAGTTTTTTAAAAGGGTATTTGTGATAGAATTTATTATAATTTTGGCAATAATTGCGCTATTGTGAGCTTCACATTGAGAAAAATCTGTTATTAAGCTATTTTGCGAAATATATTTTGCTGTTATTCCTGACAAAAATTCCTTTTTATTGTGGATGTTTAGGAAAGCCGCCTTTTGGTTTCCTAACATTTTATTGAAAATAATATATACATATTCATATAAAACAATATTAGTGACTTTGTCTTTCGGAGAGACTTTCTCTGCTTAAATTTTTTATAAGACAATGGATCTTCAATTTGGAGATCATCATTATAATATATTAAACTTAGTTTACACGATTCGCATTTAAGTTTCTTTAACAAAACATAAGAACAATAGCCTCCCAAGTATGTCATAACATTTCTGATGTCAGTATTTCAATGTCCTCTTCGATAATGTAAAAATCATAAGTAAACAAACCTAATTTTGAATTGGTTTCCTCGGTCGTCTATCTTCCACCAAGTTAATATTTAAAAGAGCTTGAATAACAAATGGCTTAAAATTTTTTAAAGCAAGCTGAACATTACGTCTCTCAAAATTTTTTGGGAAAAGCGCTTTAAAAGTTAGATGATAACCGTATTTTAGCAATTTGTCAATTTCTTTACTGTGAAGAATTTTTAAACTTTGAAAAGATGCATATTTCAAGTCAGAAGTATTGAAACCGGGATAGGTAAACATCTGGTCAGGTTTTAAATTGAGCCAATTAGTTTATATACACTTCAATAAATGTGCGCAGTCGAACAAATAAAATAAAGGCCGATTTACATTAGCAGGGTGAGGAAAAACAATACTTAGTTGTCTCGTGGGTGAAAAATTACACATTGCTTTACTATTAATTGCATTATTATCATTTAAAACACAAAAAATTTTGTATCCAATTTCCTCTAGTCCTAAAATAATAGATTTTATAAAATTAAAAATCATTTCATGATGAATTTTTGTAACTGGTGAAATATGTAAAATTTGAAAGTATACCTACTGCTAGTCATAAAAGTAAATGCTGAGTTTGCTAAAATCGTACTATAACAGCTGTTCCAGCAATGGTTCCTCCTTTATAATCAATTTATGGTTTTATATGTATTTCATCAATGAGCAAAATCATGTACTCGTATTTGTCATGGTATTTTAAATATTTAAATGTATTTTTGGCGTATGATAAAAAAGATTGCCTTTCTTCTAGAGTCGGGTCTATAAGAAAGAAGTTACATATAAACTTTAAAGTTTCAGGACGAGGCAATGTTAAAAATACACGGTTTCTTAAATATACATATGCATGTGCACTAATTGTATTTATTATCGAACATAATATTAAGGTGTCTGCAGAATATCGATACCTTTCTTTAGGTAAAGTCAATAATTTTAGTTGTTCGCAGTTCGCATACAAAAGACAGCAAAGAACTACGAGTTTCATTTGATTCAGTGGCGGTTGGTGAAATTTCGAAGATGTATATCTCTGTTCCTACTTACAGGACCCGTACCAAATTTATGGGTTTTAATATTGAGCCCGCTGGGAATGTTGTGGTAAAGAAAAAAAGCATTTTGTAATTTGCGTAAAAAAGTTAAATTTTTGGTGCGCCCCTCCCAAGGAAAAAATGAACACGTCTAGGTAGTTTATTTATTATTTTTTCTAAACAAATTTTACATCATTTTGTCGACAGTTTTTAAATTTTGAGAGAAAAAAATGTGTTAGCAGAAAGTTATAGTCATTTGAATTTTTTTAAGCCTAAAATAGAATTGAAAAAAAATTCAAATGACTATAACTTTCTACTAACACATTGTTTTCTCCCAAAATTTAAAAACTGTCGACAAAATGATGTAAAATTTGTTTAGAAAAAATAATAAATAAAATACCTAGACGTGTTCATTTTTTTCTTGGGCGGGGCGCACCAAAAATTTAACTTTTTTCGCAAATTACAAAATGCTTTTATTCTTTACCACGACATTCCCAGTGGGCTCACTATTAAAACCCCTAAATTTGGTACGGGTCCTGTAAGTAGGAACAGAGATATACAACTTCGAAATTTCACCAACCGCCACTGCATTTGATGCTTGTTGGGAACTCAATTGATTATTTTCAAATTTATCTAATTTTTCTATCTCATTTACTATTTCGGATAAATCATTAATATCATTTAAAATAAAAGGTGTTTTTAAATCTACTTGTTTGTAATAAAATTTCATGTTCATATAAATATGTTTGCAGTTTTAAATCTTTAGCTTTTTTAAAAGTTTTCTAACATTTTTTCAGATATAATAAGACCAGAATTTTGTACCTAATTTTTGTACTAAACCTAAGCAAACCCTAACTTGGCCAACGGCTAACCTATCTGATTTTTGGCCCCGTATACCAGAAAACTTGTCCAGCTTTGCCAAACATTTGAAACTTACTAAAAAAGTAATCAAATAAAAACAAAATAAAGAAATAGAAACTCGTACTAGTCTTAAAAAATAATAAAATCTATATAAGACAGAAAACTAGGTAAAGTCCACGCATTTTAAATTTTTACATTTTTGGTATTCTGAAAAACAAACAACATAAAAACTTTAATGCCTTGTTAGCGGGCAGAAAGCAGGTTTAAAGCATAACGTGATCTGCAGATCATAGCCGGGCTATTTTACTTTTCTAACTGAGCCGTTTACTTGTAGGGAGTTGGAATAGCAAAAATGTGGCCTCCGACACTGTTGCTTTAACCTTATGGAAATCCATGAGGTGATAACTGCTAGGCGGCACTTTGAAGTGTTTTTAAGTTAGTAAAAATGTAAACATTTAAAATGCATAGACTTTACCATCATGATAAAATAAATTAAAATAGTAAACTTACTTTAAATATATTCACTAGCACTTTCATCACAGGAAGATGAGATCACTATTTAAGAACATCACTAACTAAACGAACTTGTTACTTCGAGAAACAGATTGAAACTGAGCTAAAGGTGGTTAGTGTGTAGGTATAAGAAGTCTCTTAGAACAAACATCCCCCTCACCGCCCCTTTCATTATGAGGATTAAAACTTTAATCCTTCCAATTGTGAAAAATATAGTAAAGCAATAAAACGTTTCATCAAGCCTTGGGTACCTGTACTCGAACCCTTTCTCTGCCGGTCATAAAGAGAACATAAGTTTCTGCCTTTGCTTTTAAGCTCTATTCTTAGGGAAAAGGTACCTCTTACCACTAAGTAATAAAACAAGAATTAAAAACACATTTAGATTGATTTAAAAATTACCATAATAATTGGTATCGGCCAGAAAATGTTTAAAATTTTAAATATACATTTTGCGCATTTACCTTTAAATTACCTGTATACCGGTTTTTGGTTGTTTGGATTTTCCTTAATTCAGCAACAAATTAAGTGAATGGATTTGTAACGCAAATTTGAGCTTCTTATGTTCTGGGCAGAGAGTTTTAATAGATGGGACTTTTTCCTGTAATATACAGGGTGTTACAAAAATATGTAAAGAAATTTTAAGGGCAGATTCTACATCTAGGAATATTAAAATAAATTTATATAAACATGGATCCTCAAACGCTTCTTTTTCGAGATACAGGGTGTTTAATATTTTCACACCTCAAGTATTCCGAATAGTTAGGAGAAATATGCAAATACGGCTTAGAGCATGTATTGAAGCACGGAGAAGCCATTTCCGGCAAAAGAACCATATCTATTTTGCAAAAAATCAGTGGGGTGCCCTTTTTTTCGCTAAAAATAAAGACTTACCAGCACGCCCGCCACTGATGCAAGTACATTAGAAAATAAATTTTTGCGCGTAAAGGTACCCTTTGATTACATACTGGCGTGTACCAAAATTCATGTCAATATCTTTACGCATTTTCGAGAAATTAAAAAGAAACAATTAAAAATTAAAATATTAAGCACCCTGTATCTCGAAAAAGAAGCGTTTGAGGAGCCATGTTTATATAAATTTATTTTTATATTTTTGAATGTATGTTGTGCTCTTAAAATTTCTTAACATCTTTTTGTAACAGCCTGTATACACATAATTAGTCTGGGGCCCATAACCGAAAATACAAATAAAGATTATGAAATAATTAAATGGTTAAGATATTCTTTTGGCTTAATTTATTTGGATCAAAAAGATGTTAGAGACTGTTTGGCTTTTGATATTTTCGAAAATTTACCTACACATTTTTCAGGTTTTCAAATTAAAATTCAAAGTTTGAGAAAGAACCAAAAAAAATATAATAAATTGAAGAAAAACCAAGACATTTTAAAAAGTATTATAAATAAATGGAAATATAACTACATAGAATGCAATTTTTAAAAAGTGTTTCATATTTGAACACACCCCTTTAGTGAACACCAAATATTTTTTTGGTTCTTTCCTTTATTCTGTTTGTTATGCTGGTTTCTAGATGTAGTTTACATTCGTTTTACTGAATTATGTAAATTGAGATGGTAAAGTAACGCAACAATTAATTTTCTAAAAAAATAATTTAGTTAATTAACTAATGCATTACTTTGCGACCTCACTGTATACCTATTATATTATTATAAAGCGCATAACATCTTTTGCAATCAGGATAATGTCGATATTTAAATAACAAAATTAAGAGAACAGATCAGTGTTTTAGTATCTCAATTTTGATCTGTTTTTGGTCGAGATGTAAATTGTACATTTTTGCAGGTGATAGATTTCGTGAGGGGCAAATTCTATGTGTCCATCAATAATATTTAAAACGCAAAGATCATATTGTGTCTCCCTTTTGACGCTTCTACAAAACATAGCTTGATGATTCTTTTTTTGAAAGAAACGACTTCTTTCCATTGAGCCATCATTAAGAATTTTGTGTCTAAATAAGGCATCAAGTACCAAAAGAAGTTCAGTTAGGTCTGACGTAATATATAGTTCTTGACAATATTGCGAATGACGGGTACACAGTACACGGTTGTTAGCCTATGGACGGGTAGCAAACCAAGTACATTTTAATGTAAGACTTGCAGTTTTTATTCTGGATATTAGTAACACGACACTCTGAGGGGGTTATGATAATAGTTTAATAAAAATGCATTTTACAAAATGAACCTTTCGCATCTAAATAAATATAAAAACTTACCTAAAAGTAACTTCCATCGCAGAAAAATAAAGAGGTCGCAGGTCACTACTTAAATCATCACGTTCTAAGTGAACTTGTTACTTCGGAAGAGAGATTCAGACTGAACTAAAGTGGCGAGTGAATCGCTATAAGAAGTCTCTAAGGCCATGAAACAGAAAACACCCTCCTCTCCGACACACCCCTTTTATTATAGGGGCTGAAATTTTAATTTCTTCAATTATTCAATTATAACAAATACAATAAAGCAATAAAACTTTTCCTTAAACCTTCATCCTATTCATTCGACCCCTCTTCTAACTTGTTTAAAAAACTACTAATTGTGGTCTGTATTTTCAAACATAAACCTGATGATGGCATGTTGGCATGTAAAAAATGGAAGATCTAATTTTAAGACTAATACCGCTGTTTTGGAGAGCTTTAAAAAGTGCCCTAATGACCCGGTATTAGCTTTTTAAAAAGGTTTTCGACATTTTTTTAGATATAAGATCAGAATTTTCTCGATTTTTTTTCAATTGTTATGAAAGTTTGTTGCTTGGCTATTTCGAGAATGACATTTTTAACAAAGCCAAGAAACGCCAGTCTAGTGGTTTTGAATAAAATGACATAAGTGAAATTGCCAAAAATCAACAAACTTGAACAATACAAGAGAAACATTTTGTCTACATAATTTTTAAGAAAAAAAAAACACTTTTCCGTAACTTTTTTGAACCGAACACATTTTTCGTCAGAAAACTTTCAGCAAATTAAAGTGACAATGATTGTTGATTTGTTGACGTAGCAATAAGACTGTTTTTAATTGACTGGTTAACACCCTGAAAAAACATGTACCTAGGTTGTTCGAATTTGTAACTTGATTGGTTCAGGTAGAGGCGAAAAAGCTGCAAGGTAGATGTTTTTCCACTTATTAAAACAAGTTGTTGATATGTAATTTTTCTGTGTAAAATACATTAGTGAATTAGTCAGTAATAAAAATTATCGAAAATTCTGAAAAAAGTGTGTTGCATGAAAACTGCATGAGTTTATTTGTTCGTTGTTTCAAAACATATATAGCCCGACTCTGAAAGAGGAGGGCTATTTTTTCTTTAGGCAGCATAGGTACTTTCTTTCAGAATTCTCTGGATAATTTTTTGACGAATGGTATTCGCTACTTCGCTAGAAAATCTTCAGAATAAAATAGATAAACACATTACTTTTCTATTTTTTATTTATTGTAGGTTATAGTACAATTGATATAATTTACAACATATTGCCATGATTTATTTGAATCAATAATGCAGATTCTCTTTTCAGTTACTGTATAGAATCGACTGCAGTAAAAATACGTCATGCAGTTGAATTTTCAGTATTAAATTTTTTCTGCTGGATTTTCACTATGCAATTTTATTTTCCCTAACTGTGCAATTTTCACCTATAATATCCCCAGTGCCTAAATTAATACCGGAAAAATTTCCGGTAATTTTTTAAGTTCGTGGAATATTCGGCAAAAAAATTTCGCCCCTAGAGAAATTTTAGAAATATTTTAACAAAATTCAAAATTTTTATCACTACAAGATTATATGCATAATAAAAGACTAATTTTTTACTGAAATTAAATGACGTTTTCAAACTTCAGTTAAATAAAATTTTTATAAATCACTTAATAGGCGGGTTCATACAGCGATTTAATTTAATATTTAATTTAGCGTAACTTAAAAAGTTGGTTAGATGGCACGCCATAATAGCGTTCATACAGTTGATGTAATTTAAGACTTAATTTAAAAGTTGACCAACTTTTATCTTTTAGAATTAAATTAAATTAAATGAGGGTTAACGCGCAAACTCAATGAGATGACGCAGTTGGCATTGACACTATTGAGAGTTTTGAAAGAAAAATATTCATAAAATGTAAACAAAAGCTTTACATTTTTGTGTATTTCCCATTCCTTGTGTTAGCTTGTTTAATTTAAATTATTTAAAGTGAGTTTGTTTTTGCAAAACTAAAAATCACCCACACCCACACTTGAAAATCGCAATGGCGCAGGCGTAGCACGATGTATTTCATTGGCTGAAAATTAAATCTTAGGTGGCTTAAATTTCTGGATGAACACCATAAATTAAAATTAAATAAACTCTTAAATTACCTTAGGCTAAAATTAAATTAAATTGCTGTTTGAACCCGCCTTTAAAGAAATCTTGTATTTCCTTTTTTTACTAACTTTAATCTACTAATATTGGTGAAATATCATTTATTTTGATAATCATTCCGAAGCACTACAAGAGCATATGCTTAAGAAAGTACCAAATTTCTTAGCGGAATAAAAGACGTTTTTCAACTTTAGTTAAATAAAACTTTTATAAATAACTTAAAAACATCTTATATTTCAATTTTTTATTAACATTAATTAACTAATATCGGTGGAAAATCATTTACTTTTGATAATTCGGAGGCACTACAAGCATAATAAAATACAAAATTTCTTACTGAAATAAAATAAAATTTTTCAACTTTAGTTAAATTAAACTTTTATAAATTACTTACAGACATTCTATATTTCCGTTGTTTATTAACTTTAATCTATTAGAATTGGTGGAACATCATTTACTTTTGACATTAAATTTGGGATCCTTTTGATAAATCATTCCTAAGCACTACAAGATCATATGCATAATAATAAAGTATTAAATTCCCCAGTGGAATAAAACGACGTTTTCCAATTTAGTTAAGTACAACTTTTATCAATAACTTAAAGACATGTTATACTTTCGTATTTTAATAATTTTAGTGTGGAACAATATTTACTTGCTCAAATATATGAAAATCGGAACGATAGAAAAAGCAAATGGACATACAAATTATACCCTAGGAATTTTCATCCAGAACCTGCTGAAATTTCAGCAATTATGACTAGTCCAAAGATAATTTAAATCTATTTAGTAGATATTCATCAACATAAAGTTTAGTCTGGACGGTAAATCATTGAAACAACAAAGTCATATTGAAAAGCATGCAAGATTAATTTTAAATTTTAAGTATAGTATAGATTACATTATACCGTTGACCTTTTCTGCAATAAATCAACTACCTGGTTAAACGCCATTGTGTAGGCCCCAACATCTTCAAACCGCAATAAATGGGTGCGGGGTGGGTTTGAAAATATGAATCTATTATACATAATTATTTATTTTTATTTAGAATTAAAAAAACATTTTAAACCAAACGAAAATAAAGATCAATTAATAATATAAAAATAATAACAATAGTACAAATAAATGTATATTGTATTAAGATTAAAATACAGCACAGTGTGTGTACAGAGAAAAGTTTTACAATAATCGACTTAATTCTGCTTTACTCTAAATTTAGTTCTGTGTCACTATCACTATCTTCATCTACACTTATTATTAAGGGTTGAAGATTAGTACTGATACACATATAAGAATTTTCCACCTTAATTACATGTTGTATACAGTGTTTCCAGCTGTCTGCAGGAATGTTACTTACTATGTTTTTTATTAATTCTATTACAGATGTATTTAATGTTGGGGAAGTATTATTCCTTCTAATATTTGATTTTACTTGGTGCCATATTAGTTCGATTGGATTAAATATACAATAGTAGGGGGGAAGACGCAACACTGTACGTCCGTTTTCTGTTGCAAGTTTATCACATACGTATTCTTTATTAATTTTAAAAGCCTGTAATACTTCTAACAGATCCCGTTTTTGTAAGTTTCTTCAAAATATATATTATTGTCTATCATAAAATCTTGAATTTCTGCTTTTGTACTGTTAGAACTAGGAAATTTTTTTGATAACTAGCATTGTCCATTACAATAACGCTATTTTTCGGTATATTTTTAAGAAGTCGATGTTCAAACCAATCTTCAAAAAGTGGTGCGTCAGTGTCTTGGTGGTAATCTAGAGAAGAATCTCCTACGTTTTTAGCTGAAAGCAGCAGACAGTTCGGAACAGTTCGGTTATAATTAGGGATGTAGGTAAAGAAAATAAATTATACTCCGGCCCTGCCCGAAAATATGTAAATAGGGATAATTAGGGTTTTATGGCAGTCAAAAGATCAACGGTACAATGTAAACCAGGGGTCTGAAGGTTTTAATTGGCGCATGTACAATCCGGACGAGGGGAACTCACATGGTGAAGCAAGACGAGGTACAGATTGTATTCCTTTCACAGCTTCAACGCATGGCACGCGTGTTACGGCAACAGATATTAAATGAAAGAAACACATGTCACGCACCGGAGCAGCGTAGGAGTTGCTCTTCGCAATGAAAGGAATACTATTCATTTATGCTGTCAAGTTACTTGAAAGTCCAATCGTCTAACTACAACCTACTACTCAGATCATGTGTGAAAATAAGCTATTTCTTTCTAACCTACGAGAAAGGCCAATAGTGTGCGTTTAAAATTGCTCCAAACGTTGCGCTTAGAGTAACATGAAAATTGTTCGTTCTCTTTGAGTTATGTCTGTCGTTTGAAACGGTCCTGTCGACAATTTTTATGTTTTTTATTAATACAGGCATTAATTAGATCATCATTTCATACTTCAGGTAAGTACATAATGAATGATCTATCATCAAGCACAAATACCACAACAAATTCTTTATGTACAACCCTTTTCCACCCCATCAAGACTACTATTATTCTGGGTCACTGACCTTACAATAATTCGAACAGGTATTAATTTAACCATGGATTTTTCTAATTCATCCATGAATTTAACAGATGCCGAAAACTAAATTCGGTGGAATATTGTTAAGGGTATTCGTAATACTATCGTAGACATGTTTTTCCAAAAATTTACAATATCTATAATCTCAACTTTACCAGGTTGTGGTTTTCTTTTTTAAGCTGTCTAAATACACTTCCATGGTTCTTGTTAATTTTTATTATAGTTCATTCCACAGTATATTTTGTAGAAATTGACGTCTAAACTTGCAGTTGCAAGAACAAAATCAGATTTTAAATCACATTAATGTAAATTTTACATTAATGATATTTAAAAATCTGATTTTGTTCTTGCAACAGCAAGTGTAAATGGTACCTAGGTTTCTTTAAAAACATGCTAATTTTATTTAAGTTGTTGCAGTAAATATGGGGTCTCGAGTCTCAACTGATCATACCATTATTTATTTTCAATAATTTTTTTAAGCGTAAAGTTTACATTCCTGTTAAGTACTTACATGAATAAAACTAAAGGGCGTTTAATTTAATTTTAGCTCTTCACATGGCATGAAGGCAGAGACCAGGTTTTGCTAACCTTATGTCTGGACTACCGTAACGTATCCTTTTTAATGTAGAAAATTCATCCTATTTTGTGTTTATTACTTTCTTAATATCTGTGCCGAATAGCTTTAAATCAAAAAATATTTTTAAAATGTCTAGTCTGGCTGTGGCTTCATCTGTCCTTGGGAAAAATAACTTTTCATGTAAGTATCCATCATGTAAAAATGCATATTTTTTAAAAGTTAAAAGTTTAAATTACAATAACAAGAAATTTCATGTTTTTCCTAAAGATCCATCCACATTATCTGCTTGGAAAATTGCCTGTACAATAAGCCCAAGCAAGAATTGTTCCAACTTTTATGTTTGCGAGGATCATTTTTGCATTTATGATTTTAATAACCCTGATGCCCCTTCTACATTAAAGTTGGGTTGTTTTCCAAAGTCACCTTTAAAATGCCAACTTGAGATGGAACATAACTATGCAAGCATGTCCCTCAAGCCTCGTGTGCTTTTTTCTGAAACTGTTTTTTCTAATCGTAACAGTAACTTAGGTTCAAGCAAGGTTCAATGTTCCGTTAACTTGATTTCCAATGAAGCTCAACACAACCCAAGCTTTAATATTAGTCCTGAAATTTCAAACGACAGTGACCATTCAAATAACATAACCAGTATTCAAAATGAAGCTGTTGCTGGACCATCAACTGATGAGATTACTAGTAACCCCTCTTGCCATGAAACTAATGTAGAGGCATTAAGAAGATAGGACCAAGATTCGATCAGCTTTGCTCTAGTTACAAATGTTTATTCATTGCATATTGTGAGCTTACACACTAGTGAGATCATGTGATATTAACTTAGAACAGTTTATAACTTTTTTTTTTGTTTCAGTTAAGAACTTCATTAGTGGAACAAACGGAACCTAGACAATTAATTTTAAGAGATATTTGTTTTAAGTCATTATTTTATATATTTCCGTAACTTTGTATTTATCTATTGTTTGTTAATACATTTTTTTTTAAATTTCCAAGATACTTTTATTATCCGTTCAAACCTTTTAATATTCGACTAGTTTTTCTTTCTGCCTTCAAATTTATTTTAACTCTCTTTCCAAAAACGCACAGTTACGACTTTAGTTGATATCAACAAAAATTCGTAATTATGCGTTTTTGGAAAGACAGTTAAAATAAATTTGAACCTCCGCCATGATTGCCCCTGACCCCGCCTACCCGCTACGTCACTCGAGCGATCGATACAATTGTCACGACCGTATTTACCGGCATTAGTTACTTCACTGGGTGGTGGTGCCGCTAGTATTAAATTTGAAATGTCAAGAAATTGCATCTCTTTTTACTAGAAAGCCGGACTTCTCTTAATTGGTCTTCGTTGATGTAAACCATACTATACGCTAAAGCTACAGTTAAGCATGGTCGAGAAACCCTTTTCGAGTAGGGATACTTCTGCACATCATCATATAACGTGGATTCCTTACACTTTATTATTAAGACTATGCAATACGTACTTATTACATATTACTCTATGCAAATTTTTCAACAGGTTCGAAGCACTCTCAATGATTTGTTGAAGAATAACTTGATGCAAATACCATTTTGTACTTGCTCTGATCAGCATACTCCCCAGACCGAAAGTCCATTAAAAATGTGTGTGTTTAATTGCTAGAACTTCATCAATTATAAGTTTAGATAGCTGTTTCTATTTTTCCTATAGTAAAATTTAAAAAAATGTTTACTCACTTGGTGTTTTTCTGAATACCTATGACTTTGGCAGAAATATTAACCTGGTAATTTTTTTGACAGAAAAATTGCCGTTATAATTTAAACAATAAAATACCCGTATTTTATTGTTAAACACTTGATTTTGACTGGCGAATGAAATTCTCGCATTAAATTTTTTTCAAAATAATATTTTTGGGTTTGTAACGACTTCGTTAAACGATTTATGTAGGGTTGTCATAAATCATCTGGCTCCTATCGGGACACAAAGCCCGGGGGAGGGGGGTGTTAAATTTTTAATTTTTTTTTTACCTAGCTCTAAATACCAAAACACAAAAACAACTATATTTGAAACGAAAATCTTCATTATAACTAATATTCCCTAAAACTGAATAAAAAAATTGTTTAGGATTTGCCAGTTTTGTATTTCTTCGATGAGGTGATTTTCTTTAGAAAATCTTTCTGATAGTGGATGTACGTAAAATTTTGCACATGATAATTTAAAATAATACTGGTACTGGCATTGCAGAACGACCTCAACGGATTTAGTTAAAAAAAACGATTTCTTCCTTCTGACCACTGGATGGACTTGGACATTAAGGAAAAAATCTTTCGCAATTTGCATTGTGCGCAGGAATTGCGAACAGGTGTTTCCAAAGAATACCGACGCGACGCTACGCACAAATCCGCAAGATAGGGGTCTACTGCACCACGCTATTGTAGTGCGTTATACGCAAAAGCGTTCTTTTCAAAAACCTTTCAAAATCACTTTTGTTGGCAGTGCCGCATAGGCTTAGTTAAGGGGGGGGGGGGCTTGAGGGTGCTTAGAACCCCTAAAGCTCTAATTAGCACCCCCAAAATTTACAACCCTCCACCCTATGAACATAATTTTTAGTCATATTATGCTGAATAGGGTTTAGGGCTAGGCACCCCTGAATTTGACTGCCTAACTACGCCTATGCAGTGCCAGTCTACCCGGTAGGCACTGTCTAGGGGCGCCGAACAAAAATAGGGGCGCCGAACAAAAATAGGGGCGCCGAACAAAAATGAGTATTTCATCTGTACTTTTAAACAAATTGAGGTTGGTGCGAATGGTAGATATAGGGGGCGCCAAAAAGCACAACCGGCCCTGTTTGTTGGTGCGTGTGCCTCGATAACGCCGATCGGGACTTTTGATACTATTGTCGGTACCTCGCACGTCGGGACATGACCTTCAATTACGTTGACAGTACCGATATATCGAGACAAATTGCAACCCTAGATTTATGTAATAAAAAAATACATGCATACTCCTTATTGAACAACACAGTATTATTTTTAAATAAATAAGAAAAATATTTGTCTCCTTATAAAAAAACCCTATGTTACGAAATGTTACATTACTACAAGCGACCGTCGCGTCGCGCTGCTGAGCGACGCTAGCATGTGCCGAAACCACGGCGCCGGCCGGCGCCGGCTGCCCTTCCAAAGGTGTGAAGACGACATAGTCAGACAATGTGAGATACTCAAAGAGATTTTATTAAAACATCATTAAAGATACCGCACGTTTTATGTTAATGATTTTTTGAAGTAATAAGTTATGTCATGGAAAATCGTAGCCTAGGGCTCTAAAATGGTTTGGAGGAAGTGCGGGCATTACCGCCCACTTAATACTCTTAAGTTGAATCATAGATTAAGAAACAAGAAGGAAATACCATTACTTACATTTTAAAACAATCAAATATTACTTGATTACTTTTAAATGTGCCGTATTCCAGTTCATTCATAGCTTAAAAAGTTGTCAAGAAGTGGTATTTTGTGTGTAACGTTTTTCACAGGTCTGAATATACATGTTGCAGTACAATTTTACATAACTTTCGGTTTTTCTTAAAAGGGCTTTATCCATAAACTTTGCGCCAGTGCGAAGTGTGTGGAAAAGTGGATTCTTTTCATTTGGGACTGTCTTTTCGCAGATTTGCTCGGCGTTTGGTGTTTAGCGTTCTCTCTATCAGGCGCGGCCCGTGAAATTTCAAAGTTGCATATCTCTGTTGCTACTTATGGGACCCATACCAACTTCAGGTTTTTTAATAGTGAGCCTACTAGGAATGTTTTGGTAAAGAAAAAAAATATTTTGCAATTTGCGAAAAAAAGTTGATTTTTTGAATTGACCCACCTGGGTAAAAAATTAACACGCTTATATATTTCATTTATTATTTTTTCTAAACAAATTTTACATCATTTTGTCGACAATTCTTAAATTTTAAGAGAAAAAAATATGTTAGTAGAAAGTTATAGTCATTTGAATTTTTTGCAACCGAAAATTTAAATTATTTTTCGGTTGAAAAAATTCAAATGACTATAACTTTCTACTAACACATTTTTTTCTCTTAAAATTTAAGAATTGTCGACAAAATGATGTAAAATTTGTTTAGAAAAAATAATAAATAAAATATCTAAGCGTGTTAATTTTTTACCCTGGTGGGTCAATTCAAAAAATCAACTTTTTTTCGCAAATTGCAAAATATTTTTTTTCTTTACCAAAACATTTCTAGTAGGCTCACTATTAAACAACCTGAATTTGGTATGGGTCCCATAAGTAGCAACAGAGATATGCAACTTTGAAATTTCACGGGCCGCGCCTGCTCTCTATCATCTTTCTTTGTCCTACACATATGAAACAAAACGAAAGGTTAATGATGAATGAATGGTGTAGTCTGATCTTGCTCAAGTCAATGACCAA
This sequence comes from Philopedon plagiatum, assembly GCA_963971165.1. NCBI lineage: Eukaryota > Metazoa > Arthropoda > Insecta > Coleoptera > Curculionidae > Philopedon > Philopedon plagiatum. The sequence goes on from OZ020194.1 coordinate 4,296,378, forward strand.
TCCAGTTCGATACTCCAGGCAGACAGACATATAAAAAAGCACAATTAACTTGGCTAGAAAGTGTCTTATATCACACGCGTGTTGAAAAGTACTTTTCAACACATGTGTTGTAAAGTACTTGTCAACATGACGTTTGAACAGATGGGGCCAATTTCATTTTTTTTAATTTTCGGCACACGTGTTGAAAAGTTTTTCAGCACACGTGTTGAAAAGTGGGGGTATAAAAAGACAGGAATTGGGGTTTTTTGGTAAATATATTTGTGGTTGTAGGAAAAATATTGTACATTACTCGTGTGAAAGTAATTTTCGCACACTCGTGGGATTATCGCACTCGGCTATCGACTTGTGCGACAACATTCGTGAAAATGTCACTTTCAACACTTATTATGTAATATACTATTTCCTACGACCACAAAAATATTTACCAAAAAAACCCAATTCCTGTCTTTTTTATACCCCCACTTTTCAACACGTGTGCTAAAAAACTTTTCAACACGTGTGCTGAAAATAAAAAAAATGAAATTGGCCCCATCTGTTCAAACGTCATGTTGACAAGTACTTTACAACACATGTGTTGAAAAGTACTTTTCAACACGCGTGTGATATAAGGCACTTTCTAGCCAAGTTAACCTTGCTTTTTTCCTCACTTTCATAGGTGGTCGTAGGAAAACATTTTTACGTTGATGACATTTTTTCTCATATCAGGATTTATTATAATAAATAAATAAATAAATTAATATTTCCTTCTGGCTGCTAGACTCGTCGGAGGTAACCGGTTCTCGGTAATTATTAAAATTCTTTATTTAAAGTACCCATTCACTTGTGCTACCTTTTAACCTTGATCACATAGGTACCATCAATATTGAAAAGTGAAGAAAACATCTAATGTATACGTATGTATATGTAGACAGTGCCGGCTTAAGGCTGTTTACTGCCCGGGGCTATTCAAAGCCGACCGCCCCCCTCCAATAAAATTTTCCGATGTTTATTTCCACTAGGTATTATCCATGTGAATAAAACGAACGTAAAAACACAAAGATGTAGAGGAAAGGCGCCTAATATTGGATAGTTGCCTAATTTTGGATACTACATCATCTCGAAACTGAAAAAGGTGTTTCATATAGAATGAGTCTGAGGGGAGCACCCAGTTTGGATGTTCAGTGTTGCAAGTGGCGGATTCAGGATTTAGGGGGGGGGGGCGGTCACTAAATGAAAAGTGGGAAGGTGGAAAAGCGCCGCAGGCGAACATTTTTCGGGGCCGCGCCCAAAGTTCGTCATAAAATCGAAATACAAATATTTTTATTCAGACATCTGGGGGGCTCACCCCCCCTCTGAAGACGCCACTGGATGGCGCCATAATATTATGTGTTTATGTGTGACATAGAATTTTGTGTTTCCGTGCCTAAACATTATTATAAAAGGTAGTTAGCGTAGGAAAGTGAAAGGTCGCATGCATGTACTAGACTAGTTGTAGAATAAGCCGAAGTGTTTGAAACAAAAATCACATAACCTTAGTCATAAAGGCTGCCTAATTCTGGATAGAAATGTGTCCTAAAATTGGATCTCCACACTTAGAAACCCAACTAAATGTACGGTTTGAAAACTTTTTTATCTATAGGAAAAAAAAAGTTCAGTAAACTGCCTACAAAAGGACTCCCATATAAAACTTGGAATCCAGGGAATATGAAGACGCAACCATTGACACAGTACAAAGTAAGCATATGGGGTTTTTTAAAGGCGTCAAAGAGTTTCGTCGTTCCACAAATAACCCTTGAATTATATGTCAAACGTGAGCAACCCTTAGAAGAACAATGTAATCTACAAATTGGTCGAAAACCAGTTTCATTGCCTAAAATGGAAGAAGATTTGGTCCAGTACTGTTTGGAAATGGACACAAGATATTATGGTCCAGGACTCGCAGACTGGCGTATCAGCTTGCTATAAGGAATAACCTTCCTCGTCCGTTTTGAAAACGAGACGCGAATGCCGGCGAAAAATGGCTTCGAAATTTCTTCAAACGTCATCCCAATTTATCTTTGAGAAATGCTCAAGGAACTTCACAACTTGCAATAAAAGATTTCACGCCGGAAAATGTCAACTGTTTTGTGTGTCAGTTGTGTCAATTTTTTTGTACAACTGTTATTGTTTTTCAGCTTGGGTTTACTTCTTTACTCCACTCACCGCCCCCTTTAGGCCCCCGCCCGGGGCTGATAGCCCCCTTAGCCCCCCCCTTGAGCCGGCACTGTATGTAGATAATCTCTATATATAAAAGAAGAAGCTGACTGACTGACAGATCAACGCACAGCCCACACCGCTGTCTAGAAACTTAAAATATTGCACAGGGGTTCCTTATGTAACGTAGGCGTGTACTAAAAAAGGTTTTTTCAAAATTCAATCCCTAAGGGGTTGAAACAGGGGTTCAAACTTTGTATGCAGAAAAATATTAGATGGTCCTATTAACTCGAAACTTCATAGAAGTACTCTAAAAAATAAATGTTTAAACACGTTTTTTATAGTTTGAGAAAAGGCTTTCCTCAAACAAGGATCAAAGAAACCGACAATGATTTCGCCTCTTGTTAATGAGTTACTCCTTGATACGGTCGACACGTCGACAGAACGACTAATCGCATGAGCTCAGGGGCGTCTCAACGCTTTTGTGAGGCCCACGAAGCGGGGGCCCCAAGAGCGTGCGCCCGATTTAATAAAGGATCTTTGTAATGTTAAATTTTTGTAATGCCTTTTAAGTAGTTTTTACGTCATATAGACGCAAATGAAGGTTAGCTTTTTCCTTGTTAATTTTCTCTTGTGAAAATCTGTTGATGAAGAGCAAAATATGTATTCAGAGATTTTCCTTAGCTATTCTAAATATTTGCTTTATGTTTATGACATGACTTGTCATGCAATAACTTCGACAATCAGCATTGGGAAACGGTTTTTCAAAACCGAAATCATGCATCCGTTTGGCGACGTCAACTTTGTGCTCAATCATGGGTACACAGTGGACGAAAATTTCCAGTTACAGTCATATTCACTGACTCACTCAGTAAAAGTGTATTCACAAGAATTTTTATGTTTTAATTGTATTAAGAGGATATACCGATTATTTGAATCTAAGAATAGGCGTTTCTAGTTATCATGGCAGGCCCGTAGCTAGGGTGCACATTCCCTATCAACGTGTGGATCATATCGTTGGTCACGACTTGAGTATCAGAACGCCTTCGGCTAAATGGATTCCGACATGCTTGAATGCTGCTGATAGCATGCGTGGATTGACAGAAGATTCCTCAAACATTTTGGATCGGCTTGTTACTATGGACAAAACGTGGGTCGTGGATCCATCGCAATGACCCAGAGACTAAAGAGACCCAATGCAAAGAGCGGATCCTCCACGGCCCCAAAAATTCCATGTTCAAAAATGGATTGGCAAGACTCTGGCTTCAGTTTGCTGGGATAAAGATGAGATAATTCTGACAGATTATTTGGAACAGGGTAGAAATATCAGGGGAGCATATAATACTGGGGTTCTAACTAAAATATGTATGAAAATTATGTAAAAGCGACGCAGGAAACTTGCCAAACGTGTGCTCTTTTTGCAAGACAACGCTCCTTCTTTTATGTTCTGACAGACCGCGAAGATCGAAGTCTAAGTACTATTTACCGTGGGTGTACTGGAAAAATCCGACTCACACATCCAGAGCTGGAAACATCCATAGGGACTTCACCAGCCCTTGATGAGGATATGTGGGGTGATACCAAAAAAAAATTAATTGAATTTTTTTTTACTAACAATATACATAAAACTAGTCAACAAAACACAACGCATATAATGATATTTTTTGGGATTTTATACGCTGTGGGTGCGAGGATGAAAAAATATTTAAACAATTAATTTGTTATTAATGTTCATTAAATAATGTTATAAAATTCTTTGTAGCAAGCAATTAGAAAGCTAATACAACAATAAATACAACGGTGAGACAACGGTATCAATGTGACAGAAACAAGTAACCAATTAAAATTTATAAATAACATAAATCCGAAGATACATTTTTTAAAAAAATTTCGCGATACACGTGTCGATGTGGATAAAAAAATTTTTTTTGGGACATTTTAAAAATTGCAAAATTATTTTCGTCTAAATCTGTACGATTTGTAAAAGATGACTCTTATCAAAGAAAATAATAGCGTAGCTATTATTTTCTTTGCTCTTATACACCCTTTCAGGTAAATGCCCGTTCTTCAGAGCGCATCCGGCTGACAAAATGGGAAGCACAATAAATGAATTAGAGGTCAGTTTCACAACGATCGACAAAACGAGAATTTTTCTTACCAACTCGCAAAATTTGTGCAGCGGTGCCAACGATTAATTTATTTCTTAAATTTCGGTCGCCCATCGTGGAACTACGTCACCAGAGACCATCTTCCCGTTTTATAATGAATGATGCTTGATCGCTATTTTGAAGGTGAATTTGATTTAAAAAAAAATCAAATTTTTTGGGAATAAGTTTTTGAGTAGAGTACTTTTGTATTATACAATAAAAAAAATGGTGGATAAGCCCATTAGCAGGGTTGCCATCCGCCCCGATATATCGGGACTGTCACCGTTATCGGAGTTCATGACCCGACGTACCTACCCAGGGCCCCCGCAAGGGTTATCAACGCCCGCGTGCCAAAAATATTTTGGCGCCCCTTACTCGGCAAAAAAATTGGGGGTGCCCAAATTTGTCCAGTTTTTGTTGGAATTTAGTGTAGAGTAGTTAAAAAAACTATCAGAAACCTTTCTTAAATGCCTTAAGATCAGTATGCTGTTAGTTTTAGATAACATATGTATTTTTTTAATTTTTAATTTTTTTCCTTTAGGCAATCGATTAAAACCTCATTTTATAAGGAAACTACAGAGATTTCAAAACCAAAACTTTATTTTTATCTAAATTATTTATAAAGGCATAAATCAAACAATAAACAAATCACAAATAAAACATACCTTATTATTAGGATACAGAAATTAAATGGGCGTTTTTCTAGATTTGGCCGCTGCAAATTCTTTTATAATATTATCAAAATCTATTTTATCGAGTATCTCTTGCTCTATAGCTAAGATTGCCAAACCAGATAATCTTTCTTGTGACATGGTAGACCTCAAATAATTTTTAATTATTTTTAATTTTGAGAATGATCTCTCACCAGAAGCAACAGACACAGGTAAAGTGAGGAGGATTCTTAACGCAATACTAATATTTGGTAGAGATGAAGTTAGATTGTTTTCAAATATATATTGAAGAATTTCAAGGGGATTTGATACTTCAGGCAATGAAAACAATGTTAGGGCTTTTATCTCGTTAAATAAACCATTTCCTTCCACGTCAGCCTCCTGCTTTTCCTGATCAGTTAGCTTCTGTTGAAGAACATGACAGCATTTTAAAAGATCTTCGTCATTTAATTTAGAAATATCACAAATAAAACCAAAAACGTTTTCGTAATCAGATATCATATCGAACCTACTATTTAAAGAACTTAGTGTTTGATCAATTATTTTTAAAAAGAAATTTATTTTAAAAGCAGTTTTTGGATCTTGAGGTGTCTCATCCGTGTGCTCATAATCGAACAATTTCGGTTTATACCTTCGTCTTACATTATTTAATGGGGGAAAACATTGCTCTATCTCAAGAGCAGCCGCTAGTTTTCCAGCTTCAACAAGATTTTCCTCGAAAACATTATCATTTCTATAATTTTTAAAATGATCGACTAAATTCTTTAAATAGTTTTGGCACACTTTAATGTCAATCGCTACACTTTGCATCATTTTGCTTACAATATTAATCTGGAATAAAACATCATACCAAATTATTATACTACAAATAAATTTAAAAGATTGAATATTTAATAAATGAGAATTTGCTTTATGTCTAGTTTCTATGTTATAAGTATCATTTTCTGCTATTTCTAGAAGGCTATCACATATTTGAATTAAATGAAACTTTAGCGGTTTCATAGCATCAATCCTACTTGACCATCTAGTATCACTTAGGGGTTTTAGATTTAACTGAGGGACATGCTTTTTCATAACATCCCATCTTTTTGTGGATGAAGAGAAAAATACATAAAGTTCTTGTACAATATTAAAAAAATTCACTGTTTCATTTGAAACCTTAGCAGCATCATTTACTGTTAAATTTAAGCTGTGTGCAGCACATGGTACAAAAAATGCCCTAGGATTAGCATCGAGTATGCGTTTTTGTAAACCAATATGTTTTCCGCGCATATTGGCCCCATTATCATACCCTTGACCTCTCATATCTTTAATATCTAAATTTAAATTTTTCAAAAGTCCCATTACAAAATTACATAGCCCTTCCCCTGTAGAGTCGATTATTGAGTTGAATGCTATAAAACTCTCTTGTATTTGGACCTTTTTAGAACTGTCATTTAGAACGACATAACGCAAAACGAGGCTTATTTGCTCTGTATGGCTTGCATCCGGTGTACAATCTAAAATTATTGAATAATATTTGGAGCTTCGAACCATGTCCAAAATATTATTTTTTACTTTAGAAGCCATTAATTCAATAATTTCATTTTGTATCTGGTAGCCTAAGTAATGGGTCATTCTTAAAGAATTTGTTTGTGAGTTTTGCACTCGACTTATGTGCTCTCTCATCACAGGATCAAAAGATGAAATCATCTCGACAGTTTTGAGGAAGTTCCCATTATCATATTGGAAAAGTGTTTTAGATGAACCTTGGAAAGCTAGGCACTGTCTGGATAAAAATTTAACAACTGCAATAATTCTTTCTAGAACGTCATGCCAATACTTTTTTTCAGTTTCTAAAACCCGTAAGTGATGATCGTTTACAGTTGTAGATAATTTCAACATTTTTTTTAAATTCATCCATTTATTCATGTGAACGTTATGTGCAATTGATGTTTCATGTCTTATAATGGCTAAGGATAAATGTTGCCAATCAGAAAAACCACTAGTATCAGAAAAACTAGTAGAAGTCTTGCTGAAAAGTTTACAACAAAAACAAAATACCGAATTTTTCGAAACTGAGTAAATTAGCCAAATTCTTTCCACTTCTTCTCCATTTCCTAGTTTTCTAACAAAGTACTTACTTGAAAATTTTCTTTTTTCTTTATTAGCAGGAAATTGATAATTACGTCCTATCAAGGGAGGACCACGATCAACCAATATTCTGACTTCATCATTGGTGATGCTTCTGGGCCATAAACCGGGATCTTCTGATGGAAGAATACTAGGAATAGTAATCTCAGTCTCCCCTTCAGTAGAAGCTTCATCGCTAGAACTGCTAGAAGTGTCACTTGTAGTCGTAGTTGTTAGGATGGCTGACTCTACAGAGGCTATATTTTCAATACGTGTTGATGTTGATGTCGATGGTTCACATGTTGCAGAAGATGGCGATGGCGCCGCTTTAGAAACTGTATTTTCTTCTACCTCTATCGTTTCAGTCTTGTAAACTTGACTTTTTTGCAAAAAATGTTTCATACTCCCAGCCATCTTTTCCCTTTCTTGGACTCTAACTTTTTTTTGCTCTCGAAATTTTGCACCAGAAGGTCGTTTTCTCTTCTGTGGCTCCTAGAATTTAAGAAACACTAGATCAAAAATTGGTAAGGACATTTACCCTTGACTTCCCTTGCACAAGACCCATCTTTTTGAGAACGCCCCGTAATTTTTTATTTTTATGAATCTAAACTCTAAACGCGAGCCTTTAAACCTAAACGGCTAAACGAACTTAAGACCAATCTGAAGCATATGCCCTATACACTTTTCCTGGTATAATAATTTGATAATTAATTTTTGGCAAAGATGAAATATAAATTTTTTCAGAAAGTCAAACGGTATGATGGTGGCTCCAAGGCGAAACGTCAGGTTTTAAATCTAAAATGTCTAAAGAAATATCAAAATCTATCCGATTTTTCCACGAATACAAAATACTTTCCTATTTGAGGGAAATAAAAATAATATTATCTATGGTATAAAGGTATGGGCTAATTAAGGATGTGCACTATTTTAAACAGAAAAAATTAAAAAAAAAAACAAATTTTATAGACCTTAGAAAATGCTAATACTGCATGTGGGTAGGTACTTACCATTTCATAAAATTTTATTCAATCACAACAAAACACAATAACACAAAATACAAATCAATCTTTTTAATTTTTAAGTATCTAAATATTATAATTTTCTGCGTCTTCTTGACCCTTAAACGTTGCGAAATAAAATATCAATTATTTGGATTACGACGCCTTCCGCTGTTTTATACTCCTACAGAGTATTCGAGTCTGGACAGGAAAATCGGCAAGTAGGTAACAAGTTCTAACAACTTCTACGCAAACTTGTCGATTTATACCAGTATTGGATATTGGATCATGATATTGCATATTCAGATGTGAATAGTGATGATTGATTTTAAAAATATGTTTTCTGTTTTAATAGGGAATTAGATTAGATAGGTACCTAATTATATTTATGAACATAAACTTCGCTTAGATTATTGAAAAAAAAGATTTCTTTGGTGCCTTGCTCGTTGGAAATATTGTTAAAAAATTAACCAAAAACCTTTGGTTCTTGGCGCCCCTTACAGAGTGCGCCCGCGTGCAGTGCACGCGTTGCACACGCGGTTGCGGGGGCCCTGTACCTACCGACAAATATATTAAAAGTCCCGATCGACGTTATCAAGGTCTTTTAAGTTAAATTTTAAAAGGCACACGCACCAACAAACGTCATTTTGAAAGGTTTTTAACAAGAAAGCTTTTGCGTATAACGCCCTATAATAGCGTGGTGCAGTAGACCTCTATCTTGCGGATTTGTGCGTAGCATGGCGTCGATATTCTTTGGAAACCACAGAACAATAAGGGGCTTGTTTCTAAAAACTTTTTATTTGAACAAACGAAAACTAGGTATAGGATGAAAAAATATTTGCTTCCACAAATATTTCTTTCGACGTTCTGACGTTCTTAAAATTCAAAATAAAAATAGACATTTGCAGCATCTGCTTTTGTTTTACAGAGAAAAGAGGACGGTAAGACAAAAAAGAGGACTGTCCTCTGGAATAGGGGACGGTTGGCAACTCTAATGTAAGATTTAATGTCTTTTAATTTGCAAAAATACGTTTAAGGGATAAAAAAATAAAAATACCCCGTATTCTATGCCAAACCAAGATGTTTTAAAGCCAGTCCCTCCCTCGACTTGACAGTCGACATCACTAAACTCTCTCTCTCTCTCTCAACAAATTTTCTACTTTGCTTCACTTTTCATTTCTAAAGAAAACATGATAAAATTGATAATGATAAATACGACAGTTATTGAAACACATGCAACGATGAAATACCCCTTTATCACCTGGCATCAGTGGCATCATCAGGTTTCAGGTCAGCAAATGCTCACATGCAGGTATTGAATCGTCCGCTTTAAAAATAATACGTCCACTCCTGTTTCCATATGCCTAATAGTGTAATTCGATTGATTGAAACAAATCCATTAACGGAGTTTCCGGAGTTATGGGAATATCCTCTTAGCAATTAGGGAATTGTAGTTCGTAGTGTTAGTAACACTAATAATAAGTTAATTTGTTTCGCCGAACTCGCAGCACGCAGCTGGTTGAAGGTTATTCGCTTTCCATCGCATCAAGTTTCGTTTTCAACGACCAGTTTTTTCAGTTGAAAACCGATTCTTAGCCGGTGAAGTTGTTCCGTTGGTATTTAGAGCTAAAATCTTGAACACAATGACGAAGCAAATTAAACTGTACTACGCAGAAGTTAGCACCGCTTCCAGAGCAACCCTGTTGACCGTTGCGGCCTTGGGTTTGGACATCGAGCAGATTCCGGTGAACCTGGCGGCAGGAGAACATCTGACGCCGGAGTTTTTAAAGGTAATCTTTTAGATTTTTATGGTTTTTGGCGGCTTTATACAGGATGTTCGCGCGAAAATTATCCACCCTAAGAAGTTCAAATTTAAAATTAAATGTCATTTTTACTTATTTAAAAAGTGTTTTGTTTAAAAATGTTGATTAGATATTTTATATTTAATTTTCAACGGGGATGTTCAATCAGTTCGCTTTGCCAATAAATATGTTAATATTATTGCACAATCAGTCAATCTAAGCACAGGCGCAGAAAATTACGTTGGTTGCACCGTTGGACGGATAATAACAAAAATATTAAGGTTTAAAATTCAACCAAATTCAAAAAATTCAGTTTCCCACTCGACGTCATCTTACGAAAAAAAAACGAGACGTAGTGGGTAATATGGCGAATCAAATTAAGGATACGGCAACAGCGCCATGTGATCCTTTAACCGTTCTTTGTGCTGACAAGGAATATTTAAATTTGTGTTACTTTTGTAGCATTTTTTAACCTTCGAATTTAATTTAATTTTGAAACTTTTGGAGTGCAAGTGTATTTAAATATAACGATGAACTACAACCGAAATATTTATTGTAAAGCAACCTCATCAGCGGGTCGTAGTTTTTTGCTTCCCATTCGTTGAACTATGGTTAGTATTTGATGCTCATGCATAAATGTCCTTTTTAGGTTATACAACATTACATGTTGATTGTTTTTTCAGCTCTCTTAATATTTCTGTGTAATAGTTCAGTATAAATTTCGAATATTTCGTTTTTTTTTATAATTTAGTTTAATAACATAACCTAACTGCACCACAAGCAAAGATTTTGCAGTGGTGCCAATACCTAATTTATTTCTTAAATTTGGGTCGCCCATCGTGGGATTACGTCACCAGAGGCCATCTCCCCGTTTTATAATGAGCGAAGTTTGATCGTCATTTTGAGGGTGAATTTAATTAGAAAAATTCTAAATTTTGTTTGTGATACTGATAAGTTAGTGATAAGCATTTCGAATGGAGTATTTTTCAGCGGCGGATTAAGGCATATGGGGGCCCTAGGCTGAGCCATCAAGCCTGAAGCCATTCTTTGACCCTCGCAGCTAAATTTTGAAACGATGGCAAAAAATCATTTTTTTCATAATTTATTATGAAAAAACAAAATTTATTTAAAATTACCTAATATATGTATCAGTAAAAATGAATATTTATGAAGAAGATTTAGATTTTCTTCAATTAATAGAATACGGTTTCCCAAAAAAATTACGAGAGGAAGAACCATAATTTTACAAAGAAACTGTGATGCTATTTATTTTCCGTTCCGAAACTGTTTTGTCATTTACAATATCTATAATCAAATCCTTTGATAAATAGTTATTTTTCTTCGCCCCCCCCCCCCCCCCCGCCGGTCACAAAGATTTCTTTCCTGTAGCCAGCTTTTTCTTTTCGTTATTGTTTCTTTTTATTTTTATAAAACTTTTTCAATGATTCTAAACTGCTTTCATATAACTTGAGGGAAAGTGCATTAAATAACAAATTAGTGCAAAATGGAAACTGAAGACAGTTATCCTTTTCCAAGCTATTTTGTTTTCCTCTGACGATGCAGGGGCATACCGAAAGCACTATGTTGAGGGGGGGAGGGAAAGAAAAATAACCAACTAGGAGAAGATAAAAATTCAAAATTGTCGACCTTTTTTTGCAAATTCCTTCCGAGAAAAACTCTCCACACGTCACATGCCGGGAGACAAAAAATAGACATTCTACAAAGAGGAATGTTGTATAAAAACTCTGTAAATTTATTTTACCTTTTTATTTAAATCACATGTTTTGCATATACAGATAATGCTTAACTTCAATGACACAAGCAAACCCACGAAAATATTTGTAGTTGCTTATCTTCTCTATATACAGGGTGAGTCGGGACGAACTCACCAAATTTTAGGAGTGTACTCTACACGCCAATGTGTGTAAGTCCAACAAACTCAAAAGTTGTAATCAGATTTTTTTTCAAATTACGTTTTAAAAATTTGATTAAGACGCTTTATTTTCATTTATTCTTTTTTTCGTCGGTGTATAGGTGATAATCATAGCGTTGTAAAGGGTGTCTGAACATTTATTAAAAAATTGTAATTAAAAAAAATTACGTTAGGTGAAATTTGAAAACAAATGAAAATCGGATTACAACTTTTGGGTTTTGTTGATTTCAATTTACGTATAAAATACACTTATAAAATTAGGTGCGTTCCTCCCGACTCACCCTGTATAAAAGAAGAAACTGACTGATTGATTACGTATCAACGCACATCCCACACTGCTAGATCTAGAAACGTGAAATTTTGCACAGAGGTTTCTTATGTAACGTAGACATGCACTAAGAAAGTTTTTTCTTAATTCAACCCCCAAGGGGGTGAAACAGAGGTCCAATCTTTGTATGGGGAAAAATATTAGATGGTCCTATTAACTCGAAACTTCATAGAAGTACTCTAAAAAAAATATATGTTTAAACACGTGTTTTACAGTTTTTAATAAATCAACCGCTAAGGGGGTAAAATGGGGGTTCAAAGTTTGTAATGGAGTAAAATTGTTATACCGCAGACGAAGTCGCGGGTGCAAGCTAGTTTTATATAAAATTTTAACAGAAAGAAGGAAATTTATTGTATAATTATTTCATTGTCCCACCCGTGACGATGCTATTTTAAGTTTCAGTATGTTAGTGTGATTTTCTCAGAAAATACAACTTTTTGTAAAGTAACGTTTTTTCGTAAAGTTAATTCGTTAAGAACTTTCCGTGACACGCTGTACTTTATTAACATTATATTTAACCATGGACTGTTATAGGCATGCCAAAGGGCCATAAGGGCCAGTGCACATCGCGACAGTGCCAGAGGCCTAAAAGCGCCACAAGGCACCAGAAATTGGAGGTACCGAAAAGCGCCCCTTTATAAGCAGTTTTAATATTTTTCTTTTAGAAGAAGAACCCGGACCTGCATTTGAAATAAAAACATTTTTTTGTGAAGTGGAAGGTTATCGAAATTTGAAACACTAAACCCGAAATTCAGTAAGAAGGTTTAATACTTTAGTGTTGGCTTGGATTTTCTAGTTGATCCGTTAGGCTTTGACAAGTTTTTGTCCTGGCATTGTTTATGTCTACGATTTTCTTATTGTTTCCCAACTTATTTTTATCTTGAATCTTGTTGCTACAATTAATTTAGTACTATTATTGTAGAAAATACGTAGGTACATAAATTGCCATTTCCTTTATAGATTTGCGAAAAACTCAAAAATAAAATGTAGTTTTTTCTTTTTCATCTTATTCTTAATCTTGCCAGTTTAAAATCTTATTCTTCAACGCTAGTCCGGTCTAATATTACAACTAATACAAGTAAAAGTTTTAAACTGACAAGTGTGAGAATAAGACAAGTAAGTTTTATACTATAAATTTATTTCTGAGCTTTTTCGCAAATTTATAAAGAAAAGGGCAACTTTAGTACGCACTTTCGACAATAATAGAACTAAACTTATTACAGCAACTTGTTGCAAGATGAAAATCATTTGGAAACCAAGCAAATCCCTGAACTATCAGAATAATTTATAATTTTTTAATGACGACTTATTAACAATGACAGGACAAAAATCTGTTAAAACATAACTGATCAAGTGATCAACTGCGGGGCCTAGTTCCAAAGTGTACAGTCTTTAGTTTAAACAAATTTACAGAAAACAAGAAACCTCTAAATTGAATGTGATGCCTTCTTTTTAAAATTTGAATATTCCAATGAGATGTCATTATCTATAGATATTTCATGGAGTTCTAGGAAAAAGTTATGAAGATTGTACGTTATGGATCTAAGCCTAATTTTCTACACCAAAAATAGACTTGAGTTTAACCGTTTTGGTACGAAATGATGGTTTATTTCAATTCAGCCCTAAAAATTACATCTGAAAAGCCATCTATCTTATTTATGTTGAAAATTGGAGATTATAGACTTTGGAACTAGGCCCCTCAACTATAAGATCTTAATTTAAACCAGTACTAAAACTTAAACCTTCTTAGTAAATATGAACGTTAATTTCTAAATTAGACCATCAGTGCCAGTGGGTCTGTCAATAATGAATGTAGCAATAAAAGATGTAATTAATAGATAAAACTACAAACAGCGGTTTTTGTACACTTCAACGTTGAGCGTCAAGATCCTTACAATTTTTTAAAATGTTTTTTTTGTTTATTCAAATCATCTTCCAGTAATTAGTTATTGATTTTTTTTTAATTTGACGAAGGTCACACATAACAAAATAACATTAAATACATAAGTATATGCTGTATATGTATATTTAATAGGTATTGAATATCCATTATATATTCAGGAAATATAAAAATGGCATGTAATGTTTGTCAGTTTGTCACGACTTTGACGACTATGTTGGTTCATACTAAATTCACATAATATTCTCCAGTATATCCCATGAATGTACATAATAGATCTTCTGAATTTTAAATTTTGTTTTAAATATAAAAATACACAGGACGTATCGGGGATGTGAGGGGAACGAGCAATATGAATATAAACTAATATAACCTTTTAGGGGGAGTAATCCTCCCCCCCCCCCCACAGACCGGTACGAAAAGCAAATGGTTGATCCCAAATAAAACAATTTGTAAAGTGTGGTTGAAATTTTTTTGGTGCTATATTTCGTTTTTGAAGACCTTTTAAAAAGAGGTACAACGTGCAACACGACATAGGGTTGCGGCTGCATTTAAAATTTTTAACCTCAACTAACTAGCGTCACCGCTCAAGGGGATTGAAAAAATTAAATTATATAAAGAAGAATATCTATTAACCAATAATATACACCTAAAATAATGTCTCATTTTTACTAATACAAAGATATTTGCCCATACCGTCTTTTCAGGTACCCTGTATACCTAAATTAATCTAGGTTACAAGTTAGGTACTATTAGCAAATATTTATTTTTCCGTCTAACAACATTAAGTAATTACCTAATGTAATCATAGTTTAGTGCAATTAGATTTTTATCAATAATACTGTCAACAATACTATTTGGATTAAATCCTGAAGGCCATTTCTAGAGAATTAGGCTGTAAAGGACGTGGGTATATTGAAAGGATTTCTTTAAAAAAGGATATTGCTTAAATTTCCAGTGAGTAATTATTCTGGTAATATTAATAACGCGTTATCTTATCACAGGTATATTGTACAATTTTTTTATCTACGCCCCCCAAAAAGTAAATATAAATGGTAATTATAATTTGACATTTATCATGATTTATTTTCACAATCAGGATATTTAAACTAATAGTACGGGAGCTAGCGACAGTTTTTTTTTGGACAACCTGCTGCAGCACGAACATATTTTTTTCGGGTATTTAAATGCAGCGTAACAACAGCGGAACAATCTGTAACCGTTGTTGCCGAGGCTTTTGTCCTGCTAATTCGGCAGTACAAATTTTGAATCATTATTTACATCATTAAATTTCACTCAAAATAAATTTTACTCGTCAGCAAATAAGTCAACCGACCGACTTTTTTACATGTCCAGGTGCCGGGCAGCGGTCCTTTGTTCCTTCGGCTGCGTGGCAGTACATGATATTATTATTGCAAATATTTCTAATAAACATCTCCCATATTTTTTTTTTTCATAATTTTTTTGCATATTCCAGGCGCAGCATTGTCCCGCGGGTGCGCTGGCAGCACTCGATTTTATCGTTATGAAGCATTTAAATAACCGTAAAAAATTTTGTACTGCAAATGAGACAATGCAAACTGTCGCTAGCTCCCGGACTACAAGAATCGAGGTGGCAATCCTAAGAATTGTGTTGAAATGCTTCACGTCCTTAGTAACCACAATTTTGTTATAAACAATAAATCAGAATAATTAATTTTGACCTTTTTCTAAATTTCTAAGTATTTCTGCATTTTTTAAATAATAGTGATTCAGAAAGTTTGCCTTCTGATGTTGAGGAACAAGCTTTAAAAGCTATTTCCGGCCTGTTACCAGAAAAATCGAAATCAAAGTATGAGATTGTATCTGTTAAATATGAAAAATTCGGTCAAGTGCAAGCTATACTTGCACAATTAGTGCTCCGTGCCATCAGCCCATATACGTATTTTACTACTATATTGTTAGCATCCAATCTACCCGTCGCGCGTCGTTAAAATTTGAAGCAAATATAAAATATTCTTTTGCTTGGTGTTGTACCACGTGATATACCAGAACTTTTGACGGAACTGTCACTGTCAGTTCTGACAGCAGATTAAAATGTGAGCTTGTCGGTTTCCTTTTCGTCGTTTCACCTTTCAAAAGTAAAGCAAAATGTGTTTTTATTGGTGAAAAGTGAATTAAAAGTTAATTATTATCCTATTTACGATAATGACATAGCTAATGTACCGATAATGCCAGTTTTAAGCAGCAAGAAGTGAAAAAATTACTTGTAGTTTTATCGGCGGATAGTCTTCACAAGAATATAAACTGAAGAGTGAAGACATCATTTAATATCAATTTGAGATTTTTGGGCAAAACGGGTAAGAACATTATGTAAATAACGCGAGGCATCATTTGGAAATAAAAAAAACACATTATTTAAGCTCGAATTAAAACTCAAAATAGATAAGTATAATTTATTGTAATTATTAATTTTTATATAATACATTATAATTAAAATCTTCTTGTAATTAATTACCTACGTATGCAAAATCACTTTTTCTTTCTCAACTGACCGTCGACATGCGAAACAAGATCTCATTTTCTATCTAAAATATTATTCTCTATTTCAATATTGTACCTTAACTTAAAGTATATAATAATTTTTACTTACTGCTTTTTCTGATTTTTTATTATAAATTAAATTAAAGATTTATTAGATTATTCACAAAAAAACGCTACGGCGAAATCGAAGGCTTGTCAGATTCAAATTTGAACTTTTGAATATGACAGGCGCGAGCGGCCATGTTGTCATATTTCGTGTTTTGATTAGCTGGGCGGTATTGAGTTCACTGGCTGGGCAAATCACGTGGTTGTTTATGAGGGATATTCAGTACGGCATGTGACTGGTTAGCAATTCTTTCCAAAGGCTACGTCTTTGCTTCATCATTTTTTTGTCGTGCGCTGTATAGTAGTAATACGTATATTCATCAGCCCCCCACTTAACCTGAGCAAACCTCGGCCGCTCGATCTCCGCCCATCTGGCGCGCTACCCGCCGCCGATGGCACCGGCGCCTTATCACATCGCGTATAGGCGGAGCATTGAAAAACGTGTGGAGACAAAAGTTGTTCCTTACATCGTGAAAAATATTTTTTGTCGAAAACTTTTTCTCTAAAACTATTTTCACTATGTGTTCTCTTTTTAGTGTTCCGTCAAACAGAACACTTATGGAATGGAATGGAAAATTTGAAATTTAGCACAGAGATAGGGTGGTGACCCAATTATATACGTTAAGTATAACAAGGTACAGTTTGATTTTGGGGGTTAATTTCGGGGGTAAATTGGGCAATGCAAAAAAAAAATTCAAGGGCATCGTGTAGGGTGTGGTACTGGAACATCGACGCGCAGCATCGATGTTGACCATCGATGTTTACATCGAAGACCAACATCGATGCCTTAAAAACATCGGTTGTAAAACATCGATGTTTAATAAACATCGATGTTATAGATATACTCGTAAATTAACATACTGTCGTATCGGCGGCATCGCAATCGCAAAATTGTAAAATTCGCAGTAAGTGGAGTATGCGCACATCAACTATTTTTTAGGGTTACCTGTCACTAGTCTTGATTATTGATTACTGATTAGGAAAGATATAATTTAATATAATAGTGGCTTTTTATTTGTCACTCCTCTTAGCTGAGCTAAGTTAGTCAGAGAGAGATAGTATAATACATTTAATGAGGCAAAAAGAGACACAAAGATCTGACCATCTCAGCTTAGCTAAGACAAGTGGCAAATAATAAACCACTAATATAATATGGAAGTACTGGGACCTGGGCCATCGACTCAATTCATCGATGTTAACATAAAAAGCAGGCATCGAGGTCGATAAAACATCGTTGTTAAACCATCGATGTATATTACTTTTGAAAAGAATTTCCATAAATTAAGATTGGGAAGTAAAATAAATAACTTAAATCAGATATAAATATTATAATTTATTTAATAAAAAGTTAAATATACTCAACCAAGCAAACCCAGTCAAAACCAACCAAATCCCAAATCAAATAATAACTAAAGAAACAGCATACATTTTTGCATTAAAAAATAAAAACAAACAAAACAAAATAATTGTATACCCTTAAACAATTAAAGAACTTTTAAAACTAAATAAATAATAAGTTTTGTTTTTCCTGTTTATTAATTTAGCTCCCAAAATCTTTTGTCAATTGATTCGGAACGGAAGGTCGATGGTTGAACATCGAAAGATAACCATCGATGTTGACATTGATGTTTGTGACCCCTAACATCGATGGCAAAACATCAAATATCAATAACAAAACATCGATGTTTAAAAAACATCGATGAACATCGCCCAGCACTAGAGGTAGTAGGGTATCAAATGAAAGCTTATTGATTGAAGCACGAATTCAACGATACATTATATTATGATGTATTTTTTGTATGCACTTTTTTAAACATTTTTTTGGGAAAAAACGCTTAAAAAATCTGAAAAAAATCATGAACATTGAGAACTGGGTGCAGATTGAACGAAAATTATCAGAATTGAAAAATTTACAATTATATGGAAACAAACAATTTAATTGTTTATTTCCATATAACTGCTGAACCATTGGTTTTAGAGAAAAAGCTTTTTGAAAAAAAAATTCTCACGATATAAGGAACAACTTTTGTCCCCACGCGTTTTTCAATGCTCCGAGTATACGCGATGTGATACGGCGTTGGTGCCATCGGCGGCGGATAGTGCGAATAATTAAAGTTTTGGGTGTGCTAAACTAAGACCCACTAAGCCCCCCTCCTTAACTACACCTATGACTTGACTGTTTCTGTCAATAATGACAGTACGTGACAAAAGCATGAGTGTGCAAAATAAAATATTTACAGGAGTATTAATAAATCGTTCTTGCAATTAATTTGTCGATCATTCCTTCTTATATACTGTAAAAACAAAAACAATCTTTGGATATTTCTGGCTATAATATTATTCAGGCACCGTCAGATATAATATATAACATAAAGCGCTATTTTATTTACAGAAAGAAATATAAAAGATCTATAAATAGTTAACCTTGGCCATACTTTATTTATGATTTAAAAATGACTTAATAATTAGTTATAAAAAAGATAATAGCTGAACATACAGGGTATCCGAGATGTCTTAGTATGGGCATATTATATCTTTGCTATCAGTAAATTTTATAGTGGCACCAAATTTTAGAATCTTATTGGTTAATAAATCTACTTTTTTATGTAATTTAACTTTTTCAACCCCCTTGAGGGATGACGCTAAGGGAGTTGAGGTCAACAATTTTAAAAGCAACCCTATGCCATGTGGTACCTCATTTTAAAGGTCTTTAAAAAAGAAACATTTTACCTCAAACCCGAGGTCCGTATCTTAATTCGTTTTAAATGGCAAGCCTTTAAAGATTAAAAAAATCGTAAAAAAATTCAATTTGAATACCTTTATTTCTCTTATTGCTTTAAAAAGTGTTCAGAATGACCACTATGAACTTCTTGGCAGCAATAAAGTCGATTTAGGAACTCACTTCTCACATTTTCGAGAATGGCAGGTGTTACTTCTTAGCAGATTTCCAAAATCGACTTTATTACAGCCAAGAAGTTCATGGTGGCCATTTTGAACAATTTTTAAAGTAATTTAATTAATTTAATATAAATAAAGGTACTTAAATGTTAAATTTTTTTCACGATTTTTAATTTTTAAAGGCTTGCTACTTAGATTGGTCCTGGGGGGGGGGGGGGGGCTGAATGGTGCAATTCGGTGAATTTCTTGAATTAGTAGTGCACTTTTTTTGATTTTTGTGTGTCTAAGATGTTGGTCTGGGGAGGGGCTGAAGCCCCCCTGGGTGCGCCACTGTATCCACATACATTAATAAACTGTTTTGTAAAACAGACGATTTGTGAAACAGATTGCAAAACAAAACAAACATTTATTCTTTTAGTAGTCTCATTACATTTCATGTCGTCGACTTTAAGGCGCCTTTTACTTTGTAAATATTCAAATTTATTCTGGGAGGCGGTGAAGTGTAGGTCTGGCCCGTGTCGGTATACCATTAAGCGTTTCGTCAAGTGGAATTTTGCAATTAAATTGTACAATTGTTAGACTGAGAGCAGATAATACATTTTTACGCGTCTTTATACAACCTAGAACTATTTTTAAAAGATGACTATTATGTGTCTGTACAAGGGATTAATAGTCTGCCAGCTCGGTCTCCGGGCAAAACCACCCCATATTTTTCCCCTCATTCTAGCGAAACAGCTCGACTCAGATGTCTTTATAAAATTTGACATTTTAACAGCTTTTTCTTCATCCTTTAGTAAGGTCTAGAAATAAATTGGCAGGCTTTTTGGACCGGGCCAACCCCCTGGAAGACGCGTTTAAAGGTTTGAAAAAATGCATTAAATTTCATTTATAAGGTCTGTTATTTTATGAGTAGCTTTTAAAGAATATTGTAATAATTAATGTTGAATTACAGACGGTTCTGGCAAGGCTAACCTGAAGAAAATCAAGAAAACTTATTTTTATGTCAGAGCGACAGAGGGGGCTTCAGGAAATATTTTTTTTCATAGCTGTAAAAGATCGGTAACAAGACACGTGTTCACAGATCCACCCACCATCAATCTTTACAGAATTGTTCTGTGTTTTTTATTTTGTTATTCTTCTATATATAAAAGAAGAAACTGACTGACTGATTGATTGACTCATTGACTGACGTATTAACGCATAGCCCACACCGCTGGAGCCAGAAACTTGAAATTTTCTGTGGATAGATTTGATTCCAGTGCAAAAATTTATATCGATCCAAACCAAAAAAAGATGCAGGCCGGTGTTTATATGTAGTTTTGAAATTACGCCCTTTCAATCTGCCATCTTGGATTCCCTAGGGGTTAGGGGTCCTGGGGAGAAATTAACATTAGAAATGGAAATAGCAACCATTTGTCTTCTTGGAATATAAATTTCAAGTAAGCAGCTTGCGGTAACGATAAGCGAATGGCCGATCTAGCGGAAATGGGATACACATGTATTCAATCTTACGCCACGCATTTTGCTAAAACTTCTGCTCAAGAATTTTTGCATTTTCCACTGGGAGTCATGCCCTTCCATTTGAGCCGTCATAGATCTCTAGCGCTGTTTTTCGCCTACGCGTCTTCATTTTTCTCAAAAACTTGATGTGATATACGAAGATTTTAAGGTCGATTTCCCGATTTCACCTAACCATCAACCAAAAATCTACCAGAAACAACATTCAAATCTTTTGAGAGAGAAAAAACAAGTCGAAATTTGTTGACCAGTGTCGTAGAAGTGACAGTTAATTTATGCAAATGCATAAGTAGATGAAAGTATAGCCAAGATGCCGAGAAAGATTATGCATCAGTGTAAAACAGCAAATATCCGGCCTTTGAGTACAAAAGCATGTAGGAAATACCCCTAGATAATTCTAATCTAATCTATTGGAAATACCACGGGCATACCGCGGTTGCTGATTGTAAAGGAAGTAAACTGTCAGAAGTGTTTAAAAAAGAAAATACAGTACTGTAAATTATAAAATACGCCCTATAAAAACATATCTAGAATAATTTTTAGTTTCTGCATAAAACATAAGTGAAGTGACACCTCAGTCTTTAGTCACTTCACCTGATGATGCGCTAGATATTTGCTACGCTATAAAAATAATAAAAATAAATATTGACTTTATACTTTAATTTATATAAAGTGTCCCTAGCTCCTAAGTGGATACAATAAAAATGACAAAAGATAACCTAATAAAGTTAATGTATTGTCAATATCAAAGTCAATATTATTTTTTAGAAGTGTGATGTTACCTTTTGATCCGACCAATTAATGTACACAGTCGATAAAAAATAAATGAAAAATACATTTTTCTACGACTATATATTAATAGTCACATTGCTAACACAATAACAAATATACTACGTAGTATAGCACTCATTTACAACGATTTCTCATTTCCATCCACCTAGCGATGCGGGAATGAACCAACGCAATACCTCAATAAGCTCATTTCGGTACTGCTTAAAAGACATAATAAGCCGGGACGCATTTAGGCACAATCTACCATTGATTAGCAATAGGCATTATGCTGTCTTATTGGTTGTTTCTAATCGCAGGTACGTTATGATCTGTCTTGCTTTTGCTAATCAGCGGTATGTTCTGTCTATGCACTTATTGCATCATCTTGCTTTGTAAATCGCGCATGTCTCTTTTTTGTTGTTCGCGTGGTGTGCGCTGCCAGTGACCAAGTGTCCGTTAATTATTGTTAAGAATCGCTGTTTACGTGGGTTTGGCAATATGAATAATGCTTAGAAGTTTCCAGCAAATTGTCGTTATGAACTGGTAAATCAATCGAACAATCAACAGCAGTACTTTGGACTGACATTGATTCCAGTGAAAAATGTATTCAGCGGATAGCAGAATTTTCTTCTTCTTCATAAACCGCTACAGACAACATCCTATTTAACCAAAGACAACATAATTCAGATTAACAAATTTAATTTTCAAGAAACCAGCATAGGCTAACAAAGTTTATAGACTAGAAGTTTCTAAACTGTTGTTAAGCGCCATCCTTGGTCGGTACGCCCAAGCAAGAAAACAAAGAAATCTTTATTATTGGGAACATATCTTTGAAATACTGCTTTACCAACAGAGTAAACGGCGCTCTTTATTGAAATATACAGTATGTCTAGGGATGGAGTTGACAAGAGGAAAAAATCTTTATTATCAATTTTACGATCAAAAGTCATTGTTTATAAAAAAAAATTATGCTTGTCAAAAAAACAAGTTTACCATATAGAAATCTGATGTCAGATGAACAGGATGTTAATAAATTAAGAAAAATGCAAATGCTTTGGAAGGGAAGGAGCATTATTTATTATTTTAAATAAAATGTTTGTTAAACAAAGTGGTTTGTAAAATCCTAAATGCAAATTTTGAAACCAAAATTCTAATTTTTAAATTTATTCTACATAACTTCCTCCCACCCCACCGTATTAAATAAACACCCTCGTCTTTTGTAAACATTTTGGAGAATACCGTCAAGAACTCAAAATATTATTTGGATATACCTGTACAATTCTTAGAACCCTAAGCAATAAAAAAATAATGTCCCACGCGAACTTGCCCGTTCTTTTTGGTATATACTTTTGTGTATAGCTCGATGTGACACCCCTAGACAAAATTATAAACCCGTCCCTGCCCTATAACACTTTCAGCCCACAATGCACACCCCCGGTTACTCGGAGAAAATGTAAAAATTGTTCCTCAATTATTTGTGGATTTTTACTTCCCCAAATCTTACAATTTTGCTTTGTTACATAACCTCCCAGGTAGAAAAATTCTATTGCAAAATTCTGCATTATTTCTAATTTCTTCTAAGAAAAAATTAGGTACGTTTTTCCGACGCAATTGCAAATCGATCCATAATTAAATTACCGAGTCTCTAAAAGACACATGCAAAATGTAAAATTTCTATAGTCTATCCACTGAACGTACGGAGTAATCACGAGCAGACAAGGCGGTGCCGGACGGCCCGGTTTACACTGCACAAGTACTTGCAGAAGTGATAATGCGAAAATCATCAGTGGCGTAGTATATAGGTAAATTAATGAAAATATATTAATTTATTTTAGAAGGTTTGCCACAATATAATGGTTAATATTATAATAGTGACTTTACTACTAAACTAAGCAGGCTGAATAATTGAAATGATTTTATTTGTGTTGTGGACTTTTGTTGTGCCACGATGCCAGATTAACTCGATAGGATTAAATTCACAATGGTACGGCGGCAGGCGTAAAATTCTGCGATTGGTGGATTTGGCCAATTCATCAATGACATATTTGTCAGCACCTTTATTTTCTTTAACAAGAGTTAATAATTCTGCCTTGGCCATATCTTCCTCGAATGAAATAATATGCCTTCTTAGCCATTCTTGTATTTCGGCCTTTCTTGTTCCGGTGTTCGGAGCGTTATCAATACGCCTACTGTGGTACGAAGCATTATCCATAACAATGACAGCGTTCTCTTCTAGATGGCTTAGAATATTTTTGAACCAATTTTCAAATAAATCAGCATTCATGTCTGCGTGGTAGTCACCCATCTGCTTTGACTCAAAAACTAATGAGCCGCCTTCTACGAAGCCGCCATCGGATCCGATATGTAAAATAATCAGGCGTTTCTCTTTACCTGAAGGATTTTTTAATCCTGTCGAAAGATCTTCCAGAAAGGCTTGCCTGGGATGCTCTATTGAAGCATCCACCCATACTTTACTAACAGTGTGTCCCGCACTGACCCAAGTCTCGTCTAGGTAATATATCTTCCTACCTTCCCTTTCCCTTCCCTTTTTCATAAACGGACAAAGATCGTTTTATCCGTTTCTTTGGTGGTAATTGAGGCTCATTCAATACGATATTCATAGTGAATGTTACTTATTCAAATAGAGCTGCCAGATATCCCGATTTTAAAGAAGCAACACAATATTTTTAAAAAGCACTCAACCAACAAACAAAATTATAGACCGTACGCCACAGAACTCAGAATATAAATGAAACACCCGCACCAATTGAATATTGTAGGGTGTAAAGAGGACCGCTTAAATTCCGAAAATTTGACCTGATTTTACCTGAACCTGAATATCAGGTAGTTTTGTTACTCCGTACGTTCGGTGTACAGACTATAGGTTAAGTTGTGGAAAAATGGCGCCAAATTTAAATCCCGAAGTACCTATTCGGACACTCTTTACATAGAAACCCGTAAATACTATTTAAAGCTAAATTTAAATAGCCTGAGGGCATACCAATGAGTAGGCAAGCCTTAAAAATATTAATACCAGATAGGTAAATAATAATAAGCAATAAAAAATAACCTTGACCAGACATACCCACATACCTACTTGTTAAGGTTTAATTTAAAGTGTACTTGCCCAACTCAAAATATTAGTCACGCAAATGAACAGCAAATTCTATAACAAAATAAATATAATTACATTACGTATATCGCGCTGTTAAATGCAAATTGTTACGAAAAATTTATTTAGGAAAAAAAAATTAAAAAATGCAAACTCACTATGAATGATATTGTATTTTTAAAAAAATATGTAGGTTTAGTGAAGGGGCTATTTCCACAAAGAATGTGGGTGCACAGGGGGGATCTAAAAAGGCTAAAAATAAAATTTTGCATGAATAATTATGTATATTGTACAACAAATTTTAAAAATGACTCTTTAAGGCGGCTACAGACGGCATGGCAAGCCTTGGCCAATGCCCGCTCGTTCCAACGTTGGCGCATCGTGTGGATGCAAAACATATGGCAAAGCAAAGCCAACGTTGGCGCTGGCCAGGGTTCGCCTAGTAAGCGGTAATTTCGACACACATCAAAGGGACTTGTTGAAGCTCGCCAGTGGGCTTGATCGCCGTACACACGTATTCAAAATCACTTGCAGACATTCTTTAGAGATGCCTCCTTTCTCAAATTGCCAAGTAAATCACTTCCATTGTACCTAAAAAATTATTTGTAGTGTGAATGCTCATTTAAATATTATTTAGTTAACCTACGTTGTCCTACTTAGATAAAGCGAATTACTCCACCACCTGCGTTTTTTTCTTTTTTTAATAGTTTTTGATAAAAATAATTCAGCTGAACTTAAAAGTAGAGCAGACGCTGCTATCACTTCATCATCGGACTCCATTTTGTCTGTCTTGTATACTTGTAGAGATTCGCTTTCACTTGCCTCGAAAACACTGGCAAAGATAAAGCATGTCGTGTGTACGGTTGTCGTTGCGCGAATATCAAGCAAAGACCAATGTCTCTACCAACGCTGGTTGAAACGCTGGCCACGGCTTGCCATGCCGTCTGTAGCCGTACACGAGTGAGAAGTTTGTTGTTCAAGGGTCTAAATTGACAGGCGTAAGAATAAGACAAATCTAAGTTTTGTACGTTGAAGAAAAGCGCAGTTATATACATATGCTTGCCTATGGATTTTTTGCTGCGGAAGCTGTCTGCTTGTGGTATCAGGGGTTCGTTTCTTAACCTGATGGAATCGTATTTGAAAGGAAGATCCTTTTGTGTAAAAGCTGAGAGCCAGTTTTTGGATTTTTATGAAAATGATACGGGAGTTCCACAGGGGTCCGTGTTGGGGCCACTACTCTTTTTTATATTCGTATATTTTATATTCGTATATTATATATTATATTTTTTATATTCGTCAGAGTTTATCAATGATGGTATAACAATAATGTTTGCAGACGACACATCTGTAATGGTTACAACAGCACGGTCTCCGGAGGGCCCTCAAAGGGGAATCAAGCGTGTTGTCGATGATTTTAATCTGTGGTGCTGTAGAAATGATTTGATTCTAAATGTTGAAAAACAGCATATTATGTAAATTTTAGATCAAGAAGGTGTAAGCCTGCTATAGAAGTTGTTATTTTTAAATGTTCAAATGTAACTAAGTTTCTCGGATTATATATAGATGAGCTGATGCCTTGGCAGAGACATTTGGACCATGTCGCCAAAAAAGTTATGTCGGTTTTTTGCTGTTTCTTGTCTTAGGGACACAGTATTCAATATAATGCATTATTGGACGTCTATTATGCGCTAATCTATTGTCATCTCTCTTACAATGTAACCCTTTGGGGAAATTGTGTTAATAATGAAAGAATACTAATCTCACAAAAACGTATAATACGACTTATCTATAACATACCTACTAAAGAAAGTTGTAAACTAAACCGTATTTCATTAAGTATAAAATTTTAACATTTCCTTGTATATTTATATACAAGTTGCTCCTGTATATAATGTTCACAAGTTTGATATGAATGCAACGTTTAATTCTTATAATACGAGAAACTCATCAAAACTGGTATTGAAAGACTTAGTAAATACGAGAGATCCCCCATATACTAAGTTGCCTGATAATATCAGATTAAGTTTTAATCTATTTAAAAGAAAAGTAAAGGATATGGTTTTAAACAAGGCTTACTATTGTATAAACGATTTTATTTCTGAACATTTTTAAATAATGTAACATAGGATAGATATTTCTTCCACATTTTAATTAATTGTGATTAATTGTATCATGTGATTTCAAAACTGACGTGTACATCCAAATGTTATACTTGGCAAAAGTAGGTACCTACTAATAAAGGTCTTATGTCTTATGTGTTTTTCAGAATAACAAAACTAAACTCATTCTAGCAACAAGTTACAAGATGAAATCCATTTGAGAATCCAGGAAATAGGCTTATGCAGCAATTTTTTTTCATAATACACTAATAACTGCATTCGAAAAGTTTATCCCCAAAAAATTTGAATTTTTTCTGCTTAGATTCATCCTCAAATTAACGATCAAACATAGGTCATTATGAAACTGGGAGATGGCCTCTGCTGACGTAGACCCACGATGTGTATTTAAGAAATAAATTAACCTGTGTTGGTCATCGAGGTTATATGTTATCAAACTAAATTATAAGAAACCGTGTAATATTCGGAATTTATATTTAACTCTTACACAGAAATATTAAGAGAACTGGGAAAACAATCGTTTCATAATTGACCAAATGACGGGGGCAAAAAACTGCTACACGCTGAGGTTATTATTCCACAATGATTTTTGGGTTTTACCTAGGGATGTCGCGAATATTCGGTCTATCCGGCCGGATCCGGATATCCGGCCGGTTGGGCCGGATATCTGGTTTGGCCGGATAATTGAATATTCGACCGAATACCCGATGTATTTTATTGTATGGAAAATTTTTATTTTAAAATAAACAACATACAACACGAAAACCTTAGGTAAGTTTAGATAAAAATAAAAACTAAAACCTAATAATACTGAAATAGTACTAGTAAATTTATGTAACGGAAATACGAACTTAAATTTTTAATATTTAAAATTAACAAATGGAAGATTGTGGTGTAAGTAAATTAACATTTCGTCATTTTCGGAGGAAAGCCGATTCCGCTTTTCTTCAAACACATTGCCTGCATGCCTGCCTCCGAAAAAACTCGTTCGCTAAAAATTGTGGATGCTGGTGCTGACAACTATTTGAAAGCATACACAGATAAGATGGGAAATTTTTTATTTTCGCCTTTCCACCATGTATATGGAGAAGCAGTTCTTTCGATTAATGGCAAATTTAAATAAAACTGAACCTCGGCCTCTATAGTCTTAGGCGGCGGACTTTCTACCGAAGACGAAGCAACTCTTGATATTACATCCCAGACCGACAATTTAGTTTTCTTTGGTCGCAAAGAACTGAGTGGTTCATCATCAGAGTCGGAGCCGGGACTGGTGACAGTTGCAGACACAGGACCACAATCATTAGATGTAGATGCTATGTCTGTCTAATACTAAATAAATACCTAACAAATAACATAAATACCTAACAAATAACTTTTACTATTTCGGTGAAACCCGCCCGTCATTTCGGGGATTCCCGTGAATGTTTTCAACTTTGCACGCTTGACGGCGTCGGCGTACGGTTGCTGCAGGTCATCGGTCTGCATTACACAGTAAAAATTATCTCACGACGGGCATGGCGGCTCGATTTACGTAGCTACAAACTAATTCAATTCGTCCTTTTAAACTGTTGGATATTCGGCCGAATATCCGGATCCGGCGGTTAGCGTTTGGCCGAATATCCGGTTTGGCCGGATAGTAAAAACTACTATTCGCGACATCCCTAGTTTTACCATTATTTCTGTTGTAGCTCAAGGTTATATTTAAATAGATAAGCACTCCGAGAAAAGTTTCAAAATAAATGGAAATTCGAAGATTAAAAAATGCTACAAAAGTTTTGCAAAATACAAACATTCCCTGTTAGTATTAAAACGGCCGAAAGGGAAGGTGCATGGCGGTGTTGCCGTATCCTTAAGTTGATTCGCCATATTGCTCACTACGTTCAGTTGTTTTTGTAGCATGACGTCAAACAAAAACTGAACGCTTTGAATTTAGTCGATTTTTTTGTTATTATATTATTGTAACTCAATTATTAAAGAATCGTTTTGAGAGCATGAACTGCACATACGAAAAATTCACTTTTCTTGTTTCCCCCAAAAAAATATTACAAATGCTGCTAATGATGAACTCTATAATAAAGACAGTGCTCTTCAACAAATCTATATAGTAAATGACTTATACCCTGAATTTCCAGCTCAAATCAATATTTATGCAAACTTACGTGAGTTGGCTTCAATAAATGAACTGGGTAATTTTTAATAATTACAAACAAGTGTGCGGCATCAAGTTTAGCTGATGTATGTAATGCCATTGTGTTGTTTATAACCTTACCAGTTACTATGGCAATGGCGGAAAGATATTTTTCTAAACTGAAAATAATAAAAAACTATTTACGTAGTACGGTGACGAAATAGCGACTTTCAAATATCTCTCTTATAAGCAGAAAACAGCAAAAAGCAAGGAAAAGTTAGAACTGGACGTTTTAATAAACGATTTTGCAAAAAAATGTGAGGCGGCAATCGCGATTTTTAAAAAAATACAAAGCTTTTGCCCCCCCCCCCCCCCCCTGGCTACGCCACTGTTTAGAGTCAACATAACTTCTTTTCCACGTAAACCTTAATTAATTACATGTAATTTTATTTTTAGAGAAATCCTTTACATACAGTTCCAACCCTTGAAGATGGAGACTTCACCATCTTTGACAGCCACGCAATCAACGCTTATCTAGTAGGCAAGTACGCCAAAAATGACTCGCTCTACCCCAAAGATCTTCAGAAGAGAGCAGTTGTAGATCAAAGATTACATTTCAACTGCGGAGTGATGTTTCCCAGAGTAGGCGCCGTAATTGTAAGTATATACGTATAACATTTTTTGGTAATTATTCGGATTACCGGAAACAGCGAATTTTTTCATGAAATTTTGCACAGACCCTAATTTTGGGTCGTAGAACACGAATCCGAAGTCAGTTTTTGGCGGTCTCGTATGGTTTTTCAAAAAAAAAAATTTTTACTTTTAGGTTAGCTTTTTCAATGAATTTCTTTAAATTTCGGCACTTTTACTTAAACACATCTATACAAGTCATTACACACTATTTTTCTGAACCATATTTAGGCAAATTTAGGTAAAAACACATTAAAAAAACAGAGAAAATATCAAAAAACTGAAAGAAAATAAACAGGCAGCCCGAGGTTATACATTCTCGAAATGTCGCCAATGTTGCCAAATTTACAAATGGTTTTCCCCGCAAATGTTAACAATTTTAACCCAAGCAAACCTGAGCAAAAAGGTGGTCAGGTTTGCTCAGTTTTCATTGATATAGATACATATATATCTATATCAATGAAAACTGAGCAAACCTGACCACCTTTTTGCTCACCCAACCTGAGCAAAAAGGTGGTCAGGTTTGCTCAGTTTTCATTGATCTAGATATGTATGTATCTATATCAATGAAAACTGAGCAAACCTGACCACCTTTTTGCTCAGGTTTGCTTGGGTTGGGTATACACCTTTTTGTTCAGATATGGTTGCATGCATCAGCATGCATTTCAATAAAAAAATAAGTAAACGTGACAACACCGGACAGTCCGGACACAGAAATATATTGTTGACAGGTAGGAAAATAAAGGCGGCAACCAGGGAATAAAATGGAATTTTCTATCGAAAAAAGCAATTTTCTTAGCTATTTTTGCCTAAATGTGGTGTTTTGTGTGACGAAATAAAATAAAAATTATAAGTTTACAGATATGTTGAAGTGAAAGTGTCGAAACTTAAAGGAATCTATATAAAAACCTAACCTAAAAGTTAAAATTTTTTTTTTGCAAAAACCATACGAGACCGCCAAAAACTGACTTCGTATTCGTGTTCTACGACCCCAAATTAGGGTCTGTGCAAAATTTCATGAAAAAATTCGCTGTTTCCGGTAATCCGAATAATTACCCATTTTTTTAATTTGACAAACTTGTTTAATTTGACAAACGTTTTTTAATTTAACAAACTTTTTTTTTAATTTGACTAAACACTTTTTAATTTCTCAAACAATTTTCTTAATTTGTCAAACATTTTTTTAAATTTGACAAACATTTTTTTACTTGACAATTTTTTTTTAAATTGACAAACTTTTTTTAATTTGACCAACATTTCATCCCGTCTCGATTGAATGGAACAATTCATTTCGGCCAATCCCGTGTTTTTCGTAAAGCTTTGTATAGGGTGATCCAAAAGTATCGGGACATAGGGGACAACAGTGGATTTCTAGCATTAAAATACTACTACTTAGTTAAACTTGTTAAGTTCGTAAGTTGATATGGACATAGATATAGGGCGTTTAAATAAGAATTTTAATTTTGATTTCCTTGAATATTCTAAACAATTTTCGACATACTACCTTAAAAAGCTTTAATGACGTCAGCAAGTGCCAGTTTATGACGTCAGTTTCATTAACCACTATAATGAGCGGAGTCGCTTTTTTTTGTAACAGTATTCGCTCTTATTCGCATTAGATTATAAAAGGAAATGGTTAAGCTATGCTGACCAATATCCGTTCTTAAATTGTCGTTTTCGTATAAGTACCGGAAACCAAGGGAAACCGTCAATTTAGCACAACCGAATTTTTAGTTATGCTTTTCCTGTGGTTTTAAAATTTAATTCAAATTTTATTGATAAATTTATTATTAATAATATAATGTATTAATTAAGTTTCATGATTTTTATTATCATGCCACGTTATAGGTAGTTAGTAGACCTAAATCCAGAAAGTACGGGAAGGGGAGGGGGTAGGGTTGCCAACCGTCCTCTATTCCAGAGGACAGTCCTCTTTTTTGTCGTACCGTCCTTTCTTCTCTGCCGCATAGAAAAATACCTCTATTTTATAGATACTAAACTAAAGGTTTGTTCTTTTGTGTTGCACGAAACTGCACTGATTTTTTGCTTATGGGAAGTTATGGGTACCCAGTAAACACAAGGTGGCTGCTCCAGAACCGGACAGAAGCCGCACCCGGCCCGAAACACGGCAAACCCGGCGAATTGTAGACCATGCAGCGTACGCGACCGGGCATGTCCTCTGCCGCAGCGGTCCATAGAATGTAATGCCGCTTATGGCAGTGTTGCCAACGGATAGGAGTAAAAATTTCAGAAAAAATTATCAGATCTGAGGAGAAATTATCAGATTTTTCTTTGAGATTTGATGTACTGTTAAAGATAACCCAACAACGCTTTTTTATGTTGTAACTTCACAACTATCTAATTTTCTTCTAAAAATTTTAGTTCACTTTACCTTGCGTTTTCACCAAAATACAAAAAGGTGAAATATTCATTTATTCATTAAAGTATTACCACTTTTATAAAAAAAACACCTTAAGTATCTTTCTTCGTTTACAAAATGAAAGTGCAAATTAATAAAAATAATTTTTGAAGTAAAGGCCGAAAAAAATATAAAAAACTTGGTCTCTTAAATTATTTTAGATTAGACTTTTGATAGTGGATCTATGTCGATTTTCAAATGAAAGTCAAAATCATGGTGGATCCTGATAATAATTATCAGGTCATTAGCAATACTGGCTTATGGGTCATGAGCGGCATTACAGTACAGGGCGCAGTACCGTTGGAGATCCGCTGTCCGTCCACTGGCGGATTAGCCAAGTACAGTGGATGGCCCGTACACGGCTAGGTGCAGTAATCCGTGGTTTTAATACAAATTTAAGATGGCCCGCACTGGGCATTTTACCAAGACTTTTACAGCAAAATAGTCACTGGAAATTAACAAAAATAATTTGCACTTGCACTTATATCAATTCTATACAAGATATTTTAAATATAAATTAATAATTTTTGTCCCTAAACTTGGGGTATGCCGGGATAAAATGCAATTCCTTTTTGAAATTTTAACTTATTTTATTGTGTAAAAATGTTTCTCTAGAATCACCAATGCTAACGTTAACCCTCTTAAATTATATACATTTGAATATACAGTTCATTTTGTTCTTTATAAAAACATGCTGAACATTGCTCTCAGTATTTAGATAAAAGAACTATTTTCAAATTGACAAACTTTGCTTATTTAAAGAGATACAAATAGATTTTTTGACAATTGACATTTTTCTTTTTAGGGCGCTGTGCTTAGAGGTGGTGCCAAAACCATCGAAAAGGACAAAGCCGACCAAATTATCCAAGCTTACGATTCCCTCGAAAAGCTTCTTAACGGACACAATTATGTCGCTGGAAATGAGCTAACCATCGCTGATTTCAGTTTAGTAGCTACTGTATCCAGTAGCAACGCAGTGATAGTACCCATTGCTGAAAACACCTATCCTAAACTAAGCGCCTGGTTGTCCAGAATGCAGGCCTTGCCTTATTATAAGGTAAATCAAATTGGAGTCGACCAGTTTAAAGGCATGATTAAGAGCAAACTGGCTTAAAGCCCTTTTTTATGTTTTATGTGTGTATTTTTTACTATTTTTGTTTACCCTTGTATACGGTAAATTTATGTAAAATATTATATATTTATAAATGTGTTGATTAAATAAAGCTATTTCAGTATACCACACCACAATGTTTTCTTACAATACCTAGAAAATCTCTGCAAACGCTGCAAACTCTGTTACGCACTTGAGTATATTTTCGCGATTCGCGAACAAACACTTTGCATCCAATAGGCGTTAAGATCTGAGCAAGCGTGTATTGTGACGTTGGATGGACGCGGAAGGAAATTATAGATAGTATAGTCACAGTTTAAAAAACGGGCTTTTCAGCCCGAGTTTTCTCAACTGTGCATGGTATAGTAGACCTAAATACAGGAGCTAGGGGGGAGCACCAGCCCGGTAGTCTCCCTCTTGTTTGCGCCACTGAGTGTGACTGACTGCTTAAACAGTTTTCAAAATACATTAAAAAAAAAAAAAGGATTTGCTCTAAACGCGCTTTTTGCTTAACTAGAGATGGAACATTCTCGAGAATTTATTTTTGGGAAATATTCTCCGAGAACAATGAGAATTTATCGGAAATTTTGGAGAATTTGTTATCATAGGTATGTTGGAGAATTTTATGTTTTGACTGCATAAATTGAAAGAACATTTTTTTTTACCAAAAGTAGTTCTTACAATCATTTTATCTGGAAAAATAAAGAGATGAAGAGATGGAACATTCACGAGAATTTATTATTGGGAAATATTCTCTGAGAAAATGAGAATTTATCGGAAATTTTCGAGAATTTATTTTATATGTTGGAGAATTTTATGTTTTGTTTGACTGCATAAATTGGAAGAACATATTTTTTCACCCAAAGTAGTTTTTACAATCATTTTATCTGAAAAAATAAAGGGATAGCACTGCACAATACCTCATTTAGAAAATATTTAAATTGCAAATTAACGTGATTACGCATCTTAGTCAAAATAAAGACACGTTAAATTTTTATTTCCATTATTTTCGAGTAACTTTATTTATAAATAAAACACAACTAGAAACGCATTGTATAAAATAACATTCCTAAACAAGTTGTTTATAACAACACAGAAAATAAATAAATATAACGATACTCCAAGCTCCATCTATGATACAATAGCGGCATTAAAATAAATTACCATAAATTTCCCTAAATTCTCATAAATTCTCGGCGAATATGAATTTTCCCGAGAACATTCTCGTTCTCGGAAATATTCTCGGTAATGTTCCAGAATTTATATTTTTTTATAAAATCATAAATTCTCGAGAATTTATGCTGGGAAATATTCTCGGTAATTTACCGTTCTCACGAGTTCCTTGAGAACATTCTCATGGCACATCTCTATGCTTAACCATTTTCAGGAAGGCTTATTTTGTTCACAAACGCATAAGAGCGATTTGGCGGATGCGAGGACCAGATAATAAATACCAAAATTTGCAGTGGAATTACAGCAGAAGCTCTTCGAGTCAACTTGCAGACGCAAGTATTTTAAAACAGTGCTTATTCTGCTCATTCAGATTTACTTGGTTACTGTCTAACCTTCTAGCATCTGGAAGTTGACTTGCTTGGAGGGTACCTGTAGATAAAGGTGCGTTTACATTATGCAAGTTTTGCTTGCACAAGTGTCTGCTTGCAAGTACCTACTTGTACATAAAATTTCAAAATTTTATGTTTAGACAATTCAAATAAATGTGCAAGATTTTTGTAGGCGAAGTTATTTTTTTTATACATATTGATGTATGTTTTTTTAAATAGAAATATTAGAAAATGTCAATTTTCGTGTAATAAACGTTTTTTGTCATGCTGGTATGCGAAGAATTAGGTGTTATACTGCAGAAAATAAAACCCCAACCAACATTTTTTCATATGCGGCATTTTTATTTCTATATTGAGCAGTTATTCTAACATTCATATTTTTCATAAATGTCTAAAAACTCTCTATTTGTTCATCCGACCATCTATTCGACGCCATTTTCACATTCAACTACTACTGCAATGACTTGCAACCTTGTTCACACGTCAAATTTATAGTTATCCAGGTTCTAGCACGCAAGAAAAATAGACCGGCATTCAACTTAACTTGCAGGCTAATTTTGTTTGTACAAATAGTTGAGCAAGGAGCAGGTACTTGCAATTCAGTTGACATTAAACAAGTACTTGCAATCAAGCGCTTGTGCAACAAAACTTGCATAATGTAAAGGCGCTTTAATTCAAGTTTTCTTAAACTTGCATGCTAATTTTGCTTATACAAATGGTTAAGTAAGTACTTGCAACTCAGTCGGCCTTAAACAAGCACTTGCACAGCAAGTACTTGTGCAAGCAAAACTTGCATAATACCTATATAAAAAGGCTTTGATCTACTGTAAGTTCGCTAATCCGTATTTCCGCTACCAGTGAATGTAGCTAACATGGCCGCATGTTATCGTGATCTTAAGCCATTTTTAAATCAGTGACCAAGTCATGACCTAGTCAGACCATTGGGCAACACTGTCTCATTTAATCTTAATACTTTGATTTTTTAGGTTAAACATTGAGCATATAGAGCAACGTTGCCAAATAAGGTGGCGTAGTCATGACTAGATCACTGATTTAAAATCGCCTTTAGCGACTTTACTTGTACTCCAACGTAAAGCCGACGTCCCATGTGCGGAATTAAAGACGGAGGCGGAACGGAAAAGGCGATTCTATTGGTTGCTGGGCGGCCATGTGACAATTTTTGACGTTACGCTTGTATTCCGCAAAAAGTTCGTCTGGTTTAACTTTTTGCGGATGTCTGCCTAATATCAGATGAGTTTTGTTGACACAACACAAAGAAACATAACCCAACTTGTTAATTATTGCCATTTTTTTCACAAACAGCGGTTAGGTTTAAGTTCTTTGGGTTTAATAGTAAGTATATGGGTTTAGGACTTCTCTAATCTAAGGGTTTAGGTGTAATGAGTTTGGTGTAGCAGAGGAAATGGATATTATGGTAAGTAAATGAATTTTTTTGTGAGTTTCGAGAAAATAATTGACCTTTATTACACTCCGTGATCTCTTACAATTAAATCTTAAGTACCTACTTACTTTTGAATCTTTATAGTACCTACAGAGTATGGACATTAAATTTGAAAAGTATGGGTTTGGGTTACTGTTTGGTACCTATATAATATTTCTCTTTCCCGTCCAACCTTGGCTAGCACTAAAAGAACTCTATATTTTATAATACAAAAAAAGTTTTTAATCCCTTCCCTTAGTTTTAAGACAGTTGAAAGATAACAGTGGGTTCCGAAGGAGGTTAAAAGTAGTGTTGCTGGTTGTGAGACCCTACTATGACATATCAGAGATTTTTGATCAAAACTTTAATTAAAAATTTTACTGTGATGACGGTAAAACTTTTGGTTTTACATTTTTTGTTTGTATCTCGACTTTTGACTACTTTGTTTTACAAGACTTTGTCAGTTAACAATTCAGGGGTAGCCTTGTGGTACCAGCTTTTTTATCGATTTTAATTTTTTTAGATAGGATTTAGTTAGCTTAGCTTGTTACTTTGACATGGACTTGATCGAGGGGCGGCTCACTCCCTTAAATCTGTGTACATACTATTGTCAAATCGCATTAAATCATTTTAAATCTTTCTTAAATCATTAGATTTTTTAATTTTTTTAAATCACTTAGATCAATTTAAATGGCTTTAAATCATTTGAAATCAAGTTAAATCACTTTATTTCATGTAAAATCGATTTAAAGCACCATAAATCATCAATAAATCACAAAAATCACCTAACATTCGTTAAATCATCATCACAATTTGGCATCGCCGACAGTGCTGGGCAGCGCGTTACAGCATTTAAATCGTTTTAAATCAGATTAAATCAATACTGATTTAAAATCAGTGTACACCTTTTTTGGGAGTTAGCCGCCCCTCGGACTTGATGTTAATTTAAGATAGTCAATTTTATTGTTGCTTTGTCTTTAATTTGACCCTTTAAATTGTGCTGTTATTTGGCTGTGGCTTCTGTACACAGTACACAGTAATCTTAACTTTTATATTTGTAGATATACATAATATTTTTAAGCCTTTATTTTGATGTCTGTATATGTACCGCTTTGTCAGTGAGAATCCTTGTATTCTTCGGATAATAAAGCATTATTGATTGAGTGATTGATATGTAAAGCAAAAATTGTCAGTAGCCAACTGGAACAAGAAACTTAAAGCTTTAATCCTACCCTACCCAAAAGAAACTAATTCTTTTAATTCCTGATAGTTTATGAGTCATGAGTGATGGGATATTGCTTATGTATGTATTTATTTGCAGCAATATAAATGTGGTTACTGCCGGTTTTTTATTAACTCCCAGTGCATTAATTTATGGGAACATGAATGTTTTGGCCATTATAATGAAAATATGAATGACCTAGTTTCTGACGAAAATAATGTTTTAACTGTAGGTAAGTTAAATTAAAATATTAAAGTAAAATAAAGTGTTTTTAAAAGTGCCTATTATAATTTTGAATAAGCTTTGACAAAAATGTCAAATATTTTTTCTTCAACAAGTTATAGACTTGTACAAATAAGTACTTAATTGTGGGTGGCACAATATAGGTTTCGCATTAAGGTATCTAAATGTCCCAATAATAGTCGATACCTTAACAAGAATTCACTAGTTGTTATAATTTTTTTAGGGGAAGAAACTGCAAATAGTCTCAATAAATGGTACTTTTATATTCATTGGCTATAGCTTTTTAAAACAGGAAACATTTACCAAATTTAGTTTGTATTACTGTTTAACACATTAAAGAAGTTAATGCATTTAAAATAAAATCTGTGGCAATATCTAATAGGATATTTTTCTCAGATCCTGTTGATCTACCGTGAACAGCATGTCACCTTTATGTCACTTAATATATCATACAGATATCACATGACCTGTAGTTCACAGTGCATCAACAGGATCTCACGAACATATCCTGTATGTGTTTACAGAATTCAAAATATTATAAAGGGTGATAATTACCAGTTGGTAGTAGTAAAAAATTAGGTTTAGATGTAAAAATTGTGATTTTTAAACTGAAAGATATCGATCTCATTTAGACTGATTATATTATGATGTTAGGTTTGTGTAATGTTTTCAAACTGACTTATAATTACCTAATCTGTAAGTAGTTCAGTTAATAAAAATAACTTAATAAAATAGAGTTTTATTTCTACAGAAGATAATAAATGACTAGGAGTGAGAAACAAGTCAGGTAAAACAGGATCGGTACCTAAAGTTTGTATCTGCAATCACACAAAGGCGTAGTAGGTTACAGCTAAATTGATTAAAATGCTTTGGGCAGCTGAATATGGATATAAAAATACTTGTGTGTACTGTTAAGCTATAATCTGTTGAGGATAAATAGAAACAAAACAGCATTGTTTTAATTTTTATTTATTAATTAAATCCAACAATACAGTACACAAATCTACCAAAATAAAAATTGCATAAATTTGCTTTTAGATCAAAGTTAAAGAACTTATTGTAAATAAGGTAAAATGCAACAACAGATTTAAAGCATACTGTTAATATAAAACAACTCTATTTTGTGTCAAACTAGACAAAAAAGGACAAAGTAGTAGGTGACATAATACCTAAGTATGAAAATGTAGGTACTGATCAAGAAATATTAAAAGTCATTATTCAAAGCTTTTTCCCACTGCCAATCAACAGATCCAGTAGTACAAAAGAAGGTGGTGAACTTTTCCCTAATAGTAGCAGCATTTTTGCTGAAAGTATTTGTGCCAGTTCTTCCAATGTTCACTAAGCAGGGTTCTCTATTATTGCTTGAAGTATGTCCTGTCCCAAAATATTCATGACACTGACTTGGATCTTCTGCTAAAATATAATTATGCAAACATACACTGGCTTGAATAATTTTTTTCACGCTCGATTCGCTTGCTATAATACGTTTTCGAAAAATTCGCCATCTAGCTGCTAATAATCCAAAACTGTTTTCAACAACCCTTCGGGCCCTACTCAATCTATAGTTGAAAACTTTCTTGGGTATATCCAAAGGTCCCCTGCGGGGAAAGGGTCTCATCATGTAACTAGTTAATTGGAATGCTTCATCTCCAACTAATACATATGGTAAATTATTATTATCGGGTGGTGGTACATTCAGTAAGGTGTTTTCAAATCCCTGACCCATCTGACTATTTTTAAAAATACCACTGTCACTGAGTCTTCCCTCTGCCCCTATATCCACCATTATAAATTTATAATTTGCATCGGCAATTGCAAGCAGAACATATGAATGAGATCCTTTGTAATTATAATATGTTGATCCAGAATTGGGTGGAGCCTGCAAATAATGAAAGAAATTAACTAAGGTAGGTATTCATCATACAATATTCGAAATAGGAATGATCTGGTAATAGGTGTTGTCTGTTAGAATAGAAACACGGTCTCACTCAATTTCACTTTATTTTACTAATAATTATTCGAACATGTCAAGCCAATTAATTCTCTACCGCGCGCTCGTTCTTGTCCCATTTATCACTGACTCTCTCTTCGTCAAACATGCCAGGCGAGTTCCCAGCGACGTGACGTACTGGTTCCATCTCATTGGTCACCTCTGCGTCGGTACTTCCCAGCAAGTCAGGGTTATTCTCTAAGATTTGACAGGACGCAGACGGCATAGGGTACTGTAGTCTACAAAAATGTCAGGATGGCCCTAAGTAACTGGCGATAAATTTTTTTAATAAATTGTCCAACAACATAAAGGGTCTACCAAAGCCGTTTAAGGCTAGGGTTGGGAGGATTTTAATGAGGGGTGCATTTTTCGGTGGCAATGAATATTTTAATTGCGATATGTTTAAATGTTAATTGTGATACTTTTTTGTATTATGTAAGTAATTTAAATTTTTTAATTTGTGATATTTTAATACTGCTTTGTCTTTAGAGTATCTTGTCCTTGATCTTGTCTTACACCTAACTTTAAAATTGATTACATTAATATTTTTTTTCATCTTGACTTGTGTAAAAACCATCATGGGTTATAACATGAATAAATTATTATTACATACAGGTATACACTGCACAGAATATAAATTCCAAATGTCACAAATTAAAACAGAACAAAAGCAAAGTATATAAATAAAACAGAGTTTGTCTGGTGATAGACTTCATGAAAGAGTTGTTGCTGCCTTGAGCATCTTGCAGTTATAATTAACATATGGTTTAGGCTAGGAGAACAACACCATACTTATGTACATATATTATATTAAAGTAGGTCATATCAAACAATTTTTTTAGTTATAAGTATGTGCAAATACACATTTTAATGAGAAGTCCCACCTGTATCTCGATGTGTTTTCCATCTATTGCCCCAATACAATTTTTAAAGTTCCATTTTTGTTCAAATTCCCTAGCAATTTTTTTCCAGTTCCCTTCAGAAGGTTTTAAAAAAACTTCATCTTTAAGTTCATCCCAAATGGCTTGACAAGTTTCGGCTATAATTTTTGATACTGTATTTGGTGCAACCCGAAAAAGATATCCGATTGAAGCCATGCTATCACCAGATGCCAAGTATCTAATGGTTAATTGCAGCCGAATTTCAGGACTTACAGCTTCTCTAATGAAATTTTGTCTTTTTATTTTTGGGCCAATTATATGAAGTAATTGAAAAAACATGTCGGGAGACATTCTAAAGAAATTAATAAACTTCCCTGGGTCTTTTTCCATCATTTGTATCACCAAGTTATTACTAGCTCCTTTTTGATATCTCTGGTCTTCCGTAAATATATCTCTTACCCAAATCGTTCTTTTTGAGTGTGCTGAGTTAAATTTCACCATCAAATAAATTTTACAAAGTTTTTTAAGGTTCTCATGGTATTTTATTCCGTATCGTACGGGAACGTTTTGTTTTTTTTTAATGTACCCTTTAATTATTAATAAAATACAATTACTGTCCATCGTTGACAATTTAAGCGCAAGTAATTAATAACAATCTTCTGTCGCAGAATTTCTAATCGAGGTTATGTTATGACTGTCATGTCATGACTGTTTGCATGCTTCCGCCAAAAACGTGCGGAACACATGAGGTATGTTCCGCTAAAAAGTGCGCATTTATTTCTGCGTATTTCCGTCATTAATTCCGCACATGGGACGTCGACCTAAGGATAGCCACAACTTTGTGACATTTCCCGCCTGTAATCTGACAGCTGTGACACTGACATTGACAACAGTTAGAAAATGGCGTTTCGTGACTTTTAGCACATGTCAATTTTCTCCGGTAAGAAATTTAGAAAAAACTGCGTTTAAAATCTTTTAATTTTTAAATTTCTTAGTTTTTATAGTGTATAAATCATCCCCAGACATAGGGTGAACTTTTTTTACGGGTAGGAACAAATAATAAATGAATTCGAGGTATTCAATGACGTAAACATTTTTGATCTTGAGTGGGTAATAATTTTGTTCTGTCACTTCATTCAAAAAAATATATTTTGCAATATTCTAGTCATAATTTATGACCTATGTCGCAACTATTAAACTTTTTGCTATTTTGATTGTGCACAAATCCTAACATTACAGCCATTGAGTACTTCTAGGTCTCTGATAATTTCCTGTTGGCAAGAGGACACCGAAGAAACTATCAAGATTTGCCTAATAACGGATTCGGTAAGTAACTTACTACCTATCATATCTTCGACATTGTATTACCAAAAAAGATATCATAATATGACTGCAAATTCTTCTAAAATTATCTTTTGGAAATCAGCCAAAATGTGCCGATGTTTTTTTGACCCGAATGCAAAAAACAATAAGTATGTATATTTTATTTTTAATATTACGTACAGTTTCTGTCAAAACTAGGACAAACAACATAGATATATTTTAATCCTATGATATATTTGCAACATCATTTAAAAAAGAACAATTAAATTGAGTTGTAAATAACACGAATAAGTTTCTTGGTAGGTACCTACTTATTAAACTTATATACATATGGTGTCTTTACGGTTAATGTGCATGTAGATGTATATTTAATTCCATCACTTATTCTAATTATATCTATGGTATATGGTTGCAGTTCATTGTTTATATTTTATATCAGTTACAGTTTTTGATTCTTATTGCTGTACCTTATCAGTTGTTTGACACTTCAAGAAGTAAACATAAATTTTTGTGCTGTGATTATGTGCATTGCATTATTAGAAGTTAAATTTATTGTTTATGATAATATTGATAACAGGTCATATCCAGAGAAATAAGTGAATTTTAGGATAACACTTCAGTACTTACAACAAAATTTAACAATACAAAAATGTACTCATGTTAAAGTAAAGGGCTGTGGGCAGTGTAGTATACATAATTGGATAAAATAATCCTGTGTTATACTAAAAACTAAAAAATACTACTTTTTAAAAGCCCAACTAATTCGGACTACCAGTCCTAAACTATATCATTGGTGACTTGAAAAAACAAATTTAATAACCCAAACCAATATCTGATGCCCCTAATTAGCCATCATACCACTTGGCAGTCCAGGATTGAGATTTAAATCAGTTGATTAAAATCATGATTTTAATCAAGTGATTTTTAATTTAATAATCATGATTAAAATTAAAAAATTAAGCTTAAATCAGGATACTTAAAAACATATTTATTCATAAAAATAAAACTTTCATCTCCTTTTGATACAAAGAAAACCTTGATGCATTTTCAGTTTTATAATATTCATTATAATACTTGAAAAGGAATGTAGCTGCCTTTCACAAAAATAAAATTTAAAAAAAAAATTCTTTTAATACAAAAAAAAATAGAGAACATAACCTAAAAGTAAAAACGAAATATTGTCGTGCTTTTATAATACAGGCACAGAAAATCTGTGATACAGGGTTCCCACATTTCTGGACAGTCGGGGAATGTCAGGGAATTCCAAAGTGGTCAGGGAATGTCAGGAAAAACTAGTTGAAAACCTGGTAAATCTGCCTTTTACAGTTTTAGATAAAAATAATTTCCGAATGTAAGTTGATTATGTTATGTTATGTATTATGTTAAATGTTTAAAAATAGATTATGTTGAAAATAAGTACGAATTTAAATTAAACATATATTATTGTATTTAAATAAAAAAAAATCGGATTTTTTTGATCTATTTAAAAAAAATCGGATTTTTTTGATTTATTTCAAAAAAATCAGCAACCCTGGTTTTAAACCAGTTTTGTCCACTGCCTCGCTCAAAACCTTAAAAAAGTGGTCCTTTGCCAACCCTGTAATTTACTACTTTGTTTTATGACAAACAAATATATTTGAGTTTCTTACCACATAAACTATCATATTTACTAAATCCAGAATTTAGTATTAACTAGAGATCGCACGATATGACTTTATTTTCCCGATACGATATCGACCGGTCGATATCGGCCGATACCGATACATGCCGATATACCGATACCGATATATCGTATCGGCAAAGACATACGTGCATGTTTCAATGTTTAGTTTTTATCAGGATTGGAAAAAGTCATGACTTTTATAAAAAAAGCCAAAGACTTAAATCATGTGAATTAATTCATGCCAACCCTGGTTTTTATTATGTCGAATATACATAAAAAAATACAAAATACGGTTCTGAACCTCCAATTCGCTAAATCCTGTACGTATTCTGTATCAATTTCCGTTTTTCGTTCATGCGTTTTCTGTTTGGGCGAAAACGAGAATCGGGGAAGTCCCGGTTTATCATTCCGTCACGCGGTATAACGTTTCTGATTGGTGAAGTTTCGGGGAAGTCCCTGTTTAATGTTTTCAGTATTGCTTTGTGAAATTCTTAATTTATTTCTCTGGAAAAGGCCTGTTATAGGTACTACAGTTATGTTATAAATGATTAGATATTATTAGGGACATTAGAAGAGGCACAAAAATGT
The DNA here is from genome assembly GCA_963971165.1 of Philopedon plagiatum. Classification (NCBI taxonomy): domain Eukaryota; kingdom Metazoa; phylum Arthropoda; class Insecta; order Coleoptera; family Curculionidae; genus Philopedon; species Philopedon plagiatum. Next base: position 4,340,746 of record OZ020194.1, read on the forward strand.
ATTTTATTTTATTATATTTACGAGTATTACCTTTCGTAGGTACTTATATGCATAAGAACCCAAAATTCTTCGTTTTATATGTGCCAATATATCTTCAATTTTCCTGCCGATACGATACGATACCGATAATCGGTATCAACCGCCGATATGCCGATGTAACGATATCCATATCGGTATCGTGCGATCTCTAGTATTAACACTGTCAAATAGCCTGTTAATCTTTGTATATTAATTAACCTTCAAAATCATCAAAAGTTGAAATGGAAAGAAACTCTATCTTTTACAAGTTTCATTAAATGGTATAAAATAGTCTTTTCACAAGACCTCGACATTGTGATTATCACTTAAATAACAATTTATTGCGTTACATTTTTTTCTAAACTTTTATTAGAATTCATGAAGTTAGGAAAGTTACACATCTAAAAAAAAACTCAAGCTTTTCACATAGAACTTTTTAAACAGAAACCTGTTCAAATTAGTTATTACAGTTGGATTTGTCACTTTTTTAGGAAATGGTTTGCCTACAAGACGAAGGCTCACTGAAAGTGTCAATACAGGATTCAGAACATGAATCGTGCTATATCAGTTTGACGCCAACCAAGCCTATCAAAGAAATTTTTAAAGAAATCGCCGAGAAATATACATACCAGCCTGATGAAATTGAAATCACTTTCAAAGCTGACACTAAGGAAATTGTAAGTATTTTTTTTATAATTATGCTGAACCTTTATTTATTTCAAATAACAATTAAAACAAAAATTATTTTTAATAAAATGTAAAATGATTAAGAGTCATAAAAATAATATTCAAGCAACCAAAAAATTTTTTTTTTAATCTGGTTATATTTCATGATTTTACACTGCACTGACAGTCGTGATTTTCGTTCCAATAGCCTATACAACTCTCTATATTTGAGCCCTAACTCAGTCCATTTAATTCTGATATGTTCCTTCCGTCTTAATTTCGCATCTATTCCATTCCCAGGTATTTGGAAGTGTCTTCATAGGGAACTATGATACCATTTATGGTTGATGATTGTCTATTGCCATCAAGCCTAATATTCCAATCTGTGGTCCACTTGCAAATCTGATCGTTAGCTTGTTGGAAGTGGCTGGTTGCTGCATCTAAATCTGTTCCTACTGCTAATAAAGCAGCGTCATCTGCGAGTGTAGACACAGTTACATTTTCTGTTTGTGGAAGATCGCAAGTGTTCAGTAAATAAAGAACTGGACCCAAGGCACTTCCTTGAGGCACACCTCCTTTCAGTTTAGAGTTTTAGCGTATTCATCCTCCTGTTTAATTCTTAACACTTTATCTGTAATGTAGGACTCTACATATTGTTTTGGTAACATTTAACATTCTGTTTAATTTGTTAATTAGCCTTGTGTGCCAAACTTTACCAAAAGCGTGAGCTACGTCAAGGAAGATTGTTGAGCAGATTAGCTTTTCTTCTAGTGCCTTTTCTATTATGTTTGTTATTCAATGGGTTTGGTCTATCGTAAACTGGCTACATCTAAAGTCAAATTGATGATTTGGAATTAGATTAAGGTTCTCTATTGTAATCCTAAGTCCTTTTAAGAAAATCTTTTCGAATAATTTTGAAATGATTGGTAGTAGTGATATGGGCCTATAAGATTTGGCTATAATAGTAATAAGTGTTTACTACTGCTCTTAAGCGCCTTGTATTTTGTAGTTTTGTTATTTGGGTAGAGTATTTGCTTTTTAGTAGAGATCGCACGATACCGATATTGATATCGTTATTTCGGCATATCGGCGGTTGTTGCCGATTATCGGTATCGTATCGTATCGGCAGGAAACTTGCCGATATATTGGCACATATAAAACGAAGAATTTTGGATTCTTACTGCATATACCTACGAAAGGTAATACTCGTAAATATAATAAAATAAAATACTTACATTTTTGTGCCTCTTCTAATGTCACTAATAATATCTAATCATTTATAACATAAGTGTAGTATAACTGAGGCCTTTTTCCGGAGAAATAAATTAAGAATTTCACAAAGCAATACTGAAAACATTAAACAGGGACTTCCCCGAAACTTCACCAATCAGAAACGTTATACCGCGTTACGGAATGATAAACCGGGACGTCCCCGATTTTCGTTTTCGCCCAAACAGAAAACGCATGAACGAAAAACGGAAATTGATGCGGAACACGTACGGGATTTAGCGAATTGGAGGTTCAGAACCGTATTTTGTATTTTTTTATTTATATTCGACGTTATAAAAACCATGAATAATTAATTCACATGATTTAAGCCTTGAGTTTTTCTATAAAAGTCATGACTTTTTCCAACCCTGATAAAAACTAAACATTGAAACATGTACGAATGTCTTTGCCGATACGATATATCGGTATCCGTATATCGGCATGTAAATATCGGTATCGGCCGATATATCGTATCGGCAAAATAAAGTCATATCGTGCGATCTCTACTTTTTAGTGTACAATCTACGGGATCTAATAAAAAAATATGTATAATAAAGAGCGTCTATTAACACTATTTGCTCCATTGTCATGTCAGGGAATTTCTCTGTAGTGTCAGGGAAATTTTAGGGAATTTCCTGTTAGCTAATTGCAGGAAACTCTGTGAAAACACAATCCATATAATGGCATTGTGTGTATGTACCTATATTTTGTTTTAATTACAGCTGTTGCATGCTCCCTATAAAATGTGCAAGCTTATGCCAATTAATTTAAAAAACAAAATAATTAATGCTAGCTCCTTATCGTTTTTATAAATTCTGAGAACTCATAGTTAAATTTTTTAAACTACCGGGTATGAAATAATCTATTAAAATAAACTTGTTTACCATTATTATTATTTTAATATGTAAGAAAGTGTGACGTTGTGTTTTATGGCTTTTATAATCAACGTTTTTATCACATTGTTAATACATTAGATAATCTAGGAAGTTTCATAGTAAACAATATTTTGATTCGGAATTGCAAAAACCAAATAAAAAATTTGGTTTGGTCAACACACAACATTAGTTGGCACTTCAGCCAAAACTGTTGATTATATTATTAGCAATAAAAGCGCGGGACTAGTGAATATCTTACATGATTTTATACCCTGCGTGGCGCTTAGCCAAAAGTTTTTGTTGTACATATGCGTTTTGTTATATTTTATATTAAAATAACGATAAAAATTTTATTTTACCACATAGTCTACTGGTAACTTTAAATGGCCGCTATTTTGAAAAGAGCCTAGTCAGACATGTTGAAACTTCAGACATCAACAGATAATTGAAAGATCTTTAAAATGAAGTGTCATTTGATTTTTTTTTGCTGCGCAAAAGATTCGGTTTCAGCGTTGCTTGTTTTATTTGGGAAGGCAACTAAGTTATAGAATTTATGAGGGAAGCAAATCGCTACCTGGGTATATTGAAAGATGTTGTACCTGAATTGCTAGATAGTGTTCCCTTGGCTCACTTAATCAATATATATTTCCAACAGGACGGGGTGCCTGCCCATAATGCCGGAATAATACGCCCTTTTCTAGAAAATAATTTTCCTGAAAAATGGATAGGACCTGTAAGATGGCCACCCGATCTTTCCGTGTTTGACTTTTTTGTGGGGTTACTTACAAAATAAAGTTTACAAGTCTCGACATCGCACTATAGAAGAACTGCGTGAAGCCACTGCACTCGAATTTCAAAATATGCAGGGACGATCTATCATACTTTTAAATGCCATACGACGAATAAGTAAAATGTGCTAGTGTTGTGTTAGAGAAAACGGTAATTTTGAGCAACTTTTGTGGTTTATAAAATATAAACAAAGATTTTTTACATCTAAATTTTAAATTGACTAAAAAACATCTGTTTCCTGTTTTATCTAAATTTGTTCCGAACAGTGAATTTTTTATTCAAAGTTTGATTCAGTTATGTTATTGGGATTTAAAATTTTAAAAACAAACCTCAATGGTAGTTAAATGTTTCTATTCATTTGTTTCAGATCATTATATCACGGCCTATGATATATAAACTTTTTTTTATTTGTAAAATTCCAAAAGATATAGGCATACCAACAGTTATATCTTTTTGAAAAGCTTATGAAAAAAGTAATCGAATGAAAACAAAATACACACGGTGTCCCATTTAAAAAAATGCAACTTCGGTTTTTATCTTCAAATTTGTTCCTTCTACAAAAAGATTGACTGCGCCACTGGATTCTACGATAATAATCAGTTTTCACCTTACCGATAAGTTAAAAGGCAATACAAAGCTTTCGTCTCTTTTTAATAAGTTACTCTTTGACCACCACACTATGATGTATTGGACGGTTTGGAGTAGTGCTTCACAATCGCATTGTCGTGGTTGTGAGAGTCGGGACATAGGCCGTGTCCTATTTTGAACCTATTAAGAGTACCTAAACCATTTTATTCGGGGTGCTTCTTGTCCTGACGGAAGTTGAGCTCCATTGTATATGGGATGAAGTTGTGCTTCTATATTTGCTTCCCATTCTATTCTCCGCTGTATAAGAATATCGCCCGTCTGATGTGCTTCCCGTATTGATGGTTTACGGAATCGCAATCTGTCGCACTCGATAGAGTGCATTTTGTCTTCGAAGGCCAGGTGGGACGCTTTCAGTCAAACCCAGCTCAGCGGTGTGAGCTGTGCGTTTATACATATGTCAGTCAGTCAGTTTCTTATCGCGACGCACGAGTCTGAAAACATGCCATTTTAAACTTATGATCTCGCAATGAAAACGCCAATAAAAAAAATAACTGAAACATGGTCTTTGATGTATTTTTTCCTCAACTTTTCAATACTGTAATCTGTTTTTCTGTTAATCTCTAAAAAACACAAAAAAAAACATTTTTATCTTTTTTTTAATACGCTAGATCAGTGGTTCCCAAATGGTGGTCCGCGGACCCCTAGGGGTCCGCGGGTTATTTTGCGGGGGTCCGACAACCTTTGCTTGATGCCCTTTTGCACGACGTATGTGTGAACAAACTTTCTCTGAATACATTCTGCTAAAATCCAAACAAAGAAATCGGCTGGATGTTGCTTCAGATCTAAGATTAAAAATTTCCGTTCAGGTTTAAGATTTAGTACTGGGTTAAATTGAAAACTTCTAGTTGGTCAGTTATATTTTGACAGGTTTTTGTCCTGTCATTGTTAATAAACTTATGAATTATTCTGATATTTCACCGATTTGCTTGGTTTCCAAATCATTTTCATCTTGGAACGAGTTGCTGTAATGAAGTTAGTTCTATTTTTGTCAAAAGTACTTACTAAAATTGCCCTTTTCTTTACAAATTTGTGAGAAAGCTCAAAAATAAGTTCATAGCATAAAATTTAATTGTCTTACACTTGTCAGTTTAAAACTTTTGGTTGTCAAATTAGACCGTACTACGTTGGAGAATCTGGCTGTTCAAATCTTAGACCAGATTTAGAAAGAACTATGACAGGAAAAACAGTATTTCATTTTTCTCATTAAAATCCAAAACTGATGATTGATATATTATATTTTTTCTGCTAGAAAAGAGAATATATTTTGTTCAGTTTAGTTCAGTTTTTCAGTTACTTTTATAGGATGCCGTTTTTATTTATAAATAGCATGCTGCCTTTTGGTGCAAATTGCCAAGCCATATTAAAGGCATTGAATAAATCGGCACTTTTGAAATAAATATTTTTTTAACAAAGGTTGTTTCTTTTATTATTTTTGAAGCTAAACTGTTCATGGGGGTCCGCATGTTACTAATTCCTAATATTGGGGGTCCAGAATTTCGAGACATTTGGGAACCACTGCCCTAGATCGAAAGATCAGGATTTTTCTTTGTTTACGAGGAAATATTCGTATAATCATAGCTTTTCACCTGCGCGGCGAGGCAGCGGCGCATTGGATAGGCTCTGTGGTTGTATAAATTGCTATGCCAAGCTATGTTTTTCGATCGTAAACAAAAAAAAGTCCTCTCTGGAAAACAGCTTTTAGACGTAAAAAATCCTGATCTTTCGATCTAGCGTAAAAAAAAAGAAAAAAGTTTTTCGACGTTTTCTATTTTTTTTGAGGTTACGGAAGCGGAATTTTGAAAAATAAATTACACCAGCGGACAGCTGAGAAAAAAATACATCGAAAACTATAGTTCAGCTATTTTTTTAATGGCGTTTTCATTGTGAGATCATCATGAGTTTAAAATGGCATGTTTTCAGGCTCGCGCGTCGCGCTTGGACATCTGAGGCGATTCGCCCCATATGTAGATAACTATACAACAATGTTAAGAAAACGAAAATTATAAAGGTCGCTGAATACGACTCTTAACGGAGTGCCAGTTGCCTTTGTAATAAAGGCGGAGACGTAATGTTTTATAAGTTTTGGTTTTGTTTTGATATAAATAGTCTAAAGTATTTTTCAAGTTAAGAGTGACGTTGACAATACAAAGGATAGAATGTTTCTTTTTAAACATTCATACCTCGGTATAAGTTTGTCCCTTCTAAAATAATAGTTATTTTACAGTAAGTGGCGTACACTATTTTGTAATATATGTTTTTACTTTTTTGTTGTTTTGTTAAAGGTCGTATGTAATAATTGTTAAGACTTCCTAAACAAAATTTGACTTGTAAATATTTGCCAAAACAAAACAACTGTAAATCGTAACACCTACCATTGTCACGTTTAATAGGTTTCTAGAATTAATGAAATATGTAGGATAATAAAAATAGACAGCTAAACTTGTAATCGACTGTTAATAATTTGGTTTCTAGGAATTTTGTTATAGATAAAAGTATTAAAGATATATTTTTTATTTAAACATAGTGTTAGCAAGTACGTAAGTACCCATAATGTTGTTATTGAATTACACAGATTATAATTTGCAACTTGCAATAATTTGTAAATAAAAATGTACCGCTGGTTGCTTGCAAGGAAAAGTACACTCTGTGAACGCCTCAATAATTAGGAAGTTTCCATTTTTTTCATTTTCTCTTAATAAATAGTCCTAAAAATGTAAAAAACATATGTATTTTTTGTTTTTAATTATCTGTAGAAATAAAAAAGTTATCGTCCTTCAAAGTCTGAGATGCTACGCTCACGTCGGCTGAGGCTCGATGACGTCAATCGCCACCACGCCGTCAACAGCGGAATAGGCGCCCGTTTAATCTTTAGTGTTATTCTTACCGGACATGATACAATGTAGTGTTGTAAATATCCGTATTCATTAGATATCCGAATCATACGGAATCGGAATCAGCTAATATCCGTATCCATTATCCGAATACGAATCCATTTCTTGACCCGCGCGAAAGCGGTTACAGATCATGTATACGTATGCATGCAACAGACTAAAACATTTTCTATCCGGATACACGGCTACTTAGGTCGATGCGGTATCGGTATCATACCATTCGAAGTCGAAGTTTAGGGATAAGAAGGCACCGCGTCGCGCCGTTCTCGTTTGAATTCGGTTCGGGTGAGGCGGGACTAGTTTAACCAATGGGTCTCATCTCATATGATACCCGTTACCCCGATAACTATGCCATCTTTTTTTAGGAAATGTCATTAGAAAGAGAAAGCACAATATCAAATATGCCAAATCGCAGACCGTGTTGTTCGCTTACACTCGATTCCGATTCCGTTTTCTCTTTGCACTTTGCATTAGTAACCACCCGATGCGAATTTATTTTGATTCCGAATCCGTATTCAAGTTCTCCGCCGGTTCCGGATAATCCGGATTCTTTTAATATTCGGATCCAACGGATTTTTGGATACGTATCCTTACATCACTAATACAATGCATGAAAGTACACACGCGAAAGCAGCAGCGGGCCGCTAGCCCGGCGACCATGGGGCGACAGAGTTCTGTATTTTGACGTCACGGCCGATAAAAGCCGCGCGCGAAGTTATTAAATAAGAAATTGAATAAGTTCGTCAATTTTGAAGATATCGAGATAATTTTTTTTCTGTTTGACAAGTTAAGTGAAAGGCTATTAAATAATGTTGAAGTTACTCGATATTTCTGACATAGGAAACTTCCTAATTCTAGGCGCTTATCATGCGAAAAGTAAAGCAACTAATAAACCGCGCCTCCCTTTACTCCGCACACACGCATGCCCCGGTTTTCTGTCAACTTGTACAGCTATAAAACATTAAATGGATAATTAAATTTCAAAAGGGTGGGGCGCACTAACATATTATATAGCGGTTTATATAGGCATAATAAACAAAATGTAATGTAGTTACAAAGTATTACATGTTGTTTATTAAGCCTAGACCGCTATTCAAGTGCGCCCCACTAGTGGCGTGCCGTGCCTTTAGAGGGGAAGGGGGCACAATGATTTGGGGGCGCCAAGTTATTTTCCTTTTATTGGAGAGTATGTGGTCATAGTAGGCAGTGAATCTCCGTGACTGCGCTGTTACGACGTGGGCGGGGGTGCTTGCGCCCCCCTCAGCCCCCTCTACGGCACTTCACTGCGCCCCGCGCTTTTAAATTTAATTACCTATTTAAATACCACATGTTTTATAACTGTACAAGTTAACAGAAAACCGGGGTATGCATGTGTGCGGAGTAAAGGGAGGCGCATTTTGTTAGTTGCTTTACTTTTCGCATGATAAGCGCACTGCAGAAACCCCGGTTTTCTGTTAACTTGTACAGCTGTAAAAGGAAAATAATTATTTTTAACTTTTTATTACGCTACTCATAAAAGCGTGGTTTTTAAACTATAATTTATTTTTAACTTTTTAGTGCGCTACTCATAAAAGCGTATTTTTTTTAGTGAATTAGGTTTGGAACATACAGGAGGTTATCGACTTTACAAAAAAAGTATATCATAAAAAGTTCTACATTATAAGAAATGAGCAAGCAGGGTTCCCACTTTTCTGGAAAGTCAGGGAATGTCAGGAAATTCAAAAGTGTTCAGGGAAGTCAGGAAATGTCAGGGAAAACTAGTTGAAAACCTGGAAAATTTGCATTTTCCAGTTTTAGATAAAAATAATTTCATTTCCTAAGAAAATTAAAAATAAGGTGATAGAAGTAGGTTATAAACTATCTATCTATCGACTATAAAAAGAAATTTTCGGTTTGCTTCTTTTGGTTGAGGATACCTAGAAAGTCAGGAAATGTCAGGCAATTCGATTTAAGAATTTTGGTGGGAACCCTGGCATGGTTATTCAAAAACTTGATGTAGGACAATACGGGGTGGCTCAAAAAGCCGAGTCACAATCAGGGATTGTGATATTAGAAACGCCTAGGGATTTCTTTTATGATTTATTCTAAAATATTTGTATGCAAATATTCATAGATGTTTAAATAAAAATAAAATTTATAGATGAATAGCGTCCCAATACAAGAAACAAAAGCTGTATTGTTTCTTCTTGGGTTTTTTTAGTTTATTTTCAAATTTTATTTATTTAAAATATATATAAATTTGTAAATTTATTTATGAAAATAAACTTATTATTATTATTATTAAAAAAATATCATGATATTTACTGAGAATATCAAAATATCGGATATTTACGATATATATCGGATATTTTGATATATATCGGATATTTTCATTTTTGTTAAAAATATTATTTTACTAGTAGGTAAAAGTTTTTGAAAAAAAAAAAAATAAAGCAAAGATAGAAACCTTATCTTTATTGATAAAAAAACAACAAAATAGAATTTAAAAATGAAATTCATATTTTTTCTGACGAAAAAAACCAAGCCTAATACAAATAATTCTAGTCTTTACAAAAGCCGTGCTAGAGGCAAGTCATCCATATTGTCGGAATCGGAATCATCTAAGAGATCCCGCTCTGTCTCTGTTGCTACATTCTGCAGATTTCCTGATCCTGAGGCTTCACTGCACTGACTTCGATCCCAAACAAAATCTAAATTTGATGCTGTACTGGACATACTTTTATTCTGGTTAAAATATCGAAACATAAACGTTAATTTTCCAGCCTTTTCATTCCCTAATTTATTTCGAAGTTTTGAGTGGACAAGACCGAATGTCGAAAATATTCTTTCTAGCCCAGCAGTAGCCGCTACGGCTGTTAGTAACATAAAATATTTTTCAGCGTCAATTATGTTGACGGATTTCCACCATGTCATAGGAGGAGTTGTTTTAAAGTGGTGCCCAAATAAATATGAAGGAAATGGTTTTGAAGCAGTGCTCATTGCCATTATTATTGGAACAAATCCTGGGTTAAATTTCTGTAGGTACTCAAAAGCAGCATGCTTTTCCAAATTATTTAAATTATTTCCTTGGAATCTGTGGTCGCACAAATTAGCCAAATAATGTGCAGCCGTTAGAGCCATTTCTTTACGTTTCTTAAATTGCCTAAACACATTTGCTGGTTGTCCATGCAAGTCATTTTCCAATTTTTTCCATATTTCTACTGCCACAGCTATAGTTGCTCCATCTCTCTGCATTCTATCAAGAGCTACTGCTATTGGTTTCATACGTCGCAAAAAATCCTTTGCATTAATTGTAATATTAATATCATTGACAATTCTGAAAATATCTTTGTCAATTAATTCCTTCTTGTCCTGACACAATTGAACTAGTATACCACGATTTTCTAGGTAAGACTCTATGGCATCAGAAGCAGTATTCCATCGAACTTGTTGTGGGGTGATTAATCTTTTTCCTTTAGCTTCCTTATACCATGCAGCTGGTAAATGTGTATTTCGAAAATATTTAATGACTTTCACAATTTGCTCTAGTAAACCTGGTATTTGTATATCAGAAGCTAGTAGGTGTAATATATGCGCAGAGCATCCATACTGAATAATATTATTTGTCGGAGTTTCTTCTTCTAATAACCGTCTCATTTTCATCACGTTTCCAGTATTATCAGTAACAAAACTTGTCACTTTAGCTGCAAAGAACTCTTCGGTTTCTTTTATAGCCTCCATTGCTATTCTTTTCAGGTATTCGGCAGTATGTGCATTTCCAGATGTATCGATTGTTTTAACTAAAAAAGATTCACCATATTCGCTGGTGACGGAACAACATACGATGGGTTCATTGTGTACATTGGACCAACCGTCCAAAGACATAGACAAATTTGCATTTTCTAACCTGTCTTTGGCGTCTTTCATAACATTCTTGTAAACTTCTTCTAACAACTCATCTGCCAATTTTCTACTTGAGGGTGGTTTAAAACCTGACCTTAACATGCTGCACATGCTTTTAAATTCATGTATATTAAGCTAGCTCACCATGGTCACGTCGCGCATTTCTAACCTAATGGATATTTAGTTGCTAATTAGTTACGCTAATCCCGATTTAGTTGCTATTCATCCCTCCAAGATACACGCGGTGAGCTAACTTAAATATTAATCTAGCAGACCAATTACTATAACTCGGGTTCTGATCAACTTATCGACTTTGTTCAGCCGCCATATTTAGTTGCTAATTAGTTGCTGGAAGATAGCATAGTTTATTTTACCCCCCGTCAACCCTTAACTCCAGGATCGGCACCCCTAACGGCATGAATTTCAATATGGCTCTGTAGGTAATTATAAATGGTTCTATATTTAGTTGCTAATTAGTTGCTGACGTTTTATGCTTTTTATTTTTTTTCCCTCCCCATTATACCCGATAACTACGGTGGTGCTAGAATAATTGTTTGTCTATTCAACCCTTCCGCGCAACTTTTGATCAATGAGAGATATCGACTTCGTTCAACCGCCATATTTAGTTGCTAATTAGTTGCTGGAAGATAGCGTAGTTTATTTTACCCCCCGTCAACCCCTAACTCCAGGATCGACACCCCTAAAGGCATGAATTTCAATATGGCTCTGTAGGTAATTATAAATGGTTCTATATTTAGTTGCTAATTAGTTGCTGACGTTTTATGCTTTTTGTTTTTTTCCCTCCCCATCATACCCGATAACTACGATGGTGCTAGAATAATTGTTTGTCTATTCAACCCTTCCGCGCAACTTTTGATCAATGAGAGATATCGACTTCGTTCAACCGCCATATTTAGTTGCTAATTAGTTGCTGGAAGATAGCGTAGTTTATTTTACCTTCCGTCAACCCCTAACTCCAGGATCGGCACCCCTAAAGGGATGAATTTCAATATGGCTCTGTAGGTAATTATAGATGGTTCTATATTTAGTTGCTAATTAGTTGCTGACGTTTTATGATTTTTATTTTTTTCCCTCCCCATTATACCCGAAAACTGCGGTGGTGCTAGAATAATTGTTTGTCTATTCAACCCTTCCGCGCAACTTTTGATCAATGAGAGATATCGACTTCATTCAACCGCCATATTTAGTTGCTAATTAGTTGCTGGAAGATAGCGTAGTTTATTTTACCCCTTGTCAACCCCTAACTCCAGGATCGGCACCCTTAAAGGGATGAATTTCAAAATGGCTCTGTAGGTAATTATAAATGGTTCTATATTTAGTTGCTAATTAGTTGCTGACGTTTTATGATTTTTATTTTTTTCCCTCCCCATTATAACCGAAAACTACGATGGTGCTAGAATAATTGTTTGTCTATTCAACCCTTCCGCGCAACTTTTGATCTATGAGAGATATCGACTTCGTTCAACCGCCATATTTAGTTGCTAATTAGTTGCTGGAAGATAGCGTAGTTTATTTTACCCCCGGTCAACCCTTAACTCCAGGATCGGCACCCCTAAAGGCATCAATTTAAATATGGCTCTGTAGGTAATTATAAATGGTTCTATATTTAGTTGCCCGCGAGCGCGACTCTTCCCGTTCCCAGAATTCCCGGGACAGGTCGGCTCGTGCAGACAAGAGAGGCGCGGGCTTCTTACAAGCCATACGCCGTCTCTCATTGTTTACGCGGCGCGGGGATTTACCGTGTACACATACAGGCCTGCGACTGTCACGTCGCACGTTCTCAACTGTATATAGTTAAGACTGCGTAGCGCGCGCTCAGATGTTTTCACGCCACAAGTGTGGTCCAACATCCCCGCACCGCCGCGGCGCCGGTGTTAGCAGCTAACAGGGCTCGTCAAGTAAACTGTTATTTCGCTTTTTTTTTTCAATGCAGCTCCTTACACGTTTTGTTGTCTCTAGTCATTAGACTACCAACATCGCTGAACACACGTGTGATTTTCGCTTACTTGTTTCGTGAAGTTTTGTCGAATATTATTTATTATTTGATCTGAATAAGGTCTGTACCTACAGTAATTACGTCAAATAAAGTCCGTATAACGCGATTTCATCCCTTATTTTGACGAAAAGGGTGAGTTCCTCTACTCCGATTTCGCCCAAATTTCATCGGGGAATTCATCTTAGTACTATTCATGAGATCCCGCAATAAAATTTTGGTTATATTCATAAAACAAATTTTTATGCCCGAGAAACGAAATTACATCCCCTCTTCTTTGAGGAAAAGGGTGAGTTCCTCTACTCGGATTTCGCTAAAAATGCATGGAGGAGTGTATCTTGGTGTTCTTTACAAGATCCCGTAATAAAATTTTGGTTATATTCATAAAGGAAATTATGGCCGAATAACGCAATTTCATCCCTTATTTAGACGAAAAGGGTGAGTTCCTCTACTCCGATTTTGACCAAATTTCATCGGGAGTGTAAGATTTATAGAACTCGGTAGTATTTTTGTTCTACGTTTTAGTCTTTCCCCTTGAGCCTTCCTCCGATATTGCGTACGTAGATCTCGGAGAGAATGGGGCAGGGGGGTTTAAGCATTTTTATTTTACGTTTTTATAATTACCAACAGAGCCATATTGAAATTCATGCCTTTAGGGGTGCCGATCCTGGAGTTAGGGGTTGACGGGGGTAAAATAAACTACGCTATCTTCCAGCAACTAATTAGCAACTAAATATGGCGGTTGAACGAAGTCGATATCTCTCATAGATCAAAAGTTGTGCGGAAGGGTTGAATAGACAAACAGTTATTTTAGCACCATCGTCGTTTTCGGTTATAATGGGGAGGGAAAAAAAAATAAAAATCATAAAACGTCAGCAACTAATTAGCAACTAAATATAGAACCATTTATAATTATCTACAGAGCCATATTGAAATTCATCTCTTTAGGGGTCCCGATCCTGGAGTTAGGGGTTGACGGGGGGTAAAATAAACTACGCTATCTTCCAGCAACTAATTAGCAACTAAATATGGCGGTTGAACGAAGTCGATATCTCTCATTGATCAAAAGTTGCGCGGAAGGGTTGAATAGACAAACAATTATTCTAGCACCACCGCAGTTTTCGGGTATAATGGGGAGGGAAAAAAAATAAAAATCATAAAACGTCAGCAACTAATTAGCAACTAAATATAGAACCATTTATAATTACCTACAGAGCCATATTGAAATTCATGCCTTTAGGGGTGCCGATCCTGGAGTTAGGGGTTGACGGGGGGTAAAATAAACTACGCTATCTTCCAGCAACTAATTAGCAACTAAATATGGCGGTTGAACGAAGTCGATATCTCTCATTGATCAAAAGTTGCGCGGAAGGGTTGAATAGACAAACAATTATTCTAGCACCACAGTAGTTATCGGGTATAATGGGGAGGGAAAAAAAATAGAAAGCATAAAACGTCAGCAACTAATTAGCAACTAAATATAGAACCATTTATAATTACCTACAGAGCCATATTGAAATTCATGCCTTTAGGGGTGCCGGGGGGGGGGGGGGGGGGGTAAAATAAACTATGCTATCTTCCAGCAACTAATTAGCAACTAAATATGGCGATGGCGGCTGAACAAAGTCGATAAGTTGATCAGAACCCGAGTTATAGTAATTGGTCTGCTAGATTAATATTTAAGTTAGCTCACCGCGTGTATCTTGGAGGGATGAATAGCAACTAAATCGGGATTAGCGTAACTAATTAGCAACTAATTAGCAACTAAATATCCATTAGGTTAGAAATGCGCGACGTGACCATGGTGAGCTAGCTTAATATACATTTTAAATTCGGGGTTATCAGCATGTGCAAAGGGGGTATTAGTAGCATAAAAATATTTTGCTATTTGCAGATTAATTTCGTGGGCGTATTGGGAGGAAGTTGCTATGAAACTGCAGTCTCTCACGATTTTATGACTAGCAGGAGCTGGAAGAGTCTTTTTTTTCTTGGCAGCTGGCAAGTTATCAGGTCCCGGATGTGATGGTGTACTTAAAAAAGTACATTATTTTATTACTTACTTTATTACTTATCAAAATTAAATAAATTCAAATCCCAAACCCAACCCAAAAGTTCATTTTAAAATTTAAATTTTTGTTTTGTAGAATTTGACAAAATTGCAAAATGAAAATATAAAATTTATAAACTATGATTCATGTAGAATGAAATGAAAATGTATGACATAAAAATAAATTTAAATAAATACATACTTTTATTTGTTTGTCCTTCACTTATTTCATTTGTGTCTTGGATCTGGGTAGAACTACTTCCAGTGTGCGTATCTTTATCATTGTTACAATTCTGAACATGTTTGTTCATCCTTTGAGGTATGCCTTGCATCTCTAAACCACATTTCTTGCAAACTGCCCATTTGCCACTATTATTTTCTTTAGATTTGCAATGAAAATATGTCCATATCGGATTTTTCTCTCGCGGCATTTTGTTTCTATTATTAATTAAGCGCGTAATCCCGAAAATATTCCATCAAAACAGTCACAAAATAATATGCACGTTGTCCGATCTAGGGGAATTACCGTTTTAAAAAATCCCAGTATAGCGCGGTTGCATATTTGTACTTAAACGAAAGCCGCTATTGCCAGATTTAAGAAAAAATATTCCTTTTTAACAAGTTGATATATATTCAAATATTGATATTTATTTAGAGATAAATATCGCGATATATATCGTGATATATATCGCGATATATATCACTTGATATATATCTGCGAACCCTGGTCACAATTTAAATTTCAATTTTTTAGCCACCCAGTATGCCCTAGATAAAATTTTTGGATAACCGCTTTTTTTCAAAATGTAGAACTTTTATGAAGATATACTTTTTTTGCAAAAGCGATAATAAAAAGTTACTTTTAATTTAGGGACCTCGTGTATGTTCCAAACAACAAAATTAACGCCAGTACCTTGTTGATTCTGGTCAAAGTGTGGTCTGTTCGTCAGCCACTCTGGGTGTGAGCCTGCCTGATGAAGGGCAAGGGCCCAGAAATCGCGATAGCAGGAGGACACCCAGACCAGATTCAAAAAGAATAGACCTGCTTTATTTTATTTGTCATTTTAGGGTCTTGTGTTTTGCACTAGCGAAAGAATTAAAGCTTTTGCATTTACCGACATATATTAAATAATATATTGACCGAAGAAAATTTCCCATTTTCTATATTTATATATCGAAAAACCTCCTTGTATATGTACATATGTACATACATACATCCGTTCGTTTATTAAATTCCTATTGTGTCGCGGAGTTTGTGGAGCTCTTATTAATCGATTTCGTCAAAAAGAAAGATACCATCAAACTTTCAGATAGTTTTATTGACTTTATTGTCGATAATACGTTAACTTTATTGGATCATACCTATTTTAATATTAATTTATTTTTAAGTAACCGTTTCTGCAACGTTTGACCACACTCGATCAATACCTTCCTTTTTATAAAACACTGTATTTTTATTTTCAGTCTACACTAAGTAACCTAAAGGACCAATCCCTCTACGAGGCCGGTCTGTGGCCAGTGGCGGGAGTCACGGATTGCGAGTTAGTCGTCACGCCGCCTAAAAACAAAAATAACATGTCACTCTATGTGTCTTACGCTCCTGAAGACGACTTGCTCTTGGGCGCGTCGGCTAGTCCTACTACTGCAGACTTGGCGACTAGTTCTTGTGAAGATTATGTTCAGTTCAACTATGAGCCCAATAATTATAATCAAGGCAGGAGGATGGCCACTCAACTTAATCCTGTTATAGGTAAGCTTATAGGGGATTTATTGAGGTTATGGAGCCTTTGGCTTTGGCGGTAATAAAGGATGTCCTCAGATGGGGTTGACAAAAGAGGACAAATGGATCATATTTCCATGAATGCAAGAAAGGTGGTTCCTAATAAATATTGATTTTTTGTATGGGATTTATACATACACCTAATTTATTTTTTAGACCCAAAGAAGTATTATCTTTTCTCTCAAAAAAGTGCAAGTTCCATGCCAAAGCTCCCCAATAAAGAATCGAGGCTCCGGGCTCGGCCGTGTTTAAAATTGACTTCATAGGTTTATATGGAAATAGAAAACTATATAAATGCATTTAAACTAAGAGAGAAACGAACATACGCGCTTTAGGAAATTAAAAAGAGGCAAATATATGACGAAATTGTTGCCGGCTCACCAGTAATATCGCTTTCAGCGCGCCACTATGGAAATACACTCGAACCGCTCGATAAAATATACTATTGCAAAACATTTGGGTTAGACAAAGATAAACTAATTGCCTAATATGCGCATTGTATTTGAATAAACTTTTGTTTACATTTCATTACATCGCGCCGGCAGTTATATTAAGTTTAAGAGGTGTTTCGGCTTTCCTAACTTTGTTGTGTAATATGTTTTGGATATTATTTGATATTTGTGTTGTGCCCTTTGTGTAGTAGTGTAGTACTAGTACTTGAGTACTTGTATTAACAATGGTTTTAACAGTGCAAGAAACTGTTTGCATGTAATTTAAAAAAGGTCACAGCAAAATAGTTATTTATGCAACTAGTGCGCGAAACGCATCTTTAAAGAACGAGATCGCAGTTTATTGATCGAGGCGACCGACATGCGACAGCCGGGATCAATAAACGATTGAGTTTTTTACAGATGCTTCACGAACGAGTTTCATACAATATTTTTTCTAAAACTGCCAAAAAAGTGTTAAAAATACAGAAAGAAAATATGTATATAAAATTTTAAAAAGCGCTTCGTAAAAAATTTGTTTCTTGAAACCTAATAGTCGTTACTTTTATTTTTACTATGGAAACCACTCGTTCGCGTTTATTATTATTTTTTTGTTTCCGTCCATTTAGCAAAGTATTGTCATAGTTGGTGAAGAGACGCGCACAAATTAAAGTGATTTTTTGTCAAAAATGAAAGAAAATAGTGGGAATAGTGTTTATTTTCGCTAACTCCTCTAAGCCTCTTGTTTTGACAGAAATCTCGTCTGAAGCTAAAATGGTCGTTTTAAAGGTATTTTAGTTTTCAGTGCGTAATAGTATATTACATAACAAGTGTTGAAAGTGACATTTTTCACACGAGTGTGCGAAAATTTCTTTTACACGAGTAATGTACAATATTTTTCCTACGACCACAAAAATATTTACCAAAAAACTCCAATTTCTGTATTTACTTAATACCCCCCACTTTCAACACATGTGCTGAAAAACATTTCAACACACGTGTTGAAAATAAAAAAAATGAAATTGGCACCATCTGTTCAAACGTCATGTTGACAAGTACTTTTCAACACATGTGATGAAAAGTACTTTTCAACACGCGAGTGATATAAGGCACCTTCTAGCCAAGTTAACCGTGCTTTTTTTCTCACTTTGATAGGTGGTCGTTGGAAAAATCATTTTTCCTTTCAAAACGGTGATAAAATGGCCTACTTCACACATCAAAATCAATGTCAAAAAGTCAACTTTTTTTGACAGTTTTGAAAAATGCAATTTTAGGATTTTATGTTTTTTGCGGTGTTTATTTGTAGGGGAATAATTTCTTGGCAGAAATAGGCACATTTTTAAAAACTCTTTCTTAATTAAAATAGTATATTTTGCATGTTACGTTGATATCACTAGTTGCCCCCAAAATTTGCCCCACCTGTAAAAAAACTCACGGGCTGCGCGTGTCGTTTTGTTTTACCTACACTACTGGGCAAAAGTTATTACTTTAAATTTCACTAATTTTTTTATAAACCTCCGTCTGTTATTTAATTTTTATTAAATATTTTCCTTACAATTTTAGTAATATCTTGTAATAATCTGGTAAAATTTGAACAGTCTTTACCAGGACAAATAATTATAAAAATTTAAGAAGTCAAATATAAATAATATGACAACAGTAAAGCAACAAATTGCATTTAACAGTATTTTATTTTGAAGGATACAACAAATAAAACATAAAACATTAAAAAATCATAGCAACCAGAAACATTATGTTAATCATTAATAGAATATCCATTATTTCTTTATAATGTGCTGTCAACGTCGCGGCATTGAGGCCATCAAGTTTTGACTTACAGTTTCAGGAAGGTTTTTCCAAACTTCATTGATTTTGTCCACCAACGGGTGTTTATTTGGAAACAATTGTATGCGAATATGACGTTCTGCTTCTCATTCATTTTCGATGGGGGTTGAGGTCTGGGGAAAAATAACCTGTCAAACTCCAATTTAACGGTGATCGATATAACTTATTTGAAAGATGTCATTGACATTTGAACAGTGCTTTACCATAACTTTTTGGTCGAAGCATATTTATATTATGCGAAGTTAGTAATTGACTTATCAACTTTTTTAAACAGGAAAAGCGATCGGCTTCGGCCGGTAACAACAAAAAAGCAATGAAAATGTGTTTACACCACAAAATCACTGGTTTTTACTTGCAAATAACTGTGTTGGGGTTTGGTATAATAAGAGCTAAAAGTGGACGGTATGCAATTTTGGTTGGGGAGATGAGAAAGAGAATGGTTTTTAAAAGTAGTTTGGCAAATGGCGATAGCATGACACAAATACTCATATGGCCTACCTTGACGTAGAAATCACTTTAACTGTTTCTTCGTGGTGGCCTCCTGGTTGATCCCATGTGCTGATCTTCCAGAACCATGGATCGGGAACACTATCACTAGTTTGCGGGTAGTTTTAGAGAGAAATTATCTATAAAAATGGGGAAAACACCCGAGAATTTAATCGCGAATTTAAAATTTATTAGGTACCCAACATTAATTGGGGACTTTACCAAATAGAGAATTGAAATATATATAAAACCCAAACAAACTGAACAACAATAATATTAGAAAAATAATAGTAAAGCTGACTACTGCTCTTAAGCCTTGTATTGTGTATAGTTTTCTTATTTGGGTATTAGAATATTTTTACTTTGCTTTTTAGAGTATAGTATACGGGACTTAATTAAAAAATATGTATAAAAAAGAGATTCTAATAAAAGCAGTTGCTCTATTGTCATGTCGGGGAATTTCTCTGTAGTAACAGGGAAAAGTCAGGGAATTTCCTTGTAGCAAATCGCTGGGAACCCTGAAGAAGGATGTCCGATATCAGGTTAGGCTTGGGTTAACTCGATCAATGTTTCCTGAGACCTGTTAAAATACATTTCGACAAATAAACGTACTACAATGTTGCAGGAAAATTCAACTCTTTCTTGCTCTAAATCAGTGGTTCTCAATCTTTTTTGGGTCAGGGACCACTATAATTTTTTTTTGTTCTTAGGAGGGACCACAAGGTTCAAGAATAATAAACAGTGTTAATCTTAAAATAAACTTTAATCAAAACTCTCAACATATTCGTTAAATTTAATAGTAACATGCACAGTGCACTATTATTTATAATATAAAAAAGAATATTTTTAATTGAAAATTAAGTTTGGCAACTCATTAATATTTTTGAGCTTGCATCTCCTGTACAAGCTGTGTAGGGCTAATATTATTGCAAAAAGCTACACGCATATCATCACTTACTTTCAGTTGATTCTGGGACTTATTTCTAATTACAAGCAAAGCAGAAAATGTTCACATAAGTAAGTCGTGGAGAAGAGCGTAAGATAGCGCAAGGCAATTTTCCGAAATTGCTTCTTTACACCAAAACTCCTCAAGGGAAACAGATTCAAACGCGTCCTCACAGTTTCTATCATTTTGTAATTCAATAAGGTCCTCCTGGACTTCTTCAGCAACCCCTCCAACATTAATACCGAAAGGGTTACGAATCCGCTTTTGGATACCTTTCGATTGATAAACGATTGACTCTCCAGTAAAACGAATGAATGTTTAAATGTTTCTCGGACCATGTTTTAGTTCTCGCGGAGCACCGGTTAAGAACCACTGCTCTAGACAGTGACACCAAAATTAAAATTTAATAGAATAACCGATTTATTGTCAGTCATATCCTGAGAGTTGTGGTTTGTGGCGCACCGCTAAAGATAATAATATAATATGAATTTTAAATAAATGACAATAATATTCCTATATTTAACTTCTTAGTTCTGCTATTTTAAATGCTAATTTAACAATTTCTATCATTATTAAATTTAGTAGATTGTGGAAAAATGTTCAAGTTGAGTCTTTTGTCTAGTTTTTAGTTGATACTTTTGTTTCGACTAATTCAGTGTTATTGGGTTTGACATTTCTTTTAATGAAATGTAAAATGCAATGTTTTAAAGTGCGATTTGTCATGTTTAATAAAAGTCAGATCAAAGTGCGTCGTAGTGCAAGCGTAGCTGCATCGAACAAAGATATTTCGAAATTAAGTAAAAAGTACTAACGGATAACAAACAAACATGGGGTACATATACTTAAAAGAGGATAGCGCAGGTACATTCTGGGTAAAAGGTTTTAATCAATTTTTTGCCGGCAAAGCTTTTTTTAGTTTATAAGTATAATTATAATCAACCTATTTCGAAGTTCTTGATTCGGCTTTTTGGTTTAAAGTGAAATTGTCTTTTACTGGTTTATAGTTCTCACACTGAAGAGAAAACGAGCGCCAGCGTTTGAATTGCAAAAAAGTGAGCGACGACTGCAATTACGTCGAGGACAAAGAAAAAAAAAACAAAAAATGAAATGTGGCGACTATGAGGATCAAATTAAAGTACCCTCATTATAAAATAAAACTGCTGCGGTTCTTTTGCTATATAACATCAACAGAAATGATAAATAGTTAAAGGTAAAATATATTTACAAATACATTTAAAGGAAAAATATACAAATATCATTCATCATTCATTAATCACTATAAAACCCAAGCAAACAAACATGTCATTTTACATTTAATACTTTAACTAATTACTTTTTGTTGAGAGTTTTGACGTTTTAACGATTATTTCTGTTTATTGCTCAACTGGCCTGCTAGGTCCCCGGATTTGACCCCCCTTGATTTTCTCTTGTGGGGTTTTATAAAGGATTAAGTGACCCTTTTTCCCCTTTTCCGTTTGGTGTTCATTTTATTGCGCCATAAACTCCTTGATCACTTGTCGCTAATCCGTTCTCGCACCATTCCAGCCCCGGATCTCCATGCCGAACGCAGTAAATGTAAGAACCGAAAGTCGCGCCTTATTCATAATACATCTTTTGATCACCATTGTATATTAAGAGGATAATGACATATCAACTGTCAACGTTAACCTTCACTTTCGGCAGCTGTCAATATGTCCAATGACATTGAAATTTTTGCTAAGTCGAAATTTGCCTGTTTTACTTCCCGTATATTTGAAAATTTTACAGTACCGCAATCGTTCAGGTCATGGCTCCCGTTAGATTGGTTTTTTAAAGCTTTTAGGTATTTTTATCACAGTTTTTTGCCTGCAAGTGCTGCCGCTTTAACGTTAGGTAATAGCTTTTGTTAAATATGTATAAAATGTATTCTTTTAAAATATTATTCACGAAATTTAGTTCGATTTTTATTGCTCCAGCAACTAAAACTTCTAGTTCGTCAATTCGGTTTTTTCTTGTTTTTTGGCGTATACTTTATTTAGTACTAAGAAACTACACATTTACGAGTAAGGCCGGCTCTACACTATGAAGCCAACATTGTTACCAACGTGTTTACCATTTAAATATTCATTTATCACTTCAATTTAAGTAAAAATATTCTTAGTTTCTTCTCCATGAGTCAAGTACACAACGTAAACGAACCAATTAAAATAGAAACATTTTGCAACAGGTAAAACATAATTCTTCTATCCCTTGACACCAAAAAGTCCTCCGTTCTGGATGGCATACCAGTAATTGTTCTAAAAAATGCGCTCCAGAACTTGCACCCAAAACTCATCTTTTCCAGGTCTCCTATGACAAGGGTACCTTTCCAGATAGCTGGAAGACGGTTGGGTTTGCTTGGGTCCGGTAGGCAGTCCTGGCACCAACCCTATTTCTTCTTAACATTATTGACTTGCTCTCTACTACCAATCCCATCCACACTTAGGCTGACGATAGTACTCTTAAGATACTCCAACATTCATTTTTCCAGGCAAGTCTCGAACCAGGAGCTGGATAATAGACGCAGGTCCATGGACCTATCCCTTTTCCAAGATCTTTAATTAATCTTAGACTGGGGTGCCAAGAATCTTGTTCAGTTCAACGCCTCCAAAACTCAGTCTTGTTCCCTGTCCCGAAAAAAATCCGGCGACACTAGGGTTTCCAGCAGGGACCAAATTTCAAGTCCTGGTACTAGTCCCGAAAATCCCGAACATGGTCCCGAAATTCTAATAATGTTGCAATTAGGGATTGCAATCCCGCAAAGTGGGATCCCGCAGTCCCGCGGGATCCCGCATCATTTGACGGCCTACGGGATCCCGCACCAGCTATGCGGATCCGCGCGGACCCGCATAGCCATAAAAAAGCCGTAAACTCTTAAAAAATAACGCGAAAATGTGTATACTAAATATCCGTGGTATCATAATATGAAAATTAATGAGATTGGTTAGGTCTCGGCTTAACTATTATAAGTATCTTACTTACCTTACAATGAAACTAATGTGATTTACTATAAAAACCAGTAAGACTTATCTCAGGTAGAAAAATAATAAACATTTAAAGCTCATTTGCCGAAAGTTACTTGTTAATTTAATTGATAAGAAATTTGACTGATTTATAGTCATAGTAGTATAGTTAAGAGAGGCAAGACTTTAAATTACATAATTTTGTTGACTGCAATACTGCTAATTTTTGATATTTATATTAGAAAATTAAAGTTGGTTTAATAACTAATTAAATAATCGTTAATTTATCGAATTTTATAAAATTGAAAAACCTATGCGGGATCCCGCGTATAAACATTTGAAGTTCATTTGCCCAAAGTTACTTGTTACTTTAATTAAGAAGAAATTTGATTGATTTATAGTCATAGTAGTAGGGTTAAGAGACGCTAGACTTTAAATTATATTATTTTTTTAACTGAAATACGGTTATCTGTTGATTTTTACAATAAAAATTTAAAGTTGGTTCAACAATTAATTAAATAAACATTAATTTATCGAATTTTATTTAATTAAGAAACCTATGCGGGATCCCGCGGGATTAGAACCAATCCCGCAAATGCCCTGCGGGATTTAAATCACTGCGGGATTGCAATCACTAGTTGCAATACAACAAATTTTCTATGAAAAAATTAATTAATTGAGTATTTTATGTAAACCAAGTATTTTATTTGAGTAATATTATTAGTATAAAATAACATCAATAAATATATACGAAACGACAAAAATTATTTAGGTATTAATAATAAAATAAACTAAACCGAGTGAGGGTAAACAAATGTAATTGTAAAGAAACAATAAACACTGCATTCTATATTGAAATAAAATGCAATAATAACCATTATTTTAAAGTCAAATAAGACTGCCGAATACCGAACGCCGGGGAATCGTGACTTTATAAATTTCAGGACTTTTGAGGTCCCGGAACCCTTCCTGTGGTCCCGGGACTAGATATTTTGCGTAAAATCCCGGTACCAAATACCGGAACTGGAAACCCTAGGCAACACTTACCCCATCCCCATAAATGGCCAAGCCTTACAGAACAGTGAAACGTTCCATCTTGTTGGCATCGCTTTCGAACGTGATCTCAGCTGGCACAAACACATTACTTCAATAGCCACATCAGCAGCTAAAAAGCTTGTTTTTCTCTTTCCAGAAAATACTTCTCCCCTTCCAACTTACACAGTCTTTATGTTTCCCAAATAAGACCTAACCTAGAGTATTGTTCCCACATCTGGGGAGCGGCATCATCTTCGACATTTAACATCCTTGATTCTCTCCAAAAGAGAGCCATTGGATTCATCAATTACCCAGTCCTCGCAGAAAACTCCCTTCTCTCGCTCATCGCCGTGCTGTTGGATATTTATCCCTTTTCTACCGATCTCCAAGGACGACCAAGCCGCTATAATTCCTCCCTTGAGTGTTCCTAACAGAACAACAAGAGGTGCGTTACGTATGCATCCCTTTACTGTCCAGTTACAAAAGCCTAGAACATCCCACTTCTCTCGCTCATTCATACCTAGGGTCTCCAGATTATCGAACAAATTGCCTGCAGATATTTTCCCTTCCCATTCCAACCTCGAATCCTTTAAATCCCGTGTTAATAGATTACATTTCCCCTTTCTTCAGACGCCCACGGTACGTTAGTACTAAGGCTTGAAGTCTACCTAAAGGTTTTTTAATTATTTAATTTTTTTTCAGATTTGATTAAAGGGGTGTGGCCCAAGTATTTTAAGCCCAGAATGAAAATCCTAGATCAATAGTTTGAAAGAAAAACTTGATTTTACTATTTTTTTAAATTAAGCGGCTTCATTTAATCAAAAAGAGTAGTATCAAAATTTTTTAATGCGTCTAATCTTATTTCAAGTCCCGGAAACGATATTTTAAAATGAAAAATGAGTTTTTCGTCAGTTTTTAGTACCTATCTCAAATGGTACCTACATTCAAATATGATTTATGAATTCATTTTAAAGACAATGCAATTATCTGCAAATCAAAATAAATTGCCTCTCTATCTGCATCTGTTCAAATGATATAGATATAGGCAATAGAAGGTGGAAAAATTCGACCAAAAAAATGGTGTATATCTCAATAATTATAAGTTATGGTTAGAACTGTTCATCATTTTCAAAAAGTTGACTCAAGAAAAATTAAAAAAATCATTTTTATCTGGAATATATTAATAAAACAAAGTAACAAGTAAGCAAATTAGGATATTTCATATTTATTTTATAACAAAAATAAGTTTTGCCGCCTTTTCATTTTCCAGTCTGTTTCTTAGAACATTGTGGCACAAAATATGTGATCAAAATACACTTTCTACACCTGCAAAGGATGCAGTTAAAATGTTCTTGATTAGTTTAAACTCTTCTTCACTAATATCATTTATTGAATATTATTGCTTTAATCATTGTGATCAAACTTAATTTAAAAAAAATACAAATAATTGCAGACAAAGGATAACTTAGGCAAACCTAACCAAAGATAGGATCGTCGGAATCTGAATGTCCGCGCCGACGCGACAGTGTTGACTCTGTCAGCCGCGTAGAACGCTATGACGAAGTTCATTGAATAGCAGTATTATTGTGTTTTTTTTCGAGCTCTACATACATATTGAAAATAATTCATTTGAAGAAAACTAAATTAGAAGGAATCAATTTTGTATTTTCACAGTAAGTAAATCTCGAAAAAATCACAATAATACAGCTATTAAAGCATTTCGTCATACGCGAATGGCACTGTCAACAACGTCGCGTCGATGCGGACATGCATTTTGCGACGATCCTTGTGTTTATTCCAGATAAAAGATGATTTAAGATGATTGAAAATGATGAACAGTTTTAACCATAACTTTTAATTATTGAGATATATCACAACATTCTGATTCCAAAATTATTTTGTTCGAATTTTTCAACCTTCTGTTACCTATATCTAATAAATGAATTCATAAACCATCGTATTTAAATGTACCCTTTGAAAGATAGGTACCAAAAACTGACGAAAATCTTATTTTTTCTGGATTGACAAAACTATTTAAAAATATTAAATATTTCCACCAAGAAGATATCGTTTCCAGGACTTGAAAGAAGATTATACGCCTTGAAAAATGTTGATACTACTTACTTATTTTTTCCTGACCGTGTTTGGCAAATATTCTTTTTTTTTAAGTTCTGACAACCCACGAAGACCGAAGTCTAAGTACTATGTACCGTGGGTGTACTGGGGAAATTTGACTGACACATCCAGGGCTGGAAACATCCGTACGGACTTCACCAGCCCTTTAAGAGGATGTGTGGGGTGGTACCACCTCGGTGGAGGAACAAATCCTCTATCACCTTCCAAATTATTAATTTTGTTGTTGTGGATTCTTGAATTTTCCTGGGTTTATCGGTCAATCGGTTTAGAATTAAAAAACCATTCTGTTGACGTTTCGGTTTATTTAACTTTTAAACCATCTTCAGAACTGTAATTATTTTTATACATATAGTTAAGTCAATTTAATAAGGAAATAGTAAAAACATACCTGATTTATAAGTAGGCACTACACTAATGTTCTTTCTTATGTGCTAATTCAACGATCTTATTATATTGGTACTTATTTCTAAACTAAGCTTTTGAATTTAATTTGTTTTCATTTAAGGTCTTGGTTACCTACTTTGGGAAAAACCAGGTAATAATATTATGGGTTTTGGAGGCAGGGATGTAAAAATGTTGTGTATTTATTGGGTTATTAGGGTGTTATACGTAGTACCTAGATTATCTGTATCAGTTCTGAAATTAAGAGTATTTTTAGTTTTTTTAATGTGAATCATTTCCTTGATAATTTGTTTTTTATAGTTTGTCTCATAGTCTAAGATTTGAACGTTGCTGAAATTAAAGTTGTGTAGGTTATCTATTGCATTGTTTGTGTGTTTCATTTGTGTTTCTAATACTATTTCTGTGTTCACTAATTCTGTTTTTTAGTTAATGTTGATATCTAGGAAATTTATTGATTTATTCTTTTTTTTCCATTTCATATGTAAATTGTAATTTTTGATGAAAAAATGGTCAACAAATCTTTTGAAAAATTATGGTTTGTAATCAAATGTAGGGATGACGCTTGTTTTCAAACATTCCATTACTAAATTAGCGATAGTGGCCGAGATGGGCAGATGTGAATGAATGACGATTTGCTATTTTCAAGGGAAAGAAAAGATACTTAGAAATAAGTTGAGAGTGTGTTTTACTGTATTAATTAAAATCACAGAGACCCTAAAATGTTTAATGGTCAGAAATATGTCCATTCGTAGTATACAACATGCACAATAGGCATACACTTCTTTATTTTCGAATTTTTACATAACTAATTTGACTTTTACTTTATTATAGTGGAATCGCCAAATTATGTCGGCCTCGTCAACCAAGCGATGACTTGCTACCTAAACAGTCTCCTCCAAGCTCTGTACATGACCCCGGAGTTTCGCAACGCCCTCTACAACTGGGAATTCGACGGAGCCAACGAGACGAGGTCCATCCCGTATCAGTTGCAAAAGTTGTTCTTGAACTTGCAGACTTCTTCCAAATCTGCTGTCGAAACGACGGACTTGACTACTAGTTTTGGATGGCAAGGTATGGACAATATAGATTAAAGCTTCCTTTAGATAGTACGCATTTTGGTCTACTGCGGGCCGTACGGAACCCTCTGTGAGCGAGTTATGAGCCCTTGAAATCCGGACTGTACTCATATAACATAATGAAAAAGAAAAAAGAAATAATTTGATTTTTGAATGTTTTTCTTTAGGAAGCGACGCCTGGCACCAACACGACATCCAAGAGCTCTGCAGAGTTATGTTTGACGCATTAGAACAAAAATTTAAAGATACCAAACAAGCGAACCTCATAAATGATCTATACGAAGGCAAGATGTTGGACTATGTTAAGTGTTTGGAGTGCGGGACTGAAAAATCCAGGGAGGATACATTTTTGGATATCCCACTGCCTGTTAGACCTTTTGGGAGCGCGGTTAGTGGATAGAAAAATTTATTAAAATTTTTTTCGACACCATTAAAGTTTAAATTTGTTTGTTGTCGCCACACACTTTTTTATTTAACGTTTGTTTCTAAATTTCAGGCAAATATTTCAGGTTGTGATTTCTGGTTCAATTTTAAGTAAAAAAGCGTATATGAATTTATATGAGGGAGTATTGACAAGTACTTAGTCTAGCGTATAAAACGTAATGCTTGCTATTCTATCAACATTGTTGATGGATAGGAAGGACGGACAAGAATGCTAAAGTTTTGTTGCTTGATTAAAAAATAGCTATTTACAGAACTCCGCTTCGCGTCTTTCGGTCAACTGCAGTGGTGTGCGGAAAAGTATTACTTTCCGCACGTGTTGGGTACCTACAATGTTTTTTCTGCGAGCGCACAGTGGGACAGGAGACCCTAAAAGTTGGCATCAATCTGTTAAGTCAAAAACCGACTGCCGTTGCATTTTTAAGTACATTGTAAGTTCCTGGAGTCGGACTCTGTAACTTTTTAAAATAGCGATAGCGAAAGAGATAAAGAAGCGAAGAGGAAGCGATCGCTTTGATACTAAGTACTCTATAAGCATTTCTTTATAGGCAAAATAGAGATAAAAATGATAAAGAATACTGTATAGTCCGTTCTAAAAACATACGTTTTTTTAACAAAAAAGAAGAGATTTCGTGTCTTCGCCTCAATTGTTTATTGTTTGTAGTGTAAAAAAAATTCTGCAAATTTTCGCGCGAATTTTGAAACTTGTAAAACGTGATCCCACTGGCTGTGTCATCAAAAGTGAATTTATGAATCATAATGAGTACATAGCGAATTCCAGTGTTGTAGGGTCATCGAAAAATCAATAAAAATGTCATTTAATGCTTAACTCATCCATTGAAATATCCCCGCACTTAAAGTAGAAGGTTCCTAAAATCTTATTCATGTATATTTCAAGCCGAAATCGTTCCAGGAACCTTTCAATCTTGCAACAAAAACTGGCATTTTGCGAAATTTTTGACACGTCATAATATCTTAATAATTTCGAGTAAATAAATTGCAATTCTTTGTTTTCATGGCAAATGGAATGGAATCTGAAATCTTTTTTAAACAGCTAACCATTGTTACTATGGTTACTTTTGTTCTAATTTTTAGGTGGCGTATAATAGTGTAGAAGAAGCGCTAAGAGCGTTTGTTCAGCCAGAAACTTTAGATGGAAATAATCAGTATTTTTGCGAGAAATGTAACAAGAAGTGTGACGCACACAAAGGGCTGAAATTCACAAAGTTTCCTTATTTGTTAACGCTGCATTTGAAGAGGTTCGATTTCGATTACAATACGATGCATAGGATAAAACTCAATGACAAGTAAGTTTTAAGAAAAACATCAAGCATTACATTACGTTATACTGACCCATATGTACATACAGTGTGTAACAAAAATATGGGAACCTCGAAATATTTTGCAAACCAACGTTAACAGTTTTTGAGAAAATGGTGGCCAAATATCGTAATGATATTGTATTTAACCTTAAAATACCTGTGCACGAAAGTTTACGTGAAATGTCTGACATTGTCAGTTTCGTTTATTTACAACAAATAGATCATTTAACAGAAAACCAAAGAATTGAAATTTTAATAATACTGGGTTATGGGGCAGAATGCGAACGCAGCAAGAAGTTTGTAATATTTTTAATGACAAATATCCTGACAGAAATTCATTAACTAAATCTACTGTAAGTAAAGTTTTAAGAAAAATTTCGTCAAACTGGAAACGTAAAAACGCTATACGCTCTGGCCGACCTAAAAGTGCAACAGATGGTGATAAGGCTCTGAATGTTTTACTCAGTTTAGAGGAAAATCCCCATCTTTCTACCAGAACACTGGGAAAAGAAAACAACGTTTCACACATGTCTGTAGACCGCCTTCTGAAAACCGAAAAGTTTCATCCGTACAAAATAAGACTTGTGCACAGTGACGGCGCCAGGGGGGGGCCAGGGTGGGCACGGGCCCACCCTGGAACTGCAGGTGCCCACCCATGTGCCCACCCAATTTCGCTTAGGTGATTAGTTCATATATAACACATAGGATAATGCACAATCATTTTTATTTTTCAGCATTGGTTAAAATCCTTATATATTAAAATAATTCAAATATTTTGTAACAAATACCTACTTTATTTTATTAAAATAATTATGTCCTGCCCGGCAGCCCTATTCATATTTTTCCATTTATTTATAAAACAAAAAATAAGTCGCGTGTCCGCCGCCGTTTTTGATTGTCGGCTTGTCGCTTCATATAATGAATGCGTCGGCGACCCTTTGATAATGCAGCGGCACGTCTAGTTAAAGATACCGAAAACAGTGCGACGTCGTTAAACATTGCCATATATATTTTGTGTTAGGGATTTATTTTTAAATACAGATTTTTATTTAATTTAAATTCAGTTATTCAATTTAGCTAAAGTTTTCGTGTCGGTCGTGTCGAAGAGGCGCAGGCAAGGCAGTTTGTTTATTCGTTGTAGTTTTTAGATAGTAATAGTTTGAGTTGTGAAAAGTACAATTTTTGTTATATGAACGAAGTAACTAATTAATACATAGTTAGCTAAAATGAGCAAACGTTACGGAAATGTATTAGATTTTTTGAATAAAAATAAAAAAATAAAATCTTTTGATGTGCTGGATGTGCCATAAAATAGTGAAATAAATTCGACTCTGAAGGAGCAGCCGGAAGACCAGGCATCATCCAGTTACATCGCAACAAGTAAGCCATCGGAGCTTAATGAATCTGATCTGAAAAAAAATAACCTGAACTCGTTGAAGACCTCTCCAATTTTGTTGACGCTTATGAGTATGCTGCTAGTGAGAGTGAGGCTAGCGAAATAAGCGAATCAGATTCGGACAGAAACGAACAAAATGCAAGAAAATAATGCAAATCCTCTAGATCTTTTTCTTACCACCCATCCTGAGCCTTACTTAACATCTGTATGCGCTCCCCTTGGTCGTTCAGATCATGGCCTCATTACCGTCTCTTGTCCCATACATCCCGAGTTTGCTGAAATCATGCCAGAACGCACGATCTGGCACTACAATTCTGCCGACTGGGATGGTCTTCGAAACTTCTTCTCTGCTTTCCCTTGGAACCCTGTCTGTTTTTCCACTCCCGATCCCTCCGAAATTTGCTCTCATATCACAGACATTATTCAAGCAGGTATTGAAGGTTTCATTACACATACCCGCAAGAAACCTAAACTCCACCATCAAAAGCCATGGTTCTCCAAGGGCTGTGACAAAGCCAGGCTCAAAAAAGCCCAAGCTCACAAAAGGTATCTTCAAAATCCTACACCCGAAAATCGTCAAATTTTCACCGAGGCCAGAAATCAATACAACCAAACTATCTTAGAGTCCAAAAATGCTTTTAACAACCGCATAAAAGATAAAGTGCTTTCCTGTCCCAACGGCGGCAAACCTTTCTGGTCACTTGCCAAAAACATTAGTCAGAACTTCTGCAGAAGCACTTTTCCTCCCCTGACCTCTGACAACGAAGTTATCTCCACCTCTAAAGGGAAAGCAGAACTATTCGCCAAACAATTCGATGCCAATTCCACCCTGATCCCTCCCCCCAATTTCGCTTTCCCAACCGCTAAGTCTGTACCCCACAAAATGCCCGATATAATACTTAAGGTCAAACAAGTTAAAAAAATTCTTCTATCCCTTGACACCAAAAAGTCCTCCGGTCTGGATGGCATACCAGCAATTGTTCTAAAAAAATGCGCTCCAGAACTTGCACCCATCTTAACTCGTCTTTTCCAGATCTCTTATGACAGGGGTATCTTCCCAGATGGCTGGAAGACTGCTCGTGTGCAGCCTGTCCCGAAGAAAGGTTCCAAGTCCCTTCCATCGAATTATAGACCTATCTCTCTTCTCTCCGTTGTCAGCAAAGTCATGGAGAAAGTAATCAACTTGCAAATTCTAAAATATCTAGAAAAACACAAAATCATCCATGACAGACAGTACGGATTTCGTCACCAAAGATCCACAGCTGATCTCCTTAGCTTTGTCACACATAACTGGAACAAGTCTCTTGAATTTCATGGCGAATCTCAGATTGTTGCTCTTGATATCTCCAAGGCCTTTGACTAAGTATGGCATGCCGCACTCCTCAACAAATTACTTTCTTACGATCTTCCTACCAAACTAAGTACCTGGATCGGCAGCTTCCTCTCTAATCGGCGCATAACTGTTGTGGTTGACGGTCACTCATCTGACTTCCATCCTATCAATGCTGGTGTCCCCCAAGGTTCAGTCCTGGCACCAACCCTGTTTCTTCTTCACATTAATGACCTGCTCTCTTCAACTACTAACCCCATCCACAGTTATGCTGACGATAGTACTCTTCACTCCAATATTCATTTTTCCAGACAAGTTTCGAATCAGGAGTTGGATAATGGACGCAGATCTATGTACCTATCCCTTTCCCAAGATCTTCAGTTAATCTTAGACTGGGGTGCCAAGAACCTTGTTCAGTTCAACGCCTCCAAAACCCAGTCTTGCTCCCCTCGCGCAAAAAATCTGGCAACGCTTACCCCATCCACATGAATAGCCAAGCCCTACAAAACAATGAAACATTCGATCTTGTTGGAGTCGCTTTTGAACATGATCTCAGCTGGCACAAACACATTACTTCAGTAGCCACATCGGCAGCTAAAAAGCTTGGTTTTCTCTTTCGAGCCAGAAAATACTTCTCCTCTTCTAACTTATACACTCTCTATGTTTCCCAAACAAGACCTAATCTAGAGTACTGCTCCCACATCTGGGGAGCGGCATCACCTTCGACACTTAAGATCCTTGATTCTATCCAAAGGAGAGCCATTCGACTTATCAATGACCCAACCCTCACGAGAAAACTCCCTTCTCTCGCTCATCGCCGCGCTGTAGGGGATTTATCCCTTTTCTACCGCTACTTCCACGGATTTTGCTCTGAAGAACTAGCCGGTATTATTCCCCCCTTGAACGTCCCTAACAGAACAACAAGAGGCGCGTTACGTATGCATCCCTTTACTGTCCAGCTACAAAAGCCTAGAACAGACCACTTCTCTCGCTCGTTCATACCTAGGGTCTCCAGATTATGGAACACACTGCCTGCAGATGTTTTCCCTTCCCGTCCCAACCTCCAATCCTTCAAATCCCGTGTCAATAGACTACATTTCCCTTCTCTTCAGACACCTACGGTACGTTAGTACTTAGGCTACGTTGGATGTCTTAGATAAAAAAAAAACTTGAGCCTATGCCCACCCCAAAAATATCGGGCCCATTTGTGCCCACCCATTAAAATTTTCCTGGCGCCGTCACTGCTTGTGCAGGAGCTCTCAGAAGATGAATACGACAGGAGGCGCTTGGAATTTTACGAAACCATGATGGAACGTTGCAACGCCAATCTAGATTTTGTCCACTAGTATTATTAAAATTTCAATTTTGTGGGTTTCTGTTAAATGATCCATTTTTTGTAAATAAACGAAACTGACAGTGTCAGACATTTCAGGTAAACTTTCGTGTACAGGTATTTTAATGTAAAATATAATAAAGTAACGACTTTTGACCACCATTTTCTCAAAAACTGTTAACTTTAGGGTAAAACGTTCCCAATAAGAACTATTCAGAATTTTATGCTGAATTCGAAAATCGAATAAAATGTAGAGCGTTAAATTTTAAAAAAAGTTCCTGTCGATTTCAGGAAAACGGTATATTTGACAACAATGCGGAACTCACCATTGGATCGGGCGTAATTTCGTACCCAAGTGGACGAAATTTCATTAAAATCGGCTGAACGGTTTGCAAGATATTTCGAGGTTTCCATATTTTTCTTACACAGTGTATGTACATTTATGTATATATTTAGTATCTAAACTAACACTTTAAAATGTTGAATTTATTTTAATTTGTTTTTAAGCAAGTAAACAGAATAATTCACTTTTTCATTTTCTGTGTACTCTTTAAAAAATGTTTCGTTTTTTACCTTATCACAGCTTTTGTTGTTTTAAAAAAGGTTTCGTTTTTTACCTTATCACAGCTTTTGTTGTTTTAAAAAATGTTTCGTTTTTTACCTTATCACAGCTTTTGTTGTTTTAAAAAAAATGTTTCGTTTTTTACCTTATCACAGCTTTTGTTGTTTTAAAAATTGTTTCGTTTTTACCTTATCACAGCTTTTGTTGTTTAAAATGTTTCGTTTTTTACCTTATCACAGCTTTTGTTGTTTTAAAAATTGTTTCGTTTTTTACCTTATCACAGCTTTTGTTGTTTTAAAAAAATGTTTCGTTTTTTACCTTATCACAGCTTTTGTTGTTTTAAAAAAGGTTTCGTTTTTTACCTTATCACAGCTTTTGTTGTTTTAAAAAAATGTTTCGTTTTTTACCTTATCACAGCTTTTGTTGTTTTAAAAAAATGTTTAGTTTTTTACCTTATCACAGCTTTTGTTGTTTTAAAAATTGTTTCGTTTTTTACCTTATCACAGCTTTTGTTGTTTAAAATGTTTCGTTTTTTACCTTATCACAGCTTTTGTTGTTTTAAAAAAATGTTTCGTTTTTTTACCTTATCACAGCTTTTGTTGTTTAAAATGTTTCGTTTTTTACCTTATCACAGCTTTTGTTGTTTTAAAAATTGTTTCGTTTTTTACCTTATCACAGCTTTTGTTGTTTTAAAAAAATGTTTCGTTTTTTACCTTGTCACAGCTTTTGTTGTTTTAAAAAAGGTTTCGTTTTTTACCTTATCACAGCTTTTGTTGTTTTAAAAAAATGTTTCGTTTTTTACCTTATCACAGCTTTTGTTGTTTTAAAAAAATGTTTAGTTTTTTACCTTATCACAGCTTTTGTTGTTTTAAAAATTGTTTCGTTTTTTACCTTATCACAGCTTTTGTTGTTTAAAATGTTTCGTTTTTTACCTTATCACAGCTTTTGTTGTTTTAAAAAAATATTTCGTTTTTTACCTTATCTCACAGCTTTTGTTGTAAATTTTGTATGTTTTTAGGGTTGTCTTCTCAGAAAAATTAAATTTGAATTCCTTCATACCAGTAAGTCGGACCGAGAATGAACATTCGAATATCGAAGGTGAGACGATTGTGAAATGTGACGATTGCAGCACGACAGATTCGGGATCGGCAGACGACGAAAGTTGTCAGGGGACGGATTTGTCGTCCACGGCTAATGGACAAGACGATAATTGTGCGGATAGCGATGAAGGTAAATAATAAGTCCGTGCCCTTAGAATTAACGTAATTATTCAAACCAAACCGACAAAGTAAACATTGTTAGCTGATCAATGATTAAACATAATAGGGAATATGCATATAACCCAAATAAATCTGTAATTTTTATATTCTCTACATAAATTAAATGTTTATTTTGATCTTTATTAACAAAAAAGGGGATTTTCTACTGCAAATTTTGGCGCGAATTTCGAAACTTGTAATAATAATAATAATAATAATTATAATAATAATAAAGTTTATT
Source organism: Philopedon plagiatum (assembly GCA_963971165.1). Taxonomy (NCBI): domain Eukaryota; kingdom Metazoa; phylum Arthropoda; class Insecta; order Coleoptera; family Curculionidae; genus Philopedon; species Philopedon plagiatum. The sequence goes on from OZ020194.1 coordinate 4,376,844, forward strand.
TAACGTAATTACAATTTATATATTATTATATACATAAATATATATATATATATATATATATATATATATATATATATATATATATATATATATATATATATATATATATATATATATATATATATAAATAAACTTGATAAAACCCCCGAAGACGTACTTGTTGGGGGCAAATCTTATATTTAAAATTACATTATTTAATTATATAAATTACTCAATTGAAAAAAATATATATTCAAATACATACATACAATTTCTTTTTTAGGACAACAGAGATCCTTAGAGAAAAATAAATAAATAATTTTTATATTATACAAAATAATATCAAAGTAATTCCAAAAATTTCTTTAAATCGTGTGTTGTTAATATCCAAGCTTTTATTTCAATTTTATATTTTTTAATGATATAATTCTTTTAATATTTACTGGTAAATAATCGTTTAAATAGAAACATATTTATAATTCTTTGGTGCTATAAACTTATGTATTTTTGGTTTAATGGAAATTTCATTTTTATGACGCGTGTCATGGTTATGTTTTTTAAATTGTATTAGATTTTTATTCTTAAAAACGTATACTAAAATATTATAAATATATATTTGCCTAACGTCCATTTTTTTTTGTTTCTGAATATAATTCCTTTGCAGGATAAAAATAGTCTTTATTAAATATAATTTTTAGAAATCTTATTTGTAATACTTCTATTTTTTTCACTAAAATTCTACTTATTCCTCCCCAACCTAAAATCCCATAATTCAAATGAGTTTTAAATAAGGCATAATACAATGTTTCTAACAGCGGGTTGCACAAAACTTTTAAGCAAGCGTTAAATCCTAATTCAGGGTTAAAAACAAAAGATATTCAGTTTAACACAGCGTTAAATTTTTTTCTTTCTGCAACAGCCCAAATTTTGAGCTAATCCGTGATTAAACACACAAATGCCACTAAAAAACCAAGGTGTTGTTTACTTTTTCATTTATTTTTAACCCAGAGACCACTTAACGCTGAATTAAACTAATTCGACAATATGGTGGGATTAAAGTCATGTTTTTTTTAACATGTTTGATAAAATATTGGTTACTTTGGCAAAAGTTTATGTTCTAGTACAAGAAATTAAAAGACAACTCCTTCCTTCAATATTTTAAAATACAACTAACTATATACACTTTTATTGCAGATGGGCATCTAATTTATCATAATCCCAACCTAAGCAGGTACCTACCTTCACACACTAACAAAAAATGTAGGAAAAATAAAGTTCATCGTTTATAATGTAAATTTTATCAAAAATTATATAAATACCATAACAAAATTACCTCGAAAATTACTCTTTATAATATTATGTTGTTGTTAGACATGCAAACATATTCTATTCCTCAAATTCTTGTTCCTTATTATAAACTATTCTTTATGGCATCATATTAAAACAGTTTTCCTACTGTAGTCTTCTATAAAAATATAGATATTCTGCTAAATTTCCGTCTGCTTACTTTTCTTCAATAACATAGTTTTCTTTAACACCTCTCTTAGTTTAAATAGCAAACCCTTTTGTGGGTTTAAAAATAATATAACAACTTGAAGAGGTAGTTATTTTCTGAATTACTTTCGTCCTAACGTCGAAAATTATCTTATTTACAGCAAGTAAAAATTCTGGAATGCAAGCAAGTTTGTATTTGTATTAATCATTAAATTTCTTTTATGTTACTCACGGCTCTCTCGATAACAGAAAAATAAAGGGCTTGTACGTAAACAAAACAAATAATCTAATTTATATTTTTTTAAAAAACAAAACACTGACGTACGTATAACCTAACCTCAAATATTTCAAGATTTATAAGTACCGTGTTGCCAGACCCAGACATTACTTTATTTGATACTGGATTTTAATTGCGAAAGTACTAAATTTAATGAAAATGTACTAGATCTTCACACAACAGACCAGGCAATGCACTGACACAGGAGATATAAAGAACCTGTACTTGGTGTAAAAAAATAAAATATGTAATTATTCCTAATTTTAAAAATGAAACAATTACTTTCAGTCTCTGAAAAAGGTAGGATCTAATCTGCGGCAAAACAAAACAAAAAATACGAGACCTGTAAAATATGATTCGAGTATCTCTTAAAAACGTCGGATGGCATTTTCTACTAAGGTTTTGACTCAAGTGTACTAGCGTACTAGGGATATCCTAAATCCTAAAAAGGTTGTAGATTTAGTACAATTGTAGTAGACTGGCAACACTGTTCATCACCGGATCAGAGCCTGGCGTGTTCGATGGACAAAACTGCATCGATCCGGACGACTTTACGAGATTTAAGAGAAATACGTAACTGAATCAAGAATGAATGCAGAACGAAATAAAATAGCGCTGGAGTGTCGCAACGTAATTTGTTTCAAGTGCATATTCAACTTTCTTAAATTTAAAAATAACATTAATGCCACAGATCAAACTTAAAAAAAAGCATATCAATTATAACTATAATAAAATAATATAATTAAAATAATAGTTTTTATTATGGAATCTTTATCTAGTTTTACAAATTTTCAGGGAATAATGAACAAAGATATAAAGTAACTGATGTAAACTTATGTTTTGAAAAATCACAAAACATGTAAATAACAAATTTTTATTTAAAAACTACTTTAACATTGCTGTCACCAGTAGGTATTTTTTAAGCCCATCTTTACATCAAAATATCTGTAAGGCTTTTTCTTGTGACTTATCTGGTACCTGTAACAAAAGAAAGCAAAGCAAATAAAGTAAAAAAATTACACAATTACGTAATAATTTTAATAAAAGCACTATGTTCTACAGTGTACACCCAAGTAAATAACTTGTTTATAGATATCTTATTCTAAATAGTAACAAGTGTATGGAGATATGGGCTTTATATTCACATGGTAAAAATGGTAGTAAAGTAAATGTGTCACGAAAAATTAAAGTTAATGAATCATGAGCAAAAAGTTTATTAAAAGAGAAACAGCAAAATTTTACTTAAACGAATTTGAGGTGGATTAAATAAATACTCTACAGTTAGTTAGTTTGGTCGGGTTTGATCGTGACACATGGTTAAAGAAATTATAATCATGATCTATACTACCAGCAATTAGGTTTACAAATTGACCAGGATACTCACCCAGACAAAAATGTTTTGTTAGCTTAACTGGACAAACGTTATATAGTATGCTATTACGGTTATAAACACAGAACTTGAGGTAAAAATAAGGAACAAAATTGTAGTCAAAAATTTCGTAACGTAGGTAGTGATAGGTGATAGCTACCTAAAGATATTATTAATGACAATATTTTACCTTTATCAAGAAAATAACAACAAAGGTTTTGTTTCCAAATTTTTTCCTTGGCCGTAAGGTATTTCACGGAATATTGATTGCGTCTAGGATAATCTCTCAAATAACATTCATTTAGAACTCCATTCCTTACATATAGGTTTATCAGGAAGTATGTTTTTGTGCTTTATCTTTCATCAAAAGTCCGATTTTTAGGATTAGGAATTCACCTTCTTTAGAAATATTAGGATCCTTCGGATGTACCTAAAACAAACACACAAATGGATAATAAGGTCAAGAGTATAGTAGTTAAGGAAGCTGAAAAGCAGCAAATTTTTTACGTAAAGCATTTTTAAGGCAAATTTTAAAAATTAACAGAAAAATTATACAAATTTTGCTGGGCCTATGTATCTGTACGGTATTTTATGGTTCAATGGTTTCATACAACTTACCTTATAGTACATACTACATATATACTATGTATATACTCGTATATGTTCAGAAGTTCATTTTCTTCTATATTTGTGTAATTTTCCTATTCGCTTTGCCTATTTTCCCAAAAATATTTCTTTTTGGTTCAAAATATCCTCGCTTTACAAGAAATACAAAACACTTTGTTGACATCAAAATCTGACGTTTATCGCTCGACTTTTCCCGAAACTGCGACCGCTTCCAAATCTAAAAGCCGTTGTTAAGCGATTGCTGTTTCAAGTGGGCCTGGGCCGGCTTTGATTAAATCTTGGGCAACTTGACCAAAATTTAACACCGTGTTAAAATTTAACACGGTGTTAGTTAATCATCCTTTCTGCAACCCGCCGTAAGTGTTTTATATCCAAAAAGGTTTTAACATTAAATAAATCTGTATTTTTTTTTATTTTCTCTACATAACTTAAATGTTTATGACGGTTGCTGTTATCCATTTATTTTGGTCTGTATTAACAAAAAAAACAAAAAAAGGATTTTCTACCTGCAAATTTTCGCGCGAATTTCGAAACTTGTAAAACGTTATCCCATTGGCTGTGTCATCAAAAGTGAATTTATGACATAATGAGTACATGGCGAATTTCAGTGTTGTAGGGTCATCGAAAAATCAATAAAAATGGCATTTAATACGTAACTCGTCCAATGAAATATCCCTGCACTTAAAGTAGAATGTTATGTTATGTTCCTCAAATCTTATCCATGATCGAGCCGAAATCGGTCCAGGAATTTTTCAATTTAGCAACAAAAACTGACATTTTTGCGCAAATACCTTAATAATTTCGAGTGAGTAAACTGCAATTCTTATTTACAACTTTAACGAAAAAATAAGCGATTTAAATTAGAGGGAGAAATTTTTAGATAATTAACGGATAAAATAAACTCAAAAAGAATCACTAAATAAGGAAAATAGTGTGGAATAATGTCGGTTAAATTAGGATTTAAGGAATGTGCGAAGGGTGTGTGCACTTTTTAAGTATGAATGAAACAAAGCTTTGTATTAAGTGCAAAAATTTTTAATTTATTAGCAGAGCGCTTTCGACCTTATAGGCCACCATCGGTGCTTCCTGAAAGTAAGGGATAAACAGGTTAGATACTGATTAAGAGTTTAATTTAGAGTTAAGTTTAATTTTGAAATTTAAAGGTGAACATTTTTTAATTTTAATTTACTTAAATTTATTTTTATAGGCTATATTTAGTTTATTACTCACTTGTCAGGATGCCAGTCAGAAATCCATTTGAACGAACAACAGTAGAACATATTAAAATATTTTGTACTGCTCCCACATCTGGGGAGCGGCATCACCTTCGACACTTAAGATCCTTGATTCTATCCAAAAGAGAGCCATTCGACTTATCAATGACTCAGCCCTCACGAGAAAACTCCCTTCTCTCGCTCATCGCCGCGCTGTTGGGGATTTATCCCTTTTCTACCGCTACTTCCACGGATTTTGCTCTGAAGAACTAGCCGGTATTATTCCCCCCTTGAATGTCCCTAACAGAACAACAAGAGGCGCGTTACGTATGCATCCCTTTACTCTCCAGCTACAAAAGCCAAGAACAGACCACTTCTCTCGCTCATTCATACCTAGGGTCTCCAGATTATGGAACAAATTGCCTGCAGATGTTTTCCCTTCCCGTTCCAACCTCCAATCCTTCAAATCCCGTGTCAATAGACTACATTTCCCTTCTCTTCAGACACCCACGGTACGTTAGTACTTAGGCTTGAAGTCTACGTGGGATGTCTTAGATAAAAATTAAATAAAATAAAATCAAACAATCATATTACAAAACAATTTCAAATTCGGCTTAAACGGCCACATTTTTGATGGTGTAAGATCTGATAAATGATCATGAACCACGATGTTGCTAAAACGTTAGGGAAAAGAAATTGTAACCAGAGAGACCTGGTGTGAAGCTTAGATATAAATGCGCCAAATTCAAATTTTGAGCACACTATTATAATAAAAAATTATGAAATATACAGCGAATTTATAATGTGTATTTTAACATAACATATGGACTATTTGACTACATATTTTTCACTAGTGATTATTTCAGGTATCGATGTCAGTTCAGGAAACAACCACCACGAGAACGAGGCCAAAGGTCCGTACGTCTACGAACTCTTCAGTATTATGATACATTCGGGTAGCGCTTCGGGCGGTCACTACTACGCCTACATCAAAGACTTCGACAAGAACCTGTGGTTCTGCTTCAACGACCAGAGCGTCAGCCCGATCACCGAGGACGACATCAAGAAAACTTACGGCGGCGGCCCGCAGAGGGCGTACTATTCGGGCGCGTACAGTTCGAGTACGAACGCGTACATGCTGATGTACAGACAGATCGACAAGGAGAGGAACTCGCGCGCGATGACGGTGAACGACTTCCCGCCGCACATTCAGAAGCTGCTGCACAACATGATACAGAAGGAGGAGGAGGATCGGTTGAATAGGAAGAAGGAGGACGAGATGATTAAGATAAACGTTACGTTGATTCATCCGATTACCCATTTACATCAGGAACTGAAAATATCGGTATGTATTTAAATCTGGAGGTTTTAATTATATAACGTTTAATTAATTAATATTTAATTGATTTACCTAATAAACAAATATTTTACCCTCTAATTACATCTCGTAACTTCTATGGTGCGAAAACCAACGTGAATGCACCCCCTTCCTAAAACGGCTGTTGCTATCAAATTTAAAAATATATAGAACTTTTGGATGTAGTAAATATTCATCTCTGTAGGGACACCAAATGTTCATATGATCTTTCTGTTTTTGCTGAAAAAATGCTGAATAAAGTTGGTAGTGTTTTAAGCATCAGAATATAGTGCCCTTAAGTACTTCTTATTTTAGTAGCCACCAGGCGCGACCCGTTCATAAGGTCATTTGGTCAGTGACCCACCTAAAATTTTCAGTGATCTACCTAATAATTTATTTTTTAATTTTTTGAAACCAAAAAAGAATCTTTTGTTTCAAAGTTCCATGCGAAAACTCCCCAAGAAAGAATCAAGCCAAGCCATCGTCAAAAGATTATCCAAGCTTGCTCCGGGCTGGGTCATATTTTAAATTGATCTTATAGGTTTATATGGACGATATAAATTCATTAAAAGTAAGAGAGAAACAGACATACGTGCTTGAGGAAGTTAAAAAGAGACACAATTGGTCGACGGCCCACCAATAATATCTGGCCACTCCCACTATGGAAATACTCTCAAACCGCCCCCTAAAATATACTATTTCAAAACATTTGGTTCGGAAAAAGAAAAACTAATTAGGTAGCTAATATGCGCATTGTATTTGCATCGTATTAATAATATTAATTAGTGGTTAAATATAAAAAATTATAAATACGATTTCTGTCAGGCCAGCGCTAGGCATCAAATTTAACGGTATCTGACCGATTTTCTTACATAACCAGCGTAATCTAGAGGTACAATCTCAGCGAGTTAATCAGGAGGTCGAGGGTTCGAATCTGTGTTGGGGCAACAACTTTTTTTAAATTTTTTGTTATTTAAAAAATTAGATCGGCTCTAAAAGGTGTATTTGCAACAAGTTGTTCCTCGATAAAATATTTTTAAAATTGTGGGCAATCTCATATTTACTACAGCTTACAGCCTGCACGTGCGTAGACAAATATCGTATTACTATGTCTAGTCGCTAGCATTGTATTTATTAAAGAAAACGGAGTTTCGGCAGCGTTTCTAATTTTATTTTACGAATAATCATACTTTTAGCTCAGAATTTTGTTCTGATTATATTCTGGGCTTCTAGTACAAGGCGCGACATCTATTGAGGAGATGCTAAACTTGTCAAAACGAAAGCCGCTAAAATCTACTAATCTGGAGTATTAAAACACATAGAAAAAAGCCATAAACATCTAGAGTAGTAATGTTCAATATACTGCAGTACCTATTTTATGATTTTTGCAGTGTGTATTTGTACGTAAATAATTTCTTGGCACATTATTAAAAAACCTTTCTTAATTAAAAAAGTGTATTTTGCTTGTTGCGTTGATATCACTAGTTGCCCACAAAATTTTGACTCACCTGGAAAAAAACTCACGGGCCGCGCCTGGTAGCCACACTAACAACTTGAAACAGGGTGGGTTTAACCTTTTTCTATTTTTATATTTCTAGACATATTGTGACTCGACATTGGCCGAAGTCGCTCAACACGCCTACAACCGTTACAAACTGGAAACCTGCATGGTGGACGTCCGGGATTGCCGGATCGTCGTCTACAACAAGAAGCAGAAATGCATCGATTGCAGTTTCGAATCGGAAGACATCCGATTTCACGACGCGATGGACAAATACAATTTAGTCGACACGGACTGGATGCTGGAAATTAAGGAAGCAGGTTGGTGCGGTTTTCAAATGTGTTTTTTTGACATAAAATAGATTTCACGAAATTGAAATATTTATAATTAATAATACAGGGTGTTATGAAATTCACTGCATATATTTGAATGAGTGAATCCTGAGGTAGTCTACCGACATACGCAATACTTTTTTCCCCTGAAATACCCTAAACCACCCCCGTATCCGACGCTTCTAAAGAGCCTGACGTCATATGCTCTAATATTATAAAAACAAGTGATCTAGCCGGGGCATTACCAAACTTAAATAATATTGTGACATCTCAGTTTTTACCCAACCAAAGTATGGTAAGTATTAAAAAATAAAATCAAACCAACAAAAGAATTATACTCTTAAAATTAAAGAACTTGAAACTAAATAAATAATGTTTATTAATTTAGCTCCCAAAATCTTTGTCAATAGATTCGGAACGGAAGATCGATGGTCGAGCATCGAAAGATATTCATCGATATTATCATCGATGTTTGTGACCCCTAACATCGATGGCATAACATCGAATATCAATAACAAAACATCGATGTTTAAAAAACGTCGATGAACATCGCCCAGCACTATCAAGAAGTAGTGAGGTTAAAAGATTAAAAATGAGCTGATTGCAGGTGGATTCCTTTCATAACAAACCCTTTATTTTTCTGTGTTTTATTAGTAATGCTGATAGTAAAAAATACCGTGGATTCTTTTAAGCATTGTGTTTTAATTAGTGGGCCATTTTTTACATTTAATACCTACCGTTTGGTTAGAGTTGTATAAATTTAACGTATAACATAACAAATAGAATGGTATCTTTGTGTTTAAGTTTTATTAATTTTAATGAAGTATTAGTGGAGTGCTCTTTTTTCATTAAGGAGATTTTACTTTAAAGGTAACAAAAACATTAGTTCTTATGCAATAATATAAGATTTAAGTTAGTATAAAACATAACATTTCTGGATGTTTAGTTGTGCGTTATTATTTTGCTTTTGGTTTGATCAGCTGACCTGTGGATTATTTTATTTGTGAAATATTATTATAACTTTTGGAAATTGAGAATTTTGAAAAGTTAGTAGAATTTCTTTCTGTGACGGTAACAAAAATATTAATTTTTTTAAACTTGTTACATAGGAACGTAGAGAGACGGCAACGCCACCGCAAGTACTGACGTCAAAACAAACCTTTTTTTCTGTGATTGACGTTGCTGCCTGATATTTATATGGCAATGACAAACTTTTTTTTTTTTTTTTGAGGGACGATATCTACCTTTTTTTTTTATCGTGAAGCGCCATTTATGAATATTTTTATTCAATATCTGAATTCATACCAGGATTTACCGGTTTCAATATATGCAGTGAATTTCATAACACCCTGTATAGGATGTTCGGAAAATGCATTAGGAAACTTGTAGAAGAATTCTACATAGAAAAATAATTGTAGTAGTTCCATAAAAGAAATTTGGCAGTTACAGCTGTGCAAAGTCCTTTTTTACTAAACTTTTTTACTTGGCGATAGCGCGATATTTTAAACATCCCGCAAGTAGTTTTTTATTTTTAGGCACCGCGTGGAAGGAATATAAAAAAGGCGGAATTAACATGAAAGTGTACCTTATTAACTTAGAAACTGAGGATGTAGAAGAGCCGAAACTGGTAAGGGTCGATGTGGGAGAGACGGTCAGCGAACTGAAAGAGGATTTAGGAGAAATTTTAGGTTTAGATCCCAATTACCTTAAGGTATGTATACGACATTATACAGGGTTTTTCTCGGTGTGTAGTAAAAGTTTTGAGAAAGTAATACATATAATTGGTGTTTTGGCAGTAACTTTTACGTGGATTTTTGATTAAATTGTGTAACTGGACGTTAATCCTTTATGTCATCGACCCCGATGATGTTAAAATGATTAGCGAAACGCGTGCTCAGAGAAAAAGTTTTCTTTTGTCTTGTGGCGAACAATTATGTAAACATTCCCTATTTTAGGTTATTCTAGGAATGTACAGTAACGAACCGAAATTTTTAAAAGATGATGCGGACATTGTACACTTCGATTCGAATTGTTCCGAGTACAAGCTGTACGCGGCGTGTACGGCGGACAAGGACCTAGAGGCGGCCAAAAGGAGCCTAATCACATTGAAAAGACTTGTCGAAATGTACAGTTATATAATAAGTTTAAATGTCGTACTGCCAGACACAGATGAAGGTAAGCAAATGTATTTTTATTAATGAAAAAATGTATATAACATAATAGGGAATATGCATATAACCCAAATAAATCTGAAATATTCTTTGTATTCTCTACATAAATTAAATGTTCATGGCGGTTGCTGTTATCCATTTATTTTGGTCTGTATTAACAAAACAAAAAGGATTTAAAACTGCAAATTTTCGCGCGAATTTCGAAACTTTTAAAACGTGATCCCATTGGCTGTGTCGTCAAAAAGTGAACTTATGACTCATCATGAGTACATGGCGAATTCCAGTGTTGTAGAGTCATCGACAACTCAATGAAAATCGTATTTAATGCATAACTCATCCAATGAAAAATCCCTGCACTTAAAGTAGAAGGTTCCTAAAATCGTATTCATGTATACTTCAAGCCGACATCGGTCCAGGAACCTTTCAATTTTGCAAAAAATAGGCATTTTTGCGAAATTTTGACATATCTTAATAATTTCGAGTGAATAAACCGAAATTCTTTATTTTCATGGCAATCTTCGAAAATTCAAAAATTTTCAAATTTTAGATGTCCCCGATGCAAATAAACCTTTTTATTTATAACTTTACCGAAAAACTAAGCAATTTAAATTAGTGGGAGGTATTCTTAGATAATTAATGGATAAAATAAACCCAACAAGAATCATTAAATAGGGTAAACGGTGTGGAATAATGTCGGCTAAAAATAGGATTTGTCGGAAAAAATCAAGAAAATTCGATTTTTACCCCTTAAATACGCTCCTGGATGACCCATTCGGTATTCATTTTACAGTGTGATTATCCCTTGATAAGATAGTGTTGAAAAATTGGGGAAAAAATAGATAGGAAAAAATACAGAGTGATTCAAATGGGTTCCCGTCATTTGGCCGAATGTCAATTGGTCGAAAGTCAATTGGCCGAAGTCAATTAGCCGAATACGTCAATTCGCCGAAAGATAACAGGCCGAATACGTCAATTGGCCGAACACGTCAACTGGCCGAAGACGTCAATTGGCCGATATACATATGTATATATTTTTTCTTACATATTACTTAAAAATTATTTTTTTTTTTTTTTTAATTTTTGATGACATTTATTCTTTTTCTTAAGGTTCTTAGCCATATCTGACTGAAGTATGTTCATGTTTGCCCTTTCTTCGTTTGTTCTTTAACATTTTATTATTATAATACGTATATTTAGTTTTGGTTAGTTTTGGTTTAGTTTTACCGATACACTTACAGGTTAGTTCAGGTTAGTATTATGTATTTAGCCAAATTATGTACTAAACCTACTACTCACTTCTTCAGACAATTGATCTGTTCCGTCTATTGACGTTTTCTGTCATTTGTCCTATTTGGTCAGTTGACGTATTTGGTCAATTGACGTATTCGGCCAATTGACGTATTCGGCCAATTGACGTATTCGGCCAATTGACTTATTCGGCCAATTTACTTATTCGGCCAATTGACGTATTCGGCCAATTGATCTTCGGTCAACTGAATTCGGCCAATTGACTCTCGGCCAATTGACTTTCGGCCAATTGACGTAGACCCGATTCAAATGTACCGATGTCGAGGGCACATAAAGTAAAAAAATCGAAATTTAATCGGCGATTGCTCCCTTCCTATAGAGAATGAAGAAATTAAACAAAATGGATAACACATACTTTGACGAGCTCTTTCCGATGACGTATATGGGATTTTAATTTGAACAATTTTGACCCCACAAAAAATTAAAAACCGCGAAATATTTGGGCCAAAAATCTAACGTCCAGATTCACTAAGAAAGTTTAAGATTTAGTACTGGTTTAAATTAAGATCTTATAGTTGATCAGTTATGTTTTGACAGGTTTTTGTCCTGTCATTGTTAATAAGTCGTCATTAAAAACTTATGAATTATCGTGATATTTCAGCGATTTACTTGGTTTCCAAATGATTTTCATCTTGGAACGAATTGCTGTAATGAATTTAGTTCTATTATTATTGAAAGTGCGTACTAAAATTATCCTTTTCTTGATAAATTTGCGAAAAAGCTAAGAAATAAGTTGATAGTGTTAAACTTAGTTGTCTTATTCTTACACTTGTCAGTTTAAAACTTTTGGTTGTCAAATTAGACCGGACTAGCGTTGGAGAATCTGGCTGTAAATTTCCAGTTTTTCCAAATATTTCCATTTTCCAGTGATTTTAGGTTGAGGTAAGTGTATTGCAAAAAAAGTATTTGAGATTTTAAAGTTTCCCTTATGAATCCGTTTTTCGATCTGACGTTTTGTTTTCGAGTTATTAGGTACCAAAGAGGGGTCTGGAAATGGCATTTTTCGACCTAAAAAAAATTCAAAAGAATTACTTGCCATTTTCTGATCCTCACCAGTTTCAGTGGAGTTTTGAAGCTCCGGGTCCCCTACTACCTCCGAAAATTTACATCGATTTAATTCACATTTGCGACCTGTACCCGATTTCAATGGAAATCGCGGAAATTTCGACTTGGACGTTTAATAGCTCCGAAACGAAACATCCTGTATAACTGAATTTTTTTTTTATTTATTTATTTAATAAACAGTAAGCGGTTACAACCGATGAAACTGTTGTTACAATTTTAAAGATATCTAACAATCATAAAACTAAATAAACAGTTAATTATTTCATAAATCACATAAACAAGAAATTTTCTAAACTGGATAATGCACCAACTTTCTTTTTCTTTTTTGAAGATCTTCGTCTAGTCGTTTTTTAAAGGTATTCAATGTTTCAGCTTGAATAGTTCTGGGTGACAAGGAATTCCAAGTATATACTACACGATTTGGTAAGAAATTTTTTCTAGGAAGTTTTGCGCACTTTTCCTTCTCTAGTTTCATATGATGTCCTCTCAGGTTAATATTTTGGTTAAAATTAAAGATATCTATGTCCGTTGAAAAATAGTTATTTAGAATTTTGAATGTTATCAAATCTGCTCTCAATCGGCGTTCTTTTAAAGTTTGAAAACCAAAAAAATAAGTCTTTCTTCATAACTGAGTTCTTTTAAGTTCATTGGAATTTTTGTCACTCTCCGTTGTACTCGTTCAAGGGCTTCAATATCTTTGATATAGTAAGGATTCCAGATAGTCTGGGCATATTCGAGTAGTGGTCTTATATATGATTTATACAATTTAGAAATCATATTTACAGATTGGTCTTTAAATGCTCTTTTGATTAGATATATAATTTTATTACATTTTTTAATTATATATGAAATATTTATTTCCCATTTTAAATCTTTAGTAATAATAACTCCAAGGTCTTTTTGTTCATTAGTCGACTTTAAATTTTCACCATTAAGCTTAAAGCTTAACTCAGGATTATTTTTGCCTAAATGAAGTATACTGCACTTGTTTGTATTTAATGACATCTTCCATGTTTTAGTCCAATATTCTATTTTTAGTAAATCTTCAATAAATTTATCTGATTGCATAATTGGGTTAAAATATAATTTTGTGTCATCAGCAAAAGAGCTAATATTAGTATTTATGATTTCTGGCATATCAGATATATATATTAAAAAAAGAAGTGGGCCAAGTACTGAACCTTGTGGTACTCCGCTAAGAACTTTAAATTCATTTGAGGAATATCCATTAATTCTTACTTTACAGGTGCGATATTTTAAAAAGGCTTTTATCCAATTTAGCAAATTACTACGTATCCCATAATGTTCCAGTTTATATAACAATCTATTGTGTGGTACTTTATCAAATGCTTTTTCAAAATCTAAATATACAATGTCTGTTGGAAAACCATCATCATGTTGTTTCGTCCAAAAATCCAAACATTTCAGTAAGTTTGTTTCTGTCGATCGCCTTGAAATAAATCCATGTTGTGAATGTGGTATACGATTATTTTCAAAAAGAAAGGTTGTTATTTCTTTAACAATGATTTTTTCCATACATTTACAGAGATTACAGGTAAGGCTTATTGGTCGATAATTGCTTGGTTGCGTTTTGTCTCCATTTTTGTAAATCGGGATTATGTAAGATTTTTTCCATATTGTTGGAAGTGTTGCATTTTCAACTGAGTTATTCATGGCTTCAGCTAATTTATATTTAAGTATATCAGAACATCTTTTTAGAAATATAGGCGGGATTCCATCAGGTCCTGGACTTGCATCTTGTTTTAAATTTTCTATAGCATTTTTTACTTTTTCACTTGTAAAATTAATGTTTGTCAAAGACTGAACAGATCTTGTGAAAATTGGAAGTTTAGGAAATTTATCATTTTCTTCAAAAGTATATGTTTTACTAAACTGTTTTGCAAATTCATTAGCTATTAAAGTTGAATCAGAAATGATTTCTTCTGTGTTCTGATTTTTTAAAGTTATTATTGTTACATTGGATTTTAGATTACGTTTAATATAACTATAGAATTTTTTATCAGATACTGTAGCAATTTCATTTTCATATTTCTCCCTTGCATTATATATTATGGACTTAAGTTTATTATTTTGTAATCGGTATGTCGCATAGTTGACAATGTTTTTGTTATTACAATATATATCCCATAATTTTCTTTTCTTTTTTATTTCTTTAAAAATGTTATTACTTAACCATGGTTTTCTTGGATTAACCTTTCTAGTTTTTGGTGGTATAAATTGTTTAACAGCATTATTAATAACTTCATTGCAGTCGTCAAGAGTATTCACTACATCATTTTTCATTACTTCTGATATAAAAGCGTTAACTGAGAGATAATCTGCGGTCCAGTAGTTTTTCTTTTCAACACTATGAGTTGGTTTTCCTTTCATTTGTATTTGTGATAAAGCCTTGATAACAGTATGATCGCTCAGTCCAATTGGTGTGTCATTATATAATTTATATATTAATTTTCTGTCATTTACAAATAACAGGTCTAACAATGAAATCTGATTATTTCTTATTCGTGTAGGAAAGTTAATTAACTGAACAAGGTTGTTTTCTCTATATGATTCTAAGAAATTTGATGCACATTCTAAATTATGTTTCAACGTTAGGTTCGTCCAATCAATTTCAGGATAATTAAAGTCTCCAAAGATATATGTTGGTTTAATAGATGCTGAGTAGGTTTTCATTAAATTTAAAAGCCATGTATTATCTTCTACTGGTACGTGACTTGGGCGATAAATGCATGCCAGTTGTATTCTAATGTCAGCAACTTGAACTTCAATACATAAAGAGTCTATTGTATTTAAAACCTGGTATTCTTCTAACTGTCGAGAATAAACTGTAAAATTATTTATATTATTTTTTATATAAATACAAACTCCTCCGCCTCTTTTATTTAAACGATCTTTACGAAACAGTGTATACCCATCAATATTTATTAAACTATCACTTATATCCATATTCAACCAAGTTTCAGTTGAACTATTCTCTATCAACCCAAAAAATTCGATTTCTCTCCCTCTGACTGTTTGCGAGAAAATCAAACCTATTCGAATTTCGGTTAAGCTTTACGTTAACATGTAGATTTTTGCTGACGTCACTTTTCAAGGACAAATGTGGCTGCTTTTTAAATTATTGTAATAAATTATACCGAAAAGTAAACATTTTTTGTAGCTAAATTATCCTAGTAATTTTCTTGAAAATATTTTTTTTTTTGGTTTGTAATGACTTCCTTAAACGGTTTATGCAATAAAAAAATATGTGCATATTCCTTATTGATGATTGCCATAAAAGTAAGTCATCTTTACGCTTTTTTCTCTAGTAGAAATGTGAAAATAAACAAAATTTTGTTTTGAAATATTGTGGCGTTTAATATAGTAGGCTAAGTACTTATCAGTACTTCCTCGTACTTTTGGATGCGACGGAAAAAAATTAATTTGTGACAGCCCTAATACACATTTTGGACATTCTTCAAAGAAGAAATATTAAAAGAAATAAAACTTTCTCTTTTAAGAGAAATTTTTTGATTATTCAACTCATGTCTGGGACAAGCACGGAACTGACACTCTACGGTTAATTAAGTTAATTTGTTTAAAAAAGAGGTTTAATTAGCAATTATTTGTAAATTTCTTGAACCCTGTTTATGTATCGTTTGTGTCTAGAAATTTTATATTATAGTTTCCTTGATTTATGAATTTTACGTTTTAGGAACGTTAGAATCGTTATCAATACCCTCGTTGGACTTCAATCAAAACATAGACAAGCACGAACAGACCAGCGATAGGGGGACCAACTCGCCCAATTTGCGGGTGTCGCCCCAGCCAGGTCCCGGCGGGATGTGCGGGGATGGTTACGACCAGAGCAATAGCGAGGACAGCAGTCTGAGTGACAGCGATAGGACGCTTATTGGAGATGCCCCAAGTAAGATATTTTCTTCAGCGATAATCTTACTAACATTTTAACGACAACTTAACATACACATATTCTTGACGTTTTTCAGCTGATTGTCTAGCACTGTTGTCGAGTAGTTCGGCTTCTCCCGCCGATCAACACATGGCGTCGCCGTCGGATCCGTGTCAGGACACGTACAACTACGACGTGATGGGTAGACCGGGGGAAGAGATGCATTGGGACGACGGCGAGGCTCAGATGGATAGCCAGAGAGTTCCGAATTACTACTTTAGGGTAAGTTTTTAAAAAGGCATTTTTTGAAAATTTTTATACGTCGTACTATCTGGCTTTTTTTTAAGGTCACAAGTATGACAGCAAGCGGCTGTTCCAGTATGGGTGAAGCTTCCAATCGTAATTGTAGGGTAAGTTGAAATATCTTACAAGTTGTTTCAATAAAATTATTGCTTCTTCTATGATCGTACCAAAAGGAGTCGCGATTTTTGCGTCAGAATGTTTTTTTATCCTTTTTCACTTACCTATCGCCCTATTCTTGATGACGTGTAATAAAGACCTAAAAAAAGCGCCGTTCGTAATATTTCATTTGAAATAGTTTTGTGGCAGCGATGCCCAGAATATACAAGGTGTCCGAAAAGTCTTATGGGTAAATATCTTGGCTATTTAACCGTATCCAATTTGTTTTGAGAATGATGACAGAAACCCATTTTACAACGGAGAGATCAATTATGTCTCTCTCACATGTTTTTTCTCTCATTTTTTTTCTCTCGTCTTCTTTCTCTCTCATACTCGTCAAATTTTTACAGCTGATAGAAAGTTAGGTTATGAGAAAGATAAACATGACATATTATTTGAAACCTGTCCCATAATATAAGTTGTTTTTGCAGTGTAAAAATATACTTAAAAAGTTTATATAAAGTAGTAGCAGCTTAAATTTCTATGTTCTACGAATCTGGGACTAACAACTGTTGAAATATTACGCAAGGTACATATTTGTTCTACATTACATTACTTGGACCGGGCGTTATGGGAATGAGTAACAGGAACGCCGACCCGATATAAAGTTGAGAATAGTGGGCATTACAGGAGATTTCTTTAGTTATTGAGAAAGTAGTGAAAATTGCGCCCTAGAAACGTTTGGTTTCAGTTTAAAGCTGAAATCACAGTGCCATTACAAAGTGTATGTATCCTTCTGGAACTAAGACTCGACATTTACAGTTAAAAATGATGAAACTACGTGGTATATTCGATTAAACAATTTTTATCGCGTATTAAACTTACACAAACGTCACTGTTCGCTGGTAGGCTGTATTATAGATCCATTTTCATCATATATCAGAGAATAGGGAATATTTTTTAACCTTATTATAAATTGTTTATCTTAATAAAAATATTTAATCATTTTTGCTATTTTTTCTTTATTTATTTAAAATCTTTTCCATCGATCCTTTTATTGCAAATGATTGGTAAGAGGGAGTATTGTCACTTGGGTAGGAAACAGTTTTAAGTAGTATAAAATAAGAAGGTTAATGTGGCTATGCTGACACTGTTTTTGGTTAATAAAAACGAGATTTTTGCAAATGCTGTGTGTTCAGTAAGGTGTTTTACTATAAAATCATAAAACTAACGTAAGTATTTTGTCAGGTTAGAATTTTTTTTTTATGACAATTCCGATTAAACTTTCACAGTAGACAACCAGAAATAGTTTTCAATTCAACTTATTTATTCCCAACAAACTTACAAGTTTATAACAGGGAATCTCTAATATAACATAATATATTACACAATATTTAAAAAAAAAAACAAAAAAAAAAAAAAAAAAGAAAGAAAAAAGTATTAAAATCAGTCAAAATTGACTACTATAAAAACAAAGCACAAACAAAGCCGACTGTGATAAAATATTTGATTATTCTGTTTTATTGGCAACAACATCATTTTTGTCTTTTACTAATTCCCCTTTTGCTAACAAGGATAGAAAGAAATCGGATTCCGTTGGGACTTTAATCAGGAAAAAAGAATTTTGCGATGACTAATCTTTCCAAGTATATAACCAGTAATACTTCCCACAAGCAAAGAAGGTGCGATAAAAATTTGAACAAATTCTTTTTTTATTTTTCTTTGTCTAATGCACTTTCGCCAACACGGATAGAAAGAAATCTGATTCCTCCGTGATTATCAGGAAAGAAAAGATGAATATTGTGACTGCTAAAATATGTTCTGGTGTAAACTATCCATGGAACTGACCCATAGGGCGAATTCGTGTTCAATTGTTTTTTCTGTCACCATTCTCACATAAAATTAGATACAATATAGTAAAGACAGAGACACCAAATTTTGGGTACTCCACTATATGAAAGTCGGCCTAAAACAATTTTTGTTTTTAGATCTTAGCGGATAAAAGGATGAGCCTGGAGTTCTTTAAGAAACAGTTAGAATTAGTGTTAAGGGTGCCTTCTGAGTATTTTAAAGTATTCAAACATCATCCGATCTCGGACGACGAGTGGTCGAGACTGACGGACACGCTGCGATCGGTGAAAGACGGGGAGAAACTAACCGTGAAGCTGGGCAGGGTGCTCAGGGATGATGAGCAGCAATGTAAGGTATGGAATGGTTTAGTTAACGAGCAGGAATTACCGACATTTACTAATTTGCTGTGCTTTTTAGACAAAAACATTTCTTCCAAAGAGATAATACGCGGATACTTTTTTCGTAGATATACCATTTGAAACCAGACAATATGGAGCCAAATAATCTTGTGTTCGAACATATCATTACGAAAAATCAAACGGTGGGATCGGCCAAGAAGGAAATTTTACAAATCGCCAGGAAACAGAGCATTTTAGATATTCCTTACAATAGGTGTAGGTTGCGAGAAAAAAGTTGGAAAAAGGTAAGTTGTTTGTTATTTATGCCCGTATCCGTATACTATTTCAGCAAACCTGTCCCTACCCTTCCAGTTGTCCACCTACCTGAACCGACTGTCCTTACCCTGTTAGTATCCGATACCCGTCGCACAGTGTAACGGATTTTATATTTCGTCGACGTAGGGCAAAACAGCGACTATCGAGTTTTAATTTGTTTTGTCTCTAGAGTATTCTTAACTACTCTTGATATTTCCAAATTTTAGTGGAAATATTTGTAAAGTTTACTTACATATTATGGAACTTTAAAGAACCGTGGTCCTAGTCAAAGAAAAAAGAAAATTTGGTGTGATTTTTTAAAAAATGCTTAAATATGTTTAAGTTGTCACATACATTAGAGGATTACACAACTCTTATACATTAGGAATATCCAAAAATCTCATCCGACTTTGTCCGATTATCGAAAAAAAAAATTCTTTAGTAATGTCGCACATGCAGGAATCCAAATTTGCTTTTTAATGCCACTTTGTAGATTTTCCAGGTATATTATTAATTATATTAAGTTTTCTTAGTAAATTTTTGCTAATTTACTAAGAAAAGTAGCTAGAATAATTTTAAATAAAATATTTATGAATCTAACTACTTACCTACATAGTTTTAAAAATACGTTCTACACCCAGTTTTAAATTGTTATTTTACTGAAATTTATTTTATTCTAAGAAGTAGGTAAGAAGTTAACTGATGAAGTACGCTTTGTAATTTAATTAAGGATGCCACTAAGGCTGAAAACAAAGTAATCAAAAAGCAAAGAAAAAAGAAAATACAAAATGATTTTCGAAATGACCTTGGGATATTAATTATTAGTAAACGTCCAGTCTAGATGTTGTAAAACATAGTGAGGGCACTACAAACGACTGCAATACTGCTGGAACTTTTTTCCGCCATTACGAAAAATCAGCAGCAATCGCTGGATTGAACAAAAATTTAATTAAAAAATTTGCTGTAATTCTTTAAGCGGTCTCTTCGGGTCAATACTTAAATGTTGACACTTTTCAAGAATATTTGACAGATACTGCAAAGCTGTATGTGTCATTATTTAGTTGGTACCATATTCCATCAAGTTTTCACATGTTATACATGGGGCAGGAATTTGCGTGAACGTTTCTTATATTCCTATTGAAAATTGAAGAGGCATCAGAAGGTACAAATAAAGAGTGTCGTAAAGTTCATAAACATTACTCGCGAAAGAGAGGACGGACCGAGAATATTGAGGACATACTGCACAACTTGTTAATCTCTTCAAATCTCCTTATTTCGTTTATAAGACCGAAATATAATGCGAAAAAAAGTATCTATTCTCAGAAACCGAAACACTTTTTAAAGAAACTAATGTTGAGGAAGACAATTCTGATAGATCAGTCTCCAGCTCGGGTTGTGAAAATTAGGTTATATAAAGTATATTTTTTATAATTAGTATTTAAGTCTATTAAACTGAGTTGCATTAAACCGAAAACAGTATTTTTTTTATTTATTTTGTCGAAAAATAATTATATTTTTTGAGCGACCGGTACTAGGAAGGTAATACGTAGTTCTAAATTTAGTATAGTAATAACATACTCCAATATATATTTTTATATGCCACAATTTTTGCAAAACAGCGAAGTAAAGTACCATTGTCCACGAATTTTCGATTTCGTTACACTGTGCGTCGGCTTGTGATTTGCGCGCAAGGACAAAAAAGTCGATATGTCGACTATTACTATCGTTTGGACTAGTTAAAAAATATTTTACTATATTTTTAGCCAAAAAAAGTGTACCTGGACGACCAGAGGTTCGGCGACGACATAGTACTTCCTTACAATTTTGAATTATACCTCCAAGAACTGAGTGAGCCAGAGACTGTGACTTCGAACAACCAGGTTGTGGTGTTTTTGCGAAAGTACAGCCCTTCGGCGTTGACATTAGGACCTTTTGAAGGTAAAATAAAAATCGTAACACGTAATATGTATCTTTATGCATGCCCTAAGTGAAAATCAGATGGCAGCAAATCTGTGGAATGAAGAGTCCAACAAAGTTGAAATTATCCGACATTTTCTATCTTTTAATATATTACGTAACAATTTTTTTTTGTGTTTGATAGAAAGAAGCTCTCTTCAACAATAATTTCTATTTTATTGTTTTTTTAGAGGCTGTACTAGACCTTCTAACAATGGACGATCTTAGGTTGAAAGTTTCGGAGATTTCGGACATCCCCGTGGAAAACTTAGATATAACCTACGTTAAGGGTAGCTATCCGTACGATATGCACCTTTTGGAAATCCACGACGATCTCGACTGGAATCCCAAAGTTACGAGCTTAGATCAGTGGCCAATAAGCGTAGAGGACGGTTGTATGTTTTTCTACAAGTAAGTATGGATTATGATCAGCTGGTGGCGGCTGGTGAAATTTCAAAGTTGTATATCTCTGTTCCTACTTACAGGACCACAGGACCTAATTTATGGGTTTTAATAGTGAACCCACTGGAAGTGTTTTGGTAAAAAAAAATGTAGTTTGCGAAGAAAGTTGAATTTTTGCATACCAAGCTATTCAAATATTCAGACATTAAATTACACATATTATCTTCAAATTCTGCACAAAAATCATATATTTCTGAAGAGGCGGTGTCCTATACAGGGTGTCTAAAATAGATGATACCACTATTGCTATCACCGAAACGGTAAAAGATACGGGGCCAGTTAAATTAGAGAAAATGTGCCATTTTTAGTCCCTATTCATATTTCGTTTACGGAGTTGCCAAATTCTCTATAGTTTCTTATCTACAGGGGATTTTTTAAAAGTAGTCAAAAATTTAATTCTTAAATATCTCGAAAACTGTTTTAGTTAGAAAAAAATTGGTTTAACAAAAATCACACGATTTTTTACCTTCTCTAAAGCAACGTTATTGATTTGTTTATACCATTTGTTTTTATTGAGTTACTAATACTAACTTGTTTTTTTCAAATACGGACCTGGAGTTTTTGCTCCATTTTTTGAAAGAATACTTTATACCCTTTACAACTGTGTATAACTTGAAAATATTTTCCGACGTTTTGATTAAGAATAGCAATATCATCAGGATTTTCCAACAATACGGACATGGGATCTTCCATGTTAAGACACAATTCATAACCTATCGCTATGGTTGTGTGGTTTTTGTGGTTGTGAAATGGCTCATTTACTTGAAAAATGTCAGGTCCGTACTGGTAGAATATTCTGATGATGCTTTTCTTCACCAAAACGTTGAAAAACATAATCAAGTGATATACAGATGTAAAGGGTATGAAGTATTCTTTCAAAAAATGGAGCAAAAAGTCCAGGTCCGTATTTGAAAAAAACAAGTTAGTATCAGTAACTCAATAAAAACAAATGACGTTACTTTAGAGAAGGTACAAAATCGTGTGATTTTTGTTAAAACAATTTTTTTCTAACTATAATAGTTTTCGAGATATTTAAGAATTAAATTTTTCACTATTTTTAAAAAATCCCCTGTAAATAAGAAACTAAAAGGGACTAAAAATGGCACATTTTCTCTAATTTAACCGACCTCGTATCTTTTACCGTTTCGGAGATAGCAATAGTGGTATCACCTATTTTAGACACCCTGTATAACATATATACCACATTTCTGATTTTATTTATTTTAAATTTAACCTACACCTGCTCTGCACAATTGGTACTCAAATTATTTATTTTAGTGAATCGAATAATATTTTTTATATAGAAAATCACCCCTCCACGACCGCATGAACGGTCATTAATCTTAATCATCTCGTCCAATACACCACCATTTAGCTATGTTTCAGAGACCCCTACAATATCTAGTTGATTATCAATAATGTAATTTTTAAATACCAATTTTTTGATTTTCTGTGGGGCTTACTTTCTCTCGCTGGAGCTTCTTCTTCCGAATCAGTTACAAACAAATGCGGTTCCAGACTACAACATCAAGAAACTGTACCACTTATTAAACATTTCAAACTCAAAAAATTACGACTAAATCCCACTAAATTTAGAGAGCGATACGAACCTGACAACGAATATACTATCAATTTAGTGTGACATATATATATATATATATATATATATATATATATATATATATATATATATATATATATATATATATATATATATATATATATATATATCTATGTATATCTTGGGTTTATTAGTCCTGATGAAATAAAAATCGTGTTTTTTTTAATGGTTTACCGCAGGGGTTCAGGTCCTTGGGTCTTAATCGCTTCAAGGCAACTTTAAAGAATTTTATAAGAAGTAGACGGTGACTATAAGGTTTGTTATAAGGAAAAATAAAAACAATAAATATCTTGTGTAATTTTATTGTATAAAACCAAACTTGCATTGTAAAAAAAAATTAAGTATTAGGCACATGAACGAGGTGTGATTGTATATGTATTGTGACTGTCTATGATCTTGTAGTATGACAATATATTTATTATATAAGTATGTAGAACAATATAAGTTAGCAAATAAAAGCGTCCCATATAAACCTTTCTTGTGGTTGCTGGGACTTGACTGTGATAAATAAATAAAAATAAAAAAAAATACGTTTGACGTTTCGGTCTCGTCTTCGACCTTCTTCAGAATTTTATTTTTTCTTTATTTAGAATGTCTTTTTGTTTCTTTACATTGCTGAAAGAGAACTTCAATTGTACTAAGTATAAAACAATATGGCTTACCTTGAAAGAAAATTATCTTGTAGTTATTGGTAAACCATATATATATATATATATATATATATATATATATATATATATATATATATATATATATATATATATATATATATATATATATATATATATTATATATATATATATATATATATATATATATATATATATATATATATATATATATATATATATATATATATATATATATATAAATTCTATTTAATTTTAGAGACAATAGAGAAAACCCAAAAGACCTAACGCCCGAAGAAAAGAAAGAAATCAAACAGAGAGAGGACGCGCGATTAGGCAGGCTCAGTATAAGGACCTACTCGCCCGGCCGAGAGCGAGCGTTGAAAATCTACCTGCTCGACACGTCGCCCTCGAAGACCGAGGACGACATAGACTGACATGTCCCCAAAAGTTACGATTCATTGTTTTACTGCGTCCTCAGCTGAGCAAAGGTGTGGTGTGCGAGGGTGGTGTGCTGCTGTTGCCGAGAACACCGCGCCGGCAAATTTTAACACGTAAGACGCGTATGACACACCGATGCTCGGGTATTGGAGGAGGCTGTTGGTAGGAGAAGTTAGTGTAGTTAGAGCAACTGAGCAAATAAGGAGTCGTAAATACACACCAAAACTAGAATTTGCACTCTACCCGCGTTTCGATGAACATGCAAGCATCGTGAGGATGTTAGTTTTAATCGTCATGGAGGAGAATTAATATATTCTTTATATAGGGAATTCCGTTTTTAAAAAAATTTTGACGAGGGAATTTAGCAATGCTTGTCATTTATAGATATGTACGTACATACAATACAAAGTATTAATAACATCAGTAGGCGAGTGTAAATCATCTCCTGATGATGTTAACATCGTTAGCGAAACGTGCGTCGAGTGCATAATCACATTTTGGTGTGGGGTAGAACTGAGGCTTCATAATCCCTTGTAACTGGGCAAACTACTGGGATAAAATAGTTGGTTTTCGACTAATAACTGCTGTTGTGAAAAAGTAGTTTAACTACTGAATAAAAGTAGTTCCAAATTGTGAACTCTACGTAATTGTCGTTCTGTGGTCTACAAAAATCTACTTTTTAGAAGAGTACCCCTTAAGGAGGTAAAACTTAAATAACTTTTCCTTCTCATCTACCATACTGTTTTGTAGACTCGTTTTAGGAATAGTATTCAGCGCGCCTATTGCTACTACTTTGCTTTTTAAACATTTCTTTTGCTCAGTTATTTTCTTTACAAACTAATGATTTTCCAGCGGAGACATACATGAAAGTCGTATAAATTCATTTTTTTTTTCATTAAAACGGGGAAGAGTGCAAGAACGCAGTAGAGCGGTTTTAAAACCGAAAAAGCCGCGTAGAGCGATTTTAAACCGCAGAGAGCGGTTTTAAAGCCGCAGAGTGCGGCTTTAAGGGGTAATAAAATAAAGTAAAATTTTGATTTTTTTTAATGAATTATGTTTTGTGTCATTGTTTTTTTATCTCAAATAACTGGACAACGTTAAAAAAATATAAATAGCAGGGATTCATTTTTCTTTCAGTGTACAAGGCTATGGTTTAAAAAAAATCTTGGGTTTGTTGTTTAATCGATTTCTTGTATTTGTTATATTTCAAAGTTAATTGACAAAATTATTCAATATTATTTATTTCAACGTAATTCTTGGGTTTTTGTGTTTCTACAAACAACGATGATTTTTGGGCTTAAAGCGTTTGAAGAATTAGCATTGTCCATCCTAGAATGTTCGCTACAAAATTCTAAATGGTTTTTAAGTTTTATAAATAATTATGTACTTCTAAGGTGCACCAAGCTGGTCTTTTTTTAATTAATTTTTTTGCTATTTTGTGGTTTTCCAATATTTTTGAAACTTAGTGGAGCTACGCCTTTAAACGTTTGACAATGCAGGATGTAATAAGTGTATACAAATAAAAGCTTGCCTCCATTGACTTTTCGCAATAGACACATAAAAAAGAATATAATTTCTTAAAGAAATCAAAATTTAATTTTGTACTTTTCTAATAAAACCGCAAAAAGGTTTTAAAACCGCGGAGAGCGGTTTTAAAACCGCGAAGAACGGTTTTGAAACCACGAAGAGCGGTTTCAAAGGAAAACGAAAAACAACTTTAGAGCTCTTTTTCTGCTGTTGCCTTTAAAAATAGGACCCCTTTTGATGGGAGTACAGCTTAAATGAACAAACCTTAATTTTTTTTTGCCAAATATACCTCAATAACCAAAAAAAAATCAGTACAAATGATTTTTGATTCAAAATATAGTAGAGGAAAATTTTAGTTAAAATTTCGGGAGATTTTTGATTTTGGATTAGGGAAGTCCCACGGTGCTCATAACCTGTTTATAAACGATTTGTGCTCTACAACTAACTTGTCCTACCAAACTGTGTCATCTTAAAACAGTCATCACAAAAGGTTTAGAATTATGATTTTTTCCTTTTATATCGAAAATCCGCGACCTTAATAAAATATCAGTTCTAAAAAGAAACTTATACAGTGAGAACGTAAATGTTGGAATACATTCGTTTAAAATTCAGGCATTTTTTTCTTCGAAAAGCGCTTGGACACGTCAAGCTTTGGTTTTAGGTGCGCATTGTTTAAACTAAATTTGATCATGTCACACTTAATTTTTTTAAATAGAAACCTCTTCTTATTTAATTTTCGAATTCTACGTAAAATTTCAATCATATTTCACGTATCGTACCCTATATCTATAAATTGAACCATTTTTGAAAATACATTTTATACTCGCCTGGTGCGTGAATATCTAAATACAGTTTTTCCTGGGCGATAGATTGGTCGACGGGGTCAAATACAATGGCCGGCCAGATCCCCCGATTTAACCCCGCTAGATTATTTTCTGTGGAGACGACCTGAAAAACCGAATAAGGCAAGAAATTAGATTAATAGAACCTCAGGTAGTTCAAAATGTTCTGCAAGAATTCGACGATCGTCTCGGGTATTGACAGGATGTTGGTGGAGGTCAATTCCAACATTTGTTCAAATAATTTTTCCACAAGTTTGCCTTTTATTATTTTCAAAGGTAAACTGCCTTTTTTCAGAAACGGTTCGATTTAGATATAGGAAATATGATTGAAATTTTACGTAGAATTCAAAAATGAAACAAAAAAGCGTATCTAAGAAAAATTAAGTGTGACATGATATTTTCTTTTTAGGTCACCCGGTATACGTCAAATTTAGTTTAAACAATGCGAACCTAAAATCAAAACTTAACGCGTCCGAGCGTTTTTCTAAGATAAAAAATATCTGAATTTTAAACAAATTTATTTTATTCCAACCTGTACGTTCCCACTGACTGTATACAGGATATTTTGCATATTAAAAAAATAATTTTTTCCAAAACAACGCCTTAGGATTCGGTCAAAAACTGGATTATTAACGTACATTATAAAGATTAATTTTTTATGAATTTAAACATTTACATAATGGCCAAAAATTTAACTTATGGAAACTAAGCATTTTAAAACACAGGAGGGCTGTAGAGTATTTAATGTTTCTAGCATATAAAACACATTATTTTTCTACGTAATCATCGTGCACTCGAAGACACTTATTTCACCTATGTATGTTCTAACATAGAACCACCTTTTTCAAAAAAACTCGGGCTTTTGATTAAAGAAGAATTCTTGATCTGCTGTCTTAACGTCCTCATCGCTATTAAATTTGGTTTCTCGAAGACTTTCTTTTAACTTTGGAAATAAATAATAATCACTCGGACCTAGGTCGGGTGAATAGGGTGGATGCGTTATCAGTTCGAAATCCTGGTGTTGGACCGAACTACACTAATCTACACTTTTTTTATTTCTAGAAGAAATTCATAAAAAAAATCAGTGCAGGTTAGTGCAGTTTCGTGCAGCACAAAAGAACAAACCTAAAGATGCAAAAAGCAGTTGTGACACTTCGTTTGACAGATAAATAATAAATATGGTGTCTTTAAGGCAACTTATTTTCAACGCCTACTATGTTAGAGACAATAAATACTGTACAGCCCCATAAATTCAGCCAGGAATCACATCCTTAAATACACTACTCCAACTAATTAACGCTCCACAACAAATTTATCATAATTTCCTAAGGAATGAACCTACATCCTAAATTTTTTTTTTAAAGTCGGTTTAAGGGATCAGAAGAAATTCGCTACCAAAGTTATAATAAATTCTT
Organism: Philopedon plagiatum; assembly: GCA_963971165.1. NCBI lineage: Eukaryota > Metazoa > Arthropoda > Insecta > Coleoptera > Curculionidae > Philopedon > Philopedon plagiatum. The sequence goes on from OZ020194.1 coordinate 4,405,244, forward strand.
TGTGGTACGTTAATTAATTGGAGTAGTGTATGTTTCTAAGATTTACGCTGATCCATAAGAAATATCTTGTAAAATTTATAAACAATGGTTTCAGCCAACGGTTTTCGAGATGAAAAGCAAAAAAAATCAAAATTCCGAAGCCTTTCTACCCATTTTTTCGTTGTAAGATATGTTAAGAGCGGTTTTGTGCATTATTTTCACCGATCATTGATGCCTTGTATTTTTTTGTATTTATTTTCTTTTATATTTAACGTTTAGTTTTACTTATTATGTTGATTCTAAGTGGCGTTGCAAAATGAAATAATGATTTGTCAAATTATTCTTTTTTTCTTTTTTTTTTTACTGTCGAGTGGAACTTTTATACTTTGGTTTACGCCAGTGGTTCCTAAATCGAGCGGTACCGTCCCCTTGGAGCGCCGAACCCAAAATGAACACTTAAAAGAACATAAATACTTCACTGCATCTTTCTTTTAGTTTTATTCTTTTAATTCGCGTACGAGCAGCATTGGTGACTCGAATTATCGTGTTATTTGGCATCTTTGTCAGTTTTGTCGTCTAGTGACTCCTTTCTCGTTAAAAATCAGCTGATTGCGGCTGGCTACCTTAATTTGAGTCGCCAATTCAGTGCCCATTACGATTTATTATTTTGATGATTTAACATGATTGTTGCTCAGTTATTTGCTCTAAAAATGACTCCAGTGTCGACACATCAAGGGCGGATTTAGCTTTCTGTCATGGGAGGGGTAAATTCTGGAATGAATAAGATTTTTGAATCGATGCAGTATTAAAATTATTAAGCAGTTTATAATTATTGTTTTACAGTAACTACGTCTGTTTTTTTTTCATGAAGCGTATTTTCATTAAATCGTGAAGAGATATACAGGGTGTCAAAAAAGTCTGTCACCCTGTATCTTTGACTCGTGTTCATATGATGGACTTTTTGCCTTAGTTTCTTTCGAAGAATTTGCCTTTATCCGATGGCACACCCTGTACAAAAACGATGCCCGATTCCAAGAAAATTAATTTCAGGCGAAATATTTCGGTAAAATTCTATTTCGGCTAGCTGTGGGTTCGGTGAATTTTTATTTGGTGATAAACATTTTCAATTAGTTGTTCTTCGGCAAATTGTTTTTCGGCGAATTGACGTAAAACCTAAAAAAACATTAATGAAATTCAAGTTTTATTTTGTTCTTTTCGTTTACAACGGCCACTCGCAAATGATCGATACGTCCGTCGTTTTTTGCGGGGCGTGATTTAAAAGGAAAATTACAAAATAAAACTTTGATTTCTTGTCTGATTTTATGTTTTTTTAATCGACTTCAAAAAGGGGGATGTTCTTAATTCTACTATTTTTATCGTTATTATTTTTAATGTGGGTTCAGGCATAACTTCGGCACAGGTGCATCGATTTTAATGATTCTTTTTTTGTTGAAAGAGTATAGGCCCGCAGTGGTTCCATATAAATTTTATCCGGATCTGATGATGGTCTCCGAAGGTAAGCCATGCAACTCTTGAACGGCTAACAGGGTACAGGGCTATAATTATCTTTGAACCAACTTTTTTATTTGAAGAGATAGAAAAATGTTTAAAATAGAAAAATTTTAGATTTGTTCGAGAACCATCAGGAAACGTAACTGAAAAAAACAATACAAATCAAATAAGCGAGTTTTGAACTAAAGTTTTTTCAGAGGGCCGACCATAATAATGATAATTTTTAGTGACACTGGGATCAAAGATGTTAATATGAAATGAATATTAAAAAACTAACGAGAAGGAGTGGGGGGGAGGGGGCGGGGGAGGGCTGAAGAGGTGCTCTAAAATGTTTTTTTACATTATCATGTAATATTTTGGGATTTTTGAATTAATAAATAATAGTTGTTTAAAAAAAAAATGATCCCCTCTTTTGAAATCGGCTCATTTTCATTAAATATTGTGTCTACACTGGAGAATCGTTATTTTTTATAGCAAATAACGGAACAACTACGATGTCAAAAACAGTAAAATAGGACCTTGAATACTGGCCTTTATACTAGATAAAATTCCCAGGAGGCGCTGCGTAATTTTTCTTTCTTACAAACAGAGGGTACGCTAATAAAATTGGGGAACCTCTGGTTTACGCGTTCAACGGCTACGTATTTTTTTGGGGTAATTTGTTTCCTTTTCCACGAAAACTTATTCAGACTTAAAAGCCATATACAGGATGTCACAACTGTATGTTGACAAACACCAAAGCCTAAAGTATTTAAAATTAGAAAACAAAACCTGGAACTGAAAATTGTCTTAATCTTTATCCGGGAGGGTAAAAACAAGATTTACAATTTTATATTTGAAAATTTCTTAAGTGGAGTTCATTTATTATACCATCATATTTGGATTAAAATAAGGATGGGAGTTGTGTATGGAATATAAAGTGTCTTAAGTGGTCACCTCTTGTTGCGCAACCAGTGCATGTCCTTCGGATGTCATTATCAATCACTTTTTAGAAAATTTCTAACAGAATTAACTTATTACGTAATTATTACCATATTAGTACTGTATTAAAGTTGATCAATGTAAAATAAATTAGTTTATGTATCAATTATTTTAATGCATCATCAAAATACTGCAACACAGGTTAAGAAACGTAAAGGTTATCAAATTTTTAATGAATAGATAAAGATAAAGAAGAAGAATAGATAACTGTTTATTAGAAATTGGTTTACAATTCTAAATAAATTTTCTTCATAGTTTTTGATATTGTCAAAAATAAAAGTATTTTACTGTAGGGTAAAATTGATATTTTCTGACAGACCACGTATATGACTGGGAAATTTAGATATCTGATATTTGCATTTAGGTTTTGGACCATGCAGAGCTTTTTATGAAGAATAATTTTTTTTCGTAAAATTAATAATAAGAAAGTTTCCCATATGCTTCGAACTTAGTAGACACACTGTATATATGGATGTATATATATATATATATATATACCTATGTTAGAAGATCTATGGTGTCATTTTTTCGGTCACTAGGACCTCAATATTCTGACGCTATACTTAATATACTTGTGCTATTGTTAAAAATTTTAAAGCCGAAAAACCATGTTAAAATGAAATTAAGTTGGCCAACATGGACGTCACGTGGAAAATGTCGCCATAAACAATGCTCTTTATTTTAAAATTAAAAGAGTTTTCCAGGGATTTTTTTTTTTTTTTTTTGGATTTCAGATACCTGTGTTTTGTGTAAATGCCTCGAAAATTTTTCGTGGGGGAGCGAAACGATAAATTATAATTATCATTTAAAACCGCAGTTTCTACCTTTTTCATTTGCTCTTCTGTATGCCAACTGTTGAGAGGTAGGTCCCCTCTTGTATGAATGTGATGCCATTGTTATAGTACTACAATTAGGCCCTGTGTTTTCAATTTTTTTTTCGTTTCTGTTCTTCATGTACATTAATCCATTGTCGTTATTCCCCCTCCTCTCCCTTTCAAACCCCATTTTTATAACGCATGGGCCTATATGGGATAATAAAACTACAATATTTCTTAAAGTGTTGTATAGGCAACTCTGCCATCGCTTGTCGTTATACAGCTCTACTTTGTATAGATATTTATTTGTGACTGATGAAAAATAAAGAAAATGTTTATCTATATAAATAGTGTTTTATTACTTATGGTGACACTGACACTAGCTAGTACCCGGTGCTTTGATCGCATTTAGCCATTTTCTATATGTATTTCTGTCCACTCATGTGTAACATAACTATTTTGTTAAGTTTTTTAAACTCGAGCAATCCTAAGTTCGCGATTTTGTCCATGCGGCTTGTATAGTTAGTGTTTCACGCGAATTTAGATGTGGGTCGTAATTAGGACAAAAAGAAAGATAGAGTTCAATTTATGATAAAACTCGGCGTTTCGACATTTGACAATCACAGATGACATCAACAGCTGATATTGACTCCTTTAAAAAAAAGTCCCTAGATCAGTAAAGGTTTGATAGTGGGCCGTATCAAGCTGCACGACAGGTCGCGTCGTTTTATTTTCGTTCGATTTTGGTGTTTTGTGCTTGTGATGTTGGTATTTCTGTGGGTGATTTTTGTATATTGCGTGTTCAACAAATTTTAGGATTTTTATAGATTCAGAAACTAGATTTTCTTCATGTTTATTATTTAAGTTGAACGCTGAGTACAACTCCGGTCCTGTCTTACTCAACCTCTAAACGTAAAATAGACCAGACTTCAACAGGGTGCCATAAATGACAAGTGACTTGGCCACCATATTGCGAGATCTAAGAAAAAGTTTACTATAGCGAATTCAATTTTTTTCATCGTTTTGCTCGGAATTTTTGACACGCACGGGATCAGTCGTACTGTTTACAACAGTAAGTCATGAGCCTGTCAAAAATTCGGAGCAAAACGACGAAAAAGATTAATTGGCGAACGCCGGCTTATATGTTATAAGCTATTCATGGCGGTTTGCACGAACTGGCGAAGCGAGGCTTAAGTTTCAGCCGTCATATGACTGTGATCTTTCTGTTTTATACTTAATACGGTCTCTTCACGGCCATATGTTAGCTTATTTTTACGCCTTGCTTATCTAGTTCGTGCAAACGGCCCTCAGAGATGCAACTTCGGGTAGTTATAATAGTTTTCTATAATCGATACAAAGCGATCTGCCGATCTTTCGAAAGCGAAGTAAAACAGAGCGAAAAGATATCGTTTCGTCTCTACAAATAGAATTATACGTGCAGCAGTCCTACTCCGGGTGGTTTGGTTATACATAGATTTCTGTAATTGAGACAAAGCGATCGTGTTGTGTTTGTCTGCCGATCATTTGACAGTGGAAGTAAAACAGCGAAAAAATATCGCTTTGTCTCTACAAATAGAATTCTACAACCTCGCGAGTCTCACTACAGGAGGGGGACTCCGCGAGGTCGTAGAATCCTATTTGTAGAGACAAAGCGATATATTTTCGCCCTGTTTTATGTTCGCTGTCGGACGATCGGCAGTGTTGCCAACTCGTGGGAAATTTCCTGTTCGTGGGAAAATTGAAGGTCCAAAGGGAAAAGGGAAATTTTCACTCATAGTGCAATATTCGTGGGATTTTCCAGAGTTAATTAATTCATTAATTAATCCAATCAAGAACAAATGTTTATAATCAAGAGTATCATATTGGCGCACAGTAGAGTATCCTATTGGCATTATTGGCAACGCAGCGATTTTCTGTTTGCTACACAGCAATCAGAGTATCGTATTGGTAGAGTCAAAACCAATCTTGTAACGTACAACGACGCTGGTGCCGGCGGAAAGATTGTTGCGGCGCCGTCTCTCTCGAACATTGTGTAACTTCCTAAAAAACCGGTGGTTAACTAAAAGTTTTCCCTCCGCCGACACCAACGTCATTGTAGTTTACACGATTGATTTTGACTACACAGCGATTTTCTGTTATTAACTAACTTCAATAGGTATATCAATATTGATGAGGTAAAATACATGCACATTTTAAGTCCCTCCATGACGTGATGTTATTTCAGGAGGTCAGACAAATTATTTTTCGCCGCTCCCCTCCCTAAAAAACACCTAGACAATTTAAAACGCTATTTATTATTACTTATCAACGTTCAACGTTGTGCTGTGATCTATTAAAAATAAGACCTTTTTTCAGTATTTTGTGCATTCGTGGGCTTTTTCTTTAAAAAGGGGAATTTTGGATCGTTCTCGTGGGAAATTTTATTTTTAAAATTTGGCAACACTGTCGGCAGACAAAAACAACACGATAGGATAGGACCCGGAGTATAGTTCGACACACGAATACTCGACCACCAAAAGGATGCAGCAAAAAATTAGTATGTTGTCAAACTTACAAACAAAACTATAGTAAATAAGTTAATACTGAAAATTCTCTTTTGCAATAATGTTGAGCGATAAAGTTTAACATATAAAATAATAATAAAAACCATAATTATATTTATTATCGATAACAAATTATTATGGGTACCCTAATATTATTCTATTTTAACATCGGAAGTCGCCAGTTGGAAACTTCTTCAAGATTAAAATAATGCGAATCTTCGGAAAATAGGCAACGTTGGTTGGTTGGTCCTTCGAGTTGATATGGTAATCGGCTGGCGTCTACAATAATAATGGCGTATCTAGCTGCTTACTGAGTGGTGATTTGTATTTTAGCTCCGCCACCTAATTTTTTTATCGTTTCCGGTCCCTTTCGTCGAGTACAACCCATTTGTGTCGAATTATAGGACTGCAGCAGCTAATTTAATTAACAGAGTCATCTTCCGAGGCATTTAAGTGTTTTTTTAGATCATCTGTTGATAAATAGCTGAACTTTAAAATAATAGAAACCTGTAAAAATTGGAAAACTTAGTTTGACGTACATCTACAATTTTTACTGCAAAACTAACATACTGTTGCCAAATAGTGTTGTTGCCGGTTTGTGCGAGAAGAATTAAATAACAAGAGAAACTATTACGGCACTGAGATAAAAATTCCAGTTTATACTTTAAAAACATTTTTATTTTCAACAATACTTTGCACATTAAAAGCATCTGATAATTAATTTGTACGTATAAAATTATAAAAGTTAATCTGTGAACAGACATTATTTGAAATGGACATTTTTAAACGTATAACGTTTTTATAACGTAGTTATAAAAATATATCACAAGGTACTATGTACTATGTATTTTAAATACAAATAATAATAATTTTATACAATAGGTACCTACAAGTTCTTAAAAATCGGAATGTATGATAAAGATAAATAATAATTTGTACAATATTTACAAAAATTGTAATTTTTGGCGCATATTCTTATGTGGAATATTACTTTCTGTTTTATAACCACATATTTTTAAAACATTATTACAAGAAAACAAATTGGTCAAGTGCAAGAGCGTGTTGCATTATTGATGATAATAATTATATTATTGTCCCAATTCACAATCTAAGTGATAATTTTCTCAGAAAGTCCATATAATACCTTTAGACTGTGGATTACTGTACGATCTTTTTGACCACCTCAGTGCGAGTGGGATTTCGTCAGTGGCGGCTGGTGAAATTTTAAAGGTGTATTATCTCTGTTGCTACTTACGGGACCCTTGCCAAGTTCAGAGCTTTTGATAGTGAGCCCACTACGAATGTTGGTAAAAAATATTTTGTATTTGCAAAAAGAGTTGAATTTTTGCGGGCACCCCTGGGAAAAAATTTAACACGTTTAGGTATCTTATTTATTGTTTTTTCTAAACAAATTTTACATTATTTTGTCGAGAAGTTTTAAATTTTAAGTAGTAGTACAGTAGGTAATTAAAAAAAATTCAAATGACTATAACTGTCTACTAAGACATTTTTTGCTTTTAAAATTTAAAAATTATCAACGTAATGATGTAAAATTTGTTTAGAAAAAATAAAAAACAAAATACCGAAACGTGTCCATTTTTTCCCGAGGAGCTCTGCACAGATTCAACTTTTTTTCGCAAATTACAAAGTATTTTTTTCTTTACCAAAATATTCCTAGTAGGCTCACTATCAAAACCCCCGAACTTGGCATGGGTCCCGTAAGTAGCAACAGAGATATACACCTTTAAAATTTCACCAGCCGCCACTGGATTTTATAAATGGATAATATAACCCTCTTCAAAATACACCACATACAATATCGCCAAATTTCATACATAATCGGACGGAATAGTACTGACATTTTCACTAATGGCCGCCAGCCTAACCGCAGCTGATGGCCTTCTGACCTCCACGCCATTGGCACACGACTGATCCCACGATGGTATCGTTGACACTCCTACGACTTCGTAGGCTCTTTCTGGCATCGTCGTCACTGATAAATCTGAGTAGTAGGCGCTGGAGGGTGCGCTCGACGTTGGGGCGTCTGTGTCCGTGTAAGCTGAGTTTTGGTATGCTGGCGAATTGCTATCTGAAAGGAAATAAATGGAATTACTGAATGCACAGGATGTTTCTGGTAGAAACGGCCCCCTAAAATTTTCTGCTCACTTTTAGAAACACTCTTGTATATCTAGAAAATGACAATAGGAAATATATATAACCAAAATAAATCTGAAATATATTTTTTTATATCTCTACATAAATTAAATGTTTATAGCGGTTGATGTTATCCACTTATTTTGGTCTTTATTAACAAAAAAAAAGGATTTTCTACTGCAAAGTTTCGCGCGAATTTCGAAACTTGTAAAACGTGATCCCATCGTCAAAAGTGTTTTCATGGCTCATAATGAGTACATGGCGAATTCCAGTGTTGTAGGGTCATCGAAAAATTAATAAAAGTGGCACTTAATGCGTAACTCATCGAATAAAATATCCCTATTCCTAAAATCTTATTCATGTATATTTCAAGCCGAAATCGGTCCAGAAACCTTTCAATTTTGCAACAAAACTGGCATTTTTGCCAAATTTTGACACAACATATCTTAATAATTTCGAGTAAATAAATTGCAATTCTTTGTTCTCATGGCCATCTTCGAAAATTCAAAAAATTTCAAATTTTACATGCCCCCGATGCAAATAAACTTATTTATTTATTATAACATAACTTTAACGAACAAATAAGCGATTTAAATTGGTGAGAGGTATTCTTAGATACTTAACGGATAAAATAAACCCAAAAAGAATCTCTAAAAATAAGGAAAATAGTGTGGAATAATGTCGGTTAAAAATAGGATTTGTCGAAAAAAATCAGGAAAATTCGGTTTTTATTCTTTAAATACGCTCCTGGATGACCCATTCGGTATTCATTTTAAAGTGTGATTAAACCTTTATAAGATAGTGTTGAAAAAGTGGAAAAAACCAGATTGGAAAAAATACAGGGTGATTCAAATGTACCGATGTCGGGGGCAAAAACAGAAGTAAAAAATCGAAATTTTTAATCGGCGATTGCTCCCTTCCTATAAAGAATGAAGAAACTAAAAAATATGGATATCATGTATTTCGATGGACTTTTCCGATGACGTATATGGGATTTTAATCTGAACCATTTTGACCCCACAAGAAATTAAAAACCGTGAAATATTTGGGTCAAAAATCGAAATTTCCAGTTTTTTCCAAATATGTATATCCATTTTGTAGTGATTTTAGGTTTAGGTAAATGTATTGCAAAAAGAAAGTATTTGAGATTTTACAGTTTCACTTATGAATCCGTTTTTTGATTCGACGTTTTGTCTTCGAGTTATTAGGTACCAAAGAGGGGTCTGCAAATGGCATATTTCGACCTAAAAAATTCAAAAGATTTACTTGCCATTTTCTATCAATTTCAATAGAGTTCTGAAGCTCTGGGTCCGCTACAACCTCCGAAAATTTACATCGATTTAATTCACTTTTGCGACCTGTGCCCGATTTCAACGGAAATCGCGGAAATTTCGACTTTGACGGTTAATAGTTCCGAAACGAAACATCCTGTTTAACTGATTTTTTTACCGAACCTAGTTGCTCTATTTCTCTATCAACCCAAAAAATTCGATTGCTCCCCCTCTGACTGTTTCCGGGAAAAACAAACCTGTTCGACCTTGGGTTAAGCTTTACGTTAACGTAGATGGACACTTATTTTGCTGATCTCCTGACGTCATTATTCATTAAGGACAAATATGGCTGCTTTTTAAATTGTAATAAAATATACCGAGAAGTAAACATTTTTTGTGGCTAAATAATTATCCTAGTCATTATATTCAAAATATTTTTTTGGGTTTGTAGTGACTTCCTTAAACGATTTATGGAATAAAAAAATATGTGTGCATATTCCTTATTGTTTTCCTCTTTAGGAAAAAATTTACTCTACTTCTTAAAAAGGGAAACCGTCCTTGCTCTAAAATATCTTCCATATCTCACCTCTGTCTCCTTGATCCGAATTCTCCCTGTCCAACTCCGCGTAGAGAGCGTCCTCCACGTTGTACTGGTCCTCCATGTGGGTGTAGTGATTCTCCACGTGGGAACCCGGGGGGTTGTTCAAGTTGGAAGGAGGCGTCCCGCTCCTCCTTGCTAACCAAGACCAGACGCCGTTGACATTTGGCGCTACAGGTACGTTGGGGAACGTCGGAGGAGTGATTGTACTGATTTCTTTGTCACCTGGAGCGTGGATTGGTGGCCGATGAGGTGATATTCGTTGGTGGAGGGATATCCCACATTCTGTTTCTGAAATGGTATAATAGAGTTATAAGTGTTATAGATAACCTAGACTGTTATATATATATATATATATATATATATATATATATATATATATATATATATATATATATATATATATATATATATATATATATATATATAGTAGAAAAATGGAAGATTTCTTGGCCTATTGGTAATATAATAAATGTAAATGCGAAGATTTACTTCTTCGCTAGTGCAGCGAAAAGGCCGTGAATGAAAAATAAAAATAATGAGGACTATCTTTTTTTTTTTACTTCTTCGCTGCACTAGCGAAGAAGTAAATCTTCGCATTTACATTTTTTATATATATATATATATATATATATATATATATATATATATATATAATAAAGGAATGATATAAAGTACCGATTTTGGCGGGACAGACTCGCTATTATTAAATGATCAGTCCCGACTTTACAGGCGTTCCGTTTTTGTCCCGCATTTGTTCAAATAAAAAATATGTAGCCTTATTTTGCCGTAAACAGAACAGCAAGTGACAACGCCGGAAGTGTCAAATGCCACAATCATGCAACAATGCCCTTGGACTTTTTACTTTTTATCACTAAAGTAGTATAAGTAGATGCTTAGTGAGTTTCCGCATGCGCAGTAGGGTCGACCTTGAATGCTCAGGTGTGCTATTGTTATTTGGCCTTGATATGCGCAGGTGTTATTCCAAGGTCAAGGTCAATAACTTGGCCTTGAACGCGAGCAGATGTTTCTTTGTTTGGTGATGGCCAGGTGGACGACGCTTATTTCAAGGTTACATTTGCGGTGTATATTTTCAATGAATGCGAGCAGCTGTTTCTTTGTTTGGTGATGACCAGGTGGACGACGCTTATTTCAAGGTTACATTTGCTTGGTCTTGAACGCGAGCAGATGTTTCTTTGTTTGGTGATGACCAGGTGGACGACGCTTATTTCAAGGTTACATTTGTTTTGTATTTTTCGAGGTCGTCGGATGTATTCCTCCCACCATAAATAAATACTTGACCTTGGATTACTTCCTAATAAATATGGCTCATTTCGAAAATAGCTTTCATTGTCACTCGTACATCGTATGCGTTAACTGTTGCTTTGGCATATAAAGTATTGTGTTTGTGGTGTGTTCTACAAGTGTTTATTCAAGGTACTTGACAGTAATTGTTTTTATTCAGATATTCAATTTCTGGAACGTAGAAAATTCTCTACATTAACGGTGGGCAAAATTTATATGATAAAAAAAATTAATTCTTTGACTTCACGTTTTGGAAAAGCCATTATCGTCACATTGTTTGATCCAACACATCAAGCAACATTTGAAACATTTTTACCATCACGCGTAGCTGAAATTCTGACAGAGGATACTATTGAAATGATGAATAACTCCGGTGATCAGTACACCTTAACTTATTTGGGGCAAAGCTCACATGTATTCTCTGGAGGTAATACTAGAGCGTTGTTAAATTTTGGTTGTTTGTAATATATTGTTGATTAGGCTATTTTAATGTTGATTTAAAATGTAATAAAATAGTTCTTGTTAAGTAAATATCGAAAAACACACACTCACACACAATCACATGTCCATTATTTTCTATTTAAGATGTGTGACTGCCCTACTGTCATTGAAAATCGAGATATGTACATTAATTGGTTATCATGTAAATTAAGAGAGCTGGCTGAAGAAATACTACACTTTGCAAATTATGGTAAATCCGATATGGGTTTTAGTGAAAGTCACTATAGGAAGTATATGAAAGACGCCGTAAATTTCACGGCTGGAGCACACACGTGCGAGAAATACCTATATGGAACCATTGATCTGGACGAATTTTGCGCTGGAATGATAAATGAAGAATTGGGAAGCTACCTATTCGAAGTGCCTCATTTACCCGATGAATTAGCTACAAAATATGGTTTGGCTCCCGCAGATGATACCACTATTCTTGATGACCTTGGAAATAAAGCAGTCACCAATGAAGTTGATAGTAAAGCATTGGGTACTGTTAGCGATGACGAAATGGAGTGTGTTCAAGAAGATGAAGAAAATCTTTAATTCATTGTATAATATAATAACATGAGATGTTAAATAAATGATTAAGTACCTAAATTATTGTTTAATTTTTTTATAAATAGGCAACCTTCACAAAAATCACATCAGCTTAAGCTAAAAATGGGTCGTGTTAACAACACAATTGATAAATTTGGGCGCCAAAAATTTAATGACCAAAATCACATTGTTCTTGTTGGACAACCAGGAGTTGGATTTAGATTGACCGATGATGGTCAATATGATATACAAGGGAAATCTCTAACTAATGTAGCACCACCAAAGAATCCTGGGGATGCCGCTAATCAGGAATATGTTCTTGAACAAAGGCGTGAAATTATTAAACGACTTAGTGAATTAGTGAATAATGATGTTTTGGAATATGTTAGAAAAGAACTTAATGAAATGAATAAAAAGCTTGCTCAAGAGGCGAATGAAGATTTTTTGCAATCTGTTACAAAAAGACTTAAGGAAATCGATTCAAAATTGTTGAATCAAGAAAAAGCTATTCAGCGTATACGTATTACGCGCATGTAGATAAAGAAACAAGTCTATTCTGTGTATGGTGACCTCGATTTTACATGGGATATGAGAGTGGAGGGGTTTGAAGGTCACCTAACAGATACAAATAGAGGCACAAAACTTTCTTGTTTCAGTCTGCATTTCAGTACTTCCAGAATACTGCATAGTAATTTATTTCCTCAAAATGCAGTCACCAAAAAGTGAACGTCAAATTGCAGTTGTTCGCCCATTCTCTGTAAACGGTCGTCAGATGTGTGCCAATTGCGAAAATTGGGAATTTATTAGTGGAATAATGGGTTTCTGTGAATGGTGTCAAAATGAGTACCATAAGAAACATGGGATGAAATCACCGCAACAAATATCTCGTGAAAATTCTAGTGAATCTCTGCAAAGTCTCGCTGTCTCAGTGGGAGGTTCATCAGAACATAATAATCACGATACGCCGGAATTCAGTCAAGAAGGGCAGCGCTGGACTTCTTCAAGAAATTTTGAAGATCTCGAAATAATTAACGAATCACCTCAAAGTCCTGTTTTCTTAGAAGGAGGAGGAGGAGGAGTAGGGGGAGGAGGTTCATCAGAACGTAATAATAGTGAGACCATGGAATTCGACCAAGAAGGGCAGCGCTGGTAATTCCGAAAAATAGAGACAATTTAGATATAGTGTAAAAGTTTCTTATGATAGTCATGTAATTTTAAATTTATGTGAATAAGTGCGTTTTTCTATGATAGTGTGGATGTATTATTTAAATCTTAATAAAAATCTTTTTGTACTAAATATGTTTATTATTCACCATACATTTGAATTAACAAATCGCTCTTGATATATATTATTTCTGTGGTTCCGTTCTAAAATCCTCGCTAGCATTACATCCATTTTTCCAATTCTCCTTTGAAAACGATATCTATCAAGTATTAGTTGCTGAAAATTACTTTGTCTGGCTTGTCTATATGCAAAACACCAAACAGACATACGGTGGATAATATTTCTTTCTTCGTCAAATCTTACTTGCTTCATGGTGTATTGTAAAATGAATTTTTATTAGTTATGTCATTTATATATAGGCTGAACATAAAGAGAGTGAATTAGTTTTACTTTAAAATGGGTCGTGTTAACAACACAATTGATAAATTTGGTCGACAGAAAACTCCTGTTTGTAACAACTTATCGCGAGGGTTGCCCGGAATCGGATTTAAACTTACTTCAGATGGACATTTTGATATAGAGGGAAAATTATTAAGGAATGTTGCCCAACCGATAAATGATAATGATGCTGCTACCAAAGAATATGTCCTTACGGAAGTTCATCAACTTGGTTCGCAGATAAATACCATACTTAGTAATGTGCTAGTACCGGTTTTTCAAAAAATGTTTGAAGATGATGAGACCAAAATTACGTACCTTAAGGAAAAAATGTATCAAATTCACTCACTTGCTGCACGGTATACTACAGCGAAGATAAAGGATCCAAAAAAACCAAAATGGAAACCAACCTAGATAAAGTTCTATTTAAAAACATAATTATACTGTTAAATTGAAAATAAAACGAATAATTATGAAAAGCAATATTTATTTTTATTATTTATAATGCATACATACGTAACGTAAAACCTATTTGATAATATTTATACAATATCTGATTTGTCTATCCAAGAATTAAATTGATTTGGAAAACCTAACCATTTTACAAACAATTGATCGTTTTGATTGTTCTTGCGTTTTCTAAGAATTTTCTCAACTAAATAAACACCAGGGCTAGCTGTCTTTTGCAGTTCTGCTTCGTAAAAACATCCTTTAATAGGTTGACCTTCCAATGATTGTAGCAAGTATGTAGGTGGATTTGTAATATTAACTTTTGCTATTTCAAACAGTTCCGTTGACCACGAAGGCGTATATCCTTTGTCAAATACACCTTTGTACTTGCTAATGCGAACAACGTCACCCAAATGAAATTTTTTTTTCTTCGGAACAATTTTCAAATAGTCATATGCTTTAATAGGGGTATCCTCTTTTACACTGTTAGGCTTCATTCCAATGGTGCGGTGTTTAGTGTTATTATAGGTCTTCGTTATAGCTGGTAATATTTGTAACCATCTGTAAGAACCTCTAGCCGAGAATTGTTTATATAACTTATTTTTCAAAGTTCTTATAACACGCTCAACAATTGCCGCTTTTTTCGTGCTATATGTGGAATAATGGTTTATATTATATTTTTTCATGAGTGCTTGAAAGGTGCTATTATAAAATTCCTTTCCTTGATCACTCTGTAAATTGTTTGGTGCATATGATGCTTCTTCAATGATGCTTTTCATGGCATTCGTAACTTCAACACCGGTCTTATTCTTAACTGCTTTGGTGTACACGAATTTGGAGTAACAATTTATACATACAACAATGTAACGGTATCCATCATTGTCAGTAGCATATTGCTGCATTTCCGCCAAATCAATTTGCCACAAATCTCGATATCCTTTTATGACCGTACGTCTTCTAACAAAATTTTTTCTTGCTGTCCTATGTAATTCATTTACGACTTTAATTTTTTCTCGGCTAGGATCCATATTATAAGGTTCCACGTCTTATCAGACACTGAGGATGGCAACTACGTGCAAAACTTAATAAAACTTCCTTCTTCTCGAAGCTCTTCCATAATTGACATAATCTCATTATCATGTCCGGTATGTCCAGCTACTTTTGACCCCCACAATAATCGTAATCTATCCACTAACTCCTTAGGTTTATTCCAATAAACATATTGAGATGATTTCGACGATAGGCGCTTTTTTGCTGGTAGTTGGATTTTGTTGTCGCCTTTTTTTCTTCCTACACCACCACCACCCAGTTTGGTTCCCATAATTAGCGGTTTTATGATTCGTAAATATTTTCTCCATCGGGTTTCCCTTAAACCACGTTTCTTGTCATAACCGTCGTAGGCCGCATCCGTCAATTTCAAAATGGTTTGGTATTTTCGAAGTACATCTAGACTAATTTCGTCTTCATTATCTAAGCATGCTGGATTTTTTAGAAAAATCAAATCGTAAAGCTCAGCCGTTCCATCGAATTCAGCAATGTTTGTTTTGTTCTTGTATAACACCATCTTTCCGTTTGTTAGAAAACGAACCACCAAGTTGCCAATATATTTTGTTGATTTATTTTCTTTTTTACCAAAGCGTACACCATACACGGTATCATAATGAGATGGCTCCAATTTTAATCCATTTAAATAATCTTGAATTGTTTTTGCGACTGAACTGCTACCACTGGATGTGTGTGGTGATGTGTAAGATGATGTTATCGTTGATGGGGAAGGGGTTTCGAACAGTGACTCACGATTTCCACGTTTTGGTGTAGGAATTTGTGTTTTTTGCGAAATCGGTGTAGATGTTTCAAAATCCGCTTCTGTTGGATGTTCTTCAAACATTTTCGCCATTCCCACCGAGCTGCTGCTGCTACTCCGACTTTGTGGTTTAGTCGTAGTACTTGATTTTTTAGTTGCGTACTGTTGCTGCTGCTGCTTTACGGCTTTAGATATAGATTCTAGTGGTTTAGAAACTGGTTCATAAAACTTTTCCAAATCATGTTCATTCTGCACTTTAGCTGCTTTAATTTGTTTAAATTTTTTTCTAACCGCATTTGTAGTTTCCAGTAGCTTTCGTTTTAATTCGATTTCTTCATTCATGATGCTTTCAAAGCACCGTTCAACGATGAAATGATTATCCAAGTTATTATTATAGGAATATATAACTATCGAATCCCTTGCGGTATCTGCCCGAATTTACATCACTATCCTTGTCAATAACTAAAAAACCATATTTATTATCCCAACATTTAGCACACATCTCTTGAAATTGTGTAAACGTCAGGTCGGGTGAAACGTGATCGGAAAATATATGTTTCATATTCATCTCATCTTGTTTAAACATAATAATGAAGTTGGCATTATCCCGGACGAGCTGCTTAGGAACACGAGAATACGTTTGCGCCAAGTAAAAGGCATCCACATTTTTGTGACGTCCCATGCTAAAATACGATCTTATAACGTCCTGTTTCTCACACATAACGTCATCAAAAATAAATATTGAATTAGGTTTAGCATCCGACGGTTCCACAATGTTATTTGCGTCGCTAAAAGCGTAGTAGCCAAGACCTTTGATTGGTGATAAAATTTTCTTTAAATATTCATATTTCGGTTGATAGAGCGACTTTGAGTAGATATAAACATTTTCGAAACGCAGTCCCGAGGGGTGAGTAAGCAGCGAAATCATAACATTTGTCTTTCCACAGTTTGAAGGTCCTATTAATAATCCACGAATAGATGACGGTAGCAAAGGACCATGTCTTTTAAATAATTTTTGTTCTAGTCCAGATCCGACCTTTCCATCGAGATTATCGACGGGAAGTTTTTGTTTAAGATTGACGATACGCATCTTAACAAAATCTATATTTTATACTGAACTTTCGCGTAAACTATCATTCAGATGTCGCTCGTCAGACGAAGTAGACGGTCTCGTTTATCAAGTAAGACTGGAAGCGGTATTGTTAATTCAGTAATTAATAGGCTAAGGCTACCGTTCGAGTTACACATTCCCGGCTATCAGTATTGCGGGCCCGGGACGAGAGTAGTAAAACGTGTGGCAAGAGGAGATCAAGGAATTAATTCTTTGGATGTCGCATGCAAAAAACACGATTTAGCCTATTTGCGTAATAGTGAAAATTTAAGTGCTCGCCACCAAGCAGATCAGGAACTCGAGCAAAGCGCGTGGAAAAGAGTAAAATCTAAAGACTCTAGCGCTGGTGAAAAAGCTGCAGCTTGGTTGGTAACCAACATTATGAAAGCGAAACAACGTTTTGGTATGGGTGTATCATCATCAAAATCGAGAAAAGCATCCACTAGAGGTAAACGTCGCTTCCAGCGCCGCCGCCGCCACACTAAAGGTAATGGCGTCGGTAAACATAAGCGAGTACACAAAGTAGCTTTTGGATCATCTATTAGACGACCCGTTCGATCAGAATTGTTAAAAGCTGGTGGGAAAAAACTTGTCGAGAAAAATATCATGAAAGCATCGAAAATAGCTGCAGTAGCTGCACGTAAATCCCTAAGAATAGCCGGTGGCAAACGAAAAATTCGCACGCCTAGAATCATTCCAATTCCGAAGACCGGAGGGATATTACCGTTAATACCAATATTTGCAGGACTATCGGCCTTAGGTTCATTAGCAGGTGGTGTAGCAGGCATCGTGCGTGCCGTAAAAGCAGTAAAAAAGTCGACTGCAGAAAAAATAGGTACCGGCTTACATCTAAGTTCAAGAGGAAACGGATTATATTTGAAACCATATCGCACAGGTTTGGGATTATTTATAAACAACGGCAAAAATAAGAAATCAAAAAACTAATAGAATCCCTACCTCAAAGACCACTATCCAATATTGATATAGAAAAGTACGCCTTAAAAATGAAAATACCACACTTTCGAGGCGTATATATGAGAGATTCATTACCTGTACGCGGTCCCAAACGTTATGAGGCCGCCATTATAAATTTGGATAGTATGTCGGGTGTAGGGACTCATTGGGTAGCATATAGAAAAAGCAATTCTGAGGTAACATACTACGATAGTTTCGGTGATTTACCCCCACCCATGGAATTGGTACGATATCTGCAGATGGGTTCCGAAGCGACGAAGAAAATTTACTATACATACGACCGTCAACAAGAATTTGGAACAGTCTGGTGTGGACATTTGTGTTTGAAGTTTCTTTTACAATCGTAAAAAGTATGTCTTTGACACCCCAAATGGAACGTGACAACTACACCAAAATGTTGCTATCACTTAAAGCATATCGTGAAGTCGGAGGATTACAAAAAATGACAGCTGAACAGTTAGGAAATACGCCCAAAGAAGTGTTGATCGCATTAGCTCCAAATGAAATAGCACTAGTTTGGGATAGGTTACCTAATCACCTAAAAAGTGACGTCGATATATTGAAATATCAATACTGTTTCGAACATTATAATAGCAATAATTCAGATTCGGACGAGGGCGATGGACCGATACCAAAAAAAATATTTTGTTGTTATTGCAAAATTAATGATGTGAATATAAAGGCAGAAAACAGTTTAAAAACGTCCAAAGGAATAAAGCAACGCTTCAGCTTAAATCCATTTAACTGTTGCAAACAGCAATAAAATAGCTACACAAATAGTTTCGTGGTCAGTCATGTCTTACACATTCACTCTAACAGGACATAAAAGTGTCTTAAGTGCGGATTTTTACCCACCCATCGAGTTAAATACAACAGGCAAATATGGAGTTGCACTGCTGGGATTTTACACATATAATTCGATTTTTAATATCGACGAAAGCAATAATTCATTCAGCCATTTGAAAACAGCTATACCAACGAATGTAAGGATTCCACCAGGAGCTTACGAAATTAATGAAATAGCAAAAGCCATGTACACCGCTTTAAAAGAGTCATGCAATGAAGTTGGTACCGATCTATTTTCATTAACAGCCAATAATAATACGTTAAAATGTGAGCTAAAGTCAAAATATAGCATCGATTTTCGAGGTAGCAACAGTATCGGCAAAGTGCTCGGATTTGGCTCTGTGCTGCTGCAAGGTGGACAACGACACGAATCAAGTACCATCGTGGACATAATGAAAGTGCGCATCGTACGTGTGGATTGTAATATAATTTCCGGAGCATACCTGAATTCTTTGGAAAGTCATACGTTATTTGAATTTGATATTGACGTCGAACCCGGTTACAAAATCTCCAAAGAACCGCAAAATAATATTTATATGCCGATAATGCCGGATGGTCGTCAGTTTATCGACAACATTACTCTACGCATCTTGGACGATAGCGGTGATTTGATCGATTTTCGAGGTGAGAAAATTATAGTTAAACTAGAGTTGAAAAAAATCGTATAATGGGTTTTTGCTTTAACCGTCAACTGCATATGCTGTCAACAATTCAAGATTCAGTTAAACGACATAAAAGTAAGCAGACAACACAGTCAAGGTTCATTCGCAAGTCAGACGGACGATCGAAAACACATCCGCACAGCAATCGGCAGCTCTCCGTGAAAGATTGCCAATTTCTACAATCGATCGGTTTGAAAGTGAGAAAAATTAGAAAATGATGGCCGCTAGCAGTGACAAAATCGAAGTTTTTACCGAACCAATTTTTGATAACTCCATTATTAGTTTTCAAGAACACACATATAAACCTTACGGTTCTCCAACATTCCGCAATTCTGATGAAATTCGCATACCTGTACACTTTCAAGATATCATTTTGGATATATCGGATAGTTACATTTACATCGAAGGAACATTCAAACCCAAAGACGTTACTAAAAAATGTTATCTATCAAATAATGCCATCGCCTTTCTATTCGACGAATGTCGTTATGAAATGGGAGGGGAGCAAGTTGCCGTCGTTCGGAAACCCGGAATTACCACAAAGATGAAAACTATGGTGTCATTGGGTGCCGCACAAAATAGAGCTCTCATGGCATGCGGATGGGGTCTAGACGAAGCAAATCAAGGGATACTAGATTCCACAAGTAACGTGTTCTCCGGCAAGCTTCCTCTAAAATATCTCATGGGTTTCGCAGAGGATTATTCAAAGGGTATTTTTAACGTCAAGCAAGAGTTGATTTTAATTATAGCCCGCACTTTCAAAAATTGCTATATCGGCGAAGTAGATGCAGACATTTCAATTGAAAAAATTGAATGGAAAATTGGTCACATAATTCCAGACGATCGACAGAAGTTAAAGATATTATCACGCATGAATAAAGGTGGAAGTAACGCAAACGTTCCAATGGCTTACCGTAATTGGAATCTTTATGAGCTACCTTCTTTGAGAGAAACATCGTCAGACGTATGGGCCTTAAGAACTAGCACGAGTCTCGAAAAACCGAGATATTTGATTATCGGTTTTCAACCAACTAGCTCTTCCGACAACAGAGCAAAAGATAGCACACAATTTACAACGGCCGATATAAGTGATATTAGGCTCTATCTTAACTCCGTATTTCCCTACGAAAGATGGAATTTAGATTTTTCCAAGAAACTGTATGCCGCAGCCTATTATAATTATGAGAATTTTCAAGCTAGCTACTACCAGCGAGAACTGAGCGATCCTATGATGAGTTTTGCCGACTATCTTAAAAATCCGTTATTCGTAATAGATTGCAGTCACCAACCAGAAGCCGTCAGGACGTCCACAGTGGACGTGAAATTGGAGTTCGAAACACGCAAAAGTAAATTTCCTAAAGACATTAAAGTGTACGCGTTAGTTATTCACGATGCATTTTTTAGTTACAATATACTTAATGGTTCTGTTACTAACAAATCAATACATTAGTTTGAAGTTGTGTAATTCTCCAAATTATGTACTTTACATATTTAAAATAAACTTATAAACGACATATTGGAGTTTTATTCTTACTACATACGACATATTTGAGGCTTACTTTAATACTTCAAATGTGGGGCTTTGGTAAATAAGGTCGAGAGATGAAGAATAGGCAGAAATTTAGGAGAGGGGTGGGGAAAAGAATGTATATAAGACGTGATTTAGAAAATTAAATTCACTCGAAGCCAAGATGTCATCAAGTTCTGATGATGGATATTCCAGTGACGACGAGCAGACCGCGGCACCAAATGTGCAACATAGGCTTGTACTGAGACCGCGAAGGCTTAGACCTAGGTATTGCATCATGCAATCCTACGTCTCATGGGGGTCTAGAGATTTGTGTATGCACTGCTACACGAGAGGATTTGGAGCTGTGATGATGGATGTTCATTTCGTCACAACTCATTTTACAGTGAGTTCGCGAGGTGATCAAAGGCGGAACCACTCGAGGTGTGCTTTGTGTAGGGAGAGACTGTTTACAGTCGTTCATCAGCAGTCTTGCCTTATTTGCAATAGAATGTAAATTCTATTACAAATAAAGCTCCTCATACGACAACCCTGCCTGCCCCCTGACAAAATCAGTCCTTTTCAGGACTACAGAATATTTGATCGTAGTTTGTAGTTAAACACTATGTTTCCTAAGGAAGATATTTCTCGAAGGAAAAATTGTGTTACTTTGAGTGAGAGATGCATTATGTGTTTAAATCATACATAGATAGCGAGAGAAAGAGCATTTGCAATATTTAGCTTGTAGTTTTTATGTATGATAAGAACGCATATGCCTCTAGTTATTCAAAGTGACATGACTTTCTATCAAGAAACATATTTTAAAAAATAAAGTCACTCTGGGTTGATACGCTCAAAAAGATACATCAGAATTTTGTCGTTTCACATAGAACGTTGGCGAATATTAAACCTGCTCTTAAGTATGACAAAAACAGACGAATCCTTTCAGTGTAACAAAATATTTCGAACAAGAAATCTATTCTATAGGAAATATTTTGTTACTTTGAAAGGATATGTTAGAACTGTTTAGCCCCACTCTCACCCCCCACCATCCTAAATGCTTTTAAAGCGGGAGCAGCCATCACATTTTTCATATCTCAACCAGCCATGAAGTGGGACAGGCTGATGTTAAGGACGACAAGGGAGTCCAAAATTAGCGACTATTGGGAGGCTTGGCGTTTAAAAAACGCGAATAAGCCAACGGCTATCGTACAGCCTATCCCAAGACCACAACCACCACCGGAGCCGGCTCCAACAGAGCCCGTGGAAGTGGTGGAAGGACCACAGATGCTGCTGGGTCCTGAAGAAAGGGCGGCTCTCTTAGAAGAGCTAACGGCTCGTCGCCGGAGCCGTCGCAGCACTCGGCTGGAGGTGCGAAGACGGCGAGCTGCACCGCGATCGGTGCAGATCGCGAGAGGGGAACAACCACTCTAGGTTTCCCTCTCCAACCCACCGCGAAAACGGCCCTTTTCAGGGCCACAAAAGATTTGATCGTAGTTTAGATATTCTTAGTCACTTTGTGTTTGACACTGAATCGGTGAAAAAATGCAAAGATGACCAAGGATGACATTTTCAGGACGTTTAAAAATAGACGTTGACATTTTTGCATAACTCTTTTCGATAATTTACCTAGAATTGTCTAAAACGTATTTTAAGTTAAAGGTCCAAGATCCGTTAAAATTGTTATTTTTCTAACTTAAAAATTGTATCCATTTAGTTATTTCCGAGACGTATATTTTTGGAACTAAAAATCGATATTTGTCGACCCACTAAGATTTTTATTTTTGTATATTTTTAACAAAAAAGCAACCACATTAACCCTTATATAACAAAAATATTTTTATTTCGGATCAAAGCAATGACAACAAGCACATAACTTGTGGGTTTGCTCAGGTTTGCTTGGGTTTGTTTAGCCAATACAAATAATAAGAATTTTGTTATTAATATTATTATTATTATTTGATAGTTCAAGGACATTTCAGAACATGTGACATAAAACTTTTTATGATCAAAATGATCAGACTAATCAAAATTTCAAGAATTATGGGGTTGGGTTTGATTGGGTTTGATTGGGGAATAGGGCGAAAGCATGAGGGATGGGTGGTATAATCGTTTTTAAATAAGACCCGAGTGATTTGAGTCATTAAAAGTAATAAGAGGTCGGTCAAAAAAAGACCTAGAGAGTAGGTATGTATTTTAGGGAAAACAGGGAACTATGAAAAGATAGTCAGGTCCAAACTAATGTGAATTGTACAACTTGACTGCTATTCCGGGGTTGGGGGGCGACGCTGCACAAAATAGATTTCTCATGGCATGCGGATGGGGTCTAGATAATGCAAAACAAAGTGGCAAGGCCGCCGCCGCCGAAGGCGGCGGCGGCCTTGCGGCGGCTTGCGGATGGGGTCTAGATGAAGCAAATTAAAGTAGCAAGCCCGCCGCCGCCGAAGGCGGCCCCCCGGGCGCCTGGGGGGGGATAGTATAGGTCAGGTCGCGGAGCGACCTGACGGCCGCGGCGGCGAAGCCGCCGCTTAAGGTCGCGAAGCGACCTAAGGGCCGCGGCGGCGAAGCCACCGCTTAAGGTCGCGGAGCGACCTAAGGGCCGCCGTAGGCGGCCGGCCGAACAACATTTTCCAATAAAGTTTTTCGACAATTTCACTGGAAGTGTCTTAAATTAATAAAATTTGTTTTGACTCGCCCACCAAACTCACCAAAGGGCGGAGCTATTTCACTGGAAGTGTCTAAAAATATTAACAAAATTGGTTTTAACTTTCCCACCAAACTCACAAGGGGCGGAGCTAAGGTCTTTAAAAGCAGCTCGAGTCGACTGCTTACTTCATTACATTCGCTCATCTCAACATGGCATCATCAGATGATGATGGATACTTAAGCGATGATACTCCTAGGAATTTGGATAATTGGGCACTTAGACAGAGGAAACTTTTCCCCGTCCGATCCCGCCGGGTGTGCAAGACCTTAAACCTGGTGAAGGTGGGTGATGACGGCTGGTGTATTGGCTGCTATGCCGACTTGGAAAACAAGTCGGCTGGTGACCAATTCTTCAGTGGTCATGTAACCCAAGATTTCGGTAGTCGCGCGCACATACCGAACTGTAAAGGTTGTGGAGTAGCTCTTGGTACTCTACAACATAAGAGTGCGTGCCTTATTTGTAATCGAGCCTGATTACAAATAAGATATTATACCTTGAAAAACGGTCCTTTTCAGGGCCACAGAATGTTTCATCGTAGTTTTAGTTACCTAATGCCATAGTATATGTGGCGTTAGATAGAAAATTATATAAGTCCAGTTGGATCGAATATAATTTTCTTTGCAAAATCCGGGCTTTTCAGGACCTCAGAATATTTTGATCTTACTTGTATTTATCTAATGCCACGGCATCTGTGACATTAGATAGAAATTATGTAAGTCCAGATAGATCGAGTATAAGTTTCTTTGTCGGTCACATTTCCAGAACACAATTACACCATTTTTGAGAACTAAAAGCAGTTTTCGACAGTGAAGTCCGCCAGTATCATTTTTGGATGGAGGGCATTTGTATAATAAACTCTAGTTTGTTGGCGGTGAAAAGGTGGGGATGGAGTGGTGGAGGGGGTAGATTATCTCTATTTAAACGGTTGCGAGCGGGTCACAGAATCACTTCATTTTTAAATCTTAAAGTACGAAGATATAACTATGGATTTCGAAAGACCATTGAGTCGCGGTTCATCGGTTTTTAGCGATGATACCGTTGACATGAATGATGTCGATATGGATGACCTACTCTTGGACATCGAACGACTTCTAGACATCGAGGCAGAAGATATGTTTAATGCCTGGGAAGATGAGAGGGCAGTCGAAGAAGCAGATCTGGGTCCGGAATTGCCAAACATGGATTGGCAAAATGGGGAGTTGTCGGCTGAAGACATGGAGCCAGACTCCAGCACTGATTGGGTGCCACCACCGCCGCCGGAAGATCATGACGGTCCGGCCGATTCATCCACTTGGTGGATCACGGACCATCAGGATGAAGATGGTCCAGCTGATTCCACCAACTGATCCCGGAACCATGCCCTCCCCGATCTACCCCGACAAAATCAGTCCTTTTCAGGACTACAAAATATTTGATCGTAGTTTGTAGTTGATTCATGTCACATCCCAAGTAACATGATATTTCTCAAGAATTAATTTCTTTTGGAAAATATTGTGTTACTCTATAAAGACATGTACGTTCTTACCATACGTTAGAACTAGCTAAATTTCTAGTAAGTTCTCTACGAAAATGCCGAGAGTTTGGTCTATTATCTTACTTGTAGTAAAATTCACATTTTATTACAAATAAGATGCATGTTCTCAGCCATTGTAACGGATAGCCTCTCTTCACAGACATAACACTTTATCGCATACTTAAGTTGTGTGCATCTAACGATTACACACCTAAAGTTACGGCCCTACATTTTCCGTCTATTCGTTTTTCTATTTTGCATTTTCACACTATTTTTTGTGTGTAACTTCCGTATACTTATTTTAGAAATAAAAAAATATTGTTTCATTTAACTTCTTTTTTTATTATCATATATACAAAAACATTTTCTTTTACTTATATATACATTACTATTACAAAAATAACTTAACTCTATATTTACAATAAAATTCTAAAGCTACTTCTTATACGCTAAATTATTCATTACTTCCAGTCTTTTAACGCACTTCTCCCTTGTCCTTTTAGTTTCCTCCAATTTCACCCGCAGTTCATTAATCTGTCTTTCAAAGTCCGCCTCATCACTATCACACTTTTTTAGTTCGCGCAGTAGTTTTTCCCTATACCTATATGCCGCGGAGAAGACGCACTTTTGGCTCGCCGAAAACTCGTTCAACCAGTCCGGCTCCTCAGCAGTTGTTGCTGACTGCTGCGATTCCTCGTACGATCGCTTGCATCGCATCTTGACCGGTTTGCGGCACTTCCCACGTCCTATTGTTGGTGATAGTGGTGCACCCGCGATCGGAGGCATGGACTTCGGCGGCTCGGGCGTTGTCGAGTTTGGGCCATCATTAATGATGACGACCGGTGACAGAGGCTTCGGTGGCTGTGACGTCTCCAAAAAATCGGGAAATTCTACTGGCACTGATGGGCGTTTGAACTGGAATTTCTTCTTCTTCTTTTCACCCTCGGCAGCCGCATAGAATTCACCTTTATTAATGGTGGCCGTCTTGGGTTTGGTCAGAAGTTTTTGTAGTTTCGATGTTGGCCCCCGCCTCGCCTTTTTGATCACCACATCACTTATAATATTAATTCGGCCTCCATCCTCCTCAGTCCACTTGTTGACGTAGTCAACCGCCGAATTAACTGTCTCCTTTTTCGCGTCTACTTCTTCCACAAACGCAGTGTTCAGCACGTCGTCATTGTGCCATTCTTCGAAGACACCTGGGGTCAGCAGGTCAATCACTTCCTGCCCCATCAACTCTGCTTGGATACTTCCATCCAAGTTAAACGCATTTAACAACGACTCACTACCGGAATTCATTTTTCTAACTAACTAACTCACTGCACTAAACTGACAAATGTATTTACTTGGCGAACTGTTCTAGCGAACTATGAAATGCTCTGCCTAGCAAACCAAATTTATACTTATCACCCCACCATAAACTCCCCCACTCTATCTGACGGTTGATGCTTTGGAGGCCAAACAAGTTCATTCAACTTACAAGGTTGCGTTCAACGGCTAGACAGCGATTCAAGGACATATTTTCAAGGTAATCGTGTGTCCTTACTTCTGTTATTGTTTGTGCTCTCAAGGTTATATGATCCAGACAACCCATATTTATAGACGCTCTCTTTCCTTCGATGACTATTATCAGAAACTATAATGTTGCCAGCAGATCAAGATAACAATCGTCCAGCTGAGACTTTTTCAGGAGCACAAATAATAATTTCTGCTGTTTGCTATAATTGTAAAAGAGAAGTATATATTTGGACTGACCACATGCAATCTTACAGTTACATTGAATTGTTGAGAGTAAGGATTGTTAAGTGTCATTACTGTGGAACGCTGATGTGTCGACGAGGGCCGATTAACAGATCTGATATGTTGAGAAGACAATGGATGCTACGAGAAGTTTATAAGCAAGACATTAATTAATTTTTATTTTTGTAACTTTATTACTATATTGTAAAATAAAACAACATATTATTGAAACAATTATCTATGTATTTTACTGTCCTGCGTTACAAAATTTCAACTATTGCTATTACTATAGTGGTTAATAAAACTACGTGACATTGGAGTTAATATTTTTTTATTTTTCTAAAACATAGACTTTCCAACATTTTTCTAATTATAACTAATATTTTCGGGTAAAAAACTTTGCATAGCTTGTATTAACATATTTAGGTTATCTTCAGGGTTTGTTTCGTAAAACTTTATGTCTGGGTGCCCCCAAGGTAGAGTTTTTGTTGTTGATGGTATAATATAACGTTTATCGTCGTGGTGAGATAAAGCAACTTTATTAATTATTTCGGTATAAACGTCGTGTTTATAACTTCGAAAGGTTTTCATTTTTCGAAATATCTGACCACCACGTTCTACGATATTCCGATAATCTTCCAGGTGAAGCTGTTTTTCAATTACACGTTTTTTTATACCTTTCGCTTTTTTAATTTCGCTACTGACTGAGTTTATGTAATAAGCTTTGGCTCCGGTACCAAAAAAACTTATTATTGGATCACCTGGAAATTCATCCCTCATTCTACCTACTACTGACTGACTTTTTTTTATGTTAAAAATATTTCCTTCGGTATAATTGGATGTATCGAATTTATCCGGATTTTCTGCAATTATGCGATAAAAATTGTCGGTGTAAACTTTTAATATTAACGAATCTGTGTCTGTATACAGTAAAGAAGCATTTTTGCCAAATTTTGTTTTAATGAATGAGTAGAAAAAATCATAAATTACTGTTTTCGACATGTCCAGTATGGAAAATCCGATATAAATTGGTTTATTATAAGTTACCTTTAATTGATCCATATGAATGGCAACGAATTCTTTATTAAAAACCGTTGAACTTTTAAAATAAGGACGAGAAATTAATGCTCGTGCCCCAATTTTATTCCTGTCATTTTCCCATCGGGTAACTAGTTTTATATCATTACGATTCTCCACATTTTCCATAGTCTTGCCAAAAACAGCATTAATGATTAATTTAAAAGTGTCTTTACCAAACTTTGTTGTTGCCCTATTGCGCAAATCTGTATTTAAGTCGATATATGTCTTTAACCATGGGGATTGATTAAATTTTAAAATTCTGTGTGTTTGCATTACCATTAGGCCGTTATTGATTGCTTGTTTTAATGTTCGGTAATGAATGATGTATTTCTTTTTATCGTTTAAATTCGGAATTAACTTTGAAAATTTTGCCGATTCCGTGGGTGGTACAATATTTTCAACTAAAAAGGGTAAGTCGGAATGGTCATCATATAGCGTATCCGGATAATGAACGTCAACTTCCAAAACGTATCCTTCTGGACCAGTATCGTCCACATCCATAATATTTAAATTTAAAATTTCATGCTCTGATAACCATCTAAAGCCGCCAAATGGTAATGCCTGCGACATACTATGACCGTATAGATTTGTTGCATCAAGATAAACAATGAAAGATGATGGTTCGTTAGGGTCGTAGTTTGGTACATATATGTTGTTGGCAGCGTGCATCCTTTCTGAACACTGACTTATACCGCCTCGAATACCTTTTTTGAAAAAATGAACCGTGTCGATATCAGTCAATAGCTCTAACTCTACCTTAGAAATACGCAACATACAATCAAACGAATAACTTGGAAGGGTATAGTACTGTGCTGGATCCAGTTTATACGTTTCTAAACAAGTATCGCGAAACTGTTCAAAAACATCGGTTAGTAATAAAACATCAGATTTCAAATATAAATCCGAATAGTCCCCCAAATTCTTACAATTAAATGTGTCCCACACCTTTTTAGCTCTATCATAATCTTCATCGCTAATGTGCTCCTCTGACAAACTATCATAAAACTGATTTTTTGTGGGTAAAGTTGGATGGTTCATTTTCTCCATTGAATCGACAAAACTATAGGGAAAAACACCTTTTTTGCGCATTAAATTAAACTGCTCATTATCAGAAAAATATTTTCCTGTTTCCCTGAAACTACCCACAGCTAATCCATTACCCAAATTTTCCAGCGAAGTTGATAGAAATTTAAAACTATCGATGAACCGCAATTTCAAATATTTTTTCTTTATTGTCCCACTTTTATTATCGACATAATCGTGAACGTAAATACTTTTCGTAAACGAAATATACTTTTCCTTGCTTTGAGCTAAAACATCGATCTTGTCTCCGTGACGACACAACTCTTTAATAAACATGTGGCAATCGTACCCGCTCAAGTTATGAAATATAATTGGAATAAAATTGGGTAACTTATAATTTAAATTGCAAATCGAATGAGCAGCACCAGGTCTTTTTTTCCCAGTTATGTGACAGTGGTCCTTTACTTTACAATTATTATTTTCAAAAGGTCGTTAACATATACCACATTTTGTGGCATTATTGAACTCCGCTATTTGGTCCACCGTTAAAGTTTCCATTGCTTTTATATCTCTTAAGTATGTATTGTAAAGAGATCTTAAATCACTTTCAAGTCGAGAAACGAAAACCTGGGCTGCGTCGTTTCCCCGGTAGAGCTCAAATTTTGAAATCGAATCGTCAAAGGAGCACTTAATTAAATACGCAAAAGAATATGGTTCATGTTTGATGCTTTTGACTAAGTAAGAATTTGTGGGATTTGGTTCCACAGTATCCAGCGGTTTAAGCACCGATTCAAAATCCGCGTAAACGACAAACGGTACACGCATTTGCTTTTCTATGTTTTCAAATTTTAATATATTTTCACTTACACTCCTTCCAAATTTATCTATTTTTAAATTTAGTGATGGTGTTAATGAATATTTGTGGTTACAGTCATTTTTTTGGTGTGATATCAAAGATGATGGTGAACTAAAATATATCAAACAACCATCACAAAAATACATTTTATCTCTACGCGATATAATTTGACTGGAACATAATTTCGATAAGTCTTTTATCCAACAATAATGACTTTTAGAACAACGCGTATCACAAATATGCTCATCATCATCTTTAATACTACAATCCTTTGTTATTAACAACAAGTTTACATGTCTGTTAAGTTTTCTACCCGAATACCTTAATGGACCGACAACTTCATACTTTAACATATTATTTTCGAAAATTTTTTTGCAAACCATAAACGTTAACTGAAATATTATTCATTTCTTCAAATTTTGATATATCACGCAACTTTACTGGAAAGTCTATACCTGTAAAACTCAGCAGTCTTGAATAGTGTGGATAAGATTGAATCTGTGATGCCCTTCTAGTGGCGGGGCACAAAGCAGACACGATTGACCACGCAAAACAACACTCATCTTGATTAATCACATTGATGATGGCTTTTTTCAATTCGATGAATCGGGGTAACTTTATATATGAAGATCCACCAAAAGGTTTATACTCGTTGACATTTACTTCCAGGTATAGAATTTTTTCCAGAGCCCAACCTACGAAAACAAGAAAGAGTGACATAAGTATTTATTTTATTTTTAGTCGTTAATTTATAACATACCTGAATCTTTTTCCTGAAACTCAGTCGATTGAGTCTTCATGGCTTCCACTAATGATTGATATATTTCTTCCAAATCGCTTCCTGAAGTAACAATTTCATTGCGTGTATTAAATGACTTGTCACTGTACATATTATCTTGTGTTGGTAAAAGATACCGACCAACAACCACCATATTAACTTTCAAAGCACAACGCACTCTTACTAGGTCACTTACTACCTCTAACACTTTTGCTTTAATTTCATCAAAAAATAATGAATAGTCAGTATGTTCATTATCACTTGATATACGGTATGTGGCAATCCTATTTCTAAAAGCACTGGACACGAGTTCAACACCAGCTGATATTGGTGAACATGCATTACTTTTATGGTGTATTGTTCTTTGATGAGCTGCCATTCGATTTGCTGGTATGGTTATATTGCAGCAAGTACAAGTACGCACCTCAGATGTTGATGCCCCATCGTCAACTTTTCGCTGTTTTCCACCATGTATATTTGCAAATCGTGCTACGCACGATTCTCTTTTATGTCGTAACATATTA
Organism: Philopedon plagiatum; assembly: GCA_963971165.1. NCBI lineage: Eukaryota > Metazoa > Arthropoda > Insecta > Coleoptera > Curculionidae > Philopedon > Philopedon plagiatum. The sequence continues at coordinate 4,436,613 of OZ020194.1, forward strand.
TAACTCTGGGTAAACGATTTACCACAATTTTCACACACGTACGCCATGACTTTCAAATTAACTTGCTTGAACCGTTTTACTCAACACAATGTTCTATACTAAAATTTAATTCCCCCTACCCTCATATATACCGAACCACATTAGACCCAACCCACTCGATCTTCATACCAAAACATGTTACACCCCAATAATAACTCAAGGTAAACTAACATCACAAATGTAACCTTGAAATAAGCGTCGTACACCTGGTCATCATCAAACAAAGAAGCAGCTGCTCGCATTCATTGAAAATATGCATCGCAAATGTAACCTTGAAATAAGCGTCGTCCACCTGGTCATCGCCAAACAAAGAAGCAGCTGCTCGCATTCATTGAAAATATGCATCGCAAATGTAACCTTGAAATAAGCGTCGTCCACCTGGTCATCACCAAACAAAGAAACAGCTGCTCGCATTCATTGAAAATATACACCGCAAATGTAACCTTGAAATAAGCGTCGTCCACCTGGCCATCACCAAACAAAGAAACATCTGCTCGCGTTCAAGGCCAAGTTATTGACCTTGACCTTGGAATAACACCTGTGCATATCAAGGCCAAATAACAATAGCACACCTGAGCGTTCAAGGTCGACCCTACTGCGCATGCGGAAACTCACTAAGCATCTACTTATACTACTCACTAAATTTTGGCGTTTGTTTAAAAAAAATAGCACTTTGATACCAGGAGACCCTTCGTTTTTCTGTTTCATCTTGAGTTGAGGGCACATTTTTTTCCGCTTTTTGTCCCGCTTTTACCTAAACCAAATATGGTCAGTTTATAGTGTGTAACAAAAATATGGAAACCTCGAAATATCTTGCAAACCGTTCGTCCGATTTTTATCAAATTTTGTACACTTAAGTACGAAATTACGTCCGATCCAATGGTGAGTTCAGGATTGTTTTCAAGTTTGCCGTTTTCCTGAAATCGACAGAAACTTTTTTTTTAAATGGAAGGCTCTATATTTTATTCTATTTCCCAATACTTCTTATTGGGAACATTTTATCCTAAAGTTAACAGTTTTTGAGAAAATGGTGGTCAAAAATCCTTATTTTATTGTATTTTACCTTAAAATAACTGTACACGAAAGTTTAACTGAAATGTCTGACACTGTCAGTTTCGTTTATTTACAAAAAAATGGATCATTTACCAGAAACCCAAAGAACTGAAATTTTAATAGTACTGGGTTATGGGGACAGAATGCAATTGCACCAAGAAGTTTGTATTATTTTTATATGGTCAGTTTATACAGTGTGTAACAAAAATATGGAAACCTCGAAATATCTTGCAAACCGTTCGTCCGATTTTTATGAAATTTTGTATACTTAAGTACGAAATTACGTCCGATCCAATGGTGAGTTCCGTATTGTTGTCAAGTTTGCCGTTTTCCTGAAATCGACAGAAACTTTTTTTTAAATGGGACGCTCTATATTTTATTCTATTTCCCAATACTTCTTATTGGAAACATTTTATCCTAAAATTAACAGTTTCTGAGAAAATGGTGGTCAAAAATCGATATTTTATTGTATTTTACCTTAAAATACCTGTACACGAAAGTTTACCTGAAATGTCTGACACTGTCAATTTCGTTTATTTACAAAAAAAATGGATCATTTACCAGAAACCCAAAGAACTGAAATTTTAATAGTACTGGGTTATGGGGACAGAATGCAATTGCAACAAGAAGTTTGTATTATTTTTAATGACAAATATCCTGACAGAAATCCATTAACTAAATGTACTGTAACTAAAGTTTTAAAAAAATGTCGTCAAACTGGGAACGTAAACAACGCTGTACGCTCGTACCGACCTAAAAGTGCAACAGATGGTGATAAAGCTCTATGTTTTACTCAGTTTAGAGGAACATTCATTTTTCTACCATAACACTGGGAAAAGAAAACAACGTTTCACACATGTTCGTAGACCGCCTTCTGAAAAAAGAAAAGTTTCATTCGTACAAAATAAGACTTGTGCAAAAGCTCTCAGAAGATGATATCGACAAGCGCTTGGAATTTTGCGAAACCATGATGGAACGTTGCAATGCCAATCCAGATTTTGTCCACCGAATAATTTTCTCTGACGAATCAACATTTTTTTTAATGGAAAAGTTAATAGGCATAATTGTCGATATTGGGCCAGGGAAAATCCTCACTGGATATGGGAAAATCATACCCAGTTCCCCCAAAAGGTAAATATTTGAGCTGGTATAATAGGCCGGAGAATAATTGGCTCTTTCTTCATGCAAGAGACATTAAATGGAGAAAGATATGAAATTGTCCCGGCTCTTGCACAACGATTTCCAAATAATCGTAAGTGAGTGTTGTTACTTTATTTTTATTTTACTTGTTGTATTGATTATTTGAATATGATTTTTTAGGCAATACCTAATCAATCACCAAATGATGAAAAATGCTTGCAGCAGGATGGTGCCCCACAGCACTATGCCCATAATGTTCGGCAGTATCTCGATGGTGTTTTTTTAGATGGATTGGACTTAGGGGTACAATCGAGTGGCCAGCTCAGTCTCCGGACTTGACATCCCTCGACTACTTCTTGTGGGGCCACCTCAAAAATGTTATTTTCAAAAGTAAGCCAAATAGCCTCGATGTCGATGATTTAAAGTTTAGGATAGAAACAGAATTTAGAAGAATCGAGGAAACTGACATTCTTGTAAACGTTTTGCATGGTTTTCCGCAGTATTTGGCTTACTGCCAAGAAGTAACTGAACAACATTTTAAACATTTGATTTAGTTTTCTTCATCAACTTTTAAATTATTTCCTCCTGTATTGTTTATTCTTGTACCAAATTTCCAAATAGTATAGCGTTTTTTACGGTTACAGAGTGGCGATTTTTTTTTAAACTTTACTCACAGTAGATCTAATTAATGGATTTCTGTCAGGATATTTCTCATTAAAAATATTACAAACTTCTTGTTGCGTGCGCATTCTGCCCCCATTCTTTGGGTTTCTGGTAAATGATCCATTTTTTTTTAAATAAACGAAACTGACAATGTCAGAGATTTCAGGTAAACTTTCGTGTACAGTTATTTTAAGGTAAAATACAATAAAATATGGATTTTTGACCACCATTTTCTCAAAAACTGTTAACTTTAGGATAAACTGTTTCCAATAAGAAGTATTTAGAATTTTAAGCTACATTCGAAAATCAAATAAAATATAGAGCGTTCCATTAAAAAAAAGTTCCTGTCGATTTCAGGAAAACGGCAAACTTAACAACAATGCGGAACTCACCATTGGATCGGGCGTAATTTCCTACCTAAATGTACAAAAATTCATAAAAATCGGTTTACAAGTTGCAAGATATTTCGAGGTTTCCATATGTTTGTTACACACTGTATAATAGTATTAATTAGCGCCAATGGTAATTTCAGATTTTTTTTAAAATGCTTAACAAAATCAAAAAGTAAAAACGTCAAAAATTATTTTTTTCCAGGCTATACAGCAGCAGCAAAATCAAATTTATTAAATAGTTCATTCAAAATAAATCCTATCGTCTCAAAACGCAAGATCCAGGACAAGAGTATAAAAATATAAAAGAAATTCCACCTTCCAAAATATTTTTAAAACTAAATGTGCAAAAAAAGCGTCTCGCAAGCCATAATTTTACCCATAAATTAAAATTAATCCGAGATGGAATTTCATTAAAATTTTTATGCAAACTTTATCTTAACCAAAAGCACTTTTTTCGCACATTCTCGCATATTTCGCAAACCAATAAGCTGATCCGGTATTGTATGTTAAAATCGCGCTGAACTAAACCAAGAGAACGACTAACGATGGTTTGTTTTTGTCGCATTTCTTGAATTTTTAATTTATATTTATATCATTAAGAACAAACAAGTCAAGTGCAGTAGCGTATCGTAGGTGTAGAGAAAGAGGGATTGTAGAGGACTCGGGGCTATGGAACCTTATTAAAACTGGTGAGTACTGGAAAACAGGAAGTGACTCTTTTGAATTTTGCCATTTGCAAACCCATCTTTGGTACCTAGTAACTCGAAAACTAAACGTCGGATCGAAAACGGGTTGGCACGTAAAACTTCGAAATCGCAAATCCTTTCTTTTTGCAATATATTTCTCTACACCTAAAATCACTTGAAATTCGAAGAATTTGGGAAAAACTGGAAATTTTGATGTTTGACCAAAATTTTCACGATTCATGCTTTTTTTGGAGGTCAAAATGGCATTATACATTATCGGAAAGAGCTCGTCGAAATACGTGTTATCCATGTTTTTTTAAATCTTCGTTCTTCTTAGGAAGGATGCAATTCGATTTTTTGGCTCTTCTTGCCCACGACATCGCATCGGTACATTTGAATCGACGGGTATGTTTGTATCAGGCGCGGCTCGTCCATAAGGTCATTTGGTCAATGACCCACCTACATTTATTTCCAATGATCTACCTAATAATCTATTTTTTAAATCCAAAAAATAATCTTTTCTGTCAAAAAGGTGCAAGTTCCACGCGAAAACTCCCCAAGAAAGAATCAAGCCACCGCATACAACGGTGATCAAGCTTGCTCCGGACTCGACGTATTTTAAATTGACCTCATAGGTGTATATGGACTAAATAAAATGCATTACAGCTAAAAGAGAAAGAAACATACTCTCTTTAGGAAGTTAAAAAGAGACAAAATTTGTCGACGGCCCACCAATAATATCGCTTTCGGGACGCTCGTAGCCGTCAACGCCACCTCGCCGGTTGTTTCAAATTCTAGCTCACTAATTTAAATCTGACCAATTTATTATTAGAACAATATTCGCGATACTTGTATACATTTAATATAAGCTATTTTAATATATTTATTTTAAGATATTTAGGTAATTACTAATAATAATAATTGTCACTGTGCATATAAAAAATTAAAACCTACAGTAATTACGACTTTGACAATAACTTGGCAACGCAGCATCGGACCCGTCTATCGATTTAAAGCTGCGGGCATGCGCCCTAGGTTGTGATAATCTTTCAACTATGGTTTACTCGATGTGTTAAAATTCGATGCGTACATAACCACAAAATATAGCTAGAAAAGTAAAAATTAAATAATTTTGAAGTTTCGGTGAATTCTCAATTTTTGTATTATGTGATACATATCCTTAGTGATGATAATAACATATTTTTGGTGTTGTGTGTCGTCTGTCTACATGTAAAAATCCGTGCCGTGCTACGTTCCAAATTTTTATTCTTTCGGCTATTTTCTTGAAAAAAAAACTGTATGACCCATCGATTTTTTTAAGTGCTCCAAAGAAGGTAATTTTTCCCTTGCCTATTCGAAAATTTGTTAATTTCGTCATACCTAAAGTGCACAATACCCCTTGTGCTAACAATGGTTTTAACGGTGCAAGGAACTGTTTGCATGTAAGTTAAAAAAAGTAGCAGAGAAAATGCAATTTTAGTATTTTATGTTTTTTTTGCAGTGTTTATGTGCAGGTAAATAATCTCTTGGCAGAAAGGCACATTATTAAAAAACCTTCCTTATTTAAAAAAGTGTATTTTGCTTGTTACGTTAGGTACTAGTTGTCCACACAATTTGCCCCACCTGTAAAAAAACTCACGGGCCGCGCCTGGTTTGTATGCATGTATACGTGTATGCATTGTGGGTATGCGAGTTTGCATGGATGTATGGGTGTATGTTTGTGTGTTTATTTTTATTTAAAACATCAGTGGCGTGTCCCAAGGGCTCGCCAACCATCATGATCTCAAGAAGACAAACTGAATTGAGCAGGATTTCCTAACAAATCGTATGTACGTATATTTGTGTATTTGTATGTATGTTTGTACATATGTGTGTTTGTATGCATCTGTGGGTGTTGTATGTATGTTGGTGTGTTTTTTTTATCCGAGATGGCCCACGTAGACTTGAAGTATTAATGTACAATGGGCGTCTGAAGAGAAACGAAATGTGATCTACTGGCACGGTATTTAGAGGATTGGAGGTTGGGAGAGAAAGGAAAAATCTGAAGACAATTTGTTCATAATCTGGGGACCCTAGGTATCAATAAGCTAGAGAAGTGGGATGTTCAAGAGTTTTGTAGCTGTACAGTAAAAGGAAGCATACGTAACGCGCCTCTTGTTATTCTGTAAGGAACAGTCAAGGGGGGAATTATAGCGGCTAGTTTTTAGAGCAGAATCCGTGGAAGTATGGGTAGAAATGGAATAAATCCCCAACAGCGCGGTGACGAGCAAGAGAAGGGAGTTTTCTTGTGAGGACTGGGCCATTGATGAGGCGAATGGCTCTCTTTTGGATAGAAGAAAATGCCGCTCCCCAGATGTGGGAATAGTTCTGTAGGTTCTGTAGGGGAAAAGTATTTTGTGGCTCAAAAGAGGAAACCAAGCTTTTTAGCTACTGATATGTCTATTAAAGTAATGTGTTTGTGCCAGAGGTCATATGCTATGCCAACAAGATCGAACGTTTCTTTGTTCTGTAGGGCTTGGTGGCCATTCATGTGGATGGGGTAAGTGTTGCCGGATTTCTACACATTTGATCAAAAGTCTTTAATTTTAATTATTGCAACTTAAAACTAAGGGTAGTATGGTTTTGTAAATTAAGCCACATCTTGACAGTAGTTGTCATAATTATAATTATTATTCTGTGGTGTTTAAATTTTAAAGTTTCAGCTGGAAATTATCGTTCTTTCGCCTACTGAAGCAGCAAGAGCAGTGGCTTTAGTAAATGATGGGAAGTCGCAGTATGCTGCTAGAGTACTGGGAAGTACTAGATCTGGCGTTCAGAGAGCCGTGGAACGTTTTAATGAAACCGGCAATTTTTCGAGGAGAATAGGATCTGGCAGAAAACGGTGTACAACCGACAACTGCCCAAGATGATCGTTTTTTTAACTCTGAATGTGGTACGCGATAGAAATACCACTGCTCTTATGGCAAGAAATCGTTTGGAAGAGATACAACAGATAAGTGTAAATGAAATATCCGTTCGGAGATGATTAAAGGAGGTGGGTTTACGTGCTAGACGTTCCGCAGCTGGTCCAGAGTTGACTAGAAATTATAGGACAGGACGTCTCCTGATCGGGAACATCAAAATTGGGGCTTCGAGGAATGGAGTAAAATTTTATTTTCCCACGAGTCAAGGTTTTGCCTAAGGTGGGGCTCTGTAATGGTATGGGGTGGCATAAACATGGAAGCTTGAACTGACTTGGTAATGGTTGATGGGGGAACCATGGCGGCTGATCAATATATTCGTGGCATTTTAGCACCTCACATCATTCTTTTTGCAGCCTTTATAGGAAACAACTGTATTTTGATGCAAGATAATGCTCGTCCTCACATTGCAAGAGTTATTACCGAATACTTAGACGACGTGAAGTACGCGAAATTAACTGGCCACCACGTAGCCCAGCAGCCCAGACCTAAATCCCATAGAGCATGTTGGGCAGAAAGATTCGCAGCCGAGTTCCGGCTCCGAGTAACCTGGAAGAATTAATAGAAGCAGTCCCCCAAGAATGGGATCAAATCGATCAAAATTAGATTCGACACCTTATTCAAGGAATGTCAAGGTGTATGGGGGCAGTTATTCATGTTCGGGGGGAGGGGGAGTTGCTTGTACATCTCAACATGTCCTTTTTTTAAAAAATTGAAAGATATTGATTAAAATCAATTCATTTATCTACAATTTAGAAACTAAATCATTTAAATCGGAATACGGAAAAAAACTTATCATACATTAAATTGGAACAAAATTTTGGATGGATCAAATTTTATGCCGGTGAGTGTAGTATGTTGGTGCCAGCTGAGATTATGTTCGAAAGCGATGCCAACAAGATCGAACGTTTCATTGTTCTGTAGGGCTTAAGGATGTGGATGTGGAAAGTGTTGTTGGATTTCTTGCGTGACAGGGAGCAAGACTGCATTTTGGAGGTGTTGAACTAAACAAGGTTTTTGGCACCCCAATCGAAGATTAATTAAGCTCTTGATTCAAAACTTGTCTGAAAAAATGAATGTTAGAATATAGAGTGCTATCGTCAGCGTAACTGTGGATGGGATTGTTAGTTGAAAAGAGCAGGTCATTAAGAAGAAATATGATTGGTGCCAGGAACCTTGGGTTACGCCAGCATTGATAGGATGGAAGTTACATGGGTGACCGTCCATCACGACAGATATGCGCCGATTAGAGAGAAAAGCTACCGATCCAGGTACATAGTTTGAGAGAAAGACGGTCACGAGGTCGTTTGCTGAGGGTACAGCATGCCATACTTGGTCAAAAGCCTTGGAAATATCAAGAGAAACGTATGTTATGTTCCATTATTCCTTCCTCCTTCCTTTACAAATCACTCCAATAAGGGTATTCTTGGGGTACTCCACAAAAATACCTAATTATTTAAAAAAATAAATTTCTTGGCCATCGTCTTCAGAGACCCCTAAAAAGTATTTGCAGACCTATATTCATATAACATATTTTTCTCACTTTTTGAACGATAATAGTATCGTTCAAAAAATAGTAAATAAAATTTATAGTGTCGTCGACAATAGTTCCGCGGACACGTATGTTGATAATAAGTAAATGTAGATAATCTCGATTTTATGGGACGCTGAGACAAAAAATAATTTAACATGCTATGACGTATGCTATCTGAGCGTAACAAGAAAGAACGGACGGGGCAGCTACTCTCCTCTATATTCCTAGGAGGTATGCCACTGATGGGCTAAACCCTAAGCACTAATATTAATGAAGTAATTAAATTAGACTTACCACTTACAGTCGAATTCTTTAACCTGCTGAAACAATGGAACGTAAATGAATAATGTATATTAACTTCTTAGAGTTAAAAGAAACACAGGACCGGACCAGAATTTACGTCATAATCTTTCTATATGTATGGACAAATTTATTTTTTAAGCGTTTAAGGAAAATACAATTTTTTTTAAGACAAAAACAATAAAGTTATTTAATTTTTAACATTTAGATATAATTTCTTGTATATTCTTGAAATTTTTTGATAACGGCATCAGATTGGGCGCCGAAACGTCAGCCCCCGGATTCTCTAATAAGGTTTAAACTTAATACTAGTTTAAATATAGATCTTTTAGTAGATTGGTTAGGTTTTGACAAGTTCTATTCTGTCATTGTTAGATGTGCCTTTACAAACTTATTTTAATTTTAATCTAAAAAGGGTTTCTTTAGGTATAGATAGTAGCCTTTTGATAGAAATGTTACTTCTTGAGAAAATTCAATATTATTAGCTTTTCCTGTCTAAAGACTTAAAGTTACTGAGATATCTCTAACAATATACATATATCAGAGGATCATTTTTAGTATTCCGTGCTAAAATTAGCAAAACGGAACACTTATAGAATCACTTCGATGTCCATCCGTCTGTCCGTCCGTCCGTCTGTCATAGGCGCTTTTCTCTGAAACTATTCGACGTAAAAATTTAAAATTTAGCACAGAGATAGAGTGTGTTGGCCCAATAAGAAATATGTACATATTTTTTTATTGCATAAATCGTTTAAGGAAGTCATTAAAAACCCAAAAATTTATTTTGGGGTTAAAATACTAAGGTAATTTAGCTACAAAATGTTTACTTTTCGGTATAATTTATTACAATTTAATAGCAGCCATTTGTCCTTAATGCATAATGACGTCAGGAGATCAGCAAAAATAAGTGTCAATGTACAGGGTCTTTGATTATATTTACGTGGCTATCTGGAGCCTTTATTTTTGAAGATAGACAAAAATGTTTTATATAAAAATTGTAGTTTTTTTTCCATATTACCTTTTGAAATTATCAGTAAAGAAATATCGCATTAAAAAAATGGAAAAATATAGGCAACTTCAATTTTTTTAAATGGAACACCCTGTATATTATGCGCTACAACGAAAGATCTTTTTATTCTGATTTCAAATATATATATATATATATATATATATATATATATATATATATATATATATATATATATATATATATATATACATATACAGGGTGTTATGGAAATCATTTAATATATTGGAATGGGTGACTCCTGGGATGGTCTACAGACATATCTAATACTTTTTTTTTCTTAAATCGAACATTTTAAAAATTTTCAAAAATACCCTAAAACCAGTCTATATTCGCCGCATCTGGCTGATCGTACACAAGGCGCTTGACGGAAATTTGCGCGCGAAAAACTTTAAACAAATGAATTTGTTGAAACGTTGTCAGACGTATAAATCTTTAAGGAGAATTTATTTTCTGTTTTTAAGCGTAATTTAAGACATTTAAGAATTTTTTTTAACCTCTTCCTACGAAGAAACTAAAAAAAATAGTAAAAAGGCACTGCGAAATCAATCATTTTTGTCAGTAGCCTTAGTTTTAAGTAATATTTAAGACACCCTATATTACGTTATTAATGAAATAAGCGTTATTCTTACTAGCTTAAACTTTCTGCCAAGGAAAAGTTAAAAATCAAAACGAAAATACTAATTGAATTGAGCACAACTACATACCTAGTACTTACTTCAAAAGTATAACCAGATCCGCTAAATTACATTTGCACCGGCAAACGTTACCATATAATACGTAAATATTATTAGTGTTTTAAATTAAATTTAGTTTTCAACCCTATTACGCTACTCACTCAAAGAAACTAGATAAAACTGATCAAAATATTGGTTAACAACGGATCGACGAAGACCATTTTCTAGGTAGTGAAAATAAATTAAATTATTTAAATCTTTAAACGAAAAAAAAAAATTAAAACATTCAATTGTGTGGCTTGTGTGCTGTTGACAAACTTAAATATGGCGCACGGACCTTTGATGACAAGAAATCCTTCTATTTCGATCTCCCTTCATCATGAAACATGTCTCTTTGTCACTTCCTGTACTTTTATTTGGCGCGAAAATTTAAAATAAAAGGCCTGTTTGTATTATTGTCTTTGAAACACTAGAGTTAACTGCTAAGCCCATATATCGAAAAAGAGAAAAAAGGCGTCATCGATTTTAAGAAAGGAAGCAGAATTAACCATTAACCATACTTTTTTTATGTGTCAGATTTTTAGTAGATTGTTTGTTTTGCAAATATTTATTAAAATGTGTGAACAAGAAGGTAAGTTTTTGCCAGATTTTCACTTTACCGTAGAATAGAGCAATATTTCCTTTTTTAGGTATGTCGGAGTTTATAATATTGCCCTCAACCAATCCTTCCCAAGCCCAAGATGAAGGAGAATCATATAAGTGGAGTCACAATTCTACACTTATGTTCTTGGATTTGTATAAAGATTATAGGAACCAAGTTGGTTCTTTAAAAATAAGAAACCTTAAGAAAATGTTTGAGGAAATAGCAAAAGAATTACGGTACAAAACAAAACAAAACATAACTGCTGCAAATTGTGAGAATCGGTGGAAACATTTAGAAAGAATGTACAAAAAATATATAGATAACAATAACAGGCCGAGGAAGGAAAGATTTTGAATATGTAGAGATTATGGATAAAATTCTAGGTAAAAGGAATACATCCAGCTATATTGCTGTCTTCAGACACTGTGATTTATTCAGCAATTGAGAAGGAAAATACTGGTTTAGTGGACACAAACATGGAAAAGGAGAATATAATGCAGGATATTATAATGGAAGCAAATGCCACTGAGAAGACAAAGGAAGTAGCATCTGTAAAAACAATGTCAGTAAAAACTAGTTACAAGAATAAAGAGTTAAGGACATATACATATTCTAAAGGAAATAAGACAGGATAGAAAAGATTTCTATAAAAAACTTCTGGAAATAAAAGAAAAAAAGTTACAGGAAAAACAAAGAAAAAATAACATTTTAGAAGAAAGAAACACTATATTGAAACAATATAAGTATGCTTAAAGAATTGCCATTGTTACATATAGAAGACATATACCTAAAAGAAATAAGTCGACTAACTACTTTAAATATTGAATTTTGTTCAAAGAATTATTTATTTTGATTATTGTTACATTCCTCTATGGATTATATTTTATTTTTTGTCTTCTAGACAGTTTTAGAGTTTAGTTATTTTTTTAAAATAAAACATTAAAATTTTATGTCGTTTGTTATAAAACAGGAGCTTGAGCTATCGTGTATCGATACAGAGGAATTATTTTTTTATTACTACCTTTTCATGCTTCTTATTAAACTAGATCACGATACACTTGCAACAGTATGCTACATAGGACGTCACTTCGAGGGAAAATCCTCAACTGACTAGACACTTGCACCCCTTGTACATATGTACAGGTCAATTTATTGTCGGGTAGTGTATTGGGTTGACGTTTATTCAAATATTACAGGTCAGTTTATTGTCGGGTAGTATATTGAGTTGACATTTATTAAAATATTATTGTCATATTTCGTTTGCTCAGGTAAGCGCCTAGTCAATTTAAAATTTTCCCTCGAAGTGACGTCATAACGTAGCATACCATTGTAAGTGTATCGTGAACTAGATATAATGGCTAGTAACGTAGGTCAGTACCAGTGGCGTATGGTGAAATTTCAAAGTTGTATATCTCTGTTCCTATTTACAGGACCCGACCAAATTTAGAGGTTTTAATAGTGTGCCCACTGGGAATGTTCTGGTAAACTCAAGCAAAAATTCAACTTTTTTCGCAAATTCAAAACGTTTTTTTTTCTTTACAAAAACATTCCCAGTGGGAATTAAAACCAATTAAAATTGGGACCGGTCCTGTACATAGGAACAGAGATATATACAACTTAGAAATTTCACCATATGCCACTGGTCACTACCATCTCTATAGTTGTGCCTTTAAACATATTTATATACGGGGTGCCCATTTTAAGTTTTAACCACCATCGTATAGTTGGAAGCTCTCCAATTTTCATTTCCCCCCCCCCCCCCCTCCTTGATGGCGCCCCTTGTTTGCATTATTTTATATATTTTTAGCATTTCTACAACAAATTCAAATTGGATAATATACTGTGTACGTGGTAATATGTACAGGGATATCCAAATAAAAGTGAACAGGCCTTATAACTTTTTTATTTTTAAAAATGAGAAAAAATGTTAAATATGAAAGCTTTGGGGATTTTTATGAATCATTCATATATCTTATCAGCAAAACAATTGAGTATCGAATAAAAGAAATATAGTATAAAACATTGATTTTCTCACTTATTTTAAATTGGATGGTATGATTTTTATCATATTTTTGGATTTTTTTTATCCGATGCTCGATTATTTTGCTGATAAGATATATGCATGATCTATAAAAATCCCCAAAGCTTTCATATTTAACATTTTTTTCCATCTTTAAAAATAAAAAAGTTATATGCCTGTTCACTTTTATTTGGATATCCCTATACAATCGTGGTTTAAAACAGTTTAATTTTCTATTCAAATTCATTTATTCATGCTATTACAAATAAATTGTTTACACACGTCAATTACAGATAAAATAATTTTCATATTTAGACAATAATAAAAACATTCCTGACAATACAATGCATTAAAATTTATAAATCGAAATGAACACAATACAAACACATTAAAAAATCTAAATAAAAATATTAAAATATATTACAACTATAATCTAAGTACTGTTTTGTGATGTAAAAAGCATGTTTTATTAGGAACTGTTTCACCTTCATTCTAAACTGCTGAGTAGAGAGCTCTTTAACATTTTGGGGTAACTTAGTAAACAGTTTTATTGCATAATATTCTGGTCGAGCCTGACATTTACCCAACCTGCAGTGTTGTGGAACGTAGTTGGTCTTATTCCTAGTGTCATGGTCATGTATGTCTTGGTAAGACAGTAGGTCATCCTTTTCTTTGATGTAGAGGAAACTTTGCAGGATGTAAGCCGAAGGAAGGGTAAGAACTCCCAACTGAACAAAGGCATTCCCACAATCCTCCCTGTACCCTAAGCCTGCCATGATTCTGACTGCCTTTTTGCTGGAGACCAAAGACTCTTGTGCATGAGGTGACCGTCCCCATGCGATAATGTCATATGTCATAACACTATGGAAAATTCCATGATATGCTGTTCTCAGGGTATTTATTGAAACACATTCACTCAAATTTTGTAAAACAAATACACTACTTCCAAGTCTTTTACAAACATTAGCTACATGAACATCCCATTTCAGCTTCCTATCTAGGTATAGCCCTAGAAACTTGACAGATGCAGCTGTTCCACCACCAAGTGACTGACTTCGTGATGTAGATGCGCTGACAACATAATCCAGCAGGCTCAGCGGATCTATTTCTTCCTGTTCCAGCCAATGTTCTGTTAAACATAAGACTCCCAGGTCACAATCAGCAATGGCAGCCTCGAGCTCGTGAAGCTTGTTTTTCACAGAGCGGACATTGTAATGTAGCAGTTTTATACATGACGATTTGCTACCACCAGGCTTCGCCCCTGTTGAGGTTCTAACCTAGTTAGGTTTAAAAAACTGTTTACTTGAATACCAACTGGCTAAACATTTTTGTCAAGAATGACAGATTTTTTATCCGTGGGCACACCAATTTTAAAAGAACTATATTTCTGCTTCCACTTTGTTTTTATCCGTTCGCATTCACAGTCGATGTTATAATTTAATTTTAGGTATTTTCCTATATCCTCAGGTTTTGTGTCACTAGACAATCCTGATACAAATTACCAAGAATAGCTACCTGATGAAGCGGCTTTCAAGGTGGTTGCATCCTCTGTTTGCCTTCGATTGAGTTTGGTCTCAGTTTTGGGTCCACTTGTTTCTTTTATTTTTTACTGTAAGCTTCTGTTTGTTTTTGTTCAACTTCGTTGAAAGCATAGAAAAATCAAAGAAAATAAAAGGGTTTGATTGAAGGGGCTGAAAGTAGGGTTAATGCCACTGTCATTTTCTTCTTTTTTCTTGGGATGGCTTGCAGTCACGCTAGACTGTTGTTGTGGTCCTTATTTCAAGTCGTTTTGTTCGATGCCAATTTCTGCTTCTTTTGTTTGTTTCGCAGCTAATTTCACGGAATTTTTGGTTTTACGGCTTTTTTTATTAGCTTAGAATTTTCGAGATTTTCTATATTCTTTTCCAAGTAAGCATTTTTTTCTTTAAGAAGTTTATTGTTTTCTTGAAGAATTTCATTTTTACTCTTTAGTTCGTCCACTAAAGTCTTTAAATACATAATTTCGATATACTTCTCTGGTTTGGGAATGTCATCACTTTGTTTACATTCCTTACACATTAATCCAGTTTTGTAACTTATTATTATAAGTATATTAAGTATATTAACTTTATTAATTAGTGAAAAAGAATGTTTCCAGTGCTATAAGGATAACACTGGACATTTGTGGATATTATTTAGTGAAGAAGAAAGTTTCCACTTCCAGTGCTAATAAGTACGTTTAGTTGAAGATTATTATTTTACACTTCACTTGAAGAGCAGTTCTCTGTATTGTTTTGTGTTGTAATATTTTAGCTCTTTGAAATTAGTGTTACTAGGAGTTCTTTCTTTAAAGGTAACAAAGATATTAGGTTTTCAAACTTGATTCATAGAAATATGGTAAAAAAATTTGGCAACGCCTGACTTCGAAACAAAAAAATTTTTTTCTGTAACTGACATTTCTTGCTGTTTTTTATATGGCCATGTATTTATGACAGTGGCGCGCAGGTACTAAAAAATTTTTTTTCGAGGGCCGATATTTACCTTTTTTAATAGTGAAACACCATTTATGAATATTTTTATTCAATCTGAATTCATATCAGGAGTTACCCATTCCAATATATTAAATGATTTCCATAACACCCTGTATATATATATATATACAGTGACCGGCAAAAAGTTCGCAACATATGGGAAAAATTTTTATTAGGTGAGTATTGGAAAAACTTTTCCGGGGGATCGGTTCTGATGTCCGATAACCTAAAAATCGATTTTGACATACGTCACGTGACCACTGGTATAGCGTCAAATTAAAAAAAAAATTGTTAATTTACAAAAAGTGAGGTTAGTTGACGAGATATCAAAAAAAGTTATTTGAAAAAATTGCTTAGAATTAAATTCTAGGTCCTTGTGCAAAATTTTAAGATTTTATTTAAAAAAATTGGAAAACTCAATTTTTTTTAAATATTTTTTTATCGATTTACAAATTTCCAGTTTTTTTCGTTTAGATAGCTTGGCTAATGTAAAGCCCATGTATCTGGATGAAAATAAACGAATGTAGTAGTTTTTTCTACAATTGACAGGACAAAATTAAAAAAAACAGGGTTTCGCCGGACGCTAGCTGTTGCAATGATTTGTATCTAGCAGCAGTGTCAAAATTTTAGAGACATTTCAATGAGATTACATTGAGAAAACCTTAATCGTCTTAAATATATCTGAAGTTCGACTTTTTGTAAAGTTAAGGGGAGTAAAATAGATAATAAACAAAAAATTACCTGTTTATTTAATCGAAATTTCATAAACGAAAACCAATGTAAGAAAAACTTAAAAGTAGTCAAATTCTGTACTAACAACATAAAAAATCATTGTTTTTCCTTGGGTGCACAAAATTTAAAACTCAGTATGACCACCATTTCTCTCCATACATACTATTTTTCTCGAGCGCAACTCTCGATTAACATTTCGGAGCATTTTACGATTTATTTGCAATACACAATTTCTAATGACATTCTCTAAATTTTGTATATTCCTAAAGGGTCGATGTTTGTACACAGAGTTCTTTAGGTATCCCCACATAAAGAAATCTAACGGAGTCAGATCTGGTGATCTCGCAGGCCACGGATTTTCAGAAAACCGTCCTATCCACTGGTTTCCAAATTCTTGA
Organism: Philopedon plagiatum; assembly: GCA_963971165.1. Taxonomy (NCBI): domain Eukaryota; kingdom Metazoa; phylum Arthropoda; class Insecta; order Coleoptera; family Curculionidae; genus Philopedon; species Philopedon plagiatum. The sequence continues at coordinate 4,453,387 of OZ020194.1, forward strand.
TCCAGCCATCTCTTCACCTCATTTGTGGAATGAATGCTAGCTCCGTCTTGTTGAAAGTATAAATTTCTTCTTTCGGCTAATGACAAATTGTCTAAAAAGTCAGATATCTCAGTTTGTAGAAATTCTAAATATCGTTCTGAATTTAAATTGTCTCTAAAGAAAAAAGGTCCCACTATTCTGAGGTTGAAAATTCCGCACCACACATTAACCTTAAAACTATATTGGTCTTTACTCTGAATTACAAAGTCTGGGTTTTCGGTGGCCCACCACCTACAGTTTTGTGAACTGACGGTTCCGTTAGAGGTAAATGTAGCTTCATCCGAGAAAAGAACGTTCTTTGGGAAATTAAAATCTTCCTCAATCATACCCTGGAACCAGGCACAAAAATCAAAGCGGGCGTCATAATCCCTATCTTTTAATACTTGTACAAATTTAGGTTTGTACGGATGAAATTTGTTTCTTTTTAATATCCTCCGCACAGATCTTTCGTGAATGTTAGTGATCTCCGATATTTGACTAACTGCTAATTGGGGTGTTTCTGTGATCGACAAACACACATCCAGAGAACCTTCGTCACCTGTTACCGGTTTTTCATGGGAAACTTTATACTGATTTTCTACCGATCCCGTTTCTTTAAATTTATTGACTAGACGAGATACTGTGGAATAATGGAGGGATTTATCGGGGTGCCTCTCATTAAAAATTGCTGCTGTTTCTCTATGGCTTTTGTAATTATCTCCAGAAATTAAAATAATTTCTATCTTTTCCTGAAGAAGTAGTGTGGGTGCCATTTTAAGGAATAAAATATTAATAAACTTATGTAAAATATCAAACTTAGTAAGATGCGAGACATAAACCAATGACATAGGTTGAAATCAAACAAATTATAATTTGTTTGACATTTTTCTGTTGTTTTTAACCTACTAGATTATTTGGTTGTTTTAATTTCAGAGCCTGCTTTGGTAGTTTTAAGTACAACTAAATAGACCTGGTTGTTAAATTTATGTGCGAAAAATCTTAATAAAATATTGATACAGTCATTTCATTAAGGCGGCTACAGACGGCATGACAAGCCTTGGCCAGCGTTTCAGCCAGTGTTTGTAGAGACATTGGTCTTTGCTTGATGTTCGCGCACCGACAACCGTACACACGACATGTTTTATCTTTGCCAGTGTTTTCGAGGCAAGTGAAAGCGAATCTCTACATGTGTACCTACAAGACAGACGAAATGGAGTCCGATGATGAAGTGATAGCAGCGTCTGCTCTACTTTTAAGTTCAGCTGCATTATTTTTATCAGAAACTATTAAAAAAAGAAAAAAACGCAGGTGGTGAACTAATTCGCTTTATCTAAGTAGGACAACGTAGGTTAACTAAATAATATTTAAATGAACATTCACACTACAAATAATTTTTTAGGTACAATAAGTGATTTACTTGGCGATTTGACAAAGGAGGCATCTCTAAAGTTCATTAATCCCTGCAGAATGTCTGCAAGTGATTTTGAATACGTGTGTACGGCGATCAAGCCCACTGGCGAGCTTCAACAAGTCCCTTTGATGTGTGTCGAAATTACCGCTTACTAGGCGAACCCTGGCCAGCGCCAACGTTGGCTTTGCTTTGCCATATGTTTTGCATCCACACGATGCGCCAACGTTTTAACGAGCGGCATTGGCCAGGGCTTGCCATGCCGTCTGTAGCCGCCTTTAGATTCAAACCATTGCAACAGCGAGCGTCCGGCGAACACCTACTTTTTCGATTTTGTCCTGTCAATTGTAGAATTGTAGATCTGACTCCGTTAGATTTTTTTATGTGGGGATACCTAAAGAACCCTGTGTACAAACATCGACCCTTTAGGAATATACAAAATTTAGAGAATGTCATTATAAATTGTGTATTGCAAATAAATCGTAAAATGCTCCGAAATGTTAATCGAGAGTTGCGCTCGAGAACAACAGTATGTATGGAGAGAAATGGTGGTCATACTGAGTTTTAAATTTTGTGCACCCAAGGAAAAACAATGATTTTTTGTGTTGTTAGTACAGAATTTGACTACTTTTAAGTTTTTCTTACATTGGTTTTCGTTTATAAAATTTCGATTAAATAAACAGGTAATTTTTTGTTTATTATCTATTTTAATCCCCTTAACTTTACAAAAAGTCGAACTTCAGATATATTTAAGACGACTAAGGTTTTCTCAATGTAATCTCATTGAAATGTCTCTAAAATTTTGACACTGCTGCTAGATACAAATCATTGCAACAGCTAGCGTCCGGCGAAACTCTGTTTTTTTTAATTTTGTCCTGTCAATTGTAGAAAAAACTACTACATTCGTTTATTTTCATCCAGATACATGGGCTTTACATTAGCCAAGCTATCTAAACGAAAAAAACCGGAAATTTGTAAATCGATAAAAAAATATTTAAAAAAAATTGAGTTTTCCAATTTTTTTAAATAAAATCTTAAAATTTTGCACAAGGACCTAGAATTTACTTCTAAGCAATTTTTTCAAATAACTTTTTTTGATATCTCGTCAACTAACCTCACTTTTTGTAAATTAACAATTTTTTTTTTAATTTCACGCTATACCAGTGGTCACGTGACGTATGTCAAAATCGATTTTTAGGTTATCGGACATGCAGAACCGATCCCCTGGGAAAGTTTTTCCGATACTCTCCTAATAAAAATTTTTCCCATATGTTGCGAACTTTTTGCCGGTCACTGTATATATATATATATATATATATATATATATATATATATATATATATATATATATATATATATATATATATATATATATATATATATATATATATATATATATATATATATATATATATATATATATAGATGATATTTGGGTGAACCATTTTTGAGATATTTTAGCTTAAACTATAAATAAATTGCAAAAAAATTTCATATTGGTATCAAGAAAGCCATGGAAACAATCAAATTGTAGAAAATAACTAACCTATAAATTTATAAAACATAACAATTTTATTGTTTCCATGGCTTTCTTGATACCAATATGAAATGTTTTTGCAATTTATTTATAGTTTAAGCTAAAATATCTCAAAAATGGTTCACCCAAATATCATCAATATATATATATTTGAAATCAGAATAAAAAGATCTTTCGTTGTAGCGCATAATATACAGGGTGTTCCATTTAAAAAAATTGAAGTTGCCTATATTTTTCCATTTTTTTAATGCGATATTTTTTTACTGATAATTTCAAAAGATAATATGGAAAAAAAACTACAATTTTTATATAAAACATTTTTTTCTATCTTCAAAAATAAAGGCTCCAGATAGCCACGTAAATATAATCAAAGACCCTGTACATGTTACCGTAAATCTTAACCTAAAGTCGAACAGGTTTGTTTTATTCGGAAACAGTCAGAGGGAGAGCAATCGAATTTTCTGGGGTAATAGAGGAATAGCTCAACTGGCTTCGGTAACAAATTCAGGTATACAGGATGTTTATTTTCGGAGCTATTAAACGTTAAATTCGAAATTACCACGATTTCTCTTGAAATCGGGTACAAGTCGCAAAAGTGAATTAAATCGATGTAAATTTTCGGAGGTTGTAGAGGACCCGGAGCTTCACAACTCTATTGAAACTGTCGGAAAATGGCAAGTAAGCCTTTTGAATTTTTTTAGGTCGAAAAATGACATTTGCAGACCCCTCTTTGGTACCTAATAACTCCAAAACAAAACTTCGGATCGAAAAACGGATTAAAAATCGCAAATCCTTTCTTTTTGCAATACATTTTCCTAAATCTAAAATCACTGGAAAATGTATATATTTGGGAAAAACTGGAAATTTTGATTTTTGACCCAAATAATTCACGGTTTTTAATTTTTTGTGGGGCCAAAATGGTTCAAATTAAAATCCCATATACATCATCGAAAAGAGCTCGTCGAAATACGTGGTATCCAAATTTTTTAGTTCCTTGATTCTTTATAGGAAGGGAGCAATCGCCGATTAAATTTCGATTTTTTACCTTTTTTTTGCTCTCGACATCGGTACATTTGAATCAATCTGTATTTTTTTCTGTTTAATCTTTTCCCAATTTTTGAACATTGTCTTATAAAGGGATAATCACATTTTAAAATCAGTACGAATGGCTCATCCAGGCGTTTATATAAGGGGTAAAAACCGAATTTTCTTGATTTTTTCCGACAAATCCTATTTTAACCGACATTCTACACTATTGTTCCTATTTAGTGATTATTTTTGGGTTTATTTTATCCGTTAATTATCTAAGAATACCTCCCACTAATTTAAATCGCTTATTTTTCGTTAAAGTTATAAATAAATACATAGTTTTATTTGCATCGGTACATGCAAAATTTTAAAATTTTTGAATTTTCAAAAATTTCTATGAAAACAAAGAATTACAGTTTATTTACTCCAAATTATTAAGATATGATGTTGTCAAAATGTCGCAAAAATGCCAGTTTTTGTTGTAAGATTGGAAGGTTCCTGGACCGATTTCGGCTTGAAATATACATGAATAAGATTTTAGGAACCTTCTACTTAAAGTGCAGGGATATTTCATTGGATGGGTTACGTATTAAATTACATTTTTATAGATTTTTCGATGACCCTACAACACTGGAATTAGCCATGTATTCGTTATGAGTCATAAATTCACTTTTAATGACAGCCAATGGGATCACGTTTTACAAGTTTCGAAATTCGCGCGAAAATTAGCAGTAGAAAATCCTTTTTTTTTTGTTAATAAAAACCAAAATAAATGGATAACAGCAACCGCCATAAACATTTAATATATGCAGAGAATATAAAAAACAATATTATAGATTTATTTCGGTTATATGCATATTCCCGATTATGGACGTGAAGTATAAAAAGTTGAATTTTGATTATAAGGGTTAATTTTAGGGGGTAAATTGGGAAATGTAAAAAAAATTCAAGAGTATCGTGTAGGGTGTCAAATGAAAGCTTACTGAAGCACGATTTCCACATTATATAATATTATATATGTATTTAGTTATGCATTTCTTAAACAATTTTCGGGAAAAACGCTTAAAAATTGACCCCCCGCTCAGAAAAATCTGACAAAAAATCACAAACATTGAGAATTAGAGAGGTTTTTTTAGATTAAGTGGGATGCTGATGGCACGGAACACAAATTTTGCAAGCACATAGGTTGCACTTGACCGAATTTTTTTCCTTAAAAATAGCCTAGGCGCAAAAAATACTTACAAAAACAAAAAATAAAATAATGTTACAATATAAATTTGAATTTTATGTCCAGTCCTGTGCCTAACAATTTTACAAAGATAGATGAACGTTACCTTTTGCAATGCAGAACTATTATCATGACGACCGCACCTATTAGAGCGGAACTCAGAGAGACGATGACCAGTGTCAGGACCCAACCCAGTTCTCCGGTCGATTCTGGAACAAAAATAAAGTATAATGCAAATAATATTTTGGAATCAAGAAGAGTAAAAAACAAAACTGAATTGATTTTACTCTCTTGTCCAGAAGAAAGTACTGTAATTTTGGAAAATCTCAATTTCAAAAAAGTAAAATACTGTAACACAAATACAACAATCCAGAGAAGAGCTGTTGTATTATCCAGAAATGTTGTTTTAAAATAAATCTTATATAATGCATAACACTAACTTCATACGATATTTTGTTAATACTAATGGCACTATTAAAGGACTGGAAACTATTCTCATCCACTAATTAATAAATAGAATAACACCCTCTGCATATTTAAATGCAGTTTTACACTCATTTTTAACCGACTTCATTGTAGCCTCATTTCATTGCAATAGCTTTTTCAGATCTATTGTAAGAATATGTGTATTATAATAAGTATGCATTAATTTTTAACTTTACGGAGATCTTATAATAAAGTATTAAAAATGCAATTATTTTAAGTACAAATAACATATAATTCAGTAGTCGGTAACAATCGGAACTCCATATTTGGCATATTCGAAACTCGAAACCCGTAATCTTAATAATAATGACATTATTATATTGCGGAGTTCAATTTAGTTTTGTGTTTATTACATGTTGCCCAGGTTTTGCACTTACAAAAATGAATTTACCAATGGTAATTGGAATAACAGATGCATTGGCGTAGTTTTTGCAAATTTGTAATTTTGGAAAATTGCTTGCTTAGGTGTCTGTAGAGGCTTAAAAACTAGTAGGACGAAAAAAGCAAACTTGGACTTTAATGGATAAGAAAGGGCGAAAATAAAGATACAAGAGGAAAAGCTAGAGAACAAATACTTTTAAATATCTAGGTTCCACCATTACAGAGGATGGTTCCGCTACGTTGGATTTGGAAGTTATAGGCAGAGTCCGTGGTGGCTCTGTGAATGCATTTCGGGAGGAGGGGGGGGGGGGGGTGTATTATCGAGAAACTATTCGTTTTATTTATGCTTCCAGGAGCCAGGAAGACGCAAAATTTCCACATTTAATAACTAAAATATAACTTAAAAAAATTTAAATGACTGTAACTTTCCACTAACACATTTTTTTCTCTTAAAATTTAAGAACTGTCGACAAAATGATGTAAAATTAAGAAATTTGTATTAAATTAAAAGACACATTTTTAGTAAAACAAATCTTCTTTAGATTATATTCGGTTTTCACTAAAACTGCTAAAAAAAAATGATGTAAATTTTTTAAATTTGGTTTGGTTTAGGATATTTTCTAACATAAAAAATTTGCCATTTTAGGGGGAAAAGTACTGGGAATGTCTGTAGACTACCCCAGGTGTTACCCACTTTAATATATTAAACCATTTTCATAACACCCTGTATATAAAACAAATAAAAGGATAACGACTGTTGTCTGCACTAAATGCTGTAGTTAGTGACGTAACAGCCAAAATCCATGGATTGGTCCTCAGAATTAAAACAAAAATTGATTTTATTCGAGAATTTCTATTACCCCCCCCCCCCCCCCCCCCCCCCCCCTTAAGGCCCCCAGTGATAGAGAATTTGTCCAAATTTTCAGAATCACCTGTATACAGGGTGTTACAAAAAGATGTTAAGAAATTTTAAAGGCAGATTCTACATCTAAAAATATGAAAATAAGTTTATATATATAAACATGGATCCTTAAACGCTTCTTTTTCGAGATACAGGGTGTTTAATATTATATTTTTTAAATGTTTTTTTTTAATTTCTCGGAAATGCGTTGCGATATTGACATGCATTTTGGTACACGCCAGTATATAATCAAAGGGCACCTTTACGTGTAAAAATTTATTTTCTAAATTACTTGCATCAGTGGCATGCATTAAATTAAATCTTTATTTTTAGCGAAAAAATTAGCACACCAGTGATTTTTTGCAAAATTGATATCGTTTTCTTTAAGTCCAATTAATTCTGCGTGAAAGTGTCTCTTGAGCTTTTTTGTTCTGACGCACCGTTTTCTAGATAAAAATTAATTTATTTTTTACAATAAAAACAAATAATGAAAATGAATTTTCTTAAAAATATTTTTTGTTCAGAAAACGGTGCTTTTTTATAGTAGATGCTGGTGTTTCAATACATGCTCTAAATCGTCTTCGGATATTTCTCCGATTTCTTGAGTTTGCTTGGGTGTGAAAATATTAAACACCCTGTATCCCGATAAAGAAGCGTTTGAGGATTCATATTTACATAAACTTATTTTCATATTTTTATATGTAGAATCTATCCCTAAAATTGCTTAACATCTTTCTGTAACACCCTGTATTATTACAGCTAGATTCAGTTAATTTATCTTTTGGCTAAGAAACGCCACTGAACGTAATGTGTTCATCACCAGCACACAATGACGGAACATAATTAGATTGACGCTGTGTTCCCCACCCATCGTGGTACGCTCATGTCATAAACGGATTACATGCTTTAACTCGGCGGTGCCCAGAGCCAAAATGATCGTGTCTAAAAAGTCTGTAATTACGGCCTTATCTAAAGCAGCGATTTTACCACCACATAAGGCTTAAAATTGAGAAAGTTACATTATCTGAGATACGAACTACTGTGCAGGCATTACCACTCATATCTGGGGAACTGATTTTTTGTCCCTCGATTCATTTGCATGTTCTTGCTGATAAAGAGGCAAAAAATTAATGGTACTAAATTAAAAGGTAAGCGAAAATTGTGACAATGGACTGCAGGCATAAATATCTGCATTAAAGTTTGCTTTTTGTACAGGGTGATTAATTATTATTACACCCTTCCCTGTCTCTTTTTACATATTATATCATTAATATCGTTTGTGGAAAACAAACAAGATCTGATTTAGTAGGTGATTTTTTAATCGATAGATTTCCTATTTTCACATAGACGTTATAAACGGAAATCCCCACACGCGATAATGAACTTTTAATATAAAACCCTTACCGCAGTCCAAATCTAATCACTATATTACCGTCGGCATTCTTTACTCTTTTTTTCAGTGGTTTTGTTCACATAATAAAAAAAATTAAAGGCGGACCAAAAGTAGCCTCTTTCTAAAAATACGGTGTACAATACAATAGATGTATCATTACCAGGCGTTACCTAACTTTTCCGTACCTCCCATATGTTGTCCGGATCAACGAACTGTATTCCATACCTATCATTACATATATATATATTATTAATACACATCCTTTTCAAAAAGTAATTATTGGCCTGTCTAACAAAACAAGAAACAAATAATAGATTGATTTCCCCGGGTGTAGGAATCGCGCCTACACAAAAATGTGCCCCCTTCGTAGAGAACTGTTTATAAATATAGGGAACTAAAACAAGAACAATTTTGTACGTGACGTAATACAGAAATATTTTCCGTTTTGCCATTAGATGCCGAATATTTTTAGTGAAACGGAACACTTATAGAATCACTTCGGTGTCAGTCCGTCCGTCTGTCACAGGCGATTTTATAACAATATATAATATGATGTATTTTTTTATTAATTTTTTAACATTTTTTGAGAAAAACCCTTAAAAATTGTTGTCTCCCACCCTTATCACCAAAAGGATCACTCAGAAAAATCTGAAAAAAATCATGAACATTGAGACTTAGGTGTAGATTAGGGCTTGCAATCCCGGTAGTATATTTGGATCCCGGGATTTTCGGGATCGAAGAAACAAAATCCCGGGATCCGGGATTGATCCCGAAAAATTGTAACATTAGTAAAGGTAAATTATTTTTATTTATAATACAGGGTGTTAATAAGGTATGTGGCCAAACTTCAGGGTATTATTCCTTACTCAATTTTAAGACAAAAAGTGCATATAAACATAGGTCCTAAACGACTTTGTTTTTAATACACAGGGTGTTGTCCTAAATATCTAGAAGACGCAAATTAGTATCAAGTTGAAATTTGGTGAAAATTTTTAAAGAGGAGTCGTTTAAACAAAAAACGGTTTTTCTCATTTTACCAGTGGCGTACACAGGGGTAATGCCCGAGGCTTAATTTTACAAAAATATACCTATATATGTAAGTACGCCACTTTTTAAAATTTGATAAGATTATGATTTAGCAAATAAAACTACACAAAAATCATCCCTTGAGTTTTTTTCGCTCAGATTAGATTGGATAAAAACGAAAAAATGTAAAATTATGCATAACATTATTTATTACTGTAATTTGTTGAAAATAACAAAAAAGTAAATAGCCATGGAAACAAAAACACTCAACCCCAAACCTAAGCAAACCTAAGCAAGCTCTTTATGCATTAAAAATTGTCACCGAGTTTCAACAAAGTCGTTTAGGACCTATCTATATATGAACGTTTTGTCTTAATCCTCCATTAGGTTTTCTTCTTGAAAAAACTCTATCAAACAGTTTGAAGCTTCACCTCCTCGAAATGCCAACTCATAAGACATTACATGAAACATTTTTTCTAAGAGCCATCTGGGGTATTTTCGTTGTATAAATTTCCCATTTTTGTAGTTCTTAGCTCGTAAAAGCCGAGAGGATTTCCTTTTATTCAAATCGCTTTATAACCTACACCGGAAAGGGTTTCTTACGTCTCTTGCCTTCTTGAATCTAACATCAGTAAAGGGATCCATACCCACACCTAGTGATGTAAATTAAAAAATACGTTAATGTATTTTTTTTTCAAAAACCTTGTTTGTTTTTGTGAAAAAAAACATACAGCTTGTTTTTTTTTCCATATCGCGTTTTTTTTTTCACAAACTGACAAATATAAAATATATTTGCCAGTTTGTGTAGGTACTTTTATGCAGATTGATGTGAAAGTTCGACATTTCAGATGAAACGTGGGAAAATAGGAAAAAATAGAAATACATTGCAACAAACAGTTCTTATTACTTGTTTATTTTTTGATGTTATCATAGAACTGCCTGCATAAAAGTAATATTTTCATTAGAAATCAACGATCAGATAGACAAGTAACCCTTCTAGAGCACCTTCCAGATTTGCAGCTACCCTGTCTCATCTATAGCTATTTAATCCAGAAATGAACAGGAATAGAAAAAAAGCAACGTTGTCACTATCACTCTAAATTTCGCGCATAGGGGCAATGGAAATAAATTACCAAATTGCAAAATAATTGAAAAATCATATGTGATTGATTACATTTTGAATAATAAAGTAAATAATATGCAATAAATAGGTACGTCAGTAATTGTCAATACATCATACATCACTACATATATTTAAAAAAAAACAAGTAACACCACTTATTTATGAACAGGAATACAAGAACAGCTAACACGCATAAGACTTGTAATAGTAATAGTATTACTAAAAATAGGAACAATAACTAATAATGAACAAGTTATTGTGTAGTAATACCTATCCTATTGAAGCCAAAAAATCTAAATTTAAAGAAAAATAGAAAACGAATTACGTACTATTATATATGTACTATTTAAAAACTTTTTGATTCATTTATAAATAGGATATACATATTAATATATCAACACTAACAAAAAACTCAAAGTAAATCACCTGTTTGCATTGCACACTAGGACTGCACGAAGCACACACACATTGGAGTAATAGAGTTGCCAGATCCAACATCTTCAAAATCGGGTATCAGCGTTTAAAAGCTGCTTTAGAAATCGGGCCTTGGGGCAAAAAATCGGGAAGCAAAATTATTTGCACTAGTATTTAATAAATAAACCGAAAAATTTTTATGAAATTCATATTTCATTTCATAAATTTATGATTAAATAATTTAAAAAATGACTGAGTTAGAAAAATGTTTTTTAGAAAATTTTTTAAATCGGGACAAATCGCATCCCGATTTAAAGTGTCTCGGGACGCGGGACTTACCCTTTGAAATGGGGACTGTCCCGATAAAATCGGGACGTCTGGCAACCCTAGGTCGCCAATACATAGGCGTAGTTAAGAGGTCAAATCAAGGGGCAATCAAGCCCAATTCAGCATATGGCCGAAAATTTTGTTCATATGGTGGAGGATTGTAAATTTTGGGGTGCTTATTAAAGTTTTGGGGATGCTAAGCAACCCCAAGCCCCCCTTAACTACGCCTATGCGCCAATAGCGAGTCGGCTAACAGGATAGGTGAACCCGCATCGCTTTCTGGCGCGTTGTTTAAATAATGACTTCTTGAAAAAAAACATAGAATATTTTTTTTTCATAAAAAACATGTTTTTTTTCAGGTGATAAAAAAACGTTTTTTTTACATCACTAGCCACACCAAACTCTCTATTGATTTTTTTTTTGACCCATCTTGCTGTAACATTCCACATAGTTTTAATCACATTTTCTTTGTAAAACGACGACCCATCTTTTTTTGCATGATATTCCCCCGATCTTGTAAAATTAAAGAGAGCTTCTCTATTGATGTTCTCTTGTCCAGACCGTGCTTGGGTTTGCTTGGTTTTTCAGCAAGGAAGTCTTAAAATTGTCCCCAAACCGAAACTTTGGACGTTTTGGTGTTTTTTGGGGTAAGAATTTCAATGTTCTGATTAATTTCTTCTAGCGTTGCCGCTCGAAATCGCTACATTATTCACAAAAGACGCCAGCGTTCAAAATTGTTGGTGTTTGTATTGCTTTATTTATTTTACATGAAAACTATAACAATCAAGAATACAATTGTTTTTTAGTGACATGACAACGAAGCTCTGGTTAATGGATTTTGCCATTTCTTTGATATTAATTGTGACAATTAATTTTTATACTTACGGGGTGTACCAAAAATTTGAACTTATGCATTTTAAATTGAAAAATCGTGCTCTTTTAAAACTTAAAATGCATTCGGATTAATTTCTCAAAAATTATAGATCATTTTCATTGCACTTGTTATAGGTATTAAGTACTATTGAAAATCAAAATTAAAATTCTCACTTCAACACCCTCTATCTCTGTTAGTACAGTATCAACTTTCGGACTTAACAAGGTCGACTAAATTGCAATATCTTGATGCCAGGGCTCCATCGTTGCTTCATGTCCCATAAGTTTTGAACTACCCTGTATACAGATTAAATGCAATGAAGATTGATGGACTTTGTAGCATGCTCTCTCTCATATAAACACACTGTTTTGTATCGACATTTTACGTTTTTACCTGGCCTTAGCTTCAAACAACAATATTTGTCGAAGATACGGATGCTAACAGAAAAAGAAAACATTGACTGAAGATATATATCTCTAAAGATACTCGACCGTTGTTGTCTTAGTGCCTTTAAATTATCAATAAAATTGAATGTTATGTTTAAAAATAAATTGAACACCTTCGTTTGAGACTGAGGTCGTATATTTCGACAGATTTGTTGACAAGTTTCTTGTGAAAAAAATTATTTTAAATTCAATGCCCGTTTTATGTAAATTCGTGTATGTTTCGGAGTTTTGTAATTTAAATTTAAGTGGTCATGATCAATAAGGCAGTGGCACTGGCATCATATTTATCTGAGAGAGTTAAGGGGAGGGGTAGTTATGGGCGTGAGAATTTGGAAAAAACAAACATGTCAAATGAAATAAGTTTCTAAGGACCAAACGCCGAGAATGTTATCTACACCGACCGGCACGAAAAACGGATATATTGTATATCATTAACACAAGAGCGTTGCACGTTGGTTCGAGTTCTTGGAAGGTTCGAGAGGGATTAGACTAATCCCTTCACATCTTAGTAGAAGGTGGGGAAAGCTAATACGCAGTATCGGTAAAGAGCCGGTGGTGCTACTATGTTCACATTTGCTGGCGATATCGCTTTTGAGTCACGTGAGTATCGAATACAGAAGCTGGTCACTAAAAATGTCATGAGGGTCGAAAATGTCGCTAGTCGCCGTGAACGTAGTAGCACCCCAGTCTAATTACAGTCCAGGTGGTAATTGTTAGTTTTGTATATGAGTAGTTTGTATAACGTTTTGAAGCAGTCTTTTTGCGTATCCACCCTAAAAGACCAAAATTAATGTTTTCAGCAGCGTAGCGGCTAGTTATATGAAAAAAATAGATAAGTTCGTACGGAAGTAGGTCAGCTTGAATAAATAATAACTAATAACGGAGATTACCATGATACAAATAAAAGAAGGTATGACACCGCGCAGGTAGGCGTGGCCATTAACGTCACGCTGTGAGTAATTCCGCCATATTTTGTAAACGAAACACGTCTTTGTTAAGATCGCGTTGTGTTTTAAAGCTGTTTTTTGGTGTTTATATATCACTTTTAAGAGTTTAAAACTGAAAATGAGGTGTGTATTAGTGTTGTAAATATCCGTATTCATTAGATATCCGAATCATACGGAATCGGAATCAGCTAATATCCGTATCCATTATCCGAATTCGAATCCATTTCTTGACCCGCGCGAAAGCGGTTACAGATCATGTATACGTATGCATGCAACAGACTAAAACATTTTCTATCCGGATACACGGCTAGGTAGGTCGATGCGGTATCGGTATCATACCAGTCGAAGTCGAAGTTTACGGATAAGAAGGCACCGCGTCGCGCCGTTCTCGTTTGAATTCGGTTCGGGTGAGGCGGGACTAGTTTAACCAATGGGTCTCATCTCATTTGATACCCGTTACCCCGATAACTATGCCATCTTTTTTTAGGAAATGTCATTAGAAAGAGAAAGCACAATATCAAATATGCCAAATCGCAGACCGTGTTGTTCGCTTACACTCGATTCCGTTTTCTCTTTGCACTTTGCATTAGTAACCACCCGATGCGAATTTATTTTGATTCCGAATCCGTATTCAAGTTCTCGGCCGGTTCCGGATAATCCGGATTCTTTTAATATTCGGATCCAACGGATTTTTGGATACGTATCCTTACATCACTAGTGTGTATGGTTGTGATGTGGATAATCAATGCAAGGGCTTTATGTCTGATGTTAAAGTCTTTAGCTCCCCCAAAAACAAAGAAACACAAAGTGTTTGGAAGCGTCTGTGCAAACGAGAAGATAAGTTTAATGTGAAAAATGCTAGAATCTGTTCTAGACATTTTAACGAAAGTGATTATGACTGTAATTTATGTCATGAATGTCAAATGTGTTTAATGCTTTTACAAACCCGCTTCAATAAAAAAGTTTACTGTGACAAACAATAAAATCGCTAAAAATCTCCAGGGTAACGAATCAACAGACTTTAATCGAAAAAATACGACAAAGAAAAGGATAGTTTCTTAAAAAAATAATTTCTTGTTTTACCTAATTTCATAAATTTAGATATTTTTGTCTTGTCTAGAATAATTTTTGGCATTTTAAGATTTTTCTAAATTTGAATCAGGGCCGTAGCCAGCGGCGGGGGGGGGGGGGGGGGGTCAGGGGTTAGAACCCCCCCCCCGAAATTTTTGTTTTCAGGTGTTGCGATTTACCGCCAAATGTACGATTTTTGAAGTCCGAATACTCCTGTCCCACATTTAAAAAGTGATTTAATTTATTATTTCCCATTATTATAATCTAAAACAAAGCTAATCGTCATATAAACAAATAAGTCGACAAAATAACAACCATTTAGTTTAGTAGATATTGTAATATATGATTGATATGATTCTTTATTCCACATTCCAAATCGCAGGCATTTTTAAATTTCTGTAAATAATCCCCGGCTGCCTTTTCAACTTTTAAACACCATTCGTTGCATGTATGTATTGATTGAGTCATTGTACCGTTATTTATGAAAGAAGGGCAGCCAGTCCCAGTGCTCGTATCGATATCGTATTTTTTTAAGTATCCGGGTTGGGTTATATATATTAAAGCTTAGCTTATAATCTATGCGAATATGTACTGTATTTTTACTTTCATATCGCATATTGCATGAATCGTGAAATAAAAATTTTATGACTCCTGCTAAAACCAAAATCAAAGTAGAAAAGAGTAGCGTCTGAGCGCGCCCAGCGTCTTTGTAACTTGCACGTAAGACGCTACTGTGCTCTGTGCTTCTTGAGATATAAATATTCTGATTAGGATTAGCCCTCATGTCTATTCATCGTGACATAGACCTACCAACAGAGAAAATTATCGATATGTTTGCTGCGAAAAATCGAAAGCTAGATTTTGTTTTGTAATTTTTTTTAAGTTTGTAAAATATGTTTTTCTTTTTAAGTGTGTAAAAAAATTAGAGCTTTTATTTGGTATTTTTTAAATAAGAGTTAGTAGTATAAATATTTTTAAAAATAATTAAGCAAGCTAGATTTTGTTTTGTAAATTTTTTTTAAGTTTCTAAAATATGTTTTTCTTTTGAAGTGTGTTAAAAAATTAGAGCTTTTATTTCGTATATTTTAAATAAGAGTTAGTAGTATAGATATTTTTAAAAATTATTAAGTATATAATATATTTTACAACCATTGTATACTATTGAAGATGTAAAAATTAAACTTTATTTTAAATAAATACTTTAACGATAATATATTTTAAAAAATTGTCAATTTTTTTCAAAAAAGTAAATTACCACCCCCCTCTCCCCTTTTATTTTGTGAACCCCCCCCCCCTCCCCGAAAAAAAATCCTGGCTACGGCACTGATTTGAATAATCAAAGAATACAAAAATACAATAATTGTTAATAATTTACTATTTAAAGTGTAAAAACCCAAAAAGACTATCCTAAAAAACATGTTTCCGTCGCAAACATACAGATGTTATTTACCGCAAAAAACATTTGACAAATTATAGGAACAAACAAAATTCTTATTTATAACATATTTTCGGAAGACTCTGTAGGTATATATTATAATAAGAATATGCCTCCAAATAAAAATTATTAGTTTATTATTTACCTTCTCTTTTTACGTAAATAAATACATATAATGCAATTGGCAGGCAATTTACCAATATCAATTATTTTAAATTAATTTATCCCTTTATTTACATGATTATTTTAAGCCATATACTTTAAAATTTGTATTATGAGCAGGAGGCAAAGTATATTGCCAATAGAATTTATATAAAATCGTTTATAACTAATATAAACTCTATATTGCGCGTTATAAATTTAAAAAATAACTCACAGCGTGACGTCATGCGCGAACCCGGACGAATTTGACACGGTTTGGTATTATATCTTCCTTTTATTTAGCGCGTTCGGCAATTCAATCTTTTCCATCGTTTTGCTCGGAATTTTTGACGGTCACATGACCTATTATTGTAAACAGTACGACCGATCACGTGCCTGTCAATAATTCCGAGCAAAACGATGAAAAAGTTTGAATTACCGAACGCCGCTATTGTATCACGGGAGATTACACTCTTTATTAGCTTAGTGCGTTTGAAATATATTTTTAAACGTGTTTTTTCACTACTTGATCCTTATATTAGAAATTAAGACAACGTTCTTGTGATAACGACAGTACAAGATAAAACTGTTATTTAATAGTAAAAAAATGAGAGGTATTTGGGCTCTTTTTTCTCTTCGATGCATCTGTCCCACAATCTTCATAACTTCGTTTAGCAAAAGCAGTTCTATGCAAATTGCAAAGGCTTGCACATTTTTTATTACCTGAAACTAAAATTGTACAGTTATATTTGCATATTTTGAAATGAGCAAATCTGTGCCTATCTCTCCGCATTTCTGCGTGTATCTGACTTTCATCCAGCGAACGTCGTCGTCGCTGTAGTACCTTTTAATAGATAGGCAACTTGAAACGTGAAATTATTTTATTAGATAAAGATCAAAGTTGGCAACAAAAAGATGTATGCAGGAGATTAAATAATGTAGAGGCCCTCCGAGTAATAATGGTCGAATCACCCAGGCTTGTATTCAGCGGCGTAGATATCTATTTTCATCACATACAAAAGTTATTAGCAACAATGGAAAATTTAACGTCAGTCGTGTGTGCTTATTTAAAAGATGTTTGTGAAATTTGCCTCGAGGCAGCCTCAAACAAACTAAAATCAGGCTTGCTGCAAAACTAACAATGTTTTCGCATCTTTTTCTTATTCATATGAAAGAAGGGCTGCGCCTGATAATTACATTGATAAAAATACATAAAAATACGCTATAATCAGGTCTTCTCCAAAACAAACATTTTTTTTTTTCAAAATTTTCTCTCGTTCACATGAAAGGAGGGAACCTTACGAGGCGCCATCGCTGCTATATTTTTTATTTCTTAAAAAGCTATTTAAAGGGGGCCACCGAGGCAAAAACCGACAAAAATACACTGTAATCAAGTATTTTCCAAAACTAAAAATTTACTTGCAGCTTTCTCCCGTGCGCATGAAAGAAGGGAATCTTCCGCGGCACAACCTACATATATTCCGCGTCGCAAATAATATGTGTGGTTTGTCAGCGAAGCTTATTGTATAAGGCACGTAAACACTGCAAACAATTTCTTTTCAATTTACTTATAATGCTATAATAAAGAACCATTTCATCAGTTTTGGAAGAAATATGATCTTAAATGGAAATTGCCCGGCCAAAGTACGTTGCAAAGATATTTATCGGCTGTGCGTGAACGACTTGAAAGTAATATTACATCCCAACTGCACAATACAAAACTGTGGTTAGTCGTAGACGAGACAACAGATTCTACTGGATCCGCTTGAACCGTCACCTGCGTATTTATTAGCCAGTAAGAGATATACTAGCGAATTACACAAATTTCAACGGTCAAAGAATCAAGTGTTACTACTTCTGTACTTCTTAGTGATGGCGCCGCAGTTATGCTTTCTACAGGCAGTTAAGCTTTTTACAGGCCATTTCCTCAAAGCTGTGTGTCCTCATTTACTGCATATTACGAGTATACCGCATGCCTTACATCTTACAGCAGAAATGATTAGCAAGTGTTATCTGGATGTAGATACTATAATCGCTAACACCAAAGCAGTTTTTCGTAAATCCCCCAAACGCACTCAAAAATTTTATAAACACAGAACCTCCACCAACCCAACCCAACCGATTCTTACACGAGGCCGGTAATGGTAATTTTTTTTAAAATTTACCTAGTTCTAAATACCAAAACACAGAAACAACTATATTAGAAATGAAAATATTTATTACAACTGATATTCCTTAAAAGTAAATCAAAAGATTATTTAGGATTTGCCTGTTTTATATTTCTCCGATGAGGTAATTTTCTTAGAACATTTTTCTAATCTTTGATGTAGGTACTGATAAAATTTTGAACACGATAATTTAAAATTATACTGGCATTGCAGAATGGCATCAACGAACTCAGCTAATAAACGAATTTTTTCTTCTGACCATTGGATGAACATTAAGGACAAAATTCTATCGAAATTGCACACTCTTTTATTGGCTTCGTTGAATGTAGGGTCAAAACGTATTTTTTTGGGAATTTCTTGGGAAACCGGAAATGCCCTAAAAATCGAGTTAAACTTTGGCGACTTTTGTCACATAGGCGAGTGATGTCATTTCCCTCCATTGTGATTTGTTAGACTTTTGCAATGTTGCCGAATCGTTCATGGCTTGAGCTGGCATTCAACCAAAGATACAAAATCAATCTAATATAAAAACTCTCTGCCTCAACATAAATTTGCTTATTACGAAAAAAGTATTCCCAGGAAATATAGATAATTATAGAGAGCAATATGAGAAACAGTGCTTTTTCGTATTAACCGTTTTAACTTCACATTCCGTTTTCAACGCTAAAATATTCTGCATTTGAAAGTAAATATTCATATTATCATGCCCATAGTATCCTTTGGCAAATTGCCCAAATCAGCTTTTTCAAAGCCTTCATCCATTTTCCACTAAATAACCTATCACAAATGGTGAAGACACTTAAACCAACGAAAACATAAAACAACCACAGAGTTCAAAATGATTGTTAGGTTATATTTTTTCAGAAAAGCCACCTTACCTGACAGAAATGGTTCGTTCCACGATTACATTCATTGCACTGCATTCACGGTGTTAAGCTATCTTTTTCTAATGAGTAATATTGAAGGAGTCGGACATAAATCTTTGATTACCTCGGAACGTTATGCTGATTATTGAGAGCTATGAAACAGTTTTATATCGAATCCTTTGTATTATATGTCAGACATTATGACAGCAGCGCAAATCAATATAATATTTTATGCAGGGATTGCGAACAGGTAATCAACCATTTTAAGTATCTCCGATTTCTGATCTAAATGATCTGTGCTTTTTAAAAAATTAAAAAATGACTTGGACCATTACTACTAACCGCTGGATGTCAAATGAACTGGTTTCCAAAGAATACCGACGCGACGCTACGCGCAAATCCGCAAGATAGAGGTCTACTGCACCACGCTATTGTAGTGCGTTGTACGCAAAAGCTTTCTTTTTAAAAACCTTTCCAAATCACGTTTATTGGTGCGTTTGCCTTTTAAAATTTAATTTAAAAAACCTTGCATAACGTCGATCCGGACTTTTGATCCCTTTGTCTGTCCGTCGGGACATGAACTCCAATAACGGTGACAACCGATATATCGGGACGTATGGCAACCCTAGACATATGCCATGTTGCAAAATAATGTTTAGCGGAGCCAATCCGGGTTCGTAATGCTAACTGGGTAAGTATTACATATTATATAAAGTATTATTATTTAAAGTTTGACAAATGGGGGTAATTCCAGAGACGGCTTCTAACCTAGTTGGAAATAAATTAGGATTCGATTTGAAAATAAAATACAAATATTTATTTACCCACATTGTGTTATTTGAAAGTGCGAGATACGAAAATATCATACAGGGTGTCTGAAAAGTCTTAGCATGGGCAAATATCTTTACTATTAATAAAGATAGCGACACCAAATTTTAGTTGTACCTTATTGGTTGATAAATCTACGTTTTTATGTAATTTGACTTTTTCAACCCCTTTGGGGGGTTACGATAGGGAGTTGAGGTCGAAAATTTTGAATGCAAACCTATGCCGTGTGGCATCTTCGTTTAAAAATCTTCAAAAAAGAAACATTGTTTTAGTATTTTAGTATTTATTTATTATTGTAATTCATTTTTAAATGGCAAGCCTATAAAAATTATAACTCGTAAATCGTATAATCGGTCGGGGCAAAAGTCGACCATTAGTCGACCTCTTGTGCCATACAGCACAAGTCGGCGCTGCTATTTTTTGTTTTGTGGGGCACTTTTTTCTAACTTTTCACCAACTTTACTTCTTCATTTGTCGTTGTTATATGTTTTGTTTTTTGACATCTGCGCAGTAGACCAAAATGCGTACCACGCGCAAACCGAGCGTGCTAGACATGCGCACGGAATTTCAGGAGATGGACTTTGGTGTCTACATTTGAACCCATTCACTTTTAAGAATCTATCTCCAGTAGTTAAGGTACCACTGCGTATTTAACTTTATAACGTTTTTCCCAAGTTTTTTCGATTTTATTTTTCTTTTTTTGCTATCTGCGCGGTGGCAAATAACGAAAAATACAGTCGAAAAAAACTTGGGGAAAAAGTTTTACCATTGATCAAAATGCGTACCACGCGCAAACCAAGAGGGCTAGACATTCGCACGAAATTTCAGGGGATGTACTTTGTTGTCTAAATTCGCAGTGGTAACTTAACTACTGGAGATATATTCTTAAAAGTGAATGGGTTCAAATGTAGACACCAAAGTCCATCTCCTGAAATTCCGTGCGAATGTCTAGCACGCTCGGTTTGCGCGTGGTACGCATTTTGGTCTACTGCGCACATGGCAAAAAATGAAAAATAAAGTCGAAAAAAACTTGGGAACAAAGTTATAAAGTTAAATACGTAGTGGTACCTTAACTACTGGAGATATATTCTGAAAAATGAATGGGTTCAAATGTAGACACCAAAGTCCAACTCCTGAAATTCCGTGCGCATGTCTAGCACGCTCGGTTTGCGCGTGGTACGCATTTTGGTCTACTGCGCAGATGTCAAAAAACAAAACATATAAAAACGACAAATGAAGAAGTAAAGTTGGAAAAAAGTTAGAAAAAAGTGCCCTACAAAACAAAAAAGAGCAGCGCCGACTTGTACTGTTTGGCACAAGTGGCCGACTAATGGTCGACTTGTGCCCCGCCCGATTATACGATTTACGAGTTATAATTTTTATAGGCTTGCCATTTAAAAATGAATTACAATAATAAATAAATACTAAAATACTAAAACAATGTTTCTTTTTTGAAGACTTTTAAACGAAGAGGCCACACGGCATAGGTTTGCATACAAAATTTTGGACCTCAACTCGCTAGCGTAACCCCCCAAGGGGGTTGAAAGAGTCAAATTACGTAAAAAAGTAGATTTACTAACCAATAAGGTACAACTAAAATTTGGTGTTGCTATCTTTATTAATAGTAAAGATATTTGCCCATGCTAAGACTTTTCAGACACCCTGTATGATATTTTCGTATCTCGCACTTTCAAATAACACAATGTGGGTAAATAAATATTTGTATTTTATTTTCAAATCGAATCCTAATTTTATTTCCAACTAGGTTAGAAGCCGTCTCTGGAATTACCCCCATTTGTTAAACTCTAATTATTATCAGTTATACGTAGTTGCTTATAAGTATTCGGCGCCGCCACTGATGTGACATTCCAGTGGGCAGCTTTAATAATGGCATATTACAAGGATGACGTCAATACTTGTCTTCAACGACACTCTTGTAATCTTTAAAGATAAATTGAAGCAATAATGATCTAATAATAATTAATAAATTCCCATACCCACGATCTTTAACAAAGAAAAAATAAAATATCTTTCTTCAAAATTAATAGCTCGAAGGTATTAAAAAGCTATTTATAATACAACACAAAACCTACAATTATTATAAAATTCTAACAGTCCATTTTAAAGCACTCCCAGGCTATTTGGAGCACTTGGTCTAAGACTCCAATTATCCGTCTTGTAAATAACATTGCAACCGAGCTTAATGCACCCTTTTTAAACATGATACGCCGCAATTTGGCTCTGGGTTATCAATGTAAAAGATATCTCAATTTTTCAGGGTCCTATATTTTGCACACTGAAACACTTTTAACGTAAACTACTCAACTTTTGAAATGGATGGTGATTTTTTCATCTAATCGCAATGAGATAGACCAGGCCTGTCCAGTGTGAACTAGTGCACATAAAGCTGGCCTATGGCACAGCACTATTCGACACGATTTTCTCTTAGAGACTTTCAAACGACACGATTTTCTCTTATATACTTTCTAAATCATTTCCAGTATATTTCTGATCGAGTTTGTTCGGGTCTGCACAGTGCCAGCAAAATTAGAATTTAGTGAAAAAGACCCATAGTTTATGTCAATAAAATTGGATAATATTTTACTTGACTTTAAACTTAAACTGTCTTTATTCCAAACCAACTAACAAATCTACTGGGTGCCAACAACCTTGTTCAGTTCAACGCCTCCAAAACCCAATCTTGCTCCCTGCCATGCAAAAAATCCGGCAACACTTTCCCCATCCACATGAATGGCCAAGCCCTACAGAACAATAAAACGTTCAATCTTGTTGGCATCGCTTTTGAACATGATCTCAGCTGGCACAAACACATTACTTCAGTAGCCATATCGGCAGCTAAAAAACTTGGTTTCCTCTTCCGAGCCAAAAAATACTTCTTTCCTCCAACTTACACACTCTGTATTCCCCAAATAAGACCTAACCTAGAGTACAGTTTCCACATCTGGGGAGCGGCATCATCCTCGACACTTATCATCCTTGATTATTTCCAAAAGAAAGCCATATAAACCTTGCTGATGCTGTTTGTATAAACTGTTCTTGAGAGATTCATTATGCATATGGAATACTAGCGAAATGCAAAAGGAAGCTGTACTGTCGCTTCGCGACGGAAGGCGGTACTATGGTGTCGCGCTACCCGCCAGCAGTACCGGTAGCGCCAACCCTTCAGGCCGAATAAGGGCAAATGAAAGCTGCCCCTACGCCAACGTATCTAGTTGCCATGTAAGTGATCATATTGTACCTTCTAAGTATACGTGTTTTGGTAAACTTTACGATATTATTTTATCAAGCCCTATGATCCCTAGGTAACATTTGTTGGACGTGCCGGGAACCGCGTGACAAAGTTCAAGTATGGGTACGCCACTGTCCTTTGGGTTTGTATAAATTAATAGTTGGCTCTAAATAAGGTAATCTTTATATACATTTAATGATTTTATTGTGTTCTTTTTGTAAAGGTTTTAAATTGGACAAACAAGCAAAACCCCAACTGCCCCCCCTGCATGCGGTCATTTAAATAATTTTGAAATAATTTTTACGTGTTGCCCCTCACACCAGTGTTGTATAGTTTTCGTAAGAATATTGTTATTGACCGTGTCAAAAGCTTTACACAGATCCAGAAACAACAAACGGCATTTTTTATTACTATCAACATTTAGTTAGATATTTGTTGTTATAACATCTGCTACAGTTATTTCTCTATCTCTAGATTTTGAAAGCAAATAAACCCCTAGAAATTACTAATAGTCTCTATATACAAATAAAAACAATATTTCTTTACGAGATACATAATCAGCAAACCAATGCTGGTAGCTTCATCTAGATAATTTCTAAAAACAATTTCCAAAGACTATTATTAAATATTATAATTTTAATCAGTGGTATTAGACTATTATTATAATAAGACTAAGATGCGGATCTAAAAATTTTATAGAGCAAGCACTTGCTAAATAGCCTGCGGTTTCATACAGAGTATTCTTAAGGTTGTGGTATCATAAAAAGAAACATACTATTTTTTATTATTGAGCAAAATTTAACCCTTTAAGTGTCTTTGGGATAATAATTTCCCATCCCCTTCGCTTAGGTTTATTATATTCCCATGTACGCGAAATGCCAGAACAGACGTGGATGAACGTGCTTCTTGAGGCGTCAAGGGTGTCTGTCGGTTCAAGTGTTTTGGTGGGAATATAGTATCCCAAAAAACTTAAGGTGAAAATATAGCAGTGACGATTGTCTTTATTTTAAAATTTTTGGTGAATCCCTAACTGTCATCGTCTGTCCTAAACGTAAGTGATAAAAATAAATATTTAGTCTTTACACCTATGTGACTCTTACGTAATAAATGTTATTTTATACCGCAAAAATTGTTAAAAGAAAGAGCCTATACTAAAATTTATAAAAAATCAACTATTTTTCAAAATTCAAAAACAAATGCAAAAAAAGAAGAATTGACATTTCTTGTGGGTATATTTGTTGTATGTATACCTATGTTCTAACCGAAGTAGGAACGAAGATGATGTTGCATTCGGCAAACTTAATTTTTCACATTTTCCCCGAAGAAGGGACATTTTCGCTTGTGACAACATTTCTATTTCAACTTAGGCAGCATATTGTTTTTTATTTACTATTTTCAATAATTATATTTTCAGATATAATTGCTGGGCTTTCTGAAGAAGAACTTGAAAGGGTACTAAATCAACTTGCCGAAATAAACGACACGCAGGCGCAGTTTTCAGACATAGGCGGTAATTCAGACGCGGAAGATAATTTTGTTAAACTTTTGAGGTCCCAAGTTTTACATGGTCAAAAAAAGCTGTAGATCCAGTAATATTTTCGACTACTACTTTTTTTAGTGAGTCGTTTGGCTCTGAAGCTGCTGGAGAACTCAAAAATTCTATTGACTTCTTTTGTTGCTTTTTACACAATTTTTGTATGTGTGAAGTACTGGTACTATCGAATTTATATGCCACTGAAATGGGTAATAACTCCCAGTAAAAAGTGTTTTTAATGATATCAACCTTATTTAAAACAACTATACATTACTTACTTTAAATTCAAAATTTAAACAAAAGCTATAATTTTTGCTTTTAACATTTTTCCATTTTTATTAAAAACTTTGTTAAAAAATCATTATTTTGAAGGCGATCTCTAAATTTTGAAAGGACTGTATTAATATTTAACAGTATAGTGGCCGTTGTTGTCATTTTTCATACATTTTGGCAATTTACTTGATTTAAGAAGAAACTGTAAGTGCAGACTAATACCTATATAAAATAAGTTACATTTTCGACTCTTTAAAATTCAAAGACTCATTTGCTGTACTAATTCCGATATATAGTTGAATTAAATAAACCTAAAGTTAATAAACAGTTGACATTAGAAAATTATAACATAAATGATAGATAAATCTTAACTCAAAAACTTGCTTTAAATTAATGTTAAAAATGGTTAACAAAATAACCTTAAATAAACTTCAAGACGCGGGGCAACGTTGTAACAACCTGGATTTATTCCCCAAATTGTTGTAAATAAAGGTCACCAGGACGTCGTGTTAACGTTGTGTAACTTGTGTGCCAACGTTAAGTTAAAATGTTACTTGGGGATAAATTACCAAAAACTGCTTTCCCGGACAAGTGCGGGAAAGAAATTAAAAAAGCACTAGTGCGGGAAAGTGAAATTTTCCGAAACAAAATGCGTGCGGGAAAGTAGCTGTTTAAGCACGGTCGTAGAAAAAATTAATATCTTTTTAATTTTTCACATTGTGTTCAAAATTTCCGCTGAATCGATCTAGCCGTTTGTGAGTTATGCTCAAGACAAACAGTCGTACAGATGGACAAAATTGCTTCACCCCCTAAGAGACAACATACCTCTTCCTTCATACGTCAAAGCATTTCCTTCTTGCCACGCCCACGAGCAAAGATCACAGGTAGTGACGCCATCTGGTGTGACGTCTTCGAGGAACAAGGGTCGAGGTGGTGGAGGTACGAAGCTTAAAAAACCTCCTTCTGACGGATCTAGGGGTATTCGAGGGGGCGAATCTTCATCCCAGGGCCACAGCTCCAGATCTTCACTGTGATTGGACCCGGACGGGAGACCCGCCTGAAACAAAAACAAAAAAGAAATAAATGTAGATAAATATTAAATTGAATAATTTCTGTTCATTTCCGATCAATATGTACTTCGCTGTGCGTCGACCTATTTTCGTTGATTGATTGACAAAAAACCTACGTACGAGACCCTAAAAATTCATTTGGTCACACTAGCTTTCACAAAATAGATGCCAAATCATTGACCTATCGCCTTGATCAAGGTTATTTATTATGCGTAAATAATCTCCATTACAATCAAGAATGTATAAATGTTTCTTGATACCAAATTATTTTCTACTCAGTCATGCAATCGGACCGATTTCGGCCATATTGTATTTCTAATTAGGTATCTATGATTGATAATAGTTCAAGAAATTAATTTTTAAATTCCTTCCTTTACAATGGTGTAAATCGGTGTTGCCGGGTCCTGTGCAATTTCAGTGTTTTGAGGTCCACACACTTCTGTCCACACGCTAAAAAAAGCGAATCCAGGAAATCGATTTCCTTTAGAGGAATCCCGGCCTGGTTTAATTCACTTCCATTCATTCAATTTTTAAAGAATCCCAAATCGATTCCCTGTCTTTTACTTACGAATCTTGTTTGACGGAGTATCAGTTTTAGAATCCGCCGTGACCAGTCGACTAGTTTATATGCACTTTTATATTATTTACATGATTTTAGTGGGATTAGCTGTGAACAACCTTCCTCGATTTCAATATCAACATTTGCCGCGTCATTAATATTTTCTTCCCAAAACATTTCAACGTTTAGATTCCTTCTGATACACTGTATCAAAATATTGAATTGAATAATCGGAATCGACAAATTCAAACTGACAGTAACAAAAATTACCACCGTTTCATAGCAACAGACATAATGACTTCGCATAACAGATCATTTTCTTTTCTTCTGACAGCCCACGAAGACCGAAGTCTAAGTACTATGTACCGTGGGTGTACTGGGGAATCGACTCACACATCCAGAGCTGGAAACATCCGTAGGGATTTCACCAGCCTTTTAAGAGGATGTGTGGGGTGGTACCACCTCGGTCGAGGAAAAATTCCTCTACCACCTTCCCAAAAGATTTGTTTTCAAAATTTGTTGTTTAAAATACTATACTATTCTGTGGGCAACTGAAAATAGTACGGAATAAAAGAAAGTAGCTTATATACCATGCTATTATAAGATCTTGTAATCCCTTGACTTCTTCTGGGGAAACACACCTCATTCTCGTAGGGGTATAAAAGAGACGCTTTAATTCCGTGGTATATAGAAGATATACTATTTCCGGCAACACTGGTTAAATTTTTTTTCTCCAGGTACATCTGCTCAATACGGTTTGTTTGATGTTTAAATTAGCAATGAATCAGTAACATTTTTCAGACGCGGGAAAGAAAGGAACAAGATAATTAATATTATTTATTATCTATCGACAGATATGATTTATCGATCTGCGACTTTGTATTATGTTGTTTCTTAATTTGATATTTATATGCAGGGACGACTGTGTTATTTATTTTCGTGTAGAATGGTAATGTGCGTCCGGGTTAGAGTTGTCATTTTATTTCGAGAAAATATAGTATTTTGCGCGAAGGTGATAAAAATATAGAAGGCTGCAAAGAAAGATAGTAAATGGCGTCCCAATAGGTACAGGGTCTTCCAACGAGGACTGAACAGGGTATAATAATTTCATCTTAGGAACAGGGGCTCATTTTTGAGCTTCCTTGTATTTAAAGAAAAATCTAAAATAGCCAATCGATGTACTTTTTCCTGCAGAATTCAAAAATGAAACCAAAAATTTATTTGAACCAGAAACAAAAGAGTTACGCTATGGATAAGGTGTTTTTTAAATGGATATATGATTTTCGGAACGAGTGATTTTTTTTATGTCCGTTCTGATTAAAATATTTAATATTATTGTGACAGCTATTTTTATTAAATCTTAATGTTTTATCCAGTATAATTTAACTTCAACCTGTTTGAAACATACACTAGGTAATAAAGGTAAAATCACCTTGAAATCCTTCAAAGTCAAAAAATTTGACAAATTTACTATAATATTGCCGAAATGAAATATTCATTAGATGAGAGATTGCAGATTGTTATCTTGTTCTACAAATGCCAAGAAAAAAATGAATATTTCATTTCGGCAATATTATAGTAAATTTGTCAAATTTTTTGACTTTGAAGGATTTCAAGGTGATTTTCATTTTTGAATTCTGCAGGAAAAAGTACATCGATTGGCTATTTTAGATTTTGCTTTAAATACAAGGAAGCTCAAAAATGAGCCCCTGTTCAGTCCTCGTTGGAAGACCCTGTACTCTGGGGTTAAAATTTGGCACTATTTTTAAATAACTTCACCCAGAAATTTTATATTTTTCATGTGTCATCTAAGGACCCTGCAATTTAATTGTGGTAGTTTTACGACGAAAGAACGTGTTAGAATAATTGTTCAAAGTTACTTGAAAATTCCTGCTCTTGATGTGTAAAAACAATTCGTAAACTTCGTTTAATTTTTGGGCATAATCATGTGCCAAGTGACAGCGCAATAGGGAATATGCATATAACCTAAATAAATCTGAAATATATTTTTTTTATATTCTCTACATAAATTAAATGTTTATGGCGGTTGCCGTTATCCACTCATTTTGGTCTTTATTAACAAAAATAAAAGGATTTTCTAATGCAGATTTTCGCGCAAATTTCGAAACTTGTAAAACGTGATCCCATTGGTTGCGTCATCAAAATTGAATTTATGACTCATAATAAGTACATGACGAATTCCAGTGTTGTAGGGTCATCGAAAAATGAATACTAATGGAATTTAATGCGTAACTCATCCAATGAAATATCCCTGCACTTAAAGTAGAAGGTTCCTAAAATCTTATTCATGTATATTTCAAGACGAAATCGGTCCAGGAACCTTCCAATCTTGCAACAAAACTGGCATTTATGCGAAATTTTGAAACATCGTATCTTAATAATTTGGAGTAAATAAACTGCAACTCTACGCTTCTGGACGACCCATTCGGTATTCATTTTAAAGTGTGGTTATCCCTTTATAAGATAGTGTTGAAAACTTGGGAAAAAATTAGATAGGAAAAAATACAGAGTGATTCATTCAAATGTACCGATGTCGAGGGCAAAAAATATAAAAAATTCGAAATTTAATCGGCGATTGCTCCCTTCCTATAGAAAATGAAGAAACTAAAATATGGATATTATATACTTCGACGAGCTCTTTCCGATGACGTATATGGGGATTTTAATTTGAACCATTTTGACAACACAAAAAATTAAACACCGTGTGTCCAGTTTTTTTCCAAATATTTCCATTTTCCTAGTTATATTAGATTTAGGCAAATGTATCGCAAAAAAGTATTTGGGATTTTAAAGTTTCACCTATGAATCCGTTTTTCGATCTGACGTTTTGATTTCGAGTTATTAGGTCTGAGGAGACTGCAAATGGCATTTGTCGACTTAAAAAAATTCAAAAGAATTACTTGCTATTTTCTGATCCTCACCAGATTCAGTAGAGTTCTGAAGCTTCGGGTCCCCTACAACCTCCGAAAATTTACATCGATTTAATTCACTTTTGCGACCTGTACCCGATTTCAACGGAAATCGCGGAAATTTCGACTTTGACGTTTAATAGCTCCGAAACGAAACACCCTGTATAACTGAATTTTTTACCGAAGCTAGTTGAACTATTCCTCTATCAACCCCAAAATTTCGATTTCTCTCCCTCTGACTCTTTCCGAGAAAAACAAACCTGTTCGACTTTAGGTTAAGCTTTACGCTAACATGTAGATTGACACTTATTTTTGCTGATCTCCTGACGTCATTTTTCATTAAGGACAAATGGCAACTTTTCAAATTGTAATAAATTATACCGAAAAGTAAACATTTTTTGTAGCTAAATTATCCTAGCAATTTTCTTCAAAATATTTTTTTTTGGGTTTGTAATGATTTCCTTAAACGATATATGCAATAAAAAAATATGTGTACCTATATTCCTTATTAGAACGATCACCAGGTATACCTGTACTCATTTTTAATAACTAATATTATGACCTAAAATAATTCATCTGTCCCGAGTTATAATTATTATCCTTAAGCAAAGCTCACGTTCTAAGTGCTTAATATACAAAATGCAGGTTTTAATGTCTTTATAAATATCTCCACACACTTAGGTTAAGCAGGTACTAATAATGTTGTCATTATGAAATATTTCAGGCGTTTTAGGAGGGTCTAGACGTGAACTAATTTAGATTTACAGAAATAGCTTCTGAATTAAAGTTATTTTGGTGGATTGGATTTTTTAGTTTTATAGAATAATTTGTAAATTCCTTGAGATATACAGAGTGTTTCTGAGCGAAGCGCTTTTTGTTTAACGGTTTACTGGAAAAATGTCGTCCAGTTAGTTTTAAAAGCAGTATTCAACCTCCATCGGTACTATTTTGATTGGTTCAGGTTGGCTCATGTTTGTTCAAAATTTTAATGTAGAATTTTTGGACGATTACAATAGGTACTTTGTTCACGATTAGTGCTTTGAGAGTAAAAAATTGGAGCTGATGACTGTGGGGCGGATTCACTATCGATAAGATCGGACTATTTCGACAGACACATTTCCCTTCTCTTCAGACGCCCACGGTAAGTTAGTACTTAGGCCTAAAGTCTACGTGGGCTGCCTCAAATAATAAAAAAAGAACGACATGAAGAAGTAAAAACGGAAAATTGGATATTTCGCTTTTTGTATTACTAAAAGTATTCGGAATATTTTTACCTCCAAATTTATAATACGACATTTTTGTCAAAATTGTCTGAAGCCAGAAGTTCTAAATAATTTTCAAGATTCCAGTAACAAATTTGGGGACATGCTGTACATATACGTAAACTGTGTCAAGAAGCGCCGCACCGGCCACATCTACCTGCTGCCATTAAAAACTTCCAAAAGCCGAAATCAAAACATAATTTAGTTACCAAACACAAAAGGGATCATGGCGTTCGGTAGGTAATCCGAGAGTTTCTATTGTCTGAAGAAATCAGAAAAAAATAATCGGAATTTGATCTTGTTGTTTGGACCAGTTGCCGCTTGTCCGCCGACGAATTTAGATCAAGCGGTTTTACACTTGACTTGGTGATTTGTTTTATAGTGTTTCCCTCAGTGGCGGATTTTAGTGAGGGTCTTGAATCATTGACCTTCGACAAAAGAAGAGACAACAGCGTTCATTCATAACTTGCCGTTTGTTTGCTTCATATATTGTGCGTGTGTAGGACAAAGACCGACCGTTATAATTCCGGCTCGGGGCGCCACCGTAATAGCTTTTCTGTATTCTATGTTCCACCGAGCAACCCCCCAAAATCCATTTTTTCACACAGTTGGCACTGATGCATCATTCCGCAACGTTTATGGATAAGGTTCTGTAGGGGAAAAACAAAACGCACGTTAAATATACTCAGTATCAGCTACGCTTTTAATGGCGGCCGCT
Source organism: Philopedon plagiatum (assembly GCA_963971165.1). NCBI lineage: Eukaryota > Metazoa > Arthropoda > Insecta > Coleoptera > Curculionidae > Philopedon > Philopedon plagiatum. Next base: position 4,485,030 of record OZ020194.1, read on the forward strand.
GATACGTCAAAATGTTTGCCAACTTATAATTTAAATGTTCCCTAATTCAGAAAATGTCTGGCGGACACAAACAATCGCTGAATTGATGAAAGATGGATATATGTACGCGACGAAGATACGTATTCCTCATCTTATCGTTTCAAGCGGAAAAGTGTCAACAGGTGGAATATGTGCAGCACGTCACATCGAATATCGTGTAGATGGCCATCCTTTTCTTACGCCTTTGCACCGGCATACCTCTTTCCGGCAGTCTTCAACTCGTCTTGTCTATTCCGCGTTCCTTCGCTATTTACAGAGCCGTCCCTTCATCGTAATTCTGATTTTGATTTATGACGTGAAATCTAGGTTTGTTTTTAGAAATATTCTTGTGGGATTTCGGTGTTGTCCGAAAGCATTTTGCCATTATTTTAATTATTTTGTGCTTATTAGACATTTTAGTAGTATACTGTTGGACTTTGAGTATCGTAAAGTATTTCTTTTTATTGAAAAGTACGGAGGTAAACATATTTTATTTATTTAACAATTATCTAGACAAACATTAGCCCAAAATTAATTGATGTTATAGGAATTATATGTTTTGCGGCGTAAATTACGAATCTAAACAAGTAGTTTAGTGGAAAAGCTTATAGATTTCAAAATTTTCTTTTTAAATTACCTATTTTGTAGAGGTTATGTTAATCACGAAGAGAATATATTAATTGCAGCAATCGCCCATGTAAAGCACCCCCGGTGCGCTCAAAAATGATGTGTCTTGTTCTATTATTTTTGACTGTATTCAGCAAATTCAGCTTGGTAATTACGCCTTAAATTATATAATTCCAGAAAAAATCATTATTTGGGGGGCGGTGTGCTTACTTTTATTAACATTTTTAAATATTATTAATTATTATGGATCACGATTACTGTATTTCTAGTACATCCAGGCCAAGTAGTGAGGATTTGGTAACTTTAAATTTGTTGTTATTTAATATTTTATATTGACATGATAAACTTACTCTCATATTAGGGACTTTCATATAATATGTATCTAATACAGTGACTGGCACAAAGATAAAAACATTTGTATCATTGATTTATCTAGAAAAATCATTTGTGATAAAATAAATGTTCGCGCATTAAGACGGCTTCTCCACGTGGCGTGCACATTGGCCAACCCAATTTCATTTTGACATAGTTTATCGGCTTTAACATTTTTAACAATAACATTATACGTCTACTAAGTATAGATTCATATCGTGCAAGCAATTTTCTGTCAATTATTTGAAGTTTCAACGTGTATAATGATTTCATTCAGAAGATTAATATGTTTATCCACGACTCGTCTATAATTTGATTATTATACATGAGTTTATGAAATAATAATAATATTCATTATTCACTAGTGAATAATGGTTTCATTATTCACCGCTTCCACGGATATCTCGATCCAAACTCCAAACAAGAGCTGTGCTCGATCCAAACCGGCTTGGAATGCGATTGTACGCACAAAATAAAAAACAAAGGTGGCTATGAAAACATTAGCTTCGTCACGTTGCGTTGTCGCGCTGTTGTGGTTACTTTAATTCCGAGTTTAATTCAAAACGTCAACATTTAAAAATAAAAACATATATTAATATTATATAAATTTTTTTGATAGTCCTGGATAAAGTATAGTATTCTACTCGCATATAATGGCTGTTATTCACTTGGATGATTTATGACACTCGCCTGCGGCTCGTGTCATAAACTTCATCCGCGTGAATAACAGCCACCATTATATGCTCATTGAATAATATACATACTATAAAAAATCTATGGTGACATATTTCCTGTCACTAGGACCCATGGATCTATTATAACAAGGATTCGATGTTCCCTATACTGTGACCGTATCGAACGTGACGCCTGATATTTGTTATTTGTTGTGAAAATATTTACCGTAGTGGTAGAGTTTACGAATTTTAAGGAAATACAACAGGAAATACGTAATTGAATCAAGAATGGTAGTAGAAAGAGATAAAATAGCATTGGAGTGTTGGAGCTCAGGTTGAAAAATCACACCGGTGTGTCACCCGGCGATGATATCGAACGCAGCCCAGAAGTGTTGCTGTCTGTGCTGGTTGTTTAGGAAAACGGCTGAACCTCGGTCTGAACACTCGGTTACACGTACGTCTTTGTCTAATGAACTAGAAAAGAAAAAGTGCGACTTATAGATTTATAAATGACTCGGGGCTACTTTAAATAAACACCTTTAGAAATAACAACCTATAAATAATAAATCCTTTTTAAATCAAATTTATTATTATTTCGCAGAAAATAAAGTATTTTAGGGCTTTTATTACTTTTAGTAAATTTGTGATGCTTCTAACGTATTTCTTGTACTAAAATATAAGGTAAAATCAGATGTGGCCAATGTTTACAAATTGTGTTTACAGTGTCACTTTGAATGGTTTGTTTTGGCTTCAAAGAATGTTACATCATCCCGTATCCATTCTTAATAAATCCAAGCTAGGACCGCAATATGATTTGTAAATATTGTTATCCTAAAATAAAACATAAAATATCGAAACTTCTATTAATACCCTTAAAAAAACCTACACAATATGAATCTACGATTAATATTGTCACAATATTCATACCAAAGAAAAATAAAGCAAAATATTGTACTAAAATGAAATTAAGTTTAAATTTAGGGCTAAACTTTGCTTTTTTAATTAATTTAAAAATAAACTACCTTACGAAGAGCGGCGTGTGATTGGTGGCAAGACTGGCAAGTATCACCACATGTTCCTTTAAACTTATTCATAGTTCCAGTACAGTTGTTTTTCCATATTTCTGCACATACGTTGTCACTAAATTAATTTCAGCAAGATTCTGTTCCACTATTTAAACAGTCATAAATTTTGATACAAAATGTATAGTCCGGCCCTGACCAAAGTTCAAGTTGTGTAAATAGAACGTTACTAGAAATGACATGTGTCAACGCCCGCCATTAAAATCTTAGCTGATATTGAGTATATCACTATAAGCGTATATTCCGACCTGCCTGGAAAGTACGAACAAAATTGCGCCTTTCAGATTTCTTAATGAAGCAGACGACTAAAAATTTATTATTACGAAAAATAATGGTATATTGGTATATTTTACAAATCCTTAGTCATATGCTCTAGTCTGTGGTTTTTATGATTGCAGTAATTGCGTTATTTTAGTAGAGTCTGTCAAACTGCAAATATTCTGTATAACTAAAAGCCTGGCAACAGCTGTTCTCACAAACTAGGTTGGGGACCATATCGATTGGCGGGTTATACATAACTTGGAAATCCTGATTGCTCTAAAATAAAAATAATGATACACTGAAAAAAGTCTTGATCTAATTTGAAAATTAGAGTATTCTTGGAAAATTAGCCTTACATGAAGCGCTACTATTTTTGTGTCAAGCGAAAATTCTTAGTGCAAGTAAAGGCTAATCTTGAATCTACAAACGTTCTATTCTTGACATCCAAGACAATAGTAAATTGGTTTAAGGACTGCTACTGTTCAGTCAAGAAGAAGGGTTAGTTTAAGATGAAGAATAGGAGTACAGTTATTTTAACTGTGGTAATTTACATTGTCTCAAGAATAATTAAAATTATCGCAAACAGTTTATATACATTGACATAAATATTGCTTAATCTTGAACAAAGAGATACACTTTTCTAGCAAAAGAAGTTAGTCTTCGTGGAAATACGTAATCCACTGATATCTTAGCGATCCTTTGGCGAAAGCGCTTTTTTTCTTTCGCCATCCCCTTTAGAATACTCCCCTCTACCCTAATCCACTAGTATTTTTAGTGCCCCTTTGGCGAAAGCGCAAATATGCCTTTTGGACACTCACTCACCCTTATGCAATATAGGGGAAGGAGGCATTGACACTATATATGACCTTCTTACACCACCTTACACAATTCCCCTAACACACGCATACCCCATCAGGGCCTTTCTGACACCTTGACTACAGTCAATATACGTCACTGATAAATAGTTCTACTTCTCCGTGTGTGTATTCACTTCAACACCGGAGTTAAGTTAATAAAAAGTTGAAATAAGGATTACTATACTTGGGTTGAGGTTACCTACTTTTACATTACGACCGTATTGCAGTTCGTTTAACAATTGCTATACTTATTTCAAGTTTATTCGATTTTCTCTCAAGCTAAGAAAGTTCTTGTTTCAAACATTACAATACTTAGTTTACTCGTATTTAGTATTGAACGAAGTATAGATGTGCGTATTGTTTTATGAATAACATGCCTTTTGGAAGGACTATACTTGCTCTTGCGGATATACAAGACTAAGCTATCCTTCACTGAAGACTATTACTCTTGACTCTAGTATAGCTTTTTTTTCAGTGTATATATTTGATTCGTCATCAATGGCCATAAGCTAGTTTCTAATAAACTATTAATAAAATTAATTAATTTCTGCTACGCCAATGTTTTTCCACGTCTTCTTAAATCTCGATTAAGTAGTTTCCGAGTTTTGGGTTTCATCAAGATTGGCTCTTGTGACTTTTAGAGAACAGGTATTCGGGTGTCAAATAAATAGCGACATAATGATCGTAAAAAGTTTCGAATGCTTGAATGAAGTTAGTCAATTTTTGTAGTATAGTTTTTATATTAATTATTACAGGTTAATTTAGGTTTATTTTATCTATATCATATACTTTTACTTGTCTTATATGAAAATTGTAGGAAAAGGAATGTAATTTTTAGAGTGGTTTTGGGTAATTTGCATAATAATGAAAACGTATTTGAAAAACATTTTTTACTGACGATGCATAGTTTCTGAGTTCTGAAAATCCACATTTTTTATAGAGAAGCCTCTGCATTCACAGAAAGTTGGTGTGTGGGCGGCCATATTGAAAACAAGGTTAATTGGACCGATTTTTTTAAGGCTCTAAATTCGACACGATACCGTAATGAAATCTTAGAAAATTTTGTAAACGCATTAGACGATGAAGAGATGCGACAAGGTAAGTCTTCATAATTTAAATTTTTTTAAAGATTTTTTCGAAGACCGAATCATTAGTCGTAATATGTCAGTTAGGTGGCCACCACGGTCCTGCGATCTTACTCCCTGCGACTTCTTTTATGGCCACATATTAAAAACTCGTTTTCAAAACTCCTTGTGAAAATTTAGGAGACCTACTACCTACTTCCCCCAACTGCTCACCAATGGTTTTGTGGATGCTGCAAAAAGAAGAATGAAAACATGTTTGGAAGTAGAAGGTGGACACGTCTCTCATTTAGTTTAAATTTATACAGCCAGATTCTCCAACGCTAGTCCGGTCTAATTTGACAACCAAAAGTTTTAAACTGACAAGTGTAAGAATAAGACCACTAAGTTTTATACGATGAACTTATTTCTGAGCTTTTTCGCAAATTTGTCAAGAAAAGGAAAATTTTAGTATGTACTTTCAACAATAATAGAACTAAATTAATTACAGCAATTCATTCCAAGATGAAAATCATTTGGAAACCAAGTAAATCGCTGAAATATCACAATAATTCATAAGTTTTTAATGACGACTTATTAACAATGACAGGACAAAAACCTGTCAAAACATAACTGATCAACTATAAGATCTTAATTTAAACCAGTACCAAATCTTAAACTTTCTTAGTGAATCTGAACGATAATTTTTAGGTTATTTGTTGTATATGTTTTTTTTTTAATTCTGTATTATGACACTGACAATAATGTAATTTTTTCAAAAATAGAAACTTTAGAACTTAACAGTTCTATTTTTCATTCACCTATACCTTTTACCCATGGTACCTTTCAAGAGTAGTAATTCAAGACATGCGTGATCGGTTACGTTATATTGGTGATAATTTCAATACTTTTTAAAAAATGAAACAATATCATATTCGTGGACAAAAAAACATTCGTTAAGACCTGTAGGTATGTTACGAAATTCTCAAATTATTTGTATTGTTTCTATTACTATGTTTATAAATTAATATACACTGAACTAACAATGCTGCTTATCCATTAAGAGACATGCATGATTCTTAATTCATGATTGTCTTGTTTTCCTAGAAAAATTATCATGTTTCATATGTGTGCCTAACTGTAGTACCGAGTATATGAAAAAATCTGGTTTGTTTGTATTGTATGTTAACAAGAGATACGCCTCTAATGAATAAAGTAAACTTAACAAAACGGTTTTAAAGGTGACAAAAATCTTAAAGCAAGATGGGACAAGATATGGGTACGCATAAAAAACGTACTTTTAATTCAAAACTTGCAAATCATCAACTCCTAAATTCTAAAATTTCTAGAAAAACACAAAATCATCCATGAAAGACAGATTTTCGTCACCAAAGATTCACAGCTGATCTCATCTTTGTCACATGTAACTGGAACAAGTCCATTGAATTCCATGGCGATTTCCAGATTGTTGCTCTTGATATTTCCTGCCTTTGACCGCGTATGGTGAGGATAGTTTAGACCATGGATTTATTATATAAAAGGATTCGATATCCGTATACTGTGAGCGTATCGAACGTGAAGCCTTATATTTTGTTGTTTGTTATTCTCTTGGGGGAGCAGTTTACGAACTACGAACATAGACAATACTACGAATTACTACGTAATTGAATCAAGAATGGTAGTGGAAAGAGATAAAATAGCATTGGAGTGTTGGAGCTCAGAAGTGTTGCTGTCTGTGCTGGTTGTTTAGGAAAATGGCTGAACCTCGGTCTGAACACTCGGTTACACGTACGTCTTTGTCTAATGAACTAGAAAAGAAAAAGTGCGACGTATAGATTTATATAGATTTATAAATGACTCGGAGCGACTTTAAATAAACACCTTTAGAAATAACATAACCTATAAATAATAAAACCTTTTTAACTTAAATTTATTATTATTTAGCAGAAAATGAAGTAATTTAGGGCTTTTATTACTTTTAGCAAATCTTGTAATGCTTCCAACGTATTTTTTGTACACAAATACAAGGTAAAATAAGATGTGGCCAATGTTTACAAATTGTGTTTACAGTGTCGCTTAGAATGGTTTGTTTTGGCTTCAAAGAATGTTACATCATCCCGTATCCTTTTATGTAATAAATCCATGGTTTAGACCATGAGTTTCTACTAAGAAAATTGTCATATTATGGCTTCAGAGATAAGATCTTTGATTTGTTGGATACGTGTACTTAGGGGATAGAAAACTTATTGTTAAGCTTGAGAGCGAGTACTAGACGTGTAGGGGAGCAGGGTTGTTAGAATTGGGGTTCCGCAGGGCTCTGTACTGCGACCTATCTTATTTTTGGTCTTTGTGAATGAAATAACTAAATATAAGTATATCAGAAGGGATTACAATCATGTTTGCTGATAATACTTCAGTAGTGGTCTCAGGACAGAGCTCTGAGGAACTAAGCCGAAAGGTGGATCAGACAATGAGAAAATTCAGTAGCCGGTGTGCTAAAAATATTCTTATCTGAAAAAACCATTTACATGAATTTTAGAAGCTCAAAATTAAAACCAACAATTAATTTAAATAATTTGGAAGCTGCAACTACGAGGTTTTTGGGACTATAGTTGGATGCGTGTCTGTCTTGGGATTCTCATGTAGACTACGTGTGTCAAAAAATTAACCCTTGTCATTATGCGATTTGTCAGCTGAAGGACCTAGTGAACGAGTCTGCCTTAATCAGTATTTACTACTCACTACACTGAGGGAAAAGTATATTAACCATTATAGAAAATTACATAATGGTTATGCAAAAGTTATATACTATTTGTGACAAATAAACCGTTTGTTACGGTTATACAACGCGTTTTTCTAAAAACTTAGCAAATTTACCATTACCACTAAGTATTATTTTATACCGGTTATATAACCAGTTATATTAAATATTACTAGGGCAAATTTTAGTTTTATAGCCGCTATGTGGTTAAGTATATACCACCAAAATATTATTATATATCGGTTATATAACCAGTTATATTAAATTCTTTTAGAGCTAGCTTTAGCTGTATAACTACTATATGATTAACTATATAGAATTAAAATATCATCATATACAGATTATATGAAATGTTACTAAAGCAAGTTTTTGTTATGCAGCCGCTATATGGTTAATTATATACCATTAAAATATCATTATATATCAGTTATATAATAAGTTATGTGAATTTTTCTAATGGTAATATTCTAGTTGTATGACAATAATTATATAGTTTTTAATGCGTTAAATATCAGCTCTGTATTTTCAAATTATTATATAGGTGCCTGATCATCAATAAATGTTTGTTACATATATGAGCCGAAAAACTTTACTAATGATAAAGCATCTATATAGTAGTTTGAAAATACAGAGAGAGCTACTTAACATACTAAAAATTACACATTATTGTCATATAACTAAGATATAACCATTAGAAAAATGTATATAAAATAATTATTACTGCAATGTATAATTTAATTACCAGTGATGAGATTTCAGTCCGTTTTCAATAAATAAAACACCAATTTCTATAAACGTCAAATATATTTATAAATAAAAATAATTCGGAACTGTCATAACTAATTGTAACGTAAAATGTTCAGTTTTGTTTTACATAATATTTAAAACTAAAAACTTGAAGATAGAAGTTAATGATATATTCCCGACTTTTGCGAAACGTGTTTGGGAACGTTTAATTCTCGCCTTAGTTCAAAAATATCTTCAACATATTGTAAAAGTTATGGCAGAGTTAACAGTGCTTTTAAGAGAGGACCTGAAAAATAAAACGAATACGATGAACAAAAAATATACATTTATAAATTTATCTTATTAATAATATTGTCATGGGCGTCCATAGAGTAAATTTCAGGGGGGGGGGCAACCAGCCAAAAAAACCGTATGTTACAAAATCACGAAGTTGAGCAGTTGTTAAAAAGCACCGTGGAACCCGACCCCAGGGGGGCAACTGCCCCCCTCGCCCCTCTCTATGGGCGCTCATGAATACTGGTAAAGTTTGTTGAGTAATTGGTGATTTTATATTGCCCTTCATCAACAAAACATTTTTGTTGTCCTTTAACAATAATAAAACCCCTTGTTTTTTATCTGTATCTGGAATTTGCAGACCATATTGATAAAAAAAAACTGATGGTTTGTTGACCGATTTACAGTAGTTTCATTGGTTCCGACTAGTTGATATCTGCGGGAGCAGTTACTGTTTATTTCTTAACAAAAACCTCCCCTTCTATCAAAATTTTTCCGTTGTTTCTTACGTTATCCCATTAAATTTTTCCATAAAGTTATTTTAGTTTTAAATCAAAATAATAAATTTTCCCCATCAACCACCCTTTGAAAAATACAAAGTTTTATGCTTACTAACTTTTTCTTCTGGAACTACACACATCTTTCGTGCTTTGGCCTCTGCTGCTAGAATGGCATTAGCTAGTTCAGACAGTCTGGTGTAAATTAAATCATCCTTGTCACTATATTTGATATCGACGTCACTTTCAACCTAAGAAGTATATTTTACTAGTTATTGGACAAAACTTTTTGGTAATAAAGTACACATCTCATAAGTATACAGTATACACACAAAATTGTATGCTTACCAATTTTTTTTCTGGAAACACATCTTTCATGCTTTGAGCCCCTGCTGCTAGGATGGCATTAGCTAGTTCAGGCAGTTTGGTGTAAGTTAAATCATCCTTGTCACTATGTTCGACATCGACGTCACTTTCAACCTAAGGAGTACATTTTACTAGTTACTGGCCAAAAATGTTTGGTAATAAAGTACACATCTCGTAAGTATACAAACAAAAATACAAAATTGTATGCTTACCAATGTTTTCTTCTGGAACAACACATATCTTTTGTGCTTTGGCCTCTGCTGCTAGGATGGCATTAGCTAGTTCAGGCAGTTTGGTGTAAATTAAATCATCCTTGTCAGTATGTTTGACACCAATGTCAATTTCAACCTAGAAGTACATTTTACTAGTTACTGGACAAAAAATTGTTGGTAATAAAGTACACATCTCGTAAATATGAAAATGTGAGGAAAATTTAACTTTTGTACTTTTTAGCAACTAAAAGGATCCAAAAACTAAACAAAAGAGAGGTTAGGTTAATTTATTAATCCGCTTCTCAACCTTTTGACACTGATCAAAGCATAATATCTATTCTTATCAGGTTAATACTGGGTTAATATCACTCTCGCTACATTTCAATACAGTTAAAAAAAAGTAATACAAATTAAAATCACAATAAAACCTAAAGAAAAGAAGAACATCCTACGCGATGAAAAATAGTACATACCTATTTTCAACTGGTAAAATGATATTAAAAATTGCAAGAAAATAAAACAATCCGCTATTTTTTCACTATATATTATTACAAAAACTGCCTTATCTTGTTAAATATTATTTTTGAAGAAAATTAAGCATTGCGTTAGTGTTCAAGAACCAAAAATATACATCACACTTGTAAACGACAAACTTCATAAGAAAAGCCGCCATGTTCACGATTCGTGTGTGGGAAGGTGAAGCTAGCAAAGCAAAAAAATACTTAGATAATATAAATATACCTTTAAATTAACTTACCTACTTACCTTTAAAACTTTCTAATTATTCCTTTGTTAAAACTAAGTCCATGCTACATTATTGCAAAACTACGGATCTAACAAATAAACAGCATAATAATGTACAATACCGGCGATGTCGCAAAATGCCAAAATAATGCATTACCTATTAATACATAAATGCAAATGGCCGAGTCGCGAATCATATGATGCACGAACACCGAAATTAGACGAGCTGCAATGTCGATGCATTTTGATTGGTTGGCAAACGGAAACCTTGAACAAAATTATAACTTGATCTTCTTGGGACAAAACAACTGGTATATTACCATTATATATTTTTTGTATACTGGCTATACAATCTCTCTAAATGGATCATGTATATAGCTAATTACATTAGCACTATGGAACAAGAATATAGCGGCAGCAAAGTATTTAACAACAAAAGGCATGTTGTATAACGGTTATATTCCTTGGTGCAGCATAACTGATATTCTTGCCACAATACAAAAGTATCGTAAATTTATACAGATGCGTATTTATGGGTATGGAAAATTGTATAACCACAAATATCCTCGTGTCAGGATAACAGTTGTATTGGGGGATTTCTCTCAGTGTAGTGTATTCTCACGTTAGTTACAACGTTATCTTATGGGGAAATAGTACAACCACCCAAAGAGGTTCTGTTAATCAAAAAAAGGATAATTAGACTAATGTTTAAACTAAACACAAAAACTAGTTGCAAACCGATGGATAGGCACAGGTTGAAGAAATTGGCAAAATCTCCATCATATATGGGAAAGAGGTTGTTTACCAGACTACCACCAGGGATGCTCTGCTCTGAAGAACGAGCCGCTACAATTCCCTGCTTGACTGTTCCTAGCAGAACAACAAGAGACGCGTTACATATGCATCCTGTACAGCTACAAAAGCCTAGGACATCCAACTTCTCTCGCTCATTCATACCTAGGGTCTCCAGATTGTGGAACAAACTGCCTGCAGATATTTTCCTTTTCCCTTCCAACGTCCAGTCATTTAAATCCCGTGTCAAACAAAATTCCCCTGTCACATTTGCCACACCCTGTATAGTTGTGTAAAGAAATCGATTTGAGTAGTAAATAAAACTGACAGAACACTGTCAATGCTACCAACAGAATCAACAACAGTTCTAAATTTTCCGTCTTGTCGTGTGGCGGATAAATCATCTGCCACGTCTCGCTATAAACTCTAACCCCCATGTCTTTAACGTTATATGTTATGTTATATGTTATTCTCTCAACAAATAAAACTTTATAAAACGCATCACTGGTCACCGTGAGCCGCATGAGGACTAATATATCTGATCGATTCCATCGCGACGTATCTATTTTGAATAGTTTTAAAATGAGGAATACAGCTAACTGGTGTCTATAATGTCAGTATTTGTAAAACGTAAGTTAGTAATTTAATTCTTGAGGAAATGCTCACGCTAGTGTATAGTGTGTAGAGATCCTGAAATTATTGATTGTACAGTTTTGTTGCTTGTTAGCGGGTACCGGTAAAAGCTCAGTCGGATACCCGGCTATTTGCTGCAATAAGTCATACAGAACGCAGGATATTCGATCATGATTTTATGATTTTTTTCCAAGCAAATCTGAGAATAAAAATTTTTTTAAAGACATATTAATATGATATTTAAAAACCGCAAGGATTAATTTCTTCGCTGATGTCATGCAAACTACCAAAAAACTTGAGAAAAAAGCTGATGGGAGCGATCAGAGGTTCCAAAGTTACTGATAATTTTGCAAATTTATATAGAATGCTATACAACAATTGGCGACACTTTCATGCCGAATGGAATATGGAATACGGGAAGTCCTTGAAATCCTAATAATGCGAATAACCACCTTGGAAATGCGTCTGAGCAAATGTTCGATATTCTCTTGAGGCAGCGTATTCGAGGCAGTTTGACTAGGTGCATTATTTACAGATGTTTCAATTTTTATGACAAGTATTATATTTTTGATTTTCGTCCGGGTGCCTTTCTATTATCGCGAACCTTACCCTTCCTTAGGGCAAGGCTGAAAAAAGGCCACGCTTGAACCGGAATCAAAATGAGTATTCAGTTTTTATGGTTAATTTACACCGTTTTAATATACAGGGTGCATGTATTGGAACCGGAAAATCCTGGTATGAATTCTGATTGAAGAAAAATATTCATAAATGGCGTTCGCACTAATAAGCTGGTTGGGCGTGTCCCTTAAACTTTTTCTAACCAGCGCACAGAGGGGTATTTGACTGGAAAACTTGGTTATAAAGCGATTTTTTTAATTGTGGAATATCCCGGCCTATTTACCTCTAGGAACTCCTAGGTAGACGGCCGATAATAGCGTAATTTACTTATTTTGGTTGTTAAAGAAATTTTTTTAGTTGTTTAATTAAACCAAAAAAAAGTATTGAGTGGGTCTCTAGACTACCCCAGAAGTTACCCAGTTAAATATATGCAGTGAATGTCATAACACCCTGTATTTACATTCAAAGAAAACACTTTTTGTTTCTTGCCTGTGAGCTACTATTGCCAAATCAAAATTCCCTAAAAATACAAGAAATTACACTGCCTTATCGACAGTTATAAAGCTCGTGTACCCGCATATAATTTTTTAAATGCAGCTCTTCGAAAAGCTATTTGTAACTTCAATCCATTTTCCTAAAGCATATCTTTGGCGTAATATCAGAAAATGAAACTTCGTGATATGCATTCTTTTTACCACGAAACTTAAGCACCACTTTCAGAAGGCTATTATTATATTTCTCATTTTATAAGAAAGAAATGATGAACGGTATTATCGTAACGAAAAAGCAATTTGAACTAGATACTTGAGTAAGAACAAATAGAGATTCCTATCTTTTAATGTTATTTGAAATTGGAATTATTAGCAGAAGTGTTTGTCTTAATATCTGGTTATCTGTATCCAGAGGCGTAGAGCGTTAAGTAAGCTCTATACCAGGGGTGGCCAACTTGGTTAGACCCAAGATCTACTGTTCACTGACGACACCCTGTGCGATCTACCAATTACATACTTCTTGAAATCTTAAATGAAACAGCATAGTTCAGTACACAACAGTCTGTTCTACGTATTTATATTTTTTGCCTTGGCACGATCGACTGGACTAATAGCCGCGATCGACCAGTCGATCGCGATCGACCGGTTTGCCACCCCTGCTCTATACAATTATGAGGCTACTTATGCAACGTGCATCACTTTCGGTTCACTTCCATTACCGTGCCGTCGGGGTATCGTGTATCTAGGCAAATAAAACCAATGAAAACAGGTCAACGCAAATCGAAGTACATATTGTTAAGCGATACAAAAATTACGGAATCCATTGTTGTCTTTAGCGGAGTCTCTGCAAATTTTAGATGATGTGGAAATAGTTCTACACAGTCGTTAAATAACGAGAAAGTGATTGTGTTCCAGAAAAATTTAATAGTGTATTAAGAAAAAATGTTGGCCTCGCTAAATTGAGACAAAATATTGATAGTGTTCCCATAGACCCGTTAAGCAGTTTCAAATACAATTGTACCTACGCACAGGTACGTTCGTTCTCTTTCCATAAAATATTTTTTCATCGCTGCGGATATCGCTGAAAGAAACGTCAAAGATGGTTCCAGAAAGCAGCTAAACAAAAATTCCATTCACTGATGAATAGTGAAGAGCTTCCTGAGCGTTATGGTTAGTTAGATATGTCTCAACTGATAACCGTGACTTCGTTTGCTTGATACACGGCACATACAGAATTACACAGATTTGAGACATTTTTTGCCCATTGGTAAAAGCATTGGACCTTTCTAACATCCGGAATATTCATCTTTTCTTTCCTGATAATCACGGAGGAATCAGATTTCTTTTTATTCGTGTTGGCGAAAGTGCATTAGACAAAGACAAATAAAAATAGAATTTGTTCAAATTTTTATCGTACCTTCTTTGCTTGTGGATGTATTGTTGGTTATGTTATATACTTCGAAAGAGTAATCGCAAAATTCTTTTCTTTCCTGATAAAATTCCAAACGGAATCCGATTTCTTTCTATCCTTGTTAGCAAAAGGGGCATTAGTAAAAGACAAATAAAAGCGATGTTGTTACTACTAATAAAAAAGAATAATCAAATATTTTATCACAGCCGTCTTTGTTTGTGCAAGTATTTCTGGTTGTCTACTGTGAAAGTTTAATCGCAATTGTCATAAAAAATAAATTTATGATCTGGCAAAATACTTATGTAAGTTGTATGACTTTATAGCAGAAGATCAAAGGGATAGATACACTTTGTAATGACACTGTGACTTCAGATTTAAACTGAAACCAAACGTTTGTAGGGCGTAATTGTCACTCCTTTCTCAATAACTAAAGAAATCTTCTGTGATGCCCTCTATTCTCAACTTTATATCGGGTCGGCGTTTCTGTTACTCATTCCCATAACGCGCGGTCCAAGTAATGTAAAGAAGAACAAATATTTACCTTGTGTAATATTTCAATAGTTGTTAGTCAGTCCCAGATTCACAGAACACAGGAATTTGAGCTGCCACAATGCTTTATATAGACTTTTTAAGTATATTTTTACACTGCAAAAACAACTTATATTATGGGACAGGCTTCAGATAATATGTCATGTTTATTTACGTTACTCATAACCTAACTTTCTACCAGCTGTAAAAATTTTCGAGTATGAGAGAGAAAGAAGACGAGAGAGACAAAAATGAGAGACAGACATAATTGATCTCTCCGTTGTAAAATCGGTTTCTGCAGAGACTATAAAGAATATATAATGGATGACTGGTGGACAAACAAATTCCTAAGCCATAACCCAGTAAACCCCCAAAATGGCTCAAGGGAGACCCGCTTTTTGGTCCATTTTTGTTACACGCCAATGTTCCTCTATGTATTATTTAGTCTATGGTTTCTGTCATCATTTTCAAATTAAATTGGAAACGGTATAGACCTTCTTTTTAAATTTAAAGCTTTATAGACATTCTGCAAGGAAAAAAAACTTTATATGAAACGGAATGATTTTTTAGAGTATATGCAGAACTAGTCAGCAAGACTGCGGAAGACTAATATCCCCATGAAGGTGCTTCCCATGCTGTTGGCAAAGTAGATGAGAGTTGAACTCACACTACAATTTAACTTTTATAATTGTAATTATCTCGTTGAATCGAGCTATTATTATCCGTTTGTTAAAAAATAAATAAATGGAAGGTTACTGGAGCGTACCCATTTGTTACACTAGGATTGTGCTCCTTTTAGTTGCTTTGCAATGAATTGTTTGAATAAACGAAGAATAAAAGATTCCTTTAATCTTCGCAAATTAAACACTTTTTGTGGCCAGATTCTCCAACGCTAGACCGGTATAATTTGTCAACAAAAGTTTTAAACTGTCAAGTGTAACAATAAGACAATTAAGTTTTATACTGTGAATTTTTGAAGTTTTGTCGCAAAATTTATAAAGAAAAGGGCAATTTTAGTACATATGCTCCACAACATTATTTCATAATACATTCTTAAATACATGTTTAGAGATTTTTTAGAATAAAATAGAGAAAGGTAAACTACAGTTTGTCCCTTCCAATTCAAAAAGCAAATATTTTCCAACATTTTATACTCAAGCAACAAAGAAATTTGTTAAAGAAAAAGATGAGATCCAGAAAAGGTGGCGTAAAGAATAATATAATGACTCTACCTAATTTGTTTAAAACCCGATGTAAAGTTTTGATTGCGAGTGACTTTAATAAATATAGCAAATCCGTAGATAATGACTTAATTCAGAGTCCTAGAAGATTTTGGAACTATTCGTCTGTTGAAAAGCAGTTGGTGAGTGGGATTCCCACAACTGGGGTGACACTCATTATGCGAGGGGTGGCTCCGAGGTGAGCAATGTCTTCGGGGCGTACTTTGAGGATGTTTTTGTGCCGGAGCGCTATCAGTTCAACCCGCACTCCGTTTCTCGGATCTCCACTATATAATATGGATCTTCGGGGGGTTGTTCTCGAAAGGAATCAAGTTTTAAAATTTTTGCAAGGTCTTGATCTCCATAAAGTTTCCGGGCACGACAAATCTATATTTATAAAAAAGTGTGCCCAATCCCTTTGTGTCCCGCTGACCTTTCTATTCAACCTATCTTTGAGTCTGGGTCAATTTCCTGATAGATGGAAGACTGCCAAGGTCGTTCCTATTTTTAAGAATGGTCAGAAGAATGATGTTAACAATTATCGATCAATAAGCATAATCTCTATCATGCCCAAACTTTCGGAAAAGTTAATTTACGAGTATCTTTTTTCATAAGTAAATAATGTGATAATTTTAGAGAAGCATGGCTTTTTTCGAGGTCGTTCTCTGGAAACAAATTTGTTTATTGTGAATCGGGTTCAGGTGGATGCCGCCTATAGGTAGCAACTTCAGCAAGACTTTTGATAAAATAAGTCACAACATCTTGAGCCGGTTTGCTGAGGTCGGTGTGGGCGGAAGTCTTCTCAGATGGGTTGAATCTTATATCAAAAATCGATCACAGTTTGTCTCTGTACAGGATTTCTTTTCCCGATCTTTTGTGATCAAAGCCTGGGAATATATTGCGACGAGAACGACCTTTTTCTTAATCTGGATAAATGTGCTTCAATGACATTCTCTCGAAATCTGAATCAAATACCCCGAGCCTATCAATTAAAAAATAACCTCTTACAGAAAGTGAGTACCATAAAGGACTTGGGTGTTATCTTTGAATATAAATTAATTTTCAGCCTGCATGTGGATTCTGTTGTCAGCTCTGCTCTTAGCATGTTGGGGTACGTTACCCCAAAATGCAAACCCTTAAAAAATGTTAGGCCAATCATCTGCTTGTTCAACTCCTCTGTTTTGAGTAAATTAAGTTTTGCCAGTATTGTCTGGAGTACGAGGCAGGCGACCTATGTTGATCGAATAGAGAATGTTTAAAATAGATTTCTAATACATCTTGAAAAAGGGCTTTGTCATTCCTAATAACGATATCGCTCTCGCTCCGACTTAATGTCTCTGGGGGACCGAAGAGTGATGTGAGATTTGTTCTTTCTGTATAAAATTGTCAATAACATAATACAAAGCTCAGATATTCCTGCTGAGATTTGCGTCAATGCCCCCCAGAGGTCTCTAAGGGCAAATTAATTGTTTTACTTACAGTTTAGGCATACTTATTCAGCTCAGAATTCATAAACCTGAAATATTTTCTTTGCATTCTCTACATAAATTAAATATGTAGGCGGTTGTTTTTACAATTTATTTTATTTATGAAGAAATAGAAAGATTTTCTGATTGGTTGATGTGTTACAAAGAGGAAAAAATAAATCAGATAGAGTATGTGCTCCTAAATGTGGATGTTTTTTGTATTGCATAACAAACATGATTAGCTTTAGCTCAAGCTTCACGTTAACATGTAGATTGACACTTATTTTTCCTTATCTCTTGAGGTCACTTGTGACTGAGGGTAAATGGCTACTTGTTAAATTGTAATAAATTATAGCTAGTAGTAAAACATTTTTTTAAAAGTATACTAGTAGGTAATGTTCTTCAAAATAAAATTTGTGGGCTTCACTTCCTTAAACGACTTATGCAATAAAAAATAGATGCATATTCCTTATTGCAATGATACAGGCATATGGTGGTACTATCATTATAAAGTGAGGAAAATGTGACTTGGGCACATCTTGGATTTTTAAATTAATTTTTTATTGCAGATAACGGAGCAACAATGAAAAAATTTTTTATAATAAGCGTCGTACATCACTAAAATTAACACCGTTAAAATTCATAGCCACTATACCATAACCGGTATGCAAAATTCAAAAAATTATTCATGCTACCTCCCTATCAGCGGAAAAATAACATTATTCCGTCGTCCTACGGCTATTTCATTTATTATTATGTCCGTTTTATTGACATAAACATAGACTGAGCAGAACGAACGTCGACATTATGTCTTCGAGACATTATTTGTTTCGCAACCTCCGTCATACAACGTTGTTAAAATATCATCCGTTTTGGATTATGGGTTGGACATGTTATGAAAATCGAGACTCATTGTGGAATAGAAAGATATTAAATGCTGTTTACATTACCCTAAGACCTTTTTTCCAACGGAAGTCAACAGTACTCGCAGGGGCAGAAAAAGAAAGGGTTTGCATGATTGTAGGTAGTGGTGGACAGAGTCCAAATTGGAATTAAGCCTGCAGATGTTGGCAAAGGTTACTATACTTTTGGAATTCTTCGATGGTGGGCCCCCCTGAGCCCCCTCGCCCGGAGATCCGAATGGAGGGGTAGTTTACCTTCGGAATTTTTTACCCCTGGGAGCGCCATCATCATTTTCAAATTTGTTTTTTTAAGATGTATATAGTTAGAAGAAAGTAGGATTAGAAGTGACAGAGAAAGAAGAGAAAGGATGACAGTGTAAAGAGGAAAGGAAAAGAAAAAATCTACTAACGCACCCAGGGCTGGAAACATCCGCTAAGATTTCACCAGTATTTAAGTGGGTGCGTGAGGTAGTACCTCATCGGTTGAGGAAAAGCTCCTCTACCACCTACCAAAATCTGTTACCATAAGCTATATGCAGTTTTTTCTTGCAAGTAACTTTTTCCATTGTTCATTTCCAACCTAAGTGCGCGGTGTTCTGTTAAAGCGTTACTTAAACAAATTCAAGAATATTTCATGCCAACGAAATTTCTTAAAAGCTGTTTCAATCAAGTAGACGCTGAAAATGTCCACTCCCAACCTCCATGCAATTATAAAGGCACTGTTCGAAATGTTCGCGAACATTATGAAGCATTTCGGGAGTTATTTGTTGGCACTCGTACACTATTCGGAGTCGCAAGTCTTCTAAAGAATG
The DNA here is from genome assembly GCA_963971165.1 of Philopedon plagiatum. Taxonomy (NCBI): domain Eukaryota; kingdom Metazoa; phylum Arthropoda; class Insecta; order Coleoptera; family Curculionidae; genus Philopedon; species Philopedon plagiatum. The sequence goes on from OZ020194.1 coordinate 4,504,455, forward strand.
GGGCTGCATAAATTTTTGTTTTTAAATTTCCAGTGGCAATAGATCAGGAGATCGTGCAGGCCATTCAATAGGATCTCTTCTCTTAATCGATCTTCCTGGAAAATTGTCATCCAGATAATGCCTTACAGGAAATGCATAATGTGGGGTGCTCCTTCTTGCTGAAAAATTAGATTTTCTGGCCGAAGACGGTCTTCTGCAATAGCATTCGGTAGTGGTTTCCAGCAACTCTAGGTACATTTCACCAGTTATATTGCCAGGAAGAAAATGCGGTACCCAAAAATTCCAGACCACACATTTAATTGTTCTGGATGTTGAGTATGTACTAAATAGGGAACTTGGGCGGACTATACTAAGGTACCGTAGGTTGTATATCGCAAAGCCGACTCACACACCCAGTGCTAGAAACATTCATAGGGTTTTCACTAGCCCTTTTAAGGTGGTACCTTATGCAATAGCTAGTGTTTCTATCGTAAATAATTTATGTTTAAGATAAATTGGATATAATTGCACCAATAACTAGAAATCCACTTTAGAGAATGTAATAAATGCTTTATAAGTTTTGGTAATCTAAGGTTTCATGCATGGGCGCACACAGGATATTGTCTTGGGGGGCTGATTTATATTGGGGGGAGGGGCTGAATAATGCAATTCGGTGAATTTCTTCAGTTACTGTGCATTTTTAAAAATTTTTGTGTGTCTGGGATGTTGGTTTGGGGAGGGGGGCTGTAGCCCCCTAGCCTCTCCCCTGGGTGCGCCACTGGTTTCATGTTACTGTTTCATAGATACTGTAGTAACTACAGCACCTATTTTATATTTTTTGTGGTGATTATTTGTAGGTAAATAATTTCTTGGCAAAACTAGGCACATTATTAAAAATCCTTTCTTGATTAAAAATAGTATATTACATAACAAGTGTTGAAAGTGACATTTTTCACACGAGTGGGAATGTTGTCGCACGAGGCGACAGCCGGGTGCGATAATCCCACGAGTGTGCGAAAATTACTCTCACACGAGTAATGTACCATATTTTTCCTACGACCACAAAAATATTTACAAAAAAACCTCAATTTCTTTCTTTTAAAACCCTCACTTTCAACACTAATATTTTCATCAAGTCTTTTTTCTTCAAATTTAAAGTGTACGGGCTGGGGTACGGGTCCGAGCGTATTTTGATTTATTTATTTACAAAAGAAAATAAATTTCCTGGAAAGTTTTCGGTGGGCCACCCTGTACATATATGGAAAACTGTCTTATTATTAATTCCAAAAAAGAAAGTTACTTTTTATAAAAAGTTCTGCATACTGAGAAACTGACATTAAACTAATAAGACTTGGGAGCATTTACAGAACGGTAAGAAAATGAAAAAATTCATAATTTACCCAAGAGAGAAGTCCTCTTACGTTCAGATTTACTAAGAAGGTTTAAGATTTAGTACTGGTTTAAATTAACGACTTATGGTTGATCAGTTAGGTTTTGACCTGTTACTGTTAATAAGTCGTCATAAAAACATGAATTATTCTGACATCTTGGAACGGGTTGCTAGAATGAATTTGGTTCCATTAAATTGCCGCGAGTACGTACTTAAATAGCACTTTTCTTTATAAATTTGCGAGAAAACGCATAGTATAAAACTGAGTTGTCTTATTCTTACACTTGTCAGTTTACAACTTTTGGTTGTCAAATTAGACCGGACTAGCGTTGGGGAATCTGGCTCTTAATTTTTATTTTAGAGTAAAATGTAATGATAAAATGTTACTTATTGTTAGCCGACTCCTACTCTTTGACTGCAAAACCATTATTCCTAACTATATTTGGCAACAACCTGTCTAAAGTTATGTCTTTTATCAGCAATATAAGGTTTATCGGCTAGTTTTTTTGAATCTATTTCATTTTTTCCTTTTGCCCAGAACTAAGCTCATTATGTCCAATTTCTGCAGCGATAAATTTTAAAAATGACCGTTCCTGCAAGTGCAACTTATCAATTTGCTTTACTTTTGCCGTTAAAATCCTTAAGATCGCCGCCGGTGCATTTATTTCCTCTCAATTATTTCTACATTATTTATTTTTTCACTTTGTTGTAAGCTCGGGATATTTGTTCGGCAAACGGTGGACGTAAAATAAATTGTTTCCAATTATGTTAGTGTTTCGCTCTGTTTGGTTTCGTATACAGGGTGTTAAATTGTGCACACGCGTTCTCAACCGAAGAATTTACGATACCTGCACTATTGGACAAAAGTAGAGAAACAAAATGGTTATTTATTTAAATTCCAGTAATTTTTTTATACGCCTGTGTCTGGTATTTAATTTCAATGAAAGTCTTTTCTTACAATCTCACTAATATCTTATAACAATCTGGTAAATTTTAAACACTATCTACAGGGACAAATAATTATAAAAATCAAAGAAGTCAAAAATAAATGCGACGAAAGTAAAGCAACAAATTCAATTTAACGCTATTTTATTTTAAAGGATACAACAAACAAAATATAAAACATTTGAAGATCACAGCAACCTGAATAAATGTGTTAATAATAAATTAATAGAACTTCCATTATTATTACTTATACTTTGCTGATAACGTCGCGACATTGGGGCAATCAAATTTTGAATTACAGGAAGATTTATCCAAACCTCATTGACTTTGTTCACCAACGATTGTTTATTTGGAAACAATAATTGTATGCGATTAATAAAAAAGTAAGATGAATATTTTCTTGAACACAACCCAACCCCTATTTTGCTCCACCTCCTGGGGTGTTTTATTAATAATTTATTTCTTCCACAATTGTTCGCCTCAGTCCTTCTAAAGTGTTAAATGTCTTCTGGTTATGCACTCGATCTTTGAGCCATCTCCAGAAAAACCTATCCATCAATGTGAGATCAGGGCTATTTAGGACACCACCGAATTGAACTACTTTTACCAATCCAAGTCTGATACTTTTGATTTAAAATCTGAGTCACATTTGGCGTGTTGTATGCAGGCGCACCATCTTGTTGCCAAATAGCTCAGTTGAGAATAAAGGCCCTAACACCCTGTCACCAATAGCGCCACACTAAACACTGAAAGCTTTCCACCCTGAAGTTCTGATGGCCCTTACAACACGAGAGTTTCCTTGACCCCAATAATGGGTATTATTTCTGTTATAGACACGTTTGTAGCAAAGCAAGCCTCAGTCTTTTGAGTTTATTTTCTTCAGAAAGCTGTTGAACTTTACGGAACTTATCAGGCTTACATTTCAACTTTTTTTAGGGTGCTTTGGGCTCTGTAAAATGTAGTGTTTAATGCTTGCCGGTACAGACTTAGTCGGGTTTTTATTAAAATAAGGCAGAACATCTAGCTGAATGTGTTCGCTAGGTTGGCGTGCTGTCCTATATTTCTTTTGAAATCTTGATAATTGATTATTTTCCTGCAGGTCCTTACAAAGGTGATTAGGCTTTGAACTTGCCGGTTCTTCCACATAATGTCCTTGCTTCCCTCTTATTTTTATTGCATATTATATTATATACGTTGTAAATAACGTAAAATCAAAAAAAAGCCCTCAAAGTATGCCGTGGAATTAATTACGCATGTCTTGATAGTCTTGAAAGGAACATAGGTAAAAGGTATAGGTGAATGAAAAATTGCAAAAATTAAATATGATGATCACGGCAGAACAAAAAGCTTTTATGATCAAAAGTTACTTTAGAAATAGTAGAAAGGTTGATGGCCAGTGGGTTTATTCAACATGGAATGCCAAGAGCCATTCAGGATTTTCAAATAAAATTTCCACACATAGTCATGGATTTCGACCAGTTTCGCCAAGTTTTGACTAGATCTGTGACTTTGTTTAAAGAAACAGGAAGTGTGGATAGAAAGGAAAGCAGTGGGAGGCCCAAAGTTCGCACTGCACAAAACGTAGAAGAATTGAAGCAAATTGTTAATAAACACCCACAAACCCCTATTCGGCGTTTAAGCCAGCAAGTAAATGTATCCTACGGAACCTGCAATATAATCCTGAAATGTGACCTTGCATATGCACGCTTATCGTCTAAACTCATTCCAAGAATTGCTACCAAACGACAAGCCGCAGCGAATTCAATTTTCAGAGTGGTTTATGGGTAATTTGCATAATAATGAAAACGTAATTGAAATTACTGACGAGGCATGGTTTTACCTCTCTGGTGATGTCAATTCTCAACAAATGAGAATGTGGAGTTCTGAAAATCCACGTTTCTTTATAGAGAAGCCTCTGCATTTAGAGAAAGTTGGCGTGTGGGCGGCCATATCGAGAAGAAGGTTAATTGGACCGATACCGCAAGAGATGCGACAATACTACTTCCAGCAGGACGGCGCACCAATTCACGTAAATCTTGATAATTTAAATATTTTGGAAGAATTTTTCGAAGACCGAATCATTACGTTTCCGGATGTACAAATTTACAATTTTTCTAATTTAAACATTTTTCTATCTTTTAAATAAAAAAACTTATCTATTGGTCCAAACATAATCAACAACCCTGTACATACCAGGACTCGGTTCTGCAGTCACTAGTTATAAGTACTAACCATTTTCTCACGAAGAGATACAGGTATTTCATCACGTAGTTATTTTTAATAGACCATTATAACATTAAAAATATCTGAAGGACCTCTCTACACGTCCTTTAATAATGACATTATGTAAACATGGTACCACCAGTACCACTGTAACAATGCAGAGTACTGTTCTTTTACCAAAGAGCCTCTTACCTAAAGAATTTCGCTGATAGATTTGATTGATCAGCTCAGCTTGAGTACTACTTTGATTTCTAAATTGCCTGGGATGATCATGTTCATGTCTTATTACTATTTCATTAGATCTTTTGATATTAAGTTTGGATTGCACAAAACCTCTTGCATAAAAACATCTTCCTAACGAATATGTAATGTAGATACATACATAAATGAACTGTATCGGGTCGTCGGAAATTTGATTTCTTTTTTATATATTTGGCAATACGGAATACGGAGGTATTTATTATTACATAAATCGTTTAAGGAAGGCATTACAAACGCAAAAATTTTATATTGAAGAAAATTATTAGGATAATTTAACTAAAAAAATGTTTTGATTATCGATATAATTTATTACAATTTAAAAAGCTTAAAAAGATATTGCATGTTAAAGAGTGGCAAATTTTCAGTCTACAAGACCTAAAGTTGAATAGGTTTGTTATACAACACAAAAAACGTCCACATGTTCTAGTGTCACATACTCTATCCGAAAAATGAGCACTTTTTCAACAAAATGTGTTTTCTTATATAGATTTTACTCACCACTAGGAGATGACACTATAGCAATTCAATTTTTAACTTTTATCGCTTAATCTATCGCTACATAACGTGGTCCATTTCATAGTTGATTAGCTAATATTTTGGGCAGTTTCTATATATATATTATATATATATATATATATATATATATATATATATATATATATATATATATATATATATATATATATATATATATATATATATATATATATATATATATATATATATATATATATATATATATATATATATATATATATATATATATATATATATATATATATATATATATATATATACATATACATATGTTACGCCGAATTTGCGTAATTGCCGATTTCATGTAATAGGCAAAATAATGTCCCAACACATGAACTGGGCACACACGCCTTTGCCGATTACGTGAAATAGGCAATTGCGCAAACTAAACATTTGATTTTTTAAATTAGAGGTTATCGGAGGGCACCCCTTCGCCTGCGAGGAAAGAGACTTGTCAGGGCCCCTAACCAGGTGCTAACCCTGTTCCGACCTTAGGGTGCCCTCCGATTCGCTTGGCCAAAATTTACCTGTACGATTAGCGCATTAGAACTATGTGCCTATTGCTTGAAATAGGCAAACTCAAGTTAAATAACTGCCTATTACATGAAATCGGCAAAAATTTGCCGATTACATGAAATCGGCAATTACGCAAATATATATATATATATATATATATATATATATATTATAATATATATATATATATATATATATATATATATATATATATATACATATATATATATATATATATATATATACATATATATATATATATATACATATATATATACAGGGTGATTCACGGTCGATGGTAGGTTAGACGTTTATGGAGAACGGAACGCGGGATTTTTTTGAAAATTTGGCAACGTGGGTAATTAGCTATGCTCTGTCCATCTAAAATATTTTCAGCATTGCGACGTTGCCGCTTCTATCAAAAAGTCCTAGCAACTTTATTTTTTTAAATGGAACACCCCATATATTAATAAATTTTTAGAATCGCTCTTTTATTACAATACTTTTTTGTTAATATTACCCTATACCTATCTCTATCGGTTTTCGAGATAAAAATTAGTTTGTGTTAAATATGGTCCAAAACATGGCCCTAATTACACGTAAGTAAATTAGTGCTCTCAATTCATGGAAAGTTGATATTTTGGCGGTAGTTTAGACAGACCCGATGTATTTATTTTTCACCATGAAATCGACTCCATATCATACAGGGCGTGCTAAGATTACTATTATTTCCGTTGTTCATAAAAGGGGTCAAATGTTCGTTTTTTTAAATGAAACCCCCTGTATATTAATCAATAAATTGAAAGACGAAGAAAAACGCTTTAAGATGGTACATCATATTCCTATACCTAAATCATCAAGTTTTCTTAATAAAAGCGCTTTTTTGTGAAAAAAAAAATAAAGACTTTAATTTTAAGTAACCATGGATATCAAACATCAAAATATCAAACTTACGACATTTTGACGACTGTGTTTAAAAAAATCTCCCAAAATGAACGCAGATAATCATTATTCAAACGAAGTTCTTATGAAATTATTTATTTTACACGGACAATGTGATCAAATCATTGCCAGAACTTGCAGAAAATTTAACCAAATGTATCCTGAATTGACACAAATGAACGAAAGGAAGTTTGTAAGATTACAAAATAATTTCATTAACTATGGCTCAAATTTAAAAGCGCCTCTAACATTACCAAAACCTGTTACTTCAAATGAAGATAATATTGTCAACGTTTTGGCATATTTTTATGCATATCCAGAGGCTTCCATTCGTAGTGCAGAAAAAGATTTGGGTGTATCATATGCTTCAATACAACGAATTTTGGGAAATCACGAAATGCATCCGTTTAAATTTACTAAAGTGCAAGCCCTCAAAGCAGAAGACTTTGAACGTAGAGTGCATTTTTGCGAAACCCTTTTAATACGTATACAAGAGGATCCGGAGTTTTTGTCAAAAATCATTTGGAGCGACGAAGCAAAATTTACAAGGGATGGGATTTTTAATAGAAGAAATAAGCATTTTTGGGCTGATCATAATCCTCACGTGACAAAAGAAATGGGATTTCAAGAAAAATTTGACCTAAATGTTTTTTGTATTTTAAAAAAGCACAAAATTAGCTTTTTTATTTATGATGCCACTTTAAATGCTGAGAGATATCTCGAAATACTAAGGACGACTGTTACCGATTTCGTCGAAAATTTATCTTTAGAGGATTATAGGAATTCGTGGTTTCAACTGGACGGAGCGCCAGCTCATTGCACCCAGGAAGTTTCCAGGGTACTTTATGAAATATTTGACGATCGTTGGTTTAGGCGCTTAGGGCCGTGGGATTGGCCACCGAGATCCCCCGATCTCACGCCGCTTGACTTTTATTTATGGGGTGTTTTAAAAGAAAGAGTGTACAGTACTCCAGTGCCTACCAAAGAAGAACTGCGACGGCGAATAGTTCGGTGTATTGAAGATCTGGATCCCCATGAAATTGAAAAAGCAACTACGAGTCGCGTACAAAAGCACATACTAAAATGTTTAGAATGTAATGGACAACATTTCCAGCATTTATTGTAAAAATTTCTTATTTTGTTTACAGTTTTGTTTTTTGAACCTTCCTAATTTTGTTATTTAATTTATTTTCACATGTTAATGAAATTATTTTGTAATCTTACAAACTTCCTTTCGTTCATTTGTGTCAATTCAGGATACATTTGGTTAAATTTTCTGCAAGTTCTGGCAATGATTTGATCACATTGTCCGTGTAAAATAAATAATTTCATAAGAACTTCGTTTGAATAATGATTATCTGCGTTCATTTTGGGAGATTTTTTTAAACACAGTCGTCAAAATGTCGTAAGTTTGATATTTTGATGTTTGATATCCATGGTTACTTAAAATTAAAGTCTTTATTTTTTTTTTCACAAAAAAGCGCTTTTATTAAGAAAACTTGATGATTTAGGTATAGGAATATGATGTACCATCTTAAAGCGTTTTTCTTCGTCTTTCAATTTATTGATTAATATACAGGGGGTTTCATTTAAAAAAACCAACATTTGACCCCTTTTATGAACAACGGAAATAATAGTAATCTTAGCACGCCCTGTATGATATGGAGTCGATTTCATGGTGAAAAATAAATACATCGGGTCTGTCTAAACTACCGCCAAAATATCAACTTTCCATGAATTGAGAGCACTAATTTACTTACGTGTAATTAGGGCCATGTTTTGGACCATATTTAACACAAACTAATTTTTATCTCGAAAACCGATAGAGATAGGTATAGGGTAATATTAACAAAAAAGTATTGTAATAAAAGAGCGATTCTAAAAATTTATTAATATATGGGGTGTTCCATTTAAAAAAATAAAGTTGCTAGGACTTTTTGATAGAAGCGGCAACGTCGCAATGCTGAAAATATTTTAGATGGACAGAGCATAGCTAATTACCCACGTTGCCAAATTTTCAAAAAAATCCCGCGTTCCGTTCTCCATAAACGTCTAACCTACCATCGACCGTGAATCACCCTGTATATATATATATATATATATATATATATATATATATATATATATATATATATATATATATATATACAGTGACCGGCAAAAAGTTCGCAACATATGGGAAAAATTTTTATTAGGAGAGTATCGGAAAAACTTTCCCAGGGGATCGGTTCTGCATGTCCGATAACCTAAAAATCGATTTTGACATACGTCACGTGACCACTGGTATAGCGTCAAATTAAAAAAAAAATTGTTAATTTCCAAAAAGTGAGGTTAGTTGACGAGATATCAAAAAAAGTTATTTGAAAAAATTGCTTAGAATTAAATTCTAGGTCCTTGTGCAAAATTTTAAGATTTTATTTAAAAAAATTGGAAAACTCAATTTTTTTTAAATATTTTTTTATCGATTTACAAATTTCCGGTTTTTTTCGTTTAGATAGCTTGGCTAATGTAAAGCCCATGTATCTGGATGAAAATAAACGAATGTAGTAGTTTTTTCTACAATTGACAGGACAAAATTAAAAAAAACAGGGTTTCGCCGGACGCTAGCTGTTGCAATGATTTGTATCTAGCAGCAGTGTCAAAATTTTAGAGACATTTCAATGAGATTACATTGAGAAAACCTTAATCGTCTTAAATATATCTGAAGTTCGACTTTTTGTAAAGTTAAGGGGATTAAAATAGATAATAAACAAAAAATTACCTGTTTATTTAATCGAAATTTTATAAACGAAAACCAATGTAAGAAAAACTTAAAAGTAGTCAAATTCTGTACTAACAACACAAAAAATCATTGTTTTTCCTTGGGTGCACAAAATTTAAAACTCAGTATGACCACCATTTCTCTCCATACATACTGTTGTTCTCGAGCGCAACTCTCGATTAACATTTCGGAGCATTTTACGATTTATTTGCAATACACAATTTATAATGACATTCTCTAAATTTTGTATATTCCTAAAGGGTCGATGTTTGTACACAGGGTTCTTTAGGTATCTCCACATAAAAAAATCTAACGGAGTCAGATCTACAATTCTACAATTGACAGGACAAAATCGAAAAAATAGGTGTTCGCCGGACGCTCGCTGTTGCAATGGTTTGAATCTAATGAAATGACTGTATCAAGATTTTATTAAGATTTTTCGCACATAAATTTAACAACCAGGTCTATTTAGTTGTACTTAAAACTACCAAAGCAGGCTCTGAAATTAAAACAACCAAATAATCTAGTAGGTTAAAAACAACAGAAAAATGTCAAACAAATTATAATTTGTTTGATTTCAACCTATGTCATTGGTTTATGTCTCGCATCTTACTAAGTTTGATATTTTACATAAGTTTATTAATATTTTATTCCTTAAAATGGCACCCACACTACTTCTTCAGGAAAAGATAGAAATTATTTTAATTTCTGGAGATAATTACAAAAGCCATAGAGAAACAGCAGCAATTTTTAATGAGAGGCACCCCGATAAATCCCTCCATTATTCCACAGTATCTCGTCTAGTCAATAAATTTAAAGAAACGGGATCGGTAGAAAATCAGTATAAAGTTTCCCATGAAAAACCGGTAACAGGTGACGAAGGTTCTCTGGATGTGTGTTTGTCGATCACAAAAACACCCCAATTAGCAGTTAGTCAAATATCGGAGATCACTAACATTCACGAAAGATCTGTGCGGAGGATATTAAAAGAAACAAATTTCATCCGTACAAACCTAAATTTGTACAAGTATTAAAAGATAGGGATTATGACGCCCGCTTCGATTTTTGTGCCTGGTTCCAGGGTATGATTGAGGAAGATTTTAATTTCCCAAAGAACGTTCTTTTCTCGGATGAAGCTACATTTACCTCTAACGGAACCGTCAGTTCACAAAACTGTAGATGGTGGGCCACCGAAAACCCAGACTTTGTAATTCAGAGTAAAGACCAATATAGTTTTAAGGTTAATGTGTGGTGCGGAATTTTCAACCTCAGAATAGTGGGACCTTTTTTCTTTAGAGACAATTTAAATTCAGAACGATATTTAGAATTTCTACAAACTGAGATATCTGACTTTTTAGACAATTTGTCATTAGCCGAAAGAAGAAATTTATACTTTCAACAAGACGGAGCTAGCATTCATTCCACAAATGAGGTGAAGAGATGGCTGGATCAAGAATTTGGAAACCAGTGGATAGGACGGTTTTCTGAAAATCCGTGGCCTGCGAGAACACCAGATCTGACTCCGTTAGATTTCTTTATGTGGGGATACCTAAAGAACTCTGTATACAAACATCGACCCTTTAGGAATATACAAAATTTAGAGAATGTCATTAGAAATTGTGTATTGCAAATAAATCGTAAAATGCTCCGAAATGTTAATCGAGAGTTGCGCTCGAGAACAATAGTATGTATGGAGAGAAATGGTGGTCATACTGAGTTTTAAATTTGTGCACCCAAGGAAAAACAATGATTTTTTATGTTGTTAGTACAGAATTTGACTACTTTTAAGTTTTTCTTACATTGGTTTTCGTTTATGAAATTTCGATTAAATAAACAGGTAATTTTTGTTTATTATCTATTTTACTCCCCTTAACTTTACAAAAAGTCGAACTTCAGATATATTTAAGACGATTAAGGTTTTCTCAATGTAATCTCATTGAAATGTCTCTAAAATTTTGACACTGCTGCTAGATACAAATCATTGCAACAGCTAGCGTCCGGCGAAACCCTGTTTTTTTTAATTTTGTCCTGTCAATTGTAGAAAAAACTACTACATTCGTTTATTTTCATCCAGATACATGGGCTTTACATTAGCCAAGCTATCTAAACGAAAAAAACTGGAAATTTGTAAATCGATAAAAAAATATTTAAAAAAAATTGAGTTTTCCAATTTTTTTAAATAAAATCTTAAAATTTTGCACAAGGACCTAGAATTTAATTCTAAGCAATTTTTTCAAATAACTTTTTGTGATATCTCGTCAACTAACCTCACTTTTTGTAAATTAACAATTTTTTTTTTAATTTGACGCTATACCAGTGGTCACGTGACGTATGTCAAAATCGATTTTTAGGTTATCGGACATGCAGAACCGATCCCCCGGAAAAGTTTTTCCAATACTCACCTAATAAAAATTTTTCCCATATGTTGCGAACTTTTTGCCGGTCACTGTATATATATATATATATATATATATATATATATATATATATATATATATATATATATATGGGGTGTCTAAAATAGGTGATACCACTATTGCTAGCTCCGAAATGGTAAAAGATACGAGGTCGGTTAAATTAGAGAAAATGTGCCATTTCTAGTCCCTATTCATATTCCGTTTACGCAGTTGCCAAATTCTCTATAGTTTCTTATATACAGGGGATTTTTTAAAAATAGTCAAAAATTTAATTCTTAAATATCTCGAAAACTATTATAGTTAGAAAAAAGTTGTTTTTACATAAATCACACGATTTTTTACCTTCTCTAAAGTAGCGTTATTGTTTTGTTTATACCATTTGTTTTTACTGAGTTACTGATGCCAACTTGTATTTTTCAAATACGGACCTGGATTTTTTGCTGAATTTTTTGAAAGAATACTGCATACCCTTTACAACTATGTATCACTTGATTATGGTTTTCGACGTTTTGATCAAGAATAATATCATCAGGATTTTCTATCGATACGGACCTGGAATTTTCCATGTTAAGGCACAATTTCACAACCTATCGCTGTGGTTTAAATTATTCAACTGATTAATTTTAAACCATGTTCATGATTACTAACCAGAACCCTTTGGTCATTAAAGTTTGTCAAACTGCACTTAAGCCAATGAGTTATTGAACGCAAAAGTTTAGCAGACTCAGATCAGATAACTATTGGTTAAGTTTACAACATATTGTAAAAGGCACCCTTGATGATACGTCTTCATTACTTACGTTTTTAATATTTTCGTATCCAAAAATCACCTTTCAGTTCAAAAGATAATAATAAATAATCCTATTTTACCTACTGGTTTCATTTCTGCTGCAACTCATTCTGCTGGTACAGTTGAATTACTGGCTTTGAAAACAAACCATATTATATCAAATTAATGACCTTTAACTATATTCTAGCATAAAACCGTTGTCACATTTACTGGGTTCGGATTATAAGGAATTCGAATCTAAAATCCGTTTTCTGCTTTATTTTTTGACGTTGCGTTGAATTATAAGTATAACATATGGACGGGCGGACGAACAGGTTGATGGACGCGATTGGACTGACCACACGAAGCCAATCACGCCTCTAAGAATTAATTATTAGGATTTGTTATAATTAAAACTAAGCTTATGCTTTTTTCAGGCAATTTTACAAACTTGAGGGTCCTGGTTAGTAATCATGATTATAATTACAATTTACCAGTTAAAACAATTTAATCCATAGTTTCTGATTCTGACCTAATTGTCTCCATAGTAGGTCGTGAAATGGCGCATTAACTTGAAAAATGCCAGGTCCGTACTGGTAGAATATCCTGATGATGATACTATTCTTCACCAAAACGTCGAAAAACATAATCAAGTGATACACAGTTGTAAAGAGTATGAAGTATTCTTTCAAAAAATGCAGCAAAAAATCCAGGTCCGTATTTGAAAAAAACAAGTTAGTATCAGTAACTCAGTAAAAACAAATGGTCTAAACAAAACAATAACGTTACTTTAGAGAAGGTAAAAAATCGTGTGATTTTTGTAAAAACAACTTTTTTCTAACTATAATAGTTTTCGAGATATTTAAGAATTAAATTTTTGACTATTTTTAAAAAATCCCCTGTAGATAAGAAACTATAGAGAATTTGGCAACTCCGTAAACGGAATATGAATAGGGACTAGAAATGGCACATTTTCTCTAATTTAACCGACCTCGTATCTTTTACCATTTCGGAGATAGCAATAGTGGTATCACCTATTTTAGACACCCTGTATATATATAACAAACTTTACCGCTATGTTAAACTGAATCAAGATTTAACGCTGGAATAAAAATTTCGTGCAACTGGTATTAGTAATATTACATCACGCCTGATAACAAAAATAATTACATAATATCGTAAAATTTGAAATAAACTGTCGAAAATAAATATAAAATTGAATTAAAAATGCATATTTTCTTTTTGTGGGTTGCAAGGTCTTTCATCTTAAAACAAATCTATACAAGGCTTATCATAATTTAGGAATGTATTAAAATTTTTCATAATTTATTTTTCCTTCTTCGGACTGTAATAAAAATAGTAAGCTAATCCTCAAAAATCCTAATTTATGATCCATTACACGGTTCCGTGTAACTTCTTATAAATACCGTTCAAACTCACTATTTAACGTCTTCCATATTTGAAAAAATCCCGCTTTACATGTAAATGAATATCAAACAAGTCTTTGTCACGCGATTGTGCCATAAATTTTTCATTTTGTAAAAACTGGACACAGAGAAATAAGACATTACGTTTATTCTTGGGAGGCACAGAATCCCCTTATGTTTTATTTATCGGACAAAGATATGAACATCGTGTACAGTGCTCGCCAGAAAGTATGCAGCGTATTTTTACATGTCGAGTGACTATAATTTGTTAAAATGTACCTGATATAGAAAAAATGCGAAAAAAGCTTTTTATCATAATATTTAAAAGCGTAATGAAGCATACTTCTGGATTTACTTTTTAAATAAATCGACAATTTTAGAAAAATAACAAGCTTGTTTATTTTATCAAAAAGTAGGGACATGACAGTTATGTTTCAACAATAATATTCTACGGATGACCATTCTTGCGTAAAATACTCCATAACATTTTGGCATAACTACGGTTCAATTTCACCAATAACAAGACGAATGTTTTGCTTCAGGTCATTAATCGTCTGCGGATTGTTAGAATAGACTTTGTCCTTGAGGGAGCCCCACAAGAAAAAATCGAAGGGGGTTAGATTGCAGGATCTTACAGGCCACTGAATATCACCATTTCGAGAAATGACGCGGTGAGGAAAACGGGTCCGTAACAAATCCAAAGTTTTCCACGCCCTGTGACACGTGGCGCCATCTTGTTGAAAGGACATATTGTTAAGGTGCATATTATCTAATTGGGGCCACAAAAAGTTTCTTAACTTTATGCGGTAGCGTTCGCCATTAACATTGACCGTTTCACCATCGTCATTATCATAAAAGATGGACCTATTGCAATAAATTAAATATTAATAAAAAAAATTAGCGACAAGTTTTATAAAGAGTTTCATACGTTCATCTGGACATCTTTAGGGACCTATTCCAATTGGTTTCATCCATTGCATAATTTTTTTGCTTTTTGCGACTCTCCAGATCTGCCTCCTCTAGATGACACATGTAAAATATAAAATTTCTAGGTTGGGTTGTTAAAAAATGGCACCAAATTTAAATCCCGCATTACCTACTGGGACACCCTTTATAAATAACAAAATCTACGTCTCTAAAATAAGCGTCTGTCTTGTAGTCTTGTGACAGGTTTGCTCGGTGGAATACAGACGGCTCGCAAAGCCATAGCAACGGTGCGCGAAATCGGATGTTTAGCGTACTCTCTCTCCTCTTTCTTTGTCCTACACGATAGAGAAAATATATAATAGATAAATAATGTCATTTGCGAATGTGGCAAATTTACCAAGCTGAATCCGTAAACACAGATGGTCTTCTGCGGGCTTGCGCCTTGTCGAACGTTTGCCTTGTGATAGGCAGGACCGTAGTTCAAAATTTATTTCACATGACGTGAATCTTTTATCGAGTAATAAATGCTAAATATATTACTTGTAATTATTCTTTTTATTAACGATAAAACTGTAACCATTAGTGAGACTTTAACAAAAATTGTATAGTTTGTTGGCTTAAATCTGAGTTTTCTTGCTATACAAAACTGTCGATAATTCCTCGAAAATAGCTCAGTTTATACATATACAGTGCGTCTCTTTAATGTCCCCCCTCTTAATTTTTTAAACGTTACATTTACAAAATTGAAAGTTGAAATAAAATATAAACATAGTATTCTAAACAATAGAAATAAAATATGCAACTGTTTTAAGAAGTAAAATAGTAAATAAAAAAATTACCAAAACTATGTGTATATTTTATTGGATTCGCATTCCATCCTGTATAATTATTGAACAAACCAAGTTCTATGGTAAGATGTAAATATTTTTACACCTATTTACATTGTGTGCACTTGATACTTTGGTGAAAGCGCTACTTACTTACGGCCCCATGTCAATCTAATCCACTGATATCTTAGCGATCCTTTGGTGAAAGCGCTTTTTTCTTTCGCCATCCCTTTTAAAATACTCCCCTCTACCCTAAGCTACTAGTATTTTTAGTGCCCCTTTGTCGAAAGCGCAAATATGCCTTTTGGACACTCACCCTTCTAATCCACCGATATCTTAGCGATCCTTTGGCGAAAGCGCTTTTTTCTTTCGTCATCCCTTTTAAAATACTCCCCTCTACCCTAATCCACTAGTATTTTTAGTGCCCCTATGGCGAAAGCGCAAATATGCCTTTTGGACACTCACCCTTCTAATCCACTGATATCTTAGCGATCCTTTGGCGAAAAAGCTTTTTTCTTTCGCCATCCCTTTTCAAATACTCCCCTCTACCCTAATTCACTAGTATTTTTAGTGCCCCTTTGGCGAAAGCGCAAATATGCCTTTTGGACACTCACTCACCCTTATGCAATATAGGGGAAGGAGGCATTGACACTATATATGACCTTCTTACACCATTTTACCCCTTATACAATGCCCCTAATACCCCCCATCAGTGCCTTTCTGACACCTTGACCACACTCAATATACGTCACTGATAAATATTTCTACTTCTCCGTGTGTGTGTTCACTTCAACACCGGAGTGCATTTAAGATAAAAGTTAGAAAATTTATTTGGTTAGAGTTAATCTTAATAACTCAAAACTTAAAAGTATTTTTGCAAATGGAAATAGCAACTTCAGCATTTACAACAGCTGTGTTTCCTTCAGGGATTACAACTGGGTCCGGTTCTGATCGCCGAGTTGCGTCATTGAGTTCAACAAACATTTTTGCTAGACGTCCCGAGTGCGCATGCCTCGAGAGGACCGTCGTTTAAAAATCTGACTGGCGCCCAATGCGTACGAACGCACTTTTTCGCCCATACATTGGACGGATTCAGCTGGTGTCGCGAATACGTTGTGATGGTCTAAATATATTTTGTCTATCTCCTACACACGCACAATGTATGAAACAAAACAATAGACTACTTGTGAATGAACGGCTGCGTTTCCCCTTGCTGAAGGTCAATAAGTAGTCCCTATACGCTAGATACTTCTTGGTGGGCACCGTATAATCTACCATATATTACTATACTACACATGTAGCTAATTATGACTCATTTAAAACCCGTAAGATTTTTCTCTCATATATTCTATACTTATTTAATAATGTTTCTATATTTCTCTCGGTATCTCATACATTTATATTTGTTTTTTAGGCAAATTTCGGTCTCTTTTTGTCTGGCCGCTCCGCTGGCGCTTATTCACTGATAATGCTGCCGTTAGTAGCTTATGGGATTTATAGACCCTTGAGTTATCGTCTTACGATCTTATCTTTATTATGAGGAAAATTTACATAGGTAATTTGCTCCGTAAATTGTTTCCAAAAACGTTTTCTTCGAAAACCTTTTTTGAAAACGTGTTTTTTTCGAAATAGTATATTGTGTATCTAGTAGGAAAAGCCTAACATTCCCAGACGACTGTGAATATTGGTAGTCGAGGCACCAGCCGAGATCATTGACGTGTGTAAATTTTTGTTGTTGTTCTTCAAAAATTCAATTTTGTATCTAAAAATAGTAAAAAAGTGCAAAATAAAGAGTGAATTTTTCATTCCTGGAACTCCTCCTGAACTGGCGGAAGCAGAAAATACTGCCACATTAGATTTACTTCCAAAAAAATTAAGACAAAAATATCAATATGTCTACAATCGTTTTATGGACTCTTCCTCGGAAAACGTTGTAATGGCATAGTTTCTACAGAGGAAAACCAAGACAGAGAGAAGAATATCGCCTACTGATTTCATTTATAAATACGATTTGCTTTCTATGACCTCCAAAACGGCCTGACGCACTCGACTACCGACGTTTAAATAAAGCTCTCACGGACAAAAATGTAGCCACGCGTTAAAAACAGAATAGCCCGTCCGTATAAATGGTATAAAGCACGGTGAGAGTGAGTATTGAGACGCGCCGCGCCGCACAAAATCCTCTCTGCTTGCCGTGTTGCTACCGCACTGGCCATGTCGGGGTGCATTGTGAGAATCCCACGCGCCAATCTCGGGGTGTTGTCGTTTGAATGCCATGGCGTTGTCGAGCTGGCGGCAAGAAGAGCTTTCTTCTCTCTATCTTGGTTTTTCTCTGCTTTCTAGAGATGTTTTCAAAGACGAAATCTACTAAAAATAGTGTTTTTTTGCAGTACACTAACAACTGTAAGGAAATAGTATTTCCTAGCTGTATTGTATTATTGACTTTTTCTACAGGAAATCTTGTCAGAAATGCCAAAATTCTTTAACGATCAGCGGGAAATAAATTTTTTTGGAGAAACGGCCCGAATACACATTTTTTGGAAGGACGCTTATTCGAAATAGTTTATTACACTCCGAGGTGAAAAGTGTTTTATTACTGTCGAGAGATAACATAGTTGACCAAGGCGGGAAGCGCCGATTTTGAAAGATAATTTAAAATTTTTTAGTCAAGAAAATTATTTTTTTCCTCATATTTAATCTCACAAAATTTCATTTCAATATTCCTTTCGTAGCAAAAGTTAGAATGGGGGGGGGGGGGCTTTAGGACCGCACTGTATAAACAAGTAAATAAAATTTTGTCAAATATTGCATTTTTAACTATGCGTTGCTAGAATACACTTTAGTCCCTAGGGATTAAATGTACCACTTTAGTCCCTGTTTGGAGGGACTAAAGGACATACTTTAGTCCTGAAAGTGCAACAAATATTATTTCATTCTTTTCACTACTTTTCTTTTTTGAAGTCGGTTCATTTTTTTGAAGAAAATAAATTATTTGTGTGGCTACACCAGAAAGTGATTGGTTTTTAAAGAAAATAAGCGAGCAACAATGATGTTAAAAAAAGTTATGGGCAATGAATAATATTCCTCTTAAATGTTTATTCATACACTGACCATAGCATACCTTTTCTTTAAGACTCACAAATTCACATACTCATAATTTCCCGGTAAATCGGGGACAAAGTCATAAATTACCTAACTGCATCTTAACAAGTAAATAAAAGGCCCGAAATTCTTAAACCTGCATGAAAAATCCAGCACTCCGCCGTGGACCCTCATTAACCGAGCGGTTCTCTTGCGGTCAGTTATAAAGAACCGAACCTATTATTTTAGTCAAGTTGGCCGTGGTTAGAAGGCGGCCTTGAGCTGCCAGCGAAAGAAGATGTCTTCATCAACTTAATATCGAGGGGGCCGTGGAAAAAAACAAAAGCGGACGCAGCAGAGCTTCGTAGATTATCGATGAATACGACGATAGAGATTCTTTTGTTTTGATGCAGCAAAGGTTCTGTTGGTGTTATGGCTATGCAATGTCTGCTTAGGATAAGCGGCATATAATATCTATAAATGATAAATTATTAATTTAGACAATCGATAGGATATTTGATGCATATCGTCACGTCACACTAACATATACTAACAAATCATGCAGGATGTGTACGTCGTCATTTTGGAGTGAACAGTAGGTATCTACTCCTCACCCCAATATTCAATTTTCTAAAGAAGTCTCAAAGTCGAGGGGGGAATTAGGAAGTTTCCTATTTCAACATCATTTAATAGTCTTTCACTTAACTTGTCAAACAAGAAAAAAAATCATCTCGATATCTTCAAAATTGAACGAAACCCATTTTACAATGGAGAGATCAATTATGTCTCTCTCATGTTCTTTCTCTCTCATTTTTTTCTCTCTCGTCTTCTTTCTGTCTCATACTCGTAAAATTTTTTCAGCTGGTAGAAAATTAGGTTATGAGAAAGATAAACATAACATATTATTTAAAGCCTGTCCCATAATATAAGTTGTTATGCAGTGTAAAATATACTTAAAAGGTTCATATAAAGTATTAGGAAAAAAGCTTATATTGATTTGTCTTCTAGGATTAAAATTAATGAGGTTATGAAGCTCAAACTATAAGAATTAAGTTAGTTTTTAGTGATATTATAATATTCTTAATATTTATAAAGTGTAATATCCACGTTATTTTTGACTGCAAAGGAAACGTCATTAAACTTTTTAGTTTTGAATTTGAAGTTTTAACAGAAAAAATATAAAATACATACAGGGTTTTCACCCAAAATTTGTTTTTCCAAGATTGTGTTGTCCTTCAAAACAGGAAAACACGATTCCCAATTGTTTTTTGCGTTCTTTTATTTCAGTAAGCATTCAAAATACTATAAGTTTGTTAATTTAAATAATCTAAGTTTAATAATAACAAAGTCACCAATGATGGACACTTAATTTGGATCAGCCTATATATATATACAGGGTGGTCAAAAAAGTTTGTACCAAGTGGAATTTTTTAAATTTGACATTTCTCAGAAAATTGTATTCTTGAGCCAAGTTGGTGCTTGTCTCGAAACCTCTAAATATGATGACAGTTTTAGTAACATTTGCGTACTAAGGTCATAAATTTAAAAAAAAACAAATCGCTGAAGAATAAACTACCTACTTTTAAAAATTGATGAAAACTTTCTAAAGGAAAATTGCTTATATATTTTATTAAACGAACAAGAACTACGGTTTAAATAAAAAATGTAAAAATTAAGTCAATAATCCTTATATCATTTCAATTAAAATAAGCACTCCTTTAAATCATATAAGATAAGTATTGGAGAAATAATAAAAAATATTAATTCAGTGAGTCATATTGTTGGCTGAAATTTTATTTCTATTGCTCGCGGACACCCTTGGAGAGGTTAGAATTTTTCTTTGTTCGTTGAATAGTCATACGCCAAAAATAATAGATCTTTTGCAAGACTGGAGACTGGAGCAACTTATTACAGTGTTTTATGGTAAGTAAAACAAATCTAAAAAGCTTTACAGAAATAAGTGTGTTTTTTATTTGTAAATATCTCTTGGTTAGTCTATTTTATATGATTGTTTACTCAGCCAATACATATTGTTAAAAAACTATTAACATTAAATATGATCGCAAATTTATTATTGAATTTGTATTTTTTAGACATGGTTTCCACCAATTCTAGCTGTAAAGTTAGGAGATTCGAATGCAGGTCAAATTTGGTCCATCTAGCATCCTGTACCCATACAAGCCAAAGGAGATAGTTTTACAGAGAAGCAGGTCCTATATTTGGAGTGAAATAAATATAAAAAGTTTACGGTGTTCGCGTCAGTGTGGTGTAATAAAATGTGTTTTCTTATATTTAAAGGTTTACAGAATGTCTAATCAATGTATATTTAATAATACTAAATAAAAATTATTTTAAAATAATACAGCGTGTTTCATTTGTTTGAAATATAAGTATAATTGATCTAATAGAAATTCTTCATTATATTAAATAAGAGTACCTAATTGTTCTTCAAAACACGAATATGAGTGAATTTAAACAAAAATGTTTTCTTTCTATTGGAAGTTAAATTAAATTAGTTACTATTGCGTAATTGAACAATAATAGCTAATTTGCATCAAATGAGGTGCATATTCTTACAAATAAACTTCTAGTGAAACCAATGATTGTTTGCATTGAATTTAGAACAGGATATTACTGGCATCAAATAATTGTCATATTTGAACGATCCATTAAAAACCAATGAAACCTTATATTTCAAGCGTATATCTCATTGGTTACCAATGATAAACTAATCATTGAAATAAACCGAATTTGTATTGTGCAATACGGAATAGAGTGTGTCATTGAGTGAATGGGTATCCAGTTCAATATACGATAGTGCTTTTTCTGTGTGGGGATGGGGTAAGTGTTGCCGGATTTTCTGCGTGACAGGGAGCAATACTGGGTTTTGGAGGTGTTGAACTGAACAAGGTTCTTGACATCCCACTCTAAGATTAATTGAATATCTTGGGAAAGGGATTAGGTGCATAGATCTGCGGTTATTATCCAGCTCTTGATTCAAGACTGGTCTGGAAAAATGAATGTTCGAGTAAAGAGTACTATCGTCAGCATAACTGTGGATGTGATTGGTAATTGAAGAGAGCTAGTCATTTATGTGAAAAATAAATAGAGTTGGTGCCAGAACTGAACCTTGGGGCGCGGCAGCATTGATAGGATGGAAGTTAGATGAGTGACCGTCCACCACGATAGATATGCGCCGATTAGAGAGAAAGCAGTCAAAACTGGAGGTGTATCTATACACAAAACCCCGCCCTTAAGTAACGACATATAATATCTATTTTGTAACGGATACAAACCAATTTGTGTTGCCGTTCGTCTCTAATTTCGCATTCGCACGTTCCATAATATTTTACGACTTACCCATAACCTGTGTTATGACTCTTTTGACGTATATACTTCGCTGTTTATGACATATTGTACCATTCATTCATTTTGTAGAGGCAATTAGAAAAATCGTAAATAGAAGTGTCCAATGATACCTAAATATTAAAGGCATATATTTCCTCATTAGACATGATTTTATGATTTTAATGCTTCTATCCTAAATAAGGATGTGTAATTATAAGTATTTTACATATATTGCAATAATGAAAGTAATTATAAAATGTGAAATAACTTCACTTAAAAAGGTGGATTTCCTGCAGGGGGCGCTAATATATTTTGATATAATTTGCCTTGCTTGTGCTAATCGAAGGTATGTTTTGTCTATACTTAAACGCCCAAGTAGTGCGCCACGCACTACGTCTGCCATAGCGATGGGATATCTCGAATGAAAAATAATCGATCATTCGATTATTCAAATCACTCGAGATATCTCGAGAAGTCAGCGCGATCATTCGAATGATGTAGCCGAGAGATTATAATATAATAATAATCGCCGCTTCGAATGACGAGACGAAATTCGAAAAACTCGACGTTGCGTTCCGATGCGATTGTCTCGGATGTGTTTTTCATTCGAATGATTATTTATTTCGAATGATCCTTCGATATCGATCGAGCCTTATTTCATCTCTCGACAACGCATAGCATGTTTTTAATATTGTCTGGGTGTCGGATGATTTTTTCAGTCGAATGATTGTTTATTTCGAATGATCCTTCGATATCGATCGAGCATTATTTCATCTCTCGACAACGCATAGTGTTATTGCATGTTTTTATGATATATATAGGGTGTTAGTAAAGTATGTGGCCAAACTTGAGGGTATTATTCCTTACTTAATTTTAAGACAAAACATAGGTCCTAAAAGACTTTGTTTTTAATACACAGGGTGTTGAATTTTTGTAAAAGGTTTTTCCTAAATAACTAGAGGACGCAAATTAGTATAAAGTTGAAATTTGGTGACAATTTTTAATGCATAAAGGGGAGTCATGCTAGTTGCCAAATTTGTTTAAAGAAGTGTTTTTGTTTTCATGGATCTCTTACTTTTTTGTTATTTTTAACAAATTATACTAATAAATAATGTTATGTATTACTTTACATTTTTTTGTTTTTATCGAAAACGGCCAAGCCAAGCAAAAAAAATTCAAGAGATGATTTTTGTGCAGTTTTATTTGCTATATTTTTTGATTCGAATGATTATTTCGAATGATCATTCGATTATTAAAATCATTCGAGAGCTAATATTTCGATTATTTAATTCATTCGATTATTCCCAACACTAGTCTGCCACTCTTAGTTTACTTTCTACGACCAGCGAGTAAGCCCAAGAAGATGCCAAATGAGATTTTGGCGAAACGTCTGCAAGTCTCACCTAGAAACGAATCAAACGAACGGATGTATTCCCGGATTAACCACGACGCAAATTTCTCCATCCGTGAAACCCTACGTACTTCCATATGTATATTATATATATATATATATATATATATATATATATATATATATATATATATATATATATATATATTTATATATATATATATATATATATATATATATATATATATATATATATATATATATATATATATTTATATATATATATATATATATATATATATATATATATATATATATATATATATATATATATATATATATAATGTGTGTGTCTGTGTGTGTGTTAGACATGTATATATTAATTAAGTTTAGTGGTTAAGTGTGACGATGTGATCATATTATTCACAAAATAAATGCCTTTCAAGTAAGTGTATTTATGGATTTTTCGGGATGAATTTCTTAATAACCTTTATGGGATCGCTACCCCATTTATAATTGTCACCGCACGTCGCTGCATTTGAATACCAGGAACCGAAGCGTGAAGTCACAATGCGATGTTGCTGTTAAAGAATACTTATTGCTTACCACAGTCTTTAAAACTAGTACTCCAGGTGACTAAGTAGTCCTAAAATCTAACTTAACTTTGTTTGACGTCATACGAAGTTTTCTCTTGTAATTACAAACAAACCCACCTGAACGTCACAAAAATTTTTAATTAGAAAAGTAATAATAATTAATAGTCGTCCAACTTGTAGAAATTTACTAATGAATTCATCACTGTCTGCGCAAAACAAAGGTATTTAAATTTCAAATTTCCACCATGGTGCCAGGAAACGAACGTTTCTATGGCTTCAACATAAACAAAATTAACTCGTCTAAATTATTTTTATAAAGTCATCAGCACGGATAAAATTGATGGTCGTACTTGGCCGTTGTAGTGTTTAGTACTTGGTGGTATTTACGCCGCGTTCTACGGCTATTACAAAGCAGAAAATAAGATTTTACACGGAGACAAGGATTGAGTAAAATGTGTGTGTGAGAACCATGTAATGAATGAGAAAATGTTTTTGAAAGATGACTTGCTATGTGGTCGGCTGCAAGAATAAAATTTAAAAAATCTTGTTTTGCACGGAATTTTCCTCGGAAAATACCATAATTGGATGACAAGCTTCCGGCCTGACGGAGAAAACAGCAAATAGTGGCTCAATTTCAGCAATGCTCAATGGTCATTATATCATCGTTATATGCTGAAATTTATAAACTAACCAGACAAGTACCTTCTAGAAATGAAAAATCTATCATTGATTATTTTGTTGTTGATAAAGCAATGTGGAATACAGTGAAAGACATAAGAGTAGAAGGGGTCCCGAAATGGGAAGCGACCATTTCGTGCTAGAAATGACATTGAAACAAAATAAAACAGATAATCAAGAAGCAAAAACGAAAGTAAGAGTAAAGGAGAATCAGGAAAAATACCAAGAATACAGAAAAACAAATAAAAACAGAAATAGAGGAAATGTACTAACCATTATAATACTTATTTACATGACATGTGATGTCACAACCAATAGTATCGCCTCTTGCAAGTTTCGAATTTTGTATGAAAATTTGTAGGAGAAAACTTTTTTGTTGTTAGTAATATGTATTTTCCCTATTGCGCCCTCTCATGGTCAGGTTGGTAACTTTCAACTTATCCTCGTATATATTATAGCAGCTTTATACAAAAAGACCAGTATTTTACAATTAAATTCTGGTTTTTCTTATTGTTTTCCAGTCAAATTAGATTTTAAATTTCAGAATAAATAACTGTTTTTTCTGTATAAAATTTAAGCTTTGTGCAACATTAAACTCTTGAGCGGCCTTGTAAGCATCGCGGTAGCCATCCCTAATCAACTTGAGGGCTACGATTTACCCAGTGCCAACACCAGCCCCGGCCACTCGGCCGCTTGCTCGGCGTGAGAAAATGGTACTCGTGCCATTTCTTGTACCTTTGTGAATAGTTAGCAATTAAGTAAATTGTAAATTGTAAATTAAGGCCTGAACTGTAAATATTGTGAATTAATATGTCTGTGAAGTTGGCCTCCCAAATGTAAAATTTATTAAAAATTAATGGAGTTCTGAGTTTCCTATGAAGAGTTCTAGAGTTCTTTTCACTTTCTATTAATAGTTCCGTTAAAAAAACAGTAAAACCACTGTTTTCAAAATGAGGTGCTAACTTCACGCAGCCCCCCATTGTTGCAAAAACAAAAGTTTGGCCACAGTGCTTAATAGTTCTAAAGGAGTTCTACAGTTCTTTGTGATTTTCGAGGCCAGAACTCTTCTCCAAAAAATTGTAATACATGTTTTGTGCTTTTTGGAAGGAAAACATTCAACAACAAAATGTCATTTTAAGTTGTAAACAAAAAAATACCATTCTAATTCTACAGAACTATAAAACTATTGCAGCACTAACGGGAACTCATGAGTTTTAAACCAGAACTCTTCTTAAAAAAATTCATGGGGGGCCAACTACACACTTTTTTAACTGTCAATAATTTAAGTTGTAAACAAAAAAATACCGTTCTAATTCAACAGAACTGTAGAACTATTGCAGCACTAACGGGATCTCATGAATTTTAAATCAGAACTCTTCTTAAAAAAATTTTCAGGGGGCAAACTTCACACATTTGAGTTCCCGTTAGTGCTGCAATAGTTCTATAGTTCTGTAGAATTAGAATGGTATTTTTTTGTTTACAACTTAAATTATTGACAGTTAAAAAAGCGTGGAGTTGGCCCCCCTGAATTTTTTTTAAGAAGAGTTCTGGTTTAAAACTCATAAGCATAAGTTCCCGTTAGTTCTGCAATAGTTCTACAGTTCTGTAGAATTAGAATGGTATTTTTTGTTTACAACTTAAATTATTGACAGTTAAAAAGTGTTAAGTTGGCCCCCATGAAAATTTTTTAAGAAGAGTTCTGGTTTAAAACTCAGGAGTTCCCGTTAGTTCTGCAATAGTTGTACAGTTCTGCATAAAGATAAGGACATTTTGTTGTTGAATTTTTTCCTTCCCAAAAAGCACAAAACATGTATTAGAATTTTTTGGAGAAGAGTTCTGGCCTCGAAAATCACAAAGAACTGTAGAACTCCTTTAGAACTATTAAGCACTGTGGCCAAACTTTTGTTTTTGCAACAATGGGGGGGCTGCGTGAAGTTAGCACCCCATTTTGAAAAGAGTGTTTTTACTTTTGTTTTAACGGAACTATTAATAAAAAGTGAAAAGAACTCTAGAACTCTTCATAGGAAACTCAGAACTCCAATAATTTTTAATAAATTTTTCATTTGGGGGGCCAACTTCACAGACATGAATTAATAAATGCCTGAAAGTAATATTTTGCAAACGAGTGACGCATCAAAATATTTTAGCTTTAATAAAATTAAAAACAAGATTCTTAATCATTAAAAATTAAGCGTCCTTATCTCGCACGTTATTATATTAGTTATAACGCTTTATCTTTCATATCATCCAGTAAGTAATATATCAGACACCCAAGACAAAAAAATGTAATCTCCCAAATCTGCTGTCCGGACAACCCGTTCGACCATGACAAAAAACAAAAGATATGGTATATGGTAGTGGTTGTGGTAGCAAAACGCGATGAGAAGTCGGGTAATATTTATCTAAACAGACAATAGATATATCCTTTTTTATAGAGACAATGATAGCGCACAATCACGATCTATTGTCCCGAGATGAATGCTCTTGAGCTAAGAGTCTGGCAGGGTTGCTCACACTTCTTAAGGCAAATTTACTAAATACCTACATATTTCAAATCACCAGAAATCTACCAACAGAGTAAATAAATTTGGATTGATAGATATTAACGTGAAATGGTGTAGTTTTTGTGCAATAGGAAATATGAATGTATTGTTTTATTGCATAAATGCTTTAAGCAAGTCATTACAAACCCAACAATATTAGTTGGAATAAAATTACTGAGATAATTTAAATTAAAAAAAATATTTTCTTTGGCGCACACTACCCATGAACGAAAGGCACAGGGGTTCACTGCCACTAGGCTAACAGAAGAAGAACGCGTACTAAACTTTGGAAAGGGAAGAGGTGGTTCGTTTATGTGGGGCCCGCCACTTTTTTATTAATAATTTACAATTTTTAATCATGTTTACAAATCTACTTAACCACAAATTTACCCGTTAAATAGGGACACCAATCTACCAGATTTAGTAGATAATTTACTTAACTCAACAACCCTGGCTGATAGGATACCTTTGGTTCGGTTTATGCTCTATTGTGTGCGTGATGTTGAATAAAAATTCTATAATATACTTTAGCGTGGTGATATAGCTGAAGAGGCACAAAAGCCTTGTATATTTCAATGCCTTACAAGATAATTAAATACACTCTTATCGATATACCGTGTGGTCCAAGAGGTTTGCAATAAATGGACTTTTTTAAATTGACTTTTCTGCAGTAGAGGGCGATTGCCCCAAAAGTAAGTTCATTTACTTAAACTAACCAAATTATCAACAAAAATTTCAATGTGTTAGTGTAGATATGTGAGATGTACTTAATAAAGTTTTTTTATATTTCTTGTATGTTAAAGTGCTTGCCTAACCCCTTTTTAGTGTCCGTCCGTACGTGTATCTGTCACACTCTGAAACTGTTCGACGTAAAAATTTGAAATTTAGCACATAGATAGAGTGTGGTGGCCCAATTATAAACGTAGAGTTTAATTTGGATTCTGGGGGTTAATTTCAAAGGGCAAATTGGGAAATGGAAAACAAATTTCAGGGGCATCGTGTAGGGTATCAAATGAAAGCTCATTGAAGCATGAATTCAACAACATACATAATGTATTTTTAAGCATTTTTTTAAACATTTTTCAGGAAAACGCTTAAAAAATTGCTGTCCCCCACCCTTATCATCCAAAGGATTTAAAAATAATTAAATATTGAGAATTAGGTGTAGATTGGACCAAAATTATCAGGATTAAAAAGTTATAGCGCGATCAATTATTATAAACAATTTAATTGTTTAGGTCCTTATAACTGCTGAACCATTGGTTTTAGAAAACAAGTACATATTTCGACAAAAAAATATTTCTCACGATGACAGGAACAACGTTTGTCCTTAAACATTAAAAATAATTATGGTACGAAATATCTATTTACTGACAGAACATTCTTAGCAAACACTAAAAAACTGTCCAGTTCGACATTAGCAACCTCCGTGGTCTTATCTGACAAAATAAATTAATAACATCGCCAGTGTATGATGTTATGTTGTTGTTGGCCGGTCAATGGGGGGGAGCTTAAGCCTCGGAAGCCCCCCCCCCCCCGCTAGATCCGCCACTGGATGCGATGCACAAAATATCAGTGCTGCAGTTGTAGAAAAAGTATAGTGTACAACACGTTTGAAAATACCCTAGTTCGACTTGTCACTTGTCGACAAACATCTCACTCGTGTGAAAAGTCATTGTCATTTTCAAAACTTGGTGTACAATATACTATTTTGTTACTGTTAAAGTAAAATCCATTTTAAATACATTTCCTTTGAAAAGGTTTTAGGTTAACTATAACACAGTACAGCCATTAGGTAATGCAAAAAATGAACGCTCGATCGATTTATAATCAACATCAACAAAAGACCTGGCCACGGATCACGCCACATAGAATTCTATTCTACGTGTCAAAGTCACATGACTACTCAAGCAAAACAAACGACCCATCACATGGTCACTGTTATTAGTGTCAAAATCGCGTAGAATTCTATGCATCGTGATCCAGCAGCTGGCAACAAATTAAACAACAATATTTCAAGGAATCCACGGTATTTTGTCACTAAAAACTGAAAAGTAATATTTTTGCAACCTTTAAAGTAAAATATTTTTAAAATGCACTTCCTTTAAAGAGGTTTTACGTCAACAAATAATTACTAAACAACATACATAAACAACACCAATAAAATAGTAGATATAGCCATGAATGTAAACAATGTTCCGTTAACAAACTAAAACACGATACTTAGTTATAAGAATCAACGGCATTTTTTTTACCATCAGCCCTATTGAGAAACTGAAAACCAAAATTTTATCTAGTTACACAGTAAAAATCAATCTCTTACGGTACGCCTAGATTAAACATGTTGGTTGACATTCGTGATAAAGTATATGCAACCCATAAAACTTTTTGGTGCACAAAGGATAGGGAAAAGTGATTATTTGTATCAAAATAACAGGGAACTCTTGCAAATACAAATTGCCGACACGCTAAACCATAAAATAATACAATTTGTTGTGTTTAAATCAGGATTTACAGACTTTCCTCATTTTTGGTTAGTTTATAAATTCGCTTAGCAAATGCAGCAAGGATTCTGGCTGAAGCACCACTATAATTTTTATCGTTGATGGGCTATAGTGTCTGCAAAGTCTATTTTCAAAATATCATTAATATAGGATTTCGGCCCGAACATCACCACTGAAGCAAGACAAATGAGACGGGGGGCGGGAGACGTGGACGGGGGAGCAAGAGCGAGGTAAGATGCATTTTCTAGTTTTCCAAGACGCTTACAAATTGGTAAACAAATATGTTGTGTTTCTGTTTTGTACGCAGTTGTACATTTAAGTTTTCTCTAAAATGCAACGAAGTGTGGCACTACCCGTGCGACTCGGCGCAACAGGTAGATATTCTAATCTGTGATGGTATCACCCACAAAGGTCCCGGAATGTCGCCCGACCAGCGAAATACACTATAACATGTAAGTTATGTTATATGACAACACGAGACACTACTCACGGCGCTTTTGGACAAGGCAGGGTGGCAAATCATCATACAATAAACGAGAACGCGGGTAAGGTTGATTTTTAAAGAGGTACCTGCTGGCCGGCTGAATGTTAATTCAGTATTAAGTGGGTATCTTTGTATGCATGTTTATACGCACCTAGTTTTTCGGCATTTCAATAACAAACAATGTGGTGCCTATGGCGTGCATTACAGTGAAAAGGAGGAGCAGTTATTGTATATTTTACCATTGAAGATCAATCAATAAATCATTATACATATACAGGAAAATATAGAGTTCTAACAGCCGGTTTTACAAAACGTTGAATCCTAATTCAGTGTTAAAAAAAAAAGATAGCTAGTTTAACATAAAGTTAATTTTTTTTTGTAAACAGGATCTGTCCAAGATTGCCACAACTGCCGTTACAAAATAAATTCAACTTCTTCCACAACATGTTTGGCTTAAATTTGGGACCTTGGTAAAATCTTTGATACAATCAGAGAAAAACCATGGCCTTCAAATGACAACATCCCGAGATTGGCGCGTGGGATTCTCACAATACACCCCGACACAGTCAGTGCGGCAGCAACACGGCAAGCAGAGAGAGTTTTCTGCGGTTTTATACCGTTTATATGGACGGGCTATTCTGTTTTTAACACGTGGCTACATTTTTGGAGAATCTTTTAACCCTTTAACGGGCAAAATTATTTAGTCACCCGATGACCTTGAAATTTAAACAAGGGTACTTAGGATGCCTTTAGGAAGTATCCCAAATATATTTTTTGGTCATTTTCAAAGCCGCCATTTTTTAAAATGCTGGTAAACCATTTTACCAGAGAGCATTTATGGTGAATTATGTATCGAATGTTCTCTGGTAGACATGCTATATCACCCATGGGTATACTAACTATAAACTATTATTTTTGTGTTTAATACACCTTAACTTTATATTATTCTTATTAATATTAAACACTTTGTAAAGGTATAAAGAAACAAACTAATGTAAAAATACATATATTAAAAAAAAAAACTTCTGAAAAATACGCTAAAACTATAAGAAATTAACTTGTATGATAGAGAACAAAGCATTCTATACATAATGCTACCTGGCAGTCAATACACGACGTTGCTTCTTTTTTTTTAACTCCACGTTTTGTGCATTCTTGACAACGTCGCACAGTTGTTTTCGGAGGCAAATGCCCATTGTTGTCGAAGTAGCCAACACTGCAAGGAGGGCCGGGTTTAATAATCCCAAGATTCCTGTTCTAATGCAGATGGAGACTCTGGACACAATTTTTGCCTTTTTTACGAAGAACGGGTGTTGAGAATGCAGGTGAGGAGGTGTAACTAATTCCGAAAAACTTGCGGACCCAAAAGATGACCTTGTTGTGCTTGGAGTTGCAGGGTCATCAGGCAGTTGATCATCTGCATGTGAGTCACCATTAATACAGATTTCTGCTTGGTCTTCTGTAATTTCTGCAACTGCTGTCAGTTCTGCCTCAATAGCCAATTCGGCATCAGTAAGAGGCTTTTTTCAGTAATTTGCACTTGTCGCCATCTCTCCTCTAAAAAAACATACTCGAAAATAGCTTTTGATACAATGGTAATATTATTTACAATTGACCTCATATAAATACAGTTGTTGAGATTCTGCAGACAGAAGTGATGATGAAAGGCTTTAACATTTTATAAAAATCAAAACATTTTTTTGCCAAAACAAATTATTTTTGTAATTTACGATATTGAAAAATTATTTTTAGTTTTGTGCGACCCTGTATATTTTATCGGCTTGATTTATGTATATTTCACTCTAGTAATATTTAGTATTTTATAAAAACAACTAAATTAAAAATATTTTCAAGTGCAAAATTAAATATGATAATATAGGTTTTATTATGAAACATAGTATATACCACATTTTACCGCCCTAACATGTTGGCCTTGTAAAATTTTCCTAGCGCACTGTACTATAGGCATAAAAGCAAGTAATACTGAAAGATAAATGTTAGAAATATAGGTTTTCATCAGAGAGGTGTCGAAAAAGTAAAATAATATCCAGTTGTAGCATGTAAAATATTTGTGTTACTTTCACCTCAAAATAGATCTTTTTTGTTTTTCAAAATTTTTGTACAAACAAAGTGTAAAATAAATGAAAAACTACTCTTATGAACTCACCATAATATAATATCTTCTACTAAACTACTTACATAATATTTTTTATACATTTGCACCAAACACCAACTTTTCCACACAAATATTTGACTGGCACGAAAATAATCAAAATTCTGGACCGCAACGCGCTTTTGGTATGACTGTTATACCACTAAACGCAAAATCCGCGTGCTATTCAACTAGGGTATATCTGCGACCTTGAGCATAATAGGGATGTGTTCAAGGAATACTATCTTGCACTTATTTGCTCTACCGGTATCAGTTTTAGTTTAGCACATTCCTCCCTCTGGCTGGTATGACTGTACTACCAGAAAGCGCTAAAGGGTTAAACTTTTGATTTTTGTTTTTCACATGTGTTTTTTATTTTGCAGCATTTTTTCATAATAACTTTCATAATAACTTTAACATAATAAGCTTTATTTAACACAGCTCCCGAGCAGACCACTAAGGGGGCAGAGCCAACGCCGGCCAATAGATACGACTTAAGACCGAGGCGATCCACTATAAAACCACGCACTACGGCTGCCACTCTCAGTTTACTTTCTAGTACTCTCGAGTAAGCACAAGAAGATGCCAAATGAGATTTTGGCGAAACGTCTGCAAGTTTCACCTAGAAACGAATCAAACAAACGGAACGAAGTCATTCTACGTAAAAACTTTTAAAAACCTAAAACGTCCGAGAGAGGTGTTAATTTTCAAATTTTTTATATGGATGTGTAAAAATATAAAATTGTTTACAATGATCACGAAAGTACCTTTATTTTTGAAGTTATGTAAAAATGTATTAAGAAAAGTTGCTTGGAATTAAATTTTATGTCTAATATGATGCCATGGCTTGCTATTCAAATAAAAACTGTTTAGATCTTTTTGTGGCATATTTTCGAAAATTTGGTTTGTAATATTTTGCACAGAAATGTCGATCTGCAAATAAAAGTCTAGTTTCTTGACCTTTGCACGCTAAATCCAGTTCTGTGCTTTTGAAGAGACAGCAGTGCTGTCGCTTCAAAATCAACTTTTTTGCAAACTTTTAATAATGATAGTTTTCAGGAAAAGATTCATAAAAAAAGAAAAGTTTTTAATCGAATAGCAAGCCATGTCATCATTTTCAGACATACAATTCAGTTCCAAACAACTTTTCTTCACAAACTTCTCACATAACTTTAAAAATCGAGGTACTTTAATCCTGATCATTTTTTTTATCGTCTGACAGTCCACGAAGACCGAAAGTCTAAGTAAAAAATATAAAACCGATTTCTTCCATTTATGTATTTTTAACACATCCTGTATAAAAATTTAAGAAATTACCACCTTTTTTGCACGTTTCAGGAGAAGCAAAAGTTTTTATGTAGAATGACTTTTTTTCGTAAATCCACAAATAAAAAAGTTTTTCCGATTCCGGTGACAATCCGTGGACACACTGTATGTATACTTCAGTAATTGTTCCTTCACTCAACTAAATTTTATGCTATGAAATTGCCCAAAAGGTTGAATTTAATTCGAGTTTTTGCTATTTGTAATACCGAACAAATCCTCCTTTGAATAGTTCTGGTTCCAGTTTAGAATAACAATCTACTTGATTCCTTTATAAATGTAAGATAGACTACATAAATGATTTGAACGTTTCGGTCCATTGGCGCGTATCCCAGTTATGTCTTCCATTATACCTAAATGATTGCGTCCTGACTAATAATGAACTATTATATAGCTTGTCAAATATAATATTGATGGATTAAAAGTTTATCATTTAAAAGCGCAGATCACTAAACAAAATTGTTCGCCCCGCTCTCTTTTAAAAACATCCATTTGATGGAAATAGTTTGCTCATCGCTCGTCCTCTAATAGCCTAGGTGCTAGCAAACTAGTGGTGACAATTTTAAAGGGGGAAGCGATAAGTCGATTCAAACAAATAATTTTTAAAAGAAGTACATTTTTCGAAAATATATATTTAGAAAATTAAATTATGAACTCTAGTAGCTTGGAAAATGTTAATGAAAAAAAGACAAAAAGATCCTGAACAAACCCACACGAACCTTTTTGGGCTTGATCAAGTTTCCTTAGGTTTGGTACGTTACTTTCTCGTAAATATCTTTTTCAAAAAGCCGTTGCTTGAAAAAATTAATACTATCCGAAAAAATTTAATTCGAAAAAGATGTTCTCTGAAAAAATGTATTTTTGATAAATGCTTTAAAAAAAATGAAAAACTGGTTTTAGGCAAATTGTACTTTAGTCAGTACTCGTATATCCCCCCAAATGAGCAGAAAGCATAAATAAAAAAAATGTTACAATATTGACACTTCCATATTAATAAAACTATTTGTCCTGTCGCCTGTAAGCTAAGATGACCAACTCTTTTCGCCTTTTTTTTTCAACAAATATCTTTTTTGATGTTAAATTAAGAAATTTTTTTCGAAAAACAGCTTCTTCGAAAATAATATATATATATATATATATATATATATATATATATATATATATATATATATATATATATTTTTAAAGAAACCTTTTAAAAATACATTTTCCGGAAATATATTTTTTAGAAAACATAGTTTTTTTTTAAATTTAAATTATGAATGAATGAATGAAATGTCAATGAAAATTCATTCATTTCGGCTGCGCCTCGTCCTAGAATATGTTATTTTTCGTACTAGATACACAATATACTATTTTCTAGGTATATCAAGAGGCTTACAAAATTAATAGATTATGATGATTATGCTGTACATACACCTAATATTAAATTATTTCAAACGAGGTATGTATTCAATGTACTAATGTTTCCGTATATAAATATAAGGAATATATAGCACAGGAAATAAAAATAATTCATACCTGTAAGAAAGTTTAAGTTGTAAATTACATGAATGGCCAAGCCCTACAAAACAATGATCTTGTTGGCGTCGCTTTCGAACATGAGTAGCCACATCGGCAGCTAAGAAGCTTGGTTTTCTCTTTCGAGCCAGAAAATACTTCTCCCCTTCCTACTTATACACTCTCTATGTTTCCCAAATAAGACCTAACCTAAGTGCTGTTCCCACATCTGGGGAGCGGCATCAACTTCGACACTTAGCATCCTTGATTCTATCCAAAAGAGAATCATTCGACTTCTCAATGACCCAGCCCTCACGATAAAACCCCCTTCTCTCGCTCATCGCCGCGCTGTTGGGGATTTATCCCTTTTCTACCGCTACTTCCACGGATTTTGCTCTGAAGAACTAGCCGGTATTATTCCCCCCTTGACTGTTCCTAACAGAACAACAAGAGGCGCGTTACGTATGCATCCATTTACTGTCCAGCTGCAAACGCCTAGAACAGACCACTTCTCTCGCTCGTTCATTCCTAGAGTCTCCAGATTATGGAATAAATTGCCTGCAGATGCTTTCCCTTCCCGTCCCAACCTCCAATCCTTCAAATCCCGTGTCAATAGACTACATTTACCTTCTCGTACTTAGGCTTGAAGTCTACGTGGGATGTCTTATTTTAAAAAAATCTGGAAGATCCATTTACCTATGTGTTCAACTGGTTTAACATTTTTAAAACAAATGTTTTTTTTTGTTACTGCGACCAAAAGTTGGGTTGAGTCCGTTTTCCCTAGGAAACAAGGTTGTTATAACTAAATTTTAGTTATTATTACCCAGATATTTTTAAGAGTGCAAGATGTCAGGGTGTGGCAACTATCCAATACCTACGACGACCCTTCTCACTCGAGAGAGCTTTTTCGCCTTTCTTCCGCTTTTATAATTTTATTTTGGCAGCTTAGCCAACCAAACAGAACACTTCCTCCATCATAGATACCACTACATGAAACTGTTGCTAATTTTGCCCTTAAGGGAAACTCTAATTCCAGAAATTTACTTTACAACTTTTGCAATCAGAACAAATATTTATATTTATTTATCGATTATTTCCAATCTCTATATGTCACTTTATTTCTGGAGTCTCTCCAGTTCCGCCAAACGTACATAGCCACGGGAGTATATACAGTTCTTACTCTGCCTCTACTTACTCTGAACTACTATACAAATATTTAATACAGAAATATATAAATTATCTCTTACTTTTAAACACAGTTTATTTACGGTCCCGCTGCCCATCGTCAGGCACCGCCTTTACGAACCCTATCTATAAGAAAAGCACTAATCAATAGCCTTACATCAATTTTATTTTAGGTACCACAACCTCTTTATAAAATAATGGCGAAATAACTCCGGAAATTGGTTTATTTGTGGCGATCAGAAACTGATTTTCTAAATAAAGCGATAATTCTTTAAGAAAAATTGATTTTATAGGATGACTTTGCGAATACCGCTTACGTTTTTAATTCTATAGTTATTCTGAACTTTACATTACTTGATGGCTATATACATTAATAAAAAATAGGCTTAGTCTTAAGAAATCTGGGATTTTAGAGAGTTTCAGTCTATTATTACCAACAATAGTTTTTCATGATATTAGCGTTAGGAGTGTCCCATCCCCTGGAACATGAGTACACAGTGGGCTTAGAGCACCGCTAGGTTGAAAGACAGTGACGAAAAAAAACTGAATATAGGATGTTTTAGAGGAATCCCTGCAATTTCCGAAAATTCTTGAATGAAAAGTCGCTCATTTTGCCGAGATATCGATATTAGAAGTTTTTATAATTTCATACGTTAAAATCAATATAATAGGTTTTTCTAATACTCCAAACGTTTGGTTTAAATATACTGCCTTATGAATACAATTATTAGTATAGGGATTTTTTCTGTTCATTTGGACTGATATACGAATTTTTTTCGAAAACACATTTTTTCGAAAATATATTTTCTCGAAAATAGAACTTTTTCAATGATATAGATATTCGAAAACTACACTGAAAAAACATTGTGGGACATTTCAGTACAATTATGTACCTTTTTCCAACAATTTGTTCTCAAAAACGTCCAAGACTTACTTCACTTATAGTAAACATAAATATGGAGGAAAATGACAATTTTCTTAGTAAAATTGCAATTATCTCAGAAACTATCAATTCTACATAGTTTAATACATATAATATAATTGTAGAGAATTAAATTTCCCATAAAAATTAGTGGAGAAAAATTTTTTTTTTACACTTTCAACTTTGACTAACTTTGGCGAGCCTAAGATGTTAACTGAAATTTTTTTCCTTTTGCACAGATTTTTTCTTAGAATGATGAACAATATTTTCGGTATTAATAAAAGAATTTCCAAAAAAAAGCGGATTTTCGGCCCACCCAAATCACCATAAACCAATGCAAAAAACGTTCGTTTATTAGGTCCGTTAAATCGAAGTATACTAAGTGACAAAGAAAGGTAAACACCCAGTATTTATAATTTCATTGTAATAATTTTTTGCATGAAAATTGCTTTTGGGTCAAATAAAAACTGATTAAATTTTCAGCCTTATCTATGCACTATCTTGTCGTTTTTACCCGGCTATTTTACACTGGTTTGAGCTGCATGCGATTGTAGTTTTATCAATTTTTGTTCACATTTGTGGCTTGACTGATAAAAAATGTTTTGCAAAGTGTTGTTTTAAGGCATAATTATGCCGCGAGTGCGTAGACTTGGTCAAATTCCTCAGCTTAGTGACTTTGAGAGGGGGCGGATTGTGGGCTTACGAGAAGCAGGTCTTTCAGTTAGAGAAATTAACAGAAGAACCAACAGATCTTTACGCATCATTTTGAGATGTTGGCAGGCATGGACCCAAGAAGCCCGTGAATATAGAGCTAGGGGCACTGGACGTCGCAGGGGAACAACCGAGCGTTAAGATCGTCGTCTTCGACTTTTGGCTCTTAGAGACCGCTTTAGTACCAGTCGGGCGATTGCGGATCAGTGGTTTGAAGAACATGGAAGGGTGGTTGGGATGCGTACAGTATATCGACGGATAAGAAGTTTTGGTCTTTTTTCTTACCGTCCCCATTGGGTGTTTCCCCTCACTCCTGAGCATCGACGCAATCGACTGCAATGGTGCAGAGACAGACTACAATGGAACGATGAATGGAACAGAGTGGTCTTTAGCGATGAATCCCGCTTTTGTTTGGGTATGCATGATGGTCGTGCAAGGGTAAGAAGGCGATGTGGTGAAAGACGTGATCCACAGTTTGACATGGAGAGGCATGTTCATCATACCGTGGGGGTAATGGTATGGGGTGCTGTTGCATATGGTAGCAGGAAACCTCTAGAATTCATTAGAGGTAACATGACAGCGCGGCGTTTCATTCAGGCAGTAGTGGAACCACATATCCTTCCATATCTGGAAACCCTAGTTTTTAACAAGATAACGCCAGACCGCATGTAGCTAGACAAGCCCTGGACTTCATGAACCAACACCACATTAACCGCTTACCATGGCCACCAAGATCACCTGATCTGTCACCGATCGAACATATGTGGGAGATCATTGGTCGCAAGTTGTTAAACTTACAGCACCCCCCTCAGACTCTGGCAGCACTTAGACATGAGGTAGAGGTAGCCTGGAATGAGATACCCCAAGACGATATAGACCATCTAATCAGAACAATGCCCAGGCGTGTCAATGAGTGTATAAGAAACCGAGGATATTCGACACATTATTGAACTTAATTCCATTGGTGTTTATCGGATTTGGCTGGAAACCTAATCAATTATTAACCATTGTCTAATAAACATGTAAGCCAAAAATTATTAAAATATATTAAATATAAATGGGTGTTTACCTTTCTTTGTCACTTAGTATATAATAATGAAAGAGCTCTGAAGACTGAAGTGACGATCCTCGCACTTAGAATAAGATGCCTCGAGTATAATACGTGGGTTTTGGTTAATTACTTTAAAATTGCTTTTAAGTATTTTAAAACGGGTTCCTGTTTCTTCTGTATTTGGAAAAAAGTAATGATGATATTTACATGTATCGGTTAAACGGCCTTACGCCTAACACATAATGGCTAAAGAAGACATTAGATCGAGATATACAAGTTCATTAAGGAGGATAATATACTTAAAAAGAGCTTAATTTCAACAAAATGTAAATGGTGTGAAAAAGGACAGCATATTGCTTAAAATCTTATAGTCTGTTTCTTAAAGCCTGGCAGCACAAAACCCTCACTATACGTGCAAACGACATTTTATCTCTTACAGGATGAGCCTATTATTTTCACGACCTTTACCGAAAGGAATTATTAAACTCTATAGTGGATAAGTGGATAAGGCCTGACGAGAGCTTTGAATATTTCTCCATACACTATTGAACGGACTTTAATGAAGCAAATGAAAAGTTTTGGTGGTATCACCCATGACAGAGGCTTTGGTGGCAGTGTTCTAAACAAATGGATTTTGGGAATGCCAGCAGCTTATCATGTTTGTGCGAGTATAGAAAAAAATTTAATATTTTTAGGTTATGAACAATAACAATGGTTTAATGAGTAATATTTACATTTGATTCATTAAAGACTAATCAAATTTTTGTTTCATTTTACAGAAATAGACAATTTAAAGTTTGGCTAAAAAAATTACCAAAAAAAAATAAAGGAAAATATGGCCGCACCAAGCAAAACTCCCTATTTCTGCCTTATATATGTGTAAAGAGGCGCAACTTGGGCAATGTGTAACACACTTCCTTCTGAGTGGCACACAATTCCCACTTTTCTTTTTTAGTAACACAAATAAGGAATCTGGTAACACTATTCCGTATTTAGTATAAATCGCCGATATAATGATCCATGCTAATAAGCTTGTTGTGTTAATAAGGGAATATCATGGTAACCATTTCTTTATTGTGCCACCAACAGCTCACACGTGTGCTTTTAGAAAAACCTTGGGTAAAATTTCTACTTTGTGTCACAAACAAATCCACTATTAAATTTCAAGAACACAGGACCTAGAATGTGCCACACCACACATGCTAAAGGTACGTAGTTGTGTCTTTGGTAGGCACAGACACAGTGCCGACATTTTTTTAACACAATTCCTACAGCACGTTACGCCTCAATTTAACTTATGTAACAATGCATTGTGTGTGAATGCAATGCCTACATCGTGTAAAAGAACACGCAATTCCTTTTTAGTGCAAAACTCCAAACGGATTGTGACTTAATATTTTGTGTACATTTTGACCCTGAATAAAGGACAGCGCCAATGATGCATTTCCCTGCTAGGAATAAAATGCTGACTGGGTAAGGATTTAGTCAACAAAAATCAAGCTGGTTTTTTGGAAATTTTCCAGTCAAAAACAAATCTGTAACGTTAAACTTTTTCATGCCTTTGCATGGGTCACCGGAATCTTTTCCTGAAACTTAAATTTTCCTATACCACGGGACTAAAGGGTATTTTAATCCCTCGTGCAATTGGTGTCCTTGCCTGCGGCTTGGGCACCAAATTTTACCCTCAGGATTAAAAGACCTACTTTAGTCCCTTGATGTATAATATACTGTGCACATGATGGACAATCCAAATTAAATTTCTTCAGTTTCACTGACTGCACTGCGTAGTTATTTCTGATGTATGTTCTTTAATATTTCATGTGCTATACTCCGCCTTTCAGCGCTGTAGATTGGATTATTTATGTTGTGTAGAAATCAATTTTCACATATAAAGCCATCATTTCGTGGCAGAAATTGTTTCTTGCATGACTCTGCAAGTGCCACGAACGCTTTTATTAGGTAGGCGTCCTTACCGGACGGTCAAGGTATAATGTTAGAGACTGTAAATGATCATCAACAGGATATTCACAGGCATAGGCGTTCATGGATCTAGGACAAATTCTCGAGAAACAATGTTTCGAAAATGTGATTTCGAAAAATTAATCTTCGATAGTATCTTTGTTCAAAAATATCTTTTTTTGAAAATAATCTTTTCGAAAATATCTTGTCTTGAAAATATATTTCAAAAATAGTTTTTTTCAAATATTATATAAAACTGAGCTCTATTTTAAAAAATGTTGATTGACAATAGTATATTGTCTATCTAGTAGGAAAAGTCCACCATTCCTGAACGACTGCGAAGACACAGAATACGGGAAAGTGGCTTTTCCTAGTGTAGCATATATTTATTTTACGTATATTTCCCATAAGGAAAAATGCTATCAAAGTTTAAATTTAAGTAAACTTATTCATTTAAGTTCTTTTTAACTTCTTTGTTCTTTGTCTTTATAACTAATTAAATAAAACTCTACTTTCTAAGGAATCGCAGTATAGTATACCACAATATCTCTGGGTTCATTATCAATAGCTGGTTTTGACAGTTCGCTTTCCGTTATTCCGTCAATTCGCCGTTCCGCTGACAAAGTTTTTAGAAGATGAATAAATTCTACTATTCAGACATCACGTTTCTGGGATATCTGTTTGATGCTAGGTTAGCGACGACTTAGATTGTTGTCGTTCAAAGATTTTTTTTATGAAAAAAATCTAATTTTTTTTATAAGAGATTATAAATATAGGTGGAAGGATGTAAAAAGGGCATTTTTCGTTTCGGATCTGTAAAACACACAGACAGACGGCCTGCTTTAAAGAGGCTTTCTTTGCCACTGCCTTTGAAAGTTTTAAATTTGACAGTATTTATGATGTACTTATATTATTTCCTGAAAGTACAGTTTTGTATAAAAAAAGAAAAGTTGCTGTAAGCTTTTCACCATGGTTTCTTTTATTTGCTTTCTCTGCAATATCTAAGTATGATTGGAAATGCGATTTTTTTTTTACTTTTGATGGCACTTTAGAAGTCCAATATGGATTTAAGTTCTCTATGGTTCCCTCGTAACTAGAGGGTCCACCTTTGGGATTCACCCTAAGAAATCATTCTTAAGGTCCACCAGAGTTTACCATTCAGAACCACCTTTCGGAACCACCTTTGAGATCCTATTTTACGGATCACGTTTTCGATCGACTTTATAGATTCACCTCTTATATTATCGTTCTGGTTTTGTCTACTGAGACATTCTTTGGTAATACCACAGATTATATGGATCTGTGGTAATACTAGTGGTCACTACCTACCATCCATATATGTATGTCCTTTGTTCATTTATTTGTTATGTATTGTTAATAGTAATTGGTTGGTTATTAAATTAATGTTTTATACTAGTTATAAAATGCATTTTAATACTTTAATGGAATTAAAAATGTTCAACTCACTGCTTGCTGTATGAACTCAAAATTTGTGAATAATTGTCAAAAAAAGGATCAAAACCTAATTAAATCATAATGTGTGGTACACTGTTCTTGGAATATTTTTCAACAGTAGTAATTAATTGATTATTTTTCTTATTTACAAGCCATAACTAAAATAAGAAATTAAAACGATTGGGTGAGCTTCATTATGACCGGCCGCATGGTGGTCCCAAATCCCAAAAAAAGCTGGTCAAAAGTCGGGAAAAAAGTTCCTAGACGGGAAGGATGTAATGTTTGCGTATATAAAATACTACAAGTTACTGCCGCAATTGTCAGAACTTGCGCACTGCCCAATATCACGTAGTTCCGTGATATCCGGATTTTTGTTTAGCAAGGACTTAAACTTGATCGCAGCTTCAACACCAGGGCCACCTTTTAAAGTTTGTAGAGCTGTATTTACATGATCAACTATATGCAACGAGACAGGAAGTGATCGATAACTATGTTGAAGGCTGTCAATAACATCTACTAGTACACGATAATTTTCGTTTATAGTACGCAAATCTGCATCGATTTTATAGTTTTGAAAGTACCGTTGACTTTCCCTAATAACATAGTACGTTCTGTGAACGTACTTTTTAGGTCCTAACTAGGTCCGACGTCCAATACCCACCGAAGGCGTTCCAAAGACGTTTAATTTGTAAACAGTTTTCGACAAAAAAAAGGTATTTTAAAAAAATTGTTTTTCGAAAAATTGTGTTTTGGAATAACACAGTTCTTAGTGATTTTAGCATTATTGTGAATTATGTTAACAAAATTATACTTTAATTTCATTAAGAAATCTAAAATAAATCATGAACTTCTTTTTTTCAAAAGCTAAATATATCATGGGGACTGTAGATCATAACTTGGTGAAAACTTTCTCACATCAAGTGGATAAATGACCTTAAATTAATTTATTTAAAATTTTTTATTAATACTACAAAATACATAATAATTTTACTTCTACAAAAGCAAGCTTTCTGACCCATCATCATCATCATCACATATGGACTGATCTTGGAACCATTCAGGATCGATATTAGTATTTCCAGTTAAGTTTTTCATTTCTCTTAAGCAGGTACTCAAAGCGATGTCTTGGATTTTCCTTCTTCTGATCCAGATTTTCATATTTTTTCTCAAATCGTGCAGTTTACCCTTTAGTCTGACGTATTCCATAACGTCAGGTACAGTATACTGGCTTTTAAGATTTTTACAGTGCTCAAATTTCTCAAAGATTTCGTTTAATTCTTCATCAGCGACGTCGCACTCCACTTCGGTTGATGTAATCTGAGCATGTTTGGCTTGAATTTCCGCTTTTAGTTTGTTGCAATCGTCTTGTTGCTTTTGTAAGAACTTCTTGTGCGTGCTAAGCACCAAGTTTGCTCCACCGTTCATTTTCTTTAGCTCGATCAAGTGATTATTTTTTTGCTCGATCTTCTCGATAAAATGCTTGTTTTCGATCTCCAGCTGATCGAAATCAACTGCGTGAACGTTTTCGCCCAGTTCTTGTCTTTGGATAAGTTGCTGAGAAACCTTTTTGTATTGAACTTTGAGAGTAGCTATTCTTAGTCTTAGCTTTTCAATTTGAAGCTGAGCGCTCTTCAGCCATTCCTCCATGTATCTCACAAATTTCTCTGCCGGTATTCTTTGAGTGAGTTTGTCCAACCCTTGTGTAACAACGTTAAATTCGAAGATGTCGGTGGCTTCTTTGATTTCGGCTTCTCTAATACTAAACTCTTCCAGTTCTGCTTTAAAATTTCTCTTAGTGATATGACTTCTCTTCAAGAAGTTCTCAAGGCCAGCCTGGTTTTCCTCCATGGCTCGCATTACCATGTCCGTCTTCTGAGACAAGTTAATTCTTGGACCTTTGCCTTCAGCGACCGATGTAATGCTTGTGTATGAATCTAACCTCAATCTTTGCCGATCTAACGTAAATGATGTCCTGTCTTCTATTTCTCTTGAGGAACCATAAGTCAAACAAGATCGTTTAACCAAAAACTCCATTATTTCATCTAGTCCTTCCAAAAGAGAGGGGTCGTTCTCTTTTATAAAGTTTTCGAATAAAATATTTTCGAGTTCTAAATGCCTGTTC
Source organism: Philopedon plagiatum (assembly GCA_963971165.1). Lineage (NCBI taxonomy): Eukaryota > Metazoa > Arthropoda > Insecta > Coleoptera > Curculionidae > Philopedon > Philopedon plagiatum. The sequence continues at coordinate 4,549,341 of OZ020194.1, forward strand.
TCCATTTCTACCTCATTCACTACATCAATCACCTGTTGATCGGTAAGTTCGTCCAAGGGATGTGCTTCAACGTCTAAAGATTCTTGTGATACCTCATATTTAGCAGATCTTATGTCCTCTTCCGTTACAATAGTCTCTATATCTTCTTGCATATCAGTAAGTTGTTCAGTTTCCGCAACAACTCCCTCAGCACCTTCAACTATCTCTTGCTGTGTATCTGTCTTTTCTTCAGTTGGCTGCGTTTCTGCGCCTTCTTCCGGAGCAACTTGCGTAGTTTGTGAACCAGGTGACTCTTGTTTTACCTCTAATACAATTTCGGCTTCAGATGGCTGATCAGCAGATTCTTCTTTAGGTACTTCCTCTGCTACAACATTTTCCTCAACTTCTGTAGCAGGATCTGATGGCGCAGTTTCTTCTGTAGTTTCATCTTTTTTCTCTTCACTGTCATCCACAGTGTCACCTTGTTCTGCATTTGTAGCCTCAGATTCTTCATCCTTTGTAACATTCTCCGCAGTTTCTTCTGCAGGGCCTTCAGATTTGGGTTCTTCTTGTTCTGACATTTATTTGTAAAAAAGTAAACTGTAGCAGTTAAATATACGTCACTTTCTGTCACTTTTGCCACTTTTACCTAAAAGCCGTTATCTAACAATGTATTAACATATTTTCTTTGGATGGTGTTTGATCAATAAAAAGTGTTATGGCAACGCATACTTCGTAAAGAAATATCACAGATCTCGTTGTTATAAGGGATAATACAAGAGTAATGTCTACCCTCAAAAGGGATTTATTAACGACGTTTATTGCTAGAATTAAATATGTAAATTCGATGCAATAACTAGATGCGCTATACAGGGTCTTGCAAAACTCAACCAGCCCCCAAACATTAACAGCCAGATTCTCCAACGCTAGTCCGGTCTAATTTGACAACCAAAAGTTTTAAACTGACAAGTGTAAGAATAAGACAACTAAGTTTGAAAATGTGAATTTATTTCCGAGCTTTTTCGCAAATTTAGACAGAAAAGGGCAATTTTAGTACGTACTTTCGACAATAATAGAACTAAGTTCATTACAGCAACTCGTTCCAAGATGAAAATCATTTGGAAATCAAGCAAATCGCTGAAATATTAGAATAGTTCATAAGCTTTTAATGACGACTTATTAACAATGTCAGGACAAAAACCTGTCAAAACATAACTGATCAACTATAAGATCTTAATTTAAACCAGTACTAAATTTTAAACCTTCTTAGTGAATCTGAACGTAAATATCTTACTCTTGAAAAAATGTATATATTTCTTTGTTAATTTTTAAGACCGATCAATGGATCTAAGCCTACTGTAGACAACATTTGTTATCCTTTTCTTTATCTCATACATGCCGCAGACCAGTTTTTAACTTTTTACTTATATTAACTCAAATCGCGAGATATTTTACTTCTATTTTTGTAAAGCTGAAGAGCAAACCAAGACTGAACGCTTTTCTAATAAAAATAAAAATTCTTTAATAGTATATTTCTTAAAGAATTCCACGATTAAAACGTTGTGCTTGGTCGTAAGTTAAAACTACATCGGTTTTACGTTTCCTAAATTTCTCCTCAATTTTAATTGACCTACTAGTCGAAATATTCCATATCGTGAAAGTCTACATTGAAACATATATATATATATATATATATATATATATATATATATATATATATATATATATATATATATATATATATATATATATATATATATATATATATATATATATATACATATATATATATATATATATATATATATATATATATATATATATATATATATATATATATATATATATATATATATATATATAATCAAACCCCGGGCCGGGTAGACCATTACAGCTGTTTATCCCTATGTGCGTTTCTCATAAGCTAGAGATGCCGTGTTCGCCCTTAGATTTTACGTTTTCAGTGTGTTCTGCTTTTTGCATTGGAGCCAGCACCCGCTAGGTGGCGTTATGGTATGTTTTTTCCTGCTTGTGTTTTGCAAAACGGATTTAAGATACAGTAACATCGTTTGCCTCGGTGCGACTGGGTTATGGCTGTCTGAATGACTGTTTGATAGCTGTACAACTTAACAGAAAACCGGGGTATGCATGTGTGCAGAGTAATTGGAGGAGCATTTTGTTAGTTGCTTTACTTTCCGCTTGTACTTGTACTAGCTATAAAAGGAAACTAATTATTTTTAACTTTTTAGTGCGCTACTCATAAAAGCGTGTTTTTTAGTTTTTTTAAACTATAATTTATTTTTAATGTTTTCAAGTTATCAAGTTAAAGATGTAATTTTTTTTGAACTTGGATATCAATACATTTTAATTTATGCGGATTTGTATTAAATACGGAAACACGATCTCATCGTGAACTGTTTTTGGCAGTGTTTTGATTAGCTGAATTTAAATAAGCGTCAAATAAAATTTGGCAATAACAATAAATTATTTTTTTCTTGGGAAAAATATAAAAAGTTAATGAGGTGATATACATCGACATTTTGAAAGTGATTTGCAACGCAATAAAAAATGAAAAAAGTTCTAAAACTCGATTTTAGCGTTATATCCATCACTACAAAATTATAAAAGTTTATTGCAACGATGTCTCCATAATTTAAGGCAGGAAGAATGACTTTTTTTTGATAAAGCGAAAGATATGTAAATAAGTTTTTGCTGTGTTATACTGCCCGACAATTTTTTAAAAACGATTATTTATGTGAATATGTGGTATATGTGTTACGCCGAATTTGCGTAATTGCCGATTTCATGTAATCGGCAAATTTTTGCCGAATTTGTGAAATAAGCAACCGGGTTGCCGATTTCATGTGATAGGCAAAATAATGTACCAATACATGAACTGGGCATACACGCCTTTGACGATTACGTGCAATAGGCAACTGCACAAACTAAACATTTGCAGCCAGATTCTCCAATGCTAGTCCGGTCTAATTTGACAATCAAAAGTGTTAAACTGACAAGTGTAAGAATAAGACAACTAAGTTTTATTCTATGAACTTATTTCTGAGCTTTTCGCAATTTTATCAGGAAAAGGACAATTTTAGTACGTACTTTCAACAATAATAGAACTAAATGCATTACAGCAACTCCTTCCAAGATAAAAATCATTTGGAAACCAAGTAAATCGCTGAAATATCACAATAATTCATAAGTTTTTAATGACAAGGACAGGACAAAAACTTGTCAGAATATAACTGATCAACTATAAGATCTTAATTTAAACCAGTACTAAATCTTAAACTTTCTTAGTGAATCTGGACGTTGATTTTTTAAATTAGAGGTTATCGGAGGGCACCCTAAGGTCGGAACAGGGTTGGGGGCCCTGACACGTCTCTTTCCTCGAAGGCGAAGAGACTTGTCAGGGTCCCTAACCAACGGAAAAATGCGATCGGAACAGGGTTAGCACCGGGTTAGGGGCCCTGACAAGTCTCTTCGCCTGCGAGGAATGAGACTTTTCAGGGCCCCTAACCAGGTACTAACCCTGTTCCGACCTTAGGATGCCCTCCGATTCGCTTGGTCCTAATTTACCTGTACGATTAGCGCATTAGAACTGTGTCTATTCCTTGAAATAGGCAAACTCAAGTTAAATAACTGCCTATTACATGAAATCGGCAACCCTGCTGCTTATTTCACGAATTCGGCAAAAATTTGCCGATTACATGAAATCGGCAATTACCCAAATTTGGCGTAACATATTATGCACAAAAATACCGGTATTTTCTTTTAAATTTTACGTAAAGATTTCCATATTTTATATTTTTTGTAATGTGCCTGTTCAGACATTGCGCGTTTTCAATAAATATGCTAATATTATTGCACAATAAGTCAATTGAAACATGCACACAAAAATTGCGTTGGTTGGACTGGTAATAACAAAAAGATTACTTAAGTTCAGATTCACTAAGAACGCTTAAGATTTAGTACTGGTTTAAATTAAGACCTTATAGTTGATCTGTCATGATTTGACAGGTTTTTGGTCCTGTCATTGTTAGCAAGGTGTCATTAAAAACTTATAAATTATTCTGATATTTCAACGATTTGCTTGGTTTCCAAATGATTTTCATCTTGGAACGAGTTGCTGTAATAAATTTAGTTCTATTATTGTCATAAGTACGTACTAAAATTCCCATTTTCTGTATAAATTTGCGAAAAAGCATGTTACTGAAGTTTGCCTCGATGCAGCATCAAACGGAGCGGGAGCCGTCGACGTACTAACTTCTAGATAACGACAATAATGAATTATATTTGTATACTTTAATTTATGTATTATAACTTAACGTTAAGGCCTTTAATGTATTAAGAAGTTATTACAAAAACTGTAAAGAATATTTCCTAAACCTTAAATATGTTATAACGTTTCGAAGCGGGTCCGGGAAGGTGCGAGTGCAGTATTATAGAAAACCCGAAGATCACATTTTCCCACTTTTCTCAAAAATAAGGAAAAAGTACCCCTTTTTTATTTTTTAAAATCAAAGGTAATCCTAAAACACACAAGAGAAAAAATTTTGAGCCATTTAAAAGTTATGGAACACTTCGATGCAGGACCGGGAAGGCGCGAATGCAATATTATAGAAAACACGTAATAGATCACATTTTCCCTCTTTTCTCAAAAATAAGGAAAAAGTACCTCTTTTTTATTTTTTAAAATCAAAGGTAATCCTAAAAGACACAAGAGAAAAAATTTTGAGCCATTTAAAAGTTATGGAACACTTCGATGCAGCACCGGGAAAGCGCGAATGCAATATTATAGAAAACACGTAATAGATCATATTTTCCCACTTTTCTCAAAAATACGAAAAAAGTACCTCTTTTTTATTTTTTAAAATCAAAGGTAATCCTAAAAGACACAAGAGAAAAAATTTTGAGCCATTTAAAAGTTATGGAACACTTCGATGCAGGACCGGGAAGGCGCGAATGCAATATTATAGAAAACACGTAAGAGATCACATTTTCCCACTTTTCTCAAAAATAAGGAAAAAGTACCTCTTTTTTATTTTTTAAAATCAAAGGTAATCCTAAAAGACACAAGGGAAAAAATTTTGAGCCATTTAAAAGTTATGGAACACTTCGATGCAGGACCGGGAAGGCGCGAATGCAATATTATAGAAAACACGTAATAGATCACATTTTCCCACTTTTCTCAAAAATAAGGAAAAAGTACCTCTTTTTTATTTTTTAAAATTAAAGGTAATCCTAAAAGACACAAGAGAAAAAATTTTGAGCCATTTAAAAGTTATGGAACACTTCGATGCAGGACCGGGAATGCGCGAATGTAATATTATGAAAACACGTAAGAGATCACATTTTCCCACTTTCCTCAAAAATAAGGAAAAAGTACCTCTTCTTTATTTTTTAAAATCAAAGGTAATTCTAAAAGACAAAAGAGAAAAAATTTTGAGCCATTTAAAAGTTATGGAACACTTCGATGCAGGACCGGGAAGGCGCGAATGCAATATTATAGAAAACACGTAAGAGATCACATTTTCCCACTTTTCTCAAAAATAAGGAAAAAGTACCTCTTTTTTATTTTTTAAAATCAAAGGTAATCCTAAAAGACACAAGAGAAAAAATTTTGAGCCATTTAAAAGTTATGGAACACTTCGATGCAGGACCGGGAATGCGCGAATGCAATATTATAGAAAACACGTAAGGGATCACATTTTCCCACTTTTCTCAAAAATAAGGAAAAAGTACCTCTTTTTTATTTTTTAAAATCAAAGGTAATCCTAAAAGACAGAAGAGAAAAAATTTTGAGCCATTTAAAAGTTATGGAACACTTCGATGCAGGACCGGGAAGGCGCGAATGCAATATTATAGAAAACACGTAAGAGATCACATTTTCCCACTTTTCTCATAAATAAGGAAAAAGTACCTGTTTTTTATTTTTTTAAATCAAAGGTAATCCTAAAAGACACAAGAGAAAAAATTTTGAGCCATTTCAAAGTTATGGAACACTTCGATGCAGGACCGGGAATGCGCGAATGCAATATTATGAAAACACGTAAGAGATCACATTTTCCCACTTTCCTCAAAAATAAGGAAAAAGTACCTCTTTTTTATTTTTTAAAATCAAAGGTAATCCTAAAAGACACAAGAGAAAAAATTTTGAGCCATTTAAAAGTTATGGAACACTTCGATGCAGGACCGGGAAGGCGTGAATGCAATATTATAGAAAACACGTAATAGATCACATTTTCCCACTTTTCTCAAAAATAAGGAAAAAGTACCTCTTTTTTATTTTTTAAAATCAAAGGTAATCCTAAAAGACACAAGAGAAAAAATTTTGAGCCATTTAAAAGTTCTGGAACACTTCGATGCAGGACCGGGAAGGCGTGAATGCAATATTATAGAAAACACGTAATAGATCACATTTTCCCACTTTTCTCAAAAATAAGCAAAAAGTACCTCTTTTTTATTTTTTAAAATTAAAGGTAATCCTAAAAGACACAAGAGAAAAAATTTTGAGCCATTTAAAAGTTATGGAACACTTCGATGCAGGACCGGGAAGGCGCGAATGTAATATTATGAAAACACGTAAGAGATCACATTTTCCCACTTTCCTCAAAAATAAGGAAAAAGCACCTCTTTTTTATTTTTTAAAATCAAAGGTAATCCTAAAAGACAAAAGAGAAAGAATTTTGAGCCATTTAAAAGTTATGGAACACTTCGATGCAGGACCGGGAAGGCGCGAATGCAATATTATAGAAAACACGTAAGAGATCACATTTTCCCACTTTTCTCAAAAATAAGGAAAAAGTACCTCTTTTTTATTTTCTAAAATCAAAGGTAATCCTAAAAGACACAAGAGAAAAAATGTTGAGCCATTTAACAGTTATGGAACACTTCGATGCAGGACCGGGAATGCGCGAATGCAATATTATGAAAACACGTAAGAGATCACATTTTCCCACTTTCCTCAAAAATAAGGAAAAAGTACGTCTTTTTTATTTTTTAAAATCAAAGGTAATCCTAAAAGACACAAGAGAAAAAATTTTGAGCCATCTAAAAGTTATGGAACACTTCGATGCAGGACCGGGAAGGCGTGAATGCAATATTATAGAAAACACGTAATAGATCACATTTTTCCACTTTTCTCAAAAATAAGGAAAAAGTACCTCTTTTTTATTTTTTAAAATCAAAGGTAATCCTAAAAGACAGAAGAGAAAAAATTTTGAGCCATTTAAAAGTTATGGAACACTTCGATGCAGGACCGGGAAGGCGCGAATGCAATATTATAGAAAACAAGTAATAGATCACATTTTCCCTCTTTTCTCAAAAATAAGGAAAAAGTACCTCTTTTTTATTTTTTAAAATCAAAGGTAATCCTAAAAGACACAAGAGAAAAAATTTTGAGCCATTTAAAAGTTATGGAACACTTCGATGCAGCACCGGGAAAGCGCGAATGCAATATTATAGAAAACACGTAATAGATCATATTTTCCCACTTTTCTCAAAAATACGAAAAAAGTACCTCTTTTTTATTTTTTAAAATCAAAGGTAATCCTAAAAGACACAAGAGAAAAAATTTTGAGCCGTTTAAAAGTTATGGAACACTTCGATGCAGGACCGGGAAGACGCGAATGCAATATTATAGAAAACACGTAATAGATCACATTTTCCCACTTTTCTCAAAAATAAGGAAAAAGTACCTCTTTTTTATTTTTTAAAATCAAAGGTAATCCTAAAAGACAGAAGAGAAAAAATTTTGAGCCATTTAAAAGTTATGGAACACTTCGATGCAGGACCGGGAAGGCGTGAATGCAATATTATAGAAAACACGTAATAGATCACATTTTCCCACTTTTCTCAAAAATAAGGAAAAAGTACCTCTTTTTTATTTTTTAAAATCAAAGATAATCCTAAAAGACACAAGAGAAAAAATTTTGAGCCATTTAAAAGTTCTGGAACACTTCGATGCAGGACCGGGAAGGCGCGAATGCAATATTATAGAAAACACGTAAGAGATCACATTTTCCCACTTTTCTCAAAAATAAGGAAAAAGTACCTCTTTTTTATTTTTTAAAATCAAAGGTAATCCTAAAAGACACAAGAGAAAAAATGTTGAGCCATTTAAAAGTTATGGAACACTTCGATGCAGGACCGGGAATGCGCGAATGCAATATTATGAAAACACGTAAGAGATCACATTTTCCCACTTTCCTCAAAAATAAGGAAAAAGTACCTCTTTTTTATTTTTTAAAATCAAAGGTAATCCTAAAAGACACAAGAGAAAAAATTTTGAGCCATCTAAAAGTTATGGAACACTTCGATGCAGGACCGGGAAGGCGTGAATGCAATATTATAGAAAACACGTAATAGATCACATTTTTCCACTTTTCTCAAAAGTAAGGAAAAAGTACATCTTTTTTATTTTTTAAAATCAAAGGTAATCCTAAAAGACAGAAGAGAAAAAATTTTGAGCCATTTAAAAGTTATGGAACCCTTCGATGCAGGACCGGGAAGGCGCGAATGCAATATTATAGAAAACAAGTAATAGATCACATTCTCCCTCTTTTCTCAAAAATAAGGAAAAAGTACCTCTTTTTTATTTTTTAAAATCAAAGGTAATCCTAAAAGACACAAGAGAAAAAATTTTGAGCCATTTAAAAGTTATGGAACACTTCGATGCAGCACCGGGAAAGCGCGAATGCAATATTATAGAAAACACGTAATAGATCATATTTTCCCACTTTTCTCAAAAATACGAAAAAAGTACCTCTTTTTTATTTTTTAAAATCAAAGGTAATCCTAAAAGACACAAGAGAAAAAATTTTGAGCCATTTAAAAGTTATGGAACACTTCGATGCAGGACCGGGAAGACGCGAATGCAATATTATAGAAAACACGTAATAGATCACATTTTCCCACTTTTCTCAAAAATAAGGAAAAAGTACCTCTTTTTTATTTTTTAAAATCAAAGGTAATCCTAAAAGACAGAAGAGAAAAAATTTTGAGCCATTTAAAAGTTATGGAACACTTCGATGCAGGACCGGGAAGGCGCGAACGCAATATTATAGAAAACACGTAATAGATCACATTTTCCCACTTTTCTCAAAAATAAGGAAAAAGTACCTCTTTTTTATTTTTTAAAATCAAAGGTAATCCTAAAAGACACAAGAGAAAAAATTTTGAGCCATTTAAAAGTTATGGAACACTTCGATGCAGGACCGGGAAAGCGCGAATGCAATATTATAGAAAACACATAATAGATCATATTTCCCACTTTTCTCAAAAATAAGGAAAAAGTACCTCTTGTTTATTTTTTAAAATCATGTGATCTATTACGTGTTTTCTATAATATTGCATTCACGCCTTCCCGGTCCTGCATCGAAGTGTTCCATAACTTTTAAATGGCTCAAAATTTTTTCTCTTGTGTCTTTTAGGATTACCTTTGATTTTAAAAAATAAAAAAGAGGTACTTTTTCCTTATTTTTGAGGAAAGTGGGAAAATGTGATCTCTTACGTGTTTTCATAATATTGCATTCGCGCATTCCCGGTCCTGCATCGAAGTGTTCCATAACTTTTAAATGGCTCAAAATTTTTTCTCTTGTGTCTTTTAGGATTACCTTTGATTTTAAAAAATAAAAAAGAGGTACTTTTTCCTTATTTTTGAGAAAAGTGGGAAAATGTGATCTCTTACGTGTTTTCTATAATATTGCATTCGCGCCTTCCCGGTCCTGCATCGAAGTGTTCCATAACTTTTAAATGGCTCAAAATTTTTTCTCTTTTGTCTTTTAGGATTACCTTTGATTTTAAAAAATAAAGAAGAGGTACTTTTTCCTTATTTTTGAGGAAAGTGGGAAAATGTGATCTCTTACGTGTTTTCATAATATTACATTCGCGCATTCCCGGTCCTGCATCGAAGTGTTCCATAACTATTAAATGGCTCAAAATTTTTTCTCTTGTGTCTTTTAGGATTACCTTTAATTTTAAAAAATAAAAAAGAGGTACTTTTTCCTTATTTTTGAGAAAAGTGGGAAAATGTGATCTATTACGTGTTTTCTATAATATTGCATTCGCGCCTTCCCGGTCCTGCATCGAAGTGTTCCATAACTTTTAAATGGCTCAAAATTTTTTCTCTTGTGTCTTTTAGGATTACCTTTGATTTTAAAAAATAAAAAAGAGGTACTTTTTCCTTATTTTTGAGAAAAGTGGGAAAATGTGATCTCTTACGTGTTTTCTATAATATTGCATTCGCGCCTTCCCGGTCCTGCATCGAAGTGTTCCATAACTTTTAAATGGCTCAAAATTTTTTCTCTTGTGTCTTTTAGGATTACCTTTGATTTTAAAAAATAAAAAAGAGGTACTTTTTCGTATTTTTGAGAAAAGTGGGAAAATATGATCTATTACGTGTTTTCTATAATATTGCATTCGCGCTTTCCCGGTGCTGCATCGAAGTGTTCCATAACTTTTAAATGGCTCAAAATTTTTTCTCTTGTGTCTTTTAGGATTACCTTTGATTTTAAAAAATAAAAAAGAGGTACTTTTTCCTTATTTTTGAGAAAAGAGGGAAAATGTGATCTATTACGTGTTTTCTATAATATTGCATTCACGCCTTCCCGGTCCTGCATCGAAGTGTTCCATAACTTTTAAATGGCTCAAAATTTTTTCTCTTGTGTCTTTTAGGATTACCTTTGATTTTAAAAAATAAAAAAGAGGTACTTTTTCGTATTTTTGAGAAAAGTGGGAAAATATGATCTATTACGTGTTTTCTATAATATTGCATTCGCGCTTTCCCGGTGCTGCATCGAAGTGTTCCATAACTTTTAAAAGGCTCAAAATTTTTTCTCTTGTGTCTTTTAGGATTACCTTTGATTTTAAAAAATAAAAAAGAGGTACTTTTTCCTTATTTTTGAGAAAAGAGGGAAAATGTGATCTATTATGTGTTTTCTATAATATTGCATTCACGCCTTCCCGGTCCTGCATCGAAGTGTTCCATAACTTTTAAATGGCTCAAAATTTTTTCTCTTGTGTCTTTTAGGATTACCTTTGATTTTAAAAAATAAAAAAGAGGTACTTTTTCCTTATTTTTGAGGAAAGTGGGAAAATGTGATCTCTTACGTGTTTTCATAATATTGCATTCGCGCATTCCCGGTCCTGCATCGAAGTGTTCCATAACTTTTAAATGGCTCAAAATTTTTTCTCTTGTGTCTTTTAGGATTACCTTTGATTTTAAAAAATAAAAAAGAGGTACTTTTTCCTTTTTTTTGAGAAAAGTGGGAAAATGTGATCTCTTACGTGTTTTCTATAATATTGCATTCACGCCTTCCCGGTCCTGCATCGAAGTGTTCCAGAACTTTTAAATGGCTCAAAATTTTTTCTCTTGTGTCTTTTACGATTACCTTTGATTTTAAAAAATAAAAAAGAGGTACTTTTTCCTTATTTTTGAGAAAAGTGGGAAAATGTGATCTATTACGTGTTTTCTATAATATTGCATTCACGCCTTCCCGGTCCTGCATCGAAGTGTTCCATAACTTTTAAATGGCTCAAAATTTTTTCTCTTGTGTCTTTTAGGATTACCTTTGATTTTAAAAAATAAAAAAGAGGTACTTTTTCCTTATTTTTGAGGAAAGTGGGAAAATGTGATCTCTTACGTGTTTTCATAATATTGCATTCGCGCATTCCCGGTCCTGCATCGAAGTGTTCCATAACTTTGAAATGGCTCAAAATTTTTTCTCTTGTGTCTTTTAGGATTACCTTTGATTTTCAAAAATAAAAAACAGGTACTTTTTCCTTATTTTTGAGAAAGGTGGGAAAATGTGATCTCTTACGTGTTTTCTATAATATTGCATTCGCGCCTTCCCGGTCCTGCATCGAAGTGTTCCATAACTTTTAAATGGCTCAAAATTTTTTCTCTTCTGTCTTTTAGGATTACCTTTGATTTTAAAAAATAAAAAAGAGGTACTTTTTCCTTATTTTTGAGAAAAGTGGGAAAATGTGATCCCTTACGTGTTTTCTATAATATTGCATTCGCGCATTCCCGGTCCTGCATCGAAGTGTTCCATAACTTTTAAATGGCTCAAAATTTTTTCTCTTGTGTCTTTTAGGATTACCTTTGATTTTAAAAAATAAAAAAGAGGTACTTTTTCCTTATTTTTGAGAAAAGTGGGAAAATGTGATCTCTTATGTGTTTTCTATAATATTGCATTCGCGCCTTCCCGGTCCTGCATCGAAGTGTTCCATAACTTTTAAATGGCTCAAAATTTTCTCTCTTTTGTCTTTTAGGATTACCTTTGATTTTAAAAAATAAAGAAGAGGTACTTTTTCCTTATTTTTGAGGAAAGTGGGAAAATGTGATCTCTTACGTGTTTTCATAATATTACATTCGCGCATTCCCGGTCCTGCATCGAAGTGTTCCATAACTTTTAAATGGCTCAAAATTTTTCTCTTGTGTCTTTTAGGATTACCTTTAATTTTAAAAAATAAAAAAGCGGTACTTTTTCGTTATTTTTGAGAAAAGTGGGAAAATGTGATCTATTACGTGTTTTCTATAATATTGCATTCGCGCCTTCCCGGTCCTGCATCGAAGTGTTCCATAACTTTTAAATGGCTCAAAATTTCTTCTCTTGTGTCTTTTAGGATTACCTTTGATTTTAAAAAATAAAAAAGAGGTACTTTTTCCTTATTTTTGAGAAAAGTGGGAAAATGTGATCTCTTACGTGTTTTCTATAATATTGCATTCGCGCCTTCCCGGTCCTGCATCGAAGTGTTCCATAACTTTTAAATGGCTCAAAATTTTTTCTCTTGTGTCTTTTAGGATTACCTTTGATTTTAAAAAATAAAAAAGAGGTACTTTTTCCTTATTTTTGAGAAAAGTGGGAAAATATGATCTATTACGTGTTTTCTATAATATTGCATTCGCGCTTTCCCGGTCCTGCATCGAAGTGTTCCATAACTTTTAAATGGCTCAAAATTTTTTCTCTTCTGTCTTTTAGGATTACCTTGAATTTTAAAAAATAAAAAAGAGGTACTTTTTCCTTATTTTTGAGAAAAGTGGGAAAATGTGATCTTCGGGTTTTCTATAATACTGCACTCGCACCTTCCCGGACCCGCTTCGAAACGTTATAACATATTTAAGGTTTAGGAAATATTCTTTACAGTTTTTGTTATAACTTCTTAATACATTAAAGGCCTTAACGTTAAGTTATAATACATAAATTAAAGTATACAAATATAATTCATTATTGTCGTTATCTAGAAGTTAGTACGTCGACGGCTCCCGCTCCGTTTGATGCTGCATCGAGGCAAACTTCAGTAACATGAAAAAGCTTAGAAATAAATTCATAGTATAAAACTTAGTTGTGTTATTCTTACACTTGTCAGTTTAAAACTTTTGTTTGTCAAATTATACCGGACTAGCGTTGGAGAATATGGCTGTTAAGGTTTACAATTCGGCCAAATTAAAAACTTCAGTTTCCCGTCTGACGTCATCCTACGAAAAACAACTGACCCTATAATAGTGTTGGATTGCTTACCTTTCCTTCTATCTACATATCAATGTATCAAATTTGTTAAGTCAAATATAGGTAATTAACACTTGGTGAAACTCATATTCATAATACCAGGGGAATGAGGCATTTAAAAATAATTTTTTTGAAGTACCATGACCCATGTACCTGTTTTATAACGCCCTACTAGCAGTTAAGAGGTACTGCAGCTAACAAGGTTTTTCTTCGCAAATTGAAGTACTTCCTGGTTGGTCGGGCATTCTATGGCTATAACGAGTTTTTGTTGGAGGATAAAGGAAATCTCTGCTGATTGTAATATGTCGTTTTTAATGTATTTCTTTTTTTATATATGACATGTCTTTGTTGCTGTACCTAAACGTTTTTAAAAATGTTTTTTTCTCATTTTATAAAAATGTTTTATAACAAAGATTTTTACAGCCAGATTCTCCAATGCTAGTTCGGTCTAATTTGACAAGCAAAAGTTTTAAACTGACAAGTGTAAGAATAAGACAACTAAGTTTTATTCTATGAACTGATTTCTGAGCTTTTTCGCAAATTTATCAGGAAAAGGACAATTTTATTACGTACTTTCAACAATAATAGAACTAAATTCATTACAGCAACTCGTTCCAAGATGAAAATCAAAACCTGTCAAAACATAACTGATCAACTATAAGATCTTAATTTAAACCAGAGTGCTAAATCTAAACTTTCTTAGTGAATCTGGACGTTAATTTTTTTGCTTAAATCTTATGGATGTTCTCTTGGGATATTTTATTGAAATGTTGAAGTTCGGGGCTTGTTCAAATTTTTTGTATACCTTTAAGTATTTAGTTTAATTTCTTGAAATTGACGTAAAATATTGACTAATATAACAACACGAATAAAGTTTTGAATTCTCAAAAAATTGAAATGTGGCGAATCAAATTAAGGATGTGGCAACACCGCCACGCGTCCCTTCGGCCATTTAAATACTGACAGAGAATGTTTATATCTTTCGTAGTCTGTAGCATTTTTTAATTTTCGAATTTAGTACAAGGCGCGACCTCTATTGAGGAGACGTATCAAAACGGGAAGCTGCTAACAATCTTAGACTAAAACACATAGAAATAGAAAAGTAATACTAAAAGTCATAAACATCTAGAGTAGCAATGGTCAATATACTACAGTACCTATTTTATGATTTTTGCGGTGTTTATTTGTAGGTAAATCATTTCTTGACAAAACTATGCACATTATAAAAAAAACCTTCCTTAATTAAAAAAAGTGTATTTTGATTGTTGCGTTGATATCACTAGTTGCCCACAAAAATTTGACCCACACGTAAAGAAACGCCTGAATTTTTCTGATGAAAAAATATCTTATAATTATCTTTTTTTCAGAAAAATGTTTATACACATTTAAAATTGTACCAAAGAAAACTTATCAATAAAACTAAATAATGCGGAATTTCGTTTCTATGGAGTTCATTTCTGTTTCACCGTTGCTTAGTAATTCCTGTGATAATTGTGATTATCACAGGATGTTTCACAATACGAATAGCCGTCATTTAACTGAAGACGAAGCAATCCAAGCTACTGGGTTGCTACGTGGAGGTGCGCGACAGACTGATGTAGCTAATCGGTTAATGTTATTTCCCGTCTGTACAACCGATTTAAGACTGGAACTGTCAGGAAAAGGCCAAGAGAAGCTAGGATGGAACCTTCAAGAAACATCACGTTTTTGAGTTAGGACCGTTTTGGTGCCAGCAGAGGTCGTAGAACCGCGCGAACTGTCTTAAGTCGCTTAAATAAATGAGGCAGGCGTACACTGCTTTACACACACTCCGACTCCGCTCCGACATAGCCAGTGCGGCAGCAACACGGCAAGCAGAGGGAGCTTTCTGCGGCGTTGCGAGTCTCAATACTCACTCTCACTGTGCTTTATACCATTTATACGGACGGGCTATTCTGTTTTTAACGCTTGGCTACATTTTTGGAGAATCTTTTAAACTTTTGATTGTGGTTTTTCATATTTGTTTTAGGTTGCAGCATTTTTTTTAATAACCCAAAATCTGCAACGTAGAAAGCAAATCGTATTTATGAATGAAATCAGTACGAGATATTCTTCTCGCTGTCTCGGTTTTTCTTTGGCTTAACGTTTGCTTTAGTGCAATGAACTGGTAAACTGGCGTGATGAGTGGAAGACCGTGATGTTTATAGATGAGACCCGCTTTTGTCTGCGTGATGACAGACGTACAGTTCGTGTCTGGAGACCACCCAATTCACGAGTTACTGACCGATATGTCCAAGAAGTCCATCCGTTCGGAGGTGGCAGTGCTATGGTTTGGGGTGAAAGTTTTTACGCAGGCCGATCGGAGGTGCATGTTTGTGAACGTACAATGACAGATGAAATTTATGCCCCAGACATCGTTAGCAACATAGTAAATGATTACCGTTGGAATTTGGAGCCCAATTTCAGATTCCTAGATGATAAGGCTAGCCCACATAGAGCCAGGGTACTTTTAGAACAGCTAGCATAGGATGAAATTGACCATTTGCCGTTACCTCCACTCGACAATAGATCGCGATGGTCGCAGTGGAGGGTCAGTTCTTGACCCACTCACCTTAATCCTATCCTATCCTACCTCCACTCTCTCCAGGTCTAAACTGTATTAAAAATATCTGGGATATGCTTGGAAAAGTAGTAATTGGTCGCCAACCGCCTCTTCATGGCGTAAGGACAGTAAGGCGAGTTCTTCCGGATTTATGGGATGCATTGGACTAAGATGAGGTAAATCACTTAATTCTAAGCATGCCTTGAAGAGTCCAAGCTATTATATACAACAGAGGTGGAATTACTCGGTATTAAATAATTTTCAGTTTCCAAAAATATTTTCTGTTTTGTTACATATTAGAAAAACATATTGTTAAATTCTGATACTATAGTCTGTACACCGAACGTGCGGAGTAACAAAACTACCTGATATTCAGGTTCAGGTAAAAACAGGTCAAATTTTCGGAATTTAAGCGGTCCTCTTTACACCCTACAATATTCAATTGGTGCGGGTGTTTCATTTATATTCTGAGTTCTGTGGCGTACGGTCTATAATTTTGTTTGTTGGTTGAGTGCTTTTTAAAAATATTGTGTTGTTTATTTTTTCGGTGTGCTTTCTTTAAAATCGGGATATCTGGCAGCTCTATTTGAATAAGTAACATTCACTATGAATATCGTATTGAATGAGCCTCAATTACCACCAAAGAAACGGATAAAACGATCTTTGTCCGTTTATGAAAAAGGGAAGGGAAAGGGAAGGTAGGAAGATATATTACCTAGACGAGACTTGGGTCAATGCGGGACACACTGTTAGTAAAGTATGGGTGGATGCTTCAATAGAGCATCCCAGGCAAGCCTTTCTGGAAGATCTTTCGACAGGATTAAAAAATCCTTCAGGTAAAGGGAAACGCCTGATTATTTTACATATCGGATCCGATGGCGGCTTCGTAGAAGGCGGCTCATTAGTTTTTGAGCCAAAGCAGATGGGTGACTACCACGCAGACATGAATGCTGATTTATTTGAAAATTGGTTCAAAAATATTCTAAGCCATCTAGAAGAGAACGCTGTCATTGTTATGGATAATGCTTCGTACCACAGTAGGCGTATTGATAAAGCTCCGAACACCGGAACAAGAAAGGCCGAAATACAAGAATGGCTAAGAAGGCATATTATTTCATTCGAGGAAGATATGGTCAAGGCAGAATTATTAACTCTTGTTAAAGAAAATAAAGGTGCTGACAAATATGTCATTGATGAATTGGCCAAATCCACCAATCGCAGAATTTTACGCCTGCTCCGTACCATTGTGAATTTAATCCTATCGAGTTAATCTGGCATCGTGGCACAACAAAAGTCCACAACACAAAGAAAATCATTTCAATTATTCAGCCTGCTTAGTTTAGTAGTAGTCACTATTATAATATTAACCATTATATTGTGGCAAACCTTCTAAAATAAATTAATATATTTTCATTAATTTACCTATATACTACGCCACTGATGATTTTCGCATTATCACTTCTGCAAGTACTTGTGCAGTGTAAACCGGGCCGTCTGGCACCGCCTTGTCTGCTCGTGATTACTCCGTACGTTCAGTGGATAGACTATAAACATTTTTAAGTTGAAAAAATGTGGTTTATTTTTAGAAATTAAGGGAATATGGACGTATGTCAACTTTTTTCCTGAAATTTTGTTTCTCAGAGAAACCACAATCGATCAGTTTATAACGATGAATCACAGCAGAAATAATAGTAAAGCCCAAACATCGACGTTTCATAAATAACTATTTTATTTCCCCTCGTACAATAAAAGGGTCGCTACTCGTGTGTACATCCAAGCCCTTCCACCTTGGTGCCCATTATACATTCAAATTCAGGCAATTAATAAAATAGCATATTCTTCATAAAAATGCTCCGTCTAATCTCGGTTTAATTTATGTGTTAAGAAATGACTATTTAAAAGTGGCAGTTAGTAGTGAAACTATGAATTAACATACGTTTTGATCCCGAGATATGGCTCCTGTACAAAAAAAGTTTTGTATAAATTTTAGTTTTAAATGAAGATGTAATAAGCCGGATGTAGATAATCTTTTGTTTGTTTTTAAATTTATTCGCGTCCTGAGACCGTAATAAAGTTATTAACATTAGAATGGACTTACTATTAGTAATAAAGTTATTAATAACTAAGAGCGACCGGTCAAGTGCTAGTGAAGCTTCGCGCGGTAAGTGCTAGGTTTAAGTAGGGATTCAACAAATCTCAAAAAAATCGATATTTCGAATCGATCTTAGATCGTCATCATGGAGATAGATTCACTATTTAGATCGCCTTAAGAGATCGATCTTTTAAAAAATCGATCTTTGGAAAAATTTGGGCGTAGGAGAGGGGAGCCGGGAGAGTAAACAGTGTCCATCCAAACCAATGGTAATTTGTACAGTTGTGGTTAAAAAAAATATTTAAATTACATATTTTTTTATGTTTATTTTAAAGTTTTGGTTGGGTATGGAGGGGAAAATATTTGATTTAAAATGCTATCATGAAAAACATACTAATTTATTGAAAACTAATAAAATAGAAAACATTTGAACGACAAAATTACAATCAAACGAAAAATATCGACATGATCGGCATCGCTGTTTTGTACGATATCAGATTTGAGTTTTTTTCTAGAAAATGTCAGATGGCGCAGTTTAACTATTTCCGTATTTCTTTCCTGATTATTACTAGGGACGTTTTGATCGTGGCGCATCGACCCTGTCGTTTGTAAAGAATTACATATAAATATTAATTTCCAATTATTAATTAAGTCTTAAAGTTCACAGACATGAAAATACCAGAAGAATCGATTCTGTGTAAAATCGCCGATCTCCTTTCAGGATCGAAAGGTAAAAGATCGATTCTTAAAAATCGACTTTTATTTGAAAAAATCGATCTTTCCAAGAAATCGATCTAGATCGTGAATCCCTAGGTTTAAGTGGCGCGGCCCGCAAGAATTCGATATAGTCATAATCAATAAAAAAAAGCCACGAGTGTCGTAGGCATAAAGACATCACGCGTGCTCGGTCTCGTTTTAAAATATTCCTGGCTTAGCTGCTGGAAATCGATATATCAGTGGCATAGTTCCTTTAGAAGAGGCTTTTTTACTTAAATATTTATTGGATCAAAAAATAATTGCAAAAATTAAAACTAATGATTCAATTGTCGTGTGGATTTATTATTAAATTTATTACTGTAGTTATATAAAAAAAAAATCATTTCCTATTTTTAAGCAAATTTTGGGTATTCTTGATAAAAGTTCTTGCACGCACAGAAAACGTTTTTAACGATATCACAGTTGAAATAAAATATACAAAATGTCAAAAATAAACAGAATCTGATTCGTCTAAACCTAATATGTATATTTAAAACGAATATTTTTGAAACTAAAGCTTTCTTTGTAGGATGCATAGTTTGGATAAAATTAAAGTAGAACATTGAAAATACTCGGATTTGATCGGTTTTTGCGAAAACACCTAATTTTGTCATAAACTATTCACATCATGCTCATTTTTTATAACTTTTGATTGTGGATTGTTCCAAAAATTTCCATTTTGAATATTGTTTCTATAATTAACGTTAAATTTGGATAACGCCAGAAACGTATTTTATACATGCACATGCAGAAACTTTTATCAAAAATAGAATTTTCCGAGAAATCAGAAATAAAAAAGTGTACTATGACAGTGGCAACTTTATGTATGGCATTGTATAAACTAGACTATTGTATCATATTACATTACACATATTCGTATACTTTAATAGGCATGTTAAAAGTTTAGTGCAAAGTTGAAAAATATGTAGGGTCAGGGTGTCAACAGTGGATCAGGCGAGTACAGTGAATCGTTTCATAAAAAACCGAATGGGATAGCCTTATAATGCAATCCTTCTTGTTACGGGAGGACGTTTTACTGCGAACTCGTACGCACTAGTCATATGCCGCCTGCGATCGCGATTATACTTATTAAGAGTTAATGTTTGTTTCGTAGTGCCAAAACTTTTTTATATCACCCCAATGACCCCAATGATGGTAGCAGCTGGCTCAAGAATAAAAATGATTGTAGTGAGCTTAGTAAAATATATCACTTAAAAGAAAATATCTTGGTTCAAGCTATCATTATTGAAGCAAATCAATAACAGCGGCACACAAAAACAAAGTGGTCTGTACATTTGACCAGACCCATCTATCTAGATGTATTTTGATGCGCTGAATGCAAATCCGAAGTCCGTTTGGACCGTACATCTTGTAAAAATTGCGAAAAATTGCAGTTATGAAAATGAAGAAAATTTTATTGATCTAGATCAAGTATCTTTCTTATGTATTTTGATGCGCTGAACCCAAATTCAGAATCTTTTAATCTCGATCATTCATATATTTATCAAAAATCGTAAAAAATAGCAGTGAGTAGCAGAAAATAGCAAAAAAATTGCATTGTTCTTAAGTACCAATGAGAACTTTTATTACGTATGTGGGAGTGATTTCTTGTAACATTATATTCTACAGAAGCCAAGTTACCCACTAATGTAGAGTTGAAGCTGCTTGATGACGACGCCTGCGGGCCTGCTTTCTCACCCTGACCAGACTCCGATACTGGGGTTCCGAATCCCTGCATCGTATAGCACTTATCGCTTGTGCCTGCCATGACGGCATACACGCCGTTAACCCAGACCCCAGACGGTTCTGTTACCCATCGTCACCACGTGGAGGTGCCCTGGTTACAGGCACAAGCAATCAGTCCTCCGAAGTTGAATTGCAATTTCTAGCTATTTTTAGCAGTTTTTCGCAATCTACTCAAAATTTGGAGGGTGTACGGGCCAAACGGACTTCGGATTTGGATTCAGCGCATGAAAATACATATAAATAGATGATCTGGTCAAATGTACAGACCACTTTTTTTTTGTGTGCCGGTGTAATTTTTAAGGAAAGAGAATATTGTGGTTGAAGTAAATCAAACCGCAATCTTTTCAACTGTGAACCTTTGACCTACACTGTATTACTAGAAGTTTATAAAATTTATATAAGAAATTATTTTTTATCGTTACATCAAGCGGCAATCTTTAGGAGATTACACGTTACACCACGCAATACCGATCATGAAAGAGATAATATTAACATCAATGGAAGCTAATAATTATTAACAGATCAATTTAGCCGCATTTAATAGTGATTTTTTTAAAATATACTAATGATGGATCGTCTTGTAATAACTTATCGTGAAATATATTATTACGTAGGAATATTAGGGTCGGGCCATCTACAGATTGTTGACGATAATTGGAAATCTTATTAGGAAAGTTGCTTCATTTGGTACTGGACCGCAGCCAGTACTTATTGTTCGGCATTTTCGGGGGTACAAAACGAAAAATTTAATTAACTAGTTTAAGCAGTGGCGTAGTGTGAAATTTTTTTGGGGAAAGAAAGGGAAACTTAAGCACAAGAAAATGGGGTTTAGGGTTACATTTAAAATTTTTGACCTCAACTCCCTAGCGTCACCCCTCAAGGGGGTTGAAAAAGTTAAATTGCATAAAAAAGTAGATTTATTAACCAATAAGATTCAACTAGAAATTGGTGTCTCTATCTTTACTAATAGCAAAGATATTTGCCCATATTAAGACTTTTCGGACACCCAGTACAATTAGTGTTGTATTCGTAGGTTTAGATAAACTTAAAAATATACACCTTTAAAGACATTTATCTTCTTCAGTTCAGTAGCTTACCTGGCTCAAGAATTTTTAAGAAAAAAGATTTAGCACAAAATTGGTACAAGGATTCTTCGTTCGTCCGCCGGTCGAGCAACATACTGGCGTCTAGCCGGTACCCGGAATATCTGTCCCGAATTTTGCCAAACGATTGTTGGATTTTTTTCGCACCGATCCCTCTTCGCCTGCGAGGAAAGAGACTTGTCAGAGCCCCTAACCAGGTGCTAACCCTGTTCCGACCTTAGGGTGCCCTCCGATCCACCGTTCGCTAGATTTTCTGAACCCACAACAAACAAAACATAATTTTTAGGTTAAGGTACCTAGACACGATAAATTTTTTGCTCGGGACATTTAAAAAAAGACAAAACAAAATTTTTATCGAGAAAGGAGTGCTAACCCGTTTCCAATACACCTTTTGGAGCCGATTTCTTAATTTTTTTATAAAATTTTAAATGACAAAAATTAAAAAAAGATGCAGCCGAGCACGGATTCGATCCAACACCTCTCGGCCAATAAGCGGACTCTTTACCACTGGACTACGTGGCTCATGCTAGGAAATCGGTAAACTTATCAACAAGTGCATTATTTACATATATGCATTTGAATGACTCGGCTTTTTACCTTCGGGATAGATATTCCTGGCACCGGCCAGACGTTAAAGAGCAACACGTGATCCGGGTAGGCTGGTTTTGGTGGCTAGTCTCTCTCACGGGAAGTGCGCGAGAACGCGGGAAATCGTGGTTTTTGGTTCCCCGGGGAAGAAGGAAGAGTCCTGGTTGGGGATCGTGGAAAAAACTGGGAAGGTCGGGCAGGAGTGATTCCTAAAAACTTGAGGAGATCCACCTGCAAACTGCATGGTCTATGGCGGCCAAGGAGGGGGACTTCCGGCTGGGTCTGTCAAGTTTCTGACAGAAAAAGGTTATATCCTGGTCCGGTTGACAGCCGTGTGGTTCCTAACCAAGTAGTGTGCTAGTGGAAGATAAAATAAAAAGAAAAATTGGGCGTCTTCGGGGGTCTAGGCCCGACTATCCGGAGGGTCTGTTACGACACCCAAACTGGAGGACGTGTAATTTGCATCGGAGGGTCGCCCGAGTAGCAAATAAGCGCCAGACCAGGTATTTAGAAAATAATTGGCTGGATGCCGATCAGGCAAGAGGCCATGGAAATTGTCGAACAGAAAATTCGTACCATGTTTAAAATAAGTATTCTTACTTACACGAAATAAGTAGGTGCATGCGCCAAATCTATACCCGAGGAAAAGATATAGGTACTTATAGTATGGGAAAGTTCTTTTTGTGTGTGTAGTAGCCGCCAGTTTGAGCGTAGTTTAGGAAAATCCAGCGAACCCGATTGAAAAAATCTTGATTTTATAACTGCACTAACCACTAATCTTCAGGGATTTATTTAAAACCCATTTATTATGCTGGTATTAAAATTAACCAAAACTAACCAAGCATATATCTTTAATGTCAGACCTCATCGAGCCGGTTACGTTTAAAATAAATCAAGCAAGCCGCATTAAGAAAATTAATAACAAAAAAATACTGGTTTAAAATTATTACATCAAGGCGTTTCCATTCGACGCCTGAGGACTGCAAGTTGGAACCTTGAAGCTCGTAAAATATAATCAGATAGACGGCTCTCTGAAATGGGTGGAATTTTCGAAAAATAATTTTTTTAAAATACATTTTCTCCAAATACAGTTTTCCAAAAATTGAATTTCAAAAAGGGCTGTCGTTCTTACCCAAACATTATGTTCTTTCAGCGCCGATTAAGAACGATGAACGTGAGTTGTACACACACTACCTTCAAAATGCATTTTGTCAGCAGTTTTAATCGAGACATGAAGTAAAATGAAGAGAACTTATTTATACGCAGTGACGGCGGCATTAGTCGTACAGTTAAAAATAAGAAAAACGCTTACAAAGGGTAAAGTGTTGGCTTTTAAAAAGAAGTCAGTTGTCGCATATCTACTAATGTATTAAAAGAACTACTGCTAAAGCCTGGAGATTGGTTTAATTATTTATAAATGGGCTATGGAACCTATTGTACCCTTTTGAAGTTTTATTAAAGTTGAAAAAAGTGCCGATGTTTGATTGTTTTGTCTATACGACTTCGACGCGCCGTTCGGTGACTCACGGACCTTTTGATCCGCAAGTGAATAGCTCCTTGAAAAAAGCCTTTGAAAAAAGTTAGTTATTTGACATTTCTTTTAAATATCAGTAACAATGATATTTTCTTGAAATCTCAGAAAACAATTTAGCCCTCTCATTCAGGTCACAGGACACGGACTATGATTCAGGTTTGCTTAGGTTTGTTATGCATCCATTGCAAGTTCTTAGGTATTACACTCAGGTATTTACTAAACTGATTGAATTCCAGAAATCCAGAATGAATGCATATAGATTTAAATTAATTTTTAAAAAATAAGTTAGAAATGTTTGAAACGGCAATTTTAATCGCCATCGAACCAAACATTTTGAAAAACATCGACACTGTTTCCAAACTGTTTCAAAGTAAACAACAAAATATTCAGACATCATAAATGTTAATTAGAGCTTACGAAAGTGTTAATATACGCCCAGCGGTAATTGACACTCGGAACGAAAGGACAAAAAATTCCTGTGACGCCGTTGTTAACTTTTAAAAATTCGGAATGCTAAAAAACTATAGGCGTACGCGTACTACATAGTTTTTTAGTATTCCGAATTTTTAAAAATTCCCTACGGCATCATGGTGATTTATTTTTCATTCCTTTCGAGTGTCAATTACCGCTGGGCAGACTATAAACAGATACGAATCGAATTTAATTTAATAAAATATTAAGCAAGTAATTTGGCTGCAGAATTCGGAACCAATACAGAATTTGTAAAAAAAGGATAACCACGCCAAAATGTTTCTTTGCCGAAAGTAATAATCATTTTCAGATAGAGTCAAACGAAGACTGGTTTAGCATAAATGTATTTTTTAAAACATAGGACACCATTACAGAGCAGTTAAAAATAGAAGTTCCATTCTAAACGAAGTTTATAATACTTGTCGCGTTTTATCTCCAGACGTTGTGATTCTGTTTCTGACGAAGAATTCTACCAAATGGGTCAGGAGCTATTTGTAAAATATCCCGCCCGGATCAGATATTTCTGATACAATATCGTCTGTTATCATTTAGAGAGTACTTTAAAAACGATCTGCAAAAAATTAACTGCATTAAGGAGTTAACCGATTTTATATGAAAACAGAATTTTTCCTCCTGTAGTAGTTTTAGTGAAATTTTAACTGCATGTAAAATTTTCCCACTATTCCTGTTTCGGTGGCTTCAGCAGAAAGATTTTTCTCAAAATTAAAATTAATAAAAGAAATTCTTAGAAACACCATGGGAGAACAAAGGTTGTCAAACCTAGCGCTTATTACAATAGAACATCAAATTGCTCGCAAAATAGATGCATCAAATATAGTGTCATCATTAAATGATGAACACCTTAAAGCAAGAAAAAAAACTTGAATAAGATCATTCTGCTGGTCAATGTGTTAAAGAATGTTCTGGTTTGTTATATATTTTATATTTTGTCGTTCTAATCTTTAATTAAACATTTTGGAACTGAGCTATTTGTTTTAGATTTTACGAACCATGTTAAAACCAGAATAATTTGAAAAAGAGGTAATTTTACTTATTATGAAAATAAGCACTGACTCCCCAAAAGTAGCCTTTTTGCCTCTATTTAACAGTGGATATGGTAATCACAAAAATTAGCTAAAATTGACCTAAACTAACCCAAATTAATAAAAACCACGCCCAAACCAGATTTTTTTTGTCTGCGGCGCTTTCGCCTTGCAAGGACTTGCAATCCATGAGAGGCCAAGATATAGCCTCTGGAACACTCTAGCTACATTGTTACGCCACTGCCTGTTAAAATATATGAATATAAGTAATGTAATACGATAAAATAGTCTAGTTTATACAGTGCCGTACATAAAGTTGGCACTGTAATAGTAAACCTTTTTATTTCTGATTTCCCAGAAAATTCTATTTTTGATAAAAGTTTCTGCATGTATACAATACGTTTCTGGCGTTATCAACCTTTACAGTTAATTACCGTTAATGCCGTGCGTCGCTAGAATTCGATGAACCTATCATCAGTTTCTCCAAACAAGAATTGCCAGACAACAAATTTGCAAAACATTGTCCGATCTGACTGCAATAATAAGATTTATCTTTACATCACCAGACATAAAAGCTTTTAACGATGCTACAAAAAGATAATTACGACATCAATGAAAGCTACTAATTATTTTCTGAGCCATTTAACTACATTTAATAGCAAGAATTTTTTTAAATTTTAGTAATTGATGTATCAATCCTCACAAAATAATAATAATTATAATGGAGTAGGTATGTATGGGAATGTTGAGGATGAATTTCCAATACATTATTGATGGTAATTTAAAATATATAGCCACTAAGTTATTTCTTTAATAGACGTGAATTTTTTTTATCCGACAGTCCACGTAAACTTCAAGCCTAAGTACTATCGTACCGGGGCATCCAAAGAGACTGGAAATTTGACACACGATTTAAATGATTCGAGGTTGGGTGGGGAAGGAAAAACATCTGCAGGCAATTTCTCCCATAATCTGGAGACCCTAGGTATGAATGAGCGAGAGAAATGGAATGTTTTAGGCTTTTGTAGCTGGATAGTAAAGGAGTACGTAAGCAGATCAAAAGCAAAACTCAATCCTTGTTACATTTGTATAGGGGAAAACAAAAATAAGGGCGGTTTTACCAGATACCAGATGTTTTTGATGCAACCCGTTTGAAAATATTTCTATTTATTTCAAAAAAGTTTTGTTTAATTTAATAAGTACTGACGTATAAATTCTTAAAAAATGATAATAACGTAATTTATATAATGTGTGGGAACATAAAGGATGGATTCTCAATAGATTATTTACGATAATTGGAGACATTATTATATAGGCAAGTTACCTCATTTGGTGCTGAACTGCGACCAAATCTATTGTCCCGTCACTTAAATTGCACAATGGAACTTAAGAGGACGCCATTTTAATTTACATACCAACGCCAGGCGCTTGAAATTACGATACGGTCCTGTTCCGAAAGATATTTGACTGGAGTTGCATCGGGTGGATTGATAAACATACTTAGTAGTTGGACTAGTTGATACTCAGCCTATTGCATAAAAGGCCACTATATTTCAAAACAAAATTTAATTCATTTAACATAATCTCCTTTAAAACTGACACATTTAGCAGAACGTTCTTACAGTAATTCGATTTTTTCAAAATCTAGCTCTTTCTGAGACATGCCGTAATAGAAAATTCACAGTTTTATCACCGTTCAACTTATACTTGTCAAACTTTAACAACTTATTTATTAAACATCATAGTTGTAACTGGACATGTGCCATGAGAATGCTCTCAAGCGAATATTTCTGGAGAACGGTAAATTACCGAGAATATTTTCCATCATAAAATCTCGATAATTTATGATTTTAGAAAAAAATATAAACTACTGGAAAATTACCGAGAATATTTCCAAGAACGAGAAAGTTCTCTCGGGAAAATTCTCCTGGACAATATTTTCGGAGAATTATAAGGAAATTTATTTTAATTGCTCCATTGTATCATAGATGGAGCTTGGAGCATCTTTATCTTTATTTTTTTTGTGTTTTTTTAAACAACTTGTTTAAAATTATTTTAAAAGCTACTTTTGGTAAAAAATATGTTGTTTTAATTTATGCAGTCAAAACATAAAATTCTCCAACATATAAAATAAATTCTCTAGAATTTCCGATAAATTTTCATTTTTCTCGGAGAATATTTCCGAATAATAAATTCTCTAGAATGTTCCATCTCTAGCTGTAACCATATTTAATTTTATCTACTAGAAACTTTTCAGACTAACTGGATATCAATAAAGTACTCCGTACTTTAAAAATTAAAAATAAACATATCCATAAAAATGTCTTTTTTGTTTAATACCTTTCCACCTCGCAACAATTAACTAAATATTTTTTAAAGAACAACTGGGAATTAAGATGAAAAACAGTAAAAAGTAAAGTTATTTTAACTCCTTTTTCTTCTTGATTGCACTATACTGCCGTCCTACGCCAAAAAGCCTTAACTCAAGTTTTCACTATTTTAAGATATTTAACATTTTCATAATTTGACAGATATATAGACATGCCTTAATTGCTTGTGTTTTTAACTTTTTAACGAATGATGAAATCCTAAGCAAAAAAGGCGTATCTATAAAAAATGCCTATTTTGCTTAGAAACATGAGGTAAGCCTTAAGTTAAGGTTAAGGCTTGCGAACTAAGATCCGGACCCCGGGTTTGCGGTAAAATATTTTTTTTTTGAAGACCTTTAAAGTGAGGTACTACACTGCATAGGCTTGCATTGTTGCATTTAAAATTTTTGACCTCAACTCCCTAGCGTCACCCATTAAGGGGGTTGAATAAGTTAAATTACATAAAAAAGTATATTTATTAACCAATAAGATACACCTAAAATTTGGTGTCTCTATCTTTACTAATAGCGAATATATTTCAAACAAACAAAATTTATTTATCAATAATACACATAGGACAGTACAGTATTTGCCCATCATACTCTTTACCCATAGTCTTTTCGGACACCCTGTATACCAATGTACCATTATTTTTCGTCATATTGAATTTTAAGTAATTTATTAGTGAAAAAATTTTGAGTAAGAGTGTACCTCTGATGCACATAGACAGTGCCCCACTTGCCCTTATGGACCCGACAGATTATTTGCTTTCACATTCTTAGTGATACCCTGTATAACAACCACAATAACGCCCATTAACGCCTCTTCCCTGTAACAAATTTTTTTTACTTCAAGTGTACATATTTTTAGATCTTAACAACGACTTTATGGGTTTTACATCTAGGGCCGCATACAATAATACCACAACACAACAAGCTATTTTATTGAACCTAATCTAAGGATCGTGTACAGGAAGCTATAAAACACCAGCTAATAGCCCCGAATTTCCTCCAATTTACGACAACTCCATTTAGTTCCTCCATTTCTTAATTATGTAAAACACAGACCAACCTACAATATATATAGGAAATAACTTAATCAGATAACAAGCTATATAATTAGATCTCCTATTAATTTAGAGGACAAATAAAACCATCAATTTTCTATCAAGTAACTATTTCAAAACTCGGCAAGATTCGAAACTTCGATGATTATCTTGAACTGTTACACAGAAAAAAATATACAGGGTGTGATGGAATTACCTGCATATACTAAAACCGGTAAATCCTGGTATGCATTTAGGTGGGGGACAAATAGTCATAAATGGCGCTTCGCGATAATAAGCCAGATGTCGCTTCTCAAAAAACCACTGCGCACCACTGGTATTAAGCAGATGGCCATATAAAAACAGTGAGCTATGTTGTTGTGTTGCCAAGTCTCTCAACAATAATTCTATGTAAGAAGTTTGAAGAAATAATATTTTTCTTACCTCTAAAGAAATAAATTCTACTAACTCCAAAATTCTCAATTTCAAAAAGTCAAAATCTATAATACAAATAAAACAAACCACAGAACAGCTAAAATCAATACGCTCAACTAAACAGAATATCACTAACTTACAGCACTAAGTGCGTACGATATTTTGTTAATACTAAGGTTGATAACCATTTTCTTTCACTAATTAATAAACAGAAAGCAAAAATTTACACTGCATTATTCATCTCATCAATTCTCATCCATGATATACTCAATATCAGGTAAGATTTTAATGGAGGCCGTTGATACATGTTATTTCTAGTATCATTTTAATTACCCAACTTCAACTTTATTCAATTTATGATTGTTTAAATAGTGGAACAGAATCTTGCTGAAATTAATTTACTGACAACGTATATGCAGAAATATATAAGAACAATTGTACTAGAACTATGAATAGGTTTAAATGAACATGTGGTGATTTTTGTCACCAATCTCACGCCGCTCTTTGTAAGATAATTTATTTGTCGTATATATGTCGTATCCTTACTACAATCACACCTTCCCTGATACTTGTCACCGGCCGTTTGCGCTTTCGCCTAACATTTAAAGAATTCTCAGTGGGACCATTTCGGTTAGTGATGGAAACGAAAAAAAAAAAAACGTTAATGTTTTTTGTGTTTTGTGGAAAAAAAACATAGAGCTTATTTTTTTTTTCAAAATAGCATTTCTTTTCACAAGCTGACAAATATGCAAGGTTGTAGAGGAAAATAGTTAAAAATCCATATGTGATTACATTTGTAACGATAAAGTAAATAATATGCAATAAATACGTCAATATTTGTCAATAAGTAAACATATATTTAAAAAAAACGAACTAAAACGACCTATTTATGAACAGGAACACAAGAACAGCTAAAATGCCTAAGTTTAGTAATAGTAATAAAATAACATTACTAAAAATAAAAACAATAACTAATAATGACTTTTTTTTTTATCTTGGGCTATCCTAACAAACTAGTTTGAAAAAATTATCATGTAGTATTGCCTATTCTATTGAAGTCAAAAAAATCTAAATTTAAAGAAAAATAGAAAACGAAGTACGTACTATTAGTCTAGTCCACAAGTTCAAAAGCGTGTTAATTCTTGATAAAGGTCCTAAAAATATGTACGATAGCTCATTGGATTCGGAATGACGTCTAGAAAAATGTATTCGAAGGATTTTACTGCATGATAAAAATTGCAAAAGTTATTAATAAATTAAGATGAAAAAAAAAAAGGTGTTTCGTTTTTTGGCAATTACTCAAAAACTATTAATATTTAAGAAATTAAAAAAAAAGATTCATAAAGAGGAGAAAAGTTCCAAAAAAAAAAGTCCCGACTCCCGTTACTCTACCTCCATTATTTATAATTTTAATTTAGTGCTGAAAATAGGGCCCCGCTCGGCCGATACAGCATGGTCGCGCTACCGCTCAACAGAGTCTATTACATAAAATAATTTTTTTCTCCAAATGACATTAAAAGCGGCCTTTTAATGACACTTGGCAGGCTTAGAAGTTGTACTTTTAATGCCTAGGCAGAAAAAGTCCAATTTTACTGCCTAGGCAGAAAAAGTTCGTTGCTAGGCAACCTTCCAAGTAATAATTTAAATTCCACATCTCGCGCCTGGTCTCTTATCTCAGGTGGTGTTAATTGCATCAATTCATCCTCACTTTGCAGTAAATCCATTTCTAACATGACAACTTTTCAAAATTGACAATGACAAAGTAAACAGTAAACAAACATATTCAACAAACATCATCAGCGGTAAACATAGTAACGCAGGGCCCGGTTACCTTTGATAAAATAATTTAGTTATTTGGATATTGATAATGAAACGCAATTTAAATATGGAAAAGTCGATTTTGCGTGGAATTGGAACAAATTTGAAGAAAAAATTATATGTTTCACACGGCAGAAAAGCAGATTTAATGCCTTGGCTGGTTTCATAGCCTCGCTACGCTCGGCTATGAAACACCAGCCGCGGCATTAAATCTTGTGCTTTTATGCCTAGTAAAACAAATAACTATTTTATATAGTTAAATATCAATAGAAAAATTTTAAAAAATTATGGTGTCATCATAACACTTTAAAGAATAAAGTCCCGTTGGAAAAAATTTTTTTTGTTGATTTTTCAAAAAGTTATACTATTGTTAACTAAGTAATTTTTCGTGGGCTTTCCTTTTAACAAAAGACAGTATAAAAGTTTAAATAATTGGCCTATAAATTTTTGGCTTCTTGGAGCTCTTCTTATATATATATACTTAACAAGACCACGTTATAAAAGCATCTTAAATTTGTGTATTTTGTTTATTATAATTTTTGTAAGTTAGCCAAAAATGACAATTATCGAAAATGTTGTTAACTTACAAAAATTATAATAAACAAAAGACACAAATTTAAGATGCTTTTATAACGTGGTCTTGTTAAGTATATATATAAGAAGAGCTCCAAGAAGCCAAAAATGTATAGGCCAATTATTTAAACTTTTATACTGTCTTTTGTTAAAAGGAAAGCCCACGAAAAATTACTTAGTTAACAATAGTATAACTTTTTGAAAAATCAACAAACAAATTTTTTTCCAACGGGACTTTATTCTTTAAAGTGTTCTGTTGACACCATAATTTTTTAAAATTTTTCTATTGATATTTAACTCTATAAAAAAATTATTTTATGTAATAGACTCTGCTGAGCGGTAGCGCGGCCATGCTGTATCGGCCGAGCGGGGCCCTATTTTCAGCACTAAATTAAAATTATAAATAATGGAGGTAGAGTAACGGGAGTCGGGACTTTTTTTTTTGGAACTTTTCTCCTCTTTATGAATCTTTTTTTTTAATTTCTTAAATATTAATAGTTTTTGAGTAATTGTCAAAAAACGAAACACCTTTTTTTTTAATTTAATAACTTTTGCAATTTTTATCATGCAGTAAACTCCTTCGAATACATTTTTCTAGACGTCATTCCGAATCCAATGAGCTATCGTACATATTTTTAGGACCTTTATCAAGAATTAACACGCTTTTGAACTTGTGGACTAGACTATATCTAAAAACTTCCTGATTCGTTTATAAATAGGATATATTATTAACAATATTAAAAAAAAACTTAAAGCCGATCACCTGTTGGCTTTGCAGACCAGCGGTTTGTTCTTTTGTGTTGCACGAAACTGCACCAATCTACACTGACTTTTTGCTTATGGGCTTCTTCCACGAATAAAAAATGGGCAGGTTAGTGCAGTTTGATGCAGCACAAAAGAACAAACCTTAGGCTTGTACAAAGCACTCTGAAGGATCTCTAATCGCGAGTCGGCTATCAGGATTCGCGACTCAAATTAAGAATGTGGCGTCCTCAGGCGATATATTGACTGCTATAACGGGGAATATTTTCGTTTCGTCTTTGTCTTTATTATCGTGTTATTTGGCATCTTCGTCAATTTTGTCGTCTAGTGTGCCCTTCGCGTCTCCCGTTAAAAATCCTTCATTTGAGTCGCCAATATGTGCCCTGCATCGCTATCTGGAGCGTTTTTAATGATGATTGATGACTTCTTGAAAAAAAACATAGAATGGTTTTTTTCATTAAAAAAAAAAACATGTTTTTATTCACATGATAAAAAAAACGGTTTTTACATCACAAATTTCGGTACTTCATTACAGATGGCACCGAAATTTGTAAGGCTCTGGCTGTCTCTTAAAGTAATATCATTGTTAAATAAAGAAATACAATTATGTATGTAATAAATAAGATTTGCAGATTTAATATTTCTCTCGATAATATAGCCAGTTCTGTTTTTAAGTGTTAAATTAATTTTGGTTTCTCTACTTGTGTTTTTAAATAGGCAGAACCAAATTAACTTAGTAATATTATTAGGTCGTCACATTGTGTTATCTCTTTGGATAAATTTCACTTGATATAGTATAATAAATAGCTAATAATAATTATTATTAATTACTTGAATAGCGCTTAATTTCTGATTTTCGTGGGCAAAGTACTTGTAAACATTGCGGACAAACTCTTGAACCAGCTTATTTCCATGCAGAAAGCCTCTAGATATCTAAGTTTTTCAAATACCACTAAATTATTATACAGATCACCCCCTTTCCCAGATAGCATTTTATAACTTCAATCCCCTTTCCCTGAAAAAATGTTATTTAGTAAATAGTATTTACACCATTGATTTGTATTTAAAGCTGTTCAAACCGCCAGTTTTAAACATTTTAAATTAGAAAGATCTCCATTTCAAATGTAACAGCTTTTTCAAATTTTATTTAAAGGAGTTACTTAATCTCTTTTTAATGCACCAACATTTATCACAAATGATTTTTCTTGAAAAATCAATGATAAAGACAGTTTGACCACCGTGTTGCGTTTTGATTTTTAATCTTTTTTTAAAGGCAGGAGGTGTAAGCTAGAAGAAATAATGCTCATCTCATAAATAACGTAATAGGTAAGTGATAATTCTTTGTGTTAACGGTGTAACATAGCCTGTCGTTCTGATTACAGTTTCAACCTAATTTCACGAGTGTATGGTCCACATTTTCCCATATTAAGTAAAGAAATTGCAATTAAATCAATATACACGTTTTTAGTCAAATAAATATTCAAGTTTGGAAACGCCGCGGCTAGAAGCGTCGGATATGGAGTTGTTTAAGGTATTTTTAAAATAAAAAAATGTGCAATTTGAGGGTGAAAAGCATTGCGAATGCCTATACACTACCCCAGAAGTCACCCAATTCAATATATTAAACAATTTTCTTAACACCCTTATACCAAGAAAGTTCTTTTGGAAAAAAGCGATAGTTTCTCCTGAAAAAATATGTTTTCTTCCGTGTACAATTACAAAACTTGGGAACATCCGAAATATCGATGATTA
Source organism: Philopedon plagiatum (assembly GCA_963971165.1). NCBI lineage: Eukaryota > Metazoa > Arthropoda > Insecta > Coleoptera > Curculionidae > Philopedon > Philopedon plagiatum. The sequence continues at coordinate 4,583,508 of OZ020194.1, forward strand.
TCTCAAAAAGACCTCGCATAACTTTATCTGAAAACCGTCTATCTAATATTTTATTAGTTTCGAGTTGAGTCCCCAGGCATTAACTACAAACGCCTTGATGGAGTCATTTTAAACTAGTAATTTTGGTTAATAATAGAGCTGTTCCGATTTCGGTTTTTAACACATAGTATAATAGAGTACAATAAAAAATAGGTTCCTATAATCTTTTTTAAATATATTAATTTTTATGGTTTGCTCTTTCAAAATTGTTTTTTCTAATCCTGTATCCCGTATAATGGACTCTATAGTCCATTTCCCTTGTCTTCAGATGCCCACGGTACGTTAGTATTTAGGCTTCAAGTCTACGTGGGATGTCTTAGATAAAAAAAAAATAAGACCCATGATGCAAAAATTGTTTTTTTTTACAAGGCATGCAAAAAATACAAAAACGTAAAATTTGGTGAAGAATACAGTTACCTTTTTTAAATTCTGATGCAAAACGTTAAATACAAAAGTTTTGAATTTTAAAAGAATTCGTATTCCAGATTTTCAAGTAAAAATTTGAAATTTCTAAATTACGCTTTTAAAATCAAGCATTTTTAAAGTCATGTCACCTCTTTTATTTGATTTCACCTATGACAACTGTGCCGGATTTGTCAAAATAATAAATATGTTGTCTTTAGAGCAAAGCATATTTATAATCCAAAATTACAGACTCATACAGGTTAAAGAAAATTACTAATATAATAAGAAATAATAATTAATTGTAATATTCGAGAAATATTTCTTATTTTATTAAACTTCAAAAAAATTAAGGGCACATCATATTTATTTTTCAAAAAGTTCTCCTCCATATTCTACGCCTTTTTCTAACCGACTTAGAAAATGGCTAAATCTTCTTCCTATTTCTTCCAGTAAAATCGATTGTATCGCTCTTAAAATTATCTGCTTTAAAACTCTTCGTCATTTGCCACGCCCTTTTTCGCACAGAAGAAGAATTTTACTTCTACTTACCCTTCATAAATAAAAATTCAAAGTTCGGTAAAAAAAAAAAAATTAAAAAAAAGATATTGAGAATTTACAAAATTAACTCACGTAAAGAGTTGAGTTGAATGCGAGAGGCTTGCGCATGCGTGTCAAAAAAATGCCCTAGCTCCAATGCCGGAGAGAGGGGTGGATTGAGGGCGCCACTGTTTTCGAAGCCGGGTGAAAAACAGAAACCCTCCTAGATAGTATTGGGATCTCGCTTTCAGCTCACTCACTCACATATAGTTACCATATTATCAAAAAAAAAAAAAAAAATCCAAGAAACTGCGCTGTCTGGTGAGGCAAATAAAACACTACCATTAAAAACAAATTTACTAATATATTACAGATTCGTTAGGGCAAAAATTTTGATAACACATCAGTGTATTTTGTCCTTTTGTGAAATTCGATACAATAAAATTATTAGGTATTATTATTAATATTATGTTATTACTGTGACAGTTTGTAGTAAACCCTGAGGGGGAAATAAAAAAAAAAGTACTAATCGGTTTTAAAATTAAATATTGCTAACCATGGTTAGAGCCGAAATTGAATAAATTTGTTATCGTGAAAAAGGTGATCCTGGTTATTACAATAAAAAAAATAAAAGGTTGCCTGAAGGGGTTCGTCCCCTTATGATGGTTTCCTAGGTCAATGCTGACGTGGCCTAGGCAGCTTAACTGTCTCAGCACGATCAAAGGCTGGAGATGTCTCCCAGCCCAAAAGAAGTTGTGGGGTAGCGGTGTTCCCCAGTAAAAAGAAAGATTGTGCTGTCTCCCAGCAAAAGAGATGGTGCTGTCTCCCAGCAAAAAGAAGTGCTGTCTCCCAGCAGAAAGAAAGACCCTGATAAAACAAAAGGTATGCGTCAAGGCAAGGTAAAATTCAGGTACTATGCAAATATAAGTTAGAAGAAATATTAAATTTAAATCACAAAAAAAAACTTTTAGTGGCTGAAGGCCTTATACAATTATTCACTGGTATCAAGAAAATAAAACCGAAGGAAATATTTTGAATTAAATAGACATCAGGTCAAAAAAAAATAAACAGGCAATATTGAAGCCAATTAATTAACAAATCAAAGTTAAGTTAAAATTTACATAAAAGTAGCCATTGTACGCTACTGTACACAGACAAATATTCATTATAAAATAATTATATTTACATAAGTAATGCAGCTACAAAAATCTTAAACAATTAGATCATACACTGGTGACAAAATAACCAAAATTGTTAGGTAATCGCTTAATTACACAAAAGAAAAGTTTAGCCGCAAAATACAATGTGATAAAATTTAGCACGTTAAGTATAATCAAAAGAGAAATTCAGTATTACTATTACTAAACATATACATCCAAATATAGTAAATGTAGCTTAATATTTATGAATATAGAATAACCATACCGTATCTGTAAGCGTAACCCAAGAATGAACAAATACCATAGGCCATAGTGAATAGTTAACGGTACTATATTACACCCACCCTGAAATTTTGTAACCAAATCTAATAATTAAGAATCAGCCCTGTCTATGTTATACCCAATATTAATTAAAAGCTAATTAGCAGCAGAAAAAGAATAAGTGAAATACGAAAGTCAACACTTCTGACTGTCAGACATTTAAAATATTTACCCAAATTACTATAGTTTTAAATTGCCGGTCTCTAACGCTGTCAGCTGACATTCCAGAACACAAGATCTGAATTTTTAATGACCTGGCTATCGCTTATTAGCATAATTAGTTGATAAAAAGAAACATCATTAGGTTCCAAATCACGGGCATACACCAATGACTGATTCACTATGACTATGAATACGAAATAACAAAATAAAATTTAACCTTGGGTCACCCGGTAGAGTTCTGACCAACATTATCAAAGAATGTAGTAAATCAAGCTAGCATAGCTGACAAAAAAAAATTAGGTATCGATAAGAATTTGACCTACAAACCTGTGAAGGTCACATAAACCCCATTTAATTTTTAATAAAAAAAAGAACCATCTGTACATAATTTTCCTACCACGAAATATAGCGATCTACTTGTATTTAGAGAAGTTTTAACTACAGAAAAACTAATTAAAAACGTGGACGTCGTAAAAAAAAAATAGAATCAAAAAGGGAATCAACGAAAATTAATTAAAATAGCAGTTTAATCGCGGGATTCTGTATTTTTAAGGGTTTAATAGTGGCAAAAAGGCATACCTGTCGATCTCGGGTCGGGTCTAAGTCCACATGTCCGCTGTCGTCGTAAAAACCGACGAAGAGATGTCGAATTTCTTCTACCAAAAACAACTAAAACGGCCTCACTGGACCAACAACGTAACGCCAAAATGGCAAACAACAAAACAACGTAAAAGAAATTAGTTGTACCGCATTCACGGATCCCAATTTTGGGTGTCTTTCTAAAGACTTTAGAATGCGATACAGTCGACGACGCGATCAGTTTGTGAAAAGAACCTCTCCACACCCAATCCTTGACGAAAAATTCCAATATCGATTTTTTTCCTTGCAAAGCGACGTCACAAGGGGTTGTTTGTAAGTACACTTTGGTACTCAATTAGGTACATTTTCGAAGGCTTTGGTTCCATGGTATTCCCCTCAATGCATTGGCACGATGTTCTGCCAGTAAAAATTAACTTAACCAATGAACACCGGCAATATACCAACAAAACTATAACAAGTAAATACATTTTTCCGTGTCCATAAACCGACATTCATTAATAGTTCGTACAATTGGCAGTACAAATGCACCCCACCTACGATTTTGGTCAACCTCGAACCGTAATGCGTGAATGAACATTAGAAACCTTTAAAATCAAGGGACCTAGAACTCAGAACGCAGATCCCATCGTTCCTGGCTTCGACGTTTTCCAACAACAGTCACAGAGGGCGGCTCAGGACAGAAAACTAAGATGTATGCAACAGGCTCGACAGAAAATAATTACGGCCGATTCAAATGTCAAGAATGACGTTTCACGTTTGTCAGGGTAAACAAATTCTAATTTATATTTATTGGCAACTATAGTTTTTAGGGTCAAATTCAGACATATTTCCTTAGGGATTAACTATACAGAAAGAGGGAAAACAAGGCTGGATCCAAGACAGACTAGTGACGGAAAATTTGTAAAAATTAAATTCGAGGTTAGGAAAGATTTTGACTAAATGGAAAACAAATCAAAATAAAACGTTCAAGGAATAAGGGAATATATTCAAAAAGGTAGGTCGAAGTCTTAAAACTCAACTAATTGTTGCAACTGCTATAATAATATTACTTTAATTTCGTATGACAAAACAAACCGTAACACATTTTCAATGGGTATCTCATACGTTAGTTATTTGATGCGCTTCCCAGAGAAACATATCACAAACTGGTGGCCACAAAATTGGATTATTTCGGCCCATCCATCGATTTTCAAATTTTCGATTAAGCCAATCCCTCTTATTCTGCAGGACACCTATCGTGGCAAAAATACATATTTCGGCGATGGCAATTCTTCTAACTTGTCTGACAAAAAGGACTTCAGCATATATAAGTAAGAATGTCTGTTACATGTATTATCAAAAAATTATGTTATAATCCCATAATAGCAAAAGTCGCAGCAAACATTTACTTTTTTGAAATACTGACGGCGTTCTAAACTCTGGATTTTTCCTACCCCAGTATCTCACATGCTAAGAAGCTACAGTGCAATTTTTTTGCGTTTTCCCGAAAAATGTTTAAAAAAAATGCATTAAAAAATACATCATATATATCGTTGAATTCGTGCTTCAATAAGCTTTCATTGGACACTCTACACAATGCCCTTGAAAAAAATTGTTTTCAATGTACCCCCGAAATTAATCCAGAAAATCAAAATTTAACTTCGTATACTTCACGTCTATAATTGGGCCACCACACTCTATCTCTGAGCTAAATTTCGATTTTTTCGTCGAATAGTTTCAGAGAAAATCGCGTGTGACGTGTTCATCCATTTTAGTGTTCCGTTTCACCGAACACTAAAATGGAGAATTTGTACAGGTTTGCTCAAGTTTATATAGGTTTGTTTAGGATCTTTCCCTGTCTTTTGTTAATTAGCATTTTCTAAATTATTAATATTCAAAATTGTTTTATTTTTTTTTCTTTTTAGTAGATTCATTGTTTCAGTAACTGTGGAAAGAATAAAAAAAACTACTCTGTCAGACATTGTCACTGTCATGCACGGTCTTCCGTTATTTGTGATGAGTAATTTTTGCGGTGCTAAAATTAACAAGGCGTTAAATTATACAGCATCTGCATTTCAAAGGCGATGTCTTATTGAGATAGGTCATGCAGCATTCATTGTTTTAAATTAAGAAACGTCCATTCTTAAAGTTTTTGCTCCTTCATTGTCTAAAAAAATTAATATCCGTTGAATTGCAGCGACTTCTTTATGGCAGGAATCGAGAATTTTATCGAATCGAAAAGTTTATGCATCAAATGATTTGCACAGCATTGATTACAAATACCGTGTTTCTTGTATAAAACCAGAGACTATAAAGAATATAGACGAACACTGGCGTGCACCGATAACGGGTCTCCCTTGAGACATTTGGGTGGGTTAACTGGTTTATGGTTTAAGAGTTTGTCCACGATTATACAATGCTTTTTTTTTAACTCGGCACAGGAGATTTGCATTGGAATTGTTTAACCCCATATTAATTTTTGTTCTACTAAAAATTATGGGCCAAATCTCGGCAGGTACGTATTTTAGGGTCTTCAATTCGCGTTAAACGTTTTTTTCCAGCAATTCTATACCAAAACATTGTTTCTTAAAAAATGTAGTTTCGAAATGTGATTAAAAAAAAATTTGAAAAGTTGGTTCCCGAAAAAAAAATTTAAAACATCCATCGTTTTCCAATAACTGTATTATCGAAAAAGTTCTGTTCTCAAGAAAATATATTTTCGAAAGAAAGTGCTTTTAAAAAATTTGTTTTTGAAAAATTTTCAATCATCAGTCCTGGTACCTACTGTCAGATTAAATTTTCTCTAAAATCAAAAAATTTAAAAAAAGTAATTTTTGAAAAGAAATTATTCTGAAATTTACTGATGAGCCAGAGAACAAGAAAAAAAACAGAGAAAAATAATAGTTCAAGTGAAAGCGGTACTTCTAAAGATGGAAATTTAAAAAAAAAAAAAATTGTGAAATGACAGATACTTCAAAAATGAATGGTAAAATAACTGATAAAAAACTAAATGATAATGGTATTGTACTGTATGAAGAAATTATTAGAACTAAGGATGAATTGATTAAGGCAAAGGACATCGTTATAAATGAACTTATAGAAAAGGTAACGTTATTAAGAGAAAAAATCGATTTTTTGAAGGACAATGGGGAAAATATTAAACAGAACTGTTCATATAGTGAAATATTAAAGAAAAATAATAGCAATACAGATTTAAATAATAGTAATGTGGAAGCCTTAGTAATAAGACCAAACAACAAACAAGAAGTAAGTAAAACCAAAGAAGACGTTAAGAAATTTCTAAAACCAGCAGAACTTAATATTAGAATTCCATATATAAGACCAACAAAAGAAGGAGGATTAATATTAAAATGTGCAAATGAAGAAGAAACAAAAAAAATAGAAGAAATTAGTAGGAAAAATATAGGAAACAATTATAAGATAAGTGTAGAACAAAAAAAGTTTAAAATTAAAATTGTAGGAATAGAAAGAAATTTTACCAAAGAAGAAATTTTAAATTACATTAAGTTAGAAAATAACTGTGTTAAGGAAGATTCAGAGATAAATGTTCTAAAAATAAGCAAAATGGTAAATAGGTATATGGCAATAATAGAGTGTGATAAAACCACTTATTATAATATTATAAAAAATGGCTTATTATGTATTGATTTATCAATATGTTCAGTATATGAACATGTTAGTTTAGTACGTTGTTACAAATGTGCTGGTTTTAACCATAAATCTAACAAGTGTACTAAAGAAGCAGTATGTTTAAAATGTGGAAATAAGGGTCATTTGAGTCAAAACTGTACAAGTGGAACAGATAATATTCGGTGTCCTAACTGTGAAGAGTTGAATCAAAAATTTAAGTTGAATTTAAATACAAAACACACGCCTTTTGAAAAAACCTGTCAAGTGTATATAAGAAAATTAGAAAATGCGAGAAAAAACGAATAGCAATCAAATAAAAATAGCTTAAGAAATGAAGAAAATAAAAGGGAAAAATTATTTTTGTTAAATATTCAAGGACTTTTGGGAAAATTAGATGAAATTTCAAGTTATATGAATATCCAGAAGCCAATAGTTGTTTGTTTAACAGAAACACATATAACAGAAGAAATAGAAAATTTTGAATTGCAGATAGGTAATTATAATCTATACTCGATTTGAAATTGGTTGATAGTAATAAATCATTAAAATCCGTCAAACACGTACACAGAGTGGTCCACCTAAATTGCCAAGTTTTAAATAGTATATACATTGAAAGTCTAGACCCTTTTGCATTTATTAAACTTTCCATTCCTATAGATCTGATAAGGGCGTCGAATACAAAGCTTAACCCGAGGCTCGAACAATAAGCGGTAGTATTCTACCTGTGATGTTTTGCACTCATGCACGTGCTTTCGGGTGGGTTTAAGTTTATATTAAACACAATAATTATATAATTTAGTGAACATTCGGATGTGTGGCATAATTTGTTACCCTTGTATTTGAATAAATATAATACTAATAACAATAAAGCAACTAATAAACAAGTAAATTTGGAAAAATGTTTCTATTTGAAATTCTATAAAATTTATAGTAAGTCATTACAGTTCTTCGCTTTAAATTAATCATCATCAGAAAATGAAATATCTGAGGGACTGTCTTCTTCCCCTAAATTGATAATAAGTGGTTCGACCGTTTTCTCCAGTAAACTATCCAATTGCCACATTTTTTCCTCCTCCTTTAGTACATGCTCTATACATCTTTGCCACTTCCCCGCGTTGACTTCTTGAAGCGCTTCTTCAAAGAGTTTTTGAACATCACTCATTTTATAAGTGGTATTTTTTCTAGCCACATAACCTTTCACATGAGCCCATACCAGTTCGATCGGATTTAATTCGCAATGGTAGGGGGGGAGCCGAAGCACTATTATATTTTGTTTTTTGGCCATTTCGTCAACAACATATTTTTGAAACCGATGTTTATGGGTGTTTACAATTGATAGCAACTCCTTTTTAACCATATTGTCCTCAAATTGTATTTGTTTCTCCACAAGCCACTCGATAATTTTTGCTTTTCGCCAAGCAGTTGTAGGCATCTTCTCCAATCTTCTGGAGTGATACGGAGCGTTATCTAACACAATGACGGAGCCAGGTGGAATCAGCTCTATCATTTGTTCGAAATACTCCTCAAAAACATCAGCATTCATATCCTCGTGGTAATCGCCTGTACGAACTGATTGGAATGATAATAGTCCACCTGAAAAGTAACATTGTGTATTAATTGTTCCCGGAAATCTCGGCATAATTATTTTTACCTGTTATGACAATAATGATTACTAAATTATTCGGATAAGTAAATAGGGTTCAAACCGGCACGTCAGGTAGGTGCGCCTATGGAATCGGCTGCTAAAAATGATTTATTACTATCAACCAATTTCAAATCGAGTATAGAAAGACTAAATTCAAATAGTCGTCATACAGGGGGAGTAATATTTTATATAAGAAAGGATATACATTTTAAAAAGATTTTTCACAAAATTATTCAAAATAATTTATGGTTTTTGCAAATTGAAATTAAAACTGTAAAAAAATCTTATACTTTGGTAGGAATTTATCATTCTCCAAATTATTCTCATGCAGATTTTTTAAATTTTTTTGTGGAATGGTATGAAAGTTGTGGGATTTTAATTAAAAATGATATATTAATTTTGGGAGATTTTAATATAAACTGGAATAGTAACGACTTTTACACAAATAAATTAAAAAATATACTAAACGATAGTGGTTTATATCAACTAGTCAATGAAATAACACATTTAACAGCAAATAGTGCAACTATTATTGACCTGGTAATTTCAAATAAAAAAGAATACATTACACGTAGTATTATAAGCCCTATTATTTCTGATCATTGTATTATTGAAACTGTTATTTCAAAAAATTGTTTCAATAAAAAAAACATTACTGTTCGTCAGAAAATAAATGATACTCAGAGTTTTAAAAATAATTTAAGTAGTTTAAAATATAATTATGATGAACCAAGTATTAATAAAAAATGTGAATTTTTTATAAACAATATTAAAGAAGTTTTAGATAATTTTTCTCCAAAAAAAGAAATTAAATTTCATACGAAACCTAAATTTCATTTTAGTGAAGAAATTGTAAATTTAATTAAATACAGAAATGCGTGTTATGAAAAATTTAGTTTTACCAAACTTGACAACGACTGGAATGAATACAAAAGATATAGAAATATTATAGTTTCAAGAATTAGGATAGAAAAAAAAAAAATTTTTAATAACAAAGTGGATGAGTGTAAACATGATTCAAAAAAGATGTGGAAAACTTTGAAATCTTTTATATTAAAAAATAAGGAGGAGGAATATAAGGAAATAAGTTTTAATGGAATCGTTAAAAATTCAAACATTGAGATTGCAGAAAATTTTAATAATTTTTTTATAAAAAGCATAAATGAAATTATCCAGTCTATAAAAAATTATAAAGACAAATTTGATTATCAGGACAGTAATATGAAATTTGAAAAATTTAGTTTATTGAATATACATGATTTAAAACAGATAATATTTAGTTTTTCAAACAAATCCAGTTCAGATGATATATCAATAAGTTTTTTAAAAAATAATTTTAATGAAATATCAGCACCACTTTTAGATATAATAAACTCTAGTTTAAAATTAGGTATTGTACCAGAAATATTAAAAGTAACTACAATTACACCAATAAGAAAAGTTAAAAATACATACAGACCAGAAGAATTTAGACCAATCAATACTCTAGTAGCAGTTGAAAAAATTTTTGAAAGGGCCTATTGATAGAGAAAAATTATTAGAAAAGTTAAAAAAATATGGCTTATGTGGAGAAGTATATACATGGTTTAAAGATTACTTAATAAATAGGTGGCAGGTAGTAAAATGTAATGAATATGTTTCAAAAAAAAAAGAAATTAATGTTGGTGTGCCTCAGGGTAGTATACTTGGTCCTTTACTTTTTATAATTTATATAAATGATTTGATTAATATTTTGGGAGATTTTAAATTCCATTTTTTTGCAGACGACACAGTAATTTACTTGTCTGATAAGGATTTTGATTTGATGACACAGAAAATGAATATAAAATTAAATAATATATATAAATGGATGAGTGTAAATAAGCTTAAAATTAATATTGATAAAACTAAATGTTTATTATTAGGTTCTGAAAAACAATATAATGAATTTAAGACAAAAAATTTGGATTTCAAAATAAATGATGAAATTGTTGAAGTTGTAAATAAAGTTAAATACTTAGGAGTAATTATTGATAAAAATTTAAAGTTTAATGATCATGTAGATTATGTTTGTAAAAAAATATCAAAAAAATTGGGAGTTTTAAGTAGATTGAGAGAGTATTTAAGTATTTATAGTAGGAAGTTAGTATTTAATTCAATTGTTCTACCTCATTTTATTTTCTGTAGTTCAATTTTATATATGTGTTCACAACAGAATAAAAATAGATTACAAGTACTACAGAATAGAGCCATGAGAATAATACTGGGGTGTGATAAATACACTAAAATAACCGATATGTTAACAAGTTTAAAATGGATGAATATAGAGAACTTTTTACTTTACCGCACTCTTATTTTTATTCATAAAATAAATTTAAATTTATCAGCACCTTATTATAACAATTTTTTGACTAAATTTGATGAAATTCATGAATACAATACAAGGGGAAAAAATAATTTCATTTTGGGACATAGGAATTTAAAACAAACCCAAAATTCTATTTTTTTTAAAGGTATTTTAGAGTATAATAAATTAAGTAATGAAATTAAAGAGAGCAGTTTAAAATCATTTATTAAAAAATTAAAAACGAAAATTTTAAGCAATTTAAGCCTTATTCGATAAAATTCAAAATGGATTAAAATTACCTATCTGCAAAACAAAAGCAAGAAAGAAGAATTATAGAATAAATTAGATGTTATATTTTAAAATTATATTGAATAGCTTTGTTGTAGCTAATAAACTTTGTTATTATTATTATTATTATTATTAAAAATGGACAGAAGGTAGGTATAAATAAAAAAGCTAGGATATTGGTAAGTTAAGATGACAAATCGTTCGGTGCCGTTCTAATATGCGGTCTACCGTCCTACATACAGTCTATGTGTGTACGCTATTATTCTAATATGCGGTCTACCTGCTAATAACTTTAACATAAATAATATAAATTGTGTTTACAACAGTGAGGAAGGAATATCTTTGAGAAATTATCAATGTTTACACTTTGATTGTACTGGTAAGAAACAATCTTAACGAAATCTAACATTGATAATTTCTCAAAGATATTCCTTCCTCACTGTTGTAAACACAATTTATATTATTTTATTACTTTAATACTCTAATCGGATTTTCCCAAACTCGCAAAAATAAAGTAAATACGCTCGGGGCGGAATTGGGGTGCAGGATTAACATACCTGAGAGATCACTATTTTTGGAATAATTATGCGGGCGGAGTTAGGCACTGCTCACAATTAGATATTAAATGTTAAAGTTATTAGCAGGTAGACCGCATATTAGAATAATAGCGTACACACATAGACTGTATGTAGGACGGTAGACCGCATATTAGAACGGCACCAATCGTTCTGTAAATATAATATAAAAAAATATAGAAAAAGTTAATTTTCATTATTTATTTTTATTGCAAGAAATAAATTAATTTTTATCTCGAAAACGCTGCGTCAGGACGAAAAAGCTTAAGGAACGCTTTTAACGCAGAATTATAAGAGAACGATATAAATTTTGCAAAAAAAAAAAACAGTGGCGTGCCATTTGTTTCGCTAAAAATATTTACCAGCACGCACGCCACTGATTCAAGTACATCAGAAAATAAATTTTTGCACGTAGAGGTACCCTTTGATTATATGCTGGCGTGTATCAAAATTTATGTCAATATCTTAATGCATTTTCGAGAAATTAAAAAGAAACATTTAAAAAAGGAAATATTAAACACACTGTATCTCGAAAAAGAAGAGTTTGAGGATCCATGTTTATATAAACTTATTTTCATATTTTTACATGTAGAATCTGCCCTTAAACATCATCTTTTGTAACACCCTGTATAATATGTCCATTATGTCCTAAATGTTGGTTATTTAAAATATTCCCAAAATTACCAAAATACCTCAAAATTACCGGTATTACCACTGAATAAAAATTAAATGAAAATTACCGGTAAACGCCAATCACTAAATAAGAGTAATAGGTAGGTCTCGGGGTAGGTATACAATGTTTTTTAAAATATTTTTATCAGATCGCTTCCCCCTTTATAATTGTCACCACACGCCACTGGTGTACACCGTGTACACAAATAATTATAATACCCGCACGTTTATTTACAATAATTCACCGAGCACATACGTATTACATGTTCACATGTAACAGTAATAATTTGCTTCTAAAAACTTGTCCAACATCACGCAAATAAGAATTTTAAGAGGTCCGAAGAGGCCACTTTTTGACTGTCATTCTCATTGCCTTTTTTGTTTTCGATTGTTGCGCTCGGTGCGCTCTTCTTGTTTATTCTTCATTTTCCTCTTAAAGATAATGATTTGAATTCCTCAAGACGTAATGACGGTGACAAAAACATCTGATGAGTATGGCAGGTTTTTCACGGGCTTGTTAGAGGAATTTCTTCTGAAAACTAAATATTGTATACAGGGTGTCCGAAAGGTCTTAGTATGGGCAAACATCTTTGCTATTAGTAAAGATAAAGACACCAAATCTTAGGTGTACCTTTTTAGTCAATAAATCTACTTTTCAAACCCTTTGAGAGGTGACGCTAGGGAGTTGAGGTCAAAAATTCTAAATGCAACCGTATGCAGTGTGCACAGAAAAAAACACGATCGTATATTGAATTGGATACCCATTCACTCAATGACACACTCTATTCCGTATTGCACAATACAAATTCGGTTTATTTCAATGATTAGTTTATCATTGTTAACCAATAGGTTATAAGATTGCTTGAAATATAAGGTTCATTGGTTTTTAATGCATCGTTCAAATATAGCACTTATTTGATGCCAGTAATACCCTGTTTTAAATTCAATGCAAACTATCATTGGTTTTACTAGAAGTTTATTTGTAAGAATATGCACCTCATTTGATGCAAAATAGCTATTATTGTTTCAATTTCAACAGTAATTAATTTAATGTAACTTCCAATAGAAATAAAACATTTGTATTTAAATTCAGTCATGTTCGTGTTTTGAAGAACAATTACTCTTATTTAATATACTGAAGAATTTCTATTATATCAATTATATTTATATTTCAAACAAATGAAGTACGTTTTATTATTTTAAAATAATTTTTATTTAGTATTATTAAACATACATTGTTTGGACATTCTGTGAACATTTAACTATAAAAAACACGTTTTATTACACCACACTGACGCGAACACCGTAAAGTTTTAAATTTATTTCACCCCAAATATAGGATCTGCTTCTTTGCAAAACTGTCTGCTTTTGGCTTGTATGGGTACAGGATGCTAGATGAAACAAATTTGACACTGCAACAATAAACTTGAGATCTTATTTCATGTTAATAGTTTTTTAATAATACGTATCGGCTGAGTAAACACTCATATAAAATAGACTAACCAAGAGAGATTTACTAACAAAAAAAAAACACACTTATTACTGCAAAGCTTTTTAGATTTGTTTTACTTACCATAAAACACTGTAATAAGTTTCTCCAGTCTCCAGTCTTGCAAAAGATCTATTATTTTTGGCGTACGACTATTCAACGAACAAAGAAAAATTCTAACCTCTCCAAGGGTGTACGCGAGCAAACCCAAGCAATAGAAATAATATTTCAGCCAACAATAGGACCCATTGAATTAATATTTTTTACTAGTTCTCCAATACCTTATATGCTTCAAAGGAGTGTTTATTTTAATTGAAATGATATAAGGATTATTCACTTAATTTTTACATTTTTTATTTAAACCGTAGTGTTAATAAAATATATTGTAATTTGAATCACACCGCCTACAAATAGCTATATGTCGCTCAATTATATTTAAACATTCCAATCAAATAGTTTAATATTATGGCCCTAACAATTCTACACTTCAAGGAATATTAGAAATTTATTGAATTCCAATAGTATTTTGGTCATTGAAATAATGGTAATATAGTTTTCAAAGAAGTAGGTATACTTTTGAAGTCCAATAATAAGTCTATATTTATAGCAATTTTTTTTTTAATTATTTCAATGATATTTTGTTGAGCCAATATTAACTTTAATATAACTAATGTGACAGTGGTCAAAAACAGTACAAAGTCGATACAAAAAATGTGCTCCTTAGCCCTGGAAGATATTATATGCAAACTTATGTTGTTAAGAAGTAGGGAATAGTTATAGTTAGTCTGTAAGACATTAGTGTTCTAAGATCCTTGAGATGTCGGCGATCTTCAAGGGTTTTAATTTGTACAATAGATTCAATTTGAAGATAGGTGAGATGTGCTGCACGGAGTTTAAACGCTATATATTTCAAAAACGTATGTTGAACTCGCTCTATATTTCAAATATGAACTTTGGAGCAAGGATTCCAAACACAAGAAGATTATTCTAAATACGTTCAATTAACATACCGGAAAAACTAGTGAAAAATAAGATGATCACTTTTATAACGAAGCCCAAGTTATTAAATAATTACCAATGGGGATTTCAAAGTCCAAAAATTATAGGAGATTCTGTACTTTCTGGCTTTCTGCAAAGATTATACATTATCCTGAATGATGGAGATATTGCTGCAGCAGTTTTCTGCGATTTTTCAAAAGCATTTGACCGCGCAAATCGGGGAATACCCCTGGAGAAGCTTCAGTGCTATGGATTTAGAGGAATCCGGTTGGAATAGATATTATCATATATGTCAGACAGAAAGCAGCTTGTTAGATGCCAGGGAGCTGATTCGGATTAGTGATGTAAGGATACGTACCCAAAAATCCGTTGGATCCGAATATTAAAAGAATCCGGATTATCTGTAACCGGCCGAGAACTTGATTCGGAATCAAAATAAATTCGCATCGCCTGGTTACTAATGCAAAGTGCAAAGAGAAAACGGAATCGGAATCGACTGTAAGCGAACAACACGGTCTGCGATTTGGCATATCTGATCTTATGCTTTCTCTTTCTAATGACCTTTCCTAAAAAAAGATAGCATAGTTATCGGGGTAACAGGTATCATATGCGATGAGACCCATTGGTTAAACTAGGCCCGCCTCACCCGAACCGAATTCAAACGACGACGGTGCCTTCTTATCCCTAACCTTCGACTTCGAATGATATGATCACAGATTACTCCTACCAGATGCGAATCTCTTAATAACTTTCCTATATCAGGATTCCGCGGTCTTGGCGCTACGGACAGAGCGGCCCGGTCGCTTCGAGCGTCGATGCCGTGAATGGAATTTTCCACGCGTTTGGTAGGTTTTAATTCAGAGAAATTATGGATTATATTTTAAAATATTAAAACATGATATTGTGTGGCATTTTATATAAAATTAGATCATTAACAAATACAAAACCGTATCTCGTTTATTAAAATTACACTACAACCTAGTACAACCACAATTTAAACCATAAAATCAACGCAACAAAACTGATGTAATAACATTAGCCTGCTCTCTATTTCACCGAGACGCTCGCACACGCTAACAGCGAGGAATTCACCGTTCGGCGACAGACTAAATAATAAGGTGCATCGCCACCTTATAATTTCTCTAAATTGAGCCACCGTCGAAAGCGTAAGATTCGCATCTGGTAGGAGTAATCTGTGATATGATACCGCATCGACCTACCTAGCCGTGTATCCGGATTCCGGATAGAAAATGTTTTAGTGTTGCATGCATACGTATACATTATCTGTAACCGCTTTCGCGCGGGTCAAGAAATGGATACGTATTCAGATAATGGATACGGATATTAGCTGATTCCGATTCCGTATGATTCGGATATCTAAAGAATACGAATATTTACAACACTAATTCGGATACACTTCATTATCCCCACGGTGTGCCCCAGCGATCTGTACTGTAGACGGGGCCAGTGAGTTTTTCTACAGGTGGGGCAAATTTTGTGGGCAACTAGTGATATCAACGTAACATGCAAAATACACTTTTTTTAATTAAGGAAGGTTTTTTTTAATAATATGCCTAGTTCGGCCAAGAGATTATTTACCTACAAATAAAGCCATTATTAACACAACGGGTCTTGTGTGCGCTTAAGGTATGACGGAATTAACAAATTTCCGAATAGGCAGAGTAAAGATTACCTTCTTTGGCGCACTTAAAAAAAAATCGATGAATTATCCAGTTTTTCGAAGAAAATAACCGAAAACATAAAAAATTGGAACGTAGCGCAGCACGGATTTTTACATGCAGACAGACGACACAAAACACCAAAAATATGTTATATTCATCGCTAAGGATTCACCGAAACTTAAAATTTGAGCTGAAACTATTTGTTTACTTTACTACTAATTATTGAATTCGTTAATGAACTTTAAGTATGGTTCACTTACCGGAATGTTTTTGTTTAATTTGATTGAAACCTTAGACTACAAAAACTTACAAAGCATTTATTATATTTTCTACATGAATATTTACCAGAATCAAATGGATTTCTAGTTATTGATGCAATTATATCCAGTTTATCTGGACCATAAATTATTTACTATAGAAACACTATACTCGATTTGAAATTGGTTGATAGTAATAAATCATTAAAATCCGTCAAACACGTACACAGAGTGGTCCACCTAAATTGCCAAGTTTTAAATAGTATATACATTGAAAGTCTAGACCCTTTTGCATTTATTAAACTTTCCATTCCTATAGATCTGATAAGGGCGTCGAATACAAAGCTTAACCCGAGGCTCGAACAATAAGCGGTAGTATTCTACCTGTGATGTTTTGCACTCATGCACGTGCTTTCGGGTGGGTTTAAGTTTATATTAAACACAATAATTATATAATTTAGTGAACATTCGGATGTGTGGCATAATTTGTTACCCTTGTATTTGAATAAATATAATACTAATAACAATAAAGCAACTAATAAACAAGTAAATTTGGAAAAATGTTTCTATTTGAAATTCTATAAAATTTATAGTAAGTCATTACAGTTCTTCGCTTTAAATTAATCATCATCAGAAAATGAAATATCTGAGGGACTGTCTTCTTCCCCTAAATTGATAATAAGTGGTTCGACCGTTTTCTCCAGTAAACTATCCAATTGCCACATTTTTTCCTCCTCCTTTAGTACATGCTCTATACATCTTTGCCACTTCCCCGCGTTGACTTCTTGAAGCGCTTCTTCAAAGAGTTTTTGAACATCACTCATTTTATAAGTGGTATTTTTTCTAGCCACATAACCTTTCACATGAGCCCATACCAGTTCGATCGGATTTAATTCGCAATGGTAGGGGGGGAGCCGAAGCACTATTATATTTTGTTTTTTGGCCATTTCGTCAACAACATATTTTTGAAACCGATGTTTATGGGTGTTTACAATTGATAGCAACTCCTTTTTAACCATATTGTCCTCAAATTGTATTTGTTTCTCCACAAGCCACTCGATAATTTTTGCTTTTCGCCAAGCAGTTGTAGGCATCTTCTCCAATCTTCTGGAGTGATACGGAGCGTTATCTAACACAATGACGGAGCCAGGTGGAATCAGCTCTATCATTTGTTCGAAATACTCCTCAAAAACATCAGCATTCATATCCTCGTGGTAATCGCCTGTACGAACTGATTGGAATGATAATAGTCCACCTTCTAAAAATCCATTGGAGCTACCGATGTGAGTTATAATTAATCGTTTTCCTTTTCCAGAGGGCGGATTTATTCCTGTTGATAGACCGTCTAAAAATGCTTGCCGGTGAGAAGTCACATTTTTGTCTGTCCATATTTTTCCAACTGTGTAGCCTTCGTTCAGCCATGTTTCGTCCAAATAGAAAATTGTTTTGTTTTCATTGCGAAATTTTCTTATTTTTCTCAAATACTTACGTCTCCAACATACTATTTCATCTTTTTCGAGCAAATGAGACTTCCGACTATGTTTTTCCCATCTAAAATTCATTTCTCTTAGAACTTTCCATAGTTTATCTCTCTTGATTGCAGGAAAGTCTTCTTTTACTGCCCCTAAAACTCTATCCAAAGTAGGGATCTCCTTATTGAAATAGAATGAATGCACCTTTCGTCTTATGATGGCCTTTTCGTCCTCATCGATCGGTATTGTTCGCCTTCCTGGAGATGGTTTTGGTGGCGTCACGGTTCCTGTCTTTTCTTCCCGCATCAGCCTGTAGATGGTTGCTTTTCCAATACCTGTCATCTTTGAACAAAGTTCCACTGCAGAATCGATACTTATTGCACTTTTTTGATATCTAAGTGCATTAAATACATTAAGCACAATAATCTTTTCACTAATGCTTAGCGCTGATTTCGCAGCTCGCTTAACTGGAATAAATCCTGAAAGACTCTCCATTTTCAAAAATTACCCAAATGTGTGTCCTAGAATACTCGCATTAGGTTTGTTCGCTCTTAAAATGACTCACAGTTTTATACCAATAAGTAGAGGTACCTAATTTTTCGTAACTACCTGAAAAGTAACATTGTGTATTAATTGTTCCCGGAATTCTCGGCATAATTATTTTTACCTGTTATGACAATAATGATTACTAAATTATTCGGATAAGTAAATAGGGTTCAAACCGGCACGTCAGGTAGGTGCGCCTATGGAATCGGCTGCTAAAAATGATTTATTACTATCAACCAATTTCAAATCGAGTATAGTTATTGCATAAAAGAAATGTAGATACCTGGATGTTTCCTTTTAAGGTGAGCTCCCAAGTTAGAGGGTTTACAGAAATCCAATTTTCATTCCCCACAATGTGCCATTTTAGATGCTCATCCTCAACACTTCTTGTGGATTAACGACTCTCTAACAGAACAGTACTACCACATACACAAATTAAAGTATTTTACAAATAACACAAAGCACTAAAGCAAAACCAAACAGTATTTTTAGTACCTCTTTATACTAAAGTTTGGGAACAAATAATCAACATAAAAATTCAAATTAAATCTATATTCTGTGGTTATGTACGCAATGAATTTTGACATTTCGACAAGAAAGCAAAAACAAAACCTAGAGCGCATGCCCGCGGCTTTAAATCGATAGACCGCGGATGCTGCGTTGCCAAGTTTTGTCAAATATACTGCATTTTTGTCCTGGCAATTATTTCTTTGATTTATAAAGGAAAGGGGAACGTACAGAGTTTCGCTGACTACAATACTAGAAATGCCGATGAATTGCGACTACCGATTTCAAAAAGTGCTCTTACTAAGAACCCTGTGATATATGAGAGCATTAAGATTCGTAATCAGCTGCCAAGGGAATACAGAAATATTGGACACAATAAAAGGTTTACCCATTCAGTGAAAGCATTATTGCGGGATAAAGCATCTTATAGCTTGAATGAGTACTTCAATGAAATGTTTTAATTAAATGTCATTGTTCATGTTTAATGTAAAGATGTAAGTGCACGTTTTTATTAACAGAAATATTAGATACCTATCCTAGTAGATATATTGTAATCATTTCGCTTGTGCAACTTCTAACAATTTTTACTCAGTTTGTTTTATCATCGTATTTTACAATGACGTGTTACTATCTTTTTTACACTTATTTCATATTGATTTTATAACAATTATGTTTATCTTTTCATATTTTTGTTTTTTTTTTTACCGCTGGGGAGTTGGATACGGTCTTTAGGATCATAACATATTAGTAAGTTTATGACTAGGGATTGCAATCCCGCAAAGTGGGATCCCGCAATCCCGCGGGATCCCGCATCATTTGGTGGCCTGCGGGATCCCGCATCATTTGGTGGCCTGCGGGATCCCGCACCAGCTATGCGGATCCGCATAGCCATAAATAAGCCGTAAACTCCTAAAAAATAACGCGACAACGTGTATCTGCCAAATATCCGTGGTATTATAATATGAAAATTAATGAGACCGCTTAGGTATTATAAGTATTTTACTTCCCTTACAATCAAACTAATGTGATTTACTATCAAAACTAGTAAGACTTATTATCTCAGGTAGAAAAATAATAAACATTTAAAGTTCATTTTCCCAAAGTTACTTGTTAATTTAATTGATAAGAAATTTGACTGATTTATAGTCATAGTAGTATAGTTAAGAGGGGCTAGACTTTAAATGACATAATTTTTTTGACTGACCTACTGTTAATTTTTAATTTTTATAATAAAAAAAGAAGTTGGTTTAATAATAATTAATTAAATAAACGTTAATTTATCGAATTTTATAAAATCAAAAAAACCTATGCGGGATCCCGAGTATAAACATTTGAAGTTCATTTGTCCAAAGTATATTGTTACTTTAATTAAGAAGAAATTTGATTGATTTATAGTCATAATAGTATAGTTAAGAGATGCTAGACTTTAAATTATATAATTTTTTTAACTGCAATACGGTTATCTGTTGATTTTTGTAATAAAAATTTAAAGTTGATTCAATAATGACTTAAATAAACATTAATTTATGGAATTTTATTTAATTAAAAAACCTATGCGGGATCCCGCGGGATTAGAACCAATCCCGCAAATGCCCTGCGGGATTTAAAACACTGCGGGATTGCAATCACTATTTATGACATTATGATGTCTAGATAGTCTGGCTGTTAAAATTTCCAGGAGGACTGGAGAAGAACATTATTTCCAATCAAATAAGGATATTCAATCATCGTTCTAGATTTATGAAATGGTATAACTTAACCTAAAATAGAGCTTTTATTGAGTAGAATTTAAAAAATAAAAAAATAGTATGGCTAGCCCTCTGAATAAACTTAAGGTTAGTTCAAAACTCGCTTATTTGAAGCTCAATTGTATTTTGAGTTACGTTTCCTGATGGGTCTGCTCAAGTAAAAAATTCGGTCAAGTGCGAGTTACACTCACACAATTAGTGTTCCGTGCCGTCAGCCTCACCCTTAACCTGAGCAACCCTAAATTATTATTAAAATTTTAAAAAATGTATAAGGACACAAGTTGTTCCTTACAATTATAACAATTAAATTGCTTATAACAATTTATGGCGTTAGAATTTTTTAATCCTGATAATTTTCAATCTACACCTAATTCCGAGTCTAATTCTCAATGTTCATGATTCTTTTCAGATTTTTCTGGGTTATCTATTGGTCCAAATATAATCAACAACCCTGTACTTTAAAAAAAATATCCTATATTTTTTATGTCCTTTTCGGAGATTCCTTGCTAAGACCTCAGTTCTTGATTGTTGACTAAATAACGACCAAAAACGATATAGCTTTTGTTTGAACATAAGTTTATTCAAGAAATATGATTAAAAAAACATTAGGATTTAAAATCATACATTAAAGAATAGATAGAAACTAGGCAATTAAACCGTTGTACCTAACTCTTAACCTACTTTTATACAAAAAATACAAGGAAATTCGGTAACCACATAATTTATTTTCGTTTTCTAACGAAAAACAATAACGATCTCCAAAAAAACCTAAAAAAAGTGCGTTACCTTCCCACGCATTATAACTAAAATAATATTTATTCATACTTCATAAAATGCTAAAGAATAATTACACACAACTTAACTACGTACGAACATGATGTTCTTTTAATTGTACAGTACATTTACAGAATCGCCATTCACTTAATGCAATCATATTATTTATTAAGTACTTAAGCTGCTTAACTTCGGTTGCTATTCATTATACAGTTGTTCTTATGATGAGAAGTTGTCATTTTGTAATTTTTTTGGGCATTTTATATTAAAATATTACTGTTAGAAGTACTAAAATAAAAACGTCTTGCCGTTTACATTAACAGTTTTTTTAGATAACATGCTTCTAATAGATTTTTTCATACGCGGTTGTAGAAATCGATTTCTCTGATGTCAAAATCATGACAGAAAAAGCAAAATACCTAATTAGGTAAATAATTTTTGAAAAAATTTCCTAGGGGGTTTTTATTATAAATCAAATAAAAATTAAAGAATTTAAGAAATTTAACATATTTGTTTATTACAAACTTGAAAGCACACATTTATATCATTTGCTTACATTATAATTAAGCGTTGCATGTTTAAATTGTAAAAATTAACACCAGGCGTGCAAAATTTCTGGCAACTACCATCCCCTCATTTTTATTTCTTCTGGAAATTATCGGATCCTATATCGTATCCATTTAATTTTAAGAATAATGACAGAAACCCATTTTACAACGGAGAGATCAATTATGTCTTTCTCTCATGTTCTTTCTCTCTCGTCTTCTTTCTCGCTCGTACTCGTAAAATTTTTACAGCTGGTAGAAAGTTAGGATATGTAAAAGATAAACATGACATATTATTTGAAGCCTGTCCCATAATATAAGTTGTTTTTGCAGTGTAAAAATATACTTAAAAAGTATATATAAAGTATTAGCAGCTTAAATTCCTGTGTTCTTAGAATCTGGGACTGACTAACAACTGTTGAAATATTACGCAAGGTATATACATATACATATATGTATATACATATACAAGGTATATACATATACATGATATATATACATATATATATATATATATATATATATATATATATATATATATATATATATATATATATATATATATATATATATATACATTACTTGGACCGGGCCTTATGGGAATGAGTAACAGGAACGCCGACCCGATGTAAAGTTGAGAATAGATGGCATTACAGAAGATTTCTTTAGTTATTGAGAAAGTAGTGAAAATTGCGCCCTAGAAACGTTTGGTTTCAGTTTAAAGCTGAAGTCACAGTGCCATTACAAAGTGTATCTATCCTTCTAGAACTAATACTCAATATTTACAGTTAAAAATTGTGCATCTACTTGGTATATTCGATTAAAAAAATTTTATAGCGTCTTTAACTTACACAAACGTCACTGTTCGCAGGTAGGCTGTATTATAGATCCATTTTCATTATATATATCGGAGAACAGGGAATATTTTTTAACCTTATTATAAGTTGTTTATCTTAATAAAAATATTTACTCATTTTTGTAATTTTTTCTTTATTTATTTAAAAGCTTTTCCTCCGATCCTTTTATTGCAAATTATTGGTTAGAGGGAATATATCTGTGGTATTGTTACTTGGGTAGGAAACTATTTTAAGTAGTATAAAATAAGAAGGTTAATGTGACTATGCTGACACTGGTTTTGCTTAATAAAAACGAGGTTTTTGCAAATGCTGTTTGTGTTCAGTAAAAACTTGCGTAAGTATTTTGTCAGGTTATAAATTTATTTTTTATGACAATTCCGATTAAACTTTCACACTAGACAACCAGAAATACTTGCACAAACAAAGCCGACTGTGATAAAATGTTTGATTATTCTTTTTTATTGGCAACAACATCGTTTTTATTTGTCTTTTTTACTAATGCCCCTTTTGCTAACAAGGATAGAAAGAAATCGGAGTCCGTTGGGATTCTATCAGGAAAAAAAAGAATTTTGCGATGACTAATATTTCGAAGTATATAACCAGCAATACTTCCACAACCAAAGAAGGTACGATAAAAATTTGAACAAATTCTTTTTTTATGGGTCTTTGTCTAATGCACTTTCGCCAACACGGATAGAAAGAAATCTAATTCCTCCGTGATTATCAGGAAAGAAAAGATACATATTGTGATCACTAAAATATGTTCTGGTGTAAACTGTCCATGAAGCTAACCAATAGGGTGGATTCTTATTCAATCGTTTCTTCTGTTATCATTATCACATAAAATTGGATACAATATAGTTGTAGTAAAATTTCTGTCAGTTTGCAGACCCAGATCCTTGTAATTCCAATAATCACCAAAATCCGGCTTGAAGGACCAAATGTGGCTTTAATAGCGAGTGGACTGTATTCCTAAAATGTTATTCATTGTTTCTTGTCGAAATAAAACCAATAGTATGTTCAACTTAGCTTAATGTTTTTAAACCACAGACCACGTATGTACATAAACAGCACTACCACTTATTCGTACTTAACAACAAAAACCTATATTGGTTTTAGCTTGACCCATGTCAAACATATTAAATATTTTTTGGGGAAACCATCGAGAGTTACTGTGGTCACGCTCTTTCAGTTGTTGGCGCGCTGTCAACAGGAAGACCGAACTCCAGGCAAAGATGCATTTTTCTC
Source organism: Philopedon plagiatum (assembly GCA_963971165.1). Taxonomy (NCBI): domain Eukaryota; kingdom Metazoa; phylum Arthropoda; class Insecta; order Coleoptera; family Curculionidae; genus Philopedon; species Philopedon plagiatum. The sequence goes on from OZ020194.1 coordinate 4,607,992, forward strand.
TTTCCCAAAGCGGGGCGGTCCAGTATTCCAAAAAATGTCAGCGCCTACAATAAAGATCCAAATCTAGGAGCGCTAACGATTATTTAATATTAAATTTAATGTGAACCACTGAAAATAAAATAGCAAAAGAAACAAACCCAAACACCAGGTATATTATTAAGAAGAACGATTTTTTCTTCGGAATGTAACTTTATACTGGTTGTCGGCGTATTTGTACCCTGCAGTATGATTAGAAATGGCCTTCTTATTCTCCACTGAATTTTCAACATAACTGTAGATTTCCAAACCCGAAGTCGCAGTTTATATTTTGGAGTCGTATCGTAAAGACGGGTCTCGAAACAAACAAATCGTGAAGAAAACGTAAAATTTCGGGTATCAACACAATGACTGGTAATCGCGAAAAGAATAAGGTATGAGAGGTGGTCAGGAGAAGAGTTTCCCGATTGACAATGGTATAAAGCCCCCCACAGACTACGATGTTTTTCATCCGTTCACATCGGCGATTTGAACCGTCGTGTTGAAATTCAATATGCGACAGATATTAGAACGGATGGTTCGGCACGACCGTTTTCGGCCATAGACTATCAGTTTGGCACGCCGATTCGAATCGCAGCGATGCGAACGGATGAAAAACGTCATAGTCTGTGGGGGGCTTTAGAACTACAATAATGATTATGAAAAAATGGTTCCATCCTACATTACGATAGAGGGATACACGTCACTGGTAGTGTATAGAGATCAAATCAGAACATGTATGGTTTGTAATGAACCCGGCCATGAAGGGAGGGATTGCCCAAGGCGGGCTGGTAATAGAATAAAGGAAATCAGACGGCCTAATGCCGCCCTTCCTGGGAATCTAGAAGAAGGATCACATAGAAAGTTATATTCAGAAGTAACGGAGATCGGAGGTGTCATCCCGACAGAAACAATGGAAAACATAAACCCCGAGGACGAAAAAACAACAAATAGATAACGGCAGAAGCATAGACCAAGAAGAACCGGAAAATAAACCCAGGAAACAAAAAAGAATAAGAAATAAAACAGGACAGACCTCGAGCGAAGAAGAAAATAAAGATACAACAATGAAGTCGAGAAATGTCGAAGAAGATTTGATGGATTTTTTTGAGCAGGATCTCGAGTGTAAAAATGAAAAGAACAGTGACAATGAGATCAGTAAGTCAGATGAAGTTTTAGTGAATAGACCAGTTTCATTTAATTTATCTTTATATTGGTAACAGTGTTCACAATGGCGCAACTAAAAACAATTTGCATTATAACTAAACAAGCATTACTAAATTAATTTATATAAAAAAATGATATAGATGTTTGTTGTATACAAGAATTAGACACTGATACAATAATATGTCTAAAAGGTTATGACTTGCTGGCGAATATTGGACCGGCTCTAAGAGGGACTGGCATTATATATAGAATAGGAGCCAGAATAAAGGATGTTTATTCTGGATATTTATTCTTCAGATGGTAGGGTAACTTCTGCCACGATAGACAATATTAGATTTATATATGCGCCCGCAGGATCACAAAATCAGGGAGTAAGAACTAGTTTTTTGCCAAAACGATCTGACAGACCATTTGGACTTTACTGGTCCAGTATCCTAGGTGATTTTCAACTGTATAATAAATCAAAACGACTCTAAAAATAATGCAAATATATATAAAACCTTAGCGACTGTAATTAAAAACCTAAAAATGATAGACGATGAAGATGGGAGTACTTATATAAAAATCGAGTCGAGTTTACATATTTTCGACATAGTGCGGCCACACGAATAGACAGGGCGTATATTAGTAAGGAACATAGTAAAATAGTTCATAAATGTGAAGTAAGCGCTTCAACCATTTCAGATCACCATGCACTGACAGGTTTTGCGAAGACGGATCCGAAAGCTAGTTCGTAATATGTAAGACATGGTTTGTTTTTTTTTTTATCTAAGGCATCCCACGTAGACTTCAAGTCTAAGTACTAACGTACCGTGGGCGTCTGGAGAGAAGAGAATTGTAGTCTATTGACACGGGATTTGAAGGATTGGAGGTTGGGACGGGAAGGGAAAGCATCTGCAGGCACTTTGTTCTATAATCTGGAGACCCTAGGTATGAATGAGCGAGAGAAGTGGTCGGTTCTAGGCTTTTGTAGCTGAACAGTAAAGGGATGCATATGTAACGTGCCTCTTGTTGTTCTGTTAGGAACAGTCAATGGAAAAAAAATCGCTTCTTACAAATGACACAATTGACGATTTTAAAAATACAATAGTAAGACTAAAACAAATCCCTCTTTATAATACGAATAAAATTAAATGGTGGTCCTGTGTTTTTAAGAGAAGAGCAAAGTCTTTTTTTAAAACAGACAAATATGTTGCATTTTTATTATTCAGCTCTATTTCAGGCAAAACAAAAATTAAATGATGGGGAAAATACGATAAATAAACTGCGAGAAAAAAAGATTTTAATTTTTCACTTAAAACGGCGTTTTAATCAAATTAAATTTAGTGACAGGAGTACGAATGAAATAAACGATAGGTACAGTCTATATAATGTAATGAGGGTGAGAAAAAAACAGAATTCAACTATCTCTCTCCTTAAAACAGAGGGAGGTAGGGGCATTACAAAGACAAATCAAATGTTACGGTATGCTATAAAAAAAAGGTTTCAAAATCATACACGGAGCACAAAAAAGCAAGATGTCTGCGTAAAAATAAGTTGGAACAACAAGATAGTAGGGATTTGGTTAAAGAAATTACTAAAGAAGAGATTTTAGAGGTTTTAAAAGACTCAAACAAAAAGAAAATGCCTGGAATTGATGGTTTAATCCTCGGTTTATCCTATGAATTTTATGAAATATTTTTTGTGATTTTAAATTGTTCGCAAAAATTTTAGCAGAAAGAATAAAAGAAAAAAGCTCTAAAAATTATTTCGAAACATCAAACCTGCGGTACAAGTATATCAATTTTTAACAACTGTTACTGCTACGGGATACGATAATATATTTGCAGGAAAATAAAAGAGATGTACTCGTAGGTGCACTTTTAAGCGTAGATTTCAACCAAGCCTTTGACAGAGTAAATCATGTGGTGAGCACTTGCGGGGAGTTGTTAATCTCCTGAAATTTATTTGTAATTCTAGCCCGTAGGTCTTCTAAATTTTTAACAAGGAGTTGTGAAAACCGAGTTTTTAATGTGTGGCCCTAAGGAAAGTCGCATGGCGAATCAAACCCAATCAAACTCCACATTCTCATTTGTTGAGAATTAACATAACCAGAGAGATACAACCATGCCTCGCCAGTATTTTTTTTTAATTCATTAATATGCAAATTCCATAAACCTCTCTGAAAATTGCATTCGCTGTGGCTTGTCGTTTGGTAACAATTCTTGGACTGAGCTTAGACGATAAGCGTGCATATACAAGTCACATTTCAGGATTGTATTGCAGGTTCCATAGGATACATTAGAAATAATAGGGGTTTGCGGGTGTTCACCCTCAAAATACTGATCAAACATCTCTCATTATAAAACGAGCAGAAGGTGACTGGTGACGTACTCCCACTATGGGCGACTAAAATTTAAGAGAACTGAGAAAATAGTCAACGCATATTTTATAACCTAAAAAGGATAAAAAGAATATTTACTTGCAAAACCCGAGCAAAAAACTACAACACGCTGACTTTATTTACAATAATTTTTGAGTTTTGCTATTATTTTTGTTGCATTTCATCGTTATATTTAAATACACTTAGGCATTCCGAAAAAAAATTTAAAATAAAATGTGAAGATCAAATAATAATAAATCTGTTAGTGCAAAATCGACCGAAGAAGGGGCGAATGGCGGTGTTGCCGTATCCTTAATTTCATTCGCCACATTACGCCCACTATGTTGTTGATTTTCGTAGGATGACGTCAGGCGGAAAACTGATTTTGTTGGTCGAATTTTAAACTTTAATATTTTTGTTATTATGCGTCCAACCAACGTAATTTTTTGTGTGCGTGTTTCGACTGACTGTGCAATAATATTAACAAATTTGTTGAATACGTGACATGACTGAACAAGCCAATTGTAATTGATTTAAATTGAGATCTTCTAATCTAACTGATCAGGTTAGGTTCTGACAAGTTTTGGTCCTGTGCTAAAATGAATATAAATGTATTTCTATAAATAAATAAATAAATAAAGCCTTTATTCAGTTGAACAAATTTTTGTATACAATTTTGCAAAATGGACGGCGAGATCTAGCATTGCTATTCATCTAACCGAACGTTCCAAATAATTTGTGAAGCTAACAGGAAGAAAAAATCTATTATTATCAGATTATCTTAATATACATAAGTTAATTAGTTTATTAGTGTCGCGAAATGTCAAAAAACAAATATTAAAAGAAACCAGGAAGAGGGATTGTACCGAAGAGAAGAGGAAAGTCTTAGACTAGAGTTTTTTTGATAGCCTTTTTAAAGGCCACCACATCGGTAAGCGATTTCACATTCGGCTGCAGAGAATTATAAATTTTAATAGCATTATCAGTAAAGGAACGCTGAAATTGTGTAGTTTTATGTCTTAGTAGACTAAACATTTGGCAGTGACGTGTGCTTCTGTCATCTATGCTACTTCCCCTAACCAGCTTCACAGAAAGATATTGTGGACTACTAGTCAACGCAACTTTGTGAACTAATGTAGCCATATGTAGAATATCTATGTAGCCAATACTTACTTTTCTTTATAAATTAGCGAAAACCCTTAGAAATAAGTTCATAATACAAAGCGTAGTTACTCATACACTTGTTAATTTGAACCCTTGACCATCAAATAAAGGTCTTAATAAAGTTGTTACTGGTTATCCTTTATGTTCCATTATTTTACCGTCACATAAAAACAGTTTAAAATTCTTCACAAATAGAGATAGCAGATGTTCCTTTCACGAGTAAGTAAGTCAGTAATCTTGGTTTTATGTATTATTACTCTGTTTTTGTTACTGTCTTACTGTTAGGTATGTTACTTCTTTCTTTTTGACTTAACATATTCTTATCTTTTAAAAATTTGTTTTTTTAATTTTGACATAATAATATATTAAAGTGACACTTTATAAAAGCGATGACAGTTTTGAAACATCTTACTTTTCGTAACCTGTTACGAAAAAAAAAATTCCTAATAGGTGATGAAATATTAATTTCATAACTAAGTAGTTATGAAAAAATCGAGGAAAAAATGAAGCATAAAAATATAAATAATATTTTGTATTTCTCTCTTGACTTCTAGGGAAAAAATTTTATTTGTGACGAAACTTTACAAATAAAACTTCAAAACTACATCATGACAACCCACTATCTACTATGAACCTACTAGATGAAATAAAAATTCTTCCTCTGATGCCTACTTAGATGTCTTGATACAATATTTAAAATTAATAATGTTATTTACATATTTGGTAATTATGTAGTATACCCATTTCTGCTATTTTTGCGTTTTTTGAAAAAATTCTTTTATGGTCACAATCTACTGTCTCTCCTGATTGCCAATATACGTGCGCACATAAAAAATTATGTTGCTTTTTATTAATTTTAAAATTTTTCAACTTTTAGGGAGCTTTTTCAATGAAACCCATGGTACACATACTCGAAATTTCTGATGGAAAGAGGCGCTGCCAAATCTACAAATCGTTTTTCCCACAAATACTGCTAGCTTTACATAAAGTTAGCGGGAAAATGCGAAAATGAACCAAATTTAACCAAAAGGGCCAAAAGATGACCCCAACCAACACCCTGGCGCACCGATCCCTCTTCGCCTGCGAGGAAAGAGACTGGTCAGGGCCCCTAACCAGGTGCTAATCCTGTTCCGACCTTAGGGTGCCCTCCGATCCACCGTTATCCCACCGTAAGATCGAAAATATTAGATCTGTCACCTAATTGACCGACTTAGAAAAGTTTTTTATGCGTACGGTGGATCGGAGGGCACCCTAAGGTCGGAACAGGGTTAGCACCTGGTTAGGGGCCCTGACCAGTCTCTTTCCTCGCAGGCGAAGAGGGATCGGTGCGCTTGGGGTCATTTTCGGCTGTGTTCTAGAAGCGGTACAAAGTTCGCTAAGATTAATTTCATTTGGGATAAAAAAATATGTAAACGTGGCGACACAGGACACAGCAATATTGTTGACAATGTTGACAGGTGGGAAAATAATGGCGGCTAATAGCGACTTAAAATGGAATTTTGTATAGAAAAAAGCACTTTTCATAGCTATTAACCGTTTTTCTTCGTATTTACACTTCATTACGTTGGGAAAAGTGTTGCTAAGCCTTTTACGATGTTGTGTTTTTTGTTTTTACCCCGCCCAGCACCCCTATTCGCTCCCAGGTCCCGTAAGTTCGTTTCATTAAAAATTATTAAAAAACAACATAATTTTTTATGTGCGCACGTATATTGGCAATCAGGAAAGACAGTAGAATGTGACCATAAAAGAATTTTTTCAAAAAATGCAAAAATAGCAGAAATGGGTATACTACATAATTACCACATATTTTTGTCAAAATTAAAAAAAAAATCTTATATGAAACACATTAGGAAATGCAATTTTGTTTAACTCGTATAATTTTGAACATTACACTCGTTAAAAAAAGTAAATCATTTTCTAACTGGTTACATAATAGCTATTATATGTCTAACTCAAAATATATCATTTTCCATAGTGAATTTCATTCAGGATCTTGGGGCTTTAAATTTAATATCAAGCACAGTCTGAATATTGAGAAAAAATTTGAATTGAAATAAGACAGGTACAACTATCTGATATAGGTAATATTTATCTAATTGTAGCTTACCTCATCCATTGTGATTTAAAAAAGCTTATAAGTATAAATCTGGTTTAAATTCAATCCATTTCCTCAACTAGTACAGACATATAACCTCTACAACACCGTCCGAACACACACTAATAATTTTCACAACACTTTTCTGATGATCATGTTATAAGTTCGAAACAAATATCGTTTGTTGTACTTCTATAGTCAAAGAAGTTGCGCCAAGTTTGACTATTAATATTAAATAAAGAAATCTGCAACTGTCATTAACGGTATATACCCGAAACAAAATTGCAAAATAACACTTAGGTTTTATACGGGTCTAAATATCAGGTGTACTATGTCAGAAATCCCGCTGCTTTTCCCAAAGCCTCGTTTCCTACGTCGTCGTCGCCGCGACGCTTCGTTCTCTCGCGACGTCACCTCTAGGACGTCTTAAGCTGGACTTAGTCTTCGGCTGTTCTTCTTCGCGGCGGCCGGTGTACCGCGTGACGTCACCAACAGGTTGGCCACTCTGGAGGTGGCCCGACCGGCACGGCGGTCTGGCTTGAAGGATGATCTACACAGCAGATTGAGCGATGTTAGAAGATTTGCTGAAAAGAAGCGCGGTTTGATGGGTTATGGTGGAAAATTAGATGTGTTTTTTACGGTGCCGGTATTTGGTATAGAACACTGACGGTGTCTTTTAACAAGTTTTTAATAAAAAGATCGTGTAAAACATAATCATATTGTTCTTACTGAGAAAATTTTGAAAACTTTTAAAAAGCAAATATCCGGTGTTTAAGATGCTTTATTAATCAGCTGACTTAAGTATTTTGAAACTTTTTCATTAAAAACATGCGCCGCAGAAATTCGATGGATAGATTATTATATCGAATTTTTGATGGGTGAGCTTTCAAAGAAGAATTACAAAGTAAAATGTTGATTTCTTTAAAGCATTATATATCTATGTAGAATGAGAATTAAAGTTCTCTAAACCACCTGAAGATGCCTTATATACCTAATAAAAATAATGATAAAACAAGCTATTCTTCGGACTATATGCCATGCCCCTCTGAGCGCTGGATTACATACCAGAATTTACCGTGTTTTTGTTCTAACACAGATCATAAAATACTTGTTCAGAATGCAAGAAACTACCAGGAAGAAGAAAACGTTTTCTTTAGTTATGAATAGGATATCGTTCCCTGCAGACCGGTTTCGAACTCTTTAGTACGCGATCACGATACACTTACAACGGTATGCTACGCTATGACGTCATTTCGAGGGAAGATCCTAAATTGACTAGACGCTTGCACCCCTTGTACATAAGTACAGGTCAGTTTATTGTTGGGTAGTGTGTTGAGTTGACGTTTAAAAAATATTATTACAGGTCATTTTATTGTCGGGTAGCATGTTCAGTTGAGGTTTATTAAAATATTATTGTCATATTTCATTTGCTCTGGTAAGCGCCTAGTCAATTTAAGATTCTCTCTCGAAGTGACGTCATAACGTAGCATACCGTTGTAAGTGTATCGTGTACGGGATAAACGAACGTACCTTTCTTCCGAAAAAGTAGATCCTTGAAGCTTCGATGTCGAACTGCATAAGTAGTATGACATAGGCAGCGCCATCCATTAGCAGTTCCAAGCATTCGGAGTGAAATTTACCGTAGGTAAAATGATTAAATTTGAATGAGAATCAAGAGTTCTTTAAAGCACCTGAAGATGCCTTATGTAATAAAGACAAAACAAATAATGGTAAAGCAAGCTATTATCGGACTATATATGCCCCTCCGGACTATACATACCAGAATTTTTCGTATTTTTGTTCTAACACAGTTATAATAAAATATGTGCTCAGAATCCAAAAACCGACCTATTATATATAAGGCATCTTCAGGTGGTTTAGAAAACTCTTGATTCTCATTCTACATATTTACATGTACCCCTGACTTAAGTAACTTCAGTCACATTACCAGATTATATCTTTTATATGTATCTACACCACATGTATATTATTGTATATCCAGTAGAAAGATTAGCTGCCGTTGGCACAGAAGAGCACTTTATCTTTTTATGTGGTTGTTAAAAGCATTTTTGAACCCTGAGATAATTTAATTGTATCGATTTCTTGCCTCGGTGAAAATCTGGTGATTTTCGAGTGTAGGATTTTGAAGGAACTTTTTATGAGCTTGGAGCTTTTTGAGCCCGGCTTTATCACAGACCTTTGAGAACCAGGGCTTTTGATGGTGGATATTGTTTTGGGGAATTAGAATTCAAAAAAACGCGTGTCTAGTATTTTTTGATGTAATTGACTAGGTTCGTTACATGACGTACTTTCCGTTTTAGTATCGGTTTAACAGATCTTTTAGTTCTAGTTGCTCAGTTAGATTTAGAAAAGTTCCTGTCAGCCGTCATTAAGAACATGAATTTTTCAATTATGTTTCTGCGATTTTCTTGGTCTCTAAATGATCTTTTTTATCTTGGCACTTATTACTAAAATAAACTAGTTCAATTATTTTAGAAAATACATACTTAAATTGCCCATTTCTTTATAACTTTCTGAAAAAAATCATAATACAAAACTTAGTTGACTTATCAATAATTGTGTGACACAATCAATTTTATCAATCATTTTCGATCACTCAATTTAAATCCGGTACTACCTAATTATACGGGTCTTGGCGATGGTGTATCTGGTTTCAGTGGCGGCTCGTGAAGTATTAAACTGGGTGTTCAACTCGGTGGTTATAGAAGAACAATGCGAAGAGAAATATTGCAAAAAATGCATACCAACTTAATCTTATTTATGTAAAAAGTCCATTCTCCTGTGCTTCATTTTTGGAAAAACCTCAATTACGCGATTAAAATTTAAAATCTGGTACTCCATTTTAATCAGAATAACCTACTACTACATCTAGCCGTCTGGGCTAGTGATGTAAGGATATGTATCCAAAAATCCGTTGGATCCGAATATTAAAAGAATCCGGATTATCCGGAACCGGCCGAGAACTTGAATACGGATTCGGAATCAAAATAAATTCGCATCGGGTGGTTACTAATGCAAAGTGCAAAGAGAAAACGGAATCGGAATCGAGTGTAAGCGAACAACACGGTCTGCGATTTGGCATATTTGATATTGTGCTTTCTCTTTCTAATGACATTTCCTAAAAAAAGATGGCATAGTTATCGGGGTAACGGGTATCATATGAGATGAGACCCATTGGTTAAACTAGTCCCGCCGCACCCGAACCGAATTCAAACGAGAACGGCGCGACGCGGTGCCTTCTTATCCCTAAACTTCGACTTCGACTGGTATGATACCGATACCGCATCGACCTACCTAGCCGTGTATCCGGATAGAAAATGTTTTAGTCTGTTGCATGCATACGTATACATGATCTGTAACCGCTTTCGCGCGGGTCAAGAAATGGATTCGAATTCGGATAATGGATACGGATATTAGCTGATTCCGATTCCGTATGATTCGGATATCTAATGAATACGGATATTTACAACACTAGTCTGGGCTCCCGCGTATATCAATATTTATCACCATTCTATCAGCTGACCACTGATGTGAAGATGTGATTCAGGTGCATTGTGCAGTGCACGCCAGAACCTTAAAATTTATTTTGACACGACCATGGATTTATTAAATAAAAGGATACGGGATGATGTAACATTCTTTGAAGCCGAAACAAACCATTCTAAGCGACACTGTAAACACAATTTGTAAACATTGGCCACATCTTATTTTACCTTGTATTTGTGTACAAAAAATACGTTAGAAGCATTACAAGATTTGCTAAAAGTAATAAAAGCCCCCAATTACATTATTTTCTGCTAAATAAGAATAAATTTAAGTTAAAAAGGTTTTATTATTTATAGGTTATGTTATTTCTAAAGGTGTTTATTTAAAGTCGCTCCGAGTCATTTATAAATCTATATAAATCTATACGTCGCAATTTTTCTTTTCTAGTTCATTAGACAAAGACGTACGTGTAATCGAGTGTTCAGACCGAGGTTCAGCCGTTTTCCTAAACAACCAGCACAGACAGCAACACTTCTGAGCTCCAACACTCCAATGCTATTTTATCTCTTTCTACTACCATTCTTGATTCAATTACGTAGTAATTCGTAGTCTTGTCTATGTTCGTAAACTGCTCCCCCAGGAGAATAACAAACAACAATATAAGGCTTCACGTTCGATACGCTCACAGTATACGGATGTCGAATCCTTTTATATAATAAATCCATGGATATGACGATGTTTTGTCTCACGCGCCGGACTCCTCTTTCTCCAACGCACGGTCTATGCAGATACTCTCGGCGCTCAGTTTTGATATTGAACGCGCTAGAGCTCGTATTAATGTTAATGCAAGACAGTGAAAGAAAAGAGCTTGACTGTTATAAAAATACAAAAATCTATACAGAAGTAAATGTAAAATTTAGAATTATAATAAAAATATTAAAACAAATTATGGTTGATGTATAATGGTATAGTTATAAGGTATAGAAAACCATCTTTTTCCGTAGATTTTTAGGGTGTTCACTGCACAACTGATCCTACACAAAATCCGCCACTGTCTGGTTTTAAAGTTTAAAGCAAGCACTGTAGTTACCTCTTCCCGCACTGTTGCTAGAAAGAAAATTAATTAAGTCATCAACCAGGTAACAAATATCAACGAAAAAAAAACTCCACCAAATTCTATTGTTTAGACATCACGGACTCTTATCACTTTAGCAATCTTATTCCACCTTCTTCACTGGAGACCACACAAGATCAATCAGGGTACGACGTATACATAGTGTAAATCGGCCTCGAAGAATTGTAGGAAGAAGAATAAGGTTTGGAGCTGTGATTTTTTTTATTTGGCTTGTTTTTACACAAATCAGCAATCGAGAGTTGATTCGGGATTATTGGGTTTGGTGATTGACCGCCATTGGCGGATTAACTTTTAAACGCGATTAATTCATCAGTTGATATATTTTAATCAATAATATCGTCCCAGTTGAAAGCTAATGAGACAGTTCTGGAACGCTCTGTTGGAGTATTTAAAAAGGGACAAAATATTTTTTATTGTCGAATAAAATTTAAAAAATGCAGTGTCTTTTGATGATTATGAAGATTAACATACAGATAATTATATCTAAGTTTATAAAGGGTGTCCCAATAGGTACTTCGAGATTTAAATATGGCGCTATTCTTCAACAACTTAACCTAGAAATTTTATATTATTTATATTTAAAACACTTTTGCTTTTTAATGTTTCAGGTTTACTAGCATGACTACATATATTTCGCCTTATTAGGACTTTTTCAAAAGTATTGATGTAGTAATACTAAAGTTAGGAAGAATCGTTTACAAATATATATATATATATATATATATATATATATATATATATATATATATATATATATATATATATATATATATATATATATATATACAGGGTGTTATATAATTCACTGCATATATTTGAATACTTTTTTGCCCTGAAATCGCACATTTTTTTATTTTAAAAAATGGCCAAATACCGGCCCTTATCCGACGCGTCTGAAGAGCCTGACCTCACGGAGTCTAATATTATAAAGAAAAAACAAATGATCCAGTCGGGACATTGCCAAACTTAAATAATATTGTGCCATCTCATTTTTTTATCAGTTTTAGTGAAAACCGAAAATAATCAAAAGTATTTTTGATTCCACAGAACGATTTTATCAAAAATGTGTATTTTAATTTAATAGGTGGCATTTTTCCCTTAATATCGGAAAATATGGAACACTCGTGAATTCGGTTGAACTTGTAACCAGAACAAAATAGGCTATGTTGTACCATTAACACAATGAATAGTCACTTACCTATTACGTTATTTATTAATGAAATGAGCATACTACTCGCTAAAACTTTTTGCCTTTCAAAGAAAATCAAACAATAAATTGTTTATAGCCGAGTTTAAAACATATTTCGTAAAAGTTCCTTCAGCGACGCTTCAAAACTTCCCCGCACCACAAAAAGAGTTAAATAACCCATTTATTTCTTATTTTTTTGGTAGGGTTCTGCCCTCGGTATTATTATTCGCATAAACTAACGGTTTTCGTCAATATTATAACTTATATAACTTATAACACAACATAGGACACTAAAATGTGAAAAATTACCGACATCATCAAACAACTTCTTCGGCACACCACATGGTAATTGACAAGGCAACTAAGAAACAACTACGAAATACATCTTATTTGTTATCCCGCCCTTGCTCGCTGTCTTTGTCCGTCTCTTTATGTTTTTGAAAGCTTAAATTCTTCAAATCAGCTTTAACAAACTAACTAATATATCTTTTAACTATGGCCGTAGGCATGTTATTAGGGAGAATTTGAAAGGAGAAATTGCGGATACGCTAATTAATGAACGAATGAATGAATTTAGAGTGGTATTTTTTGCCTCATTTACTAAATGAATCTATAAGCCTATTAGAGATTTTAATTTTTAGATTTTTTTAGTAATCATCACATTAAATTTTATCGTTTTTGGCTTAACGTTGCCAGTTGCAAAATCTCACTCGCCGTTGTTCGCAGTTTGGCGATTCAAACTGAGAACAGCGTAGCGTCCTCTCCAGGCGAATGTTTTCGTTTCGTCTTTGTCTTCATTATCGCACCATTTGGCATCTTTGTCAATTTTGTCGTCAAGAATGACCCCTTCTATCCCCGTTCAAAATGAGCTGATTGCAGGTGGCTTCATTAATTTGAGTCGCCAATACTTTTCATTTTCCTTTTAAAGTAGTTCTTAGTCTATCACAACAAACCCTTTGATTTTCTGTGGTTTTTTAATAGTGCTAATAGTAAAAAATACCGTGGATTCTTTTAAGGATTGTATTTAATTAGTTGGTGGAATGTTTTTCCATTAATGGCAATACCTACGGTTTTGTTAGTATTGTGTAGTGTGTGAAGTTCAATGTAAACATCTTTTTATAATAAGGGAAGTGAATTTTACAGATATTTTACTTTAAAAGTAAAAAAACATAAATTTTAACATTTTAATAGTAGTGACAAATATCGTGGAATCTTTTCCTTTTCCTTTCAAAGTAGTTCTTAGTCTATCACAACAAACCCTTCGTTTTTCTGTGGTTTTTTAATAGTGCTAATAGTAAAAAATACCGTGGATTCTTTTAAGGATTGTATTTAATTAGTTGGTGGAATGTTTTTTCATTAATGGCAATACGTACGGTTTTGTTAGTATTGTGTAGTGTGTGAAGTTTAATGTAAACATCTTTTTATAATAAGGGAAATGAATTTTACACAGATTTTACTTTAAAAGTAAAAAAACATAAATTTTCAAATTTTAATAGTAGTGACAAATATCGTGGACTCTTTTCCTTTTTCTTTCAAAGTAGTTCTTAGTCTATCACAACAAACCCTTCGTTTATCTGTGGTTTTTTAATAGTGCTAATAGTAAAAAATACCGTGGATTCTTTTAAGGATTGTATTTAATTAGTTGGTGGAATGGTTTTTCATTAATGGCAATACCTACGGTTTTGTTAGTATTGTGTAGTGTGTGAAGTTTAATGTAAACATCTTTTTATAATAAGGGAAATGAATTTTACAGAGATTTTACTTTAGAAGTAAAAAAACATAAATTTTCAGATTTTAATAGTAGTGACAAATATCGTGGAATCTTTTCCTTTTCCTTTCAAAGTAGTTCTTAGTCTATCACAACAAACCCTTCGTTTTTCTGTGGTTTTGTAATAGTGCTAATAGTAAAAAATACCGTGGATTCTTTTAAGGATTGTATTTAATTAGTTGGTGGAATGTTTTTCCATTAATGGCAATTCCTACGGTTTTGTTAGTATTGTGTAGTGTGTGAAGTTCAATGTAAACATCTTTTTAGAATAAGGGAAGTGAATTTTACAGATTTTACTTTTAAAGTAAAAAAACATAAATTTTCAAATTTTAATAGTAGTGACAAATATCGTGGAATCTTTTATATTTTGTGTTTGACGCATTATTTGAACTTTTTTTAGTGTAGTCAGGCGTTAGTTCCTTGCATTCAATTAATGGCTGTACTGTCTTGTCAATGTTTTTTGGTACCTATATTGGTATTTTCAAAAGAAGAAAATTTAAGGGGCGATTACCAGCTTATTATTGCGAAGCGCCATTTATGACTATTTTTCTTCAATCTGAATTCATATCAGGATTTACCAGTTTCAATATGTGCAGTGAATTTCATAACACCCCGTATATATACCTGATTGTATTACCTAATTACAAGGCTTATTTAAACTTTAAAAGTCTTATTCTTATTATACCAAATCTTCGGGAAGTCCAGGATATAAAGATAATAAATATTTCTCAATAATTTCATACCATGGTATGTTTTGTTCATGGATTTATTAAGAATGGATACGGGATGATTTAACATTCTTTGAAGTCAAAACAAACCATTCTAAGTGACACTATAAACACAATTTGTAAACATTGGCCACATCTTATTTTACCTTGTATTTAATTTTTCTGCTAAATAATAATAAATTTAAGTTAAAAAGGTTTTATTATTTATAGGTTATATTATTTCTAAAGGTTTATTTAAAGTCGCTCCGAGTCATTTATAAATCTATAAGTTGCACTTTTTCTTCTAGTTCATTAGACAAAGACGTACGTGTAACCGAGTGTTCAGACCGAGGTTCAGCCGTTTTCCTAAACAACCAGCACAGACAGCAACACTTTTGAGCTCCAACACTCCAAAGCTATTTTATCTCTTTCTACTACCATTCTTGATTCAATTACGTAGAAATTCGTAGTCTTGTCTATGTTCGTAGTTCGTAAACTGCTCCCCCAAGAGAATAACAAACAACAAAATATAAGGCTTCACGTTCAATACGCTCACAGTATACGGAACATCGAATCCTTTCTTAATAAGTCCATAGTTTTGAGCTTACATCCTCTTCAAGTAACCGTATGGTGTGCATTGTGGGCTCGAGGTGTTACAGGGCCATTTTTCCATGAAAATGACGATGGAGAAATGGTTAATGTTAAGAAACTTTTTATAGCTCCAATTAGATAAATTATGCACCTTAATTAACAATACGTTCTTTTAAAAAGATGGCGCCACGTGTCACACGGCTAGGGAAACTTTGAATTTGTTACGGACACGTTTTCCTGCCCGCGTGATTTTCAGAAATTTTGGTATTCAGTGGTCTGAAAGATCTAGCCCCCTTGATTTTTTCTTGTGGGGCTACCTCAAGGACAAAGTTTATTCTAACAATCCGCAGACGATTAATGACCTGAAGCAAAATATTCGCAGTTGTGCCACAATGCTATTGACAATTTTACGCAAAGAATGGTCATCTGTAGAAACAGCCGAGGGGGATATTTGGACATTTATTATTTTTAAAACATAACTGCCATGCCTCTACTTTTTGATAAAAAACAAACATATTATTTTTTTCCATTGTTGGTTTTATTTAAAAAGATAATCCCTTTATTTAGACCTGAGACGTACTGTGCCCATATTCCTGATATATTTGTAACATCAAGCAGTAGTCTAGAATTCTTATGTTCTTCGTAATTATACAGATGTATGCAATAATTCTCCAAACTCCAAGCATCAAAGCAGGGATAATAACTTCCGTAATAAATAACCCAAGTGTAATCAAGGAATTAGCAGATTGAAAATAATACCGGCCGTAATTAAGAGCAACGAAGCAATTTCCAACAATTACAAAAAAGACGATTTCATATTTTTAGTGCCCTTGTTTATGGTTGCTCTCCTTTTTCCTGTATAATAAAGTTGGTCGTAAATTATAGAACCTTAATTGTGTACGCCTTTTACTGGTATCTGCAACTAGGTATACAAAATTAAAATGAATACGTAAATACATATGACATATAGGGTACACTTGAGCAAACCTTGTCTACTTTTCCCAGCTACTTGTACATACATGACATGTGACATCACAACCAATAGTGTCATATTTTGCAAGTTTCGAATTTTGTATGAAAACCTGTAGTAGAAAATCTTTTTTTGTTATTAAAGACCAAAATAAATAACTGGATAAAAATAACCACCATGAATTTTTAATTTATATTTCCTCTTATTGGTACAGTATAGAGATAGAGGACATAAGAACTTTTCTAGATAAGAGATGACGCTGATAAAATTCAACATTATTGTCTCACATGCCATTGTTTCAGATATAAATTTGATAGGTCCTTTTCTTTTTGGAAAAAGAACATTGATCGATAATTATCGATATAAGTATCGATAACGGTAATATACGATACGAAAATTTGCAATGTGGGCGCCAGATTAAGCCGCAAGGAGATAAATTATGGGCGAACGGAACGAGGATACAGAGATGATAAGCTCAGCTTAATTTTATGTCAGCCGCGTTTTATGGCACCTTTTTTTATTTTTCTCGGCGATGCATGGTTAAAAATGTTAAAATATTATCAATTTTGCCTTAAGTAATACTTATTCGGTAATTTTTCTGTACGAAACGGTGTAGAGGACAATAGGAAGACGCACATATTTTTTCTTGCATAAATCGTTTAAGGAAGTCGTTAAGTGCATAAGGGCGTAAGGAGATCAGCAAAAATAAGTGTCAATATATGTACAGGGTCTTCCAACGAGGACTGAACAGGGGCTCATTTTTGAGCTTCCTTGAATTTAAAGAAAAATCTAAAATAGCCAATCGATGTACTTTTTCCTGCAGAATTCAAAAATGAAACCAAAAATTTATTTGAACCAGAAACAAAAGAGTTACGCTATGGATAAGGTGTTTTTTAAATGGAACATAGCTTTTTTTATACGATTTTCGGAACGAGTGATTTTTTTTATGTCCGTTCTGATTAAAATATTTAATATTGTGACAGCTATTTTTATTAAATTTTAATGTTTTATCCAGTATAATTTAACTTCAACCTGTTTGAAACATACACTAGGTAATAAAGGTAAAATCACCTTGAAATCCTTAAAAGTCAAAAAATTTGACAAATTTACTATAATATTGGTTCTTTATCCTTAGAATAGTATTGACGGATATATTTCTGTGAAAATTTGTAATAAATCTTCTCCTTGCTTCTCTTGCATTTTCTTGGCATTTGTAGAACAAGATAACAATCTGCAATCTCTCATCTAATGAATATTTCATTTCGGCAATATTATAGTAAATTTGTCAAATTTTTTGACTTTGAAGGATTTCCAGGTGATTTTACCTCTATTACCTAGTATATGTTTCAAACAGGTTGAAGTTAAATTATACTGGATGAAACATTAAAATTTAATAAAAATAGCTGTCACAATATTAAATATTTTAATCAGAACGGACATAAAAAAAAATCACTCGTTCCGAAAATCGTATAAAAAAAGCTATGTTCCATTTAAAAAACACCTTATCCATAGCGTAACTCTTTTGTTTCTGGTTCAAATAAATTTTTGGTTTCATTTTTGAATTCTGCAGGAAAAAGTACATCGATTGGCCATTTTAGATTTTTCTTTAAATACAAGGGAGCTCAAAAATGAGCCCCTGTTCAGTCCTCGTTGGAAGACCCTGTACATGTTAACATAAAGCAGGTAAAGCTTAACCCAAAGTCGAACAGGTTTGATTTGCTCGGAAATAGTCAGAGGGGGAGCAATCGAATTTTTTGGGTTGATAGAGGAATAAGGCAACTAGCCTCGGTAAAAAATTCAGTTATACAGGATGTTTCGTTTCGGAGCTATTAAACGTCGAAGTTGAAATTTCCGCGATTTCCGATAAAATCGGGTACAGCTCGCAAAAGTGAATTAAATCGATGTAAATCTTCGGAGGTTGTAGATGACCCGGAGCTTCAGAACTCTATTAAAACTGGTGAGGATTTTTTGAATTTTGGTAGGTCGAATAGTGCCATTTGTTGGCCCCTCTTTGGCATACCTAATAACTCGAAAACAAAACGTCGGATCAAAAAACGGATTTATAAGTGAAAGTTTAAAATCTAAAATACTTTTTTTTGCAATACATTTACCTAAACTTAAAACCACTGGAAAATGGATATATTTGGGAAAAACCAGAAATTTCCATTTTTGACCAAAATATTTTAATGTTTTTAATTTTATGTGGTGTCAAAATGGTTCAAATTAAAGTCCCATATACGTTGGCGGAAAGAGCTCGTCGAAATTCATGGTATTCATATTTTTTAGTTTCTCCATTCTCTATAGGAAGAGAGCAATCGCTGATTAATTATCGATTTTTTAGCTTTTCTTGCCCTCGACATCGGTACATTTGAATCACTCTGCATTTTTCCCATCTAATTTTTTTCCCAATTTTTCAACACTATCTTATAAATCACACTTTAGAATAAAAGCCGAATGGGTCATCCAGGAGTGTATTTAAGGTGTAAAAACCGAATTTTCTTTTTTTCCGACAAATCCTATTTTTAACCGACGTTATTTCAAACTATTTTCTTTATTTAGTGATTCTTTTTGGGATTATCTTAGCCAGTTTTATCTAAGAATACCTCTCACTGATTTAAATCGGTTATTTTTTCGTTAAAGTTATAAATAAATAGGTTTATTTGCATCGGGGAAATACAAAATTTAGCAAATTTTGAATTTTCGAAGATTGCCATGAAAACAAAGAATTGCAGTTTATTTACTCGAAATTATTGACATATGATGTGTCAAAATTTCGCAAAAATGACAGTTTTTGCAGCAAAATTGAAAGATTCCTGGACCGATTTCGGCTTGAAATAAACATAAATAAGATTTTAGAAACGTTCTACTTTAAGTACAGGGATGTTTCATTGGATGAGTTACACATTAAGTGCCATTTTTACTAATTTTTCGATGACCCTACAACACTGGAATTCGCCATGTACTCATTATGAGTAATGAAAATACTTTTGACGACACAGCCAATGGGATCACGTTTTACAAGTTTCGAATTTCCACGAAAATTTGCAGTAGAAAATCCTTCTTTTTTTTCTTAATAAAGACCAAAATAAATGGATAATAGCAACCGCCATAAACATTTAATTTGTGTAGAGAATATAAAAAATATATTTCAGATTTATGTGGGTTATAAGCATATTCCCTATTACAGGGAGTAAGCAGCTCCCAACCCCCCCCCCCCCCCCCCTATTATTTTGATGGTCTTAAAATCACTGTTGCTTAATTAAAGTACGATTATTTCAAATTAAAATCGGCTGTTCATTCGCATTCGAGTGAGAAATACCCATAAAAACTACAGACAAAGACCCATGCAGCGAGGCAGGCAAATACACACTTACCACAGGGCGCCGGAAGTGAATGACCACGTAAATCCTTGAGATTTGTTTTTTTTTAAGACTTCATCAATAATGACTTCCCACATTTCTCCAAATATTTCCAGGGAACTATCAATAAAATCTTAATTCTGATAGGAAATTCGTAATCAGCGACCTCGAAAACTCACTATTCCTAATTCTCTTGGGAAAAACATTACTTAATAAATTTTGAAATATTTTTCTATAACTCAAGTCTATTTTATAATAGCGTAATCCAAGAAACACCTCTGATGACATTTATATAAAATATTTCGATAACAAAGATATACAAAGAATATCAAGAAACCTGTATAATTCCCAAAAATTTCGGAAAATGTAATGAAAAATCCTTTTTTTGACAATGTATTCGTATTCAGCGGCCCCGAAATCCCCTAAGCTATAATTTTTTTAAACCGAACTGCATATATCTATGAAAACCCTATATTTTGCAAAATTTTTCAAAAATCTGCCTCATCACTTATGTTTCCGATTTTGAATAATTTAATATAACAAACATTTAAAAAAATATATCAAAATTAGATCTTTTTTGGAGAGTTTAGAAATTTTAATGATTTTTCCGCTTCATTGACTCGACTATACAGGGTGTTACAAAAAGATTTTAAGAAATTTTAAGAGCAGATTCTACATCTAAAAATATGAAAATAAGTTTATATAAACATAGGTTCTCACACGCTTCTTTTTCGAGATACAGGGTGTTTAATATTTTCTTTTTTAATTTCTCGAAAATGCGTTAAGATATTGACATGAATTTTGGTACACGCCAATATGTAATCAAAGGGTACCTTTACGTCTAAAAATTTATTTTCTAAAGTACTTGCATCAGTGGTGAGCGTACGGGTAAGTCTTTAATTTTAGCGAAAAAATAGCACGCCACTGTTTTTTTTTGCAAAATTGACATTGTTTTCTTGAAGCCCAAATAATTCTGCGTAAAAATTGTTTTGTTCTGAAGCACCGTTTTCGAGATAAAAATTAATTTGTTTCTTACAACAAAAACAAATAATAAAAATGATTGTTTTAAAAATATATTTGTTCAGGAAACAGTACATTTTGATTTAAGTTTATAGTAGATGCTGGAAATGGCTTCTCCGTGATTCAATACATGCTCTAAATCGTCTTCGCATATTTCTCCTAACTCTTCGGACTTCGGAACACTTGAGGTGTGAAAATATTAAACACCCTGTATCTCGAAAAAGAAGCGTTTAAGGATCCATGTCTATATAAACGTATTTTCATATTTTTAGATGTAGAATCTGCCCTTAAAATTTCTTAACATCTTTTTATAACACCCTGTATAGAGTAGTGTCAAAACTAACATGTAAAGCGGAACTTGAATAACTTAGAAACGACCTTTAAACAATTTATTAGGAAGTGCGAAAACAGTTACATTCGGTTCCAGCTGCGACGTAATCTTGTACCCATCTCTTTTTCTTGGTCTCGGAAATTAATAAAAACAAAAGGTGCGGATAAATTTCCTTAAGGCGCTCTTTCCGTTACAATAAAATAACCAGTGAAACTTAAAAGGATGCAGAATTATTTTTACGATTCATATATTATATGCGTGTGATGTGTTGATAGGAAGAAGGCTAAAAGGCTATTTCTTTGTTAATGTCTAAGGCCTGCCATTTCCGGTTCACTTCCATTATCGATTTATCGTGCTCTATCGGGTATCTTGGGCCTCTCGGCAAATAAAATGAATGAAAACAGGTCATCGCAAAGCGAAGTACATATTGTTAAGCCATACAAAAGTTACAGTGTCTTTAGCAAATTTTGGATGACGTGGATGACACTGTTCGTCAAGACGAAAAAAAGCGAAAAAACAATGTTTTAGCATCAGTTCTAAATTGCTATAGTTTGAAAACGAATTGACGGATTTTGATGAGCTTTTCAGATCCTGAAAGGCCGTCTTGTTTACAATTCGTTTTTCAGGAAGTCGTTTTGC
This sequence comes from Philopedon plagiatum, assembly GCA_963971165.1. Taxonomy (NCBI): domain Eukaryota; kingdom Metazoa; phylum Arthropoda; class Insecta; order Coleoptera; family Curculionidae; genus Philopedon; species Philopedon plagiatum. The sequence continues at coordinate 4,630,011 of OZ020194.1, forward strand.
GTCAGTTAGGAATACCTGGACATTATACAGAGCGGAGTAAATAGTAGTGAAAAAATTTAAAAAGTTTAAGTTCTTGTATTTGCACTAGTACTTGTTTATTGTATTGAATTCTAAGCAGGATTTAAAGTCCAAGTCAATATCACGGGACGCTTTTGTCAGTTTTTTTAATTACGGCAAACCAAAGCAAACCCAAGCAAACCCAACCTAAACAAAAAATATCGATATTTTCCAAAAAAAACGGTTTTTATGAAAGAAATTCTAAAATTCCGCTACCGTTTCATTGATAATAATATTTCCATTGATAACCAAACAACTTTTCACTTAGTCAGTCTCAAAATGTATACCGAATATCCGCATTTCCAATTTCCTGTTATACAGGGCAAAAATAATTTAAATTCGAAAATAAATCTTTTGCTTTACTTACATACCCTCCTTCATTAATACTTCGTTGGTCCACCTCCGGCTCGCTGCAGATCTGCTCCCCTTCTTGGCATGCTGCTCACCCAATTTGCAACAAAGTTTTGGAGAATACTGCCCTAAGTGCATTCGCTATCCAGATTATTAAACTCATACTCCCGTTGATTCAACCTTAGTGGTATTCTACTCCACTCAAACATGCTCTATAACATTTATATCGGGAGATCTAGCAGGCCACTTCGTTGGCTCAATGCTCAAAACTTCTTGAACAATTCTCGCTCTATATAGACAAGCATTATCGTCTATTAATATAAAATCATTCCCGACGTTTTGGGGCCAAGTAAATAATAATCTCATTCATAAACATGTCAATCTACGTAACTGCATTTATTTATCCCTATTAGAACTACTAAATCAGTTTTATTTGATGTAACACCACCTCATATAGCCCCTCCATTACCTCCAAATGGTAACCTCGCATCCAAATTTTCTTTCATTCTTTCTCTCCAAACTAAGATTTGCCCATGGATTTATTAAATAAAAGGATACGGGATGATGTAACATTCTTTGAAGCCAAAACAAACCATTCTAAGCGACACTGTAAACACAATTTGTAAACATTGGCCACATCTTATTTTACCTTGTATTTGTGTAAAAAATATACGTTAGAAGCATTACAAGATTTGCTAAAAGTAATAAAAGCCCTAAATTACTTTATTTTCTGCTAAATAATAATAAATTGAAGTTAAAAAGGTTTTATTACTTATAGGTTATGTCATTTCTAAAGGTGTTTATTTAGAGTCGCTCCGAGTCATTTATAAATCTATATAAATCTATACTCGATTTGAAATTGGTTGATAGTAATAAATCATTTTTAGCAGCCGATTCCATAGGCGCACCTACCTGACGTGCCGGTTTGAACCCTATTTACTTATCCGAATAATTTAGTAATCATTATTGTCATAACAGGTAAAAATAATTATGCCGAGAATTCCGGGAACAATTAATACACAATGTTACTTTTCAGGTAGTTACGAAAAATTAGGTACCTCTACTTATTGGTATAAAACTGTGAGTCATTTTAAGAGCGAACAAACCTAATGCGAGTATTCTAGGACACACATTTGGGTAATTTTTGAAAATGGAGAGTCTTTCAGGATTTATTCCAGTTAAGCGAGCTGCGAAATCAGCGCTAAGCATTAGTGAAAAGATTATTGTGCTTAATGTATTTAATGCACTTAGATATCAAAAAAGTGCAATAAGTATCGATTCTGCAGTGGAACTTTGTTCAAAGATGACAGGTATTGGAAAAGCAACCATCTACAGGCTGATGCGGGAAGAAAAGACAGGAACCGTGACGCCACCAAAACCATCTCCAGGAAGGCGAACAATACCGATCGATGAGGACGAAAAGGCCATCATAAGACGAAAGGTGCATTCATTCTATTTCAATAAGGAGATCCCTACTTTGGATAGAGTTTTAGGGGCAGTAAAAGAAGACTTTCCTGCAATCAAGAGAGATAAACTATGGAAAGTTCTAAGAGAAATGAATTTTAGATGGGAAAAACATAGTCGGAAGTCTCATTTGCTCGAAAAAGATGAAATAGTATGTTGGAGACGTAATTATTTGAGAAAAATAAGAAAATTTCGCAATGAAAACAAAACAATTTTCTATTTGGACGAAACATGGCTGAACGAAGGCTACACAGTTGGAAAAATATGGACAGACAAAAATGTGACTTCTCACCGGCAAGCATTTTTAGACGGTCTATCAACAGGAATAAATCCGCCCTCTGGAAAAGGAAAACGATTAATTATAACTCACATCGGTAGCTCCAATGGATTTTTAGAAGGTGGACTATTATCATTCCAATCAGTTCGTACAGGCGATTACCACGAGGATATGAATGCTGATGTTTTTGAGGAGTATTTCGAACAAATGATAGAGCTGATTCCACCTGGCTCCGTCATTGTGTTAGATAACGCTCCGTATCACTCCAGAAGATTGGAGAAGATGCCTACAACTGCTTGGCGAAAAGCAAAAATTATCGAGTGGCTTGTGGAGAAACAAATACAATTTGAGGACAATATGGTTAAAAAGGAGTTGCTATCAATTGTAAACACCCATAAACATCGGTTTCAAAAATATGTTGTTGACGAAATGGCCAAAAAACAAAATATAATAGTGCTTCGGCTCCCCCCCTACCATTGCGAATTAAATCCGATCGAACTGGTATGGGCTCATGTGAAAGGTTATGTGGCTAGAAAAAATACCACTTATAAAATGAGTGATGTTCAAAAACTCTTTGAAGAAGCGCTTCAAGAAGTCAACGCGGGGAAGTGGCAAAGATGTATAGAGCATGTACTAAAGGAGGAGGAAAAAATGTGGCAATTGGATAGTTTACTGGAGAAAACGGTCGAACCACTTATTATCAATTTAGGGGAAGAAGACAGTCCCTCAGATATTTCATTTTCTGATGATGATTAATTTAAAGCGAAGAACTGTAATGACTTACTATAAATTTTATAGAATTTCAAATAGAAACATTTTTCCAAATTTACTTGTTTATTAGTTGCTTTATTGTTATTAGTATTATATTTATTCAAATACAAGGGTAACAAATTATGCCACACATCCGAATGTTCACTAAATTATATAATTATTGTGTTTAATATAAACTTAAACCCACCCGAAAGCACGTGCATGAGTGCAAAACATCACAGGTAGAATACTACCGCTTATTGTTCGAGCCTCGGGTTAAGCTTTGTATTCGACGCCCTTATCAGATCTATAGGAATGGAAAGTTTAATAAATGCAAAAGGGTCTAGACTTTCAATGTATATACTATTTAAAACTTGGCAATTTAGGTGGACCACTCTGTGTACGTGTTTGACGGATTTTAATGATTTATTACTATCAACCAATTTCAAATCGAGTATACACGTCGCACTTTTTCTTTTCTAGTTCATTAGACAAAGACGTACGTGTAACCGAGTGTTCAGACCGAGGTTCAGCCGTTTTCCTAAACAACCAGCACAGACAGCAACACTCCAATGCTATTTTATCTCTTTCTACTACCATTCTTGATTCAATTACGTAGTAATTCGTAGTCTTGTCTATGTTCGTAGTTCGTAAACTGCGCCCCCAAGAGAGTATCAAACAACAAAATATAAGGCTTCACGTTCGATACGCTCACAGTATACGGATATCGAATCCTTTTATATAATAAATCCATGGATTTGCCCATCACAAGGTTTGTTTCAACACAGAGTTCGTGAACGGCTTTCGATCAGAAATAGAGTTGCCCAGATAAATACTACATGTTGCACAGCGACAAGAGCCTAGTGTACTTAACTGACCGTTTGTTTCGGACCGTCAGAAAACCGTAGAGAGTGACACAAATTAACCCGACTTTCATCCGTAAACATGCACCTATTTCATCCTGGTATTCCTCAATCACCATGTGGTGCGCCCATCTCCTTCTTGCAGCTCTGTGAACGGGTAGCAAAAAAAGGACAAGACGCGCGTCTTCTCGTTTAGCGTCTAGCCGGTCCCAGAATATTAATCCCGAAGGTAAAAAGCTGAATAATTCAAATGCGTTGTTAGCATTACCTGTATAGTGTTTGCTCAGGTTTGTTTTTTCGCCCCGTTACGATACTCGCCTCCCCCATAGATGCGGCATCTTTCAAACGTTCGCCATACTGATGCTATTGTCGTCAATTGGCGACTTAAATTAGCACTACTTTCTTCTCCGCTCTGTATGACGTCCAGATCCTTACTGACGCAAAACGACTTCCTGACACGAAATGTAAACAAAACCGCCTTTCAGGATCTGAAAAGTTCATCAAAAGTTTTAAAACTACAGCTGTTTAAATCTGATGCTGAAACTTTGTTTTTTCGTTTTTTGACGAGCAGAGTATTAGAATGACTCATACGCTTTTAATGGCGACTGGTTATCAATAACAGGACGAAAACCCTTCAAAACTTAGCTGATCAACTAGATCTTAATTTAATCCATTACTAAATCTTAAAGCTTTTTAGAGGTGCTGAGCGAAAGCTTTTTAGTAAATCCTGTGGTTTTATTTTCTTGTGCTTTATTATTACATAAATTACTGTGATTCGTTCCGTCACTATCACAATAAAACCCAAATTTACCTGGGTTTAAAAAAATTGGGCTCTACCGGGATTTGAACCCGGGACCTCTCGCACCTAAAGCTTTTCTTAAAAAAAAAAAAAAAAAAAAAAAAAAAAAATGCGAGAATCATACCCCTGGACCATTGAGCCGATTTACTTCAATCTTCATTAATTAAGAGAGACGTGTGAAAACAGGTGTTTAATTATAATATAATTATATTATGTATTATGCTACAACAAATATTTTAAATTCTTAAATTATATTATAAACAAGCATTTCTATCGTAGCTATTGATATTGATAAAAACATAAAAATTCCACCAAACCACTTGACAGACACTTAATCATATATTATAAATCTTTGGAATTCCTATACCTACCTAACAAAAATTAGTTTTTGTTGTTTAAAATTTTAAAATTGGCAAGTCGGTGAGAGGTACTTTTCCCATTTTATTGCAATTCTTAGGTGGTACTTGCACTTCAAGTAAAGGAATTTTAAATAAAGTTATTACAATCCTTTCTAATTACCTTCAAGTTCTTAACAAATTTTGATTTATTACGAAATAGGTTTAAAAAGCCTGGGTCCAAAAAGTCCTATCGAATCATTCTAATCTAATATAGTTAGCTAGAAAAACGGGTTTTTTAGTGGAACGTATGTGACGTCACCAAGCCAGCTTCTAATTATTTGTCATTCAGCCCCAGGGCCGTCTTAGGCAATGCAGGTGCCCTTGGGCACACAGTATTTGGGGGCCCTCTTAGAAAGTCTAAATCACCGTAATGGGCATGGGTTTCGGCATTTCGGGGCCCCTATCAGCCTGGGCTCGTGCTCCACGTGCCCTTTTAGGGTAAAGACGTCATTGTTCACCCCTTTAGTGGCATCAGATCTATTTTGTCCTTTTCATAATAAGTATATATGTTAAAAAGGGACTTCCCAAGCGACGGAGTTGAATTGCAAAAAACCTACACACAAAAAGCACTAACGTAGTATCAAAGAGACAGCCGTTAAATCAATAGTAGACTATGTTTGCCATTCCAGATTGACTACTATACAGGGTGTCCGAAATGTCTTAGTATGCGCAAATATCTTTGCTATTAGTAAAGATAGAGACAACAAATTTTAGGGGTATCCTATTGGTTAATAAATCTACTTTTTCATGTAACTTTTTCAGCCCCCTTTAGAGGTGACGCTAGGGAGTTAAGGTCAAAAAATTTTAATGCAACCCTATGCTGTGTGGTACCTCATTTTAAAGGTATTCAAAAAATAAACATTTAGCTCAAATCCGAGGTCCATATCTTAATTCGTTTGTAAATGGCAAGTTTTTAAAAATTAAAAATCGTGAAAAAAAAGTCAAAAATTTAAATACCTTTATTTCTCTTATTACTTTAAAAGTTGTTGAAAATGACCACTAGGAACTTCTTGCTAGTAATAATGCCGAATATGGAACTCACTTCTCACATTTTGCAGGCAGGTGTTACATCTCGAAAATGTGAGATGTGAGTTCCAAAATCGACTTTATTACTGCCAAGAAGTTCATGATGGTCATTTTAAACAAATTTTAAAGTAATAAGAGAAATACCTAAAGGTATTTAAATTTTTATTTTCATTTCATGATTTTTAATTTTTATTAAAGGATTGTCATTTAAAAATGAATTAAAATACGAACCTCGGGTTTACGTTCGAATGTTTATTTCTTGAAGAGCTTTAAAATGAGGTACCATACGGCATACAGTTGCATTTAAAAATTTTGACCTTAACTCCCTAGCGTCACCCCTCACGGGGTTTGAAAAAGTTAAATAACATGAAAAAATATTAACCAATAGGATACCCCTAAAATTTAGTGTCTCTATCTTTACTAATAGCAAAGATATTTGCCCATACTAAGACATTTCGGATACCCTGAAGGTATTTAGATCAATGCTTAACTTATTCTTGTTTTGGGAATAATGACTAGGCATGATTCATTTAAAAATAAGAACGCATTGGTTTATATCAAAACACTACTGGATTGCAAGGGCAGTCCAGTGGCGTAGCCGAGTGGGGGCCAGTGGGCGACTGAACAAAAGCGGGACTGGCCATTTAAAAGCGGGACTGTCCCGCCAAAACGGATCGGAAGGTCACTTTATGTACGTGTGTAGTGTGTCTTTTTTTGAAATCTTATTATTTGGTTTTCCTCATGAACAGACTTGTACGAAGTGTACTTAGTAGCCTAAATAACAAAATAGTTGAACCCCCCCCCCAAACAAAATCCTATCTACGCCACTGTCTTGTTGAAAGAACATACTGATAAGGTGCACATTATCTAACTGGGGCCATAGAAAGCTTCTTAACATATTGCGGTAGCGTTTACCATTAGCAATAACCGTTTCACAAACAATCGCCATTTTCATGAAAAAATGGCCCTATAACACCTGCAGAAAAACAATGCACACCACACGGCTATTCGAAGAGGATGTAAAGGTTCTTTCTCAATCAGTCGACGATTTGCACTTCCCGAAATCCTACAATTTTGCTTGTGTGGAAATTACCTTTGTCGGAAAAGACAATTTTATTGCAAAATTCTGCATTCTTTTTAACTTTTAAGATACAATTAGCTAACGTTCTTCCGTCGTAAAAGAATAATGCAAAATATAAAATGTCTAAGTAAAGTTGTTGAAATATTGCGTCAAATTTAAATCCCTAATTACCTATGGCGACAGCCTTTACAATTGATCCAAATATATGTATCTATTACTTTTATAGTTTCAAATTGTTTAAAGAATGAAAACGTATTTCATAAAATAATTATTTATTGGTAATAAAATAATGTTATTTCAGTATACCTATAAATTTAAATGTTAAAAGGCGCTTTAATAATGTCCGCATCATGCGGATGTTGTGACGCCAGTAAAACTTGTGCGATGATTTATAAGAAGGTGTATTTTGTTTCCTAATTTCTTCAAAACTACGAAAATTTTATTTCCTTGTTCCTCTATTGCCATCAAAATTAAAATTTAGTGAGTGAACCCATAACAGAATCGTATTTCCTAGAAAGTGTTCTTTAGACAGCTTTTTTCATCATCTAAGATTGACGATTAAAGGAACAATGTACCGGACAATGGGTAATATTTTCACGCATCATTGGAGAAAATATTACAGCGAAATATCTCTTGGTTTTATTGAGTTATTGTTGGATGTCTTAACCAGGAAATATTAGTTTTTTTGTTAAAATTAAACGGCCAGATGCACTATTGCTAGATAGGTCTAATTTGACAATAAAGCGTTTAAATTGACAAGTATAAAAATAAGGAGACCGGCAGAACAGATCGTAACCAATTTTAATAAAATTTCGTATACAGCAGTAGCATAATGTGTTAATTATGAAATAATAATTAAATAATTATAAAAAAACATTGTATACCTACTCCGAGACCTATTACCCTTATTTCATGTTGTAAATGGAAATATTTTCACTGGAAAGTATGAGAGAGAAAGAAGACGGGAGAGAAACAAATGAGAGAGAGAGAGAGACATAAATGATCTATCCGTTGTAAAATGGTTCCTGTCATCATTCTCAAAATAAAGTGGATACGGTATATTTATCATTATTATTATTCAGTCACTGGTATTTTTCTATTTCCTGTTTAAGTTTTAAATAATCGACATTTTCGATAATATTATAACAGCAACAATGCTAAACTTGAACTTGAATTTATACGAACTAGAACATACATACATATTATTATGCAAAATAACACGTTTAAATCAAAACAGTTAAACAATAACAGACTTTTTATAAGAACTTTTCGGTCAAGTTCATTTGTGTCATCTAAAAACCATTCACCTCAAATAAGTCGATAAATAGTTAATTTTTGTGAAAATTGTAAAAAAAGCAAGCACAAGAGGCATAGATAGGATACATATACAGGGTGTCCGAAAAGACTTAGTATGGACCAATATGTTTGCAAGATACAAACACTAAATTTTAAGTGTATCTTATTGGTTAATAAATCATTTTTTCTTATGTAATTTAACTTTTTCAACCCCCTTGAGGGATGACACTAGGGAGTTGAGGTCAAAATTTTTAAATGCAACCCTATGCCGTATGGTACCTCATATTAAAAGTCTTCAAAAAGGAAACATTTTACCGCAAACCCGATGTCCCTATCTTAATTCGTTTTTAAATGGCTAAAAATTAAAAATCGTGAAAAAAAAAAGATAAAAATTTAAGAACCTTTATTTCTGTTAAATAAAGGGCGGAATATATGCACTCAAATTCAATGAAAATATGCGCATATATATGCATCGTTTTCTTTTGAAATATGCATAATTTTGTGTCAGATATGCAAAAATATGCCGTAATTTTTATATGTCAAACACAGAAACACACAAGGATTTTTAAAAAACTTTTTATTTTGAGAAAAATGAAAAAACGCTATAAAATATGGTAAAATAAAACTATGCTAAAAACATTTTAACTTATGGTATAAAATGCATTAATAACTAAATATTTCTCAAAATTTTCCAATAAAAATTTTTGCCTTCTGTCTGTAAAAATATGCTTATATAAAGAAAAACTTCTTTCAACATCTACTGATGTAATTGGGCAGTACTGTAATTTAGGTATTAAAGTATAAGGCCAAGGCATAACTTCGTTTGATCGGTTACTATCATAAATGCTCTTCACTGCATTTAAATATTTGAAGCCCTCATTCTTTTCTACAACGGCATTCAATTTTTTTTTAACTATGCTCCCTACATTTCCGGGAACCTCCTTACATTTCTCGCAAAAAGTATCAACAATATTTATAGACTCTCTTAAAGTTAAATTTCTATTTTCTAAGGAAGTTATTAAATTTGGTATAAATCCAAAATTGACTTTAATAAAAACCAGATCTTTGGCTACACTTACATTTTTAAACATGGTTTGGCTTTCATCTACACACTGAGAATTATTGTCCTCTAAACTTAAAACTATTTCTTTAATAGCTTCGAAATGTTCTGCATAGAATATTGCCGCCTTAATCCATGTTCCCCACCGAGTAATTACAGGTTTTGGAGGCAAACTAACTCCTGGCAATCTGTCCTTATTCAACTGCACTCTTAAAGGTGCCTTCAAAAACACTTTTTTCACATTTGAAATTAACTTGTTCACTAAAGGATATCCATTTCTAATAGTCTCTGCTACTCTGTTTATTCCGTGTAAAACGCATGTTAAGTGTGTCATATGCGGGTAAAATAATTTCAAGTTTTGGCCTACTTTAACCATATACGGTGCTGCATCAGACAAAAATACTAAAAATTTTTCTACTGGGACCGCGTTTGGCAAGAAAAAACTTGAGAGAGACTGTTGAATAAATCGGGTTACGGTCACATTATTTGTTTTGTCTAATTGTTTGGAAGATATTAAATAGGGTCTACTTGGCTCATCTTCTTGAAGTACTCCGATCATTAGATGTGCAATATATCGACCACAAGCATCTGTGCTTTCATCAACAATTATATAAAAATATTCATCGCCAAGTGAAACCTTAATTTCTTCTATTACGGTCTCGTATACTGCACTAACATTCTTTTTTCTAAGCGTCGATTCGTCTGGGATGTTCTGGTTACAATATTTTTGCAAAAATTCTCTGAATTGTGTATTTTGAAGTTTTTTCAAAGGTATGTTCGCTGCGACTAAAGCTTTGCATAAGTCTTGATGAAACACAACCCTTTCAGATTTTGATTTGTCCTCAACATTTTGAAATGCGGTTTTCACACATTGCTGAATAGGCCGAGTTTTCATTTTTTCTGACTTTGCTATATGCATTGCTGTTTTCAAGTGTTGATTAATTTGAAACTTCTTTTCACAAACGATAATTTTTGCACAAGCTTTGCAAAATACTTTATCTCCACTAAACTCAAACTCCGGAAAATTTTTAATCCACAAAGAAATTTTCAGCATTTTAGACATTTTGAAATAATATTTACTATAACATTTACTGAACAACTAAACTAACCAATATTAGGGCCCATTTAGTTTTATTAGGGATAAATATAATAATTGGTTCAAGTATCATGTCTGCTTAATAATAGTTGGGAATTCCTGAAACCCCTATACCTGACCTACAATAAAAATATAAATACCAGATTGTTCACCATCTGGGTAAACTACCTGAACTTGTGACCTAAAATATCCTTTGGCCAAAGGATCGACCGCATGTGCTATTAATCTTTGCATAAAAGAACACGGAAAAATATAAAAATATGCCTAAAAACGCGTTTTTTACCGAAATATGCAGTTTGTCATAAAAATGACAAATATATGCAAAATATGCATTTATATGCATTTTGCATATATTCCGCCGTTTACTATTAAAAGTTGTTCAAAATGACCATCATGGACTTCTTGGCAGCAATAAAGTCGATTTTGAAACTCACTTCTCACTTTTTGGAGAATGGCAGGTGTTAATTCTTGGCAGAGTTCCAAAATCGACTTTATTACTGGCAAGAAATTCATGGTGGTCATATTGAACAACTTTTAAAGTAAGAAAATAAATAATGGTACCTACATTTTTTCACGATTTTAGGAACCTTCTACTTTAAGTGCAGAGTCATTTTATTAGATGAGTTACGCATTAAATACCATTTTTATTGATTTTTCGGTGACCCTACAACACTGGAATTCGCCATGTACTCATTACGAGTCATAAAAACACTTTTGACGACACAGCCAATGGAATCACGTTTTGCAATATTCGAAATTCGTGCGATAATTTGCAGTAGAAAATCCATTTTTTTTGTGTTAATAAAGACCAAAATAAATGGATAACAACAACCGCCATAAACATTTAATTTGTGTAGGGAATATAAAAAGAATATTTCAGATTTATTTGGGTTTGCTTGGGTTTGCTTGGGCGCTCTTCTTTTTGTCAAGTCGGTTCATTTAAAAAAAATTATTGGAAGGGAGCAATTACAAAGATTAACTTTTAAAAACAATGTAATTTAAAAAGTTTTTATTAAACCATGAGCAAACCTGTCCTAAACCCGCACTGCACATGACGTTCAGATTGTGATCCAAATCGGATCATCCCTTCATAACCAACTTAATTAAGTCGTTAAAACTTGCTATTAGCGACTCGAAATTAGCCCGACCGAGAAGTAATTTAAAATAACCCGATGAGTTTGCCAATTTATATGCTAAGTAGTCCCTATTATTTATTGCATTTAGAAATTAGTCAAGAGTGTAAAATGTAATAACGCCCATCCCATTTCTTGTTAAATTAAAATGCTTACTAATAATGGCATGATGTACAACTCTGTAAATGTAAACGTTTATTTTTTAATTTCCGTGTAAAATTCGTTATTTATACAGGGTGTCTAAAATAGGTGATACCACTATTGCTATCTCCGAAACGGTAAAAGATACGAGGTCGATTAAATTAGAGAAAATGTGCCATTTTTAGTCCCTACTAATATATTTCGTTTACGAAGTTGCCAAATTCTCTATAGTTTCTTATCTACAGGGGATTTTTTAAAAATAGTCAAAAATTTAATTCTTAAATATCTCGAAAACTATTGTAGTTAGAAAAAAATTGTTTTAACAAAAATCACACGATTTATTACCTTCTCCAAAGTAACGTTATTGTTTTGTTTATATCATTTGTTTTTATTGAGTTACTAATACTAACTTGTTTTTTTCAAATACGGACCTGGACTTTTTGCTGCATTTTTTGGAAGAATACTTCATACCCTCTACATCTGTGTATCACTTGATTATGGTTTTCGACGTTTTGGTGAAGAACAGCATCATCAGGATATTGTACCAATACGGACCTGGCATTTTTCAAGTAAATGCGCCATTTCACAACCACAAAAACCACAAACTATAGCGATAGGTTGTGAATTGTGCCTTAACATGGAAGATCCCAGGTCCGTATTGTTAGAAAATTCTGATGATGTTGCTATTCTTAATCAAAACGTCGGAAAATATTTTCAAGTTATACACAGTTGTCAAGGGTATAAAGTATTCGTTCAAAAAATGGAGCAAAAAGTCCAGGTCCGTATTTGAAAAAAACAAGTTGGTATTAGTGACTCAATAAAAGCAAATGGTATAAACAAAACAATAACGTCACTTTATAGAAGGTAAGCAATTATGTGATTTTTGTTAAATCAATTTTTTCTAACTAAAATAGTTTTCGAGATATTTAAGAATTCACTTTTTTACTATTTTTAAAAAATCCTCTGTAGTTAAGAAACTATAGAGAATTTGGCAACTCGGAATATGAATAGGAACTAAAAATGGCACATTTTCTCTAATTTAACTGACCTCGTATCTTTTACCGTTTCGGAGATAGCAATAGTGGTATCACCTATTTTAGACACCTTGTATAGATATCTACATTATGTGCGCGTGCGGTTGAATGAATTGGCCTGCACCATTTTAGTTCAGTAATGCATAGTTTGATAATAGGTTCAATAATAAATATCTAAAAATATTACTCTCTATTAAATTTATTAATGTATTGTTATGAAGGATTCCTATAAAAAAAATTCACCGACTTTAAAGTTTCGAACTTTGGTGTATAAGTTAGCTAAATCTGAACAAAATTAACCTCAATAATAAATACGTAAATATTATTTTATACTTTTCAGTGTCTCTCTTTTGTGTCGGTTCATTATTTTGAAAAAAAATCTATTTTGTTCATGGATTTATTACATAAAAGGATTCGATATCCGTATACTGTGAGCGTATCGAAGGTGAAGCCTTATATTTTGTTGTTTGTTATTCTCTTGTGGGAGCAGTTTACGAACTACGAACATAGACAAGACTACGAATTACTATGTAATTGAATCAAGAATGGTAGTAGAAAGAGATAAAATAGCATTGGAGTGTTGGAGCTCAGAAGTGTTGTTGTCTGTGCTGGTTGTTTAGGAAAACGGCTGAACCTCGGTCTGAACACTCGGTTACGCGTACGTCTTTGTCTAATGAACTAGAAAAGAAAAAGTGCGATGTATAGATTTATGTAGATTTATGTAGATTTATAAATGACTCGGAGCGAGTTTAAATAAACACCTTTAGAAATAACATAACCTATAAATAATAAAACCTTTTTAACTTAAATTTAATATTATTTAGCAGAAAATAAAGTAATTTAGGGCTTTTATTACTTTTAGCAAATCTTGTAATGCTTCTAACGTATTTTTTGTATACAAATACAAGGTAAAATAAGATGTGGCCAATGTTTACAAATTGTGTTTACAGTGTCGCTTAGAATGGTTTGTTTTGGCTTCAAAGAATGTTACAGCATCCCGTATCCTTTTATATAATAAATCCATGATTTTGTTCAATAATAAAAATAGTTCTTAAATAGTTTCTCTTATTTTGTATTTTGAAAGCCACCACCATTGGATCTGTTTATCTTCCTTTTACTAAAAAAATTCAACTTTTAATTTACCATATAAGAAATATTATACGACGAAACATTCATCTGCTCTATCTAGAGTTATCTTAATGTTTACTCGTTCCTTACCAATGATTTATAACCATTAAAGATTTTAAATTTATCTTTTAGATACTAAAAATATTATATTAATGACTCTTTCTCTGTTAGCAGATTACCCTTATTACCATTCTGTTCAAGATTCCTAAAAAAATCAGATACCGATGATGGTATACCGTGGGTATGCCATATACCCAGTTGGTTGAAATAAATATAGTTTCGGCGTTTTCTATGAATTACATTTAATTGCTCCTAGATATAAATCTTACTAAACGTCGTTAAAGACTGATTTATATGCATTTTATCTCGTCGCGTCGGTCGGCGACAATTCTTGAAGGAGATTTAAAAACGGTTTAATGCTGAAATGTCATTTATTAACTCTTAAATATCAATGGCGGAGTGTGTGGGGACTATGAAGAGGCAACGTTTCAGCGAACAAAGCGAACATCAGTTCTCAACTCTATTATTTTTATTTATTCTATGCAGATAGAATAACGAAATTATGGTCGACTGATCAAGCGCGGATCCAGAGGGGTCATGGGGGTCATGGGGGGTCATGACCCCCCAAATCATCAAGAAAACTATTAAAATATGATTATAAGACAGAAGGGGCGGATTTATAATTTCGGGGGGGGGGGGGGGGGGGTGCGTCACCTCGAGCTAAACAAAAGCATAGACCAAAAATACGTGCAAGTTCGAGTGCGACAGTATTTCTTTATTGTTTAGGGTTCTAGGAAATGAACACTATTTCATAATGTATAAAAATCTAAACCAGTTCTTGTGATAACAAAATGGTTTGCTTAACTTACAAATAATATTCTAGCATTTTTTATTTATACCTACATTCTGTCTATTTGGACTGATATACAAAAACATTTTTTGAAAGCACGTCTTTTCGACAATATATTTTCTCGAAAACAGAGCCACCCCAATTTTTTTTTGGAAACCAACTTTTTGATTTTTTTTAAAAGGACTTCTCGAAACTGCATTTTTTCTTAAGAAAATTTGTTTTTTAAAAGTACATTGTTTTGGTGGCAAAGCGAACGAGAAAGACTGTGACTTATGTTCTTGCATTAAAGTACGGGGAGTCCAAGATCTAATGGACATCCCCGGGCCTGGTAGAACAGTAAGCTTTCACCCTTGTTGGGGATCATCAGACTGACGTAACCATTAAGGGAGCTTCCCCCATAGCAAACTCGCATATTCAATCAATCTTTGTGACCGAAGAGGGTACAGAATACGCGCGAGCGCCATCTATAGGAAGCCACTGTAATGCAAGAACAGATTTCACTAAAGTAAAGCTATACTACTGTTATATAGGCAGCCAGTAAAACAATAACGTAGCGGAAGCACGACACCCGGCACCGGAATCGATTTTTTGGCATCACTTCCCATCGCCACTGTTTTGTATATATTATGTATGCGTCCCCTCTTAAATCCCCGCCTCGCACTGACAAAGTTTAATATGTTCGGAATATAAATATTATTAGGGCCACAATGCTGAGTATTTGTTTATACAGGTATCAAATCTCAATAGTTTAGAAAATATTGAAATAATAGACATAAAAAAAGCCGAAGCAAACCTATGTAAGTAAACCCTAGCAAAACCTGAGCAAACCCGAACAAACCCGAGCAGATCCGAATAACTGCGGAAATGCACAAATTTGTCATTATATTTTTTTTAAAACTGTAAACGGTAATACCGAAAATTCCGGGAAAATCGTAAGTAACCCGAACATTATCGTAACTCTTACAGTTACGATAAGCATAAGCAATGCAAAAAATTGGGCTCAACCGGGATTTGAACCCGGGACCTCTCGCACCCAAAGCGAGAATCATACCCCTAGACCATTGAGCCGACATATTTGTTTTGTTTGATGTTTATTAATCAAAATGTATTATTAAGTGTATTGCATTTTTGTTTATAAAACACTATAGATTGTTATTGCTTATCGCACGCTTACCTATTGGTCAAAACATTCCTTTTTAATTAATAAATAATGAAATATATCGGCTCAATGGTCTAGGGGTATGATTCTCGCTTTGGGTGCGAGAGGTCCCGGGTTCAAATCCCGGTTGAGCCCAATGTTTTAAATAACTTTTTGAATATCGTATTTTCTTAATGATGCAACATGTATGAGAATCACCAGGAGATATGTAAAAACTATATTTTGAAGTATTTTACTATTTTGTAAATAAATTATTATATTAGAAAAATTCAAGAAGTTAAAACTCAAAACATGATACGGGTTTTGTCCATTACTGACTATCGAAGTCGTTGAGATCTCAATACCATGAAATTGAATAAACAATACCTTGTTTTATATTTTAAACACGGTTAAAAATTGGCGTAATATAATAGGTAAGGAAGGTAAGGCATTTTTGAGGCAATGTATGTACGTATATGTTAATATTGTTTCCTACGACCACCTATGAAAGTGAGAAAAAAGCAAGGTTAACTTGGCTAGGAAGTGCCTTATATTACAGACATGTTGAAAAGTACTTTTCTATTTTGATTTCATAACATAGCTGTTTCGATATCGGTTTCAGTATCGTAACAGGCTTTTTATGAAACCGCTGTTTTATAAGTTTAGTACAGTAGTTTTTAAATATGCATTTTTTATTAAAAAAAAATGCAAAATAGAAAAAATAATATAAAGTACATGTTTTATAAAGCTATTAGAGCACTTGTCCCGTTAGAAAACTCGTATCAAGAGGCTCGATTTGTAACATGGACTCGTGCTGTAAAATGATGCATTACAAAACTTGCACAAACTTGTCAAAATTTTGTAATTTCTTTGACTTGATAAATTATAATAAGGTAAAAAACTTTCAGGATCGCTTGCTTGATCTGGCTCTGTCTAACATGATTTGTAGGGTGAGTGAGGCCGTTGATGCCTTGCTTCCCCAGGACGGCTACCATCCTGCTTTGTCTGTGGAGCACGCTATTTCTAAAAAAAAGCCTAAAGCACACCCAGCAAGGGTAGACTGTGAGTTTAATTTTAAGAGGGCTGACTTTCCTAGTCTCTATGCTGCGATGTCTGCTGTTGACTGGTCTTTTCTGAGAGAATTTAATAATGATGTGAATTTAATGGTACAATCTTTTACCGAAAAGATCGTAAGTTTATTCAGGTCCCATGTACCTACTAAAAGACCGGCCTCGGCCATTTATCCACCATGGTTTAATGGAGCGGTGATAAGTAAGTTGAAGCGTAAAGACAAATTACGGCGAAAATTCAGGGAAACAGGCAACGCTCAGTTTTATGAGCAGTTTGTTAATATGCGTTCGGAAATAAAAACTGAAGTTAAATTATTACATACCAACTATGTTCGTAATATGGAAGCCAACATTTCCGAAGAACCAAACAGATTTTGGTCTTATTTAAATATAAAGAATAACAGCTCCACTATGCCATATACCATGAATTATCAGAATAGGATTGTAGACGAACCTCAGAGGGTCGTCGATAGTTTTGCTAGTTTGTTTTCGCAGACTTTTCAGGATGGTACCACGTCCCCTGCCTCTTTCGATCTGCTGGAGGATGCAGCACTGTCGAATAATTATCCCACTTGTATTTTAACATCTGTTATTGAGGCTGATATTAAAAAAGCTATAAATAAACTAAAGCCGAACCTGACAATGGGTCCCGATTTCATTCCATCATTTATTGTTAAAGATTGTTCTCCTGTATTCTTGTATCCGTTGACTTTAATCTTTAATACAATTTTGTCGACGTCATGTTTTCCGGACTCTTGGAAAGTCTCCCGCATTTCTCCGGTATTTAAGAAGGGTGACCGCAATGACATTAATAACTACCGGCCTGTTGCCATAATTTGTAATTTTAGTAAGGTGTTCGAGACTGTGCTTCATGCATTTTTGGGTGGGCACGTCTCGAACATGATATCTGATCATCAGCATGGATTTATGAGTGGTAAGTCGACCATCACTAATCTTGTGTGTACTACTCAGTATCTCTGTGAACGGCTGGATGGACAGAGTCAGGTGGATGTTATCTACACAGATTTTTCTAAGGCATTTGACAGACTTGACCATGCCATTTTGATTAGTAAACTGACATCCTTTGGTTTTTCAGGGCCGTTAATAGAATTAGTAAGGTCATATCTTTACAACAGGTATCAATATGTGCAGTCCCGTGGTTAGATTTCAGCAGTCTTCTGGTGTGCCCCAAGGATCCGTACTTGGGCCACTATTCTTTAATCTTTTTATTAATGACATTGTTTCGGGATTGGAGGTCGACTGCTTGCTTTATGCTGATGATCTTAAACTTTTGTGCGAAATATTCTCTCCAGAGGACACTATTAGGCTTCAGAATAGCTTGAAGGTGGTTTTTGATTGGTGTCGAAAAAATAAACTTCCACTTAATCCTTCAAAATGTAATGTTGTGTCTTTTACTCGTAAACTAAATCCAATAATTTATAATTATGATGTGGATGACG
Source organism: Philopedon plagiatum (assembly GCA_963971165.1). NCBI lineage: Eukaryota > Metazoa > Arthropoda > Insecta > Coleoptera > Curculionidae > Philopedon > Philopedon plagiatum. Next base: position 4,648,483 of record OZ020194.1, read on the forward strand.
TTGTACTTTCGAGACCTAAAACTATAAAAGATCTTGGTGTAGTTTTTGACCCTAAATTGTCGTTTATAGATCATATTGAATCCGTGGTTAACAGTGCGTCTAAGGGGTTGGGTTTTATCGTGCGGAACTCTAGGGATTTTCGACAGGCCTCTACTCTTCGTGCTCTGTATATGGCCTTTGTGAGATCAAGACTTGAGTACGCATCTGTTGCGTGGAGTCCGATCTACCAGGTCCACATTTCTAGCTTGGAAAAAATTCAGCGTAAATTTATGAAAGCATCTGTTTTTATATTGGATGGCTTCTGGCCGGCGATCGGATACCCGCACGATGTGCTGCTCAGTAGATTTAATTTGTCTGAATTAGCTATTAGGCGATCACTTTATTCTGTCGTGTTCTTGTCTAGGATACTAAATAATAAAATTAAATGTATAGGCCTCACAGATTATGTAAAAATCAGGGTGCCTAGATTGGAGGCTAGGAGAGCTAATCTTTTTCTAATGCCAGCGCCGCGGACCAATATCCTTATTTCGTCACCGTTTTATCAAATGTTTAAGAATTATAATGCTATAGAAAACAGTGTAGATATATTTTGTTGTAACGTTGCTCAAATTAAAAGGATATTTGTCTAACTTTTCTTCATATTATAAGTATATATTACCGTTGTTATGATTATGTTTTTTTTTAAGTTATGTTAATTTTATGTCTTCTCTTTCCTTATCCTATAATTGGTAAACCTGTTGGATATTGTAACTAAATAAATAAATAAATAAATAAATATACTATTTTCTATTCTTGTTATAGAAAATTGACATTTCGAGCATTGGTTTCTAGATCGAAACATCAATTTTTTTATCGTAGGATATTACTGTCTCAGCGTTTCCATGACAATTTACTTTCGGTTCGAGGTGTTTTTGTACGAAGAATTTTTATATTCATTAAAAACAATCACGCAACTATACATAGAAACATATACTAACAGTTAGTTTAGCAGAATTAAAAAAAAAACTTTATTTAAAATTACATAGATATCATGTAAATTAGCGAAAATTTGTAATAGTCATAAGCACTGAATTTAGGAAATAAAGGGTTATTTAAAAATTTATTGTATTTTTAGTCTACAGCCGGAGAAAAAATAGTGTGCTTTGGAATCACTCGCACCATTATAGCTCTCGACTGCGTCTCGAGCGGCGAACTTGGTACTAGCATTGCAAACCATTACTTTCGAGACTGGGCCTACAAATAACTATTGTTGTCGTAAGAAAAATATTGTACATTACTAGTGTGGAAGTAATTTTCGCATACTCGTGGGATTATCGCACTCGGCTATCGCCTCGTGTGACAACATTCCCACTCATGTTGTGGGAAACGTCACTTTCAATACTTGTTATGTAATATACTATTGCACAATCAGTCAATCGAAACACGCACACAAAAATTACATCGATTGGAAGGATAATAACAAAAATATTAAGGTTTAAAATTGGACCAGATTAAAAAAATTCAGTTTCTCGCTTGACGTGTTCGCATACATCTGTTTCCAAATAAACAATCCTTGGTAAATACAATCGATGTGGTTTGGAGAAATCTTCCTGAAACTGTAACATAATTCAAAAGTTGATTGTCTGAGTGCCTAGACGTTCTCTGCAAATTATAAAGGTGCACGCACACTTAGGCGAAGCGTCGCGAAGCGAAGAGAAGAGAATTTTATCCATCCAAGAACTTTACATGCAATCAAATGGGAGCCCGCACACTGAAGCGTCGAGAAGCGTTGTGCGGGCTTCCATTTGATTGCACGTAAGTTTCTTGGACGGATAAAATTCTCTTCTCTTCTATCCCCCACCTTTATCATTAGAAGCATGGCACAGAAAAATCTGAAAAAAATCATGAACATTAAGAATTAGGTATAGATTTATCACAAATTATAATCAACATTGAAAAATTCTAGTGCGATCAATTGCTATAAACAATTTAATTTTTTATTTCCTTATAACTGCCGACCCCCTGGTTTTAGAGAAAAAACTTTTTGAGAAAAAATATTTCGCATGATGAAAGGAACAACTTTTGTATTTACACGTTTTTAAAATTTTTTAATTAGGTTGGGTTGGGTTGGTGTAACTGATCAACTAGGACGTGTAAATTGAAATCGGCGCTAACCATAAATCTTAAGCCATTATAATGAATATTGAGGTTATTTTTTTGAAAGGCAAAGAAAAGCAATCTGCATTACAAACTACCTATAGTTATCACTATCACTACCAGTAGTATCATTTTAGTACCTTGCACACCCGGCACTGTTTCAACAAACCCTGAGATATTATGTACATATATTGAGTCTTAAATATATGTTAAACTTACTCTTACCACGGTGTCTTAACTCTTCTAAATGTAACAGAATGAAATATAGACTCCGATCTATCTAATCGAGGATCAGGGCTGTATACTAGTAGTCTACAGTTCTAAATATCACTGTTGAAATAAATTTAACACAGTCATTAATGTCGCCAGCCACGTTTAGTTTTACTGCGATTGATGTAAAGTAAACAATAAAAAGGGTTTACAAAGTGGACATATAATCTGTGTAATAAAAGTTTAGAAAATTTTGTTTGACGTGGACTAATTCCAAACACTTTGGTATTCTTCGTTTCAAAATATACCGCTGACTTATTGACTGCAATAAACTTGACAGGACAAAACACAGTTCTGTAGAGTTCTAAACAAACAAACTACCTCAGAAGCGGCAGGTTTGGGCTTGTTTTAATTTAAGGTAAGAAATGACTTCATTTAAAAAATGTCAATAATTGAATTATTTCTATGGTCTATTTTTATATAATATAATTTAATATATAATTTTTAAATATTCGTTATCGCTATCTTCGGCATCTACACTAACTTTATTTTATCCAAGACAGCACACGTAGACTTCAAGCCTTAGTACTAACGTACTGTGGGCGTCTGAAGAGAAGGGAAATGTAATCTACTGACACGGGATTTAAAGGATTGGTGGTAGAAAGGGGGAGGGAAACCATCTGCAGGCAGTTTGTTCCATAATCTGGAGACTCTAGGTATGAATGAGGCTATGAGAGAAGTGGGATGTTCTAGGCTTTCGTACACAGAAAAAGCACTATTGTATATTGAATTGGATACCCATTCACTCAATGACACACTCTAATCCGTATTGCACAATACAAATTCGGATTAGTTCAATGATTAGTTTATTATTGTTAACCAATAGGTTATAAGATTGCTTCAAATATAAGGTGTCATTGGTTTTTAACGGATCGTTCAAATATAACAGTTATTTGATGCCAGTAATACCCTGTTCTAAATTGAAGGCAAGCTATCATTGGTTCCACTAGAAGTTTATTTGTATGAATATGTACCTCATTTGATGCAAAATAGCTATTATTGTTTCAATTACAACAGTAATTAATTTAATGTAACTTCCCACAGTAGGAAAACATTTTTGTTTAAATTCAATCATATTCGTGTTTTGAAGAACAATTACTCTTATCTAATATAATGAAGAATTTCTATTACATCAATTATACTTATATTTCAAACAAATGAAACACGCTTTATTATTTTAAAATAATTTTTATTTAGTATTATTAAACATATATTGTTTAGACATTCTGTAAACATTTAAATATAAAAAAAACTTTTTTTTAACACCACACTGACGCGAACCGTTAAATTTTTTATATCTATTTCACTCCAAATATAGGATCAGCTTCTTTGCAAAACTGTCTACTTTTGGCTTGAATGTGTACAGGATGCAAGATGGAACAAATTTGACGCATAACACTGCATTTGAATCTCCTAAATTTACAGCTAGATTTGATACCTCGAAAATGACAGTTAACATGTTTAAAGAATCTTCCGCCCGCTCCTTTCCCGCCGCCGTAATTTTTTTACATCCGTTACATAAACTTAGCTTTTCTGACCTCAATAACCCCGAAAATGACCCATTAGTTAACATTTTTGGAGAAATTGGCAGTCGCTCCTCTACCCCCCCCCCCCCCTCCCGCAGTCAATTTTCTGAACATCTGTTACACAAAATTAAATTTTTTAACCTTAATAAGCCGAAAATGCGAGTTAACATTTTTGGAGAAATTGCCAATCGCTTCCCAGTCTCTCTTTTTATTATCCCCCCCCCCCCCCCCCCACCCCAGGAATTTTTTTTAACATCTGGCAGTCAAAATTAGATTTGATGCCCTCACTAATCCGGAAATGCGATATTAGCCAACATTTTCGGAAAAATTCCCCCCGTTTATTATTTTTTTAAAGTCAAATACCAATAGGACCACCTGACCGTCATGCTAAACACAATGGAGAATGTTTTTTAAGTCGGTGCTGCCATTCCGAAGTACACACGAAAAAATTATCGATTTCAAGAGTTTATTTTTTAGCTTTTCGCAGTTTTTTTAGGTTTCCACTCACTTCAGCAAGAAACCCTTAAAATGGGACCATTCGGGAGAACAAAACAAAAAAAACTATCGAAATCGGTTAATCCGTTCAAGAATTATGCGTGAACATACATAAAAAAATACATACGGGTTGAACCTTAGACAAGGAAAGAGAGGGGACGCATAACTGTTTGACATGAAGTGTGACCATCCGACACCAGACCGATCCGCTCAGTGGCGTAACTAGAGGTTTTGTAAATTAATTTAATTTTTTCCTTCTTGCTGCAAAAACTGTATGAAATAGAATATTTAAAATAGTGCTATAAAATAAAACAATGTTATACTGGATTTTTTGTAAATTATGCATTTATTTTTGTAATTTCATAACAAAAACCATACTGTACCAAAGAAAAAATCTAAATACACTTACATATTATTATTAGCTTAGACGAGGAAAGAGAGAGGACGGGTAATACAGGCTACGGATATGAAGCCATCTGACACCAGACCCCGGATCACGCCACATAGAATTCTATTCTACGTGTCAAAGTCACATGACTACTCAAACAAAACAAACAACCCATCACATGGCCACTGTCATTAGTGTCAAAATTGCGTAGAACTCAATGCATCGTGATCCAGCACCAGGCTACGGCGGCGTATCATGAGAGGCGATTGTAGACTTTTACCAAAACGAATAAAACGACTTATAGTAATAATTTATTTTTGGTTTGTTAAATGTGGAGAAAATCAATAGATCCAATGTACTCCTTCAATTTTAATTTTTCTCAAGTATATTTAAAAAAAATATATATATATGTAATATAATAATAATAACAATTCTGAAAAGTTATTAAAACTAACTATATAGGTACATAGGCAAACAAATTTAGAAACAATAAATATTAAGTACGCCTAATAAACTGATACAAAAATAAATATTTACATAATACAAAAGTTGTGTAAAGTTATTCTGCTTTTCAAATTCAAATTGAAATAAGCTATATTGCCAGAAGACTTACATCTTATAGACAAAGCAAGAAGGTAGTTCCTATGATACATGATCCTACATACTAGTATTTCATTACAAATAAATATATATAAAAAAATATCTAAAAGTATATAAGCAGACCAACACTAATAAAAGACAAACTCAACAAGGTACACAAACAATACACATAATTTTAAAACTCGATATAATCATATAGGTGTAAAAAAATTAAAATGTGTCATGATAAAATTCAGCAACAGAATAATAAGCCCTGTCAGTCAGCAAATGTCTAACTATTCAAAGACTTTATATTGCTTGGAAGGTAGTTGTACTGCTTGGAAAAACTGTCTTCTAAGCTGTGTTTTTCATGGTGTTTCATCTAACTTTTGTTCCACATTAGGGGCCTTACTATCCCTGGCTGGCACAACAGAAACAGAACAGGAACGCCTCCAATTTCTTGCCTACAACAATACATTTACTTAGCTTATTTCTAGCATATGATACCTACACTACATATATTACAAAATAATATTAAAAAATGTTGTATAAAGTCTGGCTTACTTGCTTTGTTTGTGACATCTCCTGGAGATATTTAGGCAGTTCCTCAAATACTGGTGGGTACTGCATCATCTAACAGACAAGTTTTTTCACCAATACTATAAAATAAATTCCAGTCAAAGTGCTTTGAAGAAATTTTATCATTTTTCTAGGACTCCAGTCTGCAACATGCATTTTTTTTAACCCAAAGAGCAAGTCTTCTGGGATCGTTCATGAGGAATCTACAACAAAACAAATAAATTATATATTAAAAAAAAAACCTGCTGTACTGACTAATTTACGCACACAAAGTTAATGAAATATTATAAGATTTTTTCCGGATAAAAACATACCCGCCACTGGAAAAAATCTTGCCATTATCATAATTTATATCTTTAATGAGTTGATAATGAATGAAAACATTCAAGCACATTGTTCAAATAAACATAAATAGTCTGTTTTGAAAATGCCTAAATCATCATATTCGAATTGCGTTGATAAATTATCTCATAACAAAAATATTTCGAAAATTGTTTGTCTTGCAACTATGTAACATTTAACTTTTTACCTGTGAAAGGTAATTCCAGGCTCCTTTCTCTCGTTTCGGCTTTTGTAGCCATAAGCAGTACAACCGACCATCATAAATTACTAAAATGTAGTCGTCTTTAATCAAAATTCTGTTCGAAACACCACAAAATATCTTTGATGTCACCGGCAATGTTTGGCACCAAAAAATGGCGTCGGCTCGAATTTCGGTCACACTTGCCATGCGTTAGCTTAAATGAGTGTTACCAGTCCCCTCTCTTTCCTTGTCTAAGGGTTGAACTGATCTTGAAGTCGGTTAATAAGGTATTGGTTATTCAATTATTATTCCATTTCTATGTATCGAGATCTCAACGACTTCGATAGTCAGTAATGTACGAAACCCTTATCCTATCTTGAGTTTTAATTTGTTGAATTATTATTGTTCTAATATTATTAATTTATTTACAAAATAGTAAAATACTCCAAAATATAGGGCTACCAAATCAAAGGTTTTCTAGCCTGGACTAGTTTATAAAAAAATCCGGACAAAGTCCGGACGCTATAAAATTTCTTCCGAAAAAGTATGAGGAGTAATTTTTCACATTATTCACTCACTTAATGGCGTGATTTTACTATTTTTACTACTAAAACACAAACAAAAAAACACATTATTTTATAAAAAAAAACATAAACTAACAAGAATATAAGTTATAAAACCAAAACTATATATAGTGTGTCCACGGATGGAGTTGACAAGAGGAAAACATGTTTATTATTGGTTTTACGAGGAAAATTCATTGTTTATAAAAAAATCTGCTTGTCAAAAAAATTAGTTTAACATATAAAAATTTGAGATCAGATGTACCGGGTGATCTATTATATTTTGCACCCCCCTTATCTCGGTTATTTAAAGAGATATCAAAAAACTTTAAATATATAAGTTTTAGGGTTTTTTCTGAACTTTCAGAGTAAGATAAAAAAAAATAATTTTACCAAAAAAGTTGAGTTATATTTACAAAACCTATGTTTTTTGTAATGGAACACCCTGTATATTATTTTTTGTTTCGAAAGAAAATTTTACGCTGATTTCAAATATATATAGTTTATAAAGTTTATTTTCAAGAATAAGGTTAATAATTACAATTTTTAAAAATGATGTGTGTTATTGACAACTACAGCAATCAGCAAGATTAGAGTTCGTAATGACCTCCATTAGCCTCTATACATTTTTGATACCCTATTTTTAGTTTATCAAGGGCTTTAATAATCCATGCTGGATTTTCATTATTAATATTATTTATTTCGTAATATCTCTTTAAATACCCGAGATAAGGGGGGGTGCAAAATATAATAGATCACCCGGTACAGGGTGGTAATAAATTAAGAAAACATAACAATGCTTAAGGAGAGAAGTACCATTACTTATTATTTTAGTCAAAGAGTTTATAAAACCAAGTTGTTTATAATCCAAAATAAAACCTAAATATAAAATTTGAAATCTAAATTCTAATTTTTAAATTGATCTTAATTTTTTTCAAACATAAACGTTAATTTTGTTGTTAAACAAATAATAAAAATGAAATAAGAATTTTTACAATAATTGTGAAGCAAAAGATTTCACATATCCTCCTCCACATCCACACATGTCCAAATTCGAAATAAATTTACCATAGACGTTTGTCAGTTTAATATTATCGATAGGACAGCAGTCTCAGGTTTTAATTTTGAATCTTCATAATTTAATTAAAAAAAAATAAAAACAAAAATTATAATTCAGATTTCAAATTTTGTATTTAGGCTTCATTTTGGTTTAAAAACAACACATATACACATTTTGTCTAAAATAACAAATAATGGTACATCTGTCTTGTGTTTTCTTAATTTATTAACACCCTGGACATCTGATCTCAAATTTTTATATAGTAAACTTATTTTTTGGACAAGCAGAATTTTTAATAAGGAATGACTAAAATTTTCAAACAAATGTTTTTTTCTGAATAGAAGGCTATGACTATGTATTTTGACATATCTTTTAATTCTAAACCTTTCTTAATAACGTTTTTCTGTATTTTTCGAAATAAAGGTACTTTACTCATGAACGATTTATATATTTTTTGGCCTGCCCTGTATGCTATTTGACTTGAAGTCATTCTAAGTGCACCTGATATGATTATTGGACATTTACCAACTTTTGGCGATATTTATATTTCGGTTATGCAACTAATAAAAAAAGTTCCCATTTGTTGCACAATTAATGGACCACACTGTATATACAACAGAATAAAACAGAACAAATATAATATTTATTATTCTAACGAGTTTTTTTAGTTTTTTTGAGAAGGGATTTTATTAATCTGTCATGTTTTTCTTGGTTATTTTTAATATCCGGACGCTTATGCAAAATCCGTCCGGACGTACCCGGACGTACCCGGACGCAGTAAAAACCCGCCCGGACGTACCCGGACGTAGTAAAAACGCGAACATATCCGGGCAAATCCGGACGCCTGGTAACCCTGCCAAAATAGAGAGTTTTTTATATCTTCTGTTGTTTCTTATACATGTTAGAGCATCACGAAAATGCGATTTTCAAAAGCTTATTTAAAACATTGGGCTCAACCGGAATTTGAAGCCGGCACCTCTCGCACTCAAAGCGAGAATCATACTCATAGACCATCGAGCCGACATATTTAATTATTTATTAATTAAAAAGGAATGTTTTGACTAATGGGTAAGTGTGCGATAAGCAATAACAATCTATATGGTTTTATAAACAAAAATGCAATGCACAATAATACATTTTGATTAATAAACATAAAACAATTAACTATGTCGGCTCAATGGTCTAGGGGTATGATTCTCGCTTTGGGTGAACGGAGGAGGCCTTACGTATTAGATTACTCACCCTTGAATCTACCCAGGGCTGTCACCGCCCCAACCATTCGTGGTTGCTTTTCTCTTGGTGGGCGCTTAGTTTAGTCTAAGTCCGTACCTCGATGTCGTGTTATGTATATATGTAGTGTATTATGTAATGTAGTATGTTATATGTATACCGAATCGTAATAATAAGAGTGACATGTGAAAATATTATTAAGTAATAAATGCCTTTCAAAGTGCTTTGGGTGCGAGAGGTCCCGGGTTCAAATCCCGGTTGAGCCCAATTTTTTGTATTGCTAAATAATTCGATGGTACATATATCAGTCCAAATGGACGGAATGGATAAACAAAAATATGCTAGAATATTTGTAAGTTAATTGAAATGCCCGTTTTTTTGGTCTATGCTTTTGTGTAGCTTGAAGCGACGTTGCCCCCCCCCCCCTCTCCCCCTACGTGAAATTCTAAATCACCACTACCATGGAGGTGACAATTACTACTTTTGGGGTTACAATTTTGGCGGAGGTAATGTTTCTTACCTTAGACTGGTCATAATGTCGGTTTTAAATTCAGTTGACACCATCATGTTCGATGTTTTTACAGGAATCTTCGTAGGTATTTAAATCTAAAATTCCTTGATAGTTAAACAATCCAATGACAATTCCAGCTAACAACTATGTAAATGCGGCGTAGGTAAAACGGCTAAATTCTCGTCTCTTTGTTCGTTTCATTCTTAAAATTCTCGCCCGCTGGTTCCGATCATTTCGCGGTTAAAATTCGCGATTTATTGTGGTAGAGAGACAAGAAGCGCTTCGAAAAAAAGAGACGCAAAATCGTCGACACGGTGCGACTGTCGTGTCGTTAAGAGCGCCTTTTTATTTGGCTGTTTTTCATAATTTACGATGTTCCGTGATTTTCTTTTACACGGCCGTTTTGTTGGGCTTTTGTGCTGGCCTGCTTGTTACACGGCGATTAATTAAGTGAACAGGCAACATACTTGTGACGGTGTGCAGGCCTACTAAATGTAAGTGACCTTTTTGAATTTTTTATTGCCGCCGCGATGCCGTTTTTCGGTTGTTGGACGACCGAAATTCTCTGGGAATTTTTCTTACCTGAACAGGTGATGTTATCGTGGTGTTTGTGGTATTAATTTACTTGCACAAAATTACCATAAGTTCGTGTAGTTGGCGCCTTTATTTCCTATAAAAAACAATTAGTCAGGCTAACATTGTCGGTACGTATACTTTATATAGTATAAGCGCATAAAGGATTAAGAGTACTTTCCAGGCGCGGCCCGTGAGTTTTTTTACAGGTGGGTCTAAATTTTGTGGGCAACTAGTGATACCAACGCAACAAGCAAAATACACCTTTTTGAATAAGAAAGGGTTTTTAATAATGTGCCTGGTTTCGCCAAGAATTATTAACCTAAAAATTAACACCGCAAAAATCATAAAATAGGTATATTGAACATTGCTACTCTAGACGTTTATGACTTTTAGTATTACTTTTCTATGTGTTTTAGTAGTTTAGATTGTTAGCGGCTTCCCGTTTTGATACGTTTAGCGTCTCCTCAATAGAGGTAACGTTTTGTATTAAAAGCCCAGAATAAATGGATGGTGTTTATTCTGGGCTAAAAGTATGATTATTCGTAAAATAAAATTAGGAACGCTGCCGAAACTACGTTTTCTTTAATAAATACAATACTGGCGGCTAGACATAGTAATACGATCTTTGTCTACGCAAGCGCAGGCTGCCAGGTGTAGTAGATATGAGATTACCAATAATTTTAAAAATATTTTATCGAGGAATAAGTGCTAACTTGTTGCCAATACACCTTTTAGAGCCGATCTAATTTTTTAAATACCAAAAAATTTTTTAAAAAATTTATCCCCAACACAGCCTTCAACCCACAACCTCTTGGTTAACTCATTTCATTTCAGAATTTCTTTATTGTTGCGTATTAATAATTTACAAGACATTCTTATTATTTACATTTAGCTATTTTTAGTACAATAGTTACAAGGAAGACATTCACTAGAAAGAAGCAACCAGGGCTGGTTGGGACTGATGTTAGCCCAAGGGGAAGAATTGGATTGTGTAACAGCTGATTCCGGCTGCATCCGATAAAAGATCTTTTAGAGCCTTGTTATATTATGACCGTTAGGGAAGATGGTGTTATGGAAAGTTCTTAATAATAATATTTACATTAACATTGTTGGAAAACTAAGTCAAAAAAACAACTTCAAGATTCAGGTACTATTGGCTAAATCGCTCAGATTCTACCTCTGGACTTATATTATGTGAATGTGTATTAGCTGCTAATGTGAGAAACCCCGTCCGATGCCGTTATATTTGATGACTAACATTGGCGTGGCTGAAATCGTATTTTTAAATTTGTGTTTAGCCGCCAATTAATAATACATTGATGCAATGCAAACACAATGCGCATATTAAGTACCTAATTAGTTTTTCTTTGTACAACCCAAATGCTTTGAAAGAGTATATTTCACGGGGCCATTCGAGTGTAATTCCATAGTGGGACTGGCGCGATATTATTGGTGGGCCGTCGACAAATTTTGTCTTTCTAACTTTCTAAAGCGCGTATGTCTGTTTCTCTCTTAATTTGAATGAATTTATATCGTCCATATAAACCTATGAATGAAAAATAAATTATTAGGTGGAAAGTAGTAGGAAAAAAAATTAGGTGGGACATTGACTTTATGGACGGGTCGCGCCTGGTGCTTTCCTGTTCCAACGGTAGCAAATCTTTCTGGTCACTTGCCAAAAACATTAATTAAAACTTTTGTAGAGGCTGTTTGGCTCCAATTCTAAAGGGAAAGTTGGACTATTTACCAAATAATTAGCTGATAATTCCACCCTTACTCCTCCTGCTAATTTCGCTCTTCCAACCGTCTGTATGCTACAAAATCTCCGACAAATATTTAAGGTCAAACAAGTTCAAAAAATTTTCTATCCCTTGACATCATCTTGACACTAGAAAGTCCTCCGGTCTGGATGGCTCACCATTAATTGGTCTAAAAAATGTGCTCCAGAACTTAACTCGCTTTTTCCAGATCTTCTATGACAAGGGTATCTTTCCAGATGGCTTAAAGGCTTTCATATAATAGCGTAAAATTAAAATTTATAAAGTGGAATTTAAAAGTCAAAAATGACATTAATTATTTAATTTTTCACTGACAGTATCAACAATGACGTTTATACACGTTGATTGCTGTTAAGCGCTAAAAATTTGCAAAGAAAGCTGGGTATGTAACCAAGGGTTTGTTTATTTGACAAAAACAAAAAAGCGAAACGATCGAAATTCAACAAACTTCAATTACAACTATAAAATGAAAAATTTGCCAAGCAATTAGCTGATAATTCCACCCTAACTCCTCCTACTAATTTCGCTCTTCCAACCGTCTGTACCCTACAAAATCTCCGACGACAACTAAGGTCAAGCAAGTTAAAAAAAAAATTCTAACCTTTGACACCAAAAAGTCCTCCGGTCTGAATGGCATTCCAGCAAGTGTTCTAAAAATATATGCTCCAGATCTTAGCTCGCCTTTTCCAGATCTCCTATGACCAGGGTATCTTTCCAGATTTCTGAAAGACTGCTCCTGTGCAGCCTGTCCCGAGGAAAGGTTCCAAGTTCCTTCCAACCAATTATAGACTCTTCTCTGTTCTCAGGAAAGTTATGAAGAAAGTCATCAACGTGCAAATTTTACAATATTTAGATAAACACGTACACATCCACGACAGAGTACGGATTTCGTCACCAAAAATCCACAGCTGGTCTTCTTACCTTTGTCACTACTTACCTAACCTAGAGTACTGTTCACACATCTGGGGAGCGACCAGTGGCGTAGCCAGGCTCTAGGGACGTAGGGGGCGAAATTATTTATGAGCACCATATTAGATATATTTACGAGTTTTGTATACGTTAATACTGAAGTAGCTGTGAAATAGCTACTTCTAGCAGCAGCAATAAAGAGCTACTTTTTATACTTAATGTTTTGTACTCCACTCCACTTACGCCTTTGCGTGCCACTTTCTTTTTTTTCCAGTGAGTAAATAAATCACTTTTCGTCGTTTCACTGTTACTGTTATCACAAACGAAACAAAAATTGTATTATATTCAAAAACTCCTTTATTTTTTTATTAAATATTAATCAACAGAAAGGTAATTCCTCCAATCAAAAAGCCTAAAAAGCACGATTACATGAGCTGGAGGGCGCTGATCAGTAGAGGGAGGGAGACCATCGCCCCCACCACCATTGGCTACGTCACTGGGACTGGCATCACCTTCGACACTTAACATCCTTGATTCTATTGAAAAGAGAGCCATTCGACTCATCAATGACCCATTCCTCACAAGAAAACTCCCTTTTCTCGCCGCGCTGTTGTCAATATGTTCCTTTTCTCCCAATATTTTCACGGATTGCTCTGAAGAACTATCCTAATTCCAGCCGTGACTGTTCCTAACAGAACGCGTTACGTAAGTATGCATCTCTTTACTGTCCAGCTACGAAAACCTAGAACATCCTACTTCTCTCGCTCATTCATACCTAAGATCTACAGGTTATGGAACAAATTGCTTACAGATGTTTTGCCTTTCCTTCCCAATCTCCAATCTTTTAAATCCCGTGTCAATAGATTATATTTTCCTTCTTTTCAGACGTCCACGGTACATTAGTGCTTAGGTTTGAAGTCTGCATGGGCTGTCCTAGATAAAAAAAAATCAGAACATTAAGCTAGGGATATGGAACCACGCAAACTAAAACAGGACATACTCTTAATTATTGATTAATTAAAAAGTGATAATACTATAATTTACATTTAGGTACTCAATGCAATTAATAACAACCTGAATTGTTTTATAAACAAAAATGTTAAACTACTTGAAAATGCACAATTGTTGTTTTAAATAGTCAAAACAGGGTTCGGCAAAATGAACTACCCAATTTAAACAGCCTATAAAAATTTATTAACTTGAATAATAAAACGAATTAATACATATTTTTAAACTAGAAAGATGGGAGTTTTTTATGATTGAAATATAGTGCTTCGTAAATGATCGCCATTGTTCTCAATGCATTCTTCTAATTGATTAGAAAATTTCTGCATAACGTTTTGAAAAAATGTTTAATTTCAAATCTGTGAAGTTTCTGGGTTTATTCACAAACACTTTAAGCTTTGAATAGCCCCAAAGAGGTAAAACCATGCATCGACGCTAAAAAATATTTTTGTTTTCAAATTCGTTTCCATTATTATGCAAATTACTTATAGGCCACTTTGAAAATTGTATTCGCTGAGGCTTGTCGTTTGGTAACAATTTTTGGACTGAGCTTAGACAATAAGCGTGCATATGCAGGTTACATTTCAGGATCGTATTTACTTGCTGGCTTAGACGCCGAATAGGGGTCTGTGGGTGTTTATTAGCAATTTGCCTCAATTCTTCTACTTTCTGTGCAGTACGAACTTTGGGCCTCCCACTGCCTTCCTTCCTATTTACACTTCCTGTTTCTCTAAACAAAGCCACAGATCTAGTCAAAACTTGGCGAAACTGGTCGAAATCCATGACTATGTGTAGAAATTCAATTCGAAAATCCCGAATGGCGTCCTGTGCTGAATAAACCCACTGGTCATCAACCCTTCTACCATTTCTAAAGTATCTTTCGATCATGATAGCTTTTTGTTCTGCCGTGATTACCTTATTTAATTTTCTTAAAAATAAAAACTTCAGAACTTGACAGTTCTATTTTTCATTCGCCTATACCTTTTACCTATGTTACCGCACTAGTGCGGAAAAGTACAACTTTGCGCACTAAAATGTGTGCGCAAAGTAATTACTTTTCGCACGCTCGTTGAACAAATATATTTCTCATTTTTTTTTATGGAGGACAAGAAGAGTGTAAAAACGACTCACACTTTTGTCGCAGTTGCCTGGCTCAGATATAGCAAAATTTTATTAAAGTATCACTAACAAATTTCCTTGTTTTATTTATTCCTACGCTACTGGCACGACGACGACCTTTGATGATATATCGATACTGTGGTAGGTACGAACAAAAGAGCGCTTGAAGACGTGAGACCTACCACCCATCATCTTCAGATCGTTATATTCGCATTATGAGCTCGTCTCTCATTGCCGAGCCGCAATTGTTTTGATGTCTCAATTACCGGAGCTGCACCACGGCTTCGGCCAATCGGCGACCGGCTAAAATCACAGCCGCATGAAATTACCTAGGAAGGTATTTCTGAAGGCTGTTTAAGTCTTCTTAATTTCGAATGCAGTAATACGAACATTTTATTAATACTTAGATATCTTTATAGTAAATATTACTATTTCTTATAGCCGTTTAGGGTGATTATTAGCCATTTTTTTAAATGTCTCGACAGTTTACGAAGTGCTACCGGATAGTGAAGTAAATTCACACACATTGAAAGAAAAATCGACTACCCTTTTGAAATTATTGTTTATTTAATGAACTTGGTCTCTTACTATGAATACATAGTGTTTGGTTTTCTATCATTCCCAATTTGTTAGGTATCGACGTGTACCTCACAAACGTGACATGATAGACACATTTGGTGTTCACCTCCTATCTTCTATTAGTGTTAGCCAACTGTTAAAGCTACCAGTTCTTTGGGTACAAAAATCGTGTCACGCAGTGATTGTTTTATTCAATAACTAGAAATTTTAGACATTACATGTAATGATACACTGTTTTTGACCGTCTGGTATGAAACATCTAGGCACTTGGTGAAATGACTAATTACCCAAATCGTCTACGACATAGTCACTGTAAGATGATATACATCAGCGTTGTGTTCATTCATCGGGGGAGCGCTTTAGCGGGACTGTTACCACAAAAAAAATTCTATAGTCAAGAAAGAAAAAACCACACGAGTTTTAATTTTTTCATAAATTTTACAAAAACTTCTATTTCTTCTTCTATTCGCTGCATTGCAACGGCATCGCGTAGCATCGCTACATCCTATAGAGATCTCGAAGACATCAACAGTCGGTAATGTACGAAAGACAAAACCCTTAACTTTTTAAAAAACAGGAATTATTTATAGAAAATGAAATACCATAAAATAAAGGGGACATTCTTAATATCTTTTTGTTTTCCCAACGTGTTAACGTATTAGAACCCGAGCAAACTCAAGCAAGAACATACAAATTTCAACAGGTACATTGGAAACCATTGGGCTCAGCCGGGATTTTAACCCGGAACCTCTCGCACCCAAAGCGAGAATCATACCCCTAGACCGCTGAGCGGACGTACCTAATCATTTATTACTTAGGAAAAATTATTTTATGTTTTATATTTAAGTGTGCGATAAGAAATAACGAATTGCATTGTTTTATAAACAACAATTCCATACCACTTAATAATGCACTTCGATTGTTCGACATAAAATATATAGATATGTCGGCTCAATGGTCTAGGGGTATGATTCTCGCTTTGGGTGCGAGAGGTCCCGGGTTCAAATCCCGGTTGAGCCCAATTTTTTGATAATCGTAAAATCTCTTGCAGCGTAAAATATCCCATGCCTGGAAAGTACAAACACAAAATTACGCCTTTCAGATTCATCATGATTCATCATGATGCCACGTGAAGGGACGTTGCCACTCTCACTCTAAATTTCGCCACTATTCAATTAAAATAAATTACTACGAACTTATTATGACGAAAAATAATGATATATTGATATATTTCATTAATCCTAAGTAATATGCTTTAGCCTGTGGTACCTACTTATGATTGTAGAACCCACAGTAATTATTGCGTTATTTTAGTACAGTTTATAAATCTGCAAAAATGCCACGTAACTGAAAGCCTGTCAACCGCCTTTCTCAAAAAGTAGGTGGGGAACCATATAGTTCGCGGAGTTATCCCAGTTAGCCACAATAATCCCCACGACGTCCCATTTTGATCCGCAACATCCTAGTTGGGATGATCCCAGCTAAAACATCCCTGGGACATCCCCTGGTCGTTAGAAATATCTCCAATAGGTCCCATAGTGTGACGTCCTACGGACGTCTTATGCTGCTGTCCCGAGAACGCCAACAATGGGATTATAAAAAAAATCAAATTTGTAAAATTTTTTATAAAGTGTGAAAATAAGATACTGTTTGAATTTTTATATTCCGACGTGTCATAATGACATTATTATGAATTTCATTTTCAGTGTCAAAATGACATACTTTATAGGACTGAGTACTATAATGATTTCATTATAGTACTGAGTACTATAATGAAAAATAAACGCAAAAATGGAAAAAATATTGACGGAAAAACTAAAAAATTTATTTAAAACAAAATGGAACAAAATTAATGATTAAAATTAAAAGTAACATTATTACAATTCGTTAAATTGATGTTGGACATAGGAGTTGAAATTGTTGCATTATTGTGATTTTTAATTTCTATGGTTTCTGTTTCTTCTGAGAGAACGACAGTCGATGAAACACTTGATGATGATTTCTTCCCGAGAATGGCTGCTGAAATTCTTTTTTGTTTTCGCAAGAGTTCTCTATATATCCTTCAGCAACTGTGTCACTTTTCCAACCACCATGGCGTTTAATAGTGTGAAGATCGACTCTTGAATCAGCCAGCAGTGAAGCTGAAGACCTCCGAAAACAATGACCTGTGTATTCGTCGGAATGGGGTAACTTTAAAAAAGCAGCGATCGTTTTGCACATATTTCCAAAAGTATGGATACCCACTGGTTGCTTTGTACATTTGTTGTTTCTAAATGATAGAAAAAAACGAGAAACTTCGGCATCAGGGGGTCTCATTGCTACATAAGTCCGAACAAGCTGCACCATATTTATTCCTTCGACATCGCCAGGCGTTACGAAAAATTCTCGGGGAACGTTGGTTTTTGTACTAGGTATGAAAATTCGAAAAACAACCCCCTCATCGTGTACATCGTCTATCCTTAAGTTTTTTAACTCATCTCTTCGATATGCTCCACTTATACCTATTATCATTGACACTTTTAATACCAAGTATGTTTCGTTGTCTGCCTCTTGTAAAAACTTTGCAACATTTTCTTTAGTCAAAATCCTGGATTTTTTAGGTGTGTAAGAATCAGATTTTCGTTTTAGAAAAGCTATCAATTGATTAAACTTACTTATGTCGACGTTTTTCTTAATTAATAGTGTACTCCTTAACATAGAGTAATAACTCCATAAACTCGAAGACTTTTTCTTCATTGATTCTTCCTTGAAATATGCCAAAAGTACCTTTTGGTGTACGATATTGATATCCTTTTTCTGGGAACACCAAGTTTCGTAATTGGCATAAGTTTTTTCATATATGCCTTTAGACTTTTCGGGCAACAAGCCAACAACTGCTTTATTGGCCAATTCTTCGATTTCTGATGGCAGATTATCCATATTATATTATATAAACGTTAAAATTAAAAACTCAATTCTGACAATGACAATACAAACAAATATTTCTATAGTTACCTGGTTTTATTAAAATCAAGCTACATTTACACTGGATTAGTTTACTGACGAAAACTTAAAATTCATCAAAAAAAAAACACAAAAATCGTCGGAATATAAAATATTGTATGAAATTCGGATCATAAACAATCATTATGGTACACGCCGCGTTATTAGACTCGGCTGACGCCTCGTCCAATAATACTCACGGCTAGTACCATAATGATCGTTATTATGATCCTTATAACATAAATATCTATTATTGTATTGGTGACTGTATATTATAATGACTTTATATCACCGCTTAAATGCGTTTTTTTGTGTCATAGGACTGTTTAAAACTGCTAGAACATGGCGCTGCCTGTGTCAATGCTATAACATGTATCCAGACCCTTTAAGGCGTGGGGAATGTCCAACAATGATCCTATCTATATAGGTCCTGTGTATTTTATGGGATATTATGGAACATCTCTAGGATGACGGAAATATCCAACATCGCTGGGACGTCCCAGGAACAGCTTTGTGTTAGCTGGGAAATATTTTAGGAATCCCCGATTGCTCGAAAACATAAACATTATACTATATGGTAAATCTGCGGGCGGGAGTATCTCTGGTAAATAAAAGTATTTATGATCCTCGTCTTCCGCGACATTTTTTATTAGTTTGGTGTTTTTAGTTTTCCTTTGCTATATCCAATTAAGACGAGAAATCACTTTTCTCGGTGTCAGTTTCGTGTATTCCGTGTCAAGTTTTAGTTATAAAACTGAAAATATTAGTCCTGGAGCTGCTATTTTAATTAAAATTTCGTCAGAAACAAGAAAATTTGAGTTTATAGATTATTAGAGTGTTTAAAAATATTAAATGTAAGTAAAGATATAATTTACATACTATAAAAAGTAAACATACATATAAGAATATACAGGTTGTTTTAAAAAAATGATGTGCTCTCGCTTAAAGGAAGATTCTTTGAAGAAACTAAGGCAAAAATTTCATATGAATATGGATCCTCAGATGTTTTGTTTCAAAGACACGGGGTGATATTTTTTTTAATTTTTTTCAGTTTTTTCAACATATTTTCAAAATGGCTTCAGCAATTATGATGAAATTTACGATGTAAGTATTTAAATTAAACATAATTCTGACTATAAAAGACTTTGACAGATCCTCCAGGGGCGTGCATATGAGAGATCGGTAAAATATGTTTTTAATAAAATCACACATTTTTTTCACATTTTCGTATTTCAACATACATAAAAATGAAGTCTTGTTTCAAGGAGGTAATTGCTTTTAGAAATATTTCTTTACTTGGATTACTTGAGTACTTAAATAAGAACTTCTTTATGTTAAGGAAATAGTAAGATTTAAAGTGAGAAAAAATATATTTTAACTTCTGTATTCGATTTAAAGACATTTCCTTAAACGAAAATGCCGTAATTATCAATTTGAAAACATCATATTTAAGAATTAAGAAGATTCAGAAGTTATAGTTTAAGATTTCAGATTTCTTCTACTTAGATAGTAGGAGCTCAAAACAAGAAAATAATTCGCTCTCGCTGAAATCGCAGCGATATTCTTTTTAAAAACTCTTGGTAGTTGGTTTGAGAAACGAGTTCTTATATAGTTCGATGCCAATCTGCGTTATTTTGAATCACAGTTACGGAATATTTAGTGTTTTGTTTTCCATCCTCTCCATTTTGTAGCTGCTTGTCGTCGTCGGTGGGTGAGGTGATGAGAAAACTAAACCAATTAAAAAAAGGAAGGTAAGTAGATTTATTTTATACAAAGTAAAATAACTATATTATAGAACATTTAGATTGTTGATTTGATTGTGTGTTTTTGGATACACTGTAAAAGAAAAAAGTAATATTTTACTACTCAATATATACATGTCGAGATAGTAATGCCCGCTATAGAGTAATTTTTTAACTAGGTCTGTTTTTGTGCTTAATTCTGATGTGTTCTTTCGCTCTTTTTGTTTATAAATAGAAAATGTTAACATGAACGTACAGGGTGTCCCATTTTCGGCACTTTTGCGGGGTATCTCCCTTATTTTTAAAGATAGAGGGTTGCGGTTTTTGCAACAGTGTGCTACTTTTTGATGAAACGAAAGATGGCATAAAAATATTTTTCATGGCTCCCTTCGTTTTTGACATACAGGACGAAATTGATTTTTTCCATTTTGGGACCCCCCTCGCATTTCAGATATCTTGTAACTTATATAAAAAGTAAAACTGGATCACATTAGAGTTTTCTACGTAGAATCGAGTGGGGTGGTTAGATTTTCATCAGATATGATATTTTTCGAGATATTAACAACATAAATGTTTTTTTAAATGGAACACCCTGTATATTTCTTAACCATTAAGTTTCCCCTTTCGAGAGCTTTTCAAAAATATATAACACTTTATAGTTATTTTTTATTTTTAGCCCTTAAATCGAGCTATTTAATTTTAAACTTTAATTTTGGGTAGCTGGCCGTGTTTAAGAAGTGGTTTAACGTCAATTCAGGTATTTAGATTTAAAAAAGAAACTGGTTAAATCCTGTATTTTCATTAATTTATTAAAATTCGTATTATTTTTTAAACTACAACCCTACTTTTATCTAGATATATAGAAAATCCTAACCAGAACTAAAACTGCTTAGTGTTTAATCACTTGAAAATTAAATTAGTTGTCTTGAATTATTAATAGCAAATAAAAGTCAAATTTAAAAACAAAACATACAAAACTTTAGGCAACGAAAAGAGTTGTCCATTTAATCCATTCTAGCTCTTTTCGTTATCTAAAGATTTGTATGTTTTGTTTTTAAATTTGACTTTTATTTGCTATTAATAATTCAAGACAACTAATTTAATCTTTAAGTAATTAAAAACTAAGCAGTTTTAGTTCTGGTTAGGATTTTCTATATATCTAGATAACAAGTAGTGTTTTAGGTTAAAAGTAATACCAATTTTAATAAATTAATGAAAATACAGGATTTAACCAGTTTCTTTTTAAAATCTAAATAATTGAATTGACGTTAAACCACTTGTTAAACACGGCCAACCACGCAAAATTAAATCTTAAAATTAAATAGTTCGATTTAAGGACTAAAAACAAAAAATAAGTATAAAGTGTGATATATTTTTGAAATGCCCTCGAAAGGGGAAACGTAATGGTTAAGAAATATACAGGGTATTCCATTAAAATAAACATATGTTTGGTTAATATATCGAAAAATATCACATCTGATGAAAATCTAACCACGCCACTCGATTCTACGTAGAAAACTCTAATAGGATCCATTTTGACTTTTTTTTATGTTACAAGATAACTGAAATGCGAGGGGAGTCCGAAAATGGAAAAAAATCAATTTCATCCTATATGTCAAAAACGAAGGGGGCCATGAAACATATTTTTATGCCATCTTTGTTTTCATCAAAAAGTAGCACACTGTCGCGAAAACCGGAACCCTCTATCTTTAAAAATAAGGGAGATACCCCGCAAAAGTGCCGAAAATGGGACACCCTGTACTCTGTACTCGTAGTATATAGTGCGTTTCTTTTAACGCGGGACATATGGTTTTACATGGTGAATGTTCAAGCCCTTTCAACACATGTTTTGAAAAGTACTTGTCAACATGACGTTTGAACAGACGGTGCCAATTTCACTTGTTTATTTTCAACACGAGCGTTGAAATGTTTTTCAGAACACCTATTAAAAGTAGGGGTATTAAATAAAGACAGAAATTGGGGCTTTTTGGTAAATATTTTTGTGTTCAAAGGAAAATCATTGTACATTACTCATGTGAGAGTAATTTTCGCACACTCGTGGGATTATCACTTTCAACACTTGTTATGTAATATACTATTACGTATTTTGCTAAATTTGGTCCATTTGTCCTCTTCTAAATCCCATCCGCGGACATACCGTATAAGAAAAAATATACTGTATATATAATTCAATTCATTTTATGCATTATTTCCTCTTAATTTCACATTTTTATATCGGACAAAAACAACACTAACGGCTTATTTTCGTGGCAATTACTCCAATCTATTTACTCGCCATAATTCATTACCTCGTCAGTTTGCTCGTAGTAATTTATTATATCCCACCTTATAACAAGGAAATACAAAAAAAAAAGTTTTCATATTGATCTAAGTTAATAAGAAGAGAAGTTTAGGAGGATTCGCTATAAAGATTTGTTGTATCTTTAAGCTGTAGGAAGAAAGTATTACGGCTCCGTGTTATTTTCTTCCTACGCGTTATCGCGTTTCCTCGAAGGTTACCATTGTTTATAAGGTTTTATTGAAAAGTGCACCCACCATCTCGCTTGTGCGAATGTGAAATATTTAATGATAATTAGGACCGTTACTTGGGTATTTATTGGATTTCATAAGTTATTTACGTCGTTCATTGTTAGTACTGAAGTACTAGTATAAGGAATCATTGTAGGCTCGAGGGTATATAAATAAAATGCATGCCTGCATAAATCCGCTTTAAAATACCATAGTTACTGTAAAATAAAGTATATTCCGTGAAACTTTTTGTTGATGGTAACCTTTTTTATTCATAGCCCAAAGGAACCATAAATATTTTATAAACATATTTTCATATAGGTAATTTATATCAGATTTGTGCTGCCTTTTTGGTAATGGCATACCAGCAGTTGTTCTAAAAAAATGCGCTCCAGAACTTGCACCCATCTTAATTTGTCTTTTCCAGATCTCTTATGACAAGGGTATCTTCCCAGATAGCTGTAAGACTGCTCGTGTGCAGCCTGTCCCGAAGAAAGGTCCCAAGTCCCTTCCATCCAATTATAGACCTATCTCCCTTCTCTCCCTTGTCAGCAAAGTTATGGAAAAAGTAATCAACTTGCAAATTCTAAAATATCTAGAAAAACACAAAATTATCCATGACAGACAGTACGGATTTCGTCACCAAAGATCCACAGCTGATCTTCTTAGCTTTGTCACACATAACTGGAACAAGTCACTTGAATTTCATGACGAATCTCAGATTGTTGCTCTCGATATTTCCAAGGCCTTTGACCAAGTATGGCATGCCGCACTCCTCACCAAACTACGTTCTTACGGTCTTCCTACCAAACTATGTGCGTGGATCGGCAGCTTCCTCTCTAATCGGCGCATATCTGTTGTGGTTGACGGTCACTCATCTAACTTCCATCCTATCAATGCTGGTGTCCCCCAAGGTTCAGTCCTGGTACCAACCCTATTTATCCTTCACATTAATGACCTACTCTCTTCAACTACCAATCCCATCCACAGTTATGCTGACGATAGTACTCTTCACTCCGATATTCATTTTTCCAGACAAGTTTCGAACCAGGAGTTGGATAATAGACGCAGATCTATGTACCTATCCCTTTCCCCAGATCTTCTTCAATTAATCTTAGACTGGGGTGCCAAGAACCTTGTTCAGTTCAACGCCTCCAAAACCCAGTCTTGCTCCCTCTCGCGCAAAAAGTCTGGCAACGCTTACCCCATCCACATGAATGGCCAAGCCCTACAAAACAACGAAACATTCGATCTCGTTGGTGTCGCTTTCGAACACGATCTCAGCTGGCACAAACACATTACTTCAGTAGCCACATCGGCAGCTAAAAAGCTTGGTTTTCTCTTTCGAGCCAGAAAATACTACTCCCCTTCCAACTTATACACTCTCTATGTTTCCCAAATAAGACCTAACCTAGAGTACTGCTCCCACATCTGGGGAGCGGCATCACCTTCGACACTTAAGATCCTTGATTCTATCCAAAAGCGAGCCATTCGACTTATCAATGACCCAGCCCTCACGAGAAAACTCCCTTCTCTCGCTCATCGCCGCGCTGTAGGGGATTTATCCCTTTTCTACCGCTACTTCCACGGATTTTGCTCTGAAGAACTAGCCGGTATTATTCCCCCCTTGAATGTCCCTAACAGAACAACAAGAGGCGCGTTACGTATGCATCCCTTTACTGTCCAGCTACAAAAGCATAGAACAGACCACTTCTCTCGCACATTCATACCTAGGGTCTCCAGATTATGGAACAAATTGCCTGCAGATGTTTTCCCTTCCCGTCCCAACCTCCAATCCTTCAAATCCCGTGTCAATAGACTACATTTCCCTTCTCTTCGGACACCCACGGTACGTTAGTACTTAGGCTTGAAGTCTACGTGTGATGTCTTAGATATAAAAAAAACTTATTTCTGAGCTTTTTCGCAAATTTATCAAGAAAAGGACAATTTTAGTACGTACTTTCAACAATAATATAACTAAATTCATTACAGCAACTCGTTCCATGATGAAAATCATTTGGAAACAAAGTAAATCGCTGAAATATCACAATTCATAAGTTCTTAATGACTACTTATTAACAATGGCAGGACAAAAACCTGTTAAAACATAACTGATCAACCATAAGATCTTAATTTACACTAGTACTAAATCTTAAACCTTCTTAGTAAATCTGAACGAAAGATTTTATTATCATTAAATCAGTTTTTTAATCTAATATTTAAATCGCTAAGAATCACTATAAAAGTAAAAATTAAAAACACATGCAGCGTTACAGCACAGAAGAATAAGGGGTTTGTCATTACAGCCATAGGCAGAACGCAGAACACGGCGAATTTGCCGCAGCATTTGAAAAACAACAAATAATGAAAAACTCGAATTCACCGATAATGACCGAAAGACGAAGCAACGCTACCAAACTGTGCTTGTCTACGCTGTATGTTGATGTATCGTCTGACAATCAAATTGTTGATACAAAGTTTACAGTATCACCTGTTAACACTGCAGGCGCGACCCGTACATAAGGTCAGTTGGTCAATGACCCACCTAAATTTATTTTCAACGATCCACCTAATTATAATTTATTTTTTAAAGACAAACTTTTCTTTCAAAAAAGTGCAAGTTTCATGCGAGAACTCCCCAAGAACGAATCAAGCTAAGCCATCGTCGAAGATATCCAAGCTTGCTCTGGGCTGGGTCGTATTTTAAATTGGCCTCATAGGTTTAAATGGACGATCTAAATTCGCTAAAACTAAGAGAGAAATATACATACGCGCTTTAGGAAGTTAAAAAGAGACACAATTTGTCGACGGCCGACCAATAATATCGGACCACTCCCACTATGGAAATACACTCAAACCGCCCCGTAAATTATACTCTTTCAAAACGTTTGGTTTGGAAAATGAAAAACTAATTAGGTAGCTAATATGCGCATTGTATTTGCATTGTATTAATGTATTATTAATTAACGGTTAAACATAAAAATTTATAAATACGATCTCAGCAACGCCAGCGCTAGGCATCAAATATAACGGCATCGGACCGGTTTTCCTACATTACCAGCGTAGTCCAGAGGTAGAATCTCAGCGAGTTGACCAAGAGGTCGTGGGTTCGAGGCTGTGTTAGGGTAGACTTTTTTTTAATTTTTGTTATTTAAAAAATTAGATCGGCTCTAAAAGGTGTATTGGCAACAAGTTAGCACTTATTCCTCGATCAAATATTTTTAAAATTATTGGCAATCTCATATCTACTACAGTTGGCAGCCTGCACGTGCGTAGACAAAGATTGTATTACTCTGTCTAGTCGCCAGTATTGTATTTATTAAAGGAAACGGAGTTTCGGCAGCGTTCCTAAATTTAATTTTACGAATAATCATACTTTTGGCTCAGAAAAACACCATCCATTTATTCTGGGCTTTTAGTACAAGGCGTGACCTCTATTGAGGAGACGCTAAACGTGTCAAAACGGGAAGCCGCTAACAATCTAGAGTACTAAAACACATAGAAAAAAACTCATAAACATCTAGAGTACCAATGTTCAATATACTACAGTACCTATTTATTGATTTTTGCGGTGTTTATTTGTAGGTAAATAATGTCTTGGCAAAACTAGGCACATTATTAAAAACCTTCGTTAATTAAAAAAGTGTATTTTGCATGTTGCGTTGAGATCGCTAGTCGCTCAGAACATTTTGACCCACCTGTAAAGAACTCACACACTGTTTCATCTCAGCGAAGTCTGACAGATATGTTCTATAGCCTCCGCTAAATGGAAAATTATTTTGTTTTTGTTTTTTACACATAAAACAATTTTTGGTTTTCCCAAATGCGTCATGCGTATCATTGAAAGTGAAGAGAGCAAAGTAAAATTCCCCAAATATTTCCTCACATATTGTATTTCCTCCAAATTTTCCCAACGACTGATTTTTCCCCAAATATGCGAAAAAATCTCTAAATCTAGCAGGCCTGCATATGTCATTCCATGCCTACGTGGGATATTTTTAAAACCTAATCGGTATATTACTTGTTATGAAAGGCGTGTGGCTATTTTAGCTTAGGTTGGGTTTTTTATTGGCGCAAACAAACTGAAGAAATTTTTAAAAAAACCTGGTTTATTTAATGACCCAAAATAATTACCGAGATTTTGCTTTTCTGACATCCTATTTTGTTATTTTTAAATTATAACTATTTAATTTATGGCCAATAAATATAAACTTTTAATTATTATTTGGATTTAAATTATAAATCATAGTATCACCGCATTTATTGCCCATTTATAATCGATAATCGGATACGATTACAAATCAAGCCAAAAATTGCATGCAATAAATATTAAGATGAAAAATAGATACATTAATAGTTGAGGAATTTTCCACCCATTTTTTTGCAGGAGTTAATTTTGACAGTCAAAGCATACCAGCATATTCCGTATTCTAAAGAAATAAATTCTGATTGACTTAATCAAAATAATTTTTATTCATAAAATCTTAATTGGGCCCACTCACGACAAATTTGCATTTTAAACGTTTCGCGACGTTTTATCAAAAACTCTTCATTCTGTCAAAAGTTATAAATGTCCAGGATAACCATATCTTAATTTGGGTAAATAAATAAAATACCTTTAATTTGGATCCAAAACTGAAAACATTTAATTTGCATACATATAAAATATTTGGAAGTACGTTAATTAACACACAGTGTGTGGGAGAATTTTATGATCTTGCTGTTTTTATTGTGTATAAAAGGCTGGCAATTATACAGTGTCGTGCGATTTGAAAAAAGTAACAATACACAATGAGTCTGTTTGGGAATTTTTTATATTTCTTATTTGCTTGTTAACAACAGACAGCTAGAAGACTGCTCGTGTGCAGCCTGTCTCGAAGAAAGGTTCAAAGTGCCTTCCATTTAATTAAAGACCTATCTTTCTTCTCTCTGTTGTCAGCAAAGTTGTGGAGAAAATCAACTTGCAAATTCTAAAATATATAATATGGAACCAAATCATCCATGACAGACAGTACGGATTTCGTCACCAAAGATCAACAGCTAATCTTCTTACCTTTATCACACATAGCTGGAACAAGTCTCTTGAATTTCGTGGCGCATCCCAGATTGTTCTTCTTGATATTTCCAAGGCCTTTGACCAAGTATGACATGCCGCACTCCTCAACAAACTACGTTCTTACGGTCTTCCTACCAAACTATGTGCCTGGATCGGCAGCTTCCTCTCTAATCGGCGCATATCTGTCTTGGTGAACGGTGACTCATAACTTCCATCCTAGAGTTCAATTTATGATAAAACTCAGCGTTTCGACAGATGACATCGACAGCTGATATTGGCTCCTTCGAGAATTCCCTAGATCAGTAGTGGGATGGTTGTGGGCCTTATCAAGCTGACACGACAGGTCGCGTCCTTTTATTTTGGTATTTTGTGTTTGTGATGTTGGTGTTTCTGTGGGTGTTTTTTTGTATAGTGTGTGATTTAAACATTTTACTTTTGGACTTTATATATTTCATAAACTAGATTTTCTTGATGTTTATTGTTTAAGTTGAACGGTGAGTACAAGTCCGGTCCTGTCTTTTAGCCAACCTCTAAACGTAAAACAGACTTGGTGCCATCATCGACAAGTGACCAAGTTAGCTGAAAAGTCTCATAGAATCTCGTGTACGCGAGTCAAGATATTCAAGGTCAAAAGTCACAAAAATCGGTTTTTGTAAATATCTTGTTTCCTTTGCGCTAAATGACTTTTATAGTTATTATTAGAAAACGTGTAGAGCATACATTTCTCTACATATTTGGTCTTAAGCCATATTTTATACAATCAACCGTTCTTGAGATAGAGCGGGAAGAGTGGGGAGCGCTCAGCCGTATGCATGATAACGCTAGGCAACTGTAGAATCCCGTACGTAGTACAATTTATAAAGTTAATTATTTACTAAAAATATTATAATTAATAACAAACCTTAGTTATTTACTAATAAATAAATGATATTTATAAATGTTAATCATAAATAAACCATCCATTTAATTATTATATATAGTTATATAAAGCTTCGACAAATATCCTTGTTCCAAAAGACATATTTTATTTTTGCACGCATTCAGTGGATGTGACACAACATATGCGCTTTTTAAAAAAGGAAAACTGTCAATTATCAAAATGAAAATATTAAAGAAATTCAAAGGAAGGCGAGAAATGAAGGAAGAAATCTGAACGAAAATGATGCTGAAAATATTATAAACACACTTCAGAGGCAGAGAAGAATGTATGAAAAGTGCGAAGAATAAAATTTCTTTTGATATTTATTCGCCAGTCTTAACATTTATCTGTTTATGTTATAATTCATTTGTTATTGTTTATAATCACTGGTTATTGCTTTCAAATATTAAGAACTAATAAAAATCAACAGTTATTGTTCAATATAACTCATTTTGCATAAAAATATAATTATAAATTCACGGTGGCTAAAGTATTATTGTCAACCTTGATATTAACTTTGACTTACCTATGAAGAAAATTTAAAAAGGTAGCAGGTATTTCGTTCGCAACCTGGACAGTTACGTTTAAAGTATATTTATGCCAAATATTTTTTAATTTGAAATATTTCAGAAACGATTGAAAAACCGCATAGGGTATGTTATACAAAATATGTCTAGAACTTCTCCTAGAATCCAAAAATATGATAAAATCATACCATCCAATTTAAAATAAGCGAGAAAATCGATGTTTTATACTATATTTCTTTTGTTCAATGCTCAATAATTGTTTTGCTGATAAGATATATGAATAATCCATAAAAATCCCCAAAACTCTCATATTTAACATTTTTTCCCATCTTTAAAAATAAAAAAGTTATCAGGCCTGTTCACTTTTATATTATATAACATTTTTGTACAGTTCCTGTTCAGTTTTACCAATAACTTGACGAATGTTATGCTTCAGGTCATTCATCGTCTGCGAATTGTTAAAATAGACCTTGTTCTTAAGGCTTACGAAAGCTCTACAAGAAAAAATTGAAGGGGGATAGATCGCATGACCTTGCAGGCCTCTGAATATCACCATTTCGAGAAATGACGCGGCCAGGAAATCATGTCCGCAACAAATCCATAGTTTCCCTCGCCGTGTGACACGTGGCACCATCTTGTTGAAAGAACACACTGTTAAAGTGCATATTATAATAACGATAATAATTATTTTACTGTGTCATTTCACAAAAGGACAAAATACACTCATGAGCTATTAAAAATTTTGACGTAAAAAAATTGTATTACCAAAACTAACTCTAAATTATAAATAAGTACAAACACACTAAGCTGATTCTAGACCAAATTAAATATTTAAAGGAACAAAGGTACTAAAAAGCCCTAAAAAGCCCGAAGTCGATGCCGGTGGCGCAAAGAGAAAAAGCATCATCCGACATTGCACGACATATTTTGCTTTTGAGATTAACGCGCGAGTCAGGATATTTAGCAAGAAGGCTGTTGGCTATGAGTGGTGCATGATACAAACCTAAAAGAACTGGTGCGATACTTAGACACCTCAAATGTTCTCAGTATGTCGCTCAGATCCCTATGATGAATACACCCTCTTGGAGTTAATTTGTTGTGTAGATATTTAGGTTACTTGTGAGCGAGAATTTTCTTAACAAAACATACTTACAAAGTGTATAAATCTACTTTCTATGAGCTTTAGCATATTTAGATCACGGATGAAAGGAGTGATATGTGAGAAGCGTGAAACATCCATGATAAAACGGACAGCTTGGTTTTGCATATTTTGAAGGCGATTCTTATTTTCGACTGTTGAACAAGGGCCATATACGACATCCATATAGTTGAAATGAGATAAGACAAGGGATACAGCTAAAGTTTTCCTTATGTTCGTGTCTAGCATCTATTTAAATGGAAAAAGTTTTTTAAGCCTAAGATAGATTTTTTGCAGATTTGATTGGCATGGCTGTTAAATTTTAATTGATCATCGATATAAAGGCCCAAATTTTTAACACAGTCGGTTTCGACAATTAGCTGGTGATCTATTTTGATTTCAAATGAGCCAATATTTTCCTTATTCTTAATGGTACAAATACGTTCATATTTTGAAGGATTCAGAAGAAGACTATTTTGATCTGCCCACATCCTAATTTGTTCTAGATCACTATTAATCTTATTACACGCGTCCTGCCTATCACCCACATCAAACTCAAGTAGCAATTAGATATCATCAGCATACAACTGAAAGCTGCAAAACCTCATAACATTCCAAAGATCCGCTATGCCGAGCAAAAAGAGCAAGGGACCAAGAATCGGCCCCTGAGGGACGCCAGAACTCAGAGACCTAAAAGAAGGGGACAAAACCGACCGAGGAGCCGCAATAATAATTGTTCTCTGAGATCTGTGAATTATTATCTAATTGGGACCATAAAAAGTTTTTTAACATATTGCAGTACCTAGCGTTCGTCATCAACATTAACTCTCTCACCATCGTCATTTTCACGAAAAAATGACCCTATAATACCTCTAGCCCACAATGCACACCACACAATTACTAACAGAGGATGTGAAGGTTTTTCTTCAATCAATTGTGGATTTTCCCAAATCTTCCCGAAATCCTACAATTTTGCTTGTTCACATAACCGCCGAAGTGGAAATGAGCTTCGTCGGAAAATGTCATTTTATTGCAAAATTCTGCATTTTGTTCCAACTTCTTCTAAGAAAAAATTAGCTAAAGTTTTTCCGTCGTAAAACGATCCATAATTAAATTGCCGAGTCTCTAAATGACACATGCAAAATATAAAATTTCTAGGTTAAGTTGTTAAAAAATGGCGCCAAATTTAAATCCTGAAGTACGCGGTAACGCACTAAGTTGGACAAGGGATTTTCTAACGCAAAGGTCTCAAAGGGTTGTATTGAAGCAGCACCATAAATTATATTCCTCCACTACAAAAATGGTAACTAGTGGAGTGCCGCAAGGCAGTTTACTAGGGCCTTTTTTTATTTATAATCTTCATCAATGACATTGACTCGGATGGCTTTAAAGATCATTTATATTTCCTTATTTGCCGATGATACTGCGGTGGGTAGCGCAGGACCTACGGCTGAGGACCTTAGTGCCTGTGTTGCAGTTTCCCTAGTGCAGGGATATTGCGAGAGAAATGACTTGATTCTGAATGAAGGTAAGCCCTTGTCTTAAAGATTTGAATAAGAGCTTATTAGTTAAATTGAATAATCAAACCATTAAGCAGTCGTGTGTGGCCAAGTTTCTGGGAGTCTTCATTGACTCAAAATTGTCATGGAATCAACAGGTGGATTTTGTTCTGAAAAAACTTGCTGTCTACTGTTTAGTCATTTGGCAATAAAATTGACATAAATCTTCCAAAATTATATTATTTTTCATACGTCCACTCTTGCCTGAGCTACGGAGTTTTGGTTTGGGGAAACAGCACTAGGGCAAATGAAATTTTTATTCAACAAAAAAGAATTATAAGAACCACGATGTTTAAAAAACATACTTTTTCAGACTTTCCATTCTTTGTTTATATTAAATTATTTAATGTACGCAAAAACTAATTTGGACACATTTACGCGGACGCGGGAATCAGTAAACAATATTACTTTAGACGAAATTTGAATATTGATGTGCCTCAGCATAGATTGTCGAGTGTAGCCAACAGTCCCTTGGTCTTACCAATTAAATTATTTAATAAATTACCAATGGAGATTAAGCGGTTGAGTCACCAAAAAAAATTTAGCTTGACTGTGACGGGTATTTTAATAGAAATGTTTCTTATTCTGTCACAGAGTACTTATATAAATTATAAATTTTAAACAACTAGAATATTTTAACAAAATATTATTTTCTTCTTGATAAAAAATAAACTGTTAGGAATGTGTTTCTATGGCTGTGTTTCTATGACTGTACATTATGTGTGTCTTAGAATAGTGATGCTTGTCCTACTATTTTTATTGTCTATTTACTTTATTAATGTATTATTGCAAGACTATCTATATTATTGTACCATATCCCACACTTAAGGTGTAAGTCCTAGGGGAAATAAAGGTTTTTTATTTATTTATTTTATTTACCTATTGGGACACCCTGTATTTTCTAAATCGCCCAACTACCATAAGATGTTGATTTAACATCCGAGCCAAAAATTTTGTAAAAAGTAGTTGATGTTTGTACGCCAATGAGCACAGGTTCAGTCAGGGTGAGGATTTAAAACTTCCGTTTTATAGCCCCCTTATAAAAAGTTTTATTGACCAACACTTTATTTTTCTTATTTAGTGACAAAACCGGCCTGTCAGTTCAAGCAGGATTAAGATATAATCGCTTCTCACTTCACATGATCGGAAAATATTTATTTGTAGTGGAGATCGGAGTGATAATTTAGATAATTGAATATTATGTAGCAAGTGTGATAAAGACATTTTTACCGCACATATGTGAAACTAGCAAATAGAGCTAAGAACAAGTTTTGCAATTAGATGAGTGCTGTACAGACGCAAAATTTGCAGTGCAAAATGACATCGGTCGTCGAATTTAACAGATACACCGCAATCTTAAAGTTTTCTAAATAACAGCACCCTGATTTCAATCTCATCACTGAACTGCTTTTTCTGACCGCATTCAAAAATACAATATCTATCTATATGCAGTGCGCGTCTAAAGTCCCCACCCACTCTGTTTACTTTTGGTTAACAAATGTTAGAAAAGTAAAATTTTGGTACGTTATATAACAACTACAAAACTATTTTATAAGCGAACCTTACACGGCCAATAGAATAATATTGATATCAATCCATACTGACAATATTTCAACAATCCACTTCAATATCTGTGTAGCACACCCTAGACGATCAGTATTACTGACAGTATGCCCTTTACTCGCTGATGTTGATGCCTGATATTCGGAAATTCTAATTCGCGTCACTTCAATCCATCAATCCATCAAACCATCAATACTACACCTTACACGGTCAATATTTTTATCAATATAATAAGATACTGTCAATATTGTTGGCCGTGGAAGATGAGCTTTATGCGTAAATTCGTGAGCCAGTTTTCAAAGATGGCGGCAGGGATTTATTGCAATTTTTAAATGACAGGTTGGGTCGAGTGATACCTCGTTAGAAAGCCCTTTTCAATCTACAAAAAATGATCCCAAAGTTGTAGAACATTTTATTCATTACGTTTAAAATGCCGGCCACTTTTGTACAGGGTGTCCAGTTTTCGACACTTTTGCAGGCGGTTATCTTTAAAGATAGAGAGCTGCGGTTTTCGCAATACTGTGCTACTTTTTTGTGAAACGTGTGATGCTATAAACAGAATTTTCATAGCCCCCTTCGTTTCGTAGATACAGGGTGATATTGAAAATGTGTCATTTTCAAGCACCCCTTGTATCTCAGTTGCCTTTTAACTTATCCGTAAGATAAAAACTGACCATTATATAGTTTTTTGCGTAGAATCCAGTGGCGTAGTGAATGTTTTTCTAGAAGGAACAAATTTGAAGATGACCAAAGTTTTATTTTTTTAAATTAATAATAGACATAAAATCGTATTACCTCTTAAAAATAGTTCGGCGCCATCGTGCAATTTTTCATTCGATTCAATATAGCAAACTTACATTTCATACTTTTCAAAGTTCTGATAAACTCTCATTTCAACCATTTTTAAACGAAAAATACAGTAATAAATAACAAGTAGGGGTTTTGAGAACAATAATTTGTTTAAATGATCTGTTACTAATTTTGACAAGCGGCCTGACTAGCAGCCATGAAATGACACTATTATGTTAATTTCTTTCAAATCATTATATCACAGCCTACTATGAAATATTATACCCTTTTTTTTTAATTGTAAAATTCGAAAGTTATTCCAAAAGATATATACCAACGATTATATATTTTTGAAAAGCTTCGAATGAAATAAAAATATACAGGGTACCCATTTAAAAAAAATCAACTTTGGTTTTTATCTTCAAATTCGTTCCTTCTAGAAAAAACCTGACTTCGCCACTGAATTCTACGCAAAAAACTATATAATGGTCAATTTTTGTCCTACCGATAAGTTAAAAGGCAACTGAGATACATGGGGTGCTTGAAAATGAAGGGGGCTATAAATATTCTGTTTATAGCATCATACGTTTCACAAAAAAGTAGCACAGTATTGCGAAAACCGCAGCTCTCTATCTTTAAAGATAACCGCCTGCAAAAGTGTCGAAAACTGGACACCCTGTACAAAAATGGCCGGCATTTTAAACTTAATGAATAACATGTTCTACAACTAAAATGTATACTATGTATCTACATGTATATATAATGGTGGACAAACAAACTTTTAAACCACAAACCAGTAAACCCACCAAGGGAGACCGGCTTTTCGGTGTATTCGAGTGTCAGTCTATATTCTTTATAGTCTGCTAATAGTCATATGTACACAAAGTTAAATCTAAAGCTGAGACATTCGCTGTTAAAATATATTGTTCCAAAAGAGGATTACGAGATGTCTCCTGATATGAAATAATATCCTGGTTGTCCGAAAAGTCTTAGTATTGGCAAATATCTTTGCTACTAGTAAAGATAGACACCAAAGTTTAGGTATATCTTATTGGTTAATACATCTATTTTTTATGTAATTTAATTTTTTCAACCTCGTTGACAGGCGATGCTAGGGAGTTAAGATCAAAAAGTTTAGTTGCAACCCTTAAAAATAAACATTTTACCGCAAACCCGAGGTCCGTATCTTAATTCGTTTTTTAAATGGCAAGATAAAACAAGTAAAAATTTAAGTACCTTTATTTCTCTTATTACTTTAAAAGTTGTTCAAAATGACCTCAATGAACTTCTTGGCAGTAATAAAGTCAAATTTGGATTTTGGAACTCACTTCTCACACTTTCGAGAATTGGCAGAGCCAAGGGCGTAGCCAGGATTTTGCGCAGGGGGGGGGGGCAGAATTAGGTGACCGGGAGGGCAGATTTTCTGGACCCCAAGGACGCAACGTAGTAGTACGTAGTCTAGTTTTTTTAGTTTTTTTGCAAAGAAATATAAAAAAAAACATTATTTAAAAAAATATATATTCATAGATAATGTATAGTATATAGTACATACGTATTATTATTGCAAATTAGAAACTCGAGTCAGTTAAAAAAGAAAATAATGAATACCTGCTAAAACAGAACATCGCTTAACAAAAAGAATGTATAAAATTTATCTACATTTTATTTTTGCGAAACATTTTATGAAAACAAATTATTTTGCAAAAAAAAACAATAAATTGTTTTCATAATAAGCCGGTAGAAGTTTGCGGTTTTATTTAAAATAAATTGAAATAAATTTAAAAAATTTGAAATTATGCTAAAATTGTCGATTATGGTGCAGGTATAGTATAGGATATTGTTAGGCCAATTTTGTAAGGAAAATTATATTACAATTTGATAATTATTTTATATCTGAGATCTGCGTGAACACAAACAGAGTGAACAGGAACAGCGCACGGCAGCCACCTTTAATTAAGTTATATAAATTTTAAATGTAAACTTAAAAAATATTTGCGTGGGGTAGGATTGGAAGAATGATTAATTTTAATCAAAATTTCTACCCATTTGTGCCAACTAGTATGTTCTCGTAATTTTTAATTCCTTTGGCTATTACAGTTATTGCTATTGTACTTGTTATTACAATTCTTTATTATTGTACTTTTATTTTTCTTTGGCACAAATAAATGAATTTATTATTATTATTATTATTATTAATTAACAGCAAAAGCTTTCTTACCACTTCACACGTTTGCGCCACATGCAGCAGTGCTGCCATTTCGGTACAATTGTACTGAATTCAGTACAAAGTGGCCAAATTCAGTACGTCAGTACTGATCTTGGAAAAACCACTAATTTTAGTACGAACTTTCAAAACGAAACTAAAACAAAATAAGCACAAAAAAATTTGAAAAATTATTGTGACTGAAAATATATTATGAATTAAGTTTAGTGGCTTTTCGATTGATGAAATTAGTGTGATACGAGTACTACTCTTTCTTGTACTTTGTGTCGTTAAAGAAAATATAAATTGCCTGAATATAACTACGATGGAGTACTGTAAACAAATATTAAAAAACAATACTTGTTTTTCATTGGAGGCTGCCGATGAATTGATCGATTGAAAAAAAAATCTGAGGAAATAAACTGATGGTAATACATAAAACTACTGATTTTTTAAAATTTGTAATTAACTAGTATACAAGTACCGATTGTACCTGTCTATTGGTATAAATTAAAACTTTTTATATAATGTTAATAATTTAATACTATTTTTTATTTTTGAAAAAAAAACAGTGTTTTATTTAACCACCCTCAATGATTTTAAACTGCAGAGAAAGCTATTTTAAATGTTTTAAATTCTTAAACGTTTCGATTTTTAAATCTTCTGCCCTACATTCAGTACGCTTTGAAAAACAGCTGCGACAGCACTGACCGGCAGGCACCGCAGCTGACTGCTGATTTAGGAATAAGACGTACGGGAAATCTGAATGGCACATTGGTAAATCTTGGCTTTTTGCTCGTGCCAGGGGGGGGCACGTGCCCCCCTGCCCTCCCTTGGCTACGCCCTTGGGCAGAGCATGTATGAAACAAAAAATGTTGATTATGAACCAAAAAATGCTAATTATGAATGAATGTCGAAGGACAATGGTTTTAAGGTGTTTCAAAATAATAATTATTTATTCTACTTACCACTTTCATTGTCTTACCCCGATCTCCCCGATAATAACTTTAAGGAGTTACTTCATTCTTAATTACCTGAACGCATAAATTACCGCATGCCTGTTTGAAGGGCTTATAAAACTAAAAGAATTTATTAACGACAAAATGCTAACTGTACAAAGTATTATATTTTTTAATCTTTTAAAATATTCATAGTCCCTAATACCTTAATACCGTATTATTGTAAATCCAACTTTTTACCAAGTATAAATTGTTGTATTTAATGGAAAATAACATGTACGAACCAGTTTTTGAAGAACACGGAGCCAAACGAACCCTATTCGTCTCCAAATAATGTATGCCCACGATATTTTGATGTAAGAAACAGTTTATATGGTACACAATGCGCTTGCAGGTTTTGTCAATATTGGTCCAATGAACGAAGGTCTTAAAAGGACCTTCGAGTTAAGGCCAACGCGCACTGTGGCGCGGCGAAGCGAAGCGCGGCGAGGCGAAGGCAGTGGAAGACTTTATATCTCATTGGTTTTAATGGAAATACGCTGATTTGTCGGAAGGGCGGCGAAGAGCGGCGCGGCGACCCATCTGGAATTGTTCGTCGAGAATAGTTTTCGCTTCGCTGCGCCGCGCTTCCGCTATGTGCGCTATAGCTGGCGACGAACAGGCATAGAAGTTTTGATATCGGCTTTCACGACTGGAGCCGACGAATCGCGAAATTACTATTAACACACAAACAACTTCAGCTCAGTCATTCCAGGCAACAATCTCCCAACGTCATTGACAAGATACCACGGAATCTTTTTCATCGTCCTCTTGTTCCATGACAGAAAATTTACAGAATGGATTGCAATATCTACTGCCTAACCCATCTGCACCTGTTTCGCACGAATAGCTTGTGATTCTATATTTTATTTTTTAATATATTTTTTCTATTAATTATTTTCGGGATAGTATTTTAATTTAATGTAATACAGAATAAAAATAAATTTTGATGTTATTATCTACCACTTTGCTTTTATGTTTGCAGAAAATTATTTTATTTGTTTGTAACTAAAAATTTATACCAAATATTAACCTATTAACACAGACAACCAATAAATTAAATTACCTTAAACAAACAGCTAATCGTTCTTCTGGTACTATAGCTCGACGAAAGGACAAGCGTCTACGCATAGCTCGTCACTTTTATTCCGTGCATGTTGAACGGTGGATCGGAGGGTACCTTAAGGTCGGAACAGGGTTAGCACCTGGTTAGGGTCCCTGACAAGTCTCTTTCCTCGCAGACGAAGAGGGATCGGTGTGCCAGGGTGTTGGTTGGGGTCCCTTCTTGGTGCATGTACGGAATAAAAATGACCGATCCCTCTTCGCCTGCGAGGAAAGAGACTTGTCAGGGCCCCTAACCAGATGCTAACCCTGTTCCGACCTTAGGGTGCCCTCCGATCTACCGTTCAATATGCACGGAATAAAAGTGATGAGCTATACGTAGACGCTTGTGACGAACAGTAGTATTTTGTTTTATTATTTCTGGTTTTAGCATTTCTAATAACTATAACTGTAACTGGAAGTACTGATAAAATTCACTTGGGTCGTTAATTAAGTCACGAAATAATGTATTAAATTCACCAACCCTGTATGTATCCACTTTTTCCTTCTTTTCTAATTTTTTTCTTCATCCTCACATAATAACAGTGAAACAATTATAGCATCTTCCTCTTCTGAATCCATCTTGATTACTGCCAATTTGTAAACTTCGACGACGAAACCGCTCTAAGGTGCGCGTTAAAAATAATTTATTCTCCGCGCCTCGCCACGTTTCGCCGCTCTTCGCAGCGCCTTAGTGCGCGTTGGCCTTTAGGCAAACAAGGAAAATAGGTATTTGCAAGAAAAAAAATGTTTATGTGTTAATACAGTTTAATTTTTCTCGTCTTAAATATACGTTTTTGCAGTCCTTTTTTTTGTCATTTACTGTCATATTGACAGAAACAGTAAGTTGATTTTACTTTAGTATCATTATCTTTTCTAGCAACCAAAGTACACTACCCGTATCTAGGCCAGTAAGTGAAACTTACCACACTAGCAGGCGCGGCCCGTGAAATTTTAAAGCTGTGTAATTATCTCTTGTGCTACTTATGGGACCCATGTCAAGTTCAGGTTTTTTAATAGTGAGTCTACTAGGAATGTTTTGGTAAAGAAAAACTACCACCACTACGCGTTTGACGTGTTAGTTAAACTGGGTAGGTAGGGGAACAATGCCTTCTTTTTCGGAACAAAAAGACTGTTTAATTTTATAGACAAGAAAGTTCAATAATCTAAAATAATATTTGTATTAATCGGTTAAAATGGGTAGTGAAACAATATTTTGGTGGAAATAAAACTGTGGGTTGATTTTACAATTTTATTTGATATTTTACTGATACAGTAAAATTAGGGACCGGATTTCAATATTACATGACGCGAAAATCGGGGTCGGACTCAGGTAATTGATAGAAAATAAATGAAATGAAATTAATATTAGATGTTGTCAGTTTGTATTTATGAATTATGGCTCCTATAAAATAAGAAGAATATGTTTTAAGTGCCCGCTTTTATGAAATAAACATTACTTTTAAAATATTTTTAGCTAACAATGTTTTTTATCTTTGGACAGCCCACGAAGGTCTAAACCTCAGTACTCTATGTACCGTGGGTTTACTAGAAGCAGTGGCATAACTATGTGCGCCACCCCCCCCCCCCCCCCCCCCCGCAGATTTCTGAAAGCTATTTTGCACCCGTCTTGATCCATCGTATTGAGGGGAGACTTGAGGGCCCCCTGATTTTGATGCCGCCCCCGCAACGCAGGGCTTGCGGGGGTGTTATTTACGCCACTGACTAGAAGTGTCCGACTAACACATCCCGAGCTGGAAACATCCGTATTGATATCACCAGCCCTTGAAGCGGATGTGTGGGATGGTGCCTCCTCGGATGAGGACGAAACCAATTGGTTGACAAATGAAGTTTAATCCATTATTTAACCGTCAACCGTGACCATGACTACTAGCCGGCCGAAAACGATGATTGTGCGGAAATGGCAATCCCGCCCTTTTTGAGATTTTTAATTACAGGTACAGAAAGATTTTTTACAGTTGTGTGACAATTTTGCGAAGGTAATAAAGCGTTGTGTTATAATTATTAACGTGTAGTAGTAAGAAATGAAATTTTTACCCTTATATTATTGTGAAAGTTGTATTAGGACTGGACGGTATAAGACATAATTGTATTGGAAATGTAACTAATGCATACTGTTTATAAATTACGTTGTAGCAGTTCAGGGATTGCCGTAGTTCTTAACCTGTGTTACTTTACCAATGGTTTAAATAATACTGGTGAATAAAAAAATTGTTATCGGTACAAAATAATTCTTAGCAGAACTGCATTATTAGATCATTTCCCTCAATGTAGGTAGAACATCCCATTTCTTTCTCTCATCCATACCTGCTGGAGCAAATTATCTGCAAATGTTTTCCTTCCCCTCCCAACATCGAATCCTTTAAATCGCGTGTCAGTAGATTACATTTCCCTTCTCTTCAGACGCCCACGGTACGTTAGTACTGAAACTTGAAGTCTACGTGGGCTGTATCAGATACTTAACTAAAACAGGCGAGATAAGTGGTTCTTATAATAATAATAATAATATAATAATAAAGATGTTTATTTATGCCAATAAAAACAATGTAAAATATAAATATAAAATTGATAAAAATAAAAAAAGAAAACCAAAAAATGACAGTAGTATACTAGTTGGCATAAATGGGTAGGATTTTGATTTATAAGAAATCATTCTTCCAATCCTACCCCTACTAAATAATTTTTTATATTATTTTTAAAAGTTATATAGCTTAAGCCCCTTAGACTAGGAGGAATAGTATTAAAAATTACAGAAGATGTATATTTAAACGAAGACTTATATTTTTCAGTATGATGTTTAGGTATTTCTATTGTGTTCTGATTTCTAGTATTAACATTATGAATATTATTCCTGAATTCAATTTTTTCAAATAAATATCTAGGTTTCTGAGTTACAATTATTTTATATATAAAACAGAATAAGTGGATTTCGCGTCTTTTTTCTAATTTAATTATATTATGTTTGTTAAAGGTAGGTGATACGTGATCATATTTTTTTAGTCCTATTGAAAAACGAACACAGTTATTTTGAAGAATTTGTAATTTCTGTTTATCTTCGTTACTGATATTTTTGTGATAAATTATATCACAATAATCTAAACCACTTAGAATAAATGAATCAACCAGCCTAAGTTTAGTATCGGTATTTAAGTAGTCCTTAAAATTATATAAAATTCTTAGTTTGTAGTATGCTTTTTTAATTATATTTTTTATATGTTCATTAAAATTTAAATACTGATCAAAAATTACTCCAAGATTTTTACTATATTCGATTGAAGTTATCTTAAAATTATTGTTAAGAACCATTTTGAAATCAGAATTATTTTTTATTTTAGTGATTAGTGTTTAGGACCAGTTAAAATTAAGTTAGTTTTATTTTC
Source organism: Philopedon plagiatum (assembly GCA_963971165.1). Taxonomy (NCBI): domain Eukaryota; kingdom Metazoa; phylum Arthropoda; class Insecta; order Coleoptera; family Curculionidae; genus Philopedon; species Philopedon plagiatum. The sequence continues at coordinate 4,690,816 of OZ020194.1, forward strand.
ATTTATTTTTAATCCATGATCAGTTATAGTTTTTGAAATATTTAAAAGATCCTTATTGATTAAAGAAATACTATTTTTTAAATCTGTGTATTTGATTGAGTGGTATATTTGAGTATCATCTGCAAAAGCTAAAAGATTGCCGTGTTTAATTGATAAATGAAAATCAAAAGTGTATATAATAAATAATAAAGGGCCTAATACTGATCCTTGTGGAACACCTCTAGAAATTGGCAGTGAATTTGAAATGTCACAAATGTATTCGTTTGCAATTTTTGTCACTTGCTTTCTGTCAGATAAATAATGTTTGAACCACTGACAAGATTTTTGACTAAAACCTATATATTTAAGCTTTGCTAATAACATTTCATGATTTAGAGAATCGAAGGCTTTAGCCAAATCGAGAAAGACTATATTAGTAGCAAAACCTGAATCCCAATTTTCTAAAATATCATCTTTAAGTTTACAGAGAAAAGTAGAAGTACTAAAATTTTCTCTATAACCTGATTGGTTGTCTGGTAAAATATCATATTTTTTTAAATACTCTATTACTTGGTCAAAAACTATACGTTCTAAAATTTTAGATATTATAGAAAGTAGAGAAATGGGTCTAAAATCATCTACATTTTCTGCGTTGTGAATTTTAGGAATCGGTATAACTAAACTAGTTTTCCAGATATTAGAAAAATAATTATTTAAAATAGAACAATTTATTATATGTTTAATAGTATTTAAAAAATTATTACTTATACACAGATTTAACATGCGTAAAGTAATACCATCTGTTCCACATGATTCTGTTTTAAGTTTTGATAGTATTTTAACAATATCATAATTCGACATTGGTTTTAAATTTAGAAACACATTTTCATCAATTTTAGAAAACTTATTAGTCAAATAAAAAGATAGTCAATTTTGATTTGTAGATCCATTTTTTACATAATTTATAAAATGATTATTTAGTACCTGTGCACAAGGATATTCATTTACTGATTTAGATTCTTTTAAATTAATATTAAATTTTTTCAAGTTTTTCCAAAAAAGTGTCGGATTATTTGGATTTATATTATTCTTTATAAATGCTTGCTTTTCTTTCTTTATAAATTTAGATAGAAAGTTTCTTATTTCTACATAATCTTTCCAATTTGATTCAGATTTATTTTTACAATATTTTTTGAAAGGTTTTTTTTTTTTAATTTTGCAAAATTTTTTATATTTGAATTAATCCATGAATTTGTTTTTTTATTTTTATTTATTTGAACTGGTGCATGTTTGTTAAATAAATTTAGGATATTATTGTTAAATATTTCAATTTTAGTATCAAAATTATTAATGTTTTCAATTGCATTCCAATCAATTTGCGCTAAATCTTCATTAAATAAATCAAAATTAATATTTTTAAAATTTCTGTAGTACCTTAATGAACTAGGAGATTTATTTTCTAATAAAAGTTTACAAAATACCATTGAATGGTCAGTTAGAGAAATTCCCGAAGAATTTTTTATTAATTGTGTTTCGAATATACCAGAATCTGTGATATTGATATTTTCTATGCAAAAATTGAGAATAAATTCTCTAACCACCTGAAAATTCCTTATACAATAAGGATTTCAACAAATAATGGTAAAACAGCTATTCTCCGGGCTATATGCCCCTCCGAGCGCTGAATTACATACCAAAATTTGCCGTATTTTCTTCTAACACAGTTAGATAAGAAAATACTGTTTCAAATGCAAGAAACTACCAGGAAGAAGGAAGCTTTTTCTTTAGTTAGAATGTCGTCACCTGCAGACCGGTTTCGAACTCGTTGGTTCTCATCAGTACAGGATAGACGAACATACCAACCTTCCGAAAAAGTAATCCCTTAAAGCTACAACTGTCGTACTGCATAAGCAGTGAGACACAGGCAGCGCCATCTATTAGCAGTTTCAAGCAGTCAGAGTTGAGTTTACCGTAAGGTAAAATTATCAAACGTATGAATGAAAGTCTACTTGTCAGGGGTACATATAAATATGCAAAAATTGAGAATAAATTCTCTAACCACCGGAGGGGCATATAGCCCGGAGAATAGCTGTTTTACCATTATTTGTTGAAATCCTTATTGTATAAGGAATTTTCAGGTGGTTAGAGAATTTATTCTCAATTTTTGCATATTTATATGTACCCCTGACAAGTAGACTTTCATTCATACGTTTGATAATTTTACCTTACGGTAAACTCAACTCTGACTGCTTGAAACTGCTAATAGATGGCGCTGCCTGTGTCTCACTGCTTATGCAGTACGACAGTTGTAGCTTTAAGGGATTACTTTTTCGGAAGGTTGGTATGTTCGTCTATCCTGTACTGATGAGAACCAACGAGTTCGAAACCGGTCTGCAGGTGACGACATTCTAACTAAAGAAAAAGCTTCCTTCTTCCTGGTAGTTTCTTGCATTTGAAACAGTATTTTCTTATCTAACTGTGTTAGAAGAAAATACGGCAAATTTTGGTATGTAATTCAGCGCTCGGAGGGGCATATAGCCCGGAGAATAGCTGTTTTACCATTATTTGTTGAAATCCTTATTGTATAAGGAATTTTCAGGTGGTTAGAGAATTTATTCTCAATTTTTGCATATTTATATGTACCCCTGACAAGTAGACTTTCATTCATACGATTGATATTTTCATCAATATAAAGATGGTCAATTATTTTTGGTGACGTTTCTTTTCTTGTAGGCTCTGAAATAATTTGTTTCAAACTGAAAGTGGCAAATAAATTTTCAAGAAGATAACCATCTTGATTTTTATTGTACAGATCAACATTAAAATCACCTGTTATGATCAGTCTATCAACCGATAAGTAAACTTGTGGAATTACCTGGTTAAGAATAAGAAATGAATTGAAACTAATGTTTGGTGGTTTATAAATGATTCCAAAGCCTACTTTTTTCTTATTAATTAGAATATTAAGCCAAAATGTTTCCAAAGGTCTTGTGTCAAGAACAGTTATTACTTTGACTTGTAAATAATTTTTAACGTAAACGCTAATTCCACCACCTTTAGTATTCCTATCCAATCTAAAAAACTTATAGCCAAAAATCTCAAAATAAGTAGATGAATCATTATGATTTAACCAAGATTCAGTTACAGCTAAAATATCAGGATTTATATCTAAAACAAATTCTTTAAATTCAAAAAAAGAAGATTTTAATGATCGTATATTAATTCCACCACCTTTAGTATTCCTATCCAATCTAAGAAACTTATAGCCAAAAATCTCAAAATAAGTAGATGAATCATTATGATTTAACCAAGATTCAGTTACAGCTAAAATATCAGGATTTATATCTAAAACAAATTCTTTAAATTCAAAAAAAGAAGATTTTAATGATCGTATATTAATTCCACCACCTTTAGTATTCCTATCCAATCTAAAAAACTTATAGCCAAAAATCTCAAAATAAGTAGATGAATCATTATGATTTAACCAAGATTCAGTTACAGCTAAAATATCAGGATTTATATCTAAAACAAATTCTTTAAATTCAAAAAAAGAAGATTTTAATGATCGTATATTAACGTGTGCCACCAGTATACTACCGTCATTATTTAGTTTTTTTGTACTAGGATTAGATCTGCTTGTTTCTTGAAAATTTTTCTTTGGAGGAAAATATTGGTTAACGTAAATGCCCATTGGCCAAACATCTTCACGCAAGAATTCATCCTTCATTAGGATTGGTATACCGATTTTGTACGCATTTGAGTATGTATTCTTTGTTGAAACTCTTTCGCAACTGTATTCAATGTTTTTCTGTTGTTTCAGATAATTCATAATATCAGTTTCCGTTGTTGTTTTAGAGTAACCAGACGTATACATCCAAAATTTCTTAGTAGACAATAAACAATTTGTCTTTTTTGAACCAAATATGGGTTTACTTTTTCTTTCTTCACTTCTTTTACCTGGCATTCTATTTATATTTAGATTTTTATTGCACTGTATATTTTCTCCTATATTTTGACTTAAAGTTGACAAATATATAATATATAATATCTAATGATTGTAGATAAAAGTATTTTAAATCTTCTCTGCGTTAGTTTCTGGTAGTAGTCCGATTATAATCCCGTGGTCTGTACTAAAATAATTAGTAAATTAATATTAAAAAAGCTACCAGTTTTATGACCAGTACAAAGTAACAAGGTTTCTTCATTGCCTTTGCGGCCAAGTCGACAATTTTCTTGCCTAGAACCATGTCTCTTTATAAATTTTATTTTTTACCGTTTCCTTAATTTATAGTTAGTCTGATGGTAGCTAAGATATAAATAATAAAAAGTTTTATGGCGTGTATAAAGCAACTGGTCATTAAAAATAATGAGAATTTTTACACGGAATGCCCGAACACACTGTTTCTTTAATTTTAGTATTTAAAATTCTTTCGAAAATTTATAGTTATTGAGTTTAGCGCTATTTGCATATTTCTGCCACCACATAACATCCCAAATAGTAAGGTAATTCCTGTACTTCCACTTCACACAAAGTTTTGTGGCGCCATTCTATAATCGTTTTCCTAACTTTTTAATCTTCATTAAAGAAAATCTCAAGTCGAAAACGTTTCCAGCAATCACATTCTGAACATCTATATTATGGTAATTAACTAAAATTTTTCTATATAAAATAATACATTGATTCCCAAAATAAGTGACGAACCCAAAATCTTCAACATGTTGTTTTACCTAAGACAGCCCACGTAGCTTAAGTACTAATGTACCGTGAAGAGAAGAACACGGGATTTGAGGGATTGAAGGTTGGCAGGGGAAGGGAAAACTTCTGCAGGCAATTTGTTCTATAATCTGGAGACCCTAGGTACGAATAAACGGAGAACTGGGATGTTCTAGGCTTTTGTTGCTGGACAGTAAAAAGATGCATTGTTGTTCTGTTAGGGTACGTGCATAACGGAGCTGTGATACTAGATTATAGCAGAGATGAGACATGAAAGAGTAGAGTATAAGTGCTGATGGGTGTGCACAATCGAGCTTTCAACATATAGCATTGAGCATTGAGTAGTAGATGTTTAGATGTCAGTCTCCTTTAAAATGTCACAAAGTGAGGACGATTACTTCTGTTCTGCAGCCACAAAATGGTTTATTTTAAATAGAAAAAGTAGGATTTCGATCAGAAAATAAATAAAAAAGTAATATTTCCACATCCATTTCAGGTTGGGTAATGAAGTTATGACACATATCAGCGCGCAGAGAATTGTGAGTTCTATTCTCCATATAACAAGCGAGTATAACAACACATACTAGATGTACATAAAACTTCGTAGTGCACGCTTGTATTTAAATATACGGCATATTTGTTCTATAAGCGCTGTTAAAACCAATCTATCATCTTTTCTATAATCTAGTATCACAGCTCCGTAATGCACGTACCCTTAGGAACAGCCAAGAAGGGAGGGGATTATAGCGGCTACTTGTTCAGAGCAAAATCCTTGGAAATATTGGTAGAAAAGAAATAAATCTCCAACAGCGCGGCGACGAGCAAGAAAATGGAGTTTTCTTGTAAGGACTGGGTCATTGATGAGTCGAATGACTCTCTTTTGAATAGAATTAAGAATGTTAAGTGTCGAAGGTGACGCCGCTCCCCAGATGTGGGAGCAGTACCTACTCTAGGTTAGGTCTAATTTGGGTTACATAGAGAGTGCGTGTTGGAAGGGGAGAACTAGTTTCTGGCTCAAAGAGAAAACCAAGCTTTTTAGCTGCTGATATGGCTATTGAAGTAATGTGTTTGTGCCAGCTGAGATCAGGTTCGAAAGCGATGCCAACAAGATCGAACGGTTTTGGCCATTCGTGTGGATGGGGTAAGTGTTGACGGATTTTTTGAGTGACAGGGAACAAGACAGGGTTTTGTAGGTACTGAACTTCTTTTTTGTTTTTATAGAGGATTAGGAATCTTCGTGAAACTTGCAAGAGAGTGGTCTTATGTGCCTGCTCACTCGGATTCATGCCCTTCAAGGGTCATGTCTATCGACTAAACCCTTCCCTCTTTGAGGCGTTGCAACAGGAATTCCTATCTGGAACTACCTGCTGGCCTTACTTCAAGATAATTCGCCCTAGGTTGGATGAATTGTCTCATCTTATGTCCTTTGCCATTTTGCATATTTCCGTCCAGTTCTCTTCCGAAGTTCCGAAGCAAGCATCTTGTCTATCAGGTTGTTTGGATTTATTTCGTCCGTTACTTGTTCTATCCTTTGCCGTTGCTCATTCCATCCTTTACAGTGGAGAGTGGAAAAAGGTATGTTCCGCGTCGTCTGTTCCGTCACAGTAAAGCCAAACGTCCGTCTCAGTCAGTTCAAACCGGCCCAGATAGGATTGGAATGCTCCAAGTCCCGTCAGTATCTGGGTAATATAGAAGTCGACCTCTCTATGCTTCCTTTCAAACCACGGTCTTATGTTTGGTATTAGTCTCTTTGTCCAGGTAGCCTTTTCGTCTTCCCTTTCCCAGTCCTTCTGCCATTTATTCAGCATATCGACGAATGACCTTTCCTTAGGAACATTTCCTATTTCAGTCTCTGTCCTGGGTTTTGCTGATACTCGTATGTCTATTGGCGGCATTCGAGGGACGACTATAGCCTGCCCAAGATATCTGCAACCGGCAAAAAAATTTAAAGAATACAAGCGAAGGCTTAAACAACGTTGCCAAATCTTTCTAAACTAGTTTTTAAAAGCTGTTTAATTTTTCGTTAATAAGATCTAAACTTTTCTTACCATATCTGGTTTACAAACAAATTTGCAACGTTGCTTAAGCCTTCCCTTAGATTCTTTAAATTCTTTTGCCGGTTGCAGATGTCTTGGGCAAACAGTACTAACGCTTTGGTCGAAGTGGTTCTACAGGGTTGTCCAAAAGGAATGGGACACAGAGCAACTTGCAAACCGCTGCGGTTTAACAACTAGCGCATGTCCAGGTTGTAAGAAATGCCAAAGGTCACTTGACACGATCCTTTCACCCTACCAGCTGTTTAGTATTTTTGATATATGGCTATGTCATTTTACCCATATATTTCATTTCGTCCATATCTCCCCTATATTTAAAGCAGATAAATGAAATAGAATCTGTTCTCATTCGTGGAAATAGGATAGTGTGATATATTGGCCTCCAACGAAAAGTGAGACGAGGACAGTAACAATACAGTGGGATGCTACTTCTGTTCCAGATCGATTTAAATGGACCAACTATTCCTGTATAGTAAAAGCACAAGGCATAACTCAGTTCTCTAGTGCATCACAAACGGCAGATTTATTATACCAAGAGCAGTCTTCAACTGAAGATGACGAAGATGCAGAAACAAATAAACAAACCAGTTTTAAAAGACCCTTAAAACCTAAGCTGTTCTTGGATATGCTGGCTCAGTTTCAATTTTCTTTATATAATATATTGATGAATATTTAAACCTTTTTGTTGATTTACTCATTTCCTTTAATTTTTGAGTTCTTAACCTTATGAAACCTTCGGATTATCGAAGATTTCCAAATGTGATTGATCGTTTAAGATTTTTTGTGAGCGTTTAATCTTGGTTAGGAACCGCACGGCTGTCAACCGGGCCAGGATATAACCTTTTTCTGTCAGAAACTTGACAGACCCAACCGGAAGTCCCCCTCCTTGGCCGCCATATACGATGCAGTCCGCAGGTGGATCTAGTAAAGTTTTTAAGAATCACTCCCGCCCAATCATCCCCGTTTTTCCCACGATCTCCAACCAGGACTCTTCCTCCTTCCCCGGGGAACTGAAAACCACGATTTCCCGCGTTCTCGCGCACTTCCCGTGAGAGAGATTGGTCACCAAAACCAACCTCCCCGGATGCATATTTCCGTTTCCTATTGGGCTAGCGCAACCGGGTGCGCTAATCGTACAGGTAAATTGGGGCCAAGCGAATCGGAGGGCACCCTAAGGTCGGAACAGGGTTAGCACCTGGTTAGGGGCTCTGACAAGTCTCTTTCCCCGCAGGCGAAGAGACTTGTCTGGGCCCCTAATCACCGGAAAAATGCCGTCGGAACAGGGTTAGCACCTGGTTAGGGGCCCTGACAAGTCACTTCGCCTGCGAGGAAAGAGACTTGTCAGGGCCCCTAACCATGTGCTAACCCTGTTCCGACCTTAGGGTGCCCTCCGATTCGCTTGGCCCCAATTTACTTGTACGATTAGCGCACCCGGTTGCGCTAGCCCAGTAGGAAACGGAAATATGCTCCCCGGATCACATGTTGCTCGACCGGCGGACGAACGAAAAGTCCTTATTTGACTTTAATGACAACCTTTGACAGACAGAAAAAAATAAGAAGCAATTTAGTTGGGCTTTACAATGTTGAACAACGTTCTTGTACTTAGGATTTTTCTCTGTAGCAACAGGCGATGTTTGGTGACGTTAAAATATGCTAACGAATTTTGACCTCGCTAATGGTCTTTCTTGGGGGACGTTTTAAGGGACAACTTAAATTTTCGATATTTAAAGTCGCGGTGCTAAACTAATACACATTAACGTAAATACGACGGTTATACAACGTCGGGTAGCGTAGGCCCTTTTTGTCAACCATTTTTAGAAGCAGAACAACGTTAAATGTTGTCAAAAATTAGTCGCAAGTCGGAGAATTACTAAAAAAATGTTACTTGGGCCCTGTCGCAGTACATCTTAAAATGATCTTGAAACTTGTCTGGAAAAATGAATGTTGGAGCGAAGAGTACTATCGTCACCGTAACTATGAATGGGATTGGTACTTGAACAGAGCAGGTCATTAATGTGAAGAAGAAATAGGATTGGTGCCAAGACCGAAGCTTGGGGTACGCCAGCGTTGATACAGTTTGACACCAAGACCGTAAGAAGGTAGTTTGTTGAGGAGTGCTGCATGCCATACTTGGTCAAAGGCCTTGGAAATAACAAGAGCAACAATCTGGAATTCGCCATGAAATTCGAGAGACTTGTTGTAGTTATGTGTGACAAAGGTAAGTAGATCAGCTGTGGATCTTTGGTTACGAAATTCGTACTGTCTGTCATAACTGACTATACGGTATCCATTTGGTTTTGAGAATGATGACAGAAAAAACAATTGAACAAGAATTAACCCTATTGGTCAGTTCCATGGACCGTTTACACCAGAACATATTTTAGTGATCACAATATTCATCTTTTCTTTCCTGATAATCACGGAGGAATCAGAGTTCTTTCTATCCGTGTTGGCGAAAGTGCATTAGACAAAGACAAATAAAAAAAGGATTTGTTCAAATTTTTATCGTACATTCTTTGCTTGCGGAAGTATTGCTGGTTATATACTTCGAAAGATAGTCATCGCAAAATTCTTTTTTTTTCCCGATAAAATCCCAGCGGAATCCGGTTTCTTTCTATCCTTGTTAGCAAAAGGGGCATTAGTAAAAGACAAATAAAAACGATGTTGTTGCCAATAAAAAAGAATAATCAAACATTTCATCACATGCGGCTTTGTTTGTGCGCAAGTATTTCTGGTTGCCTATAGTGAAACAGTGAAAGTTTAATCGGCGTTGTCATAAAAATAAATTTCTAACCTGACAAAATCAAAATACTTCCGTAAGTTTTATGATTTTATAGCAAAAGACCTTTGTTTTTACTGAACACAAACAGCATTTGCAAAAATCTCGTTTTTATTAAAAAAACAGTGTCAGCATAGCCACATTAACCTTATTATTTTATAGCATTTAAAATTGTTTCCTGCCCAAATAACAATACTATCTCTAACCAACAATTTGCACTAAAAGGATCGGAGGAAAAGTATTTAAATAAATAAAGGAAAAATTTCAAAAATGAGTAAATATTTTTATTAGGATAAGCAATGTATAAGGTTAAAAAATATTCCCTATTCTCCGATATATAATGAAAATGGATCTATAATATAGCCTACCTGCGAACAGTGATGTTTGTGTAAGTTAAAGACGCGATAAAAGTTGTTTAATCGATTATGCCAAGTAGTTTCACAATTTTTAACTGTAAATGTTGAGTCTTAGTTCCAGAAGGATAGATACACTTTTAATGACACTGTGACTTCAGCTTTAAACTGAAACCAAACGTTTCTAAAGCGCAATTTTCACTACTTTCTCAGTAACTAAAGAAATCTTCTGTAATGCCCACTATTCTCAACTTTATATCGGGTCGGCGTTCCTGTTACTTATTCCCATAACGCCCAGTCCAAGTAGTGTAAAGGAGAACAAATATGTACCTTGCTTAATATTTCAATAGTTGATAGTCCCAGATTCATATAGCACAGGAATTTAAGCTGCTAATACTTTATATAAACTTTTTAAGTATATTTTTATACTGAAAAAACAACTTATATCATGGGACAGACTTCAAATAATATGACATATTAATCTTTCACATAACCTAACTTTCTACCAGCTGTAAAAATTTTACGAGTGTGAGAGAGAAAGAAGACGACAGAGAAAAAAATGAGAGAGAAAGAACATGAGAGAGAGACATAATTGATCTCTTCGTTGTAAAATGGGTTTCTGTCATCATTCTCAAAACCAAATGGATACCGTATAGTAGTTAATGCAACTTACGTGTTACTGTTGACAAAAGAGTGTGTCATTATTATAATCATATCAGAGAAAAACCAAGACAGAGAGAAGAATATCTCGTACTGATTTCATTCATAAATACGATTTGCTTTCTATGACCTCCCAAGCGGCTTGACGCATTCGACTACCGACGTTTAAATAAAGCTACCACGGGCGTGCGTTGCAGATTTTGGGCTATTATAAAAAAATGCTGCAAAATAAAAAACACATATTATGTAAAACAACAATCAAAAGTTTAAAAGATTCTCCAAAAATGTAGCCACGCGTTGACAACAGAATAGCACGTCCGTATAAATGGTAGAAAGCACAGCGAGAGTGAGTATTGAGACGCAGCGCGCCGCACAGACTCTCTCTGCTTGCCGTGTTGCTACCGCACTGGCTATTGACGGGGTGCATTGTTTAGAATCCCACGCGCGAATCTCGGGGTGTTGCCGTTTCAAGGTCATGGCGTTGTCGAGCTGGCGGGAAGAAGAGATATTCTCTCTATCTTGGTTTTTCTCTGATCATATTATAAGTATATTTGTAGTATACTTTTCATATAGACACGGTATCAATAAAATTATGGACGAAATTATAAAGGATAAATAAATTGAAGATGTCTTTTATGCTGTTATACTTAAACGACACTACCGTTCTAGGTAAAAAGGTACTTTTATGTCTCCTTGAGGGAACATGTATTTTCACATTCCTATTTATGAGGATTGTGGATTCATTCCTAAGGCAAACATTACCGATTAAAAGATAATAAAAATTAAAACATGCGAAAAGTTTTCATTTTGCCTAGAAGTCACAGTTTTACTAGTGCTTACACGTTCTTTTTTTGCGATCTATTGGCCGTTAAGAATTCTGATTTTACTTCAAACAAATCATCATATTTAAAAGACATGATAATTTACCCCTACGGGTTGCTTGGGTCTGTTTCATGTAATTTTTTAAGAGAAGTACAACCTTATATTTCTTATTTGTTAACAGGAAATTGTTTCTCGTCTATTTCATTAATCTTCTTGATTACACAATTTTATACAACTGGATGTCAATCCGAGCACACTGTTTGATATTCTCATTCAAATTTACATATTCATATTTGGATATTATAGGGAATGTGAATAGTATATTATACAACAAGCTTTGAAAATGACTCTTGTCACACGAGTGAGATGTTTGTGGCAAGTCGAAGGAGTGTGAAAAGTACTTTAAAACATGTTGTACGTATTACATACTTGTTCTACAACTGCAACAGTGATATTTTGTGCTCAGATGTTAAATTTTTACCTACATACAATATTTCTCTTCAAACCGACAAAAAGCAGATTTTGGAATACTTCTGCGGCTTTTTCTGCTATTTCTGAAAGAGCAGATTCGAGATAATCTTCGTCGAGATTTTCACACATCATTTTTTTCATCATTTTTCCGAAATTTCACTTTTATTCTATATACAGCGTGCTATGGAAATGGTTACATATATTGACTCCTGGGATAGTCTACAGACATACCCAATACTTTTTTTCTCGAATCGAACATTTTAGAAATTTTCAAAAATACCCTAAAACCCGTCCATGTTCGACGCACCTGGCTGAGCGAGCACATGGCCCGACATAGCGCTTGACAGAAAATTGCGCGCGAAAACTTAAAACAATTGAATTTGTTGAAATGTGTTGAAATTACTTGTAGTTTTAGCCTCAATTCAATATTGTCTGTTAATTTTTTTAATTTTTCTTCCATGCACTCCCTAATTTTTTTATAAATCCTAATCGACGATGTTTTTAACGCCGGTTTTAGATTTGCCTAGTTCTTCATGAATTTCAGCATGCTAAGATGAATTCGTAAAAATTAAAATTAATTTTAACCTTACGTAGAAGTTAGGGGTATTTAGTAAATATGGTCTCAACTTTATGAAAATTTACACATTTACATGGAAAACTACTCATATGTAGAATGAACATAACATAAGTTTTACCATAGACTAAATAATACCTAGACGAACACTGCCATGCAACGAAAGGCGTGTCTCCCTGGAGACATTTGGTGGGTTTACAGGTTTATGGTTTAAAAGTTTGTTTGTCTACCATTATATAAATATGTATACTATGTATCTACATGTATATATAATGGTGGACAAACAAACTTTTAAACCATAAACCAGTAAACCCACCAAATGTCTCAAGGGAGACCGGCTCTTCGGTTTATTCGAGTGTCTGTCTATATTCTTTATAGTCTCTGGTTTTATATTTAGTGATCAAAAGTGTTATAAAAATTGCATTATTATACATATAGTACAAACTGCCAAGTTGCAGAATAGAAGGTCGTGTAGTTTTTAAAATATTTTTGCCAGCTGTATTTATATAAACTGAATTGGAAATTTTACCTCGCTTTACTTCCTGTTTAAGCCATTAACTTCTTTATTTATTTGTATTTTGGACTATTCTTTTAATAACAATGTGAAAACAATAACTGTTTGGCAAATAAAACCGAAATGTACATACATACTTTGAAGATTTATTATATAATTTATATTTTACATATTATTCTGTGTAGGGTTTATAAGTATTTGATTGTTAAAGACTATTATTGTTTTTTTTAGTTTGTTTTTTGTTCCTCTAAAATATAATTTAATCAGTAAAATCATCAGTTTATAGCTGGTTTTACTGAATACTTAATATTTTATTGTGTCATACGAAAAAAGAAAACAAATACTAGCTTGAAAATAAATTAATATATTAAACATCACTTTTAAACTACCCGCCATGAAAAAACGAGCTAGAGCGACATCTGGTGGTAGGATGCGTACTATTTTATTAATTTTTATTTGAATTTCGTGTTTCCAGATTTTATTGAGGAGTTAACATTTCTAACCTATAATATTTTCTTTGGGAAAAAGAAGCAATGCCATTAGTTGGATGAGAGATACGTTAAAATTTGAAATTTAATGTGCCGGCAATTGCCACTTATAATTAACACAACTTTTAAATATATTCATCGAAACTAACTTTATTAGGGCATCAGTAATTGGTGTTTTTTAAGGCATTAAACAATTAAAAAAGTTATAAATTAATAAATTCTCAGTTTTAACCGTCATAGTTCAAAATCCCATCCCCTCAGGCTATACGTGTATAATATTTATGACCAAATACTTAACAAAAATCATTATCTAAAACAAGTTATGCTCAATAACTTAAACCTCCTACTTAACTTTAACTGTCTTGAACAGTTTAATTTGTCCACACCTAAATTTATCGAAACCAATCATCATTTCTCTAGTGGCCAGTGGCATCATGGGTATGGGCATGGGTGAAAAAGAAATACTTCGTAATAGGTGTTAACATGTAAATTAATTCTTCCGATTTACGATGTTGTTTATTGGAAGAGAGGTTAAGAATGGTTTCGGTGGGAGTGGTGATGGAGATAGTACTGCGGATGTAAACTCGGGTCGTTGTAAGATTTCCGCCCTCCAAGTAAGAAGCATATACAATAGAGATCAGCGACTTTCTGGTCACTAGTATAACGGTGACAGTGACTACAAAGTCATCGCGATATTTTTAGCAGCGACTTATTACTGTAAGTAATATCTGCAATCCTAAATACCACAGACTAAGAGGACATGCCCGGTCTACAATCCGCTCTAGGCATGCCGTGTTTCGGGCCGGAAGCGACTTTCGGCAATGCGGTTTCTGTCCGCTTCTGGAACCTTGTGTTTACAGGGCGATATGTAGGTTTGCCATAAATCATCTGGCTCATATCGGTACACAAGGCTCCTGGAGAAGAGGGCGAGGGGTCATTTTTTTTTAAATTTGCCTTGTCCTAAATATAAAAACAACCATATCAGAAATGAAAATCATTTTTATAACTAATATCCCTTAAATCTAAATCAAAAAATTATTTAGCATTTGCCAGTTTTATATTTCGTTAAGGTGATTTTCTTTAGATCTGTCTGATCTTTGATGCATGGGGGCCCGCAGGCGGGGGTCAGGGGGGCCGTGGCTCCCCTGAGATTGTGAGATTGTCATACTTTTTAATTATTAGTGTATTTGTATAAATTACAGCAAATAAAATATTTAAAAATATATTAATTTTTTATTTATTTTGCCCTCCCTGAGAAAAAAGTCTGAGGGCTCCCATGCTTTGATGTACTTATAAAATTCTGCACATGATAATTTAAAGTTACACTGGCATTGAAGAATGGCCCCAACGGACTGAGCTAATAAACGATGTCTTTCTTCTGACTACTGGATGGACATTAAGGAAAAAAAATCTTTCGCAATTTTCATTATGCCCACGGATTGCGAACAGGTATTTACATACTTTAGGTAATTCCGATTTCTGATCTAAAAGTTTTGTGTTTTTTAAGAAATGTATTCATCTTCCTTTTATCGAACTGTTTTTCTCTCTAATGGGTTTTTTTCTTCCATAAAATTCTTAAAGTATAAATAGTGTTGAAAACAGTGATCTAAAATTACCAAACTGTTCGATTTAAAATGTATAATTGTTTCTTCCAACTTTTCCCATTCTGGAATTTCAGACAGCGACATGCAGTTGGAAATGTTGAATTTTAGAAATGACTTGGACCATTAATAGTAACCGCTAGACGTCAAGTGCACTGGGTTCCAAAGAATACCGACGCGACGCTACGCACAAATCCGCAAGATAGAGGTCTACTGCATCACGCTATTGCTTGATATGCAAAAGCTTTTTTTAAAACCTTTAAAAATTACGTTTGTTGGTGCGTGTGCCTTTTAAAATTTAATTTAAAAAACCTTGATAACATCGATCGGGACTTTTGATACCTCCGTCGGCGTCGGTACGTCGGGACATGAACTCCAATAACGGCGACAGTCCCGGTATATAGGGACGGTTGGCAACCCTAGTGATATACCTGTATACGATTATTTCTCGTCATAATAAATTTTTAGTCAAATGTCAAAAGTAGTATAAGTAGATGCTTAGTGAGTTTCCGCATGCGCAGTAGAGTCGACCTTGAACGCTCAGGTGTGCTATTGTTATTTGGCCTTGATATGCGCAGGTGTTATTCCAAGGTCAAGGTCAATAACTTGGCCTTGAACGCGAGCAGATGTTTCTTTGTTTGGTGATGGCCAGGTGGACGACGCTTATTTCAAGGTTACATTTGCGGTGTATATTTTCAATGAATGCGAGCAGCTGTTTCTTTGTTTGGTGATGACCAGGTGGACGACGCTTATTTCAAGGTTACATTTGCTTGGTCTTGAACGCGAGCATATGTTTCTTTGTTTGGTGATGACCAGGTGGACGACGCTTATTTCAAGGTTACATTTGTTTTGTATTTTTCGAGGTCGTCGGATGTATTCCTCCCACCATAAATAAATACTTGACCTTGGATTACTTCCTAATAAATATGGCTCATTTCGAAAATAGCTTTCATTGTCACTCATACATCGTATGCGTTAACTGTTGCTTTGGCATATAAAGTATTGTGTTTGTGGTGTGTTCTACAAGTGTTTATTCAAGGTACTTGACAGTAATTGTTTTTATTGTATTTTAAATCATGAGCATTTCAAAGCAGACCATAGCCGAAATTAATAATATGATAAACCAAGATATTCAATTTCTGGAACGTAGAAAATTCTCTACATTAACGGTGGGCAAAATTTATATGATAACAAAAATTAATTCTTTGACTTCACGTTTTGGAAAAGCCATTATCGTCACATTGTTTGATCCAACACATCAAGCAACATTTGAAACATTTTTACCATCACGCGTAGCTGAAATTCTGACAGAGGATACTATTGAAATGATGAATAACTCCGGTGATCAGTACACCTTAACTTATTTGGGGCAAAGCTCACATGTATTCTCTGGAGGTAATACTAGAGCGTTGTTAAATTTTGGTTGTTTGTAATATATTGTTGATTAGGCTATTTTAATGTTGATTTAAAATGCAATAAAATAGTTCTTGTTAAGTAAATATCGAAAAACACACACTCACACACAATCACATGTCCATTATTTTCTATTTAAGATGTGTGACTGCCCTACTGTCATTGAAAATCGAGATATGTACATTAATTGGTTATCATGTAAATTAAGAGAGCTGGCTGAAGAAATACTACACTTTGCAAATTATGGTAAATCCGATATGGGTTTTAGTGAAAGTCAGTATAGGAAGTATATGAAAGACGCCGTAAATTTCACGGCTGGAGCACACACGTGCGAGAAATACCTATATGGAACCATTGATCTGGACGAATTTTGCGCTGGAATGATAAATGAAGAATTGGGAAGCTACCTATTCGAAGTGCCTCATTTGCCCGATGAATTAGCTACAAAATATGGTTTAGCTCCCGCAGATGATACCACTATTCTTGATGACCTTGGAAATAAAGCAGTCACCAATGAAGTTGATAGTAAAGCATTGGGTACTGTTAGCGATGACGAAATGGAGTGTGTTCAAGAAGATGAAGAAAATCTTTAATTCATTGTATAATATAATAACATGAGATGTTAAATAAATGATTAAGTACCTAAATTATTGTTTAATTTTTTTATAAATAGGCAACCTTCACAAAAATCACATCAGTTTAAGCTAAAAATGGGTCGTGTTAACAACACAATTGATAAATTTGGGCGCCAAAAATTTAATGACCAAAATCACATTGTTCTTGTTGGACAACCAGGAGTTGGATTTAGATTGACCGATGATGGTCAATATGATATACAAGGGAAATCTCTAACTAATGTAGCACCACCAAAGAATCCTGGGGATGCCGCTAATCAAGAATATGTTCTTGAACAAAGGCGTGAAATTATTAAACGACTTAGTGAATTAGTGAATAATGATGTTTTGGAATATGTTAGAAAAGAACTTAATGAAATGAATAAAAAGCTTGCTGAAGAGGCGAATGAAGATTTTTTGCAATCTGTTACAAAAAGACTTAAGGAAATCGATTCAAAATTGTTGAATCAAGAAAAAGCTATTCAGCGTATACGTATTACGCGCATGTAGATAAAGAAACAAGTCTATTCTGTGTATGGTGACCTCGATTTTACATGGGATATGAGAGTGGAGGGGTTTGAAGGTCACCTAACAGATACAAATAGAGGCACAAAACTTTCTTGTTTCAGTCTGCATTTCAGTACTTCCAGAATACTGCATAGTAATTTATTTCCTCAAAATGCAGTCACCAAAAAGTGAACGTCAAATTGCAGTTGTTCGCCCATTCTCTGTAAACGGTCGTCAGATGTGTGCCAATTGCGAAAATTGGGAATTTATTAGTGGAATAATGGGTTTCTGTGAATGGTGTCAAAATGAGTACCATAAGAAACATGGGATGAAATCACCGCAACAAATATCTCGTGAAAATTCTAGTGAATCTCTGCAAAGTCCCGCTGTCTCAGTGGGAGGTTCATCAGAACATAATAATCACGATACGCCGGAATTCAGTCAAGAAGGGCAGCGCTGGACTTCTTCAAGCAATTTTGAAGATCTCGAAATAATTAACGAATCACCTCAAAGTCCTGTTTTCTTAGAAGGAGGAGGAGGAGTAGGGGGAGGAGGTTCATCAGAACGTAATAATAGTGAGACCATGGAATTCGACCAAGAAGGGCAGCGCTGGTAATTCCGAAAAATAGAGACAATTTAGATATAGTGTAAAAGTTTCTTATGATAGTCATGTAATTTTAAATTTATGTGAATAAGTGCGTTTTTCTAATGATAGTGTGGATGTATTATTTAAATCTTAATAAAACTCTTTTTGTACTAAATATGTTTATTATTCACCATACATTTGAATTAACAAATCGCTCTTGATATATATTATTTCTGTGGTTCCGTTCTAAAATCCTCGCTAGCATTACATCCATTTTTCCAATTCTCCTTTGAAAACGATATCTATCAAGTATTAGTTGCTGAAAATTACTTCGTCTGGCTTGTCTATATGCAAAACACCAAACAGACATACGGTGGATAATATTTCTTTCTTCGTCAAATCTTACTTGCTTCATGGTGTATTGTAAAATGAATTTTTATTAGTTATGTCATTTATATATAGGCTGAACATAAAGAGAGTGAATTAGTTTTACTTTAAAATGGGTCGTGTTAACAACACAATTGATAAATTTGGTCGACAGAAAACTCCTGTTTGTAACAACTTATCGCGAGGGTTGCCCGGAATCGGATTTAAACTTACTTCAGATGGACATTTTGATATAGAGGGAAAATTATTAAGGAATGTTGCCCAACCGATAAATGATAATGATGCTGCTACCAAAGAATATGTCCTTACGGAAGTTCATCAACTTGGTTCGCAGATAAATACCATACTTAGTAATGTGCTAGTACCGGTTTTTCAAAAAATGTTTGAAGATGATGAGACCAAAATTACGTACCTTAAGGAAAAAATGTATCAAATTCACTCACTTGCTGCACGGTATACTACAGCGAAGATAAAGGATCCAAAAAAACCAAAATGGAAACCAACCTAGATAAAGTTCTATTTAAAAACATAATTATACTGTTAAATTGAAAATAAAACGAATAATTATGAAAAGCAATATTTATTTTTATTATTTATAATGCATACATACGTAACGTAAAACCTATTTGATAATATTTATACAATATCTGATTTGTCTATCCAAGAATTAAATTGATTTGGAAAACCTAACCATTTTACAAACAATTGGTCGTTTTGATTGTTCTTGCGTTTTCTAAGAATTTTCTCAACTAAATAAACACCAGGGCTAGCTGTCTTTTGCAGTTCTGCTTCGTAAAAACATCCTTTAATAGGTTGACCTTCCAATGATTGTAGCAAGTATGTAGGTGGATTTGTAATATTAACTTTTGCTATTTCAAACAGTTCCGTTGACCACGAAGGCGTATATCCTTTGTCAAATACACCTTTGTACTTGCTAATGCGAACAACATCACCCAAATGAAATTTTTTTTTCTTCGGAACAATTTTCAAATAGTCATATGCTTTAATAGGGGTATCCTCTTTTACACTGTTAGGCTTCATTCCAATGGTGCGGTGTTTAGTGTTATTATAGGTCTTCGTTATAGCTGGTAATATTTGTAACCATCTGTAAGAACCTCTAGCCGAGAATTGTTTATATAACTTATTTTTCAAAGTTCTTATAACACGCTCAACAATTGCCGCTTTTTTCGTGCTATATGTGGAATAATGGTTTATATTATATTTTTTCATGAGTGCTTGAAAGGTGCTATTATAAAATTCCTTTCCTTGATCACTCTGTAAATTGTTTGGTGCATATGATGCTTCTTCAATGATGCTTTTCAAGGCATTCGTAACTTCAACACCGGTCTTATTCTTAACTGCTTTGGTGTACACGAATTTGGAGTAACAATTTATACATACAACAATGTAACGGTATCCATCATTGTCAGTAGCATATTGCTGCATTTCCGCCAAATCAATTTACCACAAATCTCGATATCCTTTTATGACCGTACGTCTTCTAACAAAATTTTTTCTTGCTGTCCTATGTAATTCATTTACGACTTTAATTTTTTCTCGGCTAGGATCCATATTATAAGGTTCCACGTCTTATCAGACACTGAGGATGGCAACTACGTGCAAAACTTAATATATTATTCCTTCTTCTCGAAGCTCTTCCATAATTGACATAATCTCATTATCATGTCCGGTATGTCCAGCTACTTTTGACCCCCACAATAATCGTAATCTATCCACTAACTCCTTAGGTTTATTCCAATAAACATATTGAGATGATTTCGACGATAGGCGCTTTTTTGCTGGTAGTTGGATTTTGTTGTCGCCTTTTTTTCTTCCTACACCACCACCACCCAGTTTGGTTCCCATAATTAGCGGTTTTATGATTCGTAAATATTTTCTCCATCGGGTTTCCCTTAAACCACGTTTCTTGTCATAACCGTCGTAGGCCGCATCCGTCAATTTCAAAATGGTTTGGTATTTTCGAAGTACATCTAGACTAATTTCGTCTTCATTATCTAAGCATGCTGGATTTTTTAGGAAAATCAAATCGTAAAGCTCAGCCGTTCCATCGAATTCAGCAATGTTTGTTTTGTTCCTGTATAACACCATCTTTCCGTTTGTTAGAAAACGAACCACCAAGTTGCCAATATATTTTGTTGATTTATTTTCTTTTTTACCAAAGCGTACACCATACACGGTATCATAATGAGATGGCTCCAATTTTAATCCATTTAAATAATCTTGAATTGTTTTTGCGGCTGAACTGCTACCACTGGATGTGTGTGGTGATGTGTAAGATGATGTTATCGTTGATGGGGAAGGGGTTTCGAACAGTGACTCACGATTTCCACGTTTTGGTGTAGGAATTTGTGTTTTTTGCGAAATCGGTGTAGATGTTTCAAAATCCGCTTCTGTTGGATGTTCTTCAAACATTTTCGCCATTCCCACCGAGCTGCTGCTGCTACTCCGACTTTGTGGTTTAGTCGTAGTACTTGATTTTTTAGTTGCGTACTGTTGCTGCTGCTGCTTTACGGCTTTAGATATAGATTCTAGTGGTTTAGAAACTGGTTCATAAAACTTTTCCAAATCATGTTCATTCTGCACTTTAGCTGCTTTAATTTGTTTAAATTTTTTTCTAACCGCATTTGTAGTTTCCAGTAGCTTTCGTTTTAATTCGATTTCTTCATTCATGATGCTTTCAAAGCACCGTTCAACGATGAAATGATTATCCAAGTTATTATTATAGGAATATATAACTATCGAATCCCTTGCGGTATCTGCCCGAATTTACATCACTATCCTTGTCAATAACTAAAAAACCATATTTATTATCCCAACATTTAGCACACATCTCTTGAAATTGTGTAAACGTCAGGTCGGGTGAAACGTGATCGGAAAATATATGTTTCATATTCATCTCATCTTGTTTAAACATAATAATGAAGTTGGCATTATCCCGGACGAGCTGCTTAGGAACACGAGAATACGTTTGCGCCAAGTAAAAGGCATCCACATTTTTGTGACGTCCCATGCTAAAATACGATCTTATAACGTCCTGTTTCTCACACATAACGTCATCAAAAATAAATATTGAATTAGGTTTAGCATCTGACGGTTCCACAATGTTATTTGCGTCGCTAAAAGCGTAGTAGCCAAGACCTTTGATTGGTGATAAAATTTTCTTTAAATATTCATATTTCGGTTGATAGAGCGACTTTGAGTAGATATAAACATTTTCGAAACGCAGTCCCGAGGGGTGAGTAAGCAGCGAAATCATAACATTTGTCTTTCCACAGTTTGAAGGTCCTATTAATAATCCACGAATAGATGACGGTAGCAAAGGACCATGTCTTTTAAATAATTTTTGTTCTAGTCCAGATCCGACCTTTACATCGAGATTATCGACGGGAAGTTTTTGTTTAAGATTGACGATACGCATCTTAACAAAATCTATATTTTATACTGAACTTTCACGTAAACTATCATTCAGATGTCGCTCGTCAGACGAAGTAGACGGTCTCGTTTATCAAGTAAGACTGGAAGCGGTATTGTTAATTCAGTAATTAATAGGCTACCGTTCGAGTTACACATTCCCGGCTATCAGTATTGTGGGCCCGGGACGAAAGTAGTAAAACGTGTGGCAAGAGGAGATCAAGGAATTAATTCTTTGGATGTCGCATGCAAAAAACACGATTTAGCCTATTTGCGTAATAGTGAAAATTTAAGTGCTCGCCACCAAGCAGATCAGGAACTCGAGCAAAGCGCGTGGAAAAGAGTAAAATCGAAAGACTCTAGCGCTAGTGAAAAAGCTGCAGCTTGGTTGGTAACCAACATTATGAAAGCGAAACAACGTTTTGGTATGGGTGTATCATCATCAAAATCGAGAAAAGCATCCACTAGAGGTAAACGTCGCTTCCAGCGCCGCCGCCGCCACACTAAAGGTAATGGCGTCGGTAAACATAGGCGAGTACACAAAGTAGCTTTTGGATCATCTATTAGACGACCCGTTCGATCAGAATTGTTAAAAGCTGGTGGGAAAAAACTTATCGAGAAAAATATCATGAAAGCATCGAAAATAGCTGCAGTAGCTGCACGTAAATCCCTAAGAATAGCCGGTGGCAAACGAAAAATTCGCACGCCTAGAATCATTCCAATTCCGAAGACCGGGGGGATATTACCGTTAATACCAATATTTGCAGGACTATCGGCCTTAGGTTCATTAGCAGGTGGTGCAGCAGGCATCGTGCGTGCCGTAAAAGCAGTAAAAAAGTCGACTGCAGAAAAAATAGGTACCGGCTTACATCTAAGTTCAAGAGGAAACGGATTATACTTGAAACCATATCGCACAGGTTTGGGATTATTTATAAACAACGGCAAAAATAAGAAATCAAAAAACTAATAGAATCCCTACCTCAAAGACCACTATCCAATATTGATATAGAAAAGTACGCCTTAAAAATGAAAATACCACACTTTCGAGGCGTATATATGAGAGATTCATTACCTGTACGCGGTCCCAAACGTTATGAGGCCGCCATTATAAATTTGGATAGTATGTCGGGTGTAGGGACTCATTGGGTAGCATATAGAAAAAGCAATTCTGATGTAACATACTACGATAGTTTCGGTGATTTACCCCCACCTATGGAATTGGTACGATATCTGCAGATGGGTTCCGAAGCGACGACGAAAATTTACTATACATACGACCGTCAACAAGAATTTGGAACAGTCTGGTGTGGACATTTGTGTTTGAAGTTTCTTTTACAATCGTAAAAAGTATGTCTTTGACACCCCAAATGGAACGTGACAACTACACCAAAATGTTGCTATCACTTAAAGCATATCGTGAAGTCGGAGGATTACAAAAAATGACAGCTGAACAGTTAGAAAATACGCCCAAAGAAGTGTTGATCGCATTAGCTCCAAATGAAATAGCACTAGTTTGGGATAGGTTACCTAATCACCTAAAAAGTGACGTCGATATATTGAAATATCAATACTGTTTCGAACATTATAATAGCAATAATTCAGATTCGGATGAGGGCGATGGACCGATACCAAAAAAAATATTTTGTTGTTATTGCAAAATTAACGATGTGAATATAAAGGCAGAAAACAGTTTAAAAACGTCCAAAGGAATAAAGCAACGCTTCAGCTTAAATCCATTTAACTGTTGCAAACAGCAATAAAATAGCTACACAAATAGTTTCGTGGTCAGTCATGTCTTACACATTCACTCTAACAGGACATTCAAGTGTCTTAAGTGCGGATTTTTACCCACCCATCGAGTTAAATACAACAAGCAAATATGGAGTTGCACTACTGGGATTTTACACATATAATTCGATTTTTAATATCGACGAAAGCAATAATTCATTCAGCCATTTGAAAACAGCTATACCAAAGCATTTAAGGATTCCACCAGGAGCTTACGAAATTAATGAAATAGCAAAAGCCATGTACACCGCTTTAAAAGAGTCATGCAATGAAGTTGGTACCGATTTATTTTCATTAACAGCCAATAATAATACGTTAAAATGTGAGCTAAAGTCAAAATATAGCATCGATTTTCGAGGTAGCAACAGTATCGGCAAAGTGCTCGGATTTGGCTCTGTGCTGCTGCAAGGTGGACAACGACACGAATCAAGTACCATCGTGGACATAATGAAAGTGCGCATCGTACGTGTGGATTGTAATATAATTTCCGGAGCATACCTGAATTCTTTGGAAAGTCATACGTTATTTGAATTTGATATTGACGTCGAACCCGGTCACAAAATCTCCAAAGAACCGCAAAATAATATTTATATGCCGATAATGCCGGATGGTCGTCAGTTTATCGACAACATTACTCTACGCATCTTGGACGATAGCGGTGATTTGATCGATTTTCGAGGTGAGAAAATTATAGTTAAACTAGAGTTGAAAAAAATCGTATAATGGGTTTTTGCTTTAACCGTCAACTGCATATGCTGTCAACAATTCAAGATTCAGTTAAACGACATAAAAGTAAGCAGACAACACAGTCAAGGTTCATTCGCAAGTCAGACGGACGATCGAAAACACATCCGCACAGCAATCGCCAGCTCTCCGTGAAAGATTGCAAATTTCTACAATCGATCGGTTTGAAAGTGAGAAAAATTAGAAAATGATGGCCGCTAGCAGTGACAAAATCGAAGTTTTTACCGAACCCATTTTTGATAACTCCATTATTAGTTTTCAAGAACACACATATAAACCTTACGGTTCTCCAACATTCCGCAATTCCGATGAAATTCGTATACCTGTACACTTTCAAGATATCATTTTGGATATATCGGATAGTTACATTTACATCGAAGGAACATTTAAACCCAAAGATGTTAGTAAAAAATGTTATCTATCAAATAATGCCATCGCCTTTCTATTCGACGAATGTCGTTATGAAATGGGAGGGGAGCAAGTTGCCGTCGTTCGGAAACCCGGAATTACCACAACGATGAAAACTATGGTGTCATTGGGTGCCGCACAAAATAGAGCTCTCATGGCATGCGGATGGGGTCTAGACGAAGCAAATCAAGGGATACTAGATTCCACAAGTAACATGTTCTCCGGCAAGCTTCCTCTAAAATATCTCATGGGTTTCGCAGAGGATTATTCAAAGGGTATTTTTAACGTCAAGCAAGAGTTGATTTTAATTATAGCCCGCACTTTCAACAATTGCTATATCGGTGAAGTAGATGCAGACATTTCAATTGAAAAAATTGAATGGAAAATTCGTCACATTATTCCAGATGATCGACAGAAGTTAAAGATATTATCACGCATGAATAAAGGTGGCAGTAACGCAAACGTTCCAATGGCTTACCGTAAATGGGATCTTTACGAGCTACCTTCTTTGAGAGAAACATCGTCAGACGTATGGGCCTTAAGAACTAGCACGAGTCTCGAAAAACCGAGATATTTGATTATCGGTTTTCAACCAACTAGCTCTTCCGACAACAGAGCAAAAGATAGCACACAATTTACAACGGCCGATATAAGTGATATTAGGCTCTATCTTAACTCTGCCGTATTTCCCTACGAAAGATGGAATTTAGATTTTTCCAAGAAACTGTATGCCGCAGCCTATTATAATTATGAGAATTTTCAAGCTAGCTACTACCAGCGAGAACTGAGCGATCCTATGATGAGTTTTGCCGACTATCTTAAAAATCCGTTATTCGTAATCGATTGCAGTCACCAACCAGAAGCCGTTAGGACGTCCACAGTGGACGTGAAATTGGAGTTCGAAACACGCAAAAGTAAATTTCCTAAAGACATTAAAGTGTACGCGTTAGTTATTCACGATGCATTTTTTAGCTACAATATACTTAATGGTTCTGTTACTAACAAATCAATACATTAGTTTGAAGTTGTGTAATTCTCCAAATTATGTACTTTACATATTTAAAATAAACTTATAAACGACATATTGGAGTTTTATTCTTACTACATACGACATATTTGAGGCTTATTTTAATACTTCAAATGTGGGGCTTTGGTAAATAAGGTCGAGAGATGAAGAATAGGCAGAAATTTAGGAGAGGGGTGGGGAAAAGAATGTATATAAGACGTGATTTAGAAAATTAAATTCACTCGAAGCCAAGATGTCATCAAGTTCTGATGATGGATATTCCAGTGACGACGAGCAGACCGCGGCACCAAATGTGCAACATAGGCTTGTACTGAGGCCGCGAAGGCTTAGACCTAGGTATTGCATCATGCAATCCTACGTCTCATGGGGGTCTAGAGATTTGTGTATGCACTGCTACACGAGAGGATTTGGAGCTGTGATGATGGATGTTCATTTCATCACAACTCATTTTACAGTGGGTTCGCGAGGTGATCAAAAGCGGAACCACTCGAGGTGTGCTTTGTGTAGGGAGAGACTGTTTACAGTCGTTCATCAGCAGTCGTGCCTTATTTGCAATAGAATGTAAATTCTATTACAAATAAAGCTCCTCATACGACAACCCTGCCTGCCCCCTGACAAAATCAGTCCTTTTCAGGACTACAGAATATTTGATCGTAGTTTGTAGTTAAACACTATGTTTCCTAAGGAAGATATTTCTCGAAGGAAAAAGTGTGTTACTTTGAGTGAGAGATGCATTATGTGTTTAAATCATACATAGATAGCGAGAGAAAGAGCATTTGCAATATTTAGCTTGTAGTTTTTATGTATGATAAGAACGCATATGCCTCTAGATATTCAAAGTGACATGACTTTCTATCAAGAAACATATTTTAAAAAATAAAGTCACTCTGGGTTGATACGCTCAAAAAGATACATCAGAATTTTATCGTTTCACATAGAACGTTGGCGAATATTAAACCTGCTCTTAAGTATGACAAAAACAGACGAATACTTTCAGTGTAACAAAATATTTCGAACAAGAAATCTATTCTATAGGAAATATTTTGTTATTTTGAAAGGATATGTTAGAACTGTTTAGCCCCACTCTCACCCCCACTCTCACCCCCCACCATCCTAAATGCTTTTAAAAGCGGGAGCAGCCATCACATTTTTCATATCTCAACCAGCCATGAAGTGGGACAGGCTGATGTTAAGGACGACAAGGGAGTCCAAAATTAGCGACTATTGGGAGGCTTGGTGTTTAAAAAACGCGAATAAGCCAACGGCTATCGTACAGCCGATCCCAAGACCGCAAACACCAGCGGAGCCGGCTCCAACAGAGCCCGTGGAAGTGGTGGAAGGACCCCAGATGCTGCTGGGTCCTGAAGAAAGGGCGGCTCTCTTACAAGAGCTCACGGAGCGCCGTCGGAGCCGTCGCAGCACGCGACTGGAGGCACGAAGACGGCGTGCCGCACCGCGATCGGTGCAGATCGCGAGAGGGGAACAACCACTCTAGGTTTCCCTCTCCATCCCACCGCGAAAACGGCCCTTTTCAGGGCCACAAAAGATTTGATCGTAGTTTAGATATTCTTAGTCACTTTGTGTTTGACACTGAATCAGTGAAAAAATGCAAAGATGACCAAGGATGATATTTTCAGGACGTTTAAAAATAGACGTTGACATTTTTGCATAACTCTTTTCGATAATTTACCTAGAAGTGTCTAAAACGTATTTTAAGTTAAAGGTCCAAGATCCGTTAAAATTGTTATTTTTCTAACTTAAAAATTGTATCCATTTAGTTATTTCCGAGACGTATATTTTTGGAACTAAAAATCGATATTTGTCGACCCACTAAGATTTATATTTTTGTATATTTTTAACAAAAAAGCAACCACATTAACCCTTATATAACAAAAATATTTTTATTTCGGATCAAAGCAATGACAACAAGCACATAACTTGTGGGTTTGCTCAGGTTTGCTTGGGTTTGTTTAGCCAATACAAATAATAAGAATTTTGTTATTAATATTCTTATTATTATTTGATAGTTCAAGGACATTTCAAAACATGTGACATAAAACTTTTTATGATCAAAATGATCAGACTAATCAAAATTTCAAGAATTATGGGGTTGGGTTTGATTGGGTTTGATTGGGGAATAGGGCGAAAGCATGAGGGATGGGTGGCATAATCGTTTTTAAATAAGACCCGAGTGATTTGAGTCATTAAAAGTAATAAGAGGTCGGTCAAAAAAAGACCTAGAGAGTAGGTATGTATTTTAGGGAAAACAGGGAACTATGAAAAGATAGTCAGGTCCAAACTAATGTGAATTGTACAACTTGACTGTTATTCCGGGGTTGGGGGGCGACGCTGCACAAAATAGATTTCTCATGGCATGCGGATGGGGTCTAGATAATGCAAAACAAAGTGGCAAGGCCGCCGCCGCCGAAGGCGGCGGCGGCCTTGCGGCGGCTTGCGGATGGGGTCTAGATGAAGCAAATTAAAGTAGCAAGCCCGCCGCCGCCGAAGGCGGCCCCCGGGCGCCTGGCGTGGGGGGGGGGCGCCGAAGGCGCCCCCCCCCCCCCCGGGCGCCTGGCGTGGGGGGTGGGGGGGGGGGGGTGTGGGTGGGGATAGTATAGATCAGGTCGCGGAGCGACCTGACGGCCGCGGCGGCGAAGCCGCCGCTTAAGGTCGCGGAGCGACCTAAGGGCCGCGGCGGCGAAGCCGCCGCTTAAGGTCGCGGAGCGACCTGAGGCCGCGGCGGCGAAGCCGCCGCTTAAGTCGCGGAGCGACCTAAGGGCCGCCGTAGGCGGCCGGCCGAACAACATTTTCCAATAAAGTTTTTCGACAATTTCACTGGAAGTGTCTTAAATTAATAAAACTTGTTTTGACTCGCCCACCAAACTCACCAAAGGGCGGAGCTATTTCACTGGAAGTGTCTAAAAATATTAACAAAATTGGTTTTAACTTTCCCACCAAACTCACCAAGGGGCGGAGCTAAGGTCTTTAAAAGCAGCTCGAGTCGACTGCTTACTTCATTACATTCGCTCATCTCAACATGGCATCATCAGATGATGATGGATACTTAAGCGATGATACTCCTAGGAATTTGGATAATTGGGCACTTAGACAGAGGAAAGTTTTCCCCGTCCGATCCCGCCGGGTGTGCAAGACCTTAAACCTGGTGAAGGTGGGTGATGATGGCTGGTGTATTGGCTGCTATGCCGACTTGGAAAACAAGTCGGCTGGTGACCAATTCTTCAGTGGTCATGTAACCCAAGATTTCGGTAGTCGCGCGCACATACCGAACTGTAAAGGTTGTGGAGTAGCTCTTGGTACTCTACAACATAAGAGTGCGTGCCTTATTTGTAATCGAGCCTGATTACAAATAAGATATTATACCTTGAAAAACGGTCCTTTTCAGGGCCACAGAATGTTTCATCGTAGTTTTAGTTACCTAATGCCATAGTATATGTGACGTTAGATAGAAAATTATATAAGTCCAGTCGGATCGAGTATAATTTTCTTTGCAAAATCCGTCCTTTTCAGGATGACAGAATATTTTGATCTTACTTGTATTTATCTAATGCCACGGCATCTGTGACATTAGATAGAAATTATGTAAGTCCAGATAGATCGAGTATAAGTTTCTTTGTCGGTCACATTTCCACAACACAATTACACCATTTTTGGGAACTAAAAGCAGTTTTCGACAGTGAAGTCCGCCAGTATCATTTTTGGATGGAGGGCATTTGTATAATAAACTCTAGTTTGTTGGCGGTGAAAAGGTGGGGATGGAGTGGTGGAGGGGGTAGATTATCTCTATTTAAACGGTTGCGAGCGGGTCACAGAATCACTTCATTTTTAAATCTTAAAGTACGAAGATATAACTATGGATTTCGAAAGACCATTGAGTCGCGGTTCATCGGTTTTTAGCGATGATACCGTTGACATGAATGATGTCGATATGGATGACCTACTCTTGGACATCGAACGACTTCTAGACATCGAGGCAGAAGATATGTTTAATGCCTGGGAAGATGAGCGGGCGGTCGAAGAAGCAGATCTGGGTCCGGAATTGCCAAACATGGATTGGCAAAATGGGGAGTTGTCGGCTGAAGACATGGAGCCAGACTCCAGCACTGATTGGGTGCCACCACCGTCGCCGGAAGATCATGACGGTCCGGCCGATTCATCCACTTGGTGGGTCACGGACCATCAGGATGAAGATGGTCCAGCTGATTCCACCAACTGATCCCGGAACCATGCCCTCCCCGACCTACCCCGACAAAATCAGCCCTTTTCAGGGCTACAAAATATTTGATCGTAGTTTGTAGTTGATTCATGTCACATCCCAAGTAACATCATTTTTCTCAAGAATTAATTTCTTTTGGAAAATATTATGTTACTCTATAAAGACATGTACGTTCTTACCATACGTTAGAACTAGCTAAATTTCTAGTAAGTTCTCTACGAAAATGCCGAGAGTTTGGTCTATTATCTTACTTGTAGTAAAATTCACATTTTATTACAAATAAGATGCATGTTCTCAGCCATTGTAACGGATAGCCTCTTTTCACAGACATAACACTTTATCGCATACTTAAGTTGTGTGCATCTAACGATTACACACCTAAAGTTACGGCCCTACATTTTCCGTCTATTCGTTTTTCTATTTTGCATTTTCACACTATTTTTTGTGTGTAACTTCCGTATACTTATTTTAGAAATAAAAAAATATTGTTTCATTTAACTTCTTTTTTTATTATCATATATACAAAAACATTTTCTTTTACTTATATATACATTACTATTACAAAAATAACTTAACTCTATATTTACAATAAAATTCTAAAGCTACTTCTTATACGCTAAATTATTCATTACTTCCAGTCTTTTAACGCACTTCTCCCTTGTCCTTTTAGTTTGCTCCACTTTCACCCGCAGTTCATTAATCTGTCTTTCAAAGTCCGCCTCATCACTATCACACTTTTTTACTTCGCGCAGTAGTTGTTCCCTATACCTATATGCCGCGGAGAAGACGCACTTTTGGCTCGACGAAAACTCGTTCAACCAGTCCGGCTCTTCAGCAGTTGTTGCTGACTGCTGCGATTCCTCGTACGATCGCTTGCATCGCATCTTGGCCGGTTTGCGGCACTTCCCACGTCCTATTGTTGGCGATAGTGGTGCCTCCGTTGCAATTGTCCCTTTGTCGACAACCTGTGAATTGTCAGGTGTGGCCGAGTCTGGACCGTTATTCACCACAACGATTGGAGACAGAGGCTTCGGTGGTGGCGGAGACTTCAGAAAATCAGGTAGTTCCACTGGCACTGTGGGGCGCCTAAACTGAAATTTCCTCTTCTTCTTCTCGCCCTCGGCAGCCGCATAGAATTCACCTTTATTAATGGTGGCCGTCTTGGGTTTGGTCAGAAGATTTTGTAGTTTCGATGTTGGCCCCCGCCTCGCCTTTTTGATCACCACATCACTTATAATATTAATTCGGCCTCCATCCTCCTCAGTCCACTTGTTGACGTAGTCAACCGCCGAATTAACTGTCTCCTTTTTCGCGTCTACTTCTTCTTCCACAAACGCAGTGTTCAGCACGTCGTCATTGTGCCATTCTTCGAAGACACCTGGGGTCAGCAGGTCAATCACTTCCTGCCCCATCAACTCTGCTTGGATACTTCCATCCAAGTTAAACGCATTTAACAACGACTCACTACCGGAATTCATTTTTCTAACTAACTCACTGCACTAAACTGACAAATGTATTTACTTGGCGAACTGTTCTAGCGAACTATGAAATGCTCTGCCTAGCAAACCAAATTTATACTTATCACCCCACCATAAACTCCCCCACTCTATCTGACGGTTGATGCTTTGGAGGCCAAACAAGTTCATTCAACTTACAAGGTTGCGTTCGACGGCTAGACAGCGATTCAAGGACATATTTTCAAGGTAATCGTGTGTCCTTACTTCTGTTATTGTTTGTGCTCTCAAGGTTATATGATCCAGACAACCCATATTTATAGACACTCTC
Source organism: Philopedon plagiatum (assembly GCA_963971165.1). NCBI lineage: Eukaryota > Metazoa > Arthropoda > Insecta > Coleoptera > Curculionidae > Philopedon > Philopedon plagiatum. The sequence continues at coordinate 4,722,750 of OZ020194.1, forward strand.
TTTCCTTCGATGACTATTATCAGAAACTATAATGTTGCCTGCAGATCAAGATAACAATCGTCCAGCTGAGACTTTTTCAGGAGCACAAATAATAATTTCTGCCGTTTGCTATAATTGTAAAAGAGAAGTATATATTTGGACTGACCACATGCAATCTTACAGTTACATTGAATTGTTGAGAGTAAGGATTGTTAAGTGTCATTACTGTGGAACGCTGATGTGTCGACGAGGACCGATTAGCAGATCTCATATGCTGAGAAGACAATGGATGCTACGAGAAGTTTACAAGCAAGACATTAATTAATTTTTATTTTTGTAACTATTACTATATTGTAAAATAAAACAACATATTATTGAAACAATTATCTATGTATTTTACTATCCTGCGTTATAAAATTTCAACTATTGCTATTACTATAGTGGTTAATAAAACTACGTGACATTCGAGTTAATATTTTTTTATTTTTCTAAAACATAGACTTTCCAACATTTTTCTAATTATAACTAATATTTTCGGGTAAAAAACTTTGCATAGCTTGTATTAACATATTTAGGTTATCTTCAGGGTTTGTTTCGTAAAACTTTATGTCTGGGTGCCCCCAAGGTAGAGTTTTTGTTGTTGATGGTATAATATAACGTTTATCGTCGTGGTGAGATAAAGCAACTTTATTAATTATTTCGGTATGAACGTCGTGTTTATAACTTCGAAAGGTTTTCATTTTTCGAAATATCTGACCACCACGTTCTACGATATTCCGATAATCTTCCAGGTGAAGCTGTTTTTCAATTACACGTTTTTTTATACCTTTCGCTTTTTTAATTTCGCTACTGACTGAGTTTATGTAATAAGCTTTGGCTCCGGTACCAAAAAAACTTATTATTGGATCACCTGGAAATTCATCCTTCATTCTACCTACTACTGACTGACTTTTTTTTATGTTAAAAATATTTCCTTCGGTATAATGGGATGTATCGAATTTATCCGGATTTTCTGCAATTATGCGATAAAAATTGTCGGTGTAAACTTTTAATATTAACGAATCTGTGTCTGTATACAGTAAAGAAGCATTTTTGCCAAATTTTGTTTTAATGAATGAGTAGAAAAAATCATAAATTACTGTTTTCGACATGTCCAGTATGGAAAATCCGATATAAATTGGTTTATTATAAGTTACCTTTAATTGGTCCATATGAATGGCAACGAATTCTTTATTAAAAACCGTTGAACTTTTAAAATAAGGACGAGAAATTAATGCTCGTGCCCCAATTTTATTCCTGTCATTTTCCCATCGGGTAACTAGTTTTATATCATTACGATTCTCCACATTTTCCATGGTCTTGCCAAAAACAGCATTAATGATTAATTTAAAAGTGTCTTTACCAAACTTTGTTGTTGCCCTATTGCGCAAATCTGTATTTAAGTCGATATATGTCTTTAACCATGGGGATTGATTAAATTTTAAAATTCTGTGTGTTTGCATTACCATTAGGCCGTTATTGATTGCTTGTTTTAATGTTCGGTAATGAATGATGTATTTCTTTTTATCGTTTAAATTCGGAATTAACTTTGAAAATTTTGCCGATTCCGTGGGTGGTACAATATTTTCAACTAAAAATGGTAAGTCGGAATGGTCATCATATAGCGTATCCGGATAATGAACGTCAACTTCCAAAACGTATCCTTCTGGACCATTATCGTCCACATCCATAATATTTAAATTTAAAATTTCATGCTCTGATAACCATCTAAAGCCGCCAAATGGTAATGCCTGCGACATACTATGACCGTATAGATTTGTTGCATCAAGATAAACAATGAAAGATGATGGTTCGTTAGGGTCGTAGTTTGGTACATATATGTTGTTGGCAGCGTGCATCCTTTCTGAACACTGACTTATACCGCCTCGAATACCTTTTTTGAAAAAATGAACCGTGTCGATATCAGTCAATAGCTCTAACTCTACCTTAGAAATACGCAACATACAATCAAACGAATAACTTGGAAGGGTATAGTACTGTGCTGGATCCAGTTTATACGTTTCTAAACAAGTATCGCGAAACTGTTCAAAAACATCGGTTAGTAATAAAACATCAGATTTCAAATATAAATCCGAATAGTCCCCCAAATTCTTACAATTAAATGTGTCCCACACCTTTTTAGCTCTATCATAATCTTCATCGCTAATGTGCTCCTCTGACAAACTATCATAAAACTGATTTTTTGTGGGTAAAGTTGGATGGTTCATTTTCTCCATTGAATCGACAAAACTATAGGGAAAAACACCTTTTTTGCGCATTAAATTAAACTGCTCATTATCAGAAAAATATTTTCCTGTTTCCCTGAAACTACCCACAGCTAATCCATTACCCAAATTTTCCAGCGAAGTTGATAGAAAGTTAAAACTATCGATGAACCGCAATTTCAAATATTTTTTCTTTATTGTCCCACTTTTATTATCGACATAATCGTGAACGTAAATACTTCTCGTAAACGAAATATACTTTTCCTTGCTTTGAGCTAAAACATCGATCTTGTCTCCGTGACGACACAACTCTTTAATAAACATGTGGCAATCGTACCCGCTCAAGTTATGAAATATAATTGGAATAAAATTGGGTAACTTATAATTTAAATTGCAAATCGAATGAGCAGCACCAGGTCTTTTTTTCCCAGTTATGTGACAGTGGTCCTTTACTTTACAATTATTATTTTCAAAAGGTCGTTCACATATACCACATTTTGTGGCATTATTGAACTCCGCTATTTGGTCCACCGTTAAAGTTTCCATTGCTTTTATATCTCTTAAGTATGTATTGTAAAGAGATCTTAAATCACTTTCAAGTCGAGAAACGAAAACCTGGGCTGCGTCGTTTCCCCGGTACAGCTCAAATTTTGAAATCGAATCGTCAAAGGAGCACTTTATTAAATACGCAAAAGAATATGGTTCATGTTTGATGCTTTTGACTAAGTAAGAATTTGTGGGATTTGGTTCCACAGTATCCAGCGGTTTAAGCACCGATTCAAAATCCGCGTAAACGACAAACGGTACACGCATTTGCTTTTCTATGTTTTCAAATTTTAATATATTTTCACTTACACTCCTTCCAAATTTATCTATTTTTAAATTTAGTGATGGTGTTAATGAATATTTGTGGTTACAGTCATTTTTTTGGTGTGATATCAAAGATGATGGTGAACTAAAATATATCAAACAACCATCACAAAAATACATTTTATCTCTACGCGATGTAATTTGACTGGAACATAATTTCGATAAGTCTTTTATCCAACAATAATGACTTTTAGAACAACGCGTATCACAAATATGCTCATCATCATCTTTAATACTACAATCCTTTGTTATTAACAACAAGTTTACATGTCTGTTAAGTTTTCTACCCGAATACCTTAATGGACCGACAACTTCATACTTTAACATATTATTTTCGAAAATTTTTTGCAAACCATAAACGTTAACTGAAATATTATTCATTTCTTCAAATTTTGATATATCACGCAACTTTACTGGAAAGTCTATACCTGTAAAATTCAGCAGTCTTGAATAGTGTGGATAAGATTGAATCTGTGATGCCCTTCTAGTGGCGGGGCACAAAGCAGACACGATTGACCACGCAAAACAACACTCATCTTGATTAATCACATTGATGATGGCTTTTTTCAATTCGATGAATCGGGGTAACTTTATATATGAAGATCCACCAAAAGGTTTATACTCGTTGACATTAACTTCCAGGTATAGAATTTTTTCCAGAGCCCAACCTACGAAAACAAGAAAGAGTGACATAAGTATTTATTTTATTTTTAGTCGTTAATGCATAACATACCTGAATCTTTTTCCTGAAACTCAGTCGATTGAGTCTTCATGGCTTCCACTAATGATTGATATATTTCTTCCAAATCGCTTCCTGAAGTAACAATTTCATTGCGTGTATTAAATGACTTGTCACTGTACATATTATCTTGTGTTGGTAAAAGATACCGACCAACAACCACCATATTAACTTTCAAAGCACAACGCACTCTTACTAGGTCACTTACTACCTCTAACACTTTTGCTTTAATTTCATCAAAAAATAATGAATAGTCAGTATGTTCATTATCACTTGATATACGGTATGTGGCAATCCTATTTCTAAAAGCACTGGACACGAGTTCAACACCAGCTGATATTGGTGAACATGCATTACTTTTATGGTGTATTGTTCTTTGATGAGCTGCCATTCGATTTGCTGGTATGGTTATATTGCAGCAAGTGCAAGTACGCACCTCAGATGTTGATGCCCCATCGTCAACTTTTCGCTGTTTTCCACCATGTATATTTGCAAATCGTGCTACGCACGATTCTCTTTTATGTCGTAACATATTATAACTCTGGGTAAACGATTTACCACAATTTTCACACACGTACGCCATGACTTTCAAATTAACTTGCTTGAACCGTTTTACTCAACACAATGTTCTATACTAAAATTTAATTCCCCCTACCCTCATATATACCGAACCACATTAGACCCAACCCACTCGATCTTCATACCAAAACATGTTACACCCCAATAATAACTCAAGGTAAACTAACATCACAAATGTAACCTTGAAATAAGCGTCGTACACCTGGTCATCATCAAACAAAGAAACATCTGCTCGCATTCATTGAAAATATGCATCGCAAATGTAACCTTGAAATAAGCGTCGTCCACCTGGTCATCACCAAACAAAGAAGCAGCTGCTCGCATTCATTGAAAATATACACCGCAAATGTAACCTTGAAATAAGCGTCGTCCACCTGGCCATCACCAAACAAAGAAACATCTGCTCGCGTTCAAGGCCAAGTTATTGACCTTGACCTTGGAATAACACCTGCACATATCAAGGCCAAATAACAATAGCACACCTGAGCGTTCAAGGTCGACCCTACTGCGCATGCGGAAACTCACTAAGCATCTACTTATACTACTGTCAAATGTCAAATGTTTAGTCATTGTTGCTTGTGTTTTAGTGTTTTAGTCAAATTGCATGATGACGAAATTTAGAGTGAGAGTGGCAACGTCGCACAGTGCAGCGATCTTAAGGGGAATTGTTACAAAAATCAGAACTCGGAAACAAATTAATATTATCATATAATTTATTTACCACAAATTTGACAGCTATTAGTCGATACTTAAAACAAAACATTTATTTTCTATTGTAAGGTTACACAAAATTATGGATTTGATGATCCGTCCAGAATAACATACTAACACTAGAAATGATACTTAAAATAAATATAATAGTTAATGAAAAGAATATATAAGAACCTAACTTAAGGAAATACAAGTATATAATATGTAGTTATATGTATCTTACTCTGCCCCTGAGTCACTTTCACTTGCTTCGCTATCTTCAAGAGTAGTCGTGATCATATATGCTGGCAAAGAATCAGTGTCTTCTGTAAACGCAATGTATTCTTTAATGGTTAGCTAAACGTTTTTCTAATGCTTTTTATAGACTCAGTATCAACAACAAGATCTAAAATACTGTATCGTGATTGTACTTAACAAATTATACTTGCGTTCTGATAAATCTAGTTCCAAATAAAGAGCAAATGTTTGCTGCAGAGGTAACTCGTTCTTCACCATCTAATAACTGTGTGGACGTTAATGGACTAGCGATATCAGCAGCAAAACTTAGTTCCTCGCTACTAAAACATTTTACTAATGTTTCAGTTTTTCAAAAATAAATTTGTCAATAAAAAGAGACAGAAAAAGATCCTGAATTAACATCAACTAACCGCTTTCAGGCAATTGTCAATAGGACATTACTATCGATGATTTAAAAACAAAACAAATTATAGGCCCTGGTCGGCATCGACTGCCCAAAAGCGGGCAACTCTGTAACTTCAAAAAAGTTTTTTTTTTAATATGAATATTTGAAGTTTTTCTCGAAGAAATAGAAAAATGTATTTTCAAAAATCATGTATTATAACTATAACTGTATTATCGAAAAAGTTCTGTTTTCGAGAAAATATATTTTCGAAAAAACGTGCTTTTAAAAAATATTTTCGAAATATTTTTGTATATCAGTCCAAATGGACAGAATGTATAAATAAAAAAAAATGCCAGAATATTTGTAAGTCAAGACGACCAATCTTTCTGATTTTTGCAAGAACAAGCTTAGATTTTTCGTTCATTATGAAATAGTGTTCATTTCTTAAAATAGTGTCGCACGCGGCATTGTGCTTTTGTGTAGCAAAGGTGACGTTGCCCCCATCCCCCCCCCCTCCCCCATAGACGAAATTCTAAATTCGACCCTGCTCTATATACCTAATATACTATTAGACAGGGAATAGTATTTCCTTACAGTGCAGAAATGAATACTGCCCAACAGTTGTTTTTTGTTGCCCGGCAACTACTAGTATCGTAATATTTACCTTTTTTACAATCTCGGCAAAATTGTCAAAATTTTTGAACGATTGGGGGAAGAATAGTAATTTTCCTAGCAAGTGCGCAAAGTGATATTTTTCCGCTCGCGATTGCCATTGCAAGCAGTCAAGTGCGGAAAAAGCACTTTGCGCATGCGTTAGGAACAATATTTTTTCTACGAGCGACCGATTACAACGAAAAGAAAAACACTGATTATTTTTTGAAGAATCTTTAGTGAAATTTGAAAGAACTACAACAACAATTTACATAGTAATAATCATAATAGAAAATTGAATTATTTCTTATTCATATTTATAACAAAATAACAATTATAAATATTTTGCAAATTGATTGTAGATCCGTTAATTTCATTTAAAGGGTGGCTTAGGGAAAAGTATCACTTTGCGCATGCAAATGCATACGCAAAGTTTGGGAACGCTCTTAGAAAAACAGTTTATTCTAGAATATCCCAAAACAAGAAAAGTAGCGAGTAAGATTTGTGTCACACGACTGAAATGGTCAAAATAATGCTGGTGGGGTGGGTACGAACAGCGTCCAATGAGCAGGTACTAAATCATAATTAGGAGATTATAAAAAAAGAGACAGGAACGCCACGATGGTAGGACATAAAACGACAAGGCGTTAAAAACAGCAGCAAGCCAATTATAATTATAATTCAAATTAATAAATGAAAAAATAAAATACGAACTGTAATATCTCAGTAGCACTTTCTCCTTCTGAAATATATCATTCGACACTTAACATATACCGAATAGAATCTTAATCATTTTATACATGCTCTATTCGACAGGTAGAACTTGTTTTATTGTGTGACTAGGGAGATACTTCGGAGATAACATAAAATGAAGCATTCAATTAATTAATTAAATATACACCTTTATGTATCTTTGTTTTAGATATAGATATCTGTCTACTTGGCTATAAAAGCGTTCTTAAAATATGTCATTAAGATTTGAAATCTGTTGTAGTTTTTTCTGTTGGCATAAAAGAGTTTCAAGGCATTATTATTTATAAGATAGAAAGGGATACGTGACTTTTTTCATTTGGAAAAGGCTTCAACGTTTTAAGCACTGAGCATAGGTTGCAACTGCAAGAATTAATTGCGAATTTAAACCCTTAACTGTGAAATTAGACCAGTCTAAGCAAGAGTGGATCGGTCCGAACATTAAATCGGAAATGAACACTGAACTTATAAAACAATGGTTACTATTCTATTTAGGGCGAGCACCTTTAACATGTCTTTTTCAGTTATACGATGACAATCCATTTAAATTACGCTAATGTATACCGTAAAATATCTTTGTACCGTCATACGTTAAATCTGGAACTTGGGTAATTATCGTTCTAACGTACGTAGCAAACAGTAGGCCTTAGTCACGGTGCCGATTTTTAGTGCGAGGCAATATTAAACGTGAACTGATCAACAAGGGAAAGACACTATAGTGCTGTCGCCCAAGTTCGCCTCTGCTGGCTCCCTGTAGGCCAGCTTTACAATAGGTAAACCCTATACAGTATGTGCGCGGATAAGGTTCAGAAGAGGACAAATGGAACAAATTTTGCAAGGCACTTAAAAATGTCACTCCTAATAAAGGTTTTTGCTTGTAAAATAAATAAGATTCATGCTATGTAAAATTAAATTTTTTATACAGGGAGCAAAAAAAAACGAAAATGATATTTTGCCTAAGAGTAAAGATCCATTGTTTATCATTTTCTACCAAAAGAACAAATTTAAAATATGTTTTAAATTAATCTATAAGCCTAAGTATAAGATTTCACTAAAAAAATTGAATATTAAAAGTAACGAGTTTCATCCATGGTTTTATCTCATTGTTTTTTTAAAGTCCCAACTATTCTCTCACACACCTGTAACCATAGTACTAGTTTCTACATATTAAACAATAATGACACCTACGGACATGTTTGTCAATGTCTTTATTAAATGAAGCAATAATTATTTAATATAAAATACTTCTCATCATAGTACCGGTAATTATTGATATTACTGGAAACAGCGAATTTTTTCATGAAATTTTGCACATACCCTAATTTTGGGTCGTAGAACACGAATCCGAAGTCATCTTTTGGCGGTCTCGTATGGTTTTTCCAAAAAAAAATTGTTTTTGGAAAACTTTTAGGTTAACTTTTAGGTTACCTTTTTGTTATAGATTCCTTTAAGTTTCGACACTTTCACTTCAACATATCTGTAAACTTATAATTTTTATTAGTTTTCGTCACACAAAACACCACATTTAGGCAAAAATAGCTAAGAAAATTGCTTTTTTCTATAGAAAATTCCATTTTATCGCTACTAGACGTCATTATTTTTCCAGCTGTCAATTTTCCGGCGTTGCCACGTTTACAAAGCATTTTTCTCGCAAATTTTAACAATTTCCGGCCATAAATAAATCCAAAAAAAGAGATGGCAATATGAGAGTAAAATAAGACAGATAGCATTTAATTTTCCCTAAAAGGGCAAAAAGATGACCCCAACCAACACCCTGGGGCACCGATCCCTTTTCGCCTGCGAGGAAAGAGACTGGTCAGGGCCCCTAACCAGGTGCTAACCCTGCTCCGACCCTAGGGTGCCCTCCGATCCACCGTTATACCACCGTTATATCGAAAATATTAGATCTGTCACCTAATTCACCGACTTAGAAAAGTTTTTGATACGAACGGTGGATCGGAGGGCACCCTAAGGTCGGAACAGGGTTAGCACCTGGTTAGGGGCCCTGACCAGTCTCTTTCCTCGCAGGCGAAGAGGGATCGGTGCCCCAGGGTGTTGGTTGGGGTCATCTTTTTGCCCTTTTGGTTAAATTTGGTTCATTTTCGCATTTTCCCGCCAACTTTATGTAAAGCTAGCAGTATTTGAGGGAAAAACGATTATGCGAAAATGAACCAAATCTGAGCAAAAAGGTGTATACACCCAAACAAACCTGAGCAAAAAGGTGGTCAGGTTTGCTCAGTTTTCATTGATATAGATACATATATATCTATATCAATGAAAACTGAACAAACCTGACCACCTTTTTGCTCAGGTTGGGTGAGCAAAAAGGTGGTCAGGTTTGCTCAGTTTTCATTGATATAGATATATATGTATCTATATCAATGAAAACTGAGCAAACCTGACCACCTTTTTGTTCAGGTTTGCTTGAGTTGGGTATACACCTTTTTGTTCAGATATGGTTGCATGCATCAGCATATGCAGGTGTTGGATTGCTGATAAATAGGATTTTGGTTACGTCTGATGTAGGTTAAAATTAAAAAATGTTGTTGACTAAGTTGGACAGAATAGTGAATTTAGTTTGTTATGGTTAGCTTTTTTATTATTCCTAATTTACAATTTTTTCATGAAAAATAAGTAAACCTGGCAACGCCGGACACTTGACAGCTGGGAAAATAATGGCCCCCTAACTAACCTTAATCTATGAATAATGGCATCTAGTAGCGATTAAAATGACATTTTCTATTGGAAAAAGCAATTTTCTGAGCTATTTTTGCCTAAATGTGCTGTTTTGTGTGAAGAAATAAAATAAAAATTATAAGTTTACAGATATGTTTAAGTGAAAGTGTCGAAACTTAAAGGAATCTATAAAAAAAGGTAACCTAAAATTTAACCTAAAAGTTTTGCAAAAAAAAATTTTTTTTGGAAAAACCATACGAGACCGCCAAAAGCTGACTTCGGATTCGTGTTCTACGACCCAAAATTAGGGTCTGTGCAAAATTTCATGAAAAAATTCGCTGTTTCCAGTAATATCAATAATTACCATAATACCTACTGAACAACAGATTTTTATAGTCCAGTTTTATGGGGATGGCCAAGTATCATACCGCTACATCATAAAACAATTTAGCGAGAAATTTGTAGGAATTCCAATAACTGAAATGACAATCTACAACGCAATAAAACAGTTTCATAGAACTGGTTCGGTTTTGAATCTCAAGAAGAAGAAATATGATCAAAACGATGCTGCCACTGTTTTAGTTCTTCAGTCTGTTAGATAAACTCCTGTGATGTCCTTTAGAAATCGTGCTAAGCATCTTCTAGAAGTTGTGAAGAAAACTCAAATTCAGATGATCTTAAAAGCAAATGAATTATTTCCGTTCAAAACCCACTTAAATCATTGGAAGAGGGAGATGAAGTGAAAATATTAGATTTTCGTTTATGGGTGGGGGACTAAATTGTATGCGGAAATATCCATTTTTACAAATTTATTACGTTTTGTGATGCAGGGGCGGATTTGGAATTTCGTTATGGGGTCACCTCGAGCTACACAAAAGTACAGACCAGAAACCAAAAAAAAAACGGCAAGCTCGAGCGCGACATTACTTTTTTATTATTGTTTAGGGTTCTAAGACTTACACTATTTCATAACTTTTTCCCCAATCTGACTCCACATCAGGATTTACCGGTTCCGATATATGCAGTGAATTTTATAACACCCTGTATAAATTATACCACAAAAGATATGAATACCAGATCTATAATACGAATATGTTGTATAAAAAATGCGAGCCTTTTTGGCATTTTCGATTAACATGCTCTTAGATGGTTTCTGAAGACATTCCTAACAAATAACCAAACAGTTTTTTTTTTCGAAAAACGTCTTTTTTGACATCAATTTTTTTTGGAAAAGCAGCTCTTTTCAAAACAGATTTATGCAATTCTCCAAAACACATTTCGAAAGTATATTTGCTCAAAAATGTCTTTAAAAAATAATTGTTCAAAAACAGGCAGGTATACAATTTTCGAAAATGCGATTTTTCGATCACTATATTAGGCTATGAATTCTATTAGCATGGAAAATCTTTAATAAAAAAAAAACGAAAAACGATTCTGAACAACCCTAAACGAACCTGTTTTGTGTTTGATCAGGTTTCCTTAGGTTTGATACGTTACTTTCTCGTAAATAACTTTTTCCGAAAGGCGTTGAAAAAAGAAAAAGCTAGCAGAGTTGGTCATCTTAGCTTACATGCGACAGGACAAATTGTCTGATTAATATGGAAGTGTAAATATTGTAGCATTTTTTTTATTTATGCCTTCTGCTCATTTGGGGGAATATACCAGTACTTACGAAACTACAGTTTGTCTAAAACCAATTTTTCAAATTTTTTGAAAGCTTCTTTCAAAAATACATTTTTTCAGAGAACAACTTTTTAGAAATTAAATTTTTTCGGATAGTATTAATTTTTTCAATTATCGGCTTTTTGAAAAAGTAATTTACGAGAAAGTATAACATACCAAACCTATGGAAACCTGATCAAACCCAAAAAAGGTTCGTTTGGGTTTGTTGAGGATCTTGTTTCGTCTTTTTTCATTAACATTTTCCAAAGTACCTACTAGAGTTCATAATTTAATTTTCTAAATATTGTTTTCAGAAAATGTACCTTTTTTAAAAATTATTTGTTTGGAGATATTGCTGAAAATGCACTTTCGAAATACGGGTTTTTGGAGAAAATACTTTAAAAATATTTCAAAAATCCGTTTTCTAAAAAGCATCTTTGAAAAAGCGGTCAGGACATTTTGGAAAAAATGTGGGTTCGAAATATTTTGTCGAGAAAATATTTTTGAAAAATTTCGTTATCCATTTTCGAAAAAGCTGTTTCTCGAAAAAATTTACTTCCCGAAGAGATGTATCATTTGGGTTATTTGTCTGGGTTTGCTTGGGTTGGGTTTGATTGGGTTTGATTAATTGATTATTCATTATTAATAATTAACAATAATAATAAATACGTAAAATCCATATTTTTTTGTTTTTTAATTTTTTATAGGAAGGGAACAATCGACGATTAAATTTCGATTTTGTGACTTTTTTTGCCCTCGACATCCTTATATTTGAATCACTCTGTATTTTTTCCTATTTAATTTTTTCCCAATTTTTCAACATCTTATAGAGGGCTAATCAGGCTTTAAAATTAATCTCGAATCGGTTATCCAGGAGCGTGTTTAGGGGGTAAAAACTGAATTATTGTGATTGTCAGGACCTGCTTTATGGTCAATATTAAACTAGTTTCGTTTCAAATGTTCGCTAATTAAAAGCAAAATCATAACAAGATTACTGCAATTAATTGTACAAAGCAGGCGCGGCCCGTGAAATTTCAAAGTTGCATATCTCTGTTGCTACTTATGGGACCCATACCAAATTCAGGTTTTTTAATAGTGAGCCTACTAGGAATGTTTTGGTAAAGAAAAAAAATATTTTGCAATTTGCGAAAAAAAGTTGATTTTTTGAATTGACCCACCTGGGTAAAAAATTTACACGCTTAGATATTTTATTTATTATTTTTTCTAAACAAATTTTACATCATTTTGTCGACAATTCTTAAATTTTAAGAGAAAAAAATGTGTTAGTAGAAAGTTATAGTCATTTGAATTTTTTCAACCGAAAAATAATTTAAATTTTCGGTTGCAAAAAATTCAAATGACTATAACTTTCTACTAACACATTTTTTTCTCTTAAAATTTAAGAGTTGTCGACAAAATGATGTAAAATTTGTTTAGAAAAAATAATAAATAAAATATCTAAGCGTGTTAATTTTTTACCCAGGTGGGTCAATTCAAAAAATCAACTTTTTTTCGCAAATTGCAAAATATTTTTTTTCTTTACCAAAACATTCCTAGTAGGCTCACTATTAAAAAACCTGAATTTGGTATGGGTCCCATAAGTAGCAACAGAGATATGCAACTTTGAAATTTCACGGGCCGCGCCTGGTACAAAGTACAACACAGTTGCTTGGGTGTGTTTTCTATTACAGCCATTATTATTATCTAGAACACCTACCGACAGTACCACAACAACTTCCAGTGAAAAATTGTAACAAACACAGACTGATAAATAATCTAATTAAATATTTATAAATTCCCGTTTTAACATGGCGTGGCGATCGACTTATCCATTAGGCATTTCATTTACATTTCAGTCCATAACGTGTTTTTGAGCTATCGTTTAAATGTTCTAATTAATTATGGTGTGTGTTCGCGAAGTACTCCGAGCATTAGATCAATAATACATTTAGTTTAGGTGACGGTACATTATGGTTAGTGAGAATCTAACTCATGGATTTATTATATAAAAGGATTCGATATCCGTATACTGTGAGCGTATCGAACGTGAAGCCTTATATTTTGTTGTTTGTTATTCTCTTGGGGGAGCAGTTTACGAACTATGAACATAGACAAGACTACGAATTACTACGTAATTGAATCAAGAATGGTAGTAGAAAGAGATAAAATAGCATTGGAGTGTTGGAGCTCAGAAGTGTTGCTGGATGTGCTGGTTGTCTAGGAAAACGGCTGAACCTCGGTCTGAACATTCGGTTAGACGTGCGTCTTTGTCTAACGAACTAGAAAAGAAAAAGTGCGACGTATAGATTTATAAATGACTCGGAGCGACTTTAAATAAACACCTTTAGAAATATCATAACCTATAAATAATAAAACCTTTTTAACTTAAATTTATTATTATTTAGCAGAAAATAAAGTAATTTAGGGCTTTTATTTCTTTTAGCAAATCTTGTAATGCTTCTAACGTATTTTTGTACACAAATACAAGGTAAAATAAGATGTGGCCAATGTTTACAAATTGTGTTTACCGTATCGCTTAGAATGGTTTGTATTGGCTTCAAAGAATGTTACATCGTCCCGTATCCTTTTATTTAATAAATTCATGGTTATTCCCCTAACTTCTTAGGCTGAATTTTGGCGATTCAAAACCATCAAAGCCAAAACCATGTGCTCTCTTTGTGTATCCAACGTAATTAAACGTAAACAAACAAATACAGTGTCACAAAAATCAAAACCATATTGTTATCCTTATTTGTTCAACGCAGTCAAATGTAAATAAATAAAGACAACAATGGTAAACTCTTGGGTTTGATGGTTTTGAATCGCCAAAATTTGTCTTTAGTCTTTATGTAAAAATGATTCCAGCAAACAACATAAATATGAGGTTATATTGTTGGAGTGATCTACAAACAAAATATATTTTAATTAACACTATACAACTCGGAAGGCCAAGCATTCATTTATACCACCATAGATACCACACCACAAGATAGCAAAATAAACACGTAGAAACTTTAATAACACAGACAATAGTAGTCGACAAAAACTCGTCATGGACCACCTCCCAAACCTAGGGGTCGAACTTTTGACAGTAAGCAGGTCTTACCCCACTCCATTTTTTTTTGCGGAAACGAGATTTTCGCTTCTCGTTGATGGTTCTTCTCGGGCCATACGGCTAACGGCAGCATTGAAATTTTTGCCCTCTACCGTATATAGTCCAAACTAGAAGACAGGTGCATCTCAGGCGGTGGTCCATCTCTCACGGAATTACCCCACACCAGAGACAAACTATCTCTTGGTTTTCTCTGCCTATACCGTGGAATAACGACTACTGATTAAAGAATATGTAAATAATGAATGTGTTATTAATAAGTTGTAAGTAGTATTTTTGTTTGAATTATTTTATCACTAATCAATCATTTCTCCTACCCGAAAATCAGAAAATAAAAATACGATTCATGGGGAGCTCTGGTAAATTAAAAACTCTAATCTACCAGAGTTCACCGGCCAGCGCCGATTCAATTACGAAATGTTAAATTTTAATAATCTAACTTCCTTATCGGGTTAATGCATATTTTTTCAATAAATTTCTTCGTTCCTAATATGCTGCCTGTCCGTTTTCCGCCATCGCAAGTTATAATCTTCGAAAAGGTACAACAAATACATAATCGAGCACAGCGGGTGCGGACCCCCCTGTCAGCGCGGACATGCAGACAACATTATTATTGAAATAACCGACGAATAAAGATATAGTTAAATTATCATGGGTCCACTAACGACATTTATAGCATGAAAATTGTCAAGTCACGCTGGCGAACGATTCGCTCATGGAAGTATGCATTTAGTTTGAGCAATTTAAAATTTATAAATCGGTATAAACCTGCAATAACGAAAATACATATTTGTTCTTTATACACCGAATCCGGCCATTGTAAATTGTTGAAAACTTATTGTTAAGGCACGCCACTGTCGGTTCACCTCTATTATCGCGCTATAGGGGGACGAACGAAAACAGGTCAACACAAAGCGAAGAACATATTGTTAAGCGATACAAAAATTACAGAATACTTCGTTGTCTTTAGCGGAGTCTTTGCAAATGTTAGATGACATGCAAATAGTTCTACAGTCGTTAAATGACGAGAAAGGTGGTTGTGTTACAGAAAAATTTAATAGTATGTAAAGATATAAGTATATAAGTATATTTTTTCTGTTGCATAAATCGTTTAAGGAAGTTGTTGTTATTACAAACCCACAAAAATTATTTTGAAGAAAAAAACTAGGATAAAAAATATTTTTACTTCTCTGTATAATTTATTACAATTTAAAAAGCAGCCATTTGTCCTCAGTGAAATGACGTCAGGAGATCAGCAAAAATAAGTGTCAATCTACATGTTAACGTAAAGCTTAACCGAAAGTCGAACAGATTTTTTTTTTTCGGAAACAGTCTGAGGGGGAGCAATCGAATTTTTTGGGTTGATAGAGGAATAGTGCAGCAAGCTTCGGTAAAAAATTCAGTTATATAGGATGTTTCGTTTCGGAACTATTAAACATCAAAGTCGAAATTTACGCTATTTCTGTGGAAATCGGGTACAGGTCGCAAAACTGAATTAAATCGATGCAAATTTTCGGAGATTGTAGAGGACCCGGAGCTTCAAAACTCTATTATATATAAATCGAGGACGCAAAATTTTTAATTAAATTAAATTAAATTAAATTTTCGAAATTTCGCAGATTGCTATAAAAACAAAGAATTGCAATTTATTTAGTTACTCGAATTTATTGAGGTTTGATTATGTCAAAATTTCGCAAAAATGCCAGTTTTTACTGCAAAATTGAAAGGTTCCTCGACCGATTTCGGCTTGCAACATACATGAATAAGATTTTAGGAACCTTCTACTTTAAGTGCAGGGATATTTCATTGGATGAGTTACGCATTAAATGCCATTTTTATATGGATTTTTCGGTAACCCTACAACACTGGAATTTGCCATGTACCTTCTCATTATGAGTCATAAAAACCGTTTTGACGACACAGCCAATGGGATCATGTTTTACAAGTTTAGAAATTTTCGCGAAAATTTGCAGTAGAAAATCATTTATTTTGTCAATAAAGATCAAAATAAATGGATAACCGCAAGCATCATAAACATTTATTTATGTAGAGAATATAAAAAATATTTCAGATTTATTTGGGTTATATATATATATAGGTATATATATATATATATATATATATATATATATATATATATATATATATATATATATATATATATATATATATATATATCTATATATATATATATATATATATATATATATATATATATATATATATATATATATATATATATATATATATATATACAGGGTGATTCAAAAGTACTTTGACAAACTTCAGGAGGTGATTGCTAGCATTATTCTAAAGCGAAAAGTTCATATAAACAATGGTCCTTGGAGGCTTCGTTACGGAGATACAGGGTGGTGAAAAATTAAAAAAAAAATAAGAATATTTAAGTAGCTTCTAAACGTTTTGAGCTTGTGTTATGAATTTCGGTGGGTGAGATAAGCACCTAAGGACACACATTTTAAAAGTATATCGCGTTCTTAAATTTAACCAGTGGCGTCGGTACGAAAGTTTCATATAACATTTTTTGTGAAAACTATGCTACGCCACTGACTTATTTTATTTTAATTACCATTTTGTGAGTCATTGCTTTATTTGCAACAAAAAAAGTCTCTTGCGTTTTTTTCATACGGGGAACGGTTTAAAGGTAAATCATTATTTTATTTGGCTATACAACTGTAATTAATATGTAATATTAATATAATATGTAATATTAATGTAATTTTTCAACACCCTGTATCTCTGTAATGAAGACGCCAAGGACCATTGTTTATATGAACTTTTCGCCTTAAAATAATGCCAGCAATCACCTCCTGAAGTTTGTCAAAGTACTTTTGATTCACCCTGTATATATATTCCCTATTGAGACATATTTATACTGATGGTGTTCCAATAAATCCGTCAAGCAATTTCAAAGACCATTTACCCTTCACACAGGTTTGATCAAGTTTGCTCAAGTATTTTTTTTACCGCTGCGGACATCTCTCAAAGAAACGGCTGTGGAGACAGGGGGCATGCTGCAGATGTTGTGCCGAGCTCATCCGAATTTCTAATATTCACTGCGTAAGTCAGGGTTGCCAGAAGAGATATTAAAACATTTCCCCAAATTTCAAATTTTTACCCAAAACCTACGAATTGAAAAAAAATCCTAAAACATAACAAAATTAATTGAAATCTAATAAAAATGGCATCTTTGCAATGAATTCTTGAATTTTTGTCCGAAAGCTCCGAAAACTTCTCCCAGCGCCTTATGCTTTTATCAAAGAGTAAGTAACCCATTCTTTGATGGCAAATTTTCAGAACTGTCGAACTTAAAAATAATTTGGCTTAAAATATTAATACGACGATATCGCAAAATGATAAATATCGATGTGCTAATATCGATATTTTCAAGACTGATGATCAATATGCACATGAACAAGAATATAAAAAAAATTCCACAATTTCTCAATTTATTATGTTTTTAGCGTTTTCTAAAATTCAGAAATATTGAAATATATTTATAATAAATTTGTTTTATGTATTTTGTTGTTACCGAAAATTTTCGATATTATATACGTATTTACTTACTCATAGAAAATTGTGGATCTGCTTTCCAAGCAATTAAATGCCAGATTAATTTTTTTAGCGCCAGATAATTTTGATGAATTGAAAATATCGAAGAGTTGGTAAATTTTTTCAATAAACCCAGCAGTCGCCGCGGCTTCTGGAGATGCCACAAATCTAATGTCGGTACTTAAAACGGCTTTAACAGTTGCACTATACACTTACGTAGCGTATTTTACTTTAATTTTTTCAGAATTAATTTAAAAAATATGAGAGTTTGTAAGTTTAGGTGCCGCTCTTACCGAATAAACGTTATCGAGTTCTTAAAAGTATACAATATGTTGTCAAGAAACTCTATCACCATTTACAATAAAATTATATTTCGTTAACATGTTTCTCAAAGCTTTAAGTAAAATAAATATCATTATTATTATTATTATTATTATTATCAAACAGAAAAAATTCTTTCAGTACCAACAAAAAGTAAGGAGTTTCGGGGGTTATTTGCAAAAGATTTTTAAGATACTAATTTTTCCTTTAATTTTTGAATGGCGCTGAATATTATTTCTTTCAACTTTTTCTCTGGACATGTCGTGGTATAAAAAAAAAATAACTTATCGGCTTTTTTCACTTCGAAGAAATGCTTCTAACCATTAAAACCGTGGACGTCCGGGAGTCCGGGCTGGTTCAAACACTCTGTTTTCAGTCGCGTTATCTACTCCACCAACAACATAGTCGCTGCCACTACTGTAAAACATATTGGCTTTAATACTAATTTCGTCTACGCAAAGTACACACAACCTATTAAGCTTATTAAACTTTTCTACTTTTATCTTTATTGTTTTAAATACGTTTGGGTTTTCTAAACCTGGTGAAATGTCAATATGATATGAATTTTCTTAAGGTTTGAGGTCCAGGTAAAAAAAATACGCTCGTTAACAACCTTTTGTACTTTGTCCCGCCGAAGTACATAGACAGACATTTATATTTAACTTCATCGGAGTACCGTCTACCTCTAGGTGACTTCCTAACTTGTGCAATTTGAATGCTAATGAAATCTGCAATATCCTTGGATGGACAAAATGTATAAGTCAGCTGTTTTGATATTGTTCTATAATGAAATCTCGTCTAAAGCTAATTATAATTTAAATATTGTTTCTTATTCCGAGTTTTATGATAATGTAATAAAGTAGATATTAAAAGATTATTTTTGAGTTTTAAAACAATTAGATGTTTGAAATTAGACAATCAAATTGTATAAAAGACATAAAAATAATGTAATCAAATATTGGATACATATATTATCATATGGTGTATTTACAACAGTGCCTAACACTCCGAAGATTGCTACCGCACTGACGTTTCAGGGTACGATTCAAGGTATCGAAGGTTTGGAGGCCACTGGTCGTCGCGCTGGACGACAAGAAGAGTTACCCTTCTGGTTGTTATTTATTCTTATGGTAACAGGGCTCTTGGCGGTATTTCGGAGTTTCCTCTATGATGGTTTGTCAATAAATCTGCAAGCAAACTTCATTTTGCTTTGCAATTACCCGATTCATCATGCATCATTAAGCGAACATTCCACCGGGTACGACGCTGCCTGCCAGATTATGAGGCCGCTCGCACACCAAGGATGCAAATACTGCAAGTTTCTTTTTTTCTCGTTTACTTCTTCGCAGAAATTGCCATGCTAAAATGCCTTTCTTCACACGCACACACTTCACACATTTTGAATACTGCGAATTAACGAAACTGCTGCAGTATTGGTGTACGCCAGTAGGAGTATGTGATATTTATCTTATGTTGCATGTTTCATGCAACCTCGGCGCTAGAGGCTTAGATCAGACGTGCCGCCTGAGAGTTGTCCTTCTGGTTATTTATATATTCTTGTGCTTTACGGTCTGAACTAGATTTAAAGAAAGTAAATATAAAGCTAGTGGAAAGTTTCCAGCTCTGGATGTGTGAGACTCACGGTACATGATACTTAGGCTTCGGTCCTCGTTGGCTGTCACAAAAGATAAAAAACATAGTAATATGTCCTCAATTCTGTAAATTAAGAAAATTTTCAAATGTATTCTATATACTTCACATAAAGAAATATGAACAAAAAAATATGCTGGTACTATTCAACAAATTTAATTATACATTCGTTGTTATGTTAATTTTATGAACATAAAGGATGATAAATTCTATCTACGGTCTTTTTAATGTATTCGTAATCTTTGAATTACAGAGGACATTCTTAATTTCGAATACCTCGTATATTAAAGTTGACGGCATTTTAAGAATTATTAAAGAGATTTGGACGCCGAGGTGTATCCTCGGTTTCGGAGTTTTATAAATTGAGTAATTTTATTAATGACAAATTTTCTTAATGGCTGTAGAATTTTTAAATATTTCTGATAGAAAAGTCGAAGTAAAATAATGCGAATGGTTAAGCTGCTATGTTTTTGGGACATTGCTATAAATATATGAATTTTTTCTAGCCTATTTCTAATGTACAGGGTACAGGGGGTGAACAACAAAATTTGTTTTAAGTTGCCAACTCTGTATATGTTGTATTAACATCTAAAGTAGGTATTACTACTCGTGACGCAAACTGCGTACAAAAAAATCAAAACAAAAATAATACCAAATTTATATTTTTGTAATTTATTCATACAAGTCCGGTGGTTTCATCTAACGACACAACAACTTGCAGATGTTATTGATATACACAGCCACAATGACTAAATGTACACGTGCCTACAAACTTCGTTATGAATTCTCTTAATCGTACGGCCTTTTCACTTACCGCCTTTTGAACTTCTTGATGATTTGGTTCCTCATCAACATTATAATCTGCAATGGCTACATTAGTAACCACACTGAATCCGAACACCTTCATTCCACAGTGTTTAGCTACCAAAACTTCCGGAATCGTAGACATTCCTACTGCATCCACACCGAGAGTTCTAAGAGCCAGTATTTCTGCTATGGACTCATAGTTTGGGCCACCGATCATTGCGTAAACTCCTTCGTGAAACCAAGACTCGATCCCCATTTCTTGTGCTATTTTGCGTGCGTTTTTTATTAACTCCTTGTCATAGGCTCTATTCATCGGAAAAAATCTTATACCAAATGCCTCGTCATTTGGGCCTCGCAGGGGATTCTGTCCACCAAATCCTAGGAAGTTTACATGATCTTTGATCACCATAATGTCGCCAACTTTGTACTTCGTGTTGCAACCTCCTGCAGCGTTGGTGACTATGAGTAATTCAACACCTAAAAGCTTTGCTAATCTTACTGGCATGGTAGTCTTCTTCAAGGAGTTGCCTTCGTAGTAGTGGAATCGTCCCCTCATACACATCACCTTAGTTCCTGATAGTCCGCCGAATATCAGTTCACCAACGTGTCCTTCGACAGTAATCTGTGGGAAGTTAGGGATATCTTTGTAGTTTAAACATATGGATCCTTCCAGAGTCTCTCCTAAAGTTGACAGTCCAGACCCACAGATAATGAGAATTTTCGGGACAAAAGGGACTTTGGATTTTACGTATTCTACCCATTTGGAAAGGTTCTGAATACTAACTATTTCATTATCTTCGACCATATTATTTTGTTTATTTCTGGCGAGGTAACCTCAATGAATGAATATGTACTTTGAATTTTGAATAATGATTGAAAATGTAAAAATGATGATGATGTGTTTTAAAATGTTATAATGACATTGTCAAAATTGATTGATGGCTCTTTATTAAAGAAAGCTAAAAAAGAGTGTGGGCGGAATTGCATATCTCATATAAATAGACCAGTACAAAAATAGGGAGTGCGAATGTGATCAATTACAAGTAAATTCGTCAGGATGTAATTGACAATACAACTAGGGTTTCTATTGTAAATAGGTTTTTGGGTTTTATTATAAGATGCAGAAAAGAAAATTAAAATATGCAATTAGAGTTTTTTTGGGAACGGCTCGGAATCAGGCTTAGAATTATATTGTTGACGTTTTTGAGACAGTCCCGGGCGGCGCCCCTAGACCTCTGGTGCCCTGGGGCACAGCCTATTTTCCCTGGCTGGATCCCCTTCTGCTGCCGAGATTTCTAGGTCCTCCCTCTGGGTGGCTGAATAACAGACCAAGTTTAAACTAGCCCATATACGAGTATATTCAAAATAATCTGCAGAGTCATATTTTTTAATAGGTCACGATCCTCTTGACCCTTCCTCGTTCTATATTGTATCCAATTTTATGTGAGAATGATAACAGAAAAAACAATTGAACAATAATTCATCCTATTGGTCAGTTCCATGTACAGTTGACACCAGAACATATTTTTAGTGATCACAATATTCATCTTTTCCTTCCTGATAATCACGGTGGAATCAGATTTCTTTCTATATAATAAAAAAAGAATTTGTTCAAATTTTTATCGTACCTTCTTTCCTGGTAGAAGTATTGCTGGTTATACGAGTATACTTCGGAAGACTAGTCATCGCAAAATTATTTTTTTTTTCCTGATAAAATTCCCAACGGAATCCGATTTCTTTCTATCCTTGTTAGCAAAAGGGGCATTAGTAAAAGACAAACATAAAAACGATGTTGTTGCCAATAAAAAAGAATAATCAAACATTTTATCACAGTCGGCTTTGTTTGTGCAAGTATTTCTGGTTGTCTACTGTAAATGTTTAATCGGAATTGTCATAAAAAATAAATTTCTAACCTGACAAAATACTTCCGTAAGTTTTATGATTTTATAGCAAAAGCCCTTTGTTTTGACTACAAGCAGCATTTGCAAAAATCTCGTTTTTATTAAGCAAAATCAGTGTCTTCTTATTTTATACTACTTAAAATTGTTTCCTACCCAAATAATAATACTACCTCTAACCAATAATTTGCAGTAAAAGATCGGAGGAAAAGTTTTTAAATAAATATCGAAAAAAATTCAAAAAAGAGTAAATATTTTTATTAAGATAAACAATTTATAATAAGTTTAAAAAATATTCCCTATTCGCCGATATATAATATAAATTGATCTATAATACAGCCTACCTGCGAACAGTGACGTTTGTGTAAGTAAAGACGTGTTAAAATTGTTCAATCGAATATACCAAGTACCTACACAATTTTTAACTGTAAATGTTGAGTTTTATTTCCAGAAGGACATATACACTTTGTACTGGCACTGTGACTTCAGCTTTAAACTGAAACCAAACGGTTCTAGGGCGCAATATTCACTACTTTCTCAATAACTAAAGAAATCGTCTGTAATGCCCACTATTCTCAACTTTATATCGGATCGGCGTTCCTGTTACTCATTCCCATAACGCCCGGTCCAAGTAATGTAAAGGAGAACAAATATGTACCTTCCGTAATATTTTAATAGTTGTTAGTCAGTCCCAGATTCATAGACCACATGAATTTAAGCTGCTAATACTTTATATATATTATAAACTTTTTAAGTATATTTTTACACTGCAAAAATAACTTATATAATAGGACAGGCTCCAAATAATATGTCATGTTTATCTTTCTCATAACCTAACTTTCTGCCAGCTGTAAAAATTTTACGAGTATGAGAGAAAGAAGACGAGAGGGAAAACAATGAGAGAGAAAGAACATGAGAGAGAGACATAATTGATCTCTCCGTTGTAAAATGGGTTTTTGTCATCATTCTCGAAATAAATTGGATAGGGTATAATAATTTCTTTTTTTTTACAAGACTGACTTTCAAAATTCTAAAAGAGTGCATTATTACCATTTCAACAAATCAACAATCATTGTCACTTTATTCTGTCAGCTGAAAGGTTTCTGACGAAAAAAGTGTTCGGCAAAACAATCGCGGAAATAGAGAACGTTGTATCCGGTAATAATCCGATTAATGCTATGGGCACAAAAAGTTCAATCTGGAACAGTTTTCGAAATTTCTCATTGAACGGTGTTATAAACTGGAATAATCCACAATCCACAAGTTGCAAACAAAGGCCTTGGAAAGTAACAACTGATCAAAATAACAGGACGTCCCAGCGTCAACTCCATCAAACTATATATTCAGATAGATTCAGAACACCACATAAAAATGATTGAAACCTGAGAGAAAATAAAAAAAACTACCCAACCCCTTTTCCACCAGTTCGTCTTCAAACAAACAACTTATTGGTTGAAAAAAATAAGGGACAAAATAAAAATGGCTAATCAGAGCGATTCGCTTATTTTACTTAATAAAACCATAGATTAGGTACCAGATGCTGGGAAACAAGTGCATTTTCGATTTTTTACCACTCTGCGTTGTAGCAAGGATTCTAAACAAAAGATGAGTATTCTAAATGCGTTCTTATCAATGAACTGTACAGTTGTTTAATAGCGCGGATATTAGTAGAGTCACAGGTTACGCGCTTCACAAATCTCAGAAGCTGGAGGGACTATTGGAGGGTATATTGAGTACTGAATGTGGGACACAAATGTTAATTTTGAATCCATAGTGAGTCCCAAGTCCTTAATTTCGAAGACATTAGAGAGAACATTATTTCCAATCAAATAAGGATATTCAATCGCCGCTCTAAATTTATCAAATGTTATAGAGTAACACTTGGAGGCATTGAGTTCCATACTATTGTCGTTACATCAAGTTGATAGTTGGTTCAAGTCGGATTGGAGTTTAAAACAATCGTCTGAGGAAGAAACCCAATCAAACCCAATCAAACTTCCATATACAACTTTAAATCATCTACAAAGGGGAGAAATTGAAACTTCTAAAAAATTATCGACAATTTTCATTACACTTGTTATATTACTACTGAAAATATGTGATAAAACCGAACCTTTTGAACCGAACGTTATTTCAAATAATAATCACCGAAACGCAACAAGAGTTACCGAACATTTATAATTTACTTAACACCGGGGCACATACGAGTTAATTTAGTTAAGCCGTCCATTCGAGCGGTAGAGGTTAATTACTGAAACAATTATTTATCGGCCTTCAAAATGGCCGGTCGAAAGAATTATCGCACACGATTACCAGATCGCCTCTTAATTGGCTCATGATAGTCGGTCCGAATTTGTAATTAGTCATTTTATTTGCATTTTTAAACAACATTTTATGTGCGCGGTTTTTTCGCTCCTCGGAGTTGCCACCGAGGTGTTTGCGCCTGGTGGGAGTCCTATTAGTGGAATTACCCAGGCTATTTATTAAATTCGTTTTTTGTTCATACGTGGGATAGTCACTGGGCGTGTTTTAATTGGTTCCCTTTGCACTTAGACTTTTGGTCACAATACGATTACGCTTTTTCGCCCGGTTATAATAGGTTTTCTTGGTAGCGATTAATTTGATTTGTTTTATGGCACTGGTTTAAACCAACTGGCTAGCATCTATCTAGTATTAACATATAAATATTAAATATATACATGGATATACTTTTTAACAATCACAGAACATCCATGGTCGAAGCGGGATTCTACCCACGACCTTTCGGTTGCAAAGCAGGCGCCTTACCAACTCGGCCACCGGAGCCCCCAATTTGATTTTTGAAAGGCAAATATCTCGGGACCTGCACATAATAGTTATTAATAGGGACCGGATTCTCTTACGGGGACGTAAGGAAGTGAAGAAAAGGGAAATGTAATCTATTGACACGGGATTTAATGGATTGACCGTTAGGAGGGGAAGGGAAAACATCTGCAGGCAATTTATTCTATAATCTGGAGACCCTGGGTATGAATGAGCGAGAGAAGTGAGATGTTCTAGGCTTTTGTAGCTGGACAGTAAAGGGATGCATACGTAACGCGCCTCTTGTTGTTCTGTTTGGAACAGTCACGTTAGGAATTATAACGGCTAGTTCTTTACAGCAAAATCCGTACAGCAGAAAAGGGATAAATCCTCAACGCGATGAGCGAGAGAAGGGAGCTGTCTTGTGAGGACTGGGTCATTGATAAGTCGAATGGCTCTCTTTTGAATAGAATCAAGGATGTTAAATGTCGTTGTGCCGCTCTCCAGATGTGGGAACAGTACGCTACGTTAGGTCTTAATTGGGAAACACAGAGTGTGTAAGTTGGAAGCGGAGAAGTATTTCCTGGATCAAAAGAGAAAACTAAGCTTTTTAGCTGCTGTGCTCCGCCGGAGCACGTGTAATGTCTTCATGCCTATGAGGCTTGTGGCTTTTTCTTGCTTGATTTTTACGATAATTTACATAATTCTTAAGAACACTAACCCAGTAAATTTGTGTACGGTGGTTACTTCCCAATTTTTTATGGATTCACCAATACAGCTCTGAAGTCTTTTACTGACTATTAAATAGTGAGATGACGCCCTAGTGGATTTCATATTCGAACTACAACATTGACTACGGCGTTTTTCTTTAAAACCGTTGATTCATCGATGGTCAGCCACAATTTTTTACTCTTTGCTTCACGCCGAATTGCATTTTCCATTAAATGAAGCGGAAAATGTTAATATTGAAATCGAGGAAGGATGGAGAGCGGGTTGTTCACATCAAATCCCACTAAAATCATGTGAAAGATGCAGAATCAATTTGTGCTTTTAACTTTAATTTAAATAAATAAATTCTATATTATGTGTTCTCTTTTTTTATTAAATTTTTAGCTGCAGATATGAGAACTACTACACTTACTGCACTAGTGCGATAAGATGCCCTTACCGGCCAAGATACGGCTTGTGTACCTTGGTTGCTAGGAAAAATAATAATCGTTCAGTAAAATCAACTTACTGCTTCTGTCAGTAATGACAGTAAGTGACAAAAAAAACATTATTGCGCAAAAAGTATTTTATAATACTATACTGAGCAACAACAGTGTTAAAAAGCCAAATAGGTAAGATGAGAGTCGATCGAGCCACACGTAATGGACTCTTAATTCACCAGCGCTACTTTATTTAAAAATCATACCATGCAAACCCACTAACACAACCCAGCTGGACGTGTTAATGGTTAATATCAGTTGTGAAGTCATTTATAATTTCGATTACAAGTGTCTCAAGGTTTATGACCAATTTACATATGGATGATTGTAATCTAAACAGACCAAGAAGCGCAGAAGGTAACACAAGACATTATTAATTTATAAAGGCAACACGGCCATGATAAGATTATTAATTAAAAGAGTAGCCTGACAGTAGCGGAGTAAGGGAATCAACGAAAAGTTTTGAACACTACTTTCTGAAAAGCAGTACAGGCAGTAGGTACGGATTTCGTCACCAAAGATCCACAGCTAATTTCTTTACCTTTATCGCACGTAACTGGAACTGGATATTTCATGGCGAATTCTAGATTGTTGTCCTTGATATTTCCAAAGCCTTTGACCAAGTATGGCATGCCACACCCTCCAACAAACTACCTTCTTACGGTCTTCCTTCCAAACTATGTACCTGGATCGGCAGCTTTCTCTCTAATCGGCGCATATCTATCGTGGTTTCACCTTTATCCTATCAATGTTGACGTACCCCAAGGTTCAGTCATAGCACCAACCTAATTTCTTCTTCCCATTAATGACCAACTTTCTTCAACTACCAATTCCATCCACAGTTACGCTGACAATAGTACTCCTTACTTCAACCTTTATTTTTCCAGACGCAGATCCATGTACCTATCCCTTTCCCAAAATCTTCGATTAATTTAACACTCGGGTGCCAAAAACCTTGTTGAGTTCAACGCCTCTAAAACCTAGTCTTGCACCCTGTCACGCAAAAAATTCGGCCACACGTATCCCATCCACAGGAATTAGGAAGTTTCCTGTTTCAGAAATATCGATTTACTTCAACATCATTTAATAGCCTTTCACTTAACTTGTCAAACAAAAAAAAATCATCTCGATATCTTCAAAACACAACACTGTCGCCGGGCTGCATATTTAAAGATGATAGCATGTGTTGACACCAGGGTGTTGAAATCAGCGAGGGTTTGGAAAAACAGTACATTTACAAATGCTAGCAGATTTGGACACCAGAGGCGATCATAGTGTTGAAACCAGTTTTAGATAACCTGAGCAGTAGATAACCTTTTTCCATGATTGTGCCAGTACGGAAAATAACAATAAAACGTTGTTGGAATATTGAAAAAAAATATTTTTCTACAACCGAGCGAAAAGTACAAATTTGCGCTTTCAAAAGAAAGCGCAAAGTTGGACATTTTCGAGGAACAAGCGTTTGTTTTACTTTGTCGCTCGCCGAGCGACAAAGTTACTTTGTCGCTCGCTTAGTTACCATGGACACCTTAATAATAATAAAGAAACGTCCAGCGTATCTGCGACTTTTGACACAAAATATAAACTGTCAAATTTGATATCAATAATTATTAATTACATTACAAAATATTTTTATAAAAATACCGGTTGTAGAGAAAATCATGTGTGTAATTCGAGCGCAAAGTGACATTGCCGCTGTCGCGAGATAGCCGCGCTCCGCTACGCGTCGCGCGTCTAACTTCTCGCTCAGAGCGGCAATATATCACTTTGCGCTCTTAATACACAAATAGCTATTTTCTACAACCGAGCGAAAAGTACAAATTTGGGCTTTCAAAAGAAAGCGCAAAGTTGGACATTTTCGAGGAACAAGCGTTTGTTTTACTTTGTCGCTCGCCGAGCGACAAAGTTACTTTGTCGCTCGCTTAGTTACCATGGACACCTTAATAATAATAAAGAAACGTCCAGCGTATCTGCGACTTTTGACACAAATACTATTTTAACAAACATTTTTATCTAGACACATATGTAACGTAAAGTAATGCTCACTTTTTGAAATATGAAGTGTCAAGTTTGAGATTATCAAAGTTTATCAATTTTTACCAAACATTTTTATAAAAACACCGGTTGTAGAAAAAATCATGGGTGTAATTCGAGCGCAAAGTGGCATTGCCGCTCTCGCGAGATAGCCGCGCTCCGCTACGCGTCGCGAGTCTAACTTCTCGCTCAGAGCGGCAATATATCACTTTGCGCCCTTAATACACAAATAGCTATTTTCTACAACCGAGCGAAAAGTACAAATTTGCGCTTTCAAAAGAAAGCGCAAAGTTGGACATTTTCGAGGAACAAGCGTTTGTTTTACTTTGTCGCTCGCCGAGCGACAAAGTTACTTTGTCGCTCGCTTAGTTACCATTTTGCGCTCTTAATACACAATAGCTATTTGTGTATTAAGGGCGCAAAGTGATATATTGCCGCTCTGAGCGAGAAGTTACACGCGCGACGCGTAGCGGAGCGCGGCTATCTCGCGAGAGCGGCAATGTCACTTTGCGCTCGAATTACACACATGATTTTTTCTACAACCGGTATTTTTATAAAAATATTTTGTAATGTAATTAATAATTATTGATATCAAATTTGACAGTTTATATTTTGTGTCAAAAGTCGCAGATACGCTGGACGTTTCTTTATTATTATTAAGGTGTCCATGGTAACTAAGCGAGCGACAAAATAACTTTGTCGCTCGGCGAGCGACAAAGTAAAACAAACGCTTGTTCCTCGAAAATGTCCAACTTTGCGCTTTCTTTTGAAAGCGCAAATTTGTACTTTTCGCTCGGTTGTAGAAAAATAGCTATTATTGAAGCAAACGAACAAAATAAAAATAAAATATTAGGTTGATGAGCAGATCCATGCCCTTCAGCATTGGACTGGTTGTGTGAGATGTTAAGATGAATAAGAAATAAAAGCTAACCCAGATCGGCCCTACAAGGTGCAGAAATTAAAATTGCATAATAGTCGTGAAATACGCTCTCGGACGGGTTTGCTCAGTTTCAGGTTTCATCAAGAAGAAGAAATATGACCAAAAAGATGCTGCCACAGTTTTAGTTCTTCAGTCTGTTAGAGAACTCCCGTGATGTCCCTAAGAAGTGCTAAGTATCTTTTCTTTTAAGATCATCTTCTAGAAGCTGTGAAAAAATCACAGCTTCTAGAAGATGATCTTAAAAGAAAATAAATTATTTCTGTTCAAACCCTACTTTAGCCAAACATAGGAAGCGGATGCAGCGAAAAGACTAGATTTTTGTTTATGGGGGGGCGATCAAATTTTAAGTGGAAATATTAATAGAATCCCAGCATGTCAGGTACTGGGTACTGGTCACAAGAAAGTCTCGAATTTAGAGCCCCCCGAGCATAACAATTTATATTTTTTTAACAATATTTCTGTAGAGAAACAACAAAGGTGTATTGGCAACGGGTTAGGGCTCTGTTACTATTTAATTATTTTTTGTGAAATTTTGGCATTAAAGCTGTTCTTAGAAATAATATAATTTCTTCTTGTGGCCATAGAGTTGTAAAATACGTTCTCGGACAGGTTTGTTCAGTTTTAGGTTTCATCAGTATATTTTTTTAATTTTTTATCTTTGCCGAGTTTTCTTACTGCGACTGCGCGATTCGTATTGGTATAAAATTTTGGCAGCACCGCATACACCTGACATTTTATTAAAAAAGATACTGATGAAACCTAAAACTGAGCAAACCTGCCCGAGAGCGTATTTCACGACTATTATGGAATTTTAATTTCTGCGCCTTGTAGGGCCGATCTGGGTTAGCTTTTATTTCTTATTCATCTTAACATCTCACAAATCCAGCTTAATGCTGAAGGGCATGGATCTGCTCATTAACCTAATATTTTATTTTTATTTTGTTCGTTTGCTTTAATAAATATTTTTTTTCAATATTCCAACAACGTTTTATTGTTATTTTCCGTACAGGCACAATCATGGAAAAAGGTTATCTACTGCTCAGGTTATCTAAAACTGGTTTCAACACTATGATCGCCTCTGGTGTCCAAATCTACTAGCATTTGTAAATGTACTGTTTTTCCAAACCCTCGCTGATTCCAACACCCTGGTGTCAACACATGCTAGCATCTGTAAATATGCCGCCGGCATAGCTGCCTACTGCAGCTTTCGCGTGTTTACTTTACATTTAGTTATTATTTTAGTATGCTCATGTTCATTGTGATGTTTACTGAGTGAGGTTTGCATTTCTCGTTTTTTTGCAACATGATATTGTGAAAATGGAAGAAGTTTTGTTCGTGGGGATTCAACAAACCGACCCAAAGTTGATATGATAATGGATTTTTTTTGGGATTAATCCGTCATACAGTAGTGTCGGGATCCGAGGAGCTAAGCTTCCAAAGTATGTTTGACCTAGATTGTAGCCGTTCTTATACCCTCTTTTGACACTAGGAAAATCCATTAACTCTTGCAATTTATTAATTAATTTATTTGTTTATTATTGTTGGTTGTAGTGTATGAATAACGACCCTTATAAACAATTATTTTCACTGAACTTTCAGGAATATTTGTTGGTGTACATGTATGGAGCATGGAGCTGATTAGTTTTTGGTACTCATTGGCGTGGGGCTTGGGTGTTTCTAAGCGGGTCAAATGTTGAAAAATATTCTCAAAATTTAAAAAAATGGTTCATTTTTCAGTAAACTTTTAAAAATATTTGCCGGGGTACATGTCTGTAATTAGTGTTTGGTACTCATTGCCGTAGAGCTTTAAATTTTTACGGTTTGCTTGGGTCCTATGGATAAGGCAACTGATGACTCGTACATTGTAAAGAATAAGGCAGGTTTTGGCATGATACTGATATTCTAAATACTATTTTAAAGGTTATATAAGCAGTTTTGACAAAATATTATTTAGTTAGCCGATAAAGATCAAAAATAGGATTTAACTGGCAATAACATCTCAATTTTCACTAAAAGTGGGGTAGGCGAGTTTTGGAATGGCCCGCCTCCCCTTCGAACTCACACACTGTATAATAATATGTTTCCAAAATAAGACTTAACTTAGAGTGCTGTTCTCGCACCTGGGGCAGCATCACCTCCAACACTTAACCTCCTTGATTCTATTCAAAAGAGAGCCATCGACTCAGCAATGACGCAGTCCTCACAAAAAAATACCTTCTCTCGCCCATCGCCGCGTTCTTGGGGATTTGTCCTTGTCCTACCGATATTTCCAAGGATTTTGCTGTGAAGAACTAGCACTACAACTTCCCCCTTGATTGTTCTTAACATCAGAACAACAAGGGGCGCGTTACGTATACATCCCTTTACTCTCCAGCTACAAAACCCTAGAACATCCCGCATCTGTCGGTCATTCATTCCCAGAGTATCCAGATTATGTAGCAAATTTCCTGCAGATGTTTTCCCTTCCTCTCCCAACCTCCAATCCCTTAAATCCCAATCCCTCCTTCTCTTCAGATGCCCATGACACGATAGTACTTAGTCTTGAAGTCTACGTGCGTTGCCTCAAGTAAAAAAAACGCAAATACTATTCCGCAAATCAA
Source organism: Philopedon plagiatum (assembly GCA_963971165.1). Classification (NCBI taxonomy): domain Eukaryota; kingdom Metazoa; phylum Arthropoda; class Insecta; order Coleoptera; family Curculionidae; genus Philopedon; species Philopedon plagiatum. Next base: position 4,755,174 of record OZ020194.1, read on the forward strand.
TAAAGGTATTGCTCACATTGTAACATGATGCGGACTTACCTACTACTACCAACTACTACCTATTATTTATCATATCGTTCTCAACGATTCTTGATACGCCTCTGTAAGGTTTGGTTGTCGTAACTCCTGTGAGTAAATAAATGGTTAAAGGAAATTGATACATCGAAATACTTTTACAAGTTGATGTTCAATTTTTGACTTCCTATTATTGTTGCTGGTTTTATCAGATGATGCGACTTTATAGTTAGTAAGAATGTTTTTATTTGTTTAGATTTTAGATAGTCGTAGTCCACCAGGGGCGTGCTTTCCATGGAAGCGGGGGAGGCATTTTTTTCTGGGATTACTGCAAGGTTGCCAGCTTTGGAAGATTTTCATGTAGACGGGAGAAAATGTGGGGGATACTTTTTCTAGGGGATTTTTTGGGGGAAATATTTTATTTTTGGGGGAACTGGGTATTCTTTATTAATAAAACAATTTACTAAAAACCAAAAAGATATATTGAAACTATGCTCCATCACTTTTCTCAGCCAAGTACTAGAAAAAAAATTACAGTTTGTTTAATTTTTCTCGCCGGTTGGCGCCTGTTTGACGCAGTAAACGTGCAAACGCGGCAGTTAGCCAAACGATCTGTTCTGTTTTGCTTTCTACTGAGATCGGAGAAAGGGGACTCCCTGTCGACCTATACTTTTTAATTTCTTTTTTATTTCTGATTTCATTATTCATTTCATTGCGTTTCTTTCTTGTGTTTTGCCATAACGATTTTTTCTTTATCTGTCATGTCATTTCATTTGTAATTCATTTGTCATGTCAGACATTTTTTTAAAATCTTTTGAAAAAAGTTAAGAATTAATTTAAAAAAACAGTCAAAGCAGTTTTATTTAAAAATATTCAACCTTCTTCAACATAAATACGATTTCAGAAAAATTAAAAAACAAAATATTTTTCAACAAGTAACGGTCAAGAGTAAAACTATTTTTATTTGGGAGATTTTAGTGTCAAACCGGTGATTTGTGGGATATTTTTTAAACTGTTTTGGGAATTTAGTTACAACCATCTGGCAACCCTGGATTACTGGCACTTTTGTTAGGTTAAATGAAAGCATATTATAATACAATAATAATCTTAAGAGGCGCGTTACGGATGCAGCCATTACCCACTGAAATACGAGTCGTATTGATGCAGCCCATTACTGTCCAGCTACAAAAGCCTAGAACAGACCACTTCTCCCGCTCATTCATACCTAGGGTCTTCAGATTATGGAACAAATTGCCTGCAGATGTTTTCCCTTCCCGTCCCAACCTCAAATACTTCAAATCCCATGTCAAGAGACATTTCCCTTCTCTTCAGAGGTACGTTAGTACTTAGGCTTGAAGTCTACGTGGGATGTCTTAAATAAAAAAAAATGAATGTGCAAAGACACATGTACCTACATGTAGCTTGCAAACCCGACAATTCATTAGTAGCTAAAACACGAATGGCTCTACTTAATGGCAGTACATCAAGAACAATTAAAATTATTACTTCGAGCAATTCGTTATTTACGACCCGCATAAAAGCCATCTAGACAAAGTCCTGAAGTACCACCAACCATAGTACTAAATCCATACATAAACATATATATCACACTGGTAATGAAACGACACCAAATAAATTATCTTTAAACCGGCCTTTGTCGCCATTAAATAAATTCTTATTATGGGGATTCGAAAATATTCACTTGCAAATGATATTCATACAAGTTGGTTGCTTCTCTAATTTACGGCCATTTTGCCGGGTTGTTTTTTCGAAAAATAATTGGCGTGTTGGTTTCTTATGACTTCCAGATGGAATGAGAAGCAGATATGTTAATTTTATTTAACGTGCCTGAAAAAAAATTGACAATAAAAAACTTTAGCAAACTGCCAGACGAGATGAGAATGGGTGTGTTTCAGTCAGTCAAATTAAACTATTATTTATAAAGGGTGTCCCGATAGATAGTTCGAGATTTAAATTTGTCGCCAATTTTCCACCACTTAACCTAGCAGTTTTATAGTTTGCATCTAAAAATTCGACAATTTAATTATTAGAAGGCATAGCCGTGCGTTAGCTAATTTGATCTTAGAAGTTAGAAATAATCTTTTGCGACGAAGTTCATTTCTACCTCGAAGGATATGTGACCAAGCGAAATAGTAGAATTTGGGGAAGTGAATATCCTCGGGTTATTAAAGAAAACCCTTTACATTCTCTCCGAGTAACCGTAAGGCCGCTCGCACATACACCAATACTGCAGCAGTTTCGTTAATTTGCAGTATTCAAAATGTCCTCGAGTGTGAAGGATGTCATTGTAGCATGGCAATTTTTGCGAAGAAGTAAACGAGAAAAAAGAAAACTTGCAATATTTACCACGTACCGCATGTTTCATGTTTTATGCTTCCTGGGTGTGCGAGCGGCCTAAGGTGTGCACTGTGGACATGGGCGCACCCAGGATTTTGTCTTGGGTGCTCATTTGTCTGGGGGGGGGGGGCTAAATAATGCAATTCAGTGGATTTCTTCAATTAGTAGTGCACTTTTTAATATTTGTGTGTTTACAATGTTGGTCTGCTTGGGTTGAGCCTCCCAGCCCCTCCCCTGGGTGCGCCACTGACTGTGGACTAAAGGTATTACAGGGCCATTTTTTCATTAAAATGACGATGGTGAAACGGTTATATGTATTTAACAGCCAACGCTACCGCAATATGTTAAGAAACTTTTTTTGTCCCTAATTAGATAATATGCACGTTAATAATATTTTTTTATCAAGATGGCGCCACGTGTCACACGGAGAGGGAAGCTTTGGAATTTTTACGAACACCTTTTTCTGGCCGCGTCATTTATCGATATGATGATATGTCAATGGCCTGCAAGACCTTGCGATTTAACCCCCTTTGATTTTTTCTTGTGGGGCTTCCTCAAGGACAACGTCTGTTAATTCTATTAATGACCTAAAGCAGTGCATTATTTGTCAAGTTACTGGTGAAATAATAGTGAACTGCAATAAGGAATATGCAATAGGATTTATGCAATATTGTTTATTGCATACACTATTTAAGGAAGTCATTACAAACAACAAACCCATATTATTTTGAAGAAAATTTAGCTAGAATTGGTTTTTACTTTTCGGTATAATTAATTACAATTTAAAAAGCAGCCATTTGCTATTAGTACACCCAGCTTCCGTAAAAAAATTTAGGTACCGTTTCGAAGTTAGCAAACGTCAAAGTCGTCCGCGATTTCCGTTGCAATTTTCGGAGGTTGTAGAGGACCCGGAGCTTCAGAACCCTATTGAAACTGGTAAGGAACGGAAAATTGCAAAGGTTTTTTTTTATTTTTTTTTTGGTCGATTAAATGCCATTTGCAGACCCCTCTTTGGTACCTAATAACTCGAAAACGAAACGTCGGATCGAAAAACGGATTGATGAGTAAAACTTTAAAATCTCAAATACTTTCTTTTTTACAATACATTTACCTAAACCTAAAACCACTGGAAAATGGATATATTTGGGAAAAACTGGAAATTTCGATTTTTGACCCAAATTTTTCACGGTTTCTTTTGGGTCAAAATGGATCCAAAATAAAATCCAATATACGTCATCGGAAAGAGCTCATCGAAATACATAATATGCATAGTAGTAAAGGTTGATGCTCCCCGAGTCTCCGCATGCGCAGTAGGGTCGACCTTGAACGCCCAGGTGTGCTATTGTTATTTGGCCTTGATATGCGCAGGTGTTATTCCAAGGTCAAGGTCAAGAACTTGGCCTTGAACGCGAGCAGATGTTTCTTTGTTTGGTGATGACCAGGTGTACGATGCTTATTTCAAGGTTACATTTGCGGTGCATATTTTCAATGAATGCGAGCAGCTGTTTCTTTGTTTGGTGATGACCAGGTGTACGACGCTTATTTCAAGGTTACATTTGCTTGGCCTTGAACGCGAGCAGATGTTTCTTTGTTTGGTGATGACCAGGTGGACGACGCTTATTTCAAGGTTACATTTGCGGTGCACATTTTCAATGAATGCGAGCAGATGTTTCTTTGTTTGGTGATGACCAGGTGGATGACGCTTATTTCAAGGTTACATTTGTGATGTTAGTTTACCTTGAGTTATTACTGGGGTGTAACATGTTTTGGTATGAAGATCGAGTGGGGGGTCTAAATGTGGATCGGTATAAATGAGGGTAGGGGGGGTTAAATTTTAGTATAGAACATTGTGTTGAGTAAAACGGTTCAAGCAAGTTAATTTGAAAGTCATGGCGTACGTGTGTGAAAATTGTGGTAAATCATTTACTCGGAGTTATAATATGTTACGACATAAACGAGAATCGTGCGTAGCACGATTTGAAAATATGCATGGTGGAAAACAGCGAAAAGTTGACGATGGGGCATCAACATCCGAGGTGCGTACTTGCACTTGCTGCAATATAACCATACCAGCAAATCGAATGGCAGCTCATCAAAGAACAATACACCATAAAAGTAATGCATGTTCACCAATATCAGCTGGTGTTGAGCTAGTGTCCAGTGCTTTTAGAAATAGGATTGCCACATACCGTATATCAAGTGATAATGAACATACTGACTATTCATTATTTTTTGATGAAATTAAAGCAAAAGTGTTAGAGGTAGTAAGTGACCTAGTAAGAGTGCGTTGTGCTTTGAAAGTTAATATGGTGGTTGTTGGTCGGTATCTGTTACCAACACAAGATAATATGTACAGTGACAAGTCATTTAATACACGCAATGAAATTGTTACTTCAGGAAGCGATTTGGAAGAAATATATCAATCATTAGTGGAAGCCATGAAGACTCAATCGACTGAGTTTCAGGAAAAAGATTCAGGTATGTTATAAATTAACGACTAAAAATAAAATAAATACTTATGTCAATCTTTTTGTGTTTTCGTAGGTTGGGCTCTGGAAAAAATTCTATACCTGGAAGTAAATGTCAATGAATATAAACCTTTTGGTGGATCTTCATATATAAAGCTACCCCGTTTCATCGAATTGAAAAAAGCCATCATCAATGTGATTAATCAAGATGAGTGTTGTTTTGCGTGGTCAATCGTGTCTGCTTTGTGCCCCACCACTAGAATGGCATCACAGATTCGATCTTATCCACACTATTCAAGAGTGCTGAATTTTACAGGTATAGACTTTCCAGTAAAGTTGCGTGATATATCAAAATTTGAAGAAATGAATAATATTTCAGTTAACGTTTATGGTTTGCAAAAAATTTTCGAAAATAATATGTTAAAGTACGAAGTTGTCGGTCCATTAAGGTATTCGGGTAGAAAACTTAACAGACATGTCAACTTGTTGTTAATAACAAAGGATTGTAGTATTAAAGATGATGATGAACATATTTGTGATACGCGTTGTTCTAAAAGTCATTATTGTTGGATAAAAGACTTATCGAAATTATGTTCCAGTCAAATTACATCGCGTAGAGATAAAATGTATTTTTGTGATGGTTGTTTGATATATTTTAGTTCACAATCATCTTTGATATTACACCAAAAAAATGACTGTAACCACAAATATTCATTAACACCATCACTAAATTTAAAAATAGATAAATTTGGAAGGAGTGTAAGTGAAAATATATTAAAATTTGAAAACATAGAAAAGCAAATGCGTGTACCGTTTGTTGTTTACGCGGATTTCGAATCGGTGCTTAAACCACTGGATACAGTGGAACCAAATCCCACAAATTCTTACTTAGTCAAAAGCATCAAACATGAACCGTATTCTTTTGCGTATTTAATAAAGTGCTCCTTTGACGATTCGATTTCAAAATTTGAACTCTACCGGGAAAACGACGCAGCCCAGGTTTTCGTTTCGCGACTTGAAAGTGATTTAAGATCTCTTTACAATACATACTTAAGAGATATAAGAGCAATGGAAACTTTGACGGCTGACCAAATAGCGGAGTTCAATAATGCCACAAAATGTGGTATATGTGAACGACCTTTTGAAAATAATAATTGTAAAGTAAAGGACCACTGTCACATAACTGGGAAAAAAGACCTGGTGCTGCTCATTCGATTTGCAATTTAAATTATAAGTTACCCAATTTTATTCCAATTATATTTCATAACTTGAGCGGGTACGATTGCCACATGTTTATTAAAGAGTTGTGTCGTCACGGAGACAAGATCGATGTTTTAGCTCAAAGCAAGGAAAAGTATATTTCGTTTACGAAAAGTATTTACGTTCACGATTATGTCGATAATAAAAGTGGGGCAATAAAGAAAAAATATGTGAAATTGCGATTCATCGATAGTTTTAAATTTCTATCAACTTCGCTGGAAAATTTGGGTAATGGATTAGCTGTGGGTAGTTTCAGGGAAACAGGAAAATATTTTTCTGATAATGAGCAGTTTAATTTAATGCGCAAAAAAGGTGTTTTTCCCTATAGTTTTGTCGATTCAATGGAGAAAATGAACCATCCAACTTTACCCACAAAAAATCAGTTTTATGATAGTTTGTCAGAGGAGCACATTAGCGATGAAGATTATGACAGAGCTAAAAAGGTGTGGGACACATTTAATTGTAAGAATTTGGGGGACTATTCGGATTTATATTTGAAATCTGATGTTTTATTATTAACCGATGTTTTTGAACAGTTTCGCGATACTTGTTTAGAAACGTATAAACTGGATCCAGCACAGTACCATACCCTTCCAAGTTATTCGTTTGATTGTATGTTGCGTATAGAGTTAGAGCTATTGACTGATATCGACATGGTTCATTTTTTCAAAAAAGGTATTCGAGGCGGTATAAGTCAATGTTCAGAAAGGATGCACGCTGCCAACAACATATATGTACCAAACTACGATCCTAACGAACCATCATCTTTCATTGTTTATCTTGATGCAACAAATCTGTACGGTCATAGTATGTCGCAAGCATTACCATTTGGCGGCTTTAGATGGTTATCAGAGCATGAAATTTTAAATTTAAATATTATGGATGTGGATGATAGTGGTCCAGAAGGATACGTTTTGGAAGTTGACGTTCATTATCCGGATACGCTATATGATGACCATTCCGACTTACCCTTTTTAGTTGAAAATATTGTACCACCCACGGAATCGGCAAAATTTTCAAAGTTAATTCCGAATTTAAACGATAAAAAGAAATATATCATTCATTACCGAACATTAAAACAAGCAATCAATAACGGCCTAATGGTAATGCAAACACACAGAATTTTAAAATTTAATCAATCCCCGTGGTTAAAGACATATATCGACTTAAATACAGATTTGCGCAATAGGGCAACAACAAAGTTTGGTAAAGACACTTTTAAATTAATCATTAATGCTGTTTTTGGCAAGACCATGGAAAATGTGGAGAATCGTAATGATATAAAACTAGTTACCCGATGGGAAAATGACAGGAGTAAAATTGGGGCACGAGCATTAATTTCTCGTCCTTATTTTAAAAGTTCAACGGTTTTTAATAAAGAATTCGTTGCCATTCATATGGATCGATTAAAGGTAACTTATAATAAACCAATTTATATCGGATTTTCCATACTGGACATGTCGAAAACAGTAATTTATGATTTTTTCTACTCATTCATTAAAGCAAAATTTGGCAAAAATGCTTCTTTACTGTATACCGACACAGATTCGTTAATATTAAAAGTTTACACCGAAAATTTTTATCGTATAATTGCAGAAAATCCGGATAAATTCGATACATCCAATTATACCGAAGGAAATATTTTTAACATAAAAAAAAGTCAGTCAGTAGTAGGTAGAATGAAGGATGAATTTCCAGGTGATCCAATAATAAGTTTTTATGGTACCGGAGCCAAAGCTTATTACATAAACTCAATCAGTAGCGAAATTAAAAAAGCGAAAGGTATAAAAAAACGTGTAATTGAAAAACAGCTTCACCTGGAAGATTATCGGAATATCGTAGAACGTGGTGGTCAGATATTTCGAAAAATGAAAACCTTTCGAAGTTATAAACACGACGTTTATACCGAAATAATTAATAAAGTTGCTTTATCTCACCACGACGATAAACGTTATATTATACCATCAACAACAAAAACTCTACCTTGGGGGCACCCAGACATAAAGTTTTACGAAACAAACCCTGAAGATAACCTAAATATGTTAATACAAGCTATGCAAAGTTTTTTACCCGAAAATATTAGTTATAATTAGAAAAATGTTGGAAAGCCTGTGTTTTAGAAAAATAAAAAAATATTAACTCCAATGTCACGTAGTTTTATTAACCACTATAGTAATAGCAATAGTTGAAATTGTATAACGCAGGATAGTAAAATACATAGATAATTGTTTCAATAATATGTTGTTTTATTTTACAATATAGTAATAAAGTTACAAAAATAAAAATTAATTAATGTCTGGCTTATAAACTTCTCGTAGCATCCATTGTCTTCTCAACATATCAGATCTGCTAATCGGCCCTCGTCGACACATCAGCGTTCCACAGTAATGACACTTAACAATCCTTACTCTCAACAATTCAATGTAACTGTAAGATTGCATGTGGTCAGTCCAAATATATACTTCTCTTTTACAATTATAGCAAACAGCAGAAATTATTATTTGTGCTCCTGAAAAAGTCTCAGCTGGACGACTGTTATCTTGATCTGCGGGCAACATTATAGTTTCTGATAATAGGCATCGAAGGAAAGAGAGTGTCTATAAATATGGGTTGTCTGGGTCATATAACCTTGAGAGCACAAACAATAACAGAAGTAAGGACACACGATTACCTTGAAAATATGTCCTTGAATCGCTGTTTAGCCGTAGAACGCAACCTTGTAAGTTGAATGAACTTGTTTGGCCTCCAAAGCATCAACCGTCAGATAGAGTGGGGGAGTTTATGGTGGGGTGATAAGTATAAATTTGGTTTGCTAGGCAGAGCATTTCATAGTTCGCTAGAACAGTTCGCCAAGTAAATACATTTGTCAGTTTAGTGCAGTGAGTTAGTTAGAAAAATGAATTCCGGTAGTGAGTCATTGTTAAATGCGTTTAACTTGGATGGAAGTATCCAAGCAGAGTTGATGGGGCAGGACGTTATTGACCTGCTGACCCCGGGTGTGTTTGACGAGTGGCACAATGACGACGTGCTAAACACTGCGTTTGTGGAAGAAGAGAATGTGGGTGAAGAGAATGTGGGTGAAAAAAAAGTAGCTTCGGCGGTTGATTACGTCAACAACTGGACGGAGAAGGACGGCGGGCGCATCAATATCATAAGTGATGTGGTGGTAAAGAAGGCGAGGCGGCAACCCACTACGAAGTTGGAAAAGCTGCTGAAATTGCCAAAGACAGCCGGCAGCAATAAAAGTCAATTTTATGCAGCTATGGAGGGTGAACAGAAGAAGAAGAAGAAATTCGTGTTCAAGCGACCAACAGTGCCAGTCCAATACCCCGATTTTTTGGAGACGTCACAACCACCGAAGCCTCTGTCACCGGTCGTCATAATTAATGAAGGCCCAAACTCGACAACGCCCGAGCCGCCGCAGTCCATGCCTCCGATGGTGTTGGTGGCCGACGCTGACGAAAAATCGCCGATCGCGGGTGCACCACTATCACCAACAATAGGACGTGGGAAGTGCCGCAAACCGGCCAAGATGCGATGCAAGCGATCGTACGAGGAATCGCAGCAGTCAACAACAACTGCTGAAGAGCCGGACTGGTTGAACGAGTTTTCGGCGAGCCAAAAGTGCGTCTTCTCCGCGGCGTATAGTGCTAGGGAAAAACTACTACGAGAACTAAAAAAGTGTGATAGTGATGAGGTGGACTTTGAAAGACAAATGAATGAACTGCGGGTGAAAATGGAGGAAAATAAAAGGACAAGAGAGAAGTGCGTTAAAAGACTCGAAGCAATAAATAATTTAACGTATAAGAAGTAGTTTTAGAATTTTATTGTAAATATAGAGTTAAGTTATTTTTGTAATAGTAATGTATATATATATATATATATATATATATATATATATATATATATATATATATATATATATATATATATATATATATAAGTAAAAGAAAATGTTTTTGTATATATGATAATAAAAAAAAGTTAAATGAAACAATATTTTTTATTTCTAAAATAAGTATACGGAAGTTACACACAAAAATAGTGTAAAAATGCAAAATAGAAAAAACGAATAGACGGAAAATGTAGGGCCGTAACTTTAGGTGTGTAATCGTTAGATGCACACAACTTAAGTATGCGATAAAGTGTTATGTCTGTGAAGAGAGGCTACCCGTTACAATGCCTAAAAACATGCATCTTATTTGTAATAAAATGTGAATTTTACTACAAGTAAGATAATAGACCAAACTCTCAGCTTTTCGTAGAGAACTTACTAGAAATTTAGCTAGTTCTAACGTACGGTAAGAACGTACATGTCTTTACAGAGTAACACAATATTTTCCAAAAGAAATTAATTCTTGAGAAATATCATGTTACATGAGATGTGACATGAATCAACTACAAACTACGATCAAATATTTTGTAGTCCTGAAAAGGACTGATTTTGTCGGGGTAGGTCGGGGCGGGCATGGTTCCGGGATCAGTTGGTGGAATCCGCTGGACCATCTTCATCCTGATGGTCCGTGATCCACCAAGTGGATGAATCGGCCGGACCGTCATGATCTTCCGGCGGCGGTGGTGGTACCCAATCGGTACTGGAGTCCGGCTCCATCTCGTCAGCCGACAACTCTGCATCGTCGTTGGGCAGTTCGACTCCCCAATCGAACTCAGGTTCTTCGAGTGGTCGCAGATCATCCTCGTCCCACTCGATAGCATCCAATATGCCCTGCTCTATGTCGTCAAAGTCATCAAAGACTTGTTCGTCGACTTCGTTCATGTCGACCGTCTCGTCGCTCCAAATCGACGAACCACGACTTAATGGACGTTCAGGATTCATATTTAGATCTGGTAACTATCAGATTTAAAAATGAAGTGATTCTGTGACTCGCTCGCAACCGCTTAAATAGAGATAATCTACCCCCTCCACCACTCCATCCCCACCTTTTCACCTCTAACAAACTAGAGTTTATTATACAAATGCCCTCCATCCAAAAATGATACTGTCGGACTTCACTGTCGAAAACTGCTTTTAGTTCTCAAAAATGGTGTAATTGTGTTCTGGAAATGTGACCGACAAAGAAACTTATACTCGATCCGTCTGGACTTACATAATTTCTATCTAATGTCACAGATGTCGTGACATTAGATAAATACAAGTAAGATCAAAATATCCTGTCATCCTGAAAAGGACGGATTTTGCAAGGAAAATTATACTCGATCCAACTGGACTTATATAATTTTCTATCTAACACCACATATACTATGGCATTAGGTAACTAAAACTACGATGAAACATTCTGTGGCCCTGAAAAGGACCGTTTTTCACGGGATATCTTATTTGTAATCAGGCTCGATTACAAATAAGGCACGCACTCTGATGTTGTAGAGTACCAAGAGCTACTCCACAACCTTTGCAGTTCGGTATGTGCGCGCGACTACCGAAATCTTGGGTTACATGACCACTGAAGAATTGGTCACCAGCCGACTTGTTTTCCAAGTCGGCATAGCAGCCAATACACCACTCGTCATTACCCACCTTCACCAGGTTTAAGGTCTTGCACACCCGGCGGGATCGGACGGGGAAAACTTTCCTCTGTCTTAGAGCCCAATTATCCAAATTCCTAGGAGTATCATCGCTTAAGTATCCATCATCATCTGATGATGCCATGTTGAGATGAGCGAATGTAATGAAGTAAGCAGTCGAGCCGAGCTGCTTTTAAAGAGCTCAGCTTCCCCCACCACAACCCACCCCCACCCCTACCACCCCCAGTGTAGCATAGCGGATTGATTTAAAGTGTTTTTAGCATTTTTAAAATTTGAAAATAATGAAAAATAAAGATTTTTGATTTTTCACCATTTTCATCAATTTTTTTAAGGCATTTCCCGACCATCTACGGCAAAAGTGGAAAGCACAAAAGATTTTGATTAATTTGAACTATTTTTTGACATTTTTTAAATTTCGAAAAAATAAGAAATAAAGATTTTCAATTTTTTTAGCATTTTCATAATTTTTTTTAAGGCATTTCCCGACATTTTATGAAAAACTTGAATAAGACTAATACGTTTCTTTTACTGCCCTTAACCCATTTCTGAGGTTATTTCTTAAAAATTCCAAAAAATTAGCGGGGTAATAGCTACTGCGCAGGCTTTGAGACTTAAAAAAAAAAAACCTCCAAGTCGTGACGTTCCACACCCACCCCCCTGTGCCCACCACCCCACCTGTCGGTGGTGCCCCCCACAAGCCCCTTCCCGAGTGTACTTCACACCCCTAGGGTATTAATGTCGTTTCCGCATACTCCCGCATCCTTCCGACACCCCCTTATACCTGTTTTTTCACATTGACACCCCTCTATTTTTCGATTCCTTCCCCGTACAAAGATTCTTTCCATTCAGTTCGATTCTTTGCTAAAATTCATTGGACACGTGGTTCGGCGTTTTTTTTTCCTACCGACCGTTACGAAGTTATTCGGCCTCAAAGTTCGAAAATCCTATCTTTTTCAAAACTCTTTTTTGAATTTTCGACTTTTTTCACTTTGAAAAATATTTTCTTGTGTTAAAACCCCCTCTCTACTCTTTTTTCTTATAACTTTTTTGTCTCCATCTTATGCTTTCCCCCCTTTCCCCCCTTTTCCCAAAAAAACATACCTACACTATGGGTCTTTTTGAGCCACCTCTTTTTACTTTTTATGGCTCGGATCTCTCAGGTCTTATTTAAAAACGATTATGCGACCCGTCTCGCCCCATGCCTTCGCCCTATTCACCATAGCTTCCCTGTACTACCCTTTTGAATTCACTATAAATCTGAAAAATCTCTTTTTCAATTCTTTCCAAATTAAATTTTGAAAAGTCGTTTCCTATCACAAAACGTTTACTCTACAATGTTTTCCTATAACTTTTTTCGATCTGAGCTACACTTCTCCCGTTATTCCTGAGCAAACCTGATCAAACCCCATAATTCTTGAAATTTTGATTAGTCTGATCATTTTGATCATAAAAAGTTTTATGTCAAATGTTCTGATATGTCCTTGAACTATCAAATAATAATAATAATATTAATAACAAAATTCTTATTATTTGTATTGGCTAAACAAACCCAAGCAAACCTGAGCAAACCCACAAGTTATGTGCTTGTTGTCATTGCTTTGATCCGAAATAAAAATATTTTTGTTATATAAGGGTTAATGTGGTTGCTTTTTTTGTTACAAATATACAAAAATAAAAATCTTAGTGGGTCGACAAATATCGATTTTTAGTTCCAAAAATATACGTCTCGGAAATAACTAAATGGATACAATTTTTAAGTTAGAAAAATAACAATTTTAACGGATTTTGGACCTTTAACTTAAAATAAGTTTTAGACACTTCTAGGTAAATTATCGAAAAGAGTTATGCAAAAATGTCAACGTCTATTTTTAAACGTCCTGAAACTGTCATCCTTGGTCATCTTTGCATTTTTCACCGATTCAGTGTCAAACACAAAGTGACTAAGAATATCTAAACTACGATCAAATCTTTTGTGGCCCTGAAAAGGACCGTTTTCGCGGTGGGTTGGGTTAGAGAGGGAAACCTAGAGTGGTTGTTCCCCTCTCGCGATCTGAACCGATCGCGGTGCGGCGCGCCGTCTTCGTGCCTCCAGTCGCGTGCTGCGACGGCTCCGACGGCGCTCCGTGAGCTCTTGTAAGAGAGCCTCCCTTTCTTCCGGACCCAGCAGCATCTGGGGTCCTTCCACCACTTCCACCGGCTCTGTTGGAGCCGGCTCCGGTGGTGGCGGCGGTCTTGGAATCGGCTGTACGATCGCCGTTGGCTTATTCGCGTTTTTTAAACGCCAAGCCTCCCAAAACTCACTTATTTTGGACTCCCTTGTCGTCCTTAACATCAGCCTGTCCCACTTCATGGCTGGTTGAGAAATGAAAATTGTGATGGCTGCTCCCGCTTTTAAAAGCATTTAGGATGGTGGGGGGTGAGAGTGGGGGTGAGAGTGGGGCTAAACGGTTCTAACATATCCTTTCAGAGTAACAAAATATTTCCTATAGAATAGATTTCTTGTTCGAAATATTTTGTTACACTGAAAGGATACGTCTGTTTTTGTCATACTTAAGAGCAGGTTTGCCAACGTTCTATGTGAAACGACAAAAATTCTGATGTATCTTTTTGAGCGTATCAACCCAGAGTGAATTTATTTTTTTAAATATGTTTCTTGATAGAAAGTTATGTCACTTTGAATAACTAGAGGCATATGCGTTCTTATCATACATAAAAACTACAAGCTAAATCTTGCAAATGCTCTTTCTCTCGCTATCTATGTATGATTTAAACACATAATGCATCTCTCACCCAAAGTAACACAATTTTTCCTTCGAGAAATATCTTCCTTAGGAAACATAGTGTTTAACTACAAACTACGATCAAATATTCTGTAGTCCTGAAAAGGACTGATTTTGTCAGGGGGCAGGCAGGGTTGTTATTTGAGGGTCCTTATTTGTAATAGGAATTTAAGTCCTATTGCAAATAAGGCATGAGTTCCGGTGAGTGACTGTAAACAGTCTCTCCCGACACCGACGACACCTCGAGTAGTTCTGCATACGCTCACATCGTGCCCCCACTGTGAAATGGCACGATATGAATCTAGCACCTATCTGACCCCTAAATCCTGTGTAGCAGTGCATACAATAGATGAGGTGGGGTCCAACTTTTACATAGCAGTGCCAGATGCAATACCTAGGTCTAAACCTACGCGTATTGCGTACACCCCTATGTTGCGCATTATGTGCGATTGCCTGATCGTCATCGCTGGAATAACCATTATCCGAGCTTGATGACATCTTGGCTTCGAGTGAATCTCATTTTCTAAATCACGTCTTATATACATTCTTTCCCCACCCCTCTCCTAAATTTCTCTCTATTCTTCACCTCATAACCTTATTTACCAAAGCCCCACCTTTGAAGTATTAAAATAAGCCTCAAATATGTCGTATGTAGTAAAAATAAAACTCAAATGTGTCGTTTATAAGTTTATTTTAAATATGTAAAGTACATAATTTGGAGAATTACACAACTTCAAACTAATGTATTGATTTGTTAGTAACAGAACCATTAAGTATATTGTAGCTAAAAAATGCATCGTGAATAACTAACGCGTACACTTTAATGTCTTTAGGAAATTTACTTTTGCGTGTTTCGAACTCCAATTTCACGTCCACTGTGGACGTCCTAACGGCTTCTGGTTGGTGACTGCAATCGATTACGAATAACGGATTTTGCAGATAGTCGGCAAAACTCATCATAGGATCGCTCAGTTCTCGCTGGTAGTAGCTAGCTTGAAAATTCTCATAATTATAATAGGCTGCGGCATACAGTTTCTTTGAAAAATCTAAATTCCATCTTTCGTACGGAAATACGGCAGAGTTCAGATAGAGCCTAATATCACTTATATCGGCCGTTGTAAATTGTGTGCTATCTTTTGCTCTGTTGTCGGAAGAGCTAGTTGGTTGAAAACCGATAATCAAATATCTCGGTTTTTCGAGACTCGTGCTAGTTCTTAAGGCCCATACGTCTGACGATGTTTCTCTCAAAGAAGGTAGCTCGTAAAGATCCCATTTACGGTAAGCCATTGGAACGTTTGCGTTACTGCCACCTTTATTCATGCGTGATAATATCTTTAACTTCTGTCGATCGTCTGGAATAATGTGACGAATTTTCCATTCAATTTTTTCAATTGAAATGTCTGCATCTACTTCGCCGATATAGCAATTGTTGAAAGTGCGGGCGATAATTAAAATCAACTCTTGCTTGACGTTAAAAATACCCTTTGAATAATCCTCTGCGAAACCCATGAGATATTTTAGAGGAAGCTTGCCGGAGAACACGTTACTTGTGGAATCTAGTATACCTTGATTTGCTTCGTCTAGACCCCATCCACATGCCATGAGAGCTCTATTTTGTGCGGCACCCAATGACACCATAGTTTTCATCGTTGTAGTAATTCCGGGTTTCCGAACGACGGCAACTTGCTCCCCTCCCATTTCATAACGACATTCGTCGAATAGAAAGGCGATGGCATTATTTGATAGATAACATTTCTTACTAACATCTTTGGGTTTAAATGTTCCTTCGATGTAAATGTAACTATCCGATATATCCAAAATGATATCTTGAAAGTGTACAGGTATACGAATTTCATCGGAATTGCGGAATGTTGGAGAACCGTAAGGTTTATATGTGTGTTCTTGAAAACTAATAATGGAGTTATCAAAAATGGGTTCGGTAAAAACTTCGATTTTGTCACTGCTAGCGGCCATCATTTTCTAATTTTTCTCACTTTCAAACCGATCGATTGTAGAAATTTGCAATCTTTCACGGAGAGCTGGCGATTGCTGTGCAGATGTGTTTTCGATCGTCCGTCTGACTTGCGAATGAACCTTGACTGTGTTGTCTGCTTACTTTTATGTCGTTTAACTGAATCTTGAATTGTTGACAGCTTATGCAGTTGACGGTTAAAGCAAAAACCCATTATACGATTTTTTTCAACTCTAGTTTAACTATTATTTTCTCACCTCGAAAATCGATCAAATCACCGCTATCGTCCAAGATGCGTAGAGTAATGTTGTCGATAAACTGACGACCATCCGGCATTATCGGCATATAAATATTATTTTGCGGTTCTTTAGAGATTTTGTAACCGGGTTCGACGTCAATATCAAATTCAAATAACGTATGACTTTCCAAAGAATTCAGGTATGCTCCGGAAATTATATTACAATCCACACGTACGATGCGCACTTTCATTATGTCCACGATGGTACTTGATTCGTGTCTTTGTCCACCTTGCAGCAACACAGAGCCAAATCCGAGCACTTTGCCGATACTATTGCTACCTCGGAAATCGATGCTATATTTTGACTTTAGCTCACATTTTAACGTATTATTATTGGCTGTTAATGAAAATAAATCGGCACCAACTTCATTGCATGACTCTTTTAAAGCGGTGTACATGGCTTTTGCTATTTCATTAATTTCGTAAGCTCCTGGTGGAATCCTTAAATGCTTTGGTATAGCTGTTTTCAAATGGCTGAATGAATTATTGCTTTCGTCGATATTAAAAATCGAATTATATGTGTAAAATCCCAGCAGTGCAACTCCATATTTGCTTGTTGTATTTAACTCGATGGGTGGGTAAAAATCCGCACTTAAGACACTTGAATGTCCTGTTAGAGTGAATGTGTAAGACATGACTGACCACGAAACTATTTGTGTAGCTATTTTATTGCTGTTTGCAACAGTTAAATGGATTTAAGCTGAAGCGTTGCTTTATTCCTTTGGACGTTTTTAAACTGTTTTCTGCCTTTATATTCACATCGTTAATTTTGCAATAACAACAAAATATTTTTTTTGGTATCGGTCCATCGCCCTCGTCCGAATCTGAATTATTGCTATTATAATGTTCGAAACAGTATTGATATTTCAATATATCGACGTCACTTTTTAGGTGATTAGGTAACCTATCCCAAACTAGTGCTATTTCATTTGGAGCTAATGCGATCAACACTTCTTTGGGCGTATTTTCTAACTGTTCAGCTGTCATTTTTTGTAATCCTCCGACTTCACGATATGCTTTAAGTGATAGCAACATTTTGGTGTAGTTGTCACGTTCCATTTGGGGTGTCAAAGACATACTTTTTTATGATTGTAAAAGAAACTTCAAACACAAATGTCCACACCAGACTGTTCCAAATTCTTGTTGACGGTCGTATGTATAGTAAATTTTCTTCGTCGCTTCGGAACCCATCTGCAGATATCGTACCAATTCCATAGGTGGGGGTAAATCACCGAAACTATCGTAGTATGTTACATCAGAATTGCTTTTTCTATATGCTACCCAATGAGTCCCTACACCCGACATACTATCCAAATTTATAATGGCGGCCTCATAACGTTTGGGACCGCGTACAGGTAATGAATCTCTCATATATACGCCTCGAAAGTGTGGTATTTTTAAGGCGTACTTTTCTATATCAATATTGGATAGTGGTCTTTGAGGTAGGGATTCTATTAGTTTTTTGATTTCTTATTTTTGCTGTTGTTTATAAATAATCCCAAACCTGTGCGATATGGTTTCAAATATAATCCATTTCCTCTTGAACTTAGATGTAAGCCGGTACCTATTTTTTCTGCAGTCGACTTTTTTACTGCTTTTACGGCACGCACGATGCCTGCTGCACCACCTGCTAATGAACCTAATGCGGATAGTCCTGCAAATATTGGTATTAACGGTAATATCCCCCCAGTCTTCGGAATTGGAATGATTCTAGGCGTGCGAATTTTTCGTTTGCCACCGGCTATTCTTAGGGATTTACGTGCAGCTACTGCAGCTATTTTCGATGCTTTCATGATATTTTTCTCGATAAGTTTTTTCCCACCAGCTTTTAACAATTCTGATCGAACGGGTCGTCTAATAGATGATCCAAAAGCTACTTTGTGTACTCGCTTATGTTTACCGACGCCATTTCCTTTAGTGTGGCGGCGGCGGCGCTGGAAGCGACGTTTACCTCTAGTGGATGCTTTTCTCGATTTTGATGATGATACACCCATACCAAAACGTTGTTTCGCTTTCATAATGTTGGTTACCAACCAAGCTGCAGCTTTTTCACCAGCGCTAGAGTCTTTAGATTTTACTCTTTTCCACGCGCTTTGCTCGAGTTCCTGATCTGCTTGGTGGCGAGCACTTAAATTTTCACTATTACGCAAATAGGCTAAATCGTGTTTTTTGCATGCGACATCCAAAGAATTAATTCCTTGATCTCCTCTTGCCACACGTTTTACTATTTTCGTCCCGGGCCCGCAATACTGATAGCCTGGAATGTGTAACTCGAACGGTAGCCTATTAATTACTGAATTAACAATACCGCTTCCAGTCTTACTTGATAAACGAGACCGTCTACTTCGTCTGACGAGCGACATCTGAATGATAGTTTACGTGAAAGTTCAGTATAAAATATAGATTTTGTTAAGATGCGTATCGTCAATCTTAAACAAAAACTTCCCGTCGATAATCTCGATGTAAAGGTCGGCTCTGGACTAGAACAAAAATTATTTAAAAGGCATGGTCCTTTGCTACCGTCATCTATTCGTGGATTATTAATAGGACCTTCAAACTGTGGAAAAACAAATGTTATGATTTCGCTGCTTACTCACCCATCGGGACTGCGTTTCGAAAATGTTTATATCTACTCAAAGTCGCTCTATCAACCAAAATATGAATATTTAAAGACAATTTTATCTCCAATCAAAGGTCTTGGCTACTACGCTTTTAGCGACGCAAATAACATTGTGGAACCGTCAGATGCTAAACCTAATTCAATATTTATTTTTGATGACGTTATGTGTGAGAAACAGGACGTTATAAGATCGTATTTTAGCATGGGACGTCACAAAAATGTGGATGCCTTTTACTTGGCGCAAACGTATTCTCGTGTTCCTAAGCAGCTCGTCCGGGATAATGCCAACTTCATTATTATGTTTAAACAAGATGAGATGAATATGAAACATATATTTTCCGATCACGTTTCACCCGACCTGACGTTTACACAATTTCAAGAGATGTGTGCTAAATGTTGGGATAATAAATATGGTTTTTTAGTTATTGACAAGGATAGTGATGTAAATTCGGGCAGATACCGCAAGGGATTCGATAGTTATATATTCCTATAATAATAACTTGGATAATCATTTCATCGTTGAACGGTGCTTTGAAAGCATCATGAATGAAGAAATCGAATTAAAACGAAAGCTACTGGAAACTACAAATGCGGTTAGAAAAAAATTTAAACAAATTAAAGCAGCTAAAGTGCAGAATGAACATGATTTGGAAAAGTTTTATGAACCAGTTTCTAAACCACTAGAATCTATATCTAAAGCCGTAAAGCAGCAGCAGCAGCAGTACGTAACTAAAAAATCAAGTACTACGACTAAACCACAAAGTCGGAGTAGCAGCAGCAGCAGCTCGGTGGGAATGGCGAAAATGTTTGAAGAACATCCAACAGAAGCGGATTTTGAAACATCTACACCGATTCCTACACCGAAACGTGGAAATCGTGGGTCACTGTTCGAAACCCCTTCCCCTTCAACGATAACATCATCTCACACATCACCACACACATCAAGTGGTAGCAGTTCAGCCGCAAAAACTATTCAAGATTATTTAAATGGATTAAAATTGGAGCCATCTCATTATGATACCGTGTATGGTGTACGCTTTGGTAAAAAAGAAAATAAATCAACAAAATATATTGGCAACTTAGTGGTTCGTTTTCTAACAAACGGAAAGATGGTGTTATACAAGAACAAAACAAACATTGCTGAATTCGATGGAACGGCTGATCTTTACGATTTGATTTTTCTAAAAAATCCACCACTCCTAGGTAATGAAGACGAAATTAATCTAGATGTACTTCGAAAATACCAAACCATTTTGAAATTGACCGATGCGGCATACGACGGTTATGACAAGAAACGTGGTTTAAGAGAAACCCGATGGAGAAAATATTTACGAATCATAAAACCGCTAATTACGGGAACTAAACTGGGTGGTGGTGGTGGTGGTGTAGGAAGAAAAAAAGGCGACAACAAAATCCAACTACCAGCAAAAAAGCGCCTATCGTCGAAATCATCTCAATATGTTTATTGGAATAAACCTAAGGAGTTAGTGGATAGATTACGATTATTGTGGGGGTCAAAAGTAGCTGGACATACCGGACATGATAATGAGATTATGTCAATTATGGAAGAGCTTCGAGAAGAAGGAATAATATATTAAGTTTTGCACGTAGTTGCCATCCTCAGTGTCTGATAAGACGTGGAACCTTATAATATGGATCCTAGCCGAGAAAAAATTAAAGTCGTAAATGAATTACATAGGACAGCAAGGAAAAATTTTGTTAGAAGACGTACAGTCATAAAAGGATATCGAGATTTGTGGCAAATTGATTTGGCGGAAATGCAGCAATATGCTACTGACAATGATGGTTACCGTTACATTGTTGTATGTATAAACTGTTACTCCAAATTCGTGTACACCAAAGCAGTTAAGAATAAGACCGGTGTTGAAGTTACGAATGCCATGAAAAGCATCATTGAAGAAGCATCATATGCACCAAACAATTTACAGAGTGATCAAGGAAAGGAATTTTATAATAGCACCTTTCAAGCCCTCATGAAAAAATATAATATAAACCATTATTCCACATATAGCACGAAAAAAGCGGCAATTGTTGAGCGTGTTATAAGAACTTTGAAAAATAAGTTATATAAACAATTCTCGGCTAGAGGTTCTTACAGATGGTTACAAATATTACCAGCTATAACGAAGACCTATAATAACACTAAACACCGCACCATTGGAATGAAGCCTAACAGTGTAAAAGAGGATACCCCTATTAAAGCATATGACTATTTGAAAATTGCTCCGAAGAAAAAAAAATTTCATTTGGGTGACGTTGTTCGCATTAGCAAGTACAAAGGTGTATTTGACAAAGGATATACGCCTTCCTGGTCCACGGAACTGTTTGAAATAGCAAAAGTTAATATTACAAATCCACCCACCTACTTGCTGCAATCATTGGAAGGTCAACCTATTAAAGGATGTTTTTACGAAGCAGAACTGCAAAAGACAGCTAGCCCTGGTGTTTATTTAGTTGAGAAAATTCTTAGAAAACGCAAGAACAATCAAAACGATCAATTGTTTGTAAAATGGTTAGGTTTTCCAAATCAATTTAATTCTTGGATAGACAAATCAGATATTGTATAAATATTATCAAATAGGTTTTACGTTACGTATGTATGCATTATAAATAATAAAAATAAATATTGCTTTTCATAATTATTCGTTTTATTTTCAATTTAACAGTATAATTATGTTTTTAAATAGAACTTTATCTAGGTTGGTTTCCATTTTGGTTTTTTTGGATCCTTTATCTTCGTTGTAGTATACCGTGCAGCATGTGAGTGAATTTGATACATTTTTTCCTTAAGGTACGTAATTTTGGTCTCATCATCTTCAAACATTTTTTGAAAAACCGGTACTAGCACATTACTAAGTATGGTATTTATCTGCGAACCAAGTTGATGAACTTCCGTAAGGACATATTCTTTGGTAGCAGCATCATTATCATTTATCGGTTGGGCAACATTCCTTAATAATTTTCCCTCTATATCAAAATGTCCATCTGAAGTAAGTTTAAATCCGATTCCGGGCAACCCTCGCGATAAGTTGTTACAAACAGGAGTTTTCTGTCGACCAAATTTATCAATTGTGTTGTTAACACGACCCATTTTAAAGTAAAACTAATTCACTCTCTTTATGTTCAGCCTATATATAAATGACATAACTAATAAAAATTCATTTTACAATACACCATGAAGCAAGTAAGATTTGACGAAGAAAGAAATATTATCCACCGTATGTCTGTTTGGTGTTTTGCATATAGACAAGCCAGACAAAGTAATTTTCAGCAACTAATACTTGATAGATATCGTTTTCAAAGGAGAATTGGAAAAATGGATGTAATGCTAGCGAGGATTTTAGAACGGAACCACAGAAATAATATATATCAAGAGCGATTTGTTAATTCAAATGTATGGTGAATAATAAACATATTTAGTACAAAAAGATTTTTATTAAGATTTAAATAATACATACACACTATCATTAGAAAAACGCACTTTTTCACATAAATTTAAAATTACATGACTATCATAAGAAACTTTTACACTATATCTAAATTGTCTCTATTTTTCGGAATTACCAGCGCTGCCCTTCTTGGTCGAATTCCATGGTCTCACTATTATTACGTTCTGATGAACCTCCTCCCCCTACTCCTCCTCCTCCTCCTTCTAAGAAAACAGGACTTTGCGGTGATTCGTTAATTATTTCGAGATCTTCAAAATTGCTTGAAGAAGTCCAGCGCTGCCCTTCTTGACTGAATTCCGGCGTATCGTGATTATTATGTTCTGATGAACCTCCCACTGAGACAGCGAGACTTTGCAGAGATTCACTAGAATTTTCACGAGATATTTGTTGCGGTGATTTCATCCCATGTTTCTTATGGTACTCATTTTGACACCATTCACAGAAACCCATTATTCCACTAATAAATTCCCAATTTTCGCAATTGGCACACATCTGACGACCGTTTACAGAGAATGGGCGAACAACTGCAATTTGACGTTCACTTTTTGGTGACTGCATTTTGAGAAAATAAATTACTATGTAGTATTCTGGAAGTACTGAAATGCAGACTGAAACAAGAAAGTTTTGTGCCTCTATTTGTATCTGTTAGGTGACCTTCAAACCCCTCCACTCTCATATCCCATGTAAAATCGAGGTCACCATACACAGAATAGACTTGTTTCTTTATCTACATGCGCGTAATACGTATACGCTGAATAGCTTTTTCTTGATTCAACAATTTTGAATCGATTTCCTTAAGTCTTTTTGTAACAGATTGCAAAAAATCTTCATTCGCCTCTTCAGCAAGCTTTTTATTCATTTCATTAAGTTCTTTTCTAACATATTCCAAAACATCATTATTCACTAATTCACTACGTTTTTTAATAATTTCACGCCTTTGTTCAAGAACATATTCCTGATTAGCGGCATCCCCAGGATTCTTTGGTGGTGCTACATTAGTTAAAGATTTCCCTTGTATATCATATTGACCATCATCGGTCAATCTAAATCCAACTCCTGGTTGTCCAACAAGAACAATGTGATTTTGGTCATTAAATTTTTGGCGCCCAAATTTATCAATTGTGTTGTTAACACGACCCATTTTTAGCTTAAACTGATGTGATTTTTGTGAAGGTTGCCTATTTATAAAAAATTAAACAATAATTTAGGTACATAATCATTTATTTAACATCTCATGTTATTATATTATACAATGAATTAAAGATTTTCTTCATCTTCTTGAACACACTCCATTTCGTCATCGCTAACAGTAGCCAATGCTTTACTATCAACTTCATTGGTGACTGCTTTATTTCCAAGGTCATCAAGAATAGTGGTATCATCTGCGGGAGCCAAACCATATTTTGTAGCTAATTCATCGGGTAAATGGGGCACTTCGAATAGGTAGCTTCCCAATTCTTCATTTATCATTCCAGCGCAAAATTCGTCCAGATCAATGGTTCCATATAGGTATTTCTCGCAAGTATGTGCTCCAGCCGTGAAATTTACGGCGTCTTTCATATACTTCCTATACTGACTTTCACTAAAACCCACATCGGATTTACCATAATTTGCAAAGTGTACTATTTC
Organism: Philopedon plagiatum; assembly: GCA_963971165.1. Lineage (NCBI taxonomy): Eukaryota > Metazoa > Arthropoda > Insecta > Coleoptera > Curculionidae > Philopedon > Philopedon plagiatum. Next base: position 4,779,588 of record OZ020194.1, read on the forward strand.
TTCAGCCAGCTCTCTTAATTTACATGATAACCAATTAATGTACATATCTCGATTTTCAATGACAGTAGGGCAGTCACACATCTTAAATAGAAAATAATGGATATGTGATTGTGTGTGACTGTGTTTTTCGATATATACTTAACAAGAACTATTTTATTACATTTTAAATCAACATTAAAATAGCCTAATCAACAATATATTACAAACAACCAAAATTTAACAACGCTCTAGTATTACCTCCAGAGAATACATGTGAGCTTTGCCCCAAATAAGTTAAGGTGTACTGATCACCGGAGTTATTCATCATTTCAATAGTATCCTCTGTCAGAATTTCAGCTACGCGTGATGGTAAAAATGTTTCAAATGTTGCTTGATGTGTTGGATCAAACAATGTGACGATAATGGCTTTTCCAAAACGTGAAGTCAAAGAATTAATTTTTTTTATCATATAAATTTTGCCCACCGTTAATGTAGAGAATTTTCTACGTTCCAGAAATTGAATATCTTGGTTTATCATATTATTAATTTCGGCTATGGTCTGCTTTGAAATGCTCATGATTTAAAATACAATAAAAACAATTACTGTCAAGTACCTTGAATAAACACTTGTAGAACACACCACAAACACAATACTTTATATGCCAAAGCAACAGTTAACGCATACGATGTATGAGTGACAATGAAAGCTATTTTCGAAATGAGCCATATTTATTAGGAAGTAATCCAAGGTCAAGTATTTATTTATGGTGGGAGGAATACATCCGACGACCTCGAAAAATACAAAACAAATGTAACCTTGAAATAAGCGTCGTCCACCTGGTCATCACCAAACAAAGAAACATCTGCTCGCGTTCAAGGCCAAGCAAATGTAACCTTGAAATAAGCGTCGTACACCTGGTCATCACCAAACAAAGAAACAGCTGCTCGCATTCATTGAAAATATGCACCGCAAATGTAACCTTGAAATAAGCATCGTACACCTGGTCATCACCAAACAAAGAAACATCTGCTCGCGTTCAAGGCCAAGTTCTTGACCTTGACCTTGGAATAACACCTGCGCATATCAAGGCCAAATAACAATAGCACACCTGGGCGTTCAAGGTCGACCCTACTGCGCATGCGGAGACTCGGGGAGCATCAACCTTTACTACTATGCATATTTTTTAATTTCTTCATTCTTTATAGGAAGGGAGCAATGGCCGATTAAATTTCGATTGTTTTACTTTTTTTGCACTCGACATCGGTACTTTTAAATCACCGTATTTTTTACAATTTTTCAACTATCTTATAGAGGGATAATCAGACTTTAAAATGAATACAGAATCGGTCATCCAGTGGCATATTTAAAGGGTAAAACTGAATTTTCTTGATTTTTTCCAACAAATCCTATTTTTAGGAGACATTATTCTACACTATTTTTCCTATTTAGTGCTTCTTTTTGGGTTTATTTAATCCGTTAATTATGTAAGAATACCTCCCACTAATTTAAATCGCTTAGATATAATAAATAGGTTTACTTGCATCGGGGACATGCAAAATTTGAAACTTTTAAATTTTCCAATTTCCACCATTGCATTGCCATGAAAACAAAGAATTGCAGTTTATTTACGTCGAAATTATTAAAATGTGTGTCAAAATTTCGCAAAAATGCCAGCTTTTGTTGAAATGTTGGAAGATTCCTGGACGGATTTTGACTTGAAATATACATGAATAAGATTTCAGGGACCTTCTACTTTAAGTGCAGGGATATCTTATTGAATGAGTTACGCTTAAATGCAATTTTAATTGATTATTCGATGACTACAATACTGTAACTCGCCATGTACTTATTATAACACTACTGACGTCACAGCCAAAAGGGGATCACGTTTTACAAGTTTCGAAATTCACCCGAAAATTTGCAGTAGAAAATCCTTTTTTTTTGCTAATAAAGACCAAAATAAATTGATAACAACAATTAGGTACCACAAATATTTAACATCCTAGGCACACAAAAATTTAAAAAGGGCACTACTAATTAAAAAATCCACCGAATTGCACTAGTCAGAACCCCCCCACCCCCCAGACACAATCCTGGGTGCGCCACTGATTGTGCCAAAATGCTATTAACCATTTTACGCAGAGAATGATCATCTGCAGAAACAGTCGAGGGGGACATTTGAAAAAAAATATTTTTAAAACATGCCTGGCATGTCTTTACTTTTTGATAAAATAAACAAATGTTATTTTTCTAAAATTGTTGGATTTATTTAAAAGTAAATCCTGAACCCCGATCGATGGCATAGCGCACAAATGTGTTAAGTACCCTGAAAATACAGTTCATTTAACACATTTGTACGCTACACGTCACTATTGATATGACATTTTCCTTTAGGGTGCAGAGTTGCAGGTTTAACCAGTAAAACAACTTTATAAATATGTAGATGTAGATACACGATGAACGATTTGTCCAAAGTAGTTAAAATATAAAGTGATAGCACCTCGTATCTTCCTTGTTTAGTTTAACGCCTCTTCGCCAGTTGGAGGCACCAACCGGTATAGAAATATTTAGTGCAGGTGCCTTGCGCGTGTTTTGTTTTTGATATTACCGCGAATCACCGCTAGGGGCCACTAAAGGAACGAAAGGAATATTCACCGTATTTTTTCTAAAGTAATCTTTTCTGTTTCTTACAATGAAAAATAAAAGTATATACATATACGTGACTTTTCTCTGGGGCATAACAATCTATATACACGCATCTTTTATGTTATAAATACTAACAAATAGTGAAAGAAATAAAAACCACGATGGCGCGCCACCAGTCGGAATGGTTGATTTTGCAATACATTGTTGACTTTGTTTACGCTTGTTTCCTTTCCTGTAAGTTTTAGCAAAAAACTTTGTAGACACAATTTGTAGGGCTTGTTAAGCTCTATCCAATGATGTATGTCATATGTAAATATGTAAACTTAAAACTGCCGCCTTTTTGAAAATTTCAAATTCTTAATAGACCGATTTGACCCATCTGCGAATTTACCGAGATATAGTGTATGCCGTGGCGTGCCGTGCCTTTAGGTGCGGAGGGGGCACAATAATTAGGGGGTGACAAATTATTTTCCTTTTATTGGAGAGTATGGGGTCATAGTATGCAGTGAATCTCCGTGGGGGCGCGAGAGCGTCGTTATGAAGAGGGGGAACTGCGCCCCCCTAGCCCCACTGAAGCCATACCACCACCTTAGTATGGTCGACAATAATTATATGTGAACGTGTATCATTTTTAGAAATAATGAAAAATTTCTTTTTTATATGTACCTATAGCCGCTTTCAGCGACATTATACTCTAATGGAGGGCGTAATTCTGTATTAAAATATGGGAACTTGGACGAGGGGTGCTAATTTTGAGCTATAGAAATTATATATTGCACATTAAGCACTTGATAATCCCGAATATTTTTTTTTGTTTCATTTTAAACTACACATATTCTTCAAAAATAAGCAAACGCCGTCACCTTTTCTATAATACTTTGTATAATTATTTATCCTAGGGCAGGTTTTGTATGTTTTAAGGGCTGCTTAAAGGCAAAATAATGTAATTGTGAAAAATTAGAAATTTGTTAGAGTGCGGAAGGGACAAAAAATATCTCAAAAACCGCCCTTATCATAAGCTACCCCTAGTTTAAATTTTCATAATAAACTTGTACTAGATGGTGAATGCGCCGACCCACGGCGCTTTGGTTGCCAACTGCATAAGTCGTCAGTCGAGAATATTCGCGTTGTATACCAGAGTTACCGTATCCGAGTGGATATCTCTTCGCTGATCGTCCTAGTTCTCTATGTCGCCGCCAGAATTCTACATTTCTTCATGATATTGAAATTTTAGGCTTAATATAAATGATTAAAAGAAAATGGTTCCTAGGTTAGATTTTATCAAAAAAAGTTCACCTATCCAAATCCGCTCAAATTTCAGCAAGTTAATCATAAAGATAAATGATTTTCTTTTGATCACAATTTATTTGTTTTTTATTATTAAAAATTTCCAGTCTGCCACTGGCGCATATTTATTAACGGATCGTTGTCCGTTTATAAACAACGTTGACTCCTTGCCCCACCTCCCCGGATTGTTGTTTATAGTATGGGACGAACAATTCCTATGCTTTGGGTATTTGCGTTACGTATCTATTACAATTTCATCTGAGGGCTCACTATTAAAAAACCTGAACTTGGCCTGGGTACCATCAGTAGCAACAGAGATATACAATTTTAAAATTTCACGGGCCGCGCCTAATATTTCATAGTATATTTCGACGAATTCTGATAAGATCAAACGTAAAAAGTAAAACTGTTATGTTATCTCCAGTGCCGGCTTAAAACTGTTTACTGCCCGGGGCTACGCAAAGCTGACCGCCCCCCCCCCCCCCCCCCACCCTCCCGCCAATAACATTTTCCGTTTTTTATTTCCACTAGGTATTATCAGAGACTATAAAGAATATAGACCAGGGGTGGCCAACTTGGTTAGACCCAAGATCTACTGTTCACTGACGACATCCTGTGCGATCTACCAATTACATACCTACTTCTTGAAATCTTAAATGAAACAGCATAGCTCAGTTCAGTCAGATCTACGTATTTATATTTTTTGCCTTGCCACGATCGACTGGACTAATAGCCGCGATCGACCAGTCGATCGCGATCGACCGGTTGGCCACCCCTGATATAGACAGACACTCGAATACACCGAAAAGCCGGTAGGTATCCTTTGAGACATTTGGTGGGTTTACTGATGGTTTATAAGTTTGTTTGTCCACCACTATATGATACACATACACACCATACATGTAGATATTATACAAATGGGTCGAAAACCAGTTTATCGCCTAAAATGGAAGAAGATTTGGTACAGTACTGTATGGAAATGGACAAAAGATGGTCTAGGACTCGCAGACTGGCATATCAGCTTGCTATAAGGAATAACCTTCCTCATCCGTTTTGAAAAAAAGACGCGAATGGCGGCAAAAAAATGACTTCGAAATTTCTTCAAAAGTCATCCCAATTTATCTTCGAGAAAAGATCAAGGAATTTCAAAAAATAGAATAAAAGATTTCACGCCAGAAAATGTCAACTGTTTTGTGTGTCAGTTGTGTCAATTTTTTTATACAACTGTTATTGTTTTTCAGCTTTACAATTTTTACTCCACTCACCGCCCCCTTTCGCCCACCGCCCGGGGCTGCTAGCCCCTTAGCTCCCCCCCCTCCTTGATCCGGCGCTGGTTAATACCTTTCACTGACTTATCACGGTCGCGTCGTTACACGTGTGATCACAAATTTGACAGGATAAACCATAACAACAAGCCGTTGAACTTTTTGTTGTCTACATTCTCACAAACTCATTGTCTTGGCACTTGGCCAAAATTTTGGTATTTTATTAGAATGAAAAATATTTTGTTTTCGACTTGATTTAATCAAGCGACGCCTGCATGTAATTTTCTGATTTAAAAATAACTTTTCAAAACATGGGATTTCAACTAATTAATTTTAGAACCAGGGATATGTATTTTTATGACGTGTAACTATTAGGAGGGCCAATCCCGGCACGTATAGACAATTCCGGGACTGATTTTTTTGGATCAAGGAATTCCGAGATTGATCCCGTGATTATAATATGTATAAAATATTAAAAATAAGAATCAACACGTTTTACATATTTAATTGTAAAAAACGAAACATTTTAATTAAACAAGGTATAAAAACTTTAAATAAGCAAATAGTCAAAACTAAAATAAAAATAAAATATTTTGAAAACACCAGTTCGTCCAGGATGTCGTCTGCTAAACTAAAACGGATTTTCGTGCAAAAACCTTCCGCCGCGGAAAATCACCTCTCCGATTCCACACAAGTAGATGGTATGGTGATTCTGATTGGAACATCATGAACCATCCAGGGGCGGATATAGAAATTTTAAAGTTAACAACGACAGGACATAAACCTGTCAAAATATATGTAACTGATCAACTAGAATATCTTAATTTAAACCAGTACTAAATCTTAAATCTTAGTGAATCTATACGCAAAATTTTACAGGTGATTAATACCTTTACTATAGGCCTGACCAGTGGCGTAGTCAGGAATACGCTCGGGGAGGGGGGGGGGGTTGGGGGTTGACAACAAAAAGACAATAATTTCATTTCCTTTTTCTCTTTTGAATACAAAGTTATATACACTGTCGGCTTTTAACACCCAAAAACTCCCCCTGAATACGCCACTGGACCTGAATATGATTTATTTCCGAGATACAGGGTAATACAGGGTTCGGCAAAATGTATTACCCATTTTATTTCATTAATAACACAAAAACTATTCGGCTATTTTAAATCAAAATAGTTTTAAATGGAAAAGTAGGCTTTGGAAATTTTGTTAGAACTGTTGACAGTTGTCAAAATGGCGCGTTGGTCTACACAGCATCGCGTCTTTTGTGTTGAGAAATTAATTCAATTTAATTCAGTAATCGCTTTTCAAAGGTGTGTTCAACATCATTTTAATGCCCATCGCTGTCCTTAGCGTAAGACTATTTTGGCTTGGCGCAATAAATGGTGACAACTGGGATCTCTTGTAGGGCAAAAAGTCCAGTGCAAGACCAAGAACTGCCTGTAATGAACGTAACGAAGAAAGGGTAAGAAATGGAGTTATTGCTAGTCCGAAAAAACCCGCTGTTAAACATGCTTCCGTCCTTGGTTTGAGTGATCGAAGCACGAGAAGAATGTTAAAACGCATGAATTTTCATCCATATAAGATCGCAATAGCTCAGGAAATAAATGGCCAAGATAAGATTAATAGACTTGAATTTTGTCGTCTGATTCATGATAATCACCAATATATCGAAAATAACCTTTTCGTGAGTGACGAGGCACATTTTTATCTCATCTGCGATGTAAATGAGCAAAATTGCCTTTATTGGGCTCAAGAGAATCCTCGGGAAATTCATCAGCGACCTTTACATTGCCCTAAAGTAACTGTATGGTGTGCCATTTCATCGTCTGAATAATTGGGCCTTATTTTTTCGAAGAGAATGGTCAACCGCTGCGCGCTATGTTCAAATGCTGCAGACAGCCTTTTTACCTCAAATTGATGAAGAAATAGGACATTACTGGTTTCAGCAAGACGGGGCAACAAGTCATACGGCGAGAATAAGCATGGACATTTTAAGACAATCCTTTCCAAATAGACTCATTTCAAGAATTGGTATACGATTCCATGGCCAGCAAGATCCCCAGATCTTTCAGCTCCGGATTATCTTCTTTGGGGCTATTTAAAGCCTAAAGTGTTTGTGAATAAACCCAGAAATTTAGGAGATTTGAAATTAAACATTAGAAATGAAATCAATGCTATCCCATGTCAGGTTCTTCAAAACGTTACGCAAAAATTTGCTAATCAATTAGAAGAATGCATTGACAACAATGGCGATCATTTAGGAAGCACTATCTTTAAATCATAAAGAACTCCCATCTTTCTAGTTTAGAAATATGTACTAATTCGTTTTATTATTCAAGTTAATAAATTTTTATAAGCTGTTTAAATTGGGTAGTTCATTTTGCCGAACCCTGTATAATTTTAATTCTAGGGTTTTTTACTTTGCATTTTCAAAAAAGTAGTATTATAAAAAAAATCTAGGGTCAAAACAATCGTGACCCCCCCCCCCCCCTAAACATCACTAAATGATATGTACGTACCACCATAGGCGTTTTTTTAACGTCTATGTGTACCCCTCACAGAAGGAAACTAGAATTAAAAGCTCTAATCCTAAATGGAACAGAATTAACCTCTTCCCAAGAACTAAATATTTGGGTCTCACTTTACCCTAGATCCATTTATTTCGAAGGAGAAGGTTTTCATATGGACAGTAAGTATTTTATTTTGCACGAGTTCCAGCAAATATTGAGAAATGAGATCATGGTGCTGCTACGTTCATGCCTTCGTGGAATGTTGCTTTGCAAACACGTGATTATCTGGAACAAAATTATTAATTTTTCTTCTGTAAATATTGGGAATGATTCGAATGATCCCAGATATAGGTACAGTAAATAAACAAAGCAAACACTGCATGTATCAGTCACAATTTAAGTTTCATCGTTATCTATTTATACGATATAGGTAGGGGAGACTGGCCTAAAACAGTATACTAGGCTAAAACGGCATACTGCCAGTTTTGAGTTTATCGATCAATGTAAGAACCGACAATGTCAGCCTAATTCTGCAAAAGGACATTAACAAAAATCCACAAGCTTGGTAACGTGACAATGGTGTTAGTTTTTATTTACCCTTGAGTAATTTATGAATATATATTTTGTGAATAGTTTTTCGTAAAGATTAATAGGTAAGTCATTAAATACAAGCTCCTATAATCATGTTTTGATATACATAACAATTAAAAACATTGTTTAAAGCTATCAAACAGCTGGATATGTCTATCGGTGTAAAATGGCATACACGAGACGGGGGTAAAATGGCATAGTATGCCGATTTAGACGTTATCAGTATGTTTAAATTTTTTTAATAGCAAACTATTTTAATAGCCAGTAAAAAAGTCCTAAGACAAAAACTTACATTTGTGATGTTTGTGATTAAACATACCTATTTAAGAAGTTTTTATTTTTTTATTTTATGTAGGTATGCTATTTTGCCCTGTTTGTATTCAGGATGACATTATTTTTTATTATAAGAATGCCTTTTTAAGTTTTTTTGATTATTAGTTCGTTTGAGGGGATTTCTTGGTTGTTAGCAAAAAAAAAACAATTTAAATTAAAATTTGTTTAATTTACATGTGTTTTTATATAGGTATGCCATTCAGCCCGTAGTATTAGGGGTAAAATGGTTTATTTTATTTTTTACTAATTTCGTAACAGGCCAAGTTCTCGTCAAGACTGTGTGCTTTGTTATCTGAAAAAATAAATAAATAAATGAAATGTAAAAATTAGGCCAAGTTCCTTACCTACACGCTATTAGCAGTGTTTTGATAAGCACAGAAAAATATTGTTTGAATTGATAAATTTACAGACCAAACTTACATTACACATTTAATACACATTTAAATATTTTCACGTGTGGCAAGTGTAAAAGGCCGGAGTAGGTATACAATGTTTTTTAAATTATTTTTATTGGATCGCTTCCCCGCTTTCCCCTCTAATATTGTCACCGCCGGTGCCAGTTTACCCATTAGGGCGCCGAACAAAAATAGGGGCGCCGAACAAAAATTAGTATTTTATCAGTACTTTGGAGGTTGGTATGAATTGTAGATATTGGGAATTGGGGGCGCCAAAAAACATAGTGCCTAAAGGCAGTGGCGTGCCGCCGAGGGGGCTAAGGGGGGCACTAGCCCCTCCCGCCCTCATCGTAACGGCGCCCTCGCGCCCCCGGAGATTCACTGATGCCTATTAGGGCCACATACTCCCTAATAAAAGGACAGTAATTTACAGCGCCCCCCGGAGATTCACTGCCTACTATGACCACATACTCTCCAATAAAAGGAAAATAATTAGGCGCCCCCAAATCATTGTGCCACCCTCCGCTCTAAAGGCACGGCACGCCACTGCCTAAAGGCACACAAATTCATAAACCGGCACTGGTCACCGCCCGCCACTGATGATAACAGAGAAGTCGGTCTTAAAAATGTAAACTTGTTCAGTTTGTTTTTAATATTTTTTTAGATATATTATTATTTATTACTGAATGCCTAAGGTGCTCCGTCTCCGTCATGTTTTAAGAAATATAGTTTGATTTCTTGAAGCTCGCCATTTTGTCAGCAACCAACCATTCGCCAGACCTATATTCCATACAATCTTGAACAAGCTTTATGCTGATTTATTCGCTGATGTTTCCAGGGAGCTATACATACAATTTTAAAATATCGAAATCACCACAGCGCTTTTCAAGCTATTTAAGCAAAATTCTCCTATTGACCCTGTAAGCTACGCGGAAGGGTTATTTCTCTCTCATCTTCACGTCTTTAGGGCCTAGGGATACCAAGGGTCAACACCAGTCCCGGCCGCACTCCGTTCGCGCCTAGCCGCATTGGACTTCCCTGCATGGGGGTTGTAATGCGAGCTATGTATATATGTATATATTAGGGTGCTTCGTTTTAGACGACTATTTTTTTTTTGGTCCATTGACGGAATAATGTTATAAACATATAAAAAAAATTCTCACCAAAGATGAGCTCTTCATTTTTATTTTAAGTACTCGCGAAATGAAATTGAAAATTTCCCATTTAATTAATATGTAATTTTTTTTTTCAATTATCTATAGCTTTGCGACATTTCACGATATTTAATTGGTAATAGGTAGGTAGAAATTACAGAGGAATCTGTCCTCTTTAAAAGTGCACGTAGCCAATTTATGTTTTGTAACCGACCTCGCCATTGAAGCCAATTTGTTCTCGAATTTCATGTTTTTTTTTAATTTTTCTCGTAAACTTTACAACAAAATTGTATGTGAGTTTTTTATAGGGAATTTAATTTCCTACAAAAAAAGTTATGTAAGTCATAACCGTGGAGCTAGTAGTTTTCGAGATAAATACAATTAAACATTTCAAAATTTGAAAAATCGCTGTTTTATCCAAGATTTTAGTACTTTTTAATGAAATCATTGCTGAAAAAATACATAATGTATAAGAATGAAATATAAAAATATATATTACACATTGGTAAGTAGTCACCAAAAATATTTCGTGTAATATGAAGCCGTTTCTTATTACCGTATGCTAGATTTCTATACTTTTAATACTATTATGGCTGAAGAAATATATAAAATATATACTGGTAGGTAAATACATAATTACCAGTAATACCAGTGCCGGGGCAAGACCTAAATTTGTTGTGAGCAAGATACATTTTGTGAGGCCCCCTGATGACGCAAGAGGACGGGTTTTTTTTGAGATAAATTTTTTTTTGATACTCAAATTTTTATTAATAAAAATGCAAACTTCTTCATTGTATATAATTATTTTACATTATTAAGTACCTATACCATACCTCAACTAACAGTAAACAATTAAAGAAACAGAAATTTTCTGGTTTTAGCCTTACTGAACTCCTTAATAACTGTGTCGTAATCCAGATTAGATGCTATATTTGCCACAATAGTTAAAACTGCCAAAGCTGAAAGTCTTTCCTGACCCATTGTACTTCTTAACTAATTTTTTATTAGTTTTAATTTTGAAAAACTCCTTTCAGCTGAGGCTGTACTTACTGGTACTGTTAACAAAATTCGAATGACAAGCCAGCAAATACTGCCAGACTAGATTTTTAAAAAACGAATGTGGTAGGTACGTGCCAGATACTTGCTAGCCGGTGTTTTTATTATTTATAGCTAGATGAGTAATTATATCTATATTTGCGTTCGCGGGCCTTCCAGGCGCGAGGCCCCTTTGACCGCGAGGCCGTAGGCGTTGGCCCACGTCGCCCACGCCTTACGCCGCCTCTGAGTAATACGGTAATAAGAAACGGCTTTATATTACACGAAATATTTTTGGTGATTACTTACCAATGTGTAATATATATTTTTATATTTCATTCTTATACATTATATATTTTTTCAGCAATGATTTCATTAAAAAGTACTAAAATCTTGGATAAAACAGCGATTTCTCAAATTTTGAGATGTTTAATTGAATTTATCTGGAAAACTACTAACTCTACGGTTATGGCTTACATATCTTGTTTTGTAGGAAATTAAATTCCCTATAAAAAACTCACATACAATTTTGTTGTAAAGTTGGTGGTTTACGAGAAAAATAAAAAAAACATGAAATTCGAGAAAAAATTGGCTTCAATGGCGAGGTCGGTTACAAAACATAAATTGGCTACAGGCACTTTTAAAGAGGACAGATTCCTCTGTAATTTCTACCTATGGCCAATATAAAATGTCGCAAAGCTATAGATAATTGAAAAAAAAAATTACATGTTAATTAAATGGGAAATTAGTATTAGTTGTATATATGTATATATATTATATACATATATACAAAGCTATCTTGTAGCAACCAATTTCATTTGATCATTTGTTAAACTTGACGGCATTAGCTCAACTGCCGCCCAGAAAATAAATAAGACTTTTATCAGTAGAGAGCGGAATATATATGCAATTTCCATATACAGGGTGTTCCGGTGATCATGTTACAAACTTCTAGGGTAGATAAAACACACGAAAATAAGAAAAAAAGTTCATGTGAACATGAAGATGACCTTCAAAAACTACTCTTCGTTTTATAGCTTCGGTACTACTGCAGCTATCGCCACCAATTTTGGGACATGAAATCTACTTGGTAGGTTCATCAATTTGAGCCTTCCGGATTTTGTCACCTTTAACCAGGGGCGTACAAACCAGGGGGGTATTTGGGTAAATTTGACCCTACTCCTCTTAGGCTTTAATTTCTTACCATTTTTATATCTGATTATGATTTTCCAATGCCTTTTACATAAAAAAGGTACTCTTAGTAAAAGTCGCTATCTGTCACCGTTTCCTCGGAAAATGGTTAAATCCAATCAATAATAAATTATTGGTCTTAAACCAATTATTACCTTGAAATATGAAAATGAGGTTCAGTACAGATAGATGTCAAAAATCTGTCAATAAAATATTGTGTCGCCAGTGAATCATGGATTATACTTTCGCCGAATATGCCGATATGCTATTAATTTATGGCGAAGTTCATTGCAATGGAAGAGCCGCTTCAAGATTGTATCAGGAGCGGTTTCCTGAGAGGGGTGTACCTGCTCACACGCTGTTCGAGAGGGTAAATCAGCGCATAAGGGAAACTGGCTCCGTAAAAATAACGAGGCCAGATAATGGCGCTCAAAGAACTGTACGAACTCCAGAATTTGAGGAAGAGGTACTCCGACCGTATGGGAGATTGTTAACGAACAACTTCTTCATCCTTACCATCGCCAAAAAGTACAGGAATTGAGACCAAATGATTATGCACCCCGCGTAGAGTTTTGCGAGTGGTTTCTTCAACAGTGTACGCAAGAACCCCAATTTCCGAAATTTGCGCTTTTCTCTGATGAGGCTGTTTTTACGAGAGAAGGTATTTTTAATTCACGGAATAGCCATGTGTGGGCGGAGGAAAACCCTCATGCTCTTCAAATAAGAGGGTACCAACATCGATTCTCGGGGAACATGTGGGCTGGAATTGTTGGAGAACGTCTAATTGGACCAATCATGTTGCCTCCTCGACTAACTGGGACGGTGTACCTCAATTTTTTAAGATACACCTTACCTGAGTTATTGGATGAGCTGCCCCTCGACATACGTCGGAATCTGTGGTTCCAGCATGATGGAGCACCCGCTCATTTTTCACATGTCGTACGTGAGCACCTCGATGATCGTTTTAGAATACGTTGGATTGGACGTGGAAGCGATGTCAACTGGCCAGCCCGGTCCCCAGATTTAACTCCTATGGATTTCTTTCTTTGGGGACATATGAAAAGCCTTGTATATGAAACTCCAGTTCAGTCGGAGGAAGATTTGGTGGCTAGGATTTCTGTTGCGGCTGAAATGATCCAAACCATGCCTGATGTTTTCACTGACGTCAATTTAAATATGCTACGTAGGTGCAATAAATGTATTGAACGTGGTGGCAGGCATTTTCAGCAATTGTTATTTTGAATTTATTTTGGTACGTACAGGGTCAGTCAACGACAGCGTTAGTAAATTCATCTTCAAGACAAAAATTTACTCTGCCTTCTCCTTGACTCACTCGTTAAACCTGTTTGTGTTACTTGTTTATTTTGTATTTTTGAAATTTCTAAACTTTAAGTTTTTCATTGGTGCTCGTGAATGATTTATTGCAAATTTATTATTAGTTTTGCTTGTGTAGGTTTAATTTTTTTTTTGGAATATTTTGTATACCCTTTTACTTTTTATACCCTCAATTTCGAAAAGGCAATAAATCTCTCTAATCTAATTTATTTTCATTAAAAAAGAAGATTTGACTAACTTTTAATGCTCACTATCTGTACTGAACCTCATTTTCATATTTCAAGGTAATAATTGGTTTAAGACCAATAATTTATTATTGATTGGATTTAACCATTTTCCGAGGAAACGGTGACAGATAGCGACTTTTACCAAGAGTACCTTTTTTATGTAAAAGGCATTGGAAAATCATAATCAGATATAAAAATGGTAAGAAATTAAAGCCTAAGAGGAGTAGGGTCAAATTTATCCAAATACCCCCCTGGTTTGTACGCCCCTGGTTAAAGGTGACAAAATCCGGAAGGCTCAAATTGATGAACCTACCAAGTAGATTTCATGTCCCAAAATTGGTGGCGATAGCTGCAGTAGTACCGAAGCTATAAAACGAAGAGTAGTTTTTGAAGGTCATCTTCGAAGGGCCCTAGCTCCCTGAAGAAGCGTTTCCGGACCCATGTTCACATGAACTTTTTTTCTTATCTTCGTGTGTTTTATCTACCCTAGAAGTTTGTAACATGATCACCGGAACACCCTGTATAAGCAATTTTTACATATCTTGACCAATTTCGCAAAATAATGCATATTTAATTTAAAAATGCATTACATTTTATTATACATATCATGGGATTTTTCAATAAACTAAATTTTAAAACTGCTTGTTTTGTCAACTTTTATAACCACATCGTAAGTTTAATACTTAGTGGTTTAGGAATTTCCAGCCGACGAATTACAGACGCACATAAGAAAAACATCTTGTTTGCTAGTTCAGTTATTTATTAAATAGACCGCATTGTGAAAGTATTGTGTAGATGCTAATATTACTGACTGCATAGATTTATTAAGACTGACTGCGTATATAATTACACCTGAGTTGTCAAGTAGCTGACATAAAATTTTATCTATACATTTTTATACAATTTTATAATTATATTATTACTAGGAACAATTTTTGGCCGTTCGCAGAAAAAATCTAAATTTAAATAACCCCAGAAAATACAAAATTGGCTTCTGAAACCTAAATTACTGAAGAATATCACACAAATACCGAAACTGACAATTATGTCAAAATCAACGGTTTGTTCTACTTGCAAAAATAATCTAAAAAATTTAGCCATATGCAATTCTTGTGGAAATAAACTTTGCAGAAACTGTTCTGGTCTGACTCAGAAAGAGTTCAACTGTGCTATACTGGTAGTTAGAAAATTAAAATTTTTCTGTGCTGAATGTGACAATACGAATACTACCTCAAATAATTATTCGCAAGATCTCTTTCCAACTCAAAATTCAAATATTTTAAATGATGGCCATGACAGCTTTAATGAAGAATATCTAAGCAAAAAAGTGTTTCAAGAAGAAATTTCTAAAATATTTACCTTTTTTGAGTGCATTAAACAAGAAATTACTAATTTAAAAGAGTCTAACGTTGATTTGGTACGATTTCTCTCTTCTGAAGAATATGTTAAGATGGCTCAGGCTAAAAATGTTAATACGGCACCAAAAAATATCCATCTAAACAGCCATTTTGGAGTATACAAAAACAATTACAGTTCTAATGAAAACGTTGATGATCTTCGAGGAAAAGTTTTAAATTCTGTAAATAATAAAAATCAAAACGTCAATCAAGAAAACGTCAGGCAGAATATCAAAATTTACAATGAACCAAACTGCAAAACAAACTTATCCAGTGAAGCGAACTTAAAAAATCAAAATTCTTCAGAAAATGTCAACTCTTATAAAAAGGTAAAAACCAAATCTAAATTTATACGAGGCTCAAATGAAACTAAACTTTTAAAATCCTCAAATACATTCTGGATTTTTGCAACAGGATTTAGTAATAAAACCAAAGAAACCGACGTTATTAAATATTTGAAGCAATTCAAAGACCTGGAATATATTTGTGAAAGACTTCAAACAAAAAATCAACATTCTATTTCTTTCAAGATTGGCATTCCTTATCAGTACAAAAATGAATTTTTCAAAGAAGATATTTGGCCACTAGGAATATATATTAATCAGTATTTCCCTCCGAGAAAACTAAATTCAAAAAATGAAGGCGATGTTCCAAAAAACTGAATAATAGCGGTAACATACTAGTTGCACACTTAAATATTAGATCATTAAAATTGTCTTTTTATGAGTTTAAAAAATTTCTTTTAGATCTCAACCCCGACATTTTTGCAATAAGTGAAACTTGGCTTACTAATAACGACTCTTCATTAAGCTTTGAAATTTTTGGTTATAATTTTTTCAGGAAAGATAGAAATGGTAGAGGAGGGGGTATTGGTGTATATGTCAAAAAATATTTAAAAGTAAAAGAAATAAGTGTTCCAGACACTGCACCAATAGAATTACTTTGGTTAAATATTTTAATTAACAGAAAAAAATTAGGGTTAGGTGTTGTTTATAAACCACCAAATGTAAATTATAACTCTCTTCTTATTCTTGAGCAAACAATTCCACATGTTTATCTATCAGTTGATAGACTTATCGTAACTGGTGATTTTAACATTGATTTTTATAACAAAAGTATTGACGGAATTTTTCTTGAAAACCTGTTTTCTACATTTAGTTTAAAACAAATAATTACAGAGCCAACTAGGCACGAAAAATCCCCTAAAATTATTGACCATATGTATATTGATGAAAACCTTGACCTAACTGACTTTGGCACTACCGAAACACAAAATATTCAAAATAGCTTAGGTAAACCTATTACTGATCACTCCATGATATTTTGTAAGATTGCAATTCCAAACAAAATACCTGTACAGGTGAAATATTTTAGAAATTTTAATAATATAAATCTAAACATATTTAATCAAGATTTACAAAATATTGACTGGAAATGTATTGAAAGCACAGATGATTTTGAAAACAAAGTCAAAATTTTTAATAATAATATTATAAATTTATTTGATAAACATGCACCTATCCAAATAATAAGAAACAAAAAATGCAGTCCATGGATTACTAACACCATTAAAGAAATGTCTAAATTAAAACGAAAAGCTTTACAAAAATATAAAAGGGATAGATCCCAGATTTCATGGAAATCTTATATAGATGCTAGAAATATTTTAACAAAAGCTATTAAAAAAGAAAAGCAAACTTTTATAAGACTTAATATAAGTACTAACAATCCACAGCAATTTTGGAAAAATATAAAAAAATTTAACATTAATTTAAAAGAATCTAAATCTATTAGTGAGTATCCTGCTGCAAACGATTTAAATAGTTATTTTATTAATTCTGTAAAAGATATACATCCTAATGAAAATTTATTATCATTTTATATAAATAATAAGTTTGCTGGAATTGATAAAAATGTTTTCTTTACCTTGAAACCTATTTCATGTTATGACATTACCAAGATTATATCAAAAATTAAAACAAATTCTTGTGGGGCTGATGGCATAACCTTACGAATGCTAAATCTTTGTATCAGTAATGACTTTTTAAATGCTCTTAAACATATAATAAACTATACTATACTTAATAATTCTTTTTCAGATATATGGAAAACCAGCATAGTTATACCTATACCAAAAGTATATAACGCGCAAAATTTAAATGATTTTAGACCTATTTCTTTACTTTCCATCATATCAAAAATACTTGAACGTGTAGTTTTTAATCAGGTTATAGAATATATTAATATAAATAATATTTTGCCTGATAACCAATCTGGATTTAGAAAAGGCTTTAGTACTACCACTTTACTTTGTAAACTTAAAGACGACATATTAGTAAACTGGGATTCAGGTTTTGCTACCAGTATTATATTTCTTGATTTGGAAAAAGCTTTTGATTCTTTAAATCATAATTTACTTTTAGCTAAACTTAAATATATCGGTTTTAGTAGTTCAGCCTGTCAATGGTTTAAAAATTATTTATTTAATCGAAACCAGATTACAAAAATTACTAGTGAACATATAATAGAAAACTCTACTTCATTACCTGTTTACAGAGGGGTTCCTCAGGGATCAGTATTGGGACCATTATTATTTATTCTTTATACATTTGATTTTTACCTAGCTATTAAAAATGGAACACTATTATCTTTTGCTGATGATACTCAAATTTATTATCCAATTCACTATACAAATTTAAAAAATTATGTATCTTTAATAAATAAGGATTTATCTAATATTTCACAAACTATTACACATCATGGCTTAAAAATAAATGAAACTAAGACAAACCTTCTTGTAATTGGTCCTAAAACTTTGGTTACAAAAATTGAAAATAATTCTGATTTCAATATTATTCTCAATAATGATTTTATATTACCAACTATCAAATTAGGAAGGAATCTTGGCGTAATATTTGATCAAAATCTAAACTTTGATGCTCATATAAGAAACATAGTAAAAAAAGGATATTATAAATTAAGGATCTTGTATCATTTTAAAGAATTTTTAAATATCGAAACAAAACTTAAACTTGTAGATTCGATCATTATAAGTGGATTAGATTATTGTGACGTTATATATCATAAAAATATCAGCTACAATTCTAAACAAAAACTACAAATCCTACACAATAACTGTGTAAGATTTTCAGTAAATCTTAAAAAATATGATCACATTACCTCAACATTCAATCAGTATAAATTAATTAAATTAGAAACTAGACGTGAAATTCATCAAACTTGTTTCATTTACAAAGTCATAAACACTAAAACACCTGATTATCTATTTAAAAAATTAGAATTTCGTAATAATGTTCATTACGTGAATACAAGAAATCAAAACAACTTAACTATACCATCACACAAAACAGAAAAGTATAAAACATCTTTTAAATATAATAGTGCAATCATATATAACAGCATTCCCTTCTATCTAAAATATTTTACTTTTTCAACTTTTAAAACTTATTGTAAAAATTATTTAATCGGGGTGGAGTTGGAAGAATGATTATATATAATCAAAATTCTACCTTTTTGTGCCAACTAGTGTGTTACTATTGTTATTCATTTTTGTAAAATATTTATGCATGATATTATATTGTTACTTTTTACACTGTTTATTGTTTACTGGCAAAAATAAATAAATATTATTATTATTATTATTATTATTATTATTATAAATATTGAAAATGCCGAAAACTTTAGGTATGAGAAATTTTCCCGAGTTGTTGCTCGATAGCGATAAAGTGTTTTGCAGAGCTTGTGCTAAAATTATTGCCTTGAAAACAGTTTCCGGTAGATCAACATGTAAAAACAGCATTGCATAAAGCAAAGCTTCAAGAAATGAAATCAGGACCGGCGCAGCAGTCTGTTACATCGTTTTACAACAGTGGTTACAAAACGAAGAGTGAAAAGGAGGAATATTATCATGATTTGTGTAGAGCTTTGGTCACAGCCAATATTCCTTTTAAAAGGCTTCAAAATCAACAACTAAGGGGAGCTTTTGCGAAAATACTGTAACCACGATATCCCGGATGGGGCTACATTAGGAAAGAAAATGTGCAAGGCAGTGTATGAAACCGTAATCCAAGAAATCAAAGTCGTGCTAAAAAAAAAATTTACATCGTTGGGGGCGAAAGCACAGATGCCTGTGGTCACTATATCGTGCATCTTGTGATTGGAGTCCTAAAAGAAGATGAACTAGGAAAATCATACTTAACTCACTTAACTGCATCAAAAGAGTTACATTTTACTAACAACATGACTAACTCGTTTCGTTCAACAATCTACATATTATAGGTATCAGAACTTTTCTTGCCCAATCAAGTCCCAGTTGAAAAGTTTTTAGTGTTTTTGTCAGATGCAAAGTGGTAAAAGTGGGACAAAATCTAAAAATATTTTATTCCAATATGGTTTATGTTACTTGTCTGCTACATGAATTAAACGGAGTGGCTGAATCAGTCAGACTTGAGCACCCCTTAGTAAATAAATTAATTTAAAATAAAAAAATTGTTTTGAAAAGCACCTTTAAAAGTACAACTATATAAGGAAAAATTACGGTAATTATTTAAATTAGTGGAAAGTGCGAATTTTTTCATGAAATTTAGCACAGACCCTAATTTTGGGTCGTAGAACACGAATCCGAAGTCAGTTTTTGGCGGTCTCGTAAAAATTTTTTTTAAACTTTTAGGTTAGCTTTTTCAATGAATTTCTTTAAATTTGTTGGGTGAGCAAAAAGGTGGTCAGGTTTGCTCAGTTTTGATTGATATAGATACATATATATCTATATCAATCAAAACTGAGCAAACCTGACCACCTTTTTGTTCAGGTTGGGTGAGCAAAAAAAATTTTTTTACGAGAAAATTCGCACTTTCCACTAATCTAAATAATTACCAAAATTACCAGGAGTTAACTTACCAGACCATTTTGAAATAATCAAGGAATTAATTCTGGATATACAAGATAGCTCAGAGTGTGTGGTGCAAAGTCAAGAAATGTTAAAAAACCTGGCAGTTGCCAAGCAACTTATGTTAATTAATATGTTAATTTTAGTTTTATACTCATATACCTACCAGACCTTATAGTTAGACCCACCCTAATCTAGGTACCTACATCAAATACGTTTCATGGCATGACATAATATTAGGAAAGTATTAGTAACTTCACGCAATAAGTTCCTATAAATAAATAAAATCGATTAAAGTTCACGCTAAAACTTTTGAATTTCGAGAATGTTTCTTCCAAATTCAAAGTCGAAACAGTTATTTGAAATCATGTAGTGAGTACATTGAAATGTTGACATGAAATGTCACGGATTACGTTAAAATTGTAAGTTTGCATAATGTTACGAAACATCAATGAATGAAGAAAATCAGGTGCTCATTGGCACAGAAAAAGTTTGTTTAGTGTTGCACCTTTCAATTCGCGAAACTTCGATGGGCTGCGTGCATATAGTCTCGGACGCCGTGCGGTGTTGTCATAGTTTACTATTATTTTTCTTCAAATCTACATGTTGATTCTCATTCACATTATTTTTCTTTAGAGATGTTGTTGACCTACTTTTTTAGGATACAGTATCGATATTTAGTCCTGTTGGCGATTCAAATTAAGAACGTGGCGTCCTCCTCAGGCGATTTGCTAACTTCTATAACGGGGAATGTTTTCGTTTCGTCTTGGTATTATCGTGTTATTTGACAATTTTCTTGTCAAGTGAGTCCTTTTTCCCCTTTAAAAATCAGCTGATTGCAGGTAGCTGCCTTAATTTGAGTCGCCGGTAGCCTATGTAAAATTGTTATCTGTCAGTCTGAGTCATTTTTAGTCTTCCGTGCTAAAATTAGCAAAACGGAACACTTATGGAATCAGTTCGGTGTCCGTCCGTCCGTCTGTCACAGGCGATTTTCCCTGAACCTATTCAACGTAAAAATTTGAAATTTAGCACAGAGATAGAGTGTGGTGGCCCAATTATAGACGTGAAGTATAAAAAGTTGAATTTTGATTCTATGGGGGTTAATTTCAGGGGGTAAGTTGGGAAATGGAAAAAAAAATTAAGGGAGGCGTGTAGGGTGTCAAATGAAAACTTATTGAAGCACCAATTCAACAATATATATGATGTATTTTTGTATGCATTTTTTAAACATTTTTGGGAAAAAACGCCTAAAAATTGCATGGCCTGTTTTAAGTAAAAAATTCGGTTAAGTGCAAACTATACTTGTACAATTAGTGTTCCGTGTCATCAGCCCCCCAATTAACCTGAACAAACCTCGGCCGACCGATCTCCGCGCAATCCGCCGCCGACGGCACCAACGCCGTATCGCATCGCGATGCGCGAAGCTGAGTGGGGTGCTTTTCGACTGAGCCAAATTAAAAATTGTGAAAAACGTGCAGGGACAAAAAAGTTGTTTCTTACATCGCGAGAAATATTTTTTGTCGAAAAACTTTTTGTCTAAAACCAATGGTTCAGCAGTTATAAGGAAATAAACAATTGAATTGTTTGAGCTAGAATTTTTCAATCTTGATAATTTTTGCTCACTTTAGACCTAATTCTCAATGTTCATGATTTTTCAGAACCTATGGCACGCGAAAAAATATTGTCGGCTTGGCATTGATTAAGGTACTAAATCGAAATAATTAGAGACATAGGAGTCGCAATAATTTTTTTATTACTTTCAGTAATATAGCTGTTACTATAATTATTACACTGTAATACCTTCCTACTATATGTATCTTACCCATATAATTAAACAGTTGGGTATTCAGGATTTTGTTTGGGGGGAGGGGGGGGGGGGTAGCCACTAAATGGAATGTGGGAAGGCGGAAAAGCGCCGCAGGCGAAAATCTTCGGGGCCGCGCCCACAGTTCGTCATAAAATCGAAATAAAAATCTTTTTCTTCAGACAGCTTGGGGGCGGGGATTAACCCCCAAACCCCCTGAATACGTCACTGTAATAAATAAGTTTAAAGGAATTTTGATTCATTTTTTCAGTGACGCACCCAGGAATTTGTTTCGGGGTGGTGGGGGGTACTGAATAGGCCAATTTGATGGATTTCTTGAATTAGTAGAGCACTTTTTTAATTTTTGTGTCTAGAATGTTGGTCTGGGTGGGTCTGCAGCCCCCCAGCCCCCCCAGGGTGCGCCACTGCATTTTTTATCCACTAAATTTCTTTGCCTGTTGGCACCTCATGGCAACACAAAACATTTTTTGGAAAAACTTGGCACGTGGATGTGAAAAGGTTCGTCATCCCTGCCCTACACGATGCCCTTGAATTTTTTTTCCCTTTTCCAATTTACTCCCTGAAATCAACTGCCAGAATAAAATTTCAAATTTCAACTTTTTATACTTCACGTCTTATAATTAAGGACGCGTTTTTCTGTGATGAAACCGTTTCAATTCGGATTCAAAACAGCTTTAACGCTGACGCCATCGCTCAGTTGATGCACAAAAATGGCCCGTTTTAAAAGGGGTTACGTCATTTATTTGAAGACATAACCCTATTTCTATTTTTGACATAACCTATACAATTGAGTAAGGAGATATAATTGCTTACAAAAACATTAAAGAAACACAGCACCCAAAAATACAAAACAGTGAAACACAGCACAGAGTACTAAAGAGTCTAGGGGATGGGTACAACTTTTAACTCCGGGCTTCCGCATGCGTATAATAATCTCAAAAATATAATAAATGATGCACTTGTTAATAAGTTTACCGATTTCTTAGCATCAGCCACGTAGTCCAGTGCAGTGTTAAAGAATCCGTTGTAAAGAATCCGCTTATTGACTATACTGACAAACACTACCGTTAATGATTTTCGCCGAATAGATATTTACCACCTCTATGAGCATCCGCTCAGTTCCCCTCTGTTGTGTCTTGCAAGAGCTCACTCGCACTCGCTCGGAAGATGACCCATTGAACATCCCCTACGTTTACCTGTGGTGCCCCCAGAGCCTACACCAGCTCGCCGGCTGCGCCGGTTCTCTCCGCTGAGAGGCAATAAGTGCCACCTTTGGTCGCGGAGTCCAGCACGTTCTTTATATTTATGCGCACCATGTAAATAGCACCTAAGTTTTTAATTAATATATTTCTTTCAAAGCGCTTATTGACCTAGACGTGTTGGTCTGAATCCGTGCTCGGCTGCATCTTTTTTTTTTAATTTTTGTCACTTAAAATATTATAAAAAATTAGGAAATCGGCTCTAAAAGGTGTATTGAAAACGGGTTAGCACTCCTTCCTCGATACAAATTTTGTTTTGTCTTTTTTTGAAGGTCCCGAGCAAAAAATTAATCGTGTCTAGGTACCTTAACCTAAAAATTATGTTTTGTTTGAGAAATAAAATACGTTCTTGGACAGGTTTGCTCAGTTTTAGGGTTGCCCAGGATCTTTTTTGGTTCTTTTTAAATGTTCCGAGCAAAAAACTAATCGAGTTTGAAAGTTGGTGCATGCTCATTGCCCACTCTGTTCCTTCCTCTGCGCATGCGGAAGCCCGGGATAAAAAGTTGTACCCATCCACTAAACTCTTGTACAGAGTACAGCATAAATAAACAAATGCAGGTTAGTTTTGACAAGTGAAAATACTTTTTCACACTTGTTCGACTTTGTGACAAACGTCTTACTCGTGTGAAAATAATCATTTTCAAAACTTGCTGTACAATATACTATTGAAACACACGATAATTAATTATTCCCAAGCCTTCTAAGTAGTTACATTTCGTAGAAATACCTTTTGTCCATAAATTCTTCGATTTTTTGGGAACTCCGACCTTCTGGCAACACCGCAAGTCCAGGTCTCTCAACCCCGACTCATCGTCATCAATGGACTTCCCTCGATTCCGTGAATGTTCTCGCCTTGTCACACGCGTTGTCTAGAAGCATGCGCTCGAAATGGGTGGATTTTCCCTCTTCCTTTTATATGCCGGCGTAAGGTCACCTTCGATCAGTTTTTCATCGAATACGGTTGTGGAGTGAAAGTGTACGGAGCGAATTTCGGTGACTGAAATTTCGAAGGCGGTTTTTTTTGAAATTTCGAATTTTTGTCAAAAGGCGGCTTTGTTGTGTTTGCTGTAAGAGGTAAGCGTAATTCTTTTTGATACGTTTTGCTTGTTTTCAAATATGTATATATAAATTGGAGGTCTAATATTATGTTTATGAGTTAATAAAATAATCGTATTGAAAATTAAATTAAAAAGAAGAAAGATCTCAAGAACATTTTTGGTATGTTTTGAATTGAATCTGATTTTCATGCATTTCTACTTCTTAAAACTATATTATTATTAGATCTATCTTAGATAAAATAGATAGCAAAAATTTAATGGACCATATTTTTTTGCATAAAAAGCTAATTACCTAATACTATTTTTCTTTTAATAAAGATAAAAAGTGTTATGTTTCGCCTTAAAGGTATGTTACTGAAGTTTGCCTCGATGCAGCATCAAACGGAGCGGGAGCCGTCGACGTACTAACTTCTAGATAACGACAATAATGAATTATATTTGTATACTTTAATTTATGTATTATAACTTAACGTTAAGGCCTTTAATGTATTAAGAAGTTATAACAAAAACTGTAAAGAATATTTCCTAAACCTTAAATATGTTATAACGTTTCGAAGCGGGTCCGGGAAGGTGCGAGTGCAGTATTATAGAAAACCCGAAGATCACATTTTCCCACTTTTCTCAAAAATAAGGAAAAAGTACCTCTTTTTTATTTTTTAAAATCCAAGGTAATCCTAAAAGACAGAAGAGAAAAAATTTTGAGCCATTTAAAAGTTATGGAACACTTCGATGCAGCACCGGGAAAGCGCGAATGCAATATTATAGAAAACACGTAATAGATCATATTTTCCCACTTTTCTCAAAAATACGAAAAAAGTACCTCTTTTTTATTTTTTAAAATCAAAGGTAATCCTAAAAGACACAAGAGAAAAAATTTTGAGCCATTTAAAAGTTATGGAACACTTCGATGCAGGACCGGGAAGGCGCGAATGCAATATTATAGAAAACACGTAATAGATCATATTTTCCCACTTTTCTCAAAAATACGAAAAAAGTACCTCTTTTTTATTTTTTAAAATCAAAGGTAATCCTAAAAGACACAGGAGAAAAAATTTTGAGCCATTTAAAAGTTATGGAACACTTCGATGCAGGACCGGGAAGGCGCGAATGCAATATTATAGAAAACACGTAAGAGATCACATTTTCCCACTTTTCTCAAAAATACGAAAAAAGTACCTCTTTTTTATTTTTTAAAATCAAAGGTAATCCTAAAAGACACAAGAGAAAAAATTTTGAGCCATTTAAAAGTTATGGAACACTTCGATGCAGGACCGGGAAGGCGCGAATGCAATATTATAGAAAACACGTAATAGATCACATTTTCCCACTTTTCTCAAAAATAAGGAAAAAGTATCTCTTTTTTATTTTTTAAAATTAAAGGTAATCCTAAAAGACACAAGAGAAAAAATTTTGAGCCATTTAAAAGTTATGGAACACTTCGATGCAGGACCGGGAATGCGCGAATGTAATATTATGAAAACACGTAAGAGATCACATTTTCCCACTTTCCTCAAAAATAAGGAAAAAGTACCTCTTCTTTATTTTTTAAAATCAAAGGTTATCCTAAATGACAAAAGAGAAAAAATTTTGAGCCATTTAAAAGTTATGGAACACTTCGATGCAGGACCGGGAAAGCGCGAATGCAATATTATAGAAAACACGTAAGAGATCACATTTTCCCACTTTTCTCAAAAATAAGGAAAAAGTACCTCTTTTTTATTTTTTAAAATCAAAGGTAATCCTAAAAGACACAAGAGAAAACATTTTGAGCCATTTAAAAGTTATGGAACACTTCGATGCAGGACCGGGAAGGCGCGAATGCAATATTATAGAAAACACGTAAGAGATCACATTTTCCCACTTTTCTCAAAAATACGAAAAAAGTACCTCTTTTTTATTTTTTAAAATCAAAGGTAATCCTAAAAGACACAAGAGAAAAAATTTTGAGCCATTTAAAAGTTATGGAACACTTCGATGCAGGACCGGGAATGCAATATTATAGAAAACACGTAAGAGATCACATTTTCCCACTTTTCTCAAAAATACGAAAAAAGTACCTCTTTTTTATTTTTTAAAATCAAAGGTAATCCTAAAAGACACAAGAGAAAAAATTTTGAGCCATTTAAAAGTTATGGAACACTTCGATGCAGCACAGATCACATTTTCCCACTTTTCTCAAAAATAAGGAAAAAGTACGTCTTTTTTATTTTTTAAAATCAAAGGTAATCCTAAAAGACACAAGAGAAAAAATTTTGAGCCATTTAAAAGTTATGGAACACTTCGATGCAGCACCGGGAAAGCGCGAATGCAATATTATAGAAAACACGTAATAGATCATATTTTCCCACTTTTCTCAAAAATACGAAAAAAGTACCTCTTTTTTATTTTTTAAAATCAAAGGTAATCCTAAAAGACACAAGAGAAAAAATTTTGAGCCATTTAAAAGTTATGGAACACTTCGATGCAGGACCGGGAAGGCTCGAATGCAATATTATAGAAAACACGTAAGAGATCACATTTTCCCACTTTTCTCAAAAATAAGGAAAAAGTATCTCTTTTTTATTTTTTAAAATCAAAGGTAATCCTAAAAGACACAAGAGAAAAAATTTTGAGCCATTTAAAAGTTATGGAACACTTCGATGCAGGACCGGGAAGGCGCGAATGCAATATTATAGAAAACACGTAATAGATCACATTTTCCCACTTTTCTCAAAAATAAGGAAAAAGTACCTCTTTTTTATTTTTTAAAATCCAAGGTAATCCTAAAAGACACAAGAGAAAAAAATTTGAGCCATTTAAAAGTTATGGAACACTTCGATGCAGGACCGGGAAGGCGCGAATGCAATATTATAGAAAACACGTAAGAGATCACATTTTCCCACTTTTCTCAAAAATAAGGAAAAAGTACCTCTTTTTTATTTTTTAAAATCAAAGGTAATCCTAAAAGACACAAGAGAAAAAATTTTGAGCCATTTAAAAGTTATGGAACACTTCGATGCAGGACCGGGAAGGCGCGAATGCAATATTATAGAAAACACGTAATAGATCACATTTTCCCACTTTTCTCAAAAATAAGGAAAAAGTACCTCTTTTTTATTTTTTAAAATCCAAGGTAATCCTAAAAGACAGAAGAGAAAAAATATTGAGCCATTTAAAAGTTATGGAACACTTCGATGCAGCACCGGGAAAGCGCGAATGCAATATTATAGAAAACACGTAATAGATCATATTTTCCCACTTTTCTCAAAAATACGAAAAAAGTACCTCTTTTTTATTTTTTTAAATCAAAGGTAATCCTAAAAGACACAAGAGAAAAAATTTTGAGCCATTTAAAAGTTATGGAACACTTCGATGCAGGACCGGGAAGGCGCGAATGCAATATTATAGAAAACACGTAAGAGATCACATTTTCCCACTTTTCTCAAAAATAAGGAAAAAGTACCTCTTTTTTATTTTTTAAAATCAAAGGTAATCCTAAAAGACAGAAGAGAAAAAATTTTCAGCCATTTAAAAGTTATGGAACACTTCGATGCAGGACCGGGAATGCGCGAATGCAATATTATAGAAAACACGTAAGGGATCACATTTTCCCACTTTTCTCAAAAATAAGGAAAAAGTACCTCTTTTTTATTTTTTAAAATCAAAGGTAATCCTAAAAGACACAAGAGAAAAAATTTTGAGCCATTTAAAAGTTATGGAACACTTCGATGCAGGACCGGGAAGGCGCGAATGCAATATTATGAAAACACGTAAGAGATCACATTTTCCCACTTTTCTCAAAAATAAGGAAAAAGAACCTCTTTTTTATTTTTTAAAATCAAAGGTAATCCTAAAAGACACAAGAGAAAAAATTTTGAGCCATTTAAAAGTTATGGAACACTTCGATGCAGGACCGGGAAGGCGCGAATGCAATATTATAGAAAACACGTAAGAGATCACATTTTCCCACTTTTCTCAAAAATACGAAAAAAGTACCTCTTTTATTTTTTAAAATCAAAGGTAATCCTAAAAGACACAAGAGAAAAAATTTTGAGCCATTTCAAAGTTATGGAACACTTCGATGCAGGACCGGGAATGCGCGAATGCAATATTATGAAAACACGTAAGAGATCACATTTTCCCACTTTCCTCAAAAATGAGGAAAAAGTACCTCTTTTTTATTTTTTAAAATCAAAGGTAATCCTAAAAGACACAAGAGAAAAAATTTTGAGCCATTTCAAAGTTATGGAACACTTCGATGCAGGACCGGGAATGCGCGAATGCAATATTATGAAAACACGTAAGAGATCACATTTTCCCACTTTCCTCAAAAATAAGGAAAAAGTACCTCTTTTTTATTTTTTAAAATCAAAGGTAATCCTAAAAGACACAAGAGAAAAAATTTTGAGCCATTTAAAAGTTATGGAACACTTCGATGCAGGACCGGGAATGCGTGAATGCAATATTATAGAAAACACGTAATAGGTCACATTTTCCCACTTTTCTCAAAAATAAGGAAAAAGTACCTCTTTTTTATTTTTTAAAATCAAAGGTAATCCTAAAAGACAGAAGAGAAAAAATTTTGAGCCATTTAAAAGTTATGGAACACTTCGATGCAGGACCGGGAAGGCACGAATGCAATATTATAGAAAACATGTAATAGATCACATTTTCCCTCTTTTCTCAAAAATAAGGAAAAAGTACCTCTTTTTTATTTTTTAAAATCAAAGGTAATCCTAAAAGACACAAGAGAAAAAATTTTGAGCCATTTAAAAGTTATGGAATACTTCGATGGAGCACCGGGAAAGCGCGAATGCAATATTATAGAAAACACGTAATAGATCATATTTTCCCACTTTTCTCAAAAATACGAAAAAAGTACCTCTTTTTTATTTTTTAAAATCAAAGGTAATCCTAAAAGACACAAGAGAAAAAATTTTGAGCCATTTAAAAGTTATGGAACTCTTCGATGCAGGACCGGGAAGGCGCGAATGCAATATTATAGAAAACACGTAATAGATCACATGATTTTAAAAAATAAACAAGTAGTACTTTTTCCTTATTTTTGAGAAAAGTGGGAAATATGATCTATTATGTGTTTTCTATAATATTGCATTCGCGCCTTCCCGGTCCTGCATCGAAGTGTTCCATAACTTTTAAATGGCTCAAAATTTGTTCTCTTCTGTCTTTTAGGATTACCTTTGATTTCAAAAAATAAAAAAGAGGTACTTTTTCCTTATTTTTGAGAAAAGAGGGAAAATGTGATCTATTACGTGTTTTCTACAATATTGCACTCACGCCTTCCCGGTCCTGCATCGAAGTGTTCCATAACTTTGAAATGGCTCAAAATTTTTTCTCTTGTGTCTTTTAGGATTACCTTTGATTTTAAAAAATAAAAAAGAGGTACTTTTTTCGTATTTTTGAGAAAAGTGGGAAAATATGATCTATTACGTGTTTTCTATAATATTGCATTCGCGCTTTCCCGGTGCTGCATCGAAGTGTTCCATAACTTTTAAATGGCTCAAAATTTTTTCTCTTGTGTCTTTTAGGATTACCTTTGATTTTAAAAAATAAAAAAGAGGTACTTTTTCCTTATTTTTGAGAAAAGAGGGAAAATGTGATCTATTACGTGTTTTCTATAATATTGCATTCGCGCCTTCCCGGTCCTGCATCGAAGTGTTCCATAACTTTTAAATGGCTCAAAATTTGTTCTCTTCTGTCTTTTAGGATTACCTTGGATTTTAAAAAATAAAAAAGAGGTACTTTTTCCTTATTTTTGAGAAAAGTGGGAAAATGTGATCTCTTACGTGTTTTCTATAATATTGCATTCGCGCCTTCCCGGTCCTGCATCGAAGTGTTCCATAACTTTTAAATGGCTCAAAATTTTTTCTCTTGTGTCTTTTAGGATTACCTTTGATTTTAAAAAATAGAAAAGAGGTACTTTTTTCGTATTTTTGAGAAAAGTGGGAAAATATGATCTATTACGTGTTTTCTATAATATTGCATTCGCGCTTTCCCGGTGCTGCATCGAAGTGTTCCAAAACTTTTAAATGGCTCAAAATTTTTTCTCTTGTGTCTTTTAGGATTACCTTTGATTTTAAAAAATAAAAAAGAGGTACTTTTTCCTTATTTTTGAGAAAAGTGGGAAAATGTGATCTATTACGTGTTTTCTATAATATTGCATTCGCGCCTTCCCGGTCCTGCATCGAAGTGTTCCATAACTTTTAAATGGCTCAAAATTTTTTCTCTTGTGTCTTTTAGGATTACCTTTGATTTTAAAAAATAAAAAAGAGGTACTTTTTCCTTATT
The DNA here is from genome assembly GCA_963971165.1 of Philopedon plagiatum. Classification (NCBI taxonomy): domain Eukaryota; kingdom Metazoa; phylum Arthropoda; class Insecta; order Coleoptera; family Curculionidae; genus Philopedon; species Philopedon plagiatum. The sequence goes on from OZ020194.1 coordinate 4,810,276, forward strand.
TTTGAGAAAAGTGGGAAAATGTGATCTATTACGTGTTTTCTATAATATTGCATTCGCGCCTTCCCGGTCCTGCATCGAAGTGTTCCATAACTTTTAAATGGCTCAAAATTTTTTCTCTTGTGTCTTTTAGGATTACCTTTGATTTTAAAAAATAAAAAAGAGGTACTTTTTCCTTATTTTTGAGAAAAGTGGGAAAATGTGATCTCCTACGTGTTTTCTATAATATTGCATTCGCGCCTTCCCGGTCCTGCATCGAAGTGTTCCATAACTTTTAAATGGCTCAAAATTTTTTCTCTTGTGTCTTTTAGGATTACCTTTGATTTTAAAAAATAAAAAAGAGGTACTTTTTTCGTATTTTTGAGAAAAGTGGGAAAATATGATCTATTACGTGTTTTCTATAATATTGCATTCGCGCTTTCCCGGTGCTGCATCGAAGTGTTCCATAACTTTTAAATGGCTCAAAATTTTTTCTCTTGTGTCTTTTAGGATTACCTTTGATTTTAAAAAATAAAAAAGAGGTACTTTTTTCGTATTTTTGAGAAAAGTGGGAAAATGTGATCTCTTACGTGTTTTCTATAATATTGCATTCGCGCCTTCCCGGTCCTGCATCGAAGTGTTCCATAACTTTTAAATGGCTCAAAATTTTTTCTCTTGTGTCTTTTAGGATTACCTTTGATTTTAAAAAATAAAAAAGAAGTACTTTTTCCTTATTTTTGAGAAAAGTGGGAAAATGTGATCTCTTACGTGTTTTATATAATATTGCATTCGCGCTTTCCCGGTCCTGCATCGAAGTGTTCCATAACTTTTAAATGGCTCAAAATTTTTTCTCTTTTGTCTTTTAGGATTACCTTTGATTTTAAAAAATAAAGAAGAGGTACTTTTTCCTTATTTTTGAGGAAAGTGGGAAAATGTGATCTCTTACGTGTTTTCATAATATTACATTCGCGCATTCCCGGTCCTGCATCGAAGTGTTCCATAACTTTTAAATGGCTCAAAATTTTTTCTCTTGTGTCTTTTAGGATTACCTTTAATTTTAAAAAATAAAAAAGAGGTACTTTTTCCTTATTTTTGAGAAAAGTGGGAAAATGTGATCTATTACGTGTTTTCTATAATATTGCATTCGCGCCTTCCCGGTCCTGCATCGAAGTGTTCCATAACTTTTAAATGGCTCAAAATTTTTTCTCTTGTGTCTTTTAGGATTACCTTTGATTTTAAAAAATAAAAAAGAGGTACTTTTTTCGTATTTTTGAGAAAAGTGGGAAAATGTGATCTCTTACGTGTTTTCTATAATATTGCATTCGCGCCTTCCCGGTCCTGCATCGAAGTGTTCCATAACTTTTAAATGGCTCAAAATTTTTTCTCTTGTGTCTTTTAGGATTACCTTTGATTTTAAAAAATAAAAAAGAGGTACTTTTTTCGTATTTTTGAGAAAAGTGGGAAAATATGATCTATTACGTGTTTTCTATAATATTGCATTCGCGCCTTCCCGGTCCTGCATCGAAGTGTTCCATAACTTTTAAATGGCTCAAAATTTTTTCTTTTGTGTCTTTTAGGATTACCTTTGATTTTAAAAAATAAAAAAGAGGTACTTTTTTCGTATTTTTGAGAAAAGTGGGAAAATATGATCTATTACGTGTTTTCTATAATATTGCATTCGCGCTTTCCCGGTGCTGCATCGAAGTGTTCCATAACTTTTAAATGGCTCAAAATTTTTTCTCTTCTGTCTTTTAGGATTACTTTGGATTTTAAAAAATAAAAAAGAGGTACTTTTTCCTTATTTTTGAGAAAAGTGGGAAAATGTGATCTTCGGGTTTTCTATAATACTGCACTCGCACCTTCCCGGACCCGCTTCGAAACGTTATAACATATTTAAGGTTTAGGAAATATTCTTTACAGTTTTTGTTATAACTTCTTAATACATTAAAGGCCTTAACGTTAAGTTATAATACATAAATTAAAGTATACAAATATAATTCATTATTGTCGTTATCTAGAAGTTAGTACGTCGACGGCTCCCGCTCCATTTGATGCTGCATCGAGGCAAACTTCAGTAACATTTAAAGGTTTGGTAATATGCATTTTTTATATAAACCGGACACAAAAACACGCCGCGCCTGTTTTTTTTTAAGTACCATTGGCTCGCGCCATAGACACAGACAGACAAATTAAAAAAAAACTAGAATCAATAACTGTGTATTTTTAATATTTATTCTTCAATTAAAAATAAAATACAAAAATAATATGTATTGCAGTACAACATAATGCATTTTTTCTTATTGAAACAACAGTCCTTGGTAAAATACTCGGTAAAATAATTAACTAAATATAGGTACTAAAATTTTTTAAAACTAGAGAGTTAAGGGTGGCAGCACAGTATAAAATTTTAAAAAAGCTGTTAAAAAAGCATATCGGGGACAGCTGTGAGCCTTAAGTGAGAAGGTCATTTCGAGGTCACGTTGGAAAATTCTATTTCCCTAATTTTACCTACATATGTTTGTATTTAAAATTTTCTAAAGTAAACGTGCTTGCTGAATGCAATACCTACTGGCAATACAACAAGCCTCTACAGATCCCACACTAAAAATTTTGCTTTGTGCATCTGTGGTTGCATACGCTTCTGTTTTGGCGTTTTCGTTGTCACATTATACGGGCAAGCGTTGAAAATTACTAGTTTTGTAATACAAGGGCATTTAAAAAAGTAGATAATGTAATATGTATTTTATGCTTTACATCGCAGTCTGGACATTTGAAGTCACAAACTGTTTGACCATTTAGTATTGGTGTTTTATAATAAGAAAAAAAAAAAGAAATAAAACTAGTATATAAATTTTTCCAATGTTCTATTTTAAAAAATCTTTAGTTTACTACAGTAAATGTCTCCATTACGACCTAGATATATAAACTGTTAATACTATAGTAGACCGAATTTTGGACTTAAAAGAATTAAAAAATAATAAAATGTCTAAATCTCCTTATTGTGACCACACCTAGGCAGTAGTTAACTACTTTTTCTGTAAAAGTAGTCGTATTCTTACTACTTTTTTCTCCTAGTAGTTATACTCGATTATTTTAAGTCTGCATAAAATATTCGCAAAAAGTAGTTAACTACTCAGTGCTAACTACTTAAGATATTTTAACTATTTTGGTGTAATTTAACTACTTTTAAAAATATTTAACTACATCCCTCTATATTACGTCATTACATGACGTGTTGACGCGTGCCAAAAATCTCGTTAGAACAAGTTCTCGGAAATTTCTCGTCTGACGTTTCCAGTCCAGTAAGCGATAAGCAAACTTAATATAGAATTTTCAGGTTTTAAAAGTTTTCAAAAAATCAAAATTTTTGATTTTTAAATACCTCGTATTCCTTTTACCTAATATGATTTAGTTTTGTATTTTTGTACCAAAAAGGAACTGTGTTAATAATTGATGATCAAATTTAAGTCAGTGGACAGTTAACTTTACAATAAAGTTTAAATAATAAAAAATATATTTTATTTTAAATTTTTTTATTTGTTATAGGTTCAAGTCCTTTTCTTAATCATTTTTGTAAGTACAGCTACGCCACTGGTTTTTTGAGCCACAACGGTACATGTCTGGTTTGGTTTGTAGTTAAATATTGAACTTCTAACCACTTAGTAGGTAGTTAGTAGTCTAACTACTTAGTAGTTAGTATTCTAACTACTTTTTTGAAGAAGTAGTTTAACTACCAAGTAGTTAAACTACTTTTTTGATAAAGTAGTTAGTAGTAATACTCCACTACTTTTTTCAAGTAGTTTGCCTAGCTCTGATTATGACATTGGCATTAAGAAAAATAAGAAGCTGACAACAATAAAATTGACGTAATAATGTTGGGTGGATATTTCAATTCAATACTTATTAATAGCTAACATTAAGTGCTCATTGCATAATAAACTATTATTCTAAAGTTAAAAAAATTCGTTATTAACTGATTTTACCGCCCCTATCCATTGCTTCCTGTGTGCGGGGCACACGCTGCACGCCGTATAGGGACGGCCTTGTATAATGTAATAATTCCCTAAAACATTTTAATATCATACAGATTATACTTCAAAATATCTGCTACAACTACAGTTGGTTTAATAATTAATTAAATAAACAACTAGACAACCTGCTACCACAGTTAGACAACAACATTTACATATTTCATGAAAAGTACCTTTAAATAAATAAATAATAGCTCTAGCTTTTACAATGTTTTTTCACTATGCAATAATTGCACCTAACCAAACCAAAACAGAAAGCACCTGCGCGATAGTAAAGCTAAAAACCTGAAAGCAAAATTTTTAGTGTGGGATCCGTAGACGCTAGTGGCAATACATGTTAAAAAATAGTTAAACGGAGAATTTAAAAAAAAGAGAAACCTACATGTTTTTGTTCTTAGTTAATAAAAGAACAGCAAATTATTAAAACTTGCTACTGTGAAAAGTGCTGTGAAATTACATATTTTTTCTACTAGGAGCAGAGCAGTTTTATATATTTTTAACGTTTTCTGTGCATTTAAATTGTCGCTGAACAATGAAAACTGAAGCAACCTCAAACATGGATTTTAACTGGATGTTTAACGGTACGATGGAACGAAGGGATGTCCTTTGATTAGATTTGCCAACCGTCCTCTATTCCAGAGGATAGTCCTCTTTTTTGTCTTACCGTCCTCTTTTCTCTGACGCATAGAAAAAGCCCTCTTTTTTACATACTAAACTAAACTATCTTGATATTGCGTATAGTATAAGGTCTCGGTATAGGTTAATCTGTGACAATGTAGCAGGTCTTTTCCAGTTTTTTTTGTGAAAATTCATGACAAAGACAGATTATAAAAATTGTAAATATTAAAAAATGATGGTTGAAAATAAAATCGTATACTATCCTCGACAAGAAATTTGATGACTGTCTCGAGATGTAGTTCGCGATTCGATAAACTACATCATATCAATAGTAATCAATTTCCCGTCTCAGATTGTATTTAATATACTTTTTCAGTCCTATATATTTTTTTTTTTTTGAACTATCTTTTGTTCAAGTAAAAAGTTTTTTGAAAATATATAATACCATATCATAAAGGTAAAACAAATTTAAAATTAATAAAAATAATTAATTTTATTTTTAAAAGTTGGCAACCCTAACTTTCATTGTGAAGTCCAAGCTTTCTTCCTAGGATCCCAAGCCCAAAATGACTCTTCATGAAAAAAAATTATGTTGTCGCGATCAATATCGTCTCGTGCCAATACCTACTCGTGCCCAACTCAGTCGCTTTTCAATGTGTTTTGCGGACAGTAAAGGTCTTTGTAGTGTGCTTCTGTAAGCACTCTTCCTTTTACTTAATCTAATGTCTACTTTTTTCTTAAAAAAACTTTGTGTGCTTGATGCAGTTGTACTTAATGTCGGATTTTTCAAAATAATTTACAAATGATTAAATCTGCTTTTTAGTAGTCCTTCCACAGTGGCGGTCGCAGCTTTTATCAAGGGGGGGGGGCGATTTAGTAGGTGTTGGGTTGGCCCAATCGTCGGGTTAGTGTGTTACAAAAAAAAATTACCTATGTATATTCAAAATTTCTATTAAAAAGGCGAGCATGCAATTTTATCTATGCCACAGTCAATTCTAGAGACGTGTACTGCCTGCACCAACGGTTTTAATTTTTTGTTTTACCCGCATCGATCACTTATTAATTATTTCTTCATTCGTTAAAAATAGTGTCTTGGGTTAAGAGGGTAGGGGGGGGGGGGGGGCGATCGCATGACTCACTTCCGTACGAACTTTTTTTCATATAACGAAATTTTTTCATATAACGCGCCCTCTAAATAAATTTAAGATTAGTTCAAAATTCGTTGTTGTTCAATCAGAGGAAAACCAAGGCAGAGAGAAGAATATCTCGTACTGATTTCATTCATAAATACGATTTACTTTCATGACATCCAAAGCGGCCTGACTACCGATCTTTACATAAAGTTGTCACGGGCGTGCGTTGCAGATTTTGGGATATTATAAAAAAATGCTGCAAAATAAAAAACGCATATGAAAAACAACAATCGAAAGTTTAAAAGATTCTCAAAAAATGTAGCCACGCGTTAAAAACAGAATAACCCGCCCGTATAAGTGGTATAAAGCACAATGAGAGTGAGTATTGAGACTCGCCGCGTCGCAGAAAACTCTCTCTGCTTGCCGTATTGCTATCGCACTGGTATGTCGGGGCAAAGTTTACAGAATATATATTCTTTAAACTATGGTCGGGGTGCATTGTGTGAGAATCCCACGCGCCAGTCTCGGAGTGTCGCCGTTTGAAGGGCATGGCATTGTCGAGCTGGCGGGAAGAAGATATATTCAAGGGCGTAGCCAGGATTTTGAGCAGGGGGGGGCAGAATTAGGTGACCGGAAGGGCAGATTTTCTGGACCCCAAGGACGCAACATAGTAGTACGTAGTCTTGTTTTTTTGTAAAGAAATATAAAAAAAAACATTATTTAAAAAAAAATATATTCATAGATAATGTATAGTATATAGTAGGTACATACGTATTATTATTGCAAATTAGAAACTCGAATCAGTTAAAAAAGAAAATAATGAATACCTGCTAAAACAGAACATCGCTTAACAAAAAGAATGTATAAAATTTATCTACATTTTATTTTTGCGAAACATTTTATGAAAACAATTTATTTTGCAAAAAAAAAACAATAGATTGTTTTCATAATAAGCCGGTAAAAGTTTGCGGTTTTATTTAAAATAAATTTAAAAAATTTGAAATTATGCTAAAATTGTCGATTATGGTGCAGGTATAGTATAGGATATTGTTAGGCCAATTTTGTAAGAAAAATTATATTACAATTTGATAATTATTTTATATCTGAGATCTGCGTGAACACAAACAGAGTGCAGGAACAGCGCACGGCAGCCACCTTTAATTAAGTTATATAAATTTTAAATGTAAACTTAAAAAATATTTGCGTGGGGTAGGATTGGAAGAATGATTAATTTTAATCAAAATTTCTACCCATTTGTGCCAACTAGTATGTTTCCGTAATTTTTAATTCCTTTGGCTATTACAGTTATTGCTATTGTACTTGTTATTACAATTCTTTATTATTGTACTTTTATTTTTCTTTGGCACAAATAAATGTATTTATTATTATTATTATTATTATTTAATTAACAGCAAAAGCTTTCTTACCACTTCACACGTTTGCGCCACATGCAGCAGTGCTGCCATTTCGGTACAATTGTACTGAATTCAGTACAAAGTGGCCAAATTCAGTACGTCAGTACTGATCTTGGAAAAACCACTAATTTTAGTACGAACTTTCAAAACGAAACTAAAACCAAATAAGCACAAAAAATTTTGAAAAATTATTGTGACTGAAAATATATTATGAATTAAGTTTAGTGGCTTTTCGATTGATGAAATTAGTGTGATACGAGTACTACTCTTTTTGTACTTTGTGTCGTTAAAGAAAATATAAATTGCCTGAATGTAACTACGGTGGAGTACTGTAAACAAATATTAAAAAACAATACTTGTTTTTCATTGGAGGCTGCCGATGAATTGATCGATTGAAAAAAAATCTGAGGAAATAAACTGATGGTAATACATAAAACTACTGATTTTTTAAAATTTGTAATTAAGTAGTATACAAGTACCGATTGTACCTGTCTATTGGTATAAATTAAAACTTTTTATATAATGTTAATAATTTAATACTATTTTTTATTTTTGAAAAACAAAATCAGTGTTTTATTTAACCACCCTCAATGATTTTAAACTGCAGAGAAAGCTATTTTAAATGTTTTAAATTCTTAAACGTTTCGATTTTTGAATCTTCTGCCCTACATTCAGTACGCTTTGAAAATCAGCTGCGACAGCACTGACCGGCAGGCGCCGCAGCTGTCTGCTGATTTAGGAATAAGACGTACGGGAAATTTGAATGGCACATTGGTAAATCTTGGCTTTTTGCTCGTGCCAGGGGGGGGGGGGGGGCACGTGCCCCCCCTGCCCTCCCTTGGCTACGCCCTTGGATATATTCTTCTCTCTGTCTTGGTATTTCTCTGGTTCAATTGTTATGTTTCCTTATGATTCTTGTTTAAAAATGTACAATTTTTCTAATTTAAACATTTTTCGATGTCTTCAAATAAAAAAATTATCTACGTTCAAAAATTTAAAAATCATATCCCTTAAAAGTCGCCTTTTCCGACTTTTGTTTTTTAAATATAACCAGGGTGGCTCGTTAAATTAAAAAGGTAATTTCTTTTACTAGTTTAATACCACATACTTGATTGTTGATGTCTACAAGTGACAAATGAGGCATGGCTGTATTCAAAATAAATATAAATGTACAGGGTGTTCTATTTAGAAATCTATACTTGATAGCAGAAATTCGGAAGTGAAACAAGATTCGGCAACACTGTTATTGTCTAAAAATGCAAAATTATGTCCCATTTGACTATCTTTTATTTTTTTGAAACCTTGTCTATGAAAAAAGTTATAATAAGAATGACGCCCGGTAGATTAAGCATCATCAAGTTGTGACCCCCTTTATACCTCGAAGCTGCCATTAGCTTTTTGTTAATCCAATTTTATAAAAAATATATATAAAGTGAGATACGTAGAAAGGAATTAGTCATATTAGCGAAAATAAATAAAGTATATAAAACGATTACCCGCAAAATAATAATTGCCTATATGGTACATGTTTTTCTGGGTATTAATAGATTACATTTCTTTATTGTAGACATACGTATAATAGAACAATATGTTTTAGTGCGAGATAGGAATCCTCGTGCCCTTGAGTTTTAGGTTTCTGTGTCGGCTTAATAGTCAACGGGTGTTCTTTTAGGATGTTTTAAATTTTAATAAAATAAAGGCAGGTGCGTACCGAAATCACTATGTTGAGGGGGGGAGGGAAGGAAAAATATCTAACTATGAGAAGTTAAAAAAAATTGCCAACTCGTACTCTAAAAAAAAAAAAAACTATATATATCTCAATTGTACATGTATCATATGAATTATTGAATAAACCTATTATTATTATTATTATTATTATTATTATTATTATTATTAATTAGCCAACTCGAGGTATACACGGGGGGGGGGGCTCCACCATCTCCCCAAATGTCCGCCCCTTTTACATAATACCAAAAATCTTTTTAATAAAATCAAAATGAAAATAATTGTACTTATCGTAATTTTTATTAAATAGAATTTTCGCAAATAAAATGTATTGAAAGGGGGCCCAAGTTAACTTTAACCTAGGCCCTAAACTACCCTTAATCCGCCCCTGCGGTCCTTCATGCGTTGTGGGACTGCGTCACTAGACGCCATCTCACCGTTTTATATCGAACGATGTTTAATCGCTATTTTGAGGGTTATTTGGTCCAAAACAATTCTAGTTTTTGGGCGATAAGCTTTTCGTCTTTTCGAATGGAGTACTTTTGTATTATGGAATAAAAAAATTTGCTGGATAAGCCCATTTCTCGGCCCATTTATTCACTAAATAATTTTATTTTTACTTTTCCTTTAAAATCACGCACCACAAGAACGATAGATCGATATTATTGGGCATTATACAAACAATGTTCAAAAATAGGGAACCAGTATTGCTTATTTTCATTAAAATTTACCTAAAATTGGGGATGTTGAAAGTAAAATTTATTTTACGAGTTTGAGTAGGTTGATATTATTAATTTGTAAGAGTCAAGTTCACTGTACTCTTTCGTCTCACTATAAGTGCAGCAGATTGAATTATCGTAAATAGCCTTGACTCCCAATTAATAATAAAAATATTACCATTCATTACAGTTTATCTGTGTGGTGAAATTAACACTTTTTAAATTAGTTGTTAAATTGGCTAATTAATTTAATATGTTTATTTAAATTTTTGTCAACATGTTTTGATAATAGGAATATGCATGTAGTATTTTTTTAATTGCATACATCGTTTAAGGAAGTCATTAAAAACCCAAAAACATGGGCCGCACGCCCCTGAATTATTTACATAATAATAACAATAATTCAACAATAATAATCTACAAAGTTATACGGGATGTCCGGAAATAAATGGGACATATTTTAATAATGGATTCTTGGAGTCAAAATAGTCCCGATTTAGACCAATTCTCCTTGGTACACTTTTGCTTTCTTAAAAATTAATTGGCATTAGAACATTGTATTTTATTTTACATTTTTCAGATGAATTACTCATTTGATTAAGGTTCAACAATGTTCCTTTGTTGTGCCGAATAAGAAAACGTGTTTTTGCGAGAAAGAACACTGAAAAAAATCAGCATTATATAATAAAAAAATAGCAAAAATACGGGCTCAACCGGGATTTGAACCCGGGACCTCTCGCACCCAAAGCGAGAATCATACCCCTAGACCATTGAGCCGACATACTTAATTAATTATTAATTAGAAAGTAATGCTATCATCACTGTTTAAGTAGCACATTGTTAATTTATATTTAAAACGTGCTTACTTCATTCAAAATCGTATTCAGGGCCGCACCAAACACGAGCAGTTCAAAATAATATTATTGAAAAAATATTTATATTTACTATCTTTTTTATTAATAAGAAAGTACTTCTCTGCTATAGGGTAAAATGGGTATGAGTGAGGACGAAACCCAACCGTGTAGACAGTTCCTAAAAAATTATAATTCAGAATTATATTTAAAATTTTTTTTAATTTTATTCAATTTTCAAGAAAAAGAGTTTACATGTTGAAATATACAGGAAAATAATAAGTTATATATTTTTTTACAATTGTAACTCTCTGTAGAGTAATTTTGCAATCTAAACTCCACTGAATATGCTTTTCTGCAGAGTCTAATTCATTCTTCAGCTTAGAGCAAACATTCTGATTATTAATTTTAATTATTTTGTTTTCAGATATTAGAGGGACTTGAAAATGACGGACACGAAAGATGCCCTTTTGTCCCTCATCTCTGCCCCTGCCGAGGACTCTGGTAGCAAAGTCACTGTCGTTGGGGTGGGACAGGTCGGGATGGCCTGTGCTTTTAGTATTTTGTCTCAGGTAAGGTTTTATAAGAGAAAAATATAAGTTTTAACATAACACAGACTTTCTGTTGAAGAGAATTTAGGGTCTAAAATCTGTAAAAAAAGTTATACTTATAAATACATTTATGGTCCTCCTGCCCGCCTGTACAACTATAAAAATCTTTCAAGAACGCCGCTTTTAGTTCTTTTTTTAATTAATGTCTAAACGAATAAATAATTTTAAAAACCCAACTTTATAAATCTTTAGACTTAACATTATAAGAAGTAACATTACCTACCCAATTTTTGTATGCTGCTTAAAAACCTGTTTTGCGTCAAAAATATACGTATGGTAGACCTACCAAAGGGCAATGACTTATTATGCATTAAAAAACATCTCTAAGATACTCTGGTTTATTTCTCGACCTTAACCCAAACGGTGTCCTTTAAGGGCCCATTAACGCATACCAACACATTTTCGACGATCGATCGTCTTATAACTTATAACTGTTTCTTCCAAAAACGATTACACTGAAATAGTATATTTCCTATAACCACCTATGAAATTGAGAAAAAAAGCACGGCTAACTTGGCTGGAAAGTGCCTTATATCACACGAGTGTTGAAAAGTACTTTTCAACACATGTGATGAAAAGTACTTGTCAACATGTCATTTGAATAGATCGTGCCAATTTGATTTTTTTATTTTCAACACTAGTGTTGAAATGTTTTTTCAGCACAAGTGTTAAAAATATTAGTGTTGAAAATTAGCGTATTAAATAAAGACAGAAATTGGGGTTTTTTGTTAAGTATTTTTGTGGTTCTGGGAATAATATTGTACTTACATACTTATTTTAAATGGTTTTACTTCGAATACCTAAGGATTTTTAGTTTTAGAAGATGTAAGGAGAGAATTGAGAGCGAGACTGAAAATATTTCCTTTAAATACATTTATTTGTCCGCGTAATTTTTAATATTGCTTTTGACTAGCTTTAAAAACTAGCTTCTAAGAAAAGATTTTTTTCAACCTAAAAGTAGACAAAAAAAAATGGGTTTCTAAATAATATTTTTCTTCATCAGGGAGTGTCAAGTGAAGTAGTATTAGTCGACGTTATGGCAGATAAATTAAAGGGAGAAATGATGGACCTTCAACATGGAGCTTTGTTTCTCAAAAATGCCAAAATTCTTGCTGATACGGACTATGCAGTTACCGCAGGATCTAAGCTGTGTATAATAACTGCAGGTAAGTAATTTATTTTTTTGTCAGATTCACTATTTCTAAAACCAATCTAATTTGATAGTTACGGGATTAAATTGTTGAGTTTAAGGATAGAACAATTCGGTTTTTTGAATATGGGGTTTTTCGTAAATTTATATAAAAAAGGCAATTTTTTAAAGGGCATCGTGTAGGTTGTCAAATGAAAGCTTATTGAAGCACGAATTCAACAATATATAATATGATGGATTTTTTATGCATTTTGTACATTTTTCGGTAAAAACGCTTAAAATTGCTGCCCCCTACCCTCATCACCAAAAGGATCGCTCCAAAAAAATCATGAACCTTGAGAATTAGGTGTAGATTGAGCCAAAATTATCAGGATTAAAAAATTCTAGTGCGATAAATTGTTATAAACAATTTAATTGTTTATTTCATTATAACTGCTGAACTATTGGTTTTAGAGAAAAAGTTTCTTAACAAAAAATATTTCTCATGATGTAAGGAACAACTTTTGTCCCTACACGTTTTTTAAAGCTTTTAATTTGGCTCAGTCGAGACGCTCCCCACTCAGCGCCGCGCATGCGCGACGTTATACGGCCTTGGTTTGGTCGGCGGCGGGTAACGCGGCAGATGGGCGAAGATCGGGCGGCCGAGGTTTGCTCAGGTTAAGTGGGGGGCTGATGGCACGGAACACTAATTGTGCAAGTACCTATAGCTTGCACTTGACCGAATTTTTTATATTTATGATTTTCACTATTAACATATTTTGGCACTGTGATAGTTTCAGCGTGGAGCGTCGACCTCCCCACTCCCGCGCTCACGGCGTCCACTTTGAACACTATTATCAATAACATTGGATCACTTTTCTAGTATAACGAATATTTTTTCATGAACTATAACTGTTCTTCTTCCTTCGGTGTAAATTTCAAATCTTAATATTAATAATGAAAGATGACTCTAATCGTCAAATGAATTTACAACTTGATTAAAAGTTTTGTGCAACCTGCTGTAAGCGGGACTGGGCTATATAGTATATAGTACTATTTTTATTTTAGGTGTCAGACAAAAAGAAGGCGAAACTCGCTTAGATCTTGTCCAACGCAACACAGACGTCTTAAAACACATTGTTCCAAAACTCGTCCAGCACTCTCCAGACACCATTATCCTGGTCGTCAGTAACCCAGTCGACATTTTAACGTACGTAGCGTGGAAACTTAGTGGTCTTCCTAAGAATCGTGTCATCGGATCCGGAACGAATCTGGACACTTCCAGATTTAGGTTTTTAATTTCTCAGAAACTTGGGGTCGCTCCGGGCAGTGTTCATGGGTGGATTATTGGAGAACATGGTGATTCTAGTGGTAAGATATATTTCTGTAGTTAAAGCAACGATAAATATAAATTATTCTTTTAAAGGGCTCACCCTGTATATATTTCACAGGAAGCTTAGTTGGTTTTGAACCAGGTAAGCCCAATTTATATGCAGAATTTGATTTCTTTTGGTCAAGAAGTGTTTTAGTTTTTGCCTTGCGTCAGCAGATGGACAGACAGACCGATGGGAATGGGAAACCATGATTTTCGTGATCTATATGTACCCTAAAACCGTTGATACTTTTATCAAAATATAAGATAATTTTAATATAAATTATGTTTTTAAATTCTCTGTAGTAGTAATTAAAAACAGTAGGAAAACAAATAAACAAATAATAACTAACAGCATGTCGTGCGTAAAATTTTTATTAATTTCTTGATAGCCGTATAAACATTATCTACTTGTTTATTTTTTAATATTTAAACAACATATCTTACAACGTAATCAATTAATCCTGATCACATATTATTGTGGTGCGGTATATGTATTCTTAGCCTAACATACTAAATGGATAAGTAGGACCAAAACAAAACTATGATTATTTTTCAATATTGTCTTCGTTTATTTCTACACATTGTTCACAACGTTTAATTAAAACCACTGTAAAAGTAACGCTCATTTCAAGCTCTTTGGTTGCCTTTTGACAAAATGGTAGGTACCTTAATAAATGTCAATATAAATATTTCAAGATTGTTAAAGAGCTCCAGGGTCGGAATGGTTTAAATTCGGAATAATTTTGGAAAAAATAAAATCTTGTGAAAGTACGAATAATTAAAACATTGTTTATTGATTTATGCCATCCGATTTATTTCGCTGTCCCTGTCATTTTCATCCACATTAAAAACGGGTGGCTCTGTGTTATTAGTAAATACATGGGCTATGAGTACATGGACCGCACTGCGCATAAATATATTCCGTATGTTCAAAGACGTTTTTGGTTTATTTTATTTTAGAAAGGAATAAATATTTTGGAACAAAAATTATTTAAAAAATGGTAATATGACTTTTTCTTCATAATAGTCATTTATTTATTTATTTATAAAAACATCCTGATGTATATAAATTTTTAGTGGCAATCTGGTCTGGTGTTAACGTTGCCGGTGTGCGTTTGAGGGAAATTAATCCAGCAGTTGGTACTGAAAACGATCCAGAAAATTGGAAAGACATTCATCAACAAGTGATCAGGTCCGCTTACGACGTCATCAAACTAAAGGGCTACACCTCTTGGGCGATCGGGCTCAGTGTAGCCGCATTGGCTTCCAGTATTTTGAGGAATTCGAATAATGTGCATGCAGTGTCTACATACGTGAAGGTAAGCGATGTGGTGATGTTAACCAGACTGATGTTTTTGAGGGAACCTGGTTTACCGAGTCCATAGAAATCGATGCTACAGAAATAATCTTTAGGAAGAATATTCCTTTAAAATTGAATACCTAAATTTATCTTTAGTAACTGAGTTACAGCTTTTGGAAGGTTTGCACATCCGCCTTTCTACTTTCTCCACGGAGATTTGTCGGCTCGGGTTTGTTAGTTGCGCCGTCTTGAATAGATAAGTCTGTGTTTGTATTTATTTGAACTAAAGTTGTTTCCAAAAAAGTTAAATCAGACTGTTGTCTTGCAAGAAGAAATAGAAAGCTTTTCATGAATATATTTTGTGTTTTTCAAATGCATGTACATTTTTTAATTGTCGCTTCTCTTGTGATTCTTTTAGGTCACATAGAAGGCAATAGTAAAGAATGTCAAAGAGTATTTATTTTTTGTAAGAGAGAAAAATTACGATCGATAGACTGTACAGGGCGTCCCATTTTCGACACTTTTAGGGGGTATTGAAGTTATTGTCAAATACTTATAGAATGTTGCGATTTCCACATTAGTATCCTACTTTTTGACGAAACGGAATATTCTGGTGTCAAATTTGTCATGGCTTTCTTAGTTTTTAATCTATAGGGTGAAGCGAAGATTTCCAAAATCACCGTGTAGATTAAAAACTAAGAAACCCATGACAAATTTGACACCAGAATCTTTCGTTTTGGCAAAAAGTAGGAAACTAATGTGAAAACCGCAACATTCTATCTTTGATAGTAACTCCAATACCCCTAAAAGTGTCGAAAATGGAACACTCTGTACACACAGGAATAACCACGACGCATCTAGATTAACGTTTTATATTAAAAACAACTGTTTTGGCAACTTTAAATGTTCAATTAAACATTGTCAGAGTTTGAAAATAATTAGCTTTATTGTAGCTGGAAAAAAAGCTAAATAATTATGCATTTTCGGCCTTCTAAACCAAGAACCAGGTTCCCCGTTAATAAATTTTTAAAACTAACTTCGATTATTTGAAGTTACCTATTAGTTTGCGATATACTGCTCATCACTGTTTGTTTAAATTGCTTGTGTATCTGAAATTAGATGTTTAATAAATTGCATTATAATATTGACTGTTCATTCTAGATAGTTTTCATTTTGGTTATGCTTGTTCGTTGCTTTGTGCCTAACATTTTTTAATTTTTTATGTGTTAAAAGTTTTGCGGCTTGGTTAATTGTTTGCACAGTTTTATCTGTAAATAATAGTACGTGTTTTTTACACTGCGTACTTTAGTCGCACAATATGTTTTAACTCATCCGCTTTGCTCTAATGAATGAGTAATAAATTATGCCAAATGTTCTTTCGTATCAGTTGTTAAGGCGGCACGTGGCGTCCTAACTTAATTTAATTTTAGTACAACTTTTTGCTTTATTTTCCTTTGGTATTAATAAAGTTTCACGATATTTTATGATTTATTTTACGAAAATAATATGTAAAACGAATATTGAGGTTCTAGGGATAAAAAAACTACCACCATAGATCTGTTAACATATTAAATTTCTGAATAAAATCATTATACATGCCAATACTTTAAATAATTGATTGAAAGTAACTTGCTGGATATGAATCTCTACTTAATATACTTATAATGTTATTGTTAAAACATTTAAAGCCGAAAAACCATGTCAAAATGAAATTGGATTTGTCAACGTGGACGCCACGTGAAGAATGCCGCCTTAACAAGACTTATTTATCAGCTACCTTCCCTACTGTTTTGATTTTTTTTGACATTGTTACAAAAAACAAAAAGAAAATTTTTAACAATACTTTTCATTCACTTTTTTGGTTCACCTCTATACAACGCAAACATTTTGACCTTGAAAAATTCAGTTTATTAGGTAAAACTCTACACAACAAGAGCTTACAGTACCTAAAAAGCCCGACAAAGTCTAAGTATAAATCCGTTTTTGAGCTACAGCGTTTTAAAAATGACTGTACCAAAATTTGTGTGCTTTTTTGTTTCATCCTGTATTTTCCGCCAAATTAATCGAAATTCCGGCGAACACATCTGGAGATATTGATATCAGCTTACTAACGTGCTATGTCGGAACGACCAACAAAATTTATTGTCAATATGGCACACAGCTGAACTTTTAATAGTTTTTACATTACCTTATTAATCACCCTGTATAGCATGAAAATGCCGTTTCCATTACAAAATCACTTCTTGTTGCTTAATCTGGGAAAGACGAGCTATCAATATCCGAAAACCGTTCTCAAAAAAGTTAAGTTTGTACAAAGTTATAGTACTTTGCAAAGTCGAGTAAAAATCGCTTCTGCCGATTTTTTTGATGACCAGTTTATTTCAATTTTTATTTTTTTTTCGCGATATTTTATTTTTGGGGCTTTTGAAGGCCTTAAAAGTGAGGTACCATACGGTATAGGGTTGCATTTAAAATTTTTGATCTCCCTAGCGCAGGGGGTTGGAAAAGTTAAATTACATAAAAAAGTAGATTTATTAACCAATAAGATACACCTAAAATTTGGTCTCTCTAACTTTACCAAAGAGTAACTCATTACCAAGAGACGAAAGTTGGCGTTCCCGCCTGTACTAATTTGTTGTGCGCATGTGCAATCTTCGCAGTGGTGCTCGGGTCAGGTTAGAGCTCGGGCTGTGTCGAATCTCGTGTCGTGACCAGGGTTGCCAGTCCAGTGCAATTGTACTACATCTAGTATCTTTTTAAGTCATCTAGTACACCGAAGTCGTAATCTTTAAGAGATCTATTTTAGAGTTCTCGTATTTATGATATTTTCTTTGCCCATATATTTGGACAAAGTCTTTTTTTTTCAGAGATTGGAAATAACTCTTTCGTTTTCAAAATTAGGAATAATTACATATTTTATTTTTTTATAACAAATTCAGATACTTAAAAAAATGTTTTTTGTGCCTCCTCTTGCCAGTGTATTAAACGCGCATGGCTGGTCTGTCCTGCGAAGATCTAGTACATTTTCATTATTTGCCCATGCTAAGACTTTTCGGACATCCGTATGGTTTCTATGTGTTTACACCGAAAAGTCGTTGGTTTTTTATAGCAAGTAACTTAGCAACAACAATGTTAAAAAAAAACAACAAAATAGTAGGATAACAGCTGATCGCTTCCCTTAAAGTAGAAATATACCTACTCCTTGCTTATTTGTAGCTTCTGACCCGGTAGACCACGATGCAGTATTTTACAGAAATTCTGCATGTATTTTTTAAAATATTTTTACACGAAATTTTTGCAACATGTCTACTACAAATTGCGAGAACAACTGCTAATTTTTCATGCAATGCAAGTTGCAAAAATTTCGTGTAAAAATACCTAAAAAAGTACACCAGAATATCTGTAAAATATTGAAATATGTCTACCGGGCCTTATAGATACATTTTTAGAAGGTTTCACAAAGTCGTTGACATATTATGTATCATAGTTCGTCATGTCATACTTGTCTAGTTCTGGTTGTTTGACTTTTAGATATTTAGGAGAAACTGGAAATATTTTTTAATTTATGTTACGTCATAATAAATATACAACGAAAATTAAAATACTCGGATGATTTTATAAAATACCACACAAAAACAAATGGAAAAATAGCTAAAACATGCTAAAACATCAAAATCAGAAGATATACTATACAGGTTATATTTGGACCAATAGATAACTTTTTTTTTATTTGAAGAGATAGAAAATGTTTAAATTAGAAAAATTGTTGATTTGTACAAGAACCACCAGGAAACGCAACTGAAGAACAATTGAACATCAAATAAGCTAGTTTTGAACTAATCAGAGGGGTCGACATAGAATTTTTTTGTTTTTCAAATTCTACCCGCTAAGAGCTCTATTTTACGTTACCTACACCGATGTTCGTCTGTTTTCCAATTATTTTAAAAAATAAAACGAAACTCAAGCAACCCTTCATACTCCTTGTATATGAGTTAATGCAAGTCGTATAGGGTTTCTATAGAAACATTGACAATCTTTAGTTAGAGCACATGTCACTAAACTAAAGATTCTCAGTGTTTCCATAGAAACCCTATACGACTTGCTTTAACTCATATACAAAGGGTATGGAAGATTACTTAAGTATCGTTTTATTTTTTAAAATTATAGGAAAACAGTTGAACATCGGTGTAGGTAACTTAACATAAAATAAAACTCTTAGCGAGTAGACTAAAAAAACTAAAGGTTAGTTCAAACCTACGCTTGCTGATGGTTCTTGTACAAATCTTCAGTTTTTCTAATTGAAACATTTTTCTATCTCTCCAAAAAAAAGTTATCTGTTGGCTCAAATATAATCAATAAGCCTGTACATAAAACAAACTGTAAAAATGCAAAGTTTTCTAGTTACCATATCACCACTGGTCGTCCTGTCATCTTTCGAAAAGCGGATTCTGTAGTGATTATCAGATTCAGATTAACAGATATACATTTCTGCATAGAGCTTTTTCTGTAAAAGCAATAAAAGTTAGCCAAAATTTATTTTATATCGTTCCACGACCCCCCCCCCCCCCTCCACCCCTTTAAAAGGGCTTTTAGATGAAGTCGGTATAGAATACGGCAGAAATGTAAGTGAATAAATAAGCTTTTTTAAGGTTTTTTTTGTTAATTAAATGCCCCTTTTTCAAGCATGCTGTTTTTGGGGTTTCAGTTAATATTGAAAGTTTGTCAATGAGAGTGTTTATAAGGTTGCTGGTTATTAGTACTTGTTTTTGTAAATTATACACGTTAAGGGTTCCATTTATAGTTTCACTTAGTGTAGATTTTAGACCAATACATAGTTTGCAAGGTCAGCCACAGAATTTATGAAAATTTGTTTCTTGTTTTGTAAATTTTTGAAACAAAGAAACCGTATGAGAAAAATAGTTTTGTAGAAATTTTCTTTACGACGTAATACCTATATGATGTAATATACGGTGTGTCCCCGGATGGACCTAACTATACTTGTAAACTTTCTTATTTAACGTTTTAGAAAGTACCATGTAGTTGTGTTCAATTAGTATTTTTCGTTTTGATTTTTAACTTCTTCGCAGAAAGTTTAAGCTAGTAGGAATAACGCTTATATCATTAATAACGTAATGTAGGGTGTCATAAATATTAGTTAAAACTAAGGCTACTGACAACAAGGATTGATTTTTCAGTGCCTTTTTACTATTTTTTTTTATTTCTTGTTAGGAAAAGGTAAAATTTTTTTAACTTTGTCTTAAATTACTCCTGAAAGCAGAAAATCAATTCTCCTTAAACATTTATATGTCTGGCAACGTTCAGACAAATTCAGTTGTTTTAAGTTTTTCGCGCGCAATTTTCTGTCAACCGCTATGTCGAGCCATGTGCTCCCTTAGCCAGGTGCGTCGAACATGGACGGGTTTTAGGGTATTTTTGAAAATTTTTAAAATGTACAATTTAAGAAAAAAAGTATTGGGTATGTCTGTAGACTATCCCAGGAGTCACACATTCCAATTAATCATTTCCATAGCACCCAGCACATTTAAAAACAATTATCGCTTATCAGGTATCAGAAATTCAATAGTAAATGGTGGATTATATTCCTTTTTTATGCCCTTTTCCGCCAGCTATACAGCTACAATACATGCATTTGCATTTAAAAAAAAGTTGGGTTAGTTTTCATCCCTGGATGAAGGGTAAAATTCACGCAAGTTTTTATTTAAAAAACAGTTTTAAGATCAGGAAAGAGACATACTTTTCCAGTACAAAGTTTTTCGCCAACTTAGGTATATTGAATGGGGCAATATATAGGGGAAATTTGAAGAACCCATTTTTCATAATAGAAGTAAATTCGTTTTAGCAATAAGTCCGAAAATAAACATCGTTCTGAAGCTAAGCAAATAAGTTTTTTAACAACGACTGATAAACAATGACAGGAAAAAATTTGCCAAAGCTTAACTGATAAGCTAGAAGATCCAAATTGCAACTAGTACTTAAGTATTAAACCTCTTTAGTGAATCCCGTGGTTATTTCTCCATTACGCGTCTTTGAAAAGACTATTATGCGTAACACAAGCATCAACTTATAATAATTAATTCAAATAGTGTTGTATTATAAATGTGTTCTCTCGCTATTGATAAGCCTGCAATATGTGCATTAAGTCGTGTATTTCTTGTGTGAATACCGCTATAAAAACCAGTGTAAACTATTTTACCAAGCCTCAAGACTACGTCAACTTTCGACCTAATTATCAACAAAATGTTTCGAATATTTTCATCTTCAGGGTTTTCATGGAATGGATAACGACGTCTTTTTATCAATACCTGCCGTTGTGGGAGCTTGCGGAATCTCGCATGCCGTTACTCAGAATCTCTGCGATGTCGAGAAGGCAAGTCTGCAGAAATCGGCGAGCCTTATGGAGGAGGTCCAAAAAGGATTGAAATTTTAAGACTATAACGATGACTTTCTAGCCGAATTAAGCGTTTTATTCCGAAACATATCTTTGTATGCCTTCGAGAGGATGGAAAATTTCCAAGACTGCAAGTTTTAGTTAGTTGAATTTATTTATATTTTTACTTTATATTATTTAAACAAATACCTAGTATTGCTTTGAAAAGGTTAAATACGCCTTGCATTCTCATAAATTATATATATTTTTTGATTTTAGGGTTAGTAAGTAGCCAAGCGCAGAAATGAAATATTACTAGGGCTGAAACCTTATAAAAGAGTTTCTTAAACCTTCTTAGGGGATTCTTGACTTGAATTTGAAGAAGTCCTGAGTTTTGAAAAGAATTTGGGATTGTTTCGTGGATTATCACGGGGACTGCAAATTAAATCATGTTCATTTAACAAATTTTTAGACATTTTAAAGTATTCAGAAAAACTTTTTATCACCGTGACACAGATCGGAAAACAAACCTTATACAGGGTGATTTAGAAGGAAATGTTTTTATTTTTGGCAGCCGCGGATTCAGGGAGGGGGCGAAAGGGTTTCACCACCCCCCCCCCCCCCCCTTCCGGACCCTAATCCCGGCATTAATTCGATATACGCTCAACTTCAACTTGGTATTTCATTTATTAAAAAAATCAAAAAGCGTTTCATCTTAATACAAGAGCTTACAGCCACAGCCTTCTTTAACAAGGGAGCCAGGAAGTAGATGATCTGGCAACATAGCGCGGATGCTGGAAATAGCAAATGATAGCGTGTCATGTATGCAGGTGTAAAAATGCCTACCTGTTTCCTAAAGTTTATTAAATTAAATATATTGTTCTTAATGAAGTGCAACGATATTGTTGAACAATAATATTGAATATTATATAAAAGAAAATGTAAATATTGAATATAATATAAAGAGAAATTGAATTTATTTTATAGATATTTTCTGTTACTAAGAAATTTTGTCATAAAAGTTAATTTATTTTAAGTAGGTATTATCCGCTAGTGTTCTTAGGTACATTATTATACAAAATAAACATAAAAGTTCATATATACATTACCTTTACAACGATAAAGGACGGTTGAGATTGGGACCCATATTTGTAGGAACTTTCATTTCCTGAATAAGTACCTAAAACGTCATTTCCTCCTAAATCAGCACGTATATGATGTACAGCGTCTCCCGATTCAGAAATCTTGAAAGAATTCTTCAAAATTAAAAATTCTTCATAATACGATTCGAGAATTGCCCTTAAACAGCCTTTGGCCTCCTACAGAGTCTATTTGAAACTGTAGGAGCTAACGGCTAGTGAACGGTGCAATTTGAACCTATCTTGTCCTTTGCTAAGGCCATGATTTACGTAACCCTAATCTAGCGTAGCTAATCTCGCAGTAGACACGTTTTTATATATTTTCTGCTATTTGTATCAACTTGTATTAAGATGAAAAGTTTTAGAAAAATACGTTGTCTAGACATTGTGTAAGACTTAATCAGAACTAGCTAAACTACATTATCACACATACATAGAAAATATGATGTTTCGCAAAAATGATAAGCATTATCAGACCATAGTGCATTTATTTTTTTATAACGCTTAGACGTTACAAGCATTTTTAGGTTTAATTACTCTCGGTTCGATAATCTTTGACATTCTATACAAAAAATAGGAATATGAAAACGTAGGTTATATTATATCATCTCGTTTTATCACGAAAAATGGTTGCCCAACACGTTACTAGATTTTCTTTCTTATGTCAATCAATTTATTAATGTTAAGGAAAAATTCGTGTTCAATATTTTATTGGATTAGTATTGCATTGCTTGTGAAATATAAATAAATATAGATTAATCGTAAAATAAATTAATTTAAAAAATGCAAACACTGCTGCAAAGAGGAGAATTCAACTAAAAAGCATTAAAGAATATTATCTAAACTTTAAGCATGGACATCATAAAAATGTTGCTTGGACGTAACATATACGAGTACAAGTCTGTGCTTGTATTTTTATACTTAGTTTTTCTAAAACTTTGTGAGATCTGATGATGCCTGAAAGGACGAATTACGTGTAACCCCTGTTTTTGGATATATTGGCTCAAGTCGAGACTGTGTCTTTCTCGGGAAGCTTATTTCAAGCTAAGTATAAGTAATTTGTATATTTTAGTTTACACCTAGAAAGTCTCTTTAGCTTTCAAAATTTTTTATTTTCTTCTTCAAGGCTACAAAAACATCATCATCATACATCAAAAAGTATAGTTAGATTCTATACAAAACAGAGTATAGTTAGATTCTAAATTGGTTTATACAATATTTTGGGGCATTACCTATCTAGGGTGCAAAGTGAGTTTGACCGACCTCCTGAGCATCGGGCACAAAGGACGAGCACTCTAACTCAAGGTTTATAATTAGAGTTACAACGTTGCGAGTGGGAGCTTAGGCGTGGGCAGGTCGATATTTAATTTTTTATTTAAATAAAGGTACGTTATTTCGATTTTACGTCCCTGCTGGCAGCGTAGAGTACACACTTTAAAGCAGGTGGTTAAATCCACCTCTGAATAGGTCGCGTTGAAGTCGAGGCGCTGGCACGCGCCGCGCGCCGGTTCAGAATTTCCTGTGTCGCCGCCAATTGCCTCACTCGCCGCGTTGTAACTATATTTATAATTCGGTCATTAAACTATTACTACATTTTTCATAATTTTCTTACTTTTAAATAACACATGGTTTTGCTTTGATTAAATTAATGCAAGGTTATGATTATGGTATTGACTGTTGCCTCGGTAATTACTTAAACTGGTAATCATAATAATAATAAAAAAAAACATTTTATAATGATTGTGGAAAGGGGCAATTGTCCAATACGAATTATTTTTAGTGTTATGTGCCAAAAATAGATACTTTCTGTATTTTTATATGAAATTTTTATATAATACGCCGTTTGGACGTTTAAATAATGAAATTAAATGTACTCATATAGATAAAGAGATTCTATTTCTCTATGGTGGTGTAACCGGGTATAACTATTGTGTAATTTATTGAGCCTTAACCAATTATCCAATCAAATAGATACAAATTTTGTATTTAATAGTGCGTAGATACATCAGTAATAAGCTAGACGATTTGTGTTATTTGCCTATTATAGCAGTCAAAATAGATGATTAAATTTGATATTTAGTGTGAAATAGAAACATCACATGAGCAGGACACTTTCGTTATCTTCCTGCTTTTATAAAAATGATTTATAACATCTCCTTGTTCCTTTATAATATACTTTTTATAGCTCTTTCTATATTTATAGGTAATTTAATGATCATTTTAATTTTAAAATGTATACTTATTCCTTTACACAGTGGCGCACTCAGGATTTTGTCTTGAGGGGGCTGAATAATGCAATTCGGTGGATTTTTTCAATTAGTAGTCTTTTTAAATTTTTGTGTCTAGGATGTTGGTTTGGGGGGGGGGGCTGCAGCCCCCAGCCCCCTGGGTTCGCCACTGCCTTTACATTTAACCGCATTTTAGTGCATTCCTTTTTTAGTTTTGATATAAGTTTCTTGTGATTTTAGCTGACGACAAATACTTAAGCTATATTTATTTTTTGACATAGCTTTTTCTAACTTTTTATTTAGTATTATATTAGGTATATTATAGTTTTTTTTTTAAATTTTTAAATGTAATTTATTTAAAAGTTTTAGTCCAATTTTTGTTTCAAGCTTTAACAAAATGTTTATTGCATATTGTTTTTTGTGCCTGTCTATTTTAATAAAGATTTTACACTTGTTGGTTGTTTTCTTTTGAACCCTTTGTCCTATAATTTGGTGGATGTTCTATCCACTAAGCGTGTTAGAGAGGAATATTTTATATAAATGTGCAAAATCTTACGCAAACAGGAATTTACAATGAGTGCCGTAGCATATAGGGGCATGGATCCCCGCATATTTATTTACATTATAACTGTAACGTAGCGCTTTAGACACAGTATAGCGGATATTTGGTTAAGGGGGGGGGGACACGCCAATATTGGGACCAATTAAATATTTCGCCTAAAAGCTTAAAAATATGTCATTAGAAAATGAGAAGATTGTCAGTAAGGGGCGCCAAATTTAGTAGGGAAAGGGGGCAGGGAGTACGTGCTCCCTATAATATCCGCCAATGCTTAGACAGTGTCACCCTTCCCGCTCTTTAAACCAAGCTACGCCACTGTTATAATACAATGCTGTGTCAAAATGTCTATCAAGAGGGTAATGCAGCAGTGGGACAAAGCGATATTTTTTCAATATGTTTTACGTTCGATATCAAATGATCGGCAGACAAAAACAACACGATTGCTTTGTGTCGATTATAGAAAACTATATCCACTCTGAGTAGCAGTGCTGAGTTAACGAGTACTCGCTTAGACGTATACGTTTATTTCCGAAGTGAAGATCGGGTATAGTCGGGACGTTTTTTTGGATGTGCTTTGCATCCCTCATGTTATTGATTGAAGCCAGATAGCGGCCTTTTCGCCTTTAAGTTTTACTAACTGACATTTTACCACTCTTAGGCATACAATGTCATAAATAATAACAGTTTCGTGTGTCAATTCTACAGAAAATATTTTCAATTGCCGGTTGCCAGGCTATAACACAAGTTGTCGATTGGTATACGGTTGTATGTAGCTCCCCTGCGTTATGCTTCGGAAATAAACGTATACGTCTTGACGAGTACACGTTAACCTGGATTGCCCTTCTGGGCCGAGTTAAGTTTGTTTTGTTATCGCTAGACCGCAGCACCAATTTATCTCGGTGAAGTGATTACCTTTTACCTGTATTTTATCCCAGTTCCAAGACGAGGTTAGATATTATATTTACTCGTAACTTCGGTACCGGTGCAACTTTTTACGTCGCCATGCACTGGAAATAAATTACTAAAAAATTATGATGACGAGAAATAATGGAACATTACCAATATTATTAATTCTGTCATTATAGGGAATATGCATAGGTACGAGTATATCCCAAATAAATCTGAAATATTTTTTTATATTCTCTACAAAAATTATATGTTTATGGCGGTTGCTGTTATCCATTTATGTTGGTCTTTATCACAAAAAAGGGTTTTCTGCTGCGAAATTCGAAACTTTTAAAACGTGATCCCATTGGCTGTGTCATCAAAAGTGAATTTATGGTTCATAATGAGTACATCTCGAATTACACTGTTTTAGGATCATCGAAAAATCAATAAAAATGGCATTTAATGCGTAGCTCATCCAATGAAATATCCCTGCACTTAAAGTAGAAGGTTCCTAAAATCTTATTCATGTATACTTATTTCAAGCCGAAATCGGACCAAGAACTTTCCAATCTTGCAACAAAAACCGGAGTTTTTGCGAAATTTTGACACATTATATCTTAATAATTTCTAGGAAATAAGCTGCAATTCTTTGTTTTCATTGCAATATTCGAAAATTCAAAAATTTTCAAATTTTGCATGTTCCGATGCGAATAAACCTATTTATTTATAGCTTTAAGTAACCAAAAAATAGGCGATTTAAATGAGTGGGAGGGATTCCACTTCCAGATAATTACCGGATAAAATAAACTCAAAAAGAATCACTAAATAAGGAAAATAGTGTGGAATAATGTCGATTAAAATCGCAATATTTGTCGCAAAAAATCAAGAAAATTTTGTTTTTACCCGTTAAATACGGTCCTGGATGAGCCATTTGCTATTCGTTTTAAAGTGTGATCATCCCTTTATAAGAATGTGTTGAAAAATTGGGAAAAAATTAGATAGGAAAAAATACAGAGTGATTTAAATGTACCGATGTCGAGGGCAAAAAAATTTAAAAATCGAAATTAAATCGGCCATTGCTCCCTTCCTATAAAGAATGAATAAACTAAAATTATGGAAACCATGTATTTCAACGAGCTCTTTCCGATGACGTATATGGGAATTTAATTTGAATCGTTTTGACCCCATAAAAAATTAAAAACCTTGAAATATTTGGGTCAAAAATCGAAATTTTCAGTTCTTCCCAAATATATCCATTTTCCAGTGATTTTAAGTTTAGGTAAATGTATTGCAAAAAGAAAGAATTTGAGATTTTAAAGTTTTACTTATGAATCCGTTTGTGGACCGACGTTTTGTTTTCGTGTGATTAGGTACTACCAAAGAGGGGTCTGCAAATGGCATTTTTCGACCTAAAAAGTTCAAAAGAACTGCTTGCCATTTTCCGATCCTCACCATTTTCAACCAGGGGCGAACCGTGACTTTTGGTTTGGGGGGGGGGGGGGGGGGGGTTGGTAGACAAAACCATATAATACCGTGCTGTATAATGTTTATAATAAGTATATTGTATCTACTATAAGAGATCAATGGGGGGGGGGGGACCCCAAAACCACCCCCAGCGGTACGCCCCTGTTTTCAACAGAGTTCTGAAGCTCCGTGTCCTCTACAACCTCCAGAAATTTACATCGATTTAATTCACTTTTGGGACCTGTACCCAATTTCATGGGAAATCGCGGAAATTTTGCATTTGACGTTTAATAGCTCCGAAACGAAACATCCGGTATAACTGAATTTTTTACCGAAGCTAGTTGAACTATTCCTCTATCAACCCAAAAAATTCGATTGCTCCCCCTCTGACTGTTTCCGAGAAAAGCAAACCTGTTCGACTTTAGGTTAAGCTCTACGTTAACATGCAGATTGACCCATATTTTTTCTGATCTCCTGACGTCATTCATTCATTCATAAATAATGTTATTTCGCCCTTGTTTCTAAATATCAAACGAAAGTTATCTGAAAAATATTATTAAATAATGGTTACTGAGTTTTGATAATACATCGACATGGGTAACATTTATAATGTAAAAATGGTACAAGCAGTCACTTTTAATACTACTGCTGCAAAGCTATCTTAGGAAAACTAATAATACAACAATAGTATATTGTCCTGTTGGTTTTTAGGGTATTCATGACATCGACCAGCAAGTATTTCTTTCCCTCCCCGCTGTGCTTGGGGAAAATGGTATATCCAGTATTGTAAGACAGCCTCTGCAGCCTCAAGAGCACGATGCTCTTCTAAAGTCGGCCGCCCTGATGGGTCAAGTTCAAGATGGATTGAAATTTTAGATGTTGGAAAGAATTTGCCGGCTTATTTTTTGCATGAATTCCATATATTTTTGAAAAGTTTTCCTTTTTTGGATATATAAATCATATACAAGTATGAATGCCATTGTTAGGATGGGTATACTAACTCGGGATATATTTTAAGACATATTTGAATAATAGCATGTTTTATCGTTTTTACTAAAAAATGTTGACTACGGTATACAACTGTGAAAATATAAAATAGAGGTTTTAAGGTTGGGCAGACAAACCTAATCAAACCGTCTAAATATATTAAGATACCTTTAGAAAATTAAGGTAGTAACATTAGAAAGCATGTTTTACGACATTTTTTTTAATAAATATTTTTAATTTTTACTTTTTTTGTATTGTATTGTATCTTATTTTTTAAATTTGTGATTGTAAGCAGTGACCAGTATTTTTACTTTTTGTTCTAGACCAGCGTGGTTTTAATTCAGTGATGGAGATTGGCTGTAGCTACAGTTTTTTTTGTTAAAGTTATTGAAATAAATTTTAGGAATATTGATTTTGTTTTTTATTATAGTTATTATTTGAAGATAAACTTCCTAAATTTTCTTTTCCAGTATGCACAGAAAAACCATTTTTTTATTACCAACAATACACTGATCAAAAAAATTAGGGGAACACTTTTTGGTAACCCTGTAACTTCTTACTATAAATGAGTGAAAATGATATTTTCATAAATGATGCACATTTTATTTTAGTGTTTTAATAGAAAAGAAATGGGTTTATGCTAATTATCTTAAGCCGGCTCTACACGATGCGTCGAACGCCGAGTCCAACGTTGGAACGAAAGTTTGAGTTAATTAAGTTCGACAGTTGGTGTGGCGGACGGTAGTAAATTGGGCGCAAAAATAATCCCTTAACCTGTATTTCTAAAAGGGTCTATGATCATAGCATGTAAATTGGGCGCGGGCCTTTCTTTAAGCACCTGCCTGTATGAGATAGTTACTTACCAATTAGTACTTATATACCTATACCTAAATACTCCGAAATTTAATTTACTTTACTTGCTCAGGTCAATTTGCTTTATAGATTAGTTTATTTCTACTTTTGATAACGTATAGATAAAAGTGGAAAATGTCCGTGTCGGTGATCAAAAGTGAACGTGGGAAAGATTTGATTTTCTACGAAAATTTTACGTTTTCAAAAGACAAAGTGGTAAAAAGTGGTGATACTTACATCGTGAAGATGCAACCAAAAAAAGTTGCATTGTAAAGCCAAACTTTACACTGTTGCTACAGATAACCTACTTTCAAGAAAGGATGATGTTCACAATCATGAAGCAGACGAAGATATGGTAAACAGGAAAGCTGTTTCAAATACTTGTAAAAGAAAGGCTGAAGAAGATGTAACTGAAAGGCCTTCAAAAATCATTTGTAAAGCATTAACATCACATTTGCCATTGCCACCATCTCTCACAACCATTGATGTCAGTAACATTAGAAGGAGTATTTATAACTGTCGCCGCAAGATAGTAACAGGTCCGCTCCCTAAAAATATAGGAGAAGGGCATGGAGCTATCAGCGCATATAGTGAAACGCTATTAACAAATAACATTTTTTGTTTATTAACAACATAGCAAATAATATTATTGTGTTTACATGTCAATCGAACATCAGTACTTTACCCAAAATCAATATACTGTATATGAACGGAACATTTTCTTTTTGTACAAAGTTTTTCTCTCAATTTTTTTTCAATTCATGGACTCCAAAATGGCCACTAGTTTTTTACTTGTTACCGAGTAAGACTAGTGAATGTTATAAAACGACTTTTTATTTACTAAAATGCAAAATTTATGAAAAGTATCGCCTTATGTTCAATCCAAGACAAGTTTTTGTTGATTTTGAAAGGGTCATCCATGTAGCATTACTGTATGTTTGGCCTGATATTGAAATTAGTAGTTGCCCATTTCACTTACACCAACCATGGTATAGAAAGATAAAATCGGCTTGAGTTCTGATTATGAATCAAAAACTGAAATCGGCATCTGGCTTAAAACACTTTGGGGTTGACTTATTTGAATCCAAATGAAGTAGAAGACTGTTTTGTGTTCGATTTGATGTCATACAAACCACAATGAACTTTTCGATAAATATGGTGATTATTTGTTAGAGACATATATAAAACGCAGCATTTCCTCCTGCTCTGTGGGCGGAAGAAAATGCTTCGGTTACAAGAACGACAAATTGTTGCGAGTCGTTTCATGCAAAATTTAATTCCTCTTTTTATGCAACGCATCCCTCTATATAATATGTCTTTTTTGAAAAGTTGAAAGAATGTAAAATTGATACATTATGTCAAAATACAAAGATTAAATGTAACTACTAGATTTAAAGACAAAAATGTAAAAGCTAAGTTAGCATCGCTTGATAATCTTGTTACTAAATAGAAGTTAGGAGAAATAAATAGACTGTATTACCTAAAATGTACTTCGTATTTATAAAGTATTTTATGTGCCTTTTCTAATATACATAAAGTGCACTATTTGTTTTTTTTAATACTGGAATAACCCACCCATATATGAACAATTTACGTTTGCGCCCAATTTACCTATAGGATTAAACGGACCCTAAAATCCATGCGCCCAGTTTACAAGTTCATGTTATGGAGCAGGTAACTTTGCGCCCAATATACTACCGCCGGCGCCGGGTGTGGCCAGTGTTTCCGCTACACGATGTGGCGAATGTTTGATTCGATAATATCTGAAATGAGTTTGGTACAAACGGTTGTTTCTGCCGCAAAGGTTGTAGTATTGTCCTGTTCAAAGTTATTACTTGAAAAAAAAAAACAACGTAAAAGACGTACTAGGTGGCGGAAGTGGACGTTATCATTAAATAAAAGTACATTATTAACAAACAATCAAAGAGAGATTAACTTATCTCTCATTTTCGAGGTTATTGGGGTCAGAAAATCTTATTTAATCTAACAGATGCTAGAAAAAATGTACGTTGAGGTGGGGGTTGAAAGGAGCGGGTGAGAATTTCTTCTTTTCCTGAGTTATTGAGGTCAGAAAATTTAATTTTAGTGAAAATTATTTTTATAAAATTAACGGTAGGGGGGGGGGGTATAAAAAGGCGTGGGAATTTATCCATTTGTCTAACGCTGAGGTGGGGGTTAAAATGAGCGGGTGGGAGTTTCTTCAAAAATTTTAACTAATATGTCATTTTCTGAGTTACTGAGGTCAGAAAATTTAATCTGCTGGTGGCTTCCCTATCTGTTTACGGACGGAGTCTCAATTATAATTAGTCGTTTTCTTCCCTATGTGCTGGTGTAAGTAAAAATGTTTTAATCAAACTTTAGACAGGTTCTCTTTATTATTTGTAGGAGGAAAACCGTGTTTGAAATAAAAACAGTTTTCCTACCACTTCATTCAGTAATTTTTTCCTACTTCTTTCTCAGTAATACCTAAAGCATCGGCTGTATTTTGAATTGCTTTGACTTTTCTTTCTCTATTTCTGTATTCTTTCGGAGTACAGTTCCAAAGCTAAGGATGCATTGCAATATATTGTTTATCCCACTCCATCATTTTGAAGAATTTGATTAGTTCATATAGATGCAGAAGCCATACCTACAGGCCTGAAACCCGGTCACTCATCTAATTTCCATCCTATCAGTGCTGGCGTACCCCAAGGTTCAGTCCTAGCCCCAACCCTATTTCTTCTTTACATTAATGACCTGCTATCTTCAACTACCAATCCCATCCACAGATATGCTGACGATAGAACTCTTCACTCCACACACCCATTCTTTTTTCCAGACAAGTATCGAATCAAGATCTGGATAATAGACGCAGATCTATGCACCTATCCCTGTCCCAAGATCTTCAATTAATCTTAGACTGGGGTGCCAAAAACCTTATTAGGTTCAACGCCTCCAAAACTTAGTTTTGCTCCCTGTCACGCAAAATATCCGGCAGCACTTATCCCATCCACATGAATGGCGAAGTCCTACAGAGCCACGAAACATCGATCATGTTGGCATCGCTTTCTAACATTATCACAGTTGGCACAAACACATTACTTCAATAGCCACATCAGTAGCTAAACAGCTGGTTTCCCCCTTCGAGCCAGAAAATACTTTCCAACTTAAACCTCTATATTTCCAAAATAAAAACAGTGAGTAATTTTCCCATACATGGGGAGAGGCATTACCTTTGACACTCAATATTCTTGATTATATTCAAATTTCGATTCGACCCATCAATGACCCAATCCTCACAAGAAAACTTCCTTCTCTCTCTCATCGTCGCGCTGTTCTACTGATATTTCCAATTTCCATGCATTTTGCTCTTAAGAGCTAGCTGTTATAATTTCCCCCTTGACTGTCTAACAGAACAACAAGCGGCGCGTTACGTATATATGTATCCCGATACTGTCCAGCTACAAATGCCTAGAACATCTTACTTCTCTCGCTCATTCACGTTTCTGGTCTCCAGAAGCGTGAATGAGCTACTTCAGTAGCCACATTGGCAGCTAAAAAGCTTGGTTTTCTCTTTCGAGACAGAAAATACTTCTCCCCTTCCAACTTATACACTTGTTTCCCAAATAAGACCTAACCTAGAGTACTGCTCCCTCATCTGGGGAGCGGCATCACCTTCGACACTTACCATCCTTGATTCTATCCAAAAGAGAGCCATTCGACTTATCAATGACCCAGCCCTCACGAGAAAACTCCCTTCTCTCGCTCATCGCCGCGCTGTTGGGGATTTATCCCTTTTAAACCGCTACTTCCACGGATTTTGCTCTGAACAACTAGCCGGTATTATTCTCCCCTTGACTGTTCCTAACAGAACAACAAGAGGCGCGTTGCGTATGCATCCCTTTACTGTCCAGCTACAAAAGCCTAGAACAGACCAGTTCTCTCGCTCATTCAAATTGCCTGCAGATGTTTTCCCTTCCCGTCCCAACCTCCAATCCATCAAATCCCGTGTCAATAGACTCAATTTCCCTTCTGTTTAGACGCCCACGGTAGGTACGTTAGTACTTAGACTTGAAGTCTACGTGGGATCTTAGATAAAAAAGAAGATTATGGAACAAATTGCCTGCAGATCTTTTCCCTTCCTTTTCCAACCTTTAATTATGTCCCTTCTCTTCAGAGGCCCCCGGTACGTTAGTACTTAAACTTGAGGTCTACGTGGACTGTCTCAGATGAAAAAAACGTTCTCTTCATTACCTTGCAAAATTTTCAATAAAATATTCCAAACTATTTTTGAGACATGTATATAGATAGATAGATAGATAGATATATGCTTTATTGTCTAAAAATACATTCACATATATTTTCATTGACAAAGCAGACTTATGACTAGTGAAACTATACTAACTTATCTGATATTAAATAATGAATAATAAAAATACATAATTTATAATTATTTTAAATTATCTCTAAAATATTCTTCAAGACAGTAATATGCTTTTTTTACCAAAATCTTTTTAACTTCATTTTTAAATTTTCTTTTATCCTTTATATTTTTTATATGGTTTGGTAAGTGATTAAATACTTTTTTGCCTTCGAAAAAAATAGATGATTTAGTTAAAGATGATTTAGGTATTGGTAAAGGAATGTTATATTGAGTTCTTGTCTTACTTTTACTCGAAGATAAATTGCGACCATTTTTATGCAATAATGTTACAGTTTCTATAATAAATAAACACGTTAGAGTCAAAATCTCATATTTTAAAAATAAAGGTTTACAGTGAGACCTCGAATGACTTTTACACATAAATCTTAGAGCCCTTTTTTGTAAAACAAAAACAGAATTAAACAAAGTTTTTGAACAGAGTCCCCAAAAGGGAATTCCATATTTTAAACGAGATTCTACAAGTGAATAATAAACTGATTTAGCTGTTTCTGTTCCTAGCTCCTTCGCTACAGTTTTTACTGCAAATGCTCCGCTAGCAATTTTTTTATTTAAATTTTCAACATGATTGGTAAATTTTAAATCTTTATCAATAAATATACCCAAAAATTTTACATTAGATTTATTTTCAATATAATTATTTGCTAAACTTAAATTGTTAATTTTTGTGTTAAATGACATAATATTGGTCTTTTTAAAATTAAATACTAATAGATTAGAATCACACCATTCTTTAATTAAAGATAGATCACTATGACTCATTTTGTATAAGTCATTAGTGTCTTTAGAGTGCCACATAAGAGTGGTATCGTCTGCGAAAATAAAAAGATTTCCATAAATTGGAATATTAGCTAAATCATTGATATATAATAAAAATAAAATTGGTCCCAAAACAGATCCTTGTGGGACACCACAAGAAATTTTTAATTTATTAGACATTTTGTTACAAACTTTTACTTGTTGATATCTATTACTTAAATATGAATGAAACCAGGAAAAAGATTTACCTGAAATTCCATAATTTTGCATTTTTTTTAAAAGTATGTTATGATTAACACAATCAAAAGCTTTAGAGAAGTCACAGAAAACAGCTGTTATCAATTCACTATTATTTAAATTTGAGTACATTTTCTCCATAAATGAAAATATAGCATCATTTGTACACTTAGAATTTTGAAAACCGAACTGATTTTCATTTAGTATATTACATTTTTTTAAGAAATTTGTTAGTCTATTTTTTACTAATTTTTCAATAATTTTGGAAATAGTTGATAAAAGAGAGATTGGACGATAATTTGAAACTGTGTCAGTTCCATCATTTTTATAAACAGGTATAACTATAGCTTTTTTGAGAGAATTAGGAAATATTCCATCAGAAAAACTATTATTAATACATGAAACTAGATAACTTAAAGTATCAAATGGGAGATAATTTAAAACTTTTATTATATCGCATTGTAACACTTTAAAGTCCTCACCCTGTAGATGCCTAGTCAACAAGAAGACTCTAAGAGCTATTTTTACGCTTCTTTGTGCCGATATGACTACTACAATTAACAATAGGTATGTTTTACTATGAACGTAATTACAACTAAGAACCAGAAACCTGAACGGAGCAAATCGACATGCGAAAATTAATGAAATCAGGCAGAACATCAAAAACAGCCAACCAATAAGTTATTTAATTTACCTTCAATTCACAAATGTTTGCCACCATCCGATAGTAATGGAAGTCATTTTTGCTGAAATAAAATGTCAGTACTGACATTTTCCTTTGGACTGAGAGTTTTAAAACACGCAATCAGACCGCAAACGAGACATCTCCAATCCAAATTAATTCTTAGAGATTGTTCGACTAAAAGTTGTCTCAAGATGGGCAGTAAAGATCAGCTTTTAAGCCAGATCGCTGAACAATGCGACATCAATACCGATAAAATTACTGTGGTCGGGACCGGAGATGTTGGGATGGCAACCACTTTTAGTATTTTGGCCCAGGTAAATATCTAGTCCTTAATTTTACAAATTGTCAGTTTTAAAAAGGCTGGAAAAATTTCTTTCTCTTAAAATCTTTTTTTTGTGACAGACAGGTGACAAACAATTGTGGAAAGGTATCAAATAACGTAACAGAGTACGTCATTAGAACGAATAAAAAAATTTGCCCCTTTGATGGAACCCCATTCGCTTTACTGAAGGTCAACTGGCCATAGGTTTAAAAACAAGGAGGAAATATTTACAGGGTCCGGAACGCTTCTCGGACACCCGAATTAAGAATCTTTTCACAACAGTCATCGAAAAATAAGGATATCAAATTTTTTTTTTTTTGGAGAAAAATTTGCGGAATATTCAGTATTTTTCTTTAAAAAATTATTGAAATTTGAAAAATTACACAATAAAATGTCAGTTGTATGCGGTGGTGCCAAAATTTTATACCAACACGTATCGTGCAGTCACAGTAAAAAACTTAACAAAGATAAAAAATTAAAAATATTCTGATGAAACCTAAATCTGAGCAAGTCCGAGAACGCATTCCACAACTCCATGGCCACAAAAAGAAATTATATTATTTCTAACAACAGCTTTAATGCCAAAATTTTACAAAAAAGAAGTAAAACACCAAAAAAATAATAAATGTGGCAACACTGGTTCCCATAATCCAACACGTCATTGAAAACTGATTTTTACCTCAAATATGTTGCAAAACCGTCAAATAGTTGATAAAAATCATGTTTTTTTTTTACTAATAAAGTACTTTCTGGGTTAAAATATTGTGATTTCCACATTAAAGGTGATTTATAAACGTAAGTAATATCGATATCAATAAAAAAAGTGTTAAAATTCCAAAATTAAAGGTGTCCCGATAGTGTTATGAAACCCTATTTACATTTTAGAGCAATCAGAGATAGTAGGTAACTTATTCCATTGCATAGACTAGAAATTTAGAGCAAAAGTGGCAACGTCGGTTTCTTCTGTAGCACGTACCATACTTCCGTTCATTCATGGCTTAAAGAGTAGGGTGCGTTGAAAAAAGTGAATTTTTGAGTACTTATCGAATTGTAATAGTATGGATAAGCGGCTTATTCGCATGCCAATAAAGGGAAAAATATTGCAAAATTCTTACGTTTACCCTTTAGTTCGCGCACAGGGCCCAAAGTTTGAAAAAAAAATGACAAAAACATTAACTGCTTAAATTTTTCAGATTTAAGTTTTTCGACTTCTAATAGCGTCAATATATTTCATTTTAGATATCTTATAATAGGAAAAATATTTTTAGAAATCGCGCCCTAGATTTTGAGTTTGAGCATAGGGCATAAAAGTTTGCGAATTTTGGTCAAAAACTGATTTTTTTACAGCTTTACAAACAGGCGCACTGTTGTTAGTGCGGTCTAATTTGACAACCAAAAGTTGTAAACTGACAAGTGTAAGAATAAGTCAGCTAAGTTTTATACTATGAATTTATTTCTGAGCTTTTTTGTAAATTTATACAGAAAAGTACAATAATAGTATGAATTTTCGACAATAATAAAACTAAATTCATTACAGCAACTCGTTCCAAGTTGAAAATCATTTGGAAACCAAGCAAATCGCTGAAATATCAGAATAATTCATAAGATTTTAATGACGACTTATTACCCATGCCAGGACAAAAACCTGTCGAAACTTAACTGATCAACTATAAGATCTTAATTTAAACCAGTGCTAAATCTTAAACCTTCTTAGTGAATCCGAACGACGATGCCTTTTTTATTGACAAATTTGTGTCTATGAGTGATTCTATACAGGGTGTTATGAAATTCACTGTATACATTGAAACTTGTAAATCCTGATATAAATTTAGATTGAAGAAAAATAGTCATAAATGGCGCTTCGCAATAATATGCTGGTAATCGCCCCTTAACTTTTCCCAAACCAGCGGTACCCGCCACTGGCAAGAAACACATGATACGGAGTAAGTTGCCAATTATATCAATATTTCTTTATGTAACAAGTTAGAATAACAAATAATCTTATTATTACCTGTAGTAAAATCTCTTTAAAATACACTTCTTTTGAAAATACCAATATAGGTACCAAAAAACATTGACAATACAGTACAGCCATTAATTGAATACAAGGAACTAACGCCTGATTACACTAAAAAAAATTTCAATACTGCATCAAACATAAAATTTAAAAGATTCCACGGTATTTGTCACTACTATTAAAAACTGAAAACTTATGTTTTTTTCCTTTTAAAGTAAAATCTCTGTAAAATTCTCTTCACGTCTTATAAAAAGATGTTTATATTAAATTTGACACACTACACAATACTAACAAAACCGTAGGTATTGCCATTAATGAAAAAACACTCGACAAACTAATTAAATACATTGCTTAAAGAATCCACGGTATTTTTTACTATTAGCACTATTAAAAAACCACAGAAAAACAAAGGGTTTGTTGTGAAATACTGGGAACTAATTTAAAAGGAAATTGGCGACGAAATTAATGAAGCCACCTGCAATCAGCTGATTTTTAACGGGGGTAGAAGGGCTCATTTTTGACGATAAAATTGACAAAGATACCAAATAATGCGATAACGAAGACAAAGACGAAACGAAAACATTTCCCCTAGCCAATCGCCTGAAGAGGACGCCACGCTGTTCTCAGTTTGAAACGCCAAACTGTGAACTACGGTGAAGCCAAAATACTTCATAGTGAGATTTCGCAACTAGCTACGTTAAACCAAAAACGATAAAATTTAATGTGGTGTCTCTATTACATGATTTATATAAAAAAAATTAAAATCTCTGGTAAGCTTATAGATTCATTTAGCAAATGACGTGAAAACTCTGACTAAAAAATACCACTCTAAATTTTATCGTTCATTAATTAGCGTATCCGCAATTTCTTCTTACAAATTCTCCCTAATAACGTGCGTAC
Source organism: Philopedon plagiatum (assembly GCA_963971165.1). Lineage (NCBI taxonomy): Eukaryota > Metazoa > Arthropoda > Insecta > Coleoptera > Curculionidae > Philopedon > Philopedon plagiatum. Next base: position 4,849,004 of record OZ020194.1, read on the forward strand.
AGCCATAGTTAAAAGAGATTCTATACGGCACTACGGCAGTCAGCTGATTTGAAGAATTTCAGCTTTCAACAACAGAAAGGGAAGGACAAAGACAGCGAGCAACCTGTTACATAGGACTTGACTGACGTCAAAACAAAAGTTTTTTTTTGTGTAACTGACATTTCTCGTCGTTTTTTATATGGCCATGTGTTTATTAACAGTGGTGCCCAATTACTCACAAAAAAATTTTGTGGGACAATATCTACTTTTTTTTTATCATGAAGCGCCATTTATGAATATTTTTCTTTAGTCTAAATTCATACCAGGATTTACCGGTTTCAATATATGCAGTGAATTTCATAACACCCTGTATATGATTTTTTATGCATTTCATAAAGGGCATGCGGTTTTACGCCTTCCCCCCTATTACTGTATTTTTAACCCAGTCGAGCATATGTGGCATCAGGTAAAATCAAATGTTAGAGCAGAAAACACTTCTCTGACTTGAACATTGACATATTAATTAGAAAACTTGTAAATAGCAGTGGCGGCTGGTGAAATTTCGAAGTTGTATATCTCTGTTCCTACTTACAGGACCCGAACCAAATTTAAGGGTTTTAATAGTGAGCCCAGTGGGAATGTTTTGGTAAAGAAAAAAATCATTTTGTAATTTGCGAAAAAAAGTTAAATTTTTGGTGTGCCCCTCCTAGGAAAAAAATGAAAACGTCTAGGTATTTTATTTATTCTTTTTTCTGAACAAATTTTACATCATTCTGTCGACAGATTTTAAATTTTGAGAGAAAAAAAGGTGTTAGTAGAAAGTTATAGTCATTTGAATTTTTTAAGTCTAAAATAAAATTTAAGAAAAAATTCAAATGACTATAACTTTCTACTAACACCTTTTTGTCTCTCAAAATTTAAAAACTGTCGACAGAATGATGTAAAATTTGTTTAGAAAAAAGAATAAATAAAATACCTAGACGCTTTCATTTTTTTCCTAGGAGGGGCACACCAAAAATTTAACTTTTTTTCGCAAATTACAAAATGTTTTTTTTCTTTACCAAAACATTCCCAGTGGGCTCACTATTAAAACCCGTAAATTTGGTTCGGGTCCTGTAAGTAGGAACAGAGAGATACAACTTTGAAATTTCACCAGCCGCCACTGGTAAATAGCATTCCTATAGAATTGGAAAAATTCGATTATTATTAAAGTCGAAGATTCCTATTTTACAAGTTTTTATTTAACTTCACCTGTTAGTATGTATGTATGTTTGTATGTAGTATGTTTAGGTCAAATATTGCAATCAAAATTTCGACTGGTTCTACGTAAGCTAGACCTTTGAAATTTTGTACACGTGTATAAGTCTGGTGACAATGCAATATAGTATATTTAATAGTGTTCTAAATCCAATATGGCGGATTACCTTTTTCTTTACAATCCCCGTGATATGGGTATCAAATGAAAGGGTTTGACGAGTAGAATATGATAAGCTATGTGACATCATTCTAAACTCACTATGGCGGACGCTACAAGATGACGGATTACCTTTTTCTTCACAATCTCCTTGATATGGGCATCAAATGAAAGGATTTGACGAGTAAAATACGATAATCTTTCTGACGTCATTCTAAACCCAATATGGCGGACGCCACAAGATGGCGGATTACCTTTTTCTTCACAACCCCCGTGACATTTGTATCAAATGAAAGGGTTTGACGAGTCGAATACAAGAAGCTGTGTGACGTCATTCTAAACCCAATATGGCGGAAGCCACAAGATGGCGGATCACCGTTTTCTTAACAATCCCCTTGATATGGGCATTAAATGAAAGGGTTTGACGAGTAGAATACGATAACAGGTAAAATGGTTTGTAATAGTGATGCATTATCAGAAATGCATAGGTTAAGATGTAACTAATAATTTAAAAATAAAATCTTAAAAAAGACTTTTTAAAAACAAGCTTTATTATTTAGATGTACTAAAACGAAAAAAATAAGTATGGTATTTTCATTGTGGCAATGCTAAATGCTATTTATAAGTGAATGTAGTTCGCGTGGATGGATCCTAATAAAAGTAATATCAACGTTATCACTGAAACGATATAATATATTTATATTATTTTAAATCTATTGTCTTAAAAGCTTGTCGCGTGAATAGAAAAAAAATACATACTTAGGTATCTACTTACAATTCATTTTTCTTCAAAAAACCATACTTATTTTTTTCGTTTTAGCACATCTAAATAATAAAAGTTTCTAAAAAGCATTTTTTACAAGATTTTATTTTATTTAATAATAACATAGAACCACTTGTTTCTAATGTAGATAAAAATGACAGTGACAGCGAAACCTAATTAAATTTAGTAATAATTTTTACTGTACAAATAAATCGAATGACATAAATCAATAAACAATATTTTAATCATTCATAATCATAATTTAACAAGATTTTATGTTTTCCAAAATTAGTCCGAATTTAAACCTCTCCGATTCTGGTGCCTTTTAAGAATCTTGAAATATTTAAATTTACATATATTGAGGTACTTCCTATTTTATCAAAAGGCAACGAAAGAGCTTGAAACGAGTTTTATATTACTGACTTAATACTAATTTTACTGACATACATATGTGGGAGAAAAACAATTGCGGTGAAGGGCCAAATCTGACAACGCTGAGCGAGTAAAGACATTTTTTAGTCCCGGGAGAAAGTACGTCTGTTGTTACCGTGCCATTTATTTTAATAAAGTAAGTAATACTATTCTCTAGGGAATCAGCAGCGATGTAGCTATAATCGACATGAACGAAAACAAAATGAAGGGCGAACTAATGGACTTGCAACACGGATCCTTGTTCTTGGGCGCTAAAGTATCAGCCAGTGGCGATTATGCCGTTACTGCAGGTTCAAAAGTTTGCGTTGTTACTGCTGGTAAGCAATATTTTATTGAAATTACTTACATAACTCATTATTGCAACTTAATATTTTCTATTAAGGGTGGTTGCAGTGGCGCAACGAGGGGGGGAGTACTCTTTAAAAATCAGCTGATCTCAGTTAGCTTCTTTAATTGGGGTCGCCAATACTCTGTGTAATACTACCTTTGAACCACCCTGTATATTAAAATACAATTATTGTCGTTACTTTGTGTTTAGGAGTCAGACAAAAAGAAGGAGAAACCCGTCTAGCTCTGTGTCAAAGGAACGCAGATGTTCTTAAAGGCATCGTTCCAAACTTGGTGAAGCATTCACCAGACACCATTTTGATAATAGTCACTAATCCTTGTGACGTCATGGCTTGGGTAGCTTGGAAAATAAGCGGACTGCCCAAGAACAGAGTGATGGCGTCCGGATGTAGCTTAGATACGTCCAGGTTTAGATTTTTTATCAGTGAAAAATTTAATGTCTCACCTGAAAGTGTACACGGATGGATTATTGGAGAACATGGAGACAGTAGCGGTAAGTCGTAAAGCTAACATGTTCAATTTCCAATTATCTTATCTTTAGATAAACCACGGCGTCGACGTCCATCATGCTGCTTCGAAAATTAAAGACTTTAGAATTAACTTTTATTTTATTGTTATATTAATCAATTTTGAATAGTAGTTGTTTTTGTTTTGATTTTCCTTTAGTGAGTAAGTGCCTTGTCGATGAGAATAATTTCTTTGGACAATAAAGCTAATTTTTGACTTTGACTTTGACTTAACACCAATCCAATAGAAACTCGGACAGAAGTTAAAAAAATCTCTTTGTAGTTGCTGTCTGGTCTGGAGTAAACATCGCAGGGGTCCGTCTTAAAGACCTCAACCCAAACGCAGGTACAGAAAACGATCCTGAGAACTGGAAAAATTTACACAAAGAGGTCATTCAAGCCGCCTACAACGTTATCAAGTTGAAGGGCTTTACCAATTGGGGCGTAGGCTTGGCTACAGCCTCACTGGTCAAGAGCATCGTAAGGAACACCAATAAAGTACATCCTGTGTCTGTGTATATAAAGGTAACCAAGAGTGGCGGTTCCTGGAATTTCAGATTGTCGTATCTCAGTTCCAACGCATGGGGCCCACACCAAATTATAAGATGTCTTACTGTTGGGTACTCTACAATCATTTTCGTAAAATAAATATTTAAAATTTGCGAAAAAAAGGAAATTTTTTGGGCCGCTTCACCTGAGATTTGAGAAAGCTCTGAAGAAAATTTTACTCAGCATATTTTTTCATAAAGTATATCGAATTTTATGGACAAATTCCAAATTTCGTGAAAATATTCTAATTTTCCTTAAATAAATTTTAAATTATTTCTTAGACAAATTATTTTAGGGTAAAAATTTTAAAAACTAATTAACTTCAAGATATTAGAGGTAATTCAATGAAATTTGAATTCTATCGATAAAATCTGATAAAATTTATGAAAAACGCTTGGAAGTAAAATTTTCTCAGATCTCAGGTGAAGCGGCACAAAAATTAACTTTTTTTCGCAAATTTGAAAATTAAATCTTTTTCTACGAAAATGTTTCTAGAGTACCCAATAGTAACATCCTATAATTTGGTGTGGGTCACATGCGTAGGAACTGAGATACGACACATCTAAAATTTCAGGAGCCGCCACTGGTAAGAAATACAAAATTTCTCTTTCTTCTAGGTGGACCAATTTATACAGGGTTTTGCAATAGTGCGTCAGGCTTCCATAGCTCCTATTCGAATTAAGTTAGGAATTTCATTCATATGCTAACTTATACTGTATTACAGGCTGTATTTCTGGAAAATATATTTGCATATACAGGGTGGCCCAAGAAAGAGTGATAACATAAAGTTGTATTTTTTAAATGGTACACCGCGTTTTTTGCATATTTAGGTTTGTATTAGTGTCTTTCATAATTGCCTAAAATTTTATTTAATTTGCTTCGATAATTTAAGAGCAATAATTTTAAAAACTAAAAAAAAAAGTTTTGCAGCCCTGGAAAAATATTAAAAAAACAAACTAAAACCATTTTTTTATCACGGCATTGTGTAAGATTTATAACAAAGGTGTTATAAATACCATGAATTAAATAGTTTTTACCTATTTCATACAATGTGTTCACAATAAGGTTTTAAAAAGTAATTTTTCTAAAGTTTTTTAAATGGAACACCCTGTATATTTTTTCACTATTTGATGAATAATTTCAAAGCAAATAATTTTTGTAATTGCAACTTATTTAAAATTCCAAACCGTTTTCAAAATAGTTATCAAAAACCAAAAATGTCGCTATTCATAATAAAGTTTTATAAACAAAATAGCTAGGCGGACATGGAAAAACAAGCATGTTTAGCAATTAAACACATTTTGACTTTATTTGTCAGAAATAAGTACTTAATCGGATAATATTTTGTTCAAAAAATTAATATTTTAAAGGAAGGGCTTACTGATATGGTTTTCGTATCGGGCGGGAGTGAGAAAAACTGTTTTCTTGCAAGTAGAATTGCGACTTGGTTTCCGAAAAGGCGATATCCAGAAGCGTTAAGTTTTAGCAGACTTCTTGAGCGCTTTGTTGAAACAGGAAGCGTGGACTACAAAAAGGAAGAAAGAAGAAATACGGCGCTAAATGAGGAAAATCAGTTAGCAGCTTTATTGACAATTATTGAAAAGCCAAATATTAATCAAGCATGTGTGGGACAAGAAGTTGGAATAAGTGAGGAGGGGTCAGTCCAAAGAATTTTAAAAAATCGTCATTTTCATGCATACCACATTCAATTATACCAGTCTGGGTGAAAATGACTTTCAGCGGATGACAGAGTTTTGTGCGTGGGCACAAGAAAATCTTTTTTTCTTCAGGAACGTCTATTTTTCCGACGAAGCAACTTTTCACAACCCTGGATGTGTCAACAAAAATAATTTTCATTATTATTCTGTCGAAAATCCAAGAATATTTCGGCAAATAGTTCGCCAACAACGTTGGTCAATAAACGTTTGGGGAGGTATTGTTGAAGAACATGTGGTGGGGCCACATTCTTTTAATGGTCACCTTAATGGCCAAATGTAGCTGGAATTTTTAGAAAACGACTTACCAGGATTGCTTCAGAATTTACCTCCCAACGTCCAGGCACAAAATATGTGGCTACAACAGGATGAAGCTCCAGCCCATTTTTCGCAACAAGTCAGAGCTCTACTAAATAACTAGTACGAAAATCACTGGATTGGAAGACGAGGACCAGTTATATGGCCTGCGAGGTCACCCGACCCAACAAAACTTGATTTTTTTTCTGTGAGGGCATGTAAAAGACTTCATTTATAGGGAACCTTCAACAACCGAACAAAACATGTGACATAGAATTAGACGCGTTTGCCACAATTACACCTGCGATGCTCAGAAATGTGGAAAGGGCCTCTCAAGCGAGAATTAGTAAATGCCTTGAACAAGATGGAAGACATTTCGAACAACTTTAAAATGAAATGCTTGTTTTTCCATGACCGCCTAGCTATTTTGTTTATAAAACTTTATTATAAATAGCGACATTTACGGTTTTTGATAAATATTTTGAAGACGGTTTGGAATTTTAAATAAATTGCAATTACAAACATTATTTGTTTTGAAATTCTTCATCAAACAGTAAAAGAATATACAGGGTGTTCCATTTAAAAAACTTGAGAAAAATTAGTTTAAAATGTGCCAGTTTTGAAACCTTATAGAGTACACCCCGTATAAAATAGGTAAAAACTATTTAATTCATGGTATTTCTAGGCCCCTTGTTATAAATCTCACACAATATTGTTGTCAAAAAATGCTTTTAAGTTGTTTTTTTTTTAATTTTTTTTCCAGGGCTGCAAAACTGTTTTTTTAATGCTACCGAAGCAAATTAAATAAAATTTTAGGCAATTATGAAGGACACTAATACAAACCTAAATATGCGAAAAAATACGGAGTGTGCCACTTAGAAAAAATACAACTTTATGTTATCGTTATCACACTTTCTTGCACCACCATATGCGAAAATATTTTCCTGAAATACAGCCTGTAATGCAGTAATTCGTATGGAAGCTATGGAAGCCTATGGTTGCCGGACCCTGTATGCCAATTATAAATGCCATTTCCATTTACAGACATTAACTTGTTTTTAAAGGGTTTTAGTAAACTTTAATTTTTTTCAAAGTCTCAAACTCATTTATCTGTCAAACAAATTGGCATTTTTTACAATCCTTTCAGATGGTATCGTAAGGGTACCTTTTCGTTCCTCGGAAAGAAAGAACTCCAATCCGTGGTAAATACATTACCTTTTTTCAGGGAATGTGTGGCATAGAACATGAGTGCTTTCTCTCCCTGCCCTGTCAATTGGGCAGAAATGGAGTTACGGCTATCATCGATCCCCGTTTAGCCGAAGAGGAACGCTGTGGACTCAAATTCTCAGCTGCCAAAATGATGGAGATGATTAGTGGCATCAAGTTGTAATATCAGACGATCTATTTTTTTTTATTGTTCTTTTTCTGTTTTTTTTTTAATTCAATTTGTGTCTGTAGCTCTGCGATGGTACGCTATGTAACATTTTTATTATATTTTATCAAATGAAAAGAAAGCTGCTGTCCAAATAGGACGTATGGTAGGAATATTATACATTTTTAAATAAACTATTTTATATAGATTTGTATTGTTATTTTTTGTAGCTTGGTGGATGCGCCGGATTTAGAATTCTTTTTACGTTTGTGTTTCATTCGATTGAATTAAACTATTATTTAATACTGGAAACATGAGTGAACGTTAGTAATTTATAAAAGTCATGTCAATTTTTCTTGAAAATTATTCCATACTGAAAGAAAAGATTTTTCAAAATGAGCCGATTTGTGATGATACTCGTATCAGATTTTACAAAAAAGCACTTACCTATGTACCGTTGCGCAGGAAAAATCTCGGACACTATTTTTTCTAATGTAATTCAACTTTCTATCTAAATTAGGAGGGAGACGATATTGTTCGGGGGGTTATCAATATCTTGGGAACCCCTAATTGCTCGAAAACGTAAATAATGGTACTTGATTCTAAATCAACGGTCGTATGTTATACACAGCGTTGGTAAAGAAAGGGTTAAAAAGCATGTACAAAAATACCCATCTCGTGATATCAACTAATAAAACTGCCGGAAAGCGATAACATCACTCGCCCACGATACACATACACTCGCCTAAAATACTTGCCTGAAAATTTTAACATTAAATGGGTTTTTAAAACATTTTTAGGAAATTAAAAAAAATTGTGTAGCAGACTCATAAAAAAGTTTTGTAAGTATTTCTCGAGGGCTTCCGCTGAGCTGTCTTGTTTTTATATAAATGTTTGGTAGATCATAAACTACTTACCTTGTAAGCTTTGGTGGCCTTACCCTAAAAAACTCCATCTGTATTTAACAAATAATAATATGGCATTGTTTCGTTGGATGATAATATATTGCAGAACAACAATTTATACCCTTCATGCTTCGAGGAATGCGTGTAAAAAAATAAAAGTAAGGTTCTTTTAGTGCATAATAATATTTGCAAATGTAATAAATACTAATTTATGTGGCTTTAAAGTTATAAAAATTAAATTAAAATTCAAGGTTTTTTGCCGCTTAGGAAGAAAGAACATAAACGAACTTTTTTTGAATTGTTTCTATTCACGATTTGCCAATAGCAATAGTGTACTTGTTATTATAGAGTGTGTACATACGGCTTAGGGTCAGTGAAGTTAACATTTTACACAAACAGTTTCCCTAGCTTGAACTGTTAGATTTCCCTACATTTCCCTACGGTGACTTGATCCGTACAATAATTAAAGTCACCACTAAATTTTGTCAATTTTCAGGCCACTTATTGTTGCTATTTATTACAAATAATATAGTACACAGCAGGCGCGGCCCGTGCGATTTTTTACAGGTGGGTCAAAATTTTGTGGGCAGTGATATCAACGCAACAAGCAAAATACACTTTTTTAATTAAGGAAGGTTTTTTAATAATGTGCCAAGAAATTATTTACCTACAAATAAACACCGCAAAAATCATAAAATAGGTACTGCAGTATATTGAACATTGCTACTCTAGATGTTTATGACTTTTTTCTATGTGTTTTAATACTCTAGATTAGTAGATTGTTAGCGGTTACACTTTTTGATTTACCATCTCCTCAATAGAGGTCGCTCCTTGTACTAAAAGCCCAGAATAAATAGATGGTGACGATTATTGTGAGCTAAAAGTATGATTATGCGTAAAATAAAATTAGGCACGCTGCCGAATCGCCGTTTTCTTTAATAAATACAATACTGGCGACTAGCCACAGTAATACGATCTTTGTCTACGCACGTGCAGGCTGCCAGCTGTAGTAAATATGAGATTGCCGAAAGTATTGAGCAACAAGTGCTAACTTGTTGCCAATACACCTTTAAGAGCCGATCTAATTTTTTAAATAACAAAAATTAAAAAAAAAACTTTACCCCAACACAGACTCGAACCCTCGACCTTCTGGTCAACTCGCTAAGATTCTACCTCTGGACTACGCTGGTAATGTAAGAAAACTGGTCCGATGCCGTTATATTATTTTGATGCCTAGCGCTGGCCTGACAGAGATCGTATTTATAATTTTTTATGGTTAACCACTAATTAATAATACATTAATACAATGCAAATACAATGCGCATATTAGCTACCTAATTAGTTTTTCTTTTTCCGAACCAAATGTTTTGAAAGAGTAGGTATATTTTACGGGGCGGTTTGAGTGTATTCCCATAGTGGGAGTGGCCCAATATTATTGGTGGACCGTCGACCAATTGTGTCTCTTTTTAACTTCCTAAAGCGCGTATGTCTGTTTCTCTCTTAGTTTTAAGGAATTTATATCATCCAAATATACCTATGAGGTCAATTTAAATTACTACCCAACCCAGCCCGGAGCAAGCTTGGATAATCTTTCGACGATGGCTTGGCTTGATTCTTTCCTGGGGAGTTTTCGCATGGAACTTGCACTTTTTTAAAACAAAAGTTTTTTTTTGCTTTTAAAAAAATAAATTATTAGGTAGATCATTAAACATTTTAGGTGGTCATTAACCAAATGACCTTATGGACGGGCCGCGCCTGGTACACGGTGGTGTAAAGTCAGCTAAAAATGTTCTCATTTAACAGTCGTGGCGTTTTATTTGCCACTTGACTTAACTTAAGCGATAGATAGTATCAAAGATATTAAGATATATGTACTTTTGGCTTTTATTATAAGGACTCCATCCAAGTTTGTAAAAATGAATTCTCATCCCTGTCTTTTCACAGGCTTGCTCGATGAAATACAGGAGGCTCGAAAAGTTAAGAATTTATTTCTTTGCATTTATTTAATTAAGGATATTTTTTAAAATTAAATACACAATTTATTAAGTTAACATATTTTAACATGTTCTGGGCAACTCTATTTCTGATCGAAAACCGTTCTCGGACTCTGTGTTGGAACAAACCTATGAAAACATTCTTATAATTTACATAACAATTTGCATTTAGATATCGATGTCTTGTTAAACAATTGTTGTTAACAAAATTGCAGTAATTTCCAACAATTTTGCTAACAGGTCAAGGAACAAATGTTTTGCACATATTAAGCACCCGCACCTAGCCGCATTATAAAAATTGACCTTAAATTGGTAAATACCTATTGCAAATTTTTACAAAACTGTTTAAATTAGCACAGCATACAAATTAAGACAACTGATATTGTTGAACTAAACTGGTTGTGGTATTATTTTGTGCTAAAATTTGAGCATGAAATGGCATTATATTCAAGAGCATATTATTGGTCTATATCAGTGGTTCCCAAATGTCTCGAAATTCTGGACCCCCAAAATTAGAAATTAGTAACATGCGGACCCCCATGACCAGTTTAGCTTCAAAAATAATAAAAGAAACAACCTTTGTTAAAAAAATATTTATTTCAAAAGTGCCGATTTATTCAATGCCTTTAATATGGCTTGGCAATTTGCACCAAAAGGCAGCATGCTATTTATAAATAAAAACGGCATCCTATAAAAGTAACTGAAAAACTGAACTAAACTGAACAAAATATATTCTCTTTTCTAGCAGAAAAAATATAATATATCAATCATCAGTTTTGGATTTTAATGAGAAGAATGAAATACTGTTTTTCCTGTCATAGTTCTTTCTAAATCTGGTCTAAGATTTGAACAGCCAGATTCTCTAACGTAGTGCGGTCTAATTTGACAACCAAAAGTTTTAAACTGACAAGTGTAAGACAATTAAGTTTTATGCTATGAACTTATTTTTGAGCTTTCTCACAAATTTGTAAAGAAAAGGGCAATTTTAGTAAGTACTTTTGACAAAAATGGAACTAACTTCATTACAGCAACTCGTTCCAAGATGAAAATGATTTGGAAACCAAGCAAATCGGTGAAATATCAGAATAATTCATTTTCAATTTTTAGTAACGACTTACTAACAATGACAGGACAAAAACCTGGAAAAACATAACTGACCAACTAGAAGATTTCAATTTAAACCAGTACTAAATCTTAAACCTTCTTAGTAAATCTGAATGGAAATTTTTAATCTTAGATCTGAAGCAACATCCAGCCGATTTCTTTGTTGGATTTTAGCAGAATGTATTCAGAGAAAGTTTGTTCACACATAGGTACGTCGTGCAAAAAGGCATCAAGTGTTTCAAAGCAAAGGTTGTCGGACCCCCGCAAAATAACCTGCGGACCCCTAGGGGTCCGCGGACCACCATTTGGGAACCACTGGTCTATATGATTTCTTAAAACTTCATTCTCTAATCAAAACTGACTCCAATGCAATTTTTTTTAATAGTACTACCATACAAGAAGGTATTGAAAATTGTATGAGTTGACCTGATAACAGTAATACAAATTATGTATACATACAGGGTATTATGAAAATTGTTTAATATACTGGAATAGGTTTGCAGCCTTTTAATAGTGCTATTAGTATTAGCAAAATATTGCATTATAAGTTAGTAAAACACAACATTTCTGAGTGTTTAGTCGAGCGTTTTTATTTTCTTCTTTATTTGAACAGTTGTTCTCTGGATTGCTTTATTTGTGTAATAGTATTTTAACTTTTTGAAATTGAGAATTTTGAAAGAGTTAATAGGATTGTAAGAAAAATATTATTTCTTCAAACTTGTTATATAGAATTATTCTTGAGAGATTTTGTATATTTAAATTTTGACAATTATCAAGGACTTTTTTCAACTGATCACATGCTACTAATAAATTTTAAAATCAATAAATATTAATAAAATTGGGATTTTCATTTTAAACTTACATGGGTCGTGAAGAAAATAATCTATACACCTTGGGAGAGAATGCTAGTTTTCCTTCACTGCTTTGTGCTGCACCTCAGAAGAAATCAAGCATTTCTCTCCCTTGATGTATAATGTATTATTGTCTAGGTCTAGGATATGTATAAAAAAATAAGGGGGCTGGAAAACAGGGGCGGATTTAGAATTTCGTCTAGAGGGGGGGGGGGGGGGGTTGCGCAACGTCACATCCAGCTACACAAAAGTGCAGACCAAAAAAAATCAAACGGGCAAGCTCGACTGTGACATTACATTTTTATAGTTCTAAAAGCCTATTTACATTACTTGCAATTTATAGCATGAAAGTTATAGCAAGGCAATTAATTGCATTGCATGACCGTTTACACATGAAGCAATTTTTGTATGCAGGTATTCTGACAAGAAATGTCGCCAACTTTACCAATATAATATCTAACTTAGCTGATTAAACAATAAGTTTTTATTGTACATTCTTATCTGCCACATGCTGCGTTTTGGGGCATATCGGCGATATTTTTATAAAGATAAACAATAAAAAATATATTAAATTCGCAAAACAAACCACTCAAACGCCACTCAAAACAAAATCGATATTTTTTGAAGTTATGTTTACTTTTTATTTTTTATATGGTTGGTTCTTCGAAATATTACTAGAAAAGGTACTAAACATGCATGCCACTTACAATTAAATAAGAACAAGTCCTAATGTCTTGCAATGCAAGTAAAATTGCATCAGCAGATCGAAAAGTCACCAACGCGCATGCTTGGAGGCAACCAACTTGCAAGTAATGTAAACAGGCTTTAAGAAATGTACACTATTTCATAATGGACGAAACATCCAAACCTGTTCTTGCGAAAACAGAACGGTTTGTCATCCTAACTTACCAATATTCTAGCATTTTTTTAATTACTTTTACCTTCTGTCCATTTGGACTGATATACATATGAAAATTTTTTGAAAACACATTTTTTAGAAAATACTTTTTCTCGACATCAGAACTTTTTCAATAATACAGATATTCGAAAACTAGGGACGTTTTCAATTTTTTTTTTTCTGAAACCAACTACGAATTTTTTAAACTACTTTTTGAAACTAAATTTTTTCAAGAAAACATATTTTTAGAAAGAACATTTTTTAAACATTGTTTCGAAAATTCATATTAAAAACAACTACTACACACTCTTACTACAGAGTAACATAGCAGACCCAAGGAAACGTAGACCTTTTAGGATCTTTTTGTCATTTTTTCATTGCCATTTCATTCATTCATACATAATTTAAGTTTAGAAAAATTATGTTTTCTAAAAAATATATTTCCGGAAAATGAATTTTTAAGGGATCCTTTTAGAAAATAAGTTTTCGAAGAAGGTGTTTTTCGAAAAAGGTAATTAATTTAACATCCAAAAAGATATTTGTTGAAAAAAGAAACAGCTAAAAGAGTTAGTCATCTTAGATGGTTGGTACTCTTAGCCCAGACAAATTGTTTGATTAAAATGGAAGTGTAAATATTGTAGCATTTTTTTTATTTGTGCCTTCTGCTCATTTCGGGGGATATACGAGTATTTACGAAAGTACAATTTGTCTAAAATCAATTTTTCAATTTTTCTTTAAAGCACTTTTCAAAAATACATTTTTTCAGAAAACATCTTTTTCGAAATTAAATTTTTTCGGATAGTATTAATTTTTCCAAGCAACAGCTTCTTGAAAAAGTAATTTACGAGAACGTAACGTACCAAACCTAAGGAAACCTGATCAAACCCAAAAAAGATTCGTTTGGGTTTGTTCAGGATCTTTTTTCGACTTTTTGTCATTAACATTTTTCAAATTGCTAGAGTTCATAATTTATTTTCGAAAAAAGTATCTACCTGTTTTAAAAATTATTTGTTTGGGGACATTTTTGAAAAAAATGTACTTTCGAAATACGGGTTTTTGCAGAAAATATTTTCAAAATATTCAACAAATCCGTTTTCTAAAAAGCATGTTTGAAAAAACGGTCAGGTCATTTTTGAAAAAATGTGGGTTCAAAATATGTTTTCGAGAAAACATTTTTGAAAAATTTCTCTTGCTTGGATATTGGAACAACTCTTATACTTAATTAATAATGTTCTTCAATCTGGAATTTTTCCAAATCTTTTAAAGATGGCTGAAGTTACTGCTGTCTTTAAGAAGCGGGATCGTAGCAATATTAAAAATTTCAGGCTTATTTCCATTGTGTGTGTCTTTTCCAAAATAATATAAAAAGTTATATACACATACAGATATATACTCCATACAGACTGCCTATGTTGGTTTCTATCGATATGCCCATGAGCAGGTGGATCTTGGTAAGTATGTCGTATTCATGTTTTGTGATCTCAAAAAAGCCTTCGACATGGTAAATAGAGAGATACTTCTGGATAAACTGGAGAGTGTAGGAATACGCGTAAATCTTAAATTGTGTATTGAGTTCTTGTCAAACCGATTCCTGAGAGTCAAGTGTAATAACAGCATCTCTGATTGTTTTTGTATCAAATGTGTTATTTTCGGGATTATTGTGATCAGAAAATCGTGTTTCGTCTTACAGATGTGCAGCAAGAGGGATGTGCCATGAAATATATCGAAAGACTTTTTAGTGATATTGGGATCAAAGAAATCAATAGTTAATGTACAGTACAAATGAAAAGAGGGGGAGATAAGAGGAAGGGGGGAGGGAGAATAGGTCCACTAAAATTTTTTAAAAAATTCCAAAAAAATGATCTAACTTCACAAAACTTCACTGAAAAGTATGAAATAATATTTTTACATATTTCTTAGGCACTGAGGATAATGGTAAGCTTAGTTTTGTTAAAATTTAAGTAACTTGTACATAAAAGTTCGAAACTTTAGCGTCAGTTCCACAGTATAAGGATCCGTAATGATAATAATTCATAAGCAGTTAATAAGGAGTTGCGCTTACTTCAAAGTTTAGAACATAATTTTAATCTGAACCCAATTAGGCATACCATTAGGCTTAGTAATAAATAACTTAAAATATTATATTTATATATTATTATATATATACGAGTATATTATATTTATATTATTATTATATTCTCTGTAAATAATGTTTGAATGTATTACCATTAAATATTTCTATTATGTTTTAAAATTGCGCTGACTTCAAAGTTTACAACTTTTATGCACAAGTTACATAAATTTGAACAAAATTAAGCTTACCATTAACCTTAGTAATAAATAAATAAAAATGATATTTCATACTTCTCAGGGCTTTTCTCTTTATAAAGTTGGTAAATTTAAAAATGAAAAATATGTATCAATATTTTTTAAACCATTATTAACTAGAATCTGGTATCTAACCGTATGGTTAGATACATAGTAGACCATAAAAATATGTTATTCAATAAAATATTTTCTTAAAATTATGTGTTAGAAAAAACAGAATGGAAAACAGTTTTTCCAAAAAAAAAAACTGTTTTGGACAAGCCCACGAGTACAGTAACTATTGCAAATATCCACTGGATTTAACTCTAGCAATCTTCCAATTTAATCAGAGAAACTTAACAAATAAAAATATGAAACTGACCCGCCAGTTTAGTCGCAACTGGCCACCCATCACCGAACAACAAAGCACGACAACATTTCCTGCAAAATCCCTTACACACCCATCCCAGTAATTCCTGCAACAAAGAAATGCAACAATAATCGTTCTTCCCCACTAGGTATGACCACCAAACACACCTGAGTTAATACCTGGTGATTGTAAATTTCTGGTCGAGTCAAGTTAGTACCGAACGGTTACCCGCCGTCCGACGTAACGATATTTTAAATGACCTCGACGCGCGGTTTTCACTGTGAATGTGAAAAGTCGATATAGTGAAGTAGGGTAGTGAAATATTATAGGGCTAAAATTATAGTGACGTATCATGACTGTGTCGTATGGAGGACTAGTACCAAACGGGAGTACTTTTGGGTGTTTTTGGAAAGTTTTAGGAATGTAAGCTATTTTATTTATTTTTAATTATTATCCCTTACGTATGGATAATTAAAATTAATTTAATTATACATAAGTACCTCAAATGGAATAGAAGTCAATATAATTGTACATCGTAAAGAAAAAAATACAGGCTAGCTTGAATAAAATATTTTATTCGTTTTGACCTATATATAGTATTTTCTTAATTAAAATTGTTAATTTTTAGGTCATTTTTTATTAAATGTTAAGCATCTATAGTACCCAATAGCAACTTATTATTTTATTTTTAACCATATAAGTAATATTGGTATTTATGACTTTTTAAAAGTTTGAAAGTGTCACTTTTTGACTTTTACTTTCGGCCCACGGGTGGAAAATTTAATTTCCACCCGTGGGTGGAAAATAAATGAAAACGTGAAATTTTAGAAATAAGCATTTTTTTATTTTATTTTTTGAAATTTTTAAACAAACTGCATTTTTACAACTAATACTAAACATAAAAATAACAAGTTTGTTCATTAAAATTAAGAGCCAAATTAGATTTATTATATGCTTTAATAGATATGGATAAATCTCCGTGTTGATGCATATCAGTAGTCAAAATGTTAATTTCTTGATTTGTTTTACTCGTATTTATGTTTATTGAAGAAAACATATTGGGACTCGTATGGGACGTTGAAGGAGTGGACAGCATTTTTGCTGTTTTGGATTGGTTGTCCAAGGATGAATCTACGTGTCCTTTAGCGATTGTACTCGACTTCCACCCTCAAACTCTTTTAAGTTTTAAGATATCTGTACCACTGTTAGCAAGTAATATGGCAGCCGTTTTTCGAAATAACTGGTCCGTAAACCTGGCTTGGAGGAGCGATTTTCATGGGAAATTGTGAGATTGAGTTGTGCCCGAAAGGTTGATTGGTTGCCTTTCCATAGCGACATTGAAAAAAAACATTATTTTGAATGTTTTTCCGAAGATTGAGATATTCTTTTAGTATCTTGACTCAGCTTACATCAGAAATTAGAAATGATCTAAGTACTACTGTCTTTGTCTCTGGAATCACAATTAACACTTTATCTTCTAAAAAGTTGATGTCTGACATTCTCATTTTCATCAGTTCATCATGATATGCCGATTACAAGCGCCACCTGAATTAATAGGAAAAAGAATAATTAAAAATGATAATTTAAGAAAAAAAAAAAGATTTTTTAAAAATATGTACTTATGTTGTTTTTCTTCAAAATAAATTGTAAATCTTCTTACCTTGAAAGGAAGAAATTCATTTGGTGCGTTTTGTTAAAATCTTCTATATTGTTTCTTGAAAAAATGTTAGACTATGTTGGCTTGTAGCCCACTCTTTGTTTCTTCATGAAGGCGAGGACCTTTCCAAATTTCGAAATATCAACTCTCGTCCTGAGAGCTAATATGGTTTTTATCGTGCTGTACATTAACCAAAGTCTAGACGATTTCTTATATTTACCTATATCGCCAAAATAAGCCTGTAGAACGGTCTCCCAGGCAATATTTCTTGCGTTTTTCTCCGTGCACCAATTTTTGTACATTTTAAAGGTTTTTTCGTAAAAAATAAAATATCTTGGTCACTTTTTTTGAGAATCATCCATTCCAAGCAGCCGTGGACACGCAGAGACAAACAAACTTTCCTGGCTCTGTTAGGCTAGCAAGACGCCGCGTAAAAAAAGATCTAATTTAAGAAATCGTGCTGCTGTTAAGAAACCATTTTTAACTACTGACAACAAAGAGCAGAGGGTGAGATTTGCTTTGCAATATTTAAAGGAAGGGTTGGAGTATTGGGAAAATGTTGTTTGCACGGATGAAAAGACCTTTTAATCCTATGATAGTGGGCGGGTAAAAGTTTACCGACCTGCAAATGCCAGATTTTAAGAACAATAGACACACAGGGTTAAAACAAGTGGTAGATTTTCAGTTAATGTATGGGGCAGTAGATACGTGGCCTTAAGAGGGCTTGGATTTTCTCATCACATTAATGGCAGATTTACAACGGAAGTATAACATATTGATATAATAAAAAACGTTATGCAGCCGTCAATGAACAATATTTTTCCTTAAAGAAATTTTATTTATCAACATGACAACTTCCCAGTCCACTTGGTAAGAAGGACTCGGGAAAACAATATTCATTTACTACCTCGTCCCTCAGGAAGTCCTGATATAAGTCCGATAGAAAATATTTGGGCTACATTGCCAAAAATAATTAATAAAACAAATGATTTTCATGCAGAAAATAGTAATGACTTATGTGGCACAAAATAGAAGAAATATGGAACAACTATAATAATCCACATCAAGCTCAGACGCTGGTGGTATCCATGCCCAAACAATTATTAAAGAAAATGGTGCTGCAATAAAATATTAATTTACTTTTCTTCCGTTTGTAATAAATTTTGAAGCAACATAAATTTTGAAACAAAATATACTAAATAATTATTTTTTAATGGATGAAAGTTAGATCTGGATGGATTGATTTTGTTTTTTACAATGAATCTATTAAAAAAAACGGCTAGACGAAATGAACTATTTTTCTAAAAATGACATCTTTTACCAGTTTATTTACTCGAGTGACCATAACGGTAATAAAGCCAGATTTACCAAATTTTGTAAATATGACCAGGGATGAATTCAAGGGGTAGTCCGGGGGATCCCCCCCCCCCCCGTAGCCAGGAAAATCCCCCCGGGGAAAGGTCTGTAAAATATAGAAATTGATTTGTTTAAAGCACAGTTTACATAAAGATACATTTTATTCACCCCCCCCCAAGAAAAATGTTTTCCCACCCGGAAAAAAATGTCTGGATTTTTTGAATATGATAAAAATGTTAACCTAAAGATTTTTTGTCCGCAACCGTATTTGATTCTAAATCAATGTTGCAAATCTAGTAAGTGATGCTAAATAATTAGTACGTTTAAAATTCGGTAAAAATGTCTGTGTTCTACTTAGAAGTGTGACCACTGGAAATTGTTTTTTTTTAATGGTGGTAGAGCATCATTTTCTGCAAATTATTTACGTTATTGATTCGCGGAATCTGGTAAAAACCGATTTATAATGTTTTTATAATAGCGCCCCTTACCGCGTCACCTTTTTTGACGCGCAATGTTGCGGAAGTAACACGGAGTTATTCACAGAAAAAATGGAATTATTTTTAGATATGTAACATACCTCTTTGGTATGGATATTTAGCAGCAGGAATGTTGCTAATTTTATTATATAATAATGATTATATTTTGATTAGCTTATTTGGTATAACTTAAAAAATAGCTTTGCTCTCTATAATCATTTTTAAAAATATAGACAATTTATGACTCAGCCACAGAAAAAGCTAATTTTACAGTTATTGTATGGTATTACAACGCGATATCTCGAAAACCGTTTAAAATATTTTCATGAAATTTTGGTGAGTTAATAGCTTTGATATATGTTTGACATACACCCCTCTCTATTATGAGGGGTGGGGTAACTTCGGAATTTTGAATGGGATGATGTACTGTTGTTTATAAAACTCGAATCTACGTAAAAAACTACGTATGTGTACAATTTTTTATTGATTTGCTCTTTCGGCTACGGGATTAACTAAATTTTGATTAAATTAAAAAAAAATTGCCAATAAATCAAGTTCATCCGTTTAAGAATTATTATTCGTGTCCACAGAAAAGCTTTATTTTTACTTGTCAGTTGAGAATTTTGACGTTTCTTAGTTTATTGCTCAATTAAACATGGAAGCGAATTTTAATGTGCAAGATGATAATATGTTGTTAATGTTGGGGGAGTGCAGAGAAAACTACAGAGAATCTGCACTAGTGCGGGCGGATAGGTTTCCTAATATCCCGGTCAACTGGCCCGCTAAATCCCCGGATTTGACCCCCCTTGAATTTTTCTTGTAGAGTTTTTATAAAGGACAAAGTGACGGCGACTGCACCTACAACTTTAGATGATATGAATGACCGAATCAGCTTTGCCCAGTGGCGGATTTAGGGGGGGGGGGGGCATATAGCCATGTACAAAAAGGATTTCAATAGCGAATTTTATAAATATAAACATTGTAACATACACATTAACCATTTCTCCGTATTCTAAAAAATATTATAAACAAAAACAAACATTTTGTCGTAAATATAAGGTCTTTGAAATGAATTATACCAAAAAAATATGAATTTTGATCAATAATAATATGTAATAGTAATCTTATAAAAAATGCAAGCCTTTTTTGTCATTTTTGATTTAAATGTTCTTAGATTGTTTCTGAAAAGATCCCTTTCACATCTCACTGCGATCTTATCAAAATTTGAGCAGGATAATTTGTTCTTCTTCTAAACAGAACAAAAAACCCATTTTTTTTTAGATATCTCTTTGGAAAGTAAATTTTTTTAAAATTTGAAAAAACAGCTTTTTTCAAAATGGATTAACGAAATTTTTCAAAAATATATTCTCGAAAAGATATTTCGAACCTACATTTCTTCAAAATCGTCCTGACCCGTTTTCAAAGGTGCTTTTTAGGGAACGGATTTATGAAATATTTTGAAAATATTTTCTCCAAAAACCCATATTTCGAAAGTAAATTTTTTCAGAAATGTCTCCAAACAAATAATTTTTAAAACAGGTAAGTACATTTTTCGAAAATATATATTTAGAAAATTAAATTATGAACTCTAGTAGCTTGGAAAATGTTAATGAAAAAAAGAAGAAAAAAGTTCCTGAAGAAACCCAAACGAACATTTTTTGGGTTTGATCAGGTTTCCTTAGGTTTCTTTCTCGTAAATTACTTTTTCAAAAAGCCGTTGCTTGAAAAAATGAATACTATTAAAAAAAATTTAATTTCAAAAATTATCTTCTCTGAAAAAATGTATTTTTGAAAAGTGCTTTAAAAAATATTGGTTTTAGACAAATTGTACTTTCGTAAGTACTCGTATATCCCCCCAAATAAGCAGAACGCATAAATAAAAAAAAATGCAACAATATTTACATTTCCGTATTAATCAAACAATCTGTCCTGTCGCGTGTAAGCTAAGATGACCAACTCTTTTAGCTGTTTCTTTTTTCAACAAGTATCTTTTTTGATGTAAAATTAAGTAAAATTTTTCGTAAAACAAGTTCTTCAAAAATATATATATTTTTTAAAAGAACCTTGTAAAATTACATTTCCCGGAAAAATATTTTTTAGAATACATAGTTTTTCTAACTTTAAATTATGAATGAATGAAATGTCAATGAAAAAATAACAGGTTGGTCAGGTTTACGTTGCCTCGTATATGCTATATGTTACTCTGTAGTGAATTACTTTCAAAAAACTGATGTTTTTTAATATGAATACTTATTCGAAGTCTTTTTCGAAACAATATAAAAATGTTCTATCTAAAAAAATGTTTTCTTGAAAAAATTTAGTTTCCAAAAGTGGTTAAAAAAATTCGAAGTTGATTTCAGAGAAAAAATATTATGAAAACCTAACTAGTTCTGGAATATCTGCATTATCGAAAAAAATTTGTTTTCGTGAAAATATATTTTGGAAAGGATGTGTTTTCGAAAAATTTTCATATATCAGTCCAAATGGACAGAAGGTATAAGTAATTAAAAGAAGGCTAGAATATTGAAGTTAGGATGAAAAACCTGTCTGTTTTCGCAAGAACAGGTTTAGATATTTCATCCATTATGAAATAGTGTACATTTTTTTGTTTGTACTTTTGTGTAGCACGAGGTGACGTTGCGCCCCCCCCCCCTTGCCGAAAGTCTAAATCCACCCCTAGCTTTGCTTGCTTATAAGTAACACCTGAAATGTTACAGCGGGTACGAAATTCATTTATTTCTTCTTCACATTAATGACCTACTCTCTTCAACCACTAATCCCATCCACAGTTATGCTGACGATAGTACTCTTCACTCCAATATTCATTTTTCCAGACATGTTTCGAATCAGGAGTTGGATAATGGCCGCAGATCTATGTACCTATCCCTTTCCTAAGATCTTCAATTAATCTTAGACTGGGGTGCCAAGAACCTTGTTCAGTTCAACGCCTCCAAAACCCAGTCATGCTCCCTCTCACGCAAAAAATCTGGCAACGCTTACCCCATCCACATGAATGGCCAAGCCCTACAAAACAATGAAACATTCGATCTCGTTGGCATCGCTTTCGAACATGATCTCAGCTGGCACAAACACATTACTTCAGTAGCCACATCGGCAGCTAAAAAGCTTGGTTTCCTCTTTCGAGCCAGAAAATACTTCTCCTCTTCCAACCTATACACTCTCTATGTTTCCCAAATAAGACCTAACCTAGAGTACTGCTCCCACATCTGGGGAGCGGCATCACCTTCGACACTTAAGATCCTTGATTCTATCCAAAAGAGAGGCATTCGACTTATCAATGACCCATCCCTCACGAGAAAACTCCCTTCTCTCGCTCATCGCCGCGCTGTTGGGGATTTATCCCTTTTCTACCGCTACTTCCACGGATTTTGCTCTGAAGAACTGGCCGGTATTATTCCCCCTCTGAATGTCCCTAACAGAACAACCAGAGGCGCGTTGCGTATGCATCCCTTTACTGTCCAGCTACAAAAGCCTAGAACAGACCACTTCTCTCGCTCATTCATACCTAGAGTCTCCAAATTATGGAACAAATCGCCTGCAGATGTTTTCCCTTCCCGTCCCAACCTCCAATCCTTCAAATCCCGTGTCAATAAACTACATTTCCCTTCTCTTCAGACACCCACGGTACGTTAGTACTTAGGCTTGAAGTCTACATGGGATGTCTTAGATAAAAAAAAAGAAAAAGAGGGAGGAAGTGTTTGGAAGTTGAAGGGGGACATTTCGAACAACTTCTCAAGCATGCCAGACAATAAATAAGTTGAAATTAAATGCTAAATATTTTTTTTATTTTATAACCTAATAAATCATAATTCCGTAACAGAAAGAGCAAATCAAAAAAAAATTGTACACATACGTAGTTTTTTATGCAGATTCAAATTTTATAAACAAAAGTACATCATTCCATTTAAAATTCCAAAGTTACCTCCACCCTTCAAAATAGAGAGAGGGAGTAAATGGCAAAAAATATGTTAACTATTAACTAAAATTTCATGATAATATTTTAAACCGTTTTCGTGATATCGCCTAGTAACACTTTAAAAAGCTCACCCTGTATAGACGTCCTTGCAACTGGATAAAGCTACGCCTAAAACGTTCTATCCAATCGACAATGAATTGAGATTGTTCTCCCTTGCAGCGTCGATTTAAAAAAAAAATCGTTTAAGGATTGCTTCAGTCATCTTGCGGTTGAAAACCACATTTTATTTATAAGTTAATGCCTAGCAATACTCCATTGATGTTTCTTTTTATTTTATATTTCAACGTGACGTTAAAAATGCTAAAACAATTATAGTGAAACCATGCAAAATTCATTTCAATTGAAACTTTTTGTTTACAATAATTACCGCTGATGCTGTAAAAATATTGGTTACATCTGGGCATCGATTTTTTTAATCTGGGACAACCCACGTAGACTTCAAGCCTAAGTACTACGTACCGTGGGCGTCTGAAGAGACGGGAAATGTAATCTATTGAGACGGGATTTAAAGAATTGGAGATTTGGACGGAAAGGGAAACATCTGCAGGCAATATCCAAGAGAATGAAATAATACGTCACTCCTAAAGACGTAGCGAACGGAATCAAAAATAATTTAAGTGCCAAAAAAGCCACTGGGTTTGAACTTATAGCAGGAGAGATTTTAAAACAACTACCAAAGGAATTAATGTAGCATTTAGATTGAAACACCTCCATAGCATCTCGAAAGTGGCTGAAGGCATTGTGGTACCAAAACCAGACAAGCCACCACATGAAGCCAAATCTTATAGGTCCGTATCACTACTACCAATTATTTTAAAATTATTCGAAAAGCTTCTTTTAAAACGACTTAAGATTACAATAGAGAAGAGTAATCTAATCTCAAATCATCAATTTCGCTTTAGATGTAAGCACGATAGACCAAGTCCATCTAATAATAGACCTAATAGAAAGAGCCCTAAAAGGGCTAAAAATTTATTAACAATGATAGTAAAATTTTTTTAAATAAAAGTTGTAGATATTTCGATTTTCTACAAAAAATCAAATTACCATTTTTGTGCAACTTACGGTTACCAAAATTTGTCGCCAAAAAACTGATTGCACCCTTCTTTTCAACATGGCAGACAAATGGGTAGGGTTGCAATCCCGAAAACTGAGATTTACACTCACCAATGACCCCTCAACACATCCCAAAAAAAGTCCTGCCTACCCAAAATGTTTAATAATCCCCCTTTTTCCAATCATTTTATTGGAGTATATTCATATGTCCCTACAAGGGGTTAACAGTCTGCTAGCTCGATCTCCGGCAAAACCACCTCATATTCTTTTCCCTCAGTCTTGCGAAAAAGTTCGACTCAGGTGTCTTTATAAAACTTAAAATTTTGACAGCTTTTTCTTCATGGATTTATTAGGACTGGATACGGGATGAGTTCACATTCTTTGAAGCCAAAACAAACCATTCTAAACGACACTGTAAACACAATTTGTAAACATTGGCCACATCTTATTTTACCTTGTATTTTTGTACAAAAATACGTTAGAAGCATCACAAGATTTACTAAAAGTAATAAAAGCCCCAAAATATTTTATTTTTCTGCTAAATAGTAATAAATTTAAGTTAAAAATGTTTTATTATTTATAGGTTATGTTATGTTAGGTTATTTCTAAAGGCGATTATTTAAAGTCGCTCTGAGTCATTTATAAATCTATATAAATCTATACGTCGCACTTTTTCTTTTCTAGTTCATTAGACAAAGACGTACGTGTAACCGAGCGTTCCCAGACGTTTTTCCTAAGCACCCAGCAGACAACAACACTTCTGAGCTCCAACACTCCAATGCTATTTTATCTCTTTCTACTACACTACCATTCTTGATTCAATTACGTAGTAATTCGTAGCCTTGTCTATGTTCGTAGTTCGTAAACTGCTCTCTCAAGAGAATAACAAACAACAAAATACCTATTTATATTATATAAGGCTTCACGTTCGATACGCTCACAGTATACGGATATCGAATCCATATTATAATAGATCTATGTTTTTCTTCATATGAGTCGAACTTTATCGCAAGAATGAGGGGAAAAGAATATGGGGTGGTTTTTTGCCGGAGATCGAGCTGGCAGACTGTTAGCCTCTTGTAGAGATATGTAATAGTCATCTTTTAAAAACAGTTCTAGGTTTTATAAAGACACATAAAAAAACGTGTTACCAAGACTATCAGACCACGACTGCCACGCGAGAGAAATCTATAATATCTACCTATAATATAATGAAACTATAAAAAACGCCATTCTTCTAATAAATTATTACTAAATGTCAGTTGTGGTGACACCACAAATGATTATAAGCACTCAAATACACACTTAGAACATAAAAAATGCGAAATCAAGATTTTGTCCCTCTAGCTCCTACTAAACGATTCACTGTGAAGAGGTGTTTCCCCTGCTTCCATGGACAGCACGAGCACGTCCCTGCTGTAGATTAATTTTTTTAATTAAAACAAATATTGACGAACTGAAATTAAAAAATACTTTTATGTTGCGTCACATTTGTTTTGCTGAATAAAACCAATTTTAACATTTTTGAATTGACATTTTTAGTAAAATGATTTGGTACCTTGGATTCTCGATTCATTAAAAAATCATTTAGGTACAGTTATAATTCCAAAATGATATATTTTGAGTTGTGCCACTATTACATTCAGCAAGCGATTTGTTCAAAAGGGATTTTGTAGTCAAGTTACGCAATATTAAAATTATCAGCATCCTAATCTAACGGGGTAAATTTGAATCCAAAGTTACTGTTATTAATTATATTATCAAACTGGTTTTAGCTTCGTATACCTAACGGTCGCCAGTCGTTCTGAAATAGTATTTTTTCTACTCATGTCAATAAAAACCTTTTTTGTATGTTCAATAGTAATTGCGGAAGATAGTCCATTGTTTTATACACATTTTCATTGTGCTTCAATCACCATGGTGATTGAACTACAAAGTTCACTTTGTGCGCGAGTATATTTTACAAAGGTGGCGTTGACCGGTGCCGCGTCAAAATCTTTATAATTTCATTGACATTTTTTGACATCTTAAAAAGAAAAATATTACTAATCCCATTTTATTAACAGTAACATTCGTAGAAAAAGTATAGTGTAAAACTCGCATGGAATGACCATTTCCTACTCGTATGATTTGCAGCACTCGCCTGCGGCATCGTGCTGCAAACGTCATACTCGTAGGAAATGCATGTCATTCCATGCTCGTTGTACAATATACTATTGTAATCTCTAGCTGGTCCCATCATATTATGCATGGCATCCTGTTAATGCACTATTTTATATTCAAATAATCTATAATCTTGTTGATATAGTTGTATTGATGTGAAATCGAACGCGAATTTTTACCATTGACCTATATGGAAACAACGCAACGGGGGAGAATGGAGTAAAGTGTAACGACTAACGATGCTAAGGAAATTATATTTTTTGCTTTCTTTTTAGTGTTCCGCGCTAAAATTAGCAAATATGGAATCACTTCGGTGTCCGTCCGTCTGTCAGGCGATTTTCTTTGAAGCTGTTCGACGTAAAAATTTGAAATTTAGCACAGAGATCCCAATTATAATCGTGAAGTATAAAAAGTTGAATGTTGATTTTTGGGGTTAATTTCAGAGGGTAAATTGGAAAATGGAAAAAAAATTCAAGGGCATCGTGTTGGGTGTCAAATGAAAGCTTATTTTTGTAACACTTCTTGATTTCAAATTTGTTTTTTTACAAATACAAATAGAATGACGTCAATAAAATACATTATTTGCTATTCACATACTTAATATTTATTTGGAAAATCATTGAAATTATACTCGATTTGAAATTGGTTGATAGTAATAAATCATTTTTAGCAGCCGATTCCATAGGCGCACCTACCTGACGTGCCGGTTTGAACCCTATTTACTTATCCGAATAATTTAGTAATCATTATTGTCATAACAGGTAAAAATAATTATGCCGAGAATTCCGGGAACAATTAATACACAATGTTACTTTTCAGGTAGTTACGAAAAATTAGGTACCTCTACTTATTGGTATAAAACTGTGAGTCATTTTAAGAGCGAACAAACCTAATGCGAGTATTCTAGGACACACATTTGGGTAATTTTTGAAAATGGAGAGTCTTTCAGGATTTATTCCAGTTAAGCGAGCTGCGAAATCAGCGCTAAGCATTAGTGAAAAGATTATTGTGCTTAATGTATTTAATGCACTTAGATATCAAAAAAGTGCAATAAGTATCGATTCTGCAGTGGAACTTTGTTCAAAGATGACAGGTATTGGAAAAGCAACCATCTACAGGCTGATGCGGGAAGAAAAGACAGGAACCGTGACGCCACCAAAACCATCTCCAGGAAGGCGAACAATACCGATCGATGAGGACGAAAAGGCCATCATAAGACGAAAGGTGCATTCATTCTATTTCAATAAGGAGATCCCTACTTTGGATAGAGTTTTAGGGGCAGTAAAAGAAGACTTTCCTGCAATCAAGAGAGATAAACTATGGAAAGTTCTAAGAGAAATGAATTTTAGATGGGAAAAACATAGTCGGAAGTCTCATTTGCTCGAAAAAGATGAAATAGTATGTTGGAGACGTAATTATTTGAGAAAAATAAGAAAATTTCGCAATGAAAACAAAACAATTTTCTATTTGGACGAAACATGGCTGAACGAAGGCTACACAGTTGGAAAAATATGGACAGACAAAAATGTGACTTCTCACCGGCAAGCATTTTTAGACGGTCTATCAACAGGAATAAATCCGCCCTCTGGAAAAGGAAAACGATTAATTATAACTCACATCGGTAGCTCCAATGGATTTTTAGAAGGTGGACTATTATCATTCCAATCAGTTCGTACAGGCGATTACCACGAGGATATGAATGCTGATGTTTTTGAGGAGTATTTCGAACAAATGATAGAGCTGATTCCACCTGGCTCCGTCATTGTGTTAGATAACGCTCCGTATCACTCCAGAAGATTGGAGAAGATGCCTACAACTGCTTGGCGAAAAGCAAAAATTATCGAGTGGCTTGTGGAGAAACAAATACAATTTGAGGACAATATGGTTAAAAAGGAGTTGCTATCAATTGTAAACACCCATAAACATCGGTTTCAAAAATATGTTGTTGACGAAATGGCCAAAAAACAAAATATAATAGTGCTTCGGCTCCCCCCCCTACCATTGCGAATTAAATCCGATCGAACTGGTATGGGCTCATGTGAAAGGTTATGTGGCTAGAAAAAATACCACTTATAAAATGAGTGATGTTCAAAAACTCTTTGAAGAAGCGCTTCAAGAAGTCAACGCGGGGAAGTGGCAAAGATGTATAGAGCATGTACTAAAGGAGGAGGAAAAAATGTGGCAATTGGATAGTTTACTGGAGAAAACGGTCGAACCACTTATTATCAATTTAGGGGAAGAAGACAGTCCCTCAGATATTTCATTTTCTGATGATGATTAATTTAAAGCGAAGAACTGTAATGACTTACTATAAATTTTATAGAATTTCAAATAGAAACATTTTTCCAAATTTACTTGTTTATTAGTTGCTTTATTGTTATTAGTATTATATTTATTCAAATACAAGGGTAACAAATTATGCCACACATCCGAATGTTCACTAAATTATATAATTATTGTGTTTAATATAAACTTAAACCCACCCGAAAGCACGTGCATGAGTGCAAAACATCACAGGTAGAATACTACCGCTTATTGTTCGAGCCTCGGGTTAAGCTTTGTATTCGACGCCCTTATCAGATCTATAGGAATGGAAAGTTTAATAAATGCAAAAGGGTCTAGACTTTCAATGTATATACTATTTAAAACTTGGCAATTTAGGTGGACCACTCTGTGTACGTGTTTGACGGATTTTAATGATTTATTACTATCAACCAATTTCAAATCGAGTTATAGATGCCCCTAAGTCAATTAAAAGTTTTATGATTTCCCGTTTTAAAATGGTAATACATTGAATTGCTTTATTATTGTCGGGTAGCTCGTTCAGACACATATGAGGACTTTTCTCACTAAGGGCGTGTACCGTTGTCAACTTCGGTTACGGTTTTGTGTCCCGTAAGTATCGGTAACCTGAAAAGTTGGTAAGATTGGAAACGCGGTTCCTGAAAAATATCTGTCATTAATGTCACCGAAGGAACCGATACTTCCCCGCTGCTTTTCCGGTTTGTTTATGTCATTTTGTTGTTTGTGTTTTGCTTTTCTGTTTAAATTTATTTTTGCACAAATATTAAAAATTATCCGTATTTTAAAATGTTGGAAGCAGGGGGAGAGGTATGTTTTTAGGTTGAGTCGATATCCGTAAAAATAAAACAGAAATATTTAAATCGTTAGGTTATGTGATCCGCTGATCCCTGAATTTGCCAACTAACAGAAATTACCGATCTGCGTTCCGTAGTAAAACCGCATTATACCGCTTGGTTAACCAGGTTTGACAACGGTACACAGCCTAAGTGTAAGCCGATGTATGCAGGGCCTATTTTACCATTAGGCGCATTAGGCGCGTGCCTAGGGCCCGATGACAAGATGAGGCCCAAAATAGTAAGTATAAACTCATAAAAAAGCACAAAAAATATTTAAAATATTTAATGAAAATACCTAAATATTCAGTCTCTCAGATAAAAAACTTAATTAATCTGATTGAAATGAGTTAACGATAATGTGGTTTCTATGAGAAAAAATATCCCATAAGAAAAAAAGTTTGTTGTTTATGTTCCCGAACGTTCTTTTTGAAAAAAAAATGTTTATACACATTTAAAATTGTTCCAAAGAAAACTTATCGATACAAATAAATAATGTGGAATTCTGTTTCTATGGAGTTCATTTCTGTTAGGTTTAAAAAAATTCAATTGACTATAACTTTCCACTAACACATTCCTTTCTCTTATAATTTAAGAATTGTCGACAAAATGTTATAAAATTTGTTTAGAAAAAATAATAAATAAATACCTAAACATGTTAATTTTTTCCCAGAGGGGGTGTGGGGGGGGGCGCAAAAATTCAACTTTTTTGGCAAATTAAAAAATATTTTTTTTACCAAACCATTCCTAGTAGGCTCACTATTAAAACCCCCTGAACTTGGCATGGGTCCCGTAAGTAGCAACAGAGATATACAACTTCAAAATTTCTCAATTCGCCCTTGTGGGCAAGTATAGCTTGCACTTGGCCGAACTTTTTCTATCCTAACGTATGTCACAAAAGTTTTGGCACAAAATATTTAGTCATATTTTTTGTAATAAATGACTTTATTTAAACTTTTATTATTTCATATAATTAACTTCTTAGAACCTAACAAATGTATTCACTAAAGGTGGCATTCTCCACGTAGCGTCCACGTTGGAAAACCCAATTTCATTTTGACATGGGTTTTCAGCTTTATTTTTAATAATAACATATCATTCAGAAGATTATGTTAAAAGATCTATGGTGACATTTTTTTCAGTCACTAGGACCACAATATCCTTTTTACATATTATTTTCCTTAAATAAATGGTAAAATATCTTGAAACTTTTATTAATACGCTAAAAATACCTATATAATATTATTCTACGGTTAATATTGTCACAATATTCATATAAAATAAAAATAAAGCAAAAAGTTGTACCAAAATGAAATTAAATTGGCCAACATGGACGCTACGTGGAAAATGCTGCCTTAAACTAAACTAAATCAATGCTGCTCAACGAGGCGCAATCTTCTGCGAATATCTCCCATCAGGTTTTGGGCAGCTTGGACATCAATTTCTCATATCTTTTGAAAAATTATACGCCTTAGTTCAACAGCTTATCATTGCCACTATTCTCGTCTGAATCTAATTTTCTCTTTTTTCCTCGAGAAGCGTCAGCAGCAACAGCAGCAGCGGAATTAGAGATTTTTTGTTTGATTTTCTTTTCATGATAAGTATCAATATGCAGTTCGTTACTATCATCTTGCTAACCGCCATCATACACTTTGCGAGACAAAAGTGCTGAAATATCTTCAATTGGGTGATCCTGAGGTAGATCAGGGGGATCATCGCTTCTGGGTACTAACGGTGTGTTGTTTGCACGAAGCCAAATTTGAGATTGTCTGCCTTATGTAGGACGAATCAGGGGCAAACATAGTGATAGTGAGAGATATATCAATATAATAGTCTTATTAAATTTGTAGATTTTTTACGAAAATATCACGCTGGAGACAATGTAATGTTTTGGCCCGACTTGGCACCATGTCATTATGCCAGAAAAATACAAAATTGGCGCCGTGCAAACAACTCCTCTTTCTGAAGATCGATGGATTTGACTAATTTTAAGTAGTGAAATCAGATAGCATCAAAATGGTCCGTTTCATGCAAAAGCAGGCCAAAAACCAAAAATTTTAGTTCGTAATATGAGCGGAGACGTTCTTTTTATCACTTGATCGATGATTTTACCTTCACTTCCCCTGTGTTGTGTTTACTAAAAGAATAACCTACGCATTGATGACACTCATTCATGGAACAACCGCGACCTTGTCGGTCACCTTGCTCCTGAAGAAGCCCATTCGTTTACAACTGAAACCTACGTTTTTGCAATATTTAGGAAATAACCGTGACATCTTGTGTCGTCTTGTGTCTATTTGCAATATTTCTGTTTTATTGTTAAATCATGTGGTGAATTTGCAACAAATTTTGAGCAATAAAATTAAAGATACTTTCCTTTTGGTAACTATGGCAAATATAAAAATCCTATTTCTCCAATTTCTAATTATAGTTATTAAGTTTGCTAATTCTGCAAAACTAAAACTAAACCAAGCATTTTAAATTAATATTGGTTCACTGTCGAAATTTTCAAATGAATTATTTTTAGATTTACAAATTCCCAACAGACTAACATCACAAATCAACATGGTGCAAATGTCCTTACAAGTGCATATGTGTCAATGCTGTAGCATGATTTACTCCCACCAACACCCCTAACAGCCTCCTTATTATTTTATTTTGAGCTAGATAATTCAAAAGTGCTCGATAATATAAAGAGCTTCCAAGCTTCCAAAAGGACTTGCAACCACTTTAAAACAGCTTAAAGCACTTTGAACGGGTTAAAATCACTTCAAAAGAGTTTGCAATCCATTTTTTAAAATTACCAGTTACCCAGAACTTACATATAGTAATTCAACTACATATTAAAAAAAATTACTTGCAGCACATTGCTTGCAAGCAAAGAAAGAGCTTGAATCATTGAAAAAGCTTGCAAGTCCGCTTGGCACAGCTCTGGCCACGACCCAATAGAGCAAGTTTGATTCACTGAGATTATAAAACCAACCATGAACTCCATACTCGATTGAATTTTATGTACGCAGTTTCCTTCCTACTAACATCTAGGACTTTATTATTTAAAAATCTCATTTAGCATTTATTTTCTATTAATATTAAAATTAAATAAATGCTAGAAAACTGGTTTGATCCTAAAGTAAGAAGGGCGTCATTTTCCTGTTATTTAACAGGTTTTTTTTACTTGAAATTAAAACATCAAATTATCAACAAAATTTGTAAAATGACCTCATTAATTGATCAATTAAATCGCTTTAAATGTAAAACCAAAAAAATATCACTATCAATTAGAAATCCATCAAGGAACGTAATCTAGCAGTTCAGTTAACCGGTATAGTTTACACGTGTGAAGGTTGTGATATTGTAAAAAAGGACAGGCGATCTTTTATTACAGAATAATTTTTTTAAAATACACGGCCAGATTCTTCAACGCTAGACCGATCTAATTTGACAACTAAAGGTTTTAAACATGATAAAATAAAAGGAAGGTATGATACCAAACCGTGTCAAATTCGTCCGGGTTCGCGCATGACGTCACCCTGTGAGTTATTTTTGAAATTTATAACGCGCAATATAGAGTTTATGTTAGTTATAGGCGATTTTATATAAATTCTATTGGTAATATACTTTGCCTCCTGCCCTTTATTTAGAGGCATATTCTTATTAAAATATATACTTACAGAGTCTTCCGAAAATATGTTATAAATTAGAATTTTCTTTGTTCTTATAATTTGACAAATATTTTTGCGGTGCATAACATCTGTATGTTCGCGACGGGAACATGTTTTTTAGGATAGTTTTTTTGTGTTTTTTAGACTTTAAATAGTAAATTATTAAAAATTATTGTATTTTTGTATTCTTTGATTTTCCCAACCCTAATCATGTCACATTTGACTGAGTTAAACGTAACCTTCAATAAAATTATAACATTTCTGTTTTAAACCAAGACAGAGGACTTTGATGTCCTAGTTTTTTTTAGGTTAACGATGGTACCTACTGGGACACCCTTAACACATTACATTGTGATAGAATCCCTTCCCGAAATTCCTGTTTGAACAGAACTCTCAAGTTGTGTTAGAATGACTAAACGTCACATGATCGTATGTGTATGAAAACGTTCGACGGAAAATATTGTTTGCATGGTTAGTTTGCAATACTTATGCGATAACATGTTTTATTGTTTTTGCCTTCCTTTCTCGAAGTGAAATTATTGCCACACTTCCTATTTGGGTCGAGCAATAATTGCTGGCGATTTAATAGACTTTAGTTTTATTGTGTACGATATGACTCGCGGCTGCGTCAGAATATTATTATTGTGCACTAGCGAATAAAATATAAAATTTTGCAATGAAAGACACACACCGGCACAATGTAAAGGAACGGAGATAAATTGTAATTTTTTTCTCCGTAACTTTTTTTTTTCTACTAACAAATTTAAATGGAATCTCTTAAAATGAAAAGTTAACTAATATCAGTTGGTTTTGCACAGCTTCATGCAATTTTGAAGCCTATTTAAAACCATAAGACAAAGAAACGTTTTTGCAAGATATGAATTGAACATTGTGACTTGTTTTAAACTTTTAATGATACAGCAAAAGTACAAGGCTTATTTTTCTTAATAACGTGTGTTTCCCCCCACGGGACCTTATGACTGCAGTTATTTGTCTTCCCATGCGCCTGATTACGTTGTCGATCATTTCTTGAGGCATATTCCAAGTAGAACAGCTCTCACTTCTTCTGTGTTTTGGACAGCAGGAATTTTTGACTGTAGTCATCCGCCAGTATGTCCCAGACATGTTCAATCGGATTCGTGTCCGGGGAACATGCAGGTAAATTTATTTCCACTTGGTTCAACGTGCGAGCGAGCATTGTCGTGCATTAAGAGGAAATTTGCTCCAATATGTGGGGTAAAAAGTACCACATGATCTTGCAGAACATTCCTTATGTACCTATCTGCAGCAAGCAAACCCAGTAAACACAAGGTAGCTGCTCCAGAAGCGGACAGAAACCGCATTGCCGAAAGCCGCGTCCGGCCCGAAACACGGCAAACCCACGGAGTGTAGACCGGACATGTCCTGTAATGGCGCTCATCGCCTATGAGCGCAGGTTTGCCAGATTTTAGTTTCGTTTTTATCGTACACGCCCTTCAGTATAGTTCGCCAGATGATGAACGTTCGGGATTCGGCCTATCCCGCATGTGTGATGCCGGCTTTACAAAGGACTCACTCAGTAGAAAAGACCTTCGAATCACTGTTACAGTTGGTCTATTACTGACAGGATATTGCTACCTAAAACACCATCTAGGGGCCATTCATAAATTACGTAACGCTGAAAGGGTGGGGGGGGGGGGGTTCATCATGTCGTTACTAGCCGTTATGGAGGGGTTTGGCTTGGGGTTGTTTAAGGCACCGTCATGTAACTTTGCCATTTACAGTTTAAATACGAACTATCTTTTTCCCTTCATGCACGTATTGCTGATTTTTAATAAATGTAACTCTCTGTATACTTAGCTGTTCATTTTATTAAATTAGGGGGGTGATATGATTTTGTCGTTACGTAACTTGGGGAGAGGGGATCAAAGGTTTCGTTACGGATCGCTACAATGGGGAGGAGGGGGTAAAATTACACAAAATTAGCATTAAGTAATTTATGAATGCCCCCCTATCCCCTATCCAGGTTCACCCCAGGCCAATCGCCTGGAGTAAACTGAACTTCCTGCCGAAAGCAAGCGTTTACGTTAATAGGAACGTTTGTTCTGATCTTTGGCCAAAGAACCACCTGCAAAATTTTATCGGTACCGTTTTGCAACACTCTGTACAACTTCATATAACATGACGAGAAATACGCGAAAACTATAGAAATGTACAGTCGGTGTAATTCATGCAGCCAGGCGGGAAAATGGCATATATAAGAAGAAACAGCTCTTACTACATAGGTCATTACAAATGGGTACCGGCATACTTTTCATATCATACAAAAAGGTGGGGCTGATTTAAATAAAATCACGTATTTAATATATTCAAACACAAATGTCACGTATCGAGACATTGTTTTACTAATGTAGGTAGTATATTAAAACAAGAAGTTAAATATTTACTGAAGCAATTAGTTTTTTATTGTCTGTATAGATAATGATATGGTGTCTTAATTAATTTTATTAACAATAAGTTGTAATAGTCTGTTATACAAGATAGAAGTTGTTTGTTTTGTCTAAAAAAGTTAATTTTGTCAAATTTTCGCTCTTATTTGAAACGACTAACCAGCTTCTATAGCTATTATCTTGTTTTTGTTAATATTGTGGATGCTTATTTATTTATATCTTTACCTGTATATGTTATAAGTGCAAAAATCTGTTTGTTACAACAAATTTCATAACAAAAGCTTATCGTAATTCACTTATATCACTAAACCCAACCCAACCTGGGTCAGATTAACAAAAATAAAAAATTCGCTCAAGAGCAAGACTTGCACAATTAGTGTTCCGTGCTCCGTATCCTCAAATAAAAAATAGTTTATCTGTTGGTTCAAATATACAGGGAATACCAGTATATTTTGGGTTTTATGCCTGTATGTTGCTTTGATTGATACTTTTAATACCGTATAGTCTTATAGATGGATGGTAGAGCACATTGACAAGGGTAACATTTGTTTATTGAGGGTAGGGGCTCCTCCAATGCCCGCCCCTCCCACCCCTATAGCTGTAACACACCACCAATAAAATAAAGAGCAGTGCCTAACTCCGCCCGCATAATTATTCCAAAAATAGTGATCTCTCAGGTATGTTAATCCTGCACCCCAATTCCGCCCCGAGCGTATTTACTTTATTTTTGCGAGTTTGGGAAAATCCGATTAGAGTATTAAAGTAATAAAATAATATAAATTGTGTTTACTGCATTTAAAGAAGATTACAAAATTATTATATGCATATTCTACTTAATTGTTAAGGAGGAAGGAAGATTGTTTCTTACCAGTACAATCAAAGTGTAAATTTGTAATTTTATATACATTAAAGGTTCCTAATTGATTTGTTTGTTTTATTTCGCATTAAGGATTAGGAGCGGAGTTAGGTAGTTAGATAAGGGAGCGAAAATATTTCGGGGCGGAGATGGGTACTGTCTGTCCTCGTGTACCTGGCGCCGGGCGGAGTTGGGAATCGCCCAAAATAAAAGTAAATATGATGACAAATGGGCACGCATTCGCCGTTTCATCAGTAGGTTTTCCCAGATATGCTAATGGATTCCTAAAATATTTCTCTAGACATTTCTAAGCATCAATTATCTGAATCTCCGGTGTAGAAAAAATTAAATTCTAGATCCTGGTTTTTATTCTCTATTGTACCGTCCATCCCAATAATTAAATTAATAACCAGTTACCATTTTCAAGTACCCGTGGTTATTTTGATTGGCTGGTATGTCGAGATGACTTGTCCATCAAAAGAGGAATTCTTTATACTGTGTACTTAAATTAAAAGTAGATGTATTGGGACCACTACTTTAGGTGTGGCAAGGAACTTAAACCAACAATAACAAACATGTGGTACCGTTAAGAATCTAGTACATGAGTAATTAGAAAAAATTGTCGAACACTTTATTCTATCCAATTTGATTTGAAAAGGACGAAAGAAAAAAACAATTGAACAAGAATTCTATAAATCTATAAGTCGCACATTTTCTTTTCTAGTTCATTAGACAAAGACGTACGTGTAACCGAGTGTTCAGACGTATTTCCTAAGCAACCAGCAGAGACAGCAACACTTCTGAGCTCCAACACTCCAATGCTATTTTATCTCTTTCTACTACCATTCTTGATTCAATTACGTATTTCCTTAAAGTTCGTAAACTCCACCTCTAGGGGAAATGTTTTCATAACAAACAACAAATAAACAGGATTCACGTTCGATACGCTCACAGTATACGGACATCGAATCCTTTCCTAATAAATCCATGGTTAGTTTCATGGACAGTTTACACTAGAACATATTTTAGCAATCACAATATTCATCTGTTCGTTCCTGATAATCGCGGAGGAATCAGATTTCTTTCTATCCTTATTGGCCAAAGTGCATTAGAAAATGACAAATATAAAAAGAATAGGTTCAAACTTTTATCGTACCTGATTGCTGATTATACTTTGAAAGATAATATACTATTTTCTTTCCTAATAAAATTCTCAATGGATTTCTTTCTGTCCTTGTTAGGAAAAGTGCATTAGTAATCGACAAATAAAAACAATGTTGTTGCCAATAAACAAGAATATGTTCAAGTATTTTATCGCAACTGCCTCTGTTCAGGTTGGGTTGGGTTTTCTGGATGTCTACTTTGAAAGATTTATCGGAATTAAGTCAAAAAATAAATTTCTAATCTGGCAAAATAATCGAAAGAAACTTTGTCCTTAATAAGGGAAAAACGGAATGAAAAGAACAAGAGAAAAGGATATTTTATTAGTATTAGTTTTGCTAAAGAGTCTATTTTGAAAATCTGTCAGGAGGTATGGAACGAAGAACTTTATATATCAATAAATTTTATTGCGTTTTAATAAAATCATTTTATCATTATTATGTAACCTTTCAATGTATTCAATGGAATTTGTTAATTGTTATTTACCTGGAGATTTGTTTTTTCTTTTGTTAAACATTAAATTGCAATGCATTAATAGTCTACCGTGAAAATTTTAAATACAAAATGATGCTAGTTAATTGCGTTTGAAACAAGGGGAAACAAGATTTAATTATATTACATAACAAGAAATTTTGTGGTTGCGTTCATTTTATTTGCGTATAGCCCACGAATGCCCAGATTATAAGTATCTACTGGTACTTGGTACCTAGTTAGCCTGGAAAATTTCTAGTAGACAAAATTCAGTATGGTTGCGATGGTTGCAACTATGATGTACAAATAAGTTGTTAAAGTTTGACATCTATAAGTGAAGTCGCACACCTAACGTACAAATGTGGCGCCACAAACGTTTTACAACAAATATCGTATCGCATTTGTTTTCATTGCTATATACAAATGTGGTACAAGCATACGCATCAGCAGTTCCCCAACCGCATTTGTAACCACATCATCGTCGTCTTCGGACCAAGATGATTTTATGGTCGCAATTATTAAAGCAAAATAGGAAAAAACGTCGCTACTAGGTTCATCCCTATAATGATAGTTGGTCCACAATGGGAAATTTTGAAATAACAAAGCAGTTGGTGAACGATGAAGAAAAATTCCACTCGTATTATAGAATGGTATGTACCTAGAACATCTAAATTACTTCTTCGAGTTGATTGGTTCGAGTTTAAAAACATAAAATACAAAATTCAGAGTCAGTTTCTGCTGAAGAACGTTTGTTAATTATATTAAGGTAAAATGTAGCCTTTCACAGCGCGGCTAATATTTCAATTTTCCAGTGATTTTAGGTTTAGGTAAATGTATTGCAAAAAAAAGTTGCAGTAGAGTTCTGAAGCTCCAGGTCCCCTACGATCTCCGAAAATTTACATCGATTTAATTCACTGATGACCTGTACCCGATTTCAACGGAAATCGCGGAAATTTCGACTTTGACGTTTAATAGCTTCGAATCGAAACATCCTGTATAACTGAATTTTTTACGGAAGCTAGTTGAACTATTCCTCTATCAGCCCAAAAAATTCGATTTCTCTTCCTCTGACTGTTTCCGAGATAAACAAACTTGTTCGACTTGCTTTACGTTAACTTGTAGATTGACACCTATTTTTGCTGATCTCCTGACGTCATTTTTCATTAAGAACAAAGGACTGCTTCTTAAATTAATTGTAATAACTTATACATTTTTTGTAGCTAAACTACCCTAGTAATTTTCTTAAAAATAGTTTTTTTTTGGGTTTGTAATATTGTAATGACTTCCTTAACGATTTATGCCATAAAAAAATATGTGCATATGCCTTATTCTCTTACACCACGCCTCCATATCCCTGTAGACAGACGATGCCTTCCTGTAGAGATCATCAATGTTCTTAGCAGTAACCTGCAATAGTTGTACCATCCGTATACATCGTTACATGCCCGGATTTTACATATATCGGCCAATCACACATATCATATAAACAACAGTGGACCCAATACAGAACTCTGAGGGACACCAAGCTCCACCTGCCTTGTTACAGACTGAGAACCACCATACCTCACCAACATCTTCCTGTTAGTCATAATGACTCAATCCAGTCTAAGATTGTACCTCGAATACCCAAATTGTAAAGTTTTTTGTACTAAGAATTCCTTATTTATAGAGTCAAGGGCCACAGAAAGATTAAAGAAAATCGTAAGAGCCAGTTTTCCGTCGTCTATGCTGTGAAAAGCATGAATCGGTAACTGGCATGATGCAGTCTCTATACATTTGTTCGGACGAAAGCCATGCTAAGATGTTCAGAACCTTAAACTTGTCAACAAAACTAATTTTCGAAAAAATACTCAAGACTGATATTTGACGGTAATTTTCCATATTTTGGATATTGTTTTTCTTATGTACTGGAACAATGCTGGCAACCTTAAGATTTTTCGGGAATATTTCCTCATTTAGGTTGCAACTTATTAGCATAGTGAGAGGCTTGTGATATAGATTTCGGTCAAATGGATTCCGAAATGCTTGAATGCTGATCAGAAGCACGTTCAATTGACAGCGTCGAAGGAAATCTGCCGCTGTTTTGAACAAAATTCCCCAAACTTTTTCGATCAGCGCATTGCCATAGACGAAACGTGGATTTAACACTACGAGCCAGAAACTAAAGGGCAATCCAAAGGGTGGAAGCATTCTGGTTCTCCACGACCCAAAAACTTGCGTGTTCAAAAATCGGCTCTCAAGAGTGTTACTTCAGATTTCTGGAACAAAGATGAATTCCGATAGATTATTTGGAACAAGGTCTTTAGGTATTTTCAGAGCAATTAATTGAAAAAAAAATCATTTTCGGTCAGTCCTGTATTTTAAAAGAAAATCATCATGAAACTTCTGCGGTCGTGCTCTTTTGTGGTCATACTAAAAGTTTATTCACTCGGTCAATTGAAAACTATTTAAAAACCCATTCATACCGTTTTGGTTACTACTATTAAATAAAATTTACATACGCGCCAGACAGACGTTTCTATAACATTTATAACTTCTCGTCACATAATATTGGAATTCCTTTTCTAAAGAAACATGTTTCTATTTTACTTTCTCTCCAATCTAACTAATTCCAAACCAAAACTTACTTTTACTCCATTAGTATGTATATAGACAAAGTTTGTGCATAACGTTGTTCCTTTACCTAGTGCTTTTTTGTTTATATAGAAAAAATATCAAATGTAACAGCTGACATGGAACTGTTACAGGATATCACCTTTTGTTTCACAGCTAGGGTAAATAAAAAATGGATTACCTTCAGAATACTCC
Source organism: Philopedon plagiatum (assembly GCA_963971165.1). NCBI lineage: Eukaryota > Metazoa > Arthropoda > Insecta > Coleoptera > Curculionidae > Philopedon > Philopedon plagiatum. Next base: position 4,890,037 of record OZ020194.1, read on the forward strand.
AAATGGGCCCACTGTCTGCACATGATACACTGAATCCATTTCTTGTTGAATTTAGAAAAGAGCTCGCAGCAGAAGAAACAGAATGTTTCTCCTTCGGAAGATTCACTGGAAGATTTTACTTTTTTATTCTTCTAAGATATTTCTTTTTGTACTCCTGAAGTCTTTACTTTTTTATTTTCTTATTTCTTTTATTTTCCTGTTCTTCCCTAGGCCCCTTTTTATTAAGCCTATCTGCCCAGATTGTTGCTATACGCTTTTCTTGTCCTCTTGTTGTTTTAGTTTGTTCTTTAGCCTTGGGGGTAGGTCTTACATCCGATGGGCTAAACTACAATTTTTCTGGTGAATTCGGTTTTCTAGTAGGAGCTTCCTTAACAACATTCTGGAAGGTAATTGGATGAAACTAAATTTATCTTCATCGGTTGCTTTAAAAGTGGAAGCTCGAGAGATAATGTCAAACAACTGGAGAGCTGACAATCTTCAGAAGAAGAGGGCATTTGGTTTTGCGTTAATTGATTTTGCTTTTTCTAATTTCTTGGAATATCCTTGTAGGGGCATGAATTTTATGTCAAATTCTTCAACGACTGTTTAATATACCCTTTTATCTTCGAGAACTTCCGTTGTAGCTTTATTGTAAACTTCTTACCTCGTGTCGTTTTTCTTTTGTAGTTATTAAACTAAACAAATATAATGGAAAACATAACAAAAAAAAACGTTTAACTAAAAGTACTTATGGAGAGGGCAGGTTGTTACACTGTAACAACCTGCCTATACCTGGCTATAAGCAAAGACAATAATAGCTACGCATGCGTAGCTATTATTTTCTTTGCTATAAGTAATCTAAAATCGATTTAGATTTTGGAGATCGATTCTTTTCACTTAAAATATGGAATTTAATCATCGCGATTAATCGAGAAATCGATGTAAAATGAAAAAGATCGAAGAAATGAAAAGATTCCTCCAATTTTATTGTTCCTACACCGAGCAATTGCTCAACAACTTATCTGAATGATGACCCGCGAAAAAATAACATACTATTAATAATATAGATATGAATAAGCCCAATAACGCTTCAAATCCATATTTTACACAAATATTATTTGAATGATGCATACCGTTATTGACAAATTTGAGTGTTATAACATAACAAACTCTTTGTAGACATAAAGATGTAGCTGATTTATATGACAGACTACGTGCGACAAATAGTCATCATATTTTCTAACAAAAGATTGGTGAAGGGTAATTTCAGTGCGACTTATGCTTTCACATTAACTTTAATATAAATAAAATATAAATATAAATCGTATAAACAAAAAGATTATCCTTATACTTAGATGATAGTACAGGCTGTCCCAAAATGAACGCACATTTTATTTTGTAAATAAAACACAATTATTTTTTGAAAATTGCTGATATTCTACCATTATAACAAAGGGCACATATCACGGTTAAGGGGGCATTTTCCAATCGAGTCCATCATGACCAACTTAATTTCATTTTGACATGGTTCTTTTTAAAACTTTTAACGATATCATTACGAGTACCTATATTAAGCATAGATTCATATCCTGCAAGCAATTTTCAGTCAATTATTTAATGTTTCAACGTGAATAATTATTTCATTCTGAAGATTCATATATGAAGAGACCTACGGTGTCATTTTTCCTGTCACTGGGACCTCAATGTTCTTTTTAAATATTGTTTTCCTAAAATACTTAAATCATAAAATACCTTGAAACTTTTATTAATACGGTAAAAAATATCCATAGAATATGAATCTACGATTAATATTATGAAAATATTTATATAGGTAAATGAATTACCCAATTTAAACAGCTTATGAAAATATATTAACTTGAATAATAAAACGAATTAATACATATTTTTAAACTAGAAAGGTGGGAGTTTTTTTATGATTTAAATACAGTGCGTCGTAGATGATCGCCATTGTTCTCAATGCATTCTTCTAATTGATTTTCAAATTTTTGCATAACGTTTTGAAGAACGTGACGTGGGATAGCATTGATTTCATTTCTAACGTTTAATGTCAAATCTCTTCAATTTCTGGGTTTATTCACAAACACTTTAAGCTCTAAATAGCCCCAAAGAAAATAATTCGGAGCTGAAAGATCTGGGGTTCTTGCTGGCTATGGAATCGTAAAATTTCTTGAAATGAGAATTTAGTTTTCGCCGTATGACTTGTTGCCCCGTCTTGCTTAAACCAGTAATGTCCTATTTCTTCTTCAATAAAGAATGTCTGCAGCATTTGAACATACCGTCTGACCATTCTCTTCAAAAAAATAAGGCTCAATTATTCTAGACGATGAAATGGCACACCATACAGTTACTTTAGGGCAATGTAAAGATCGCTGATGAATTTCCCGAGGATTCTCTTGAGCCCAATAAAGGCAATTTTGCTCATTTACATCGCAGATGAGATAAAAATGTGCCTCGTCACTCACGAAAAGGTTATTTTCGATATATTGGTGATTATCATGAATCAGACGACAAAATTCAAGTCTATTAATCTTATCTTGGCCATTTATATCCTGAGCTATTGCGATCTTATATTCTTCTCGTGCTTCGATCACTCAAACCAAGGACGGAAGCGGGTTTAACAGCGGGTTTTTCAGACTAGCAATAACTGCATTTCTTACCCTTTCTTCGTTACGTTCATTGCAGGCAGTTCTTGGTCTTCCACTTGACTTTTTGTCTACAATAGATCTTAGTTGTCCCCATTTATTGCTCCAAGCCAAAATAGTCTTACACTGAGGACAGCGACGGAGATTAAAATGACGTCGAGAACACCTTTGAACAGCGATAACTGAATTATATTGAATCAATTTCTCAACACAAAAGACGCGATGTTGTGTAGAACGCTCCATTTTGACAACTGTCAACAATTCTAACAAAATTTCCAGAGGTCTACTTTTCCATTTAAAACTATTTTCATTCAAAATAACCGAATCGTTTTTGTGTTATGGTATTAATGAAATAAAATGGGTAATACATTTTGCCAAACCCTGTATAAAGCAAAAAATTGTACTAAAATAAAATTAGTAGCACTCTGCCGTAGGTGGCGTCCTGCACTAACGACAGTAAAAGGGACGAATTTGAATCCCTCGCCTCAAAAAAACCCTAAATCCCTTATTTTGGACCGCTATGTCGGTTTGTTGAGAAATTATTGGAAAAAAATCCAAAACAAAATTAAAATTTGGCACCCTGTATGTTGGTTATTATCAACTTTGGAATTAGGCAAGTTTGAATAAATCGCATTATTTCGACATAAGAAATCTGCTGTTCCACTGTGTACCATTTCTTTTGGACCACCCTGTATAATTATTAAAAATTTGCGTTTTACACGACTTATGTACATGCAATTATTTATTATATTTAAATTAAATCTCATTATTTTTAATAACTATTGTAACAACGCCATAATTATTGCCAAAAGCAAAACGCAATACCTGTTGAAATATAATTGAACATGCAAAACCCATGATTTTAGTTTAATATTTAATGAAATTTACTTGAAAACATGCAAAGAATGCATGCGTTTTAAATTGTTACTGATGCAGTAATGTTTTAAAAAATAAAACGCTACAATCTCTCTCTCTCCCCCCCCCCCCCCCCCTCTCTCGATGTCAATATTTCGTTGTATATTTATTGTTGTATATTTATATTTCGTTATTTCGTCGCTATTTCGTAGCGATTTTATGAATAAATCGAATATCCCAAATGCATTAATGTATGGAATAACTGAAAAGATATCGTCACAGGAAGGTGAAAGGTGAACCCGAAACCTGGCTGAGCAGATCCATCTCCTTGTTCAAATTTTAGCCTTGAGCACTTTTCGAAAATAACTTCTCCGATTATATCATGGACGAAAAATATTATAAGGACTCGGTATTCCTGTCTACTATTACCTCGTTAAAGTGTTCTTTGAAAAAATATATTTTCGAGAAAAAAAATTACAAAAGATTGTTTTTGACATGTATTTTCAAAAATGTTCGAAGAACCAAATATTTATCCCAAATCCTTGAATTTTGCTTGGGTTTCCTAACTTTTTAATATAAAGCGACATCGCAACAATGCAATACTTACATAAACCAGTGGCTTACGTCACTATTAGCGTATCAGGGGATATTTTAATTACACACCAATTATTACTTCTTGTCACTAAGTATAAAATCAATAAAATTAAGTATCTAATATTTAAATTAGCTGCTATTTTAAATAATTCTTTTCAAAACGTAATAAAGTTATTACTGACGCTGACACGCAAAAGTGATTGAAGGGCAAGTAACATAATAAGGAATATGCATATTTTTTTTTATTGCATAAATCGTTTAGAAGTCATTACAATTTGAAAAAAAATATTTTGAAGAAAATTACTAGGATAATTTAGCTACAAAAAATGTTTAGTTTTCGGTGTAATTTACAAATACAAATCAATAAATAATAACTACTTAAAAAATTGTAAAACAGTCTTTTGTAACAAATATTGCACTGAGTTTATTTCTGATTCCATTTTTTGGAAACGCCGGATCGGGAAACCCCAAAAGTAAGAACAAATCAAAATACACAGTACTAGAATTACTAGTAATACTACGCACTAATGCACTACTAATAATTAATAAACTATTTAAATAAAAAAAAATATAACTCAACTGATCACAAAAAAAATAATTAGGCCTTCACATGTTAATATATCAAGAAAACTAAACATAAAATTGTGCAATACTCTCTTCCGCCCGCCGCGCCAAGGACAACCCTAATTCTCCAATGCATAGACCGGCGTCGCCACCAAAATTGATGATGAAATTGGGACAGATCTGCTGTGTCCCCGGAGATAAATTTGGATCGCTGGCGGTCGCGTTCGCCGTGGTGGCATGCAAGGAAAGAGGTATTGAGGCGCGGCGGTGTACTATTTCTTTTTGACTTTTGATAAAAGATTTTTTATTTGTCGAAAATCTAGAGTGGGCAGTGGGCACGTGCCCTTGAGGACCAGCCGCCACTGTCCTTAATGAAAAATGGCGTCAGATCAGCAAAAATAAGTGTCATTCTACAAAGTCGAACAGGTTTGTTTTTCTCGGAAACAGTCCGAGAAAGAGAAATCGAATTTTTTAGTTTGATACTTGATACTTTTTGTGCAATACATTTACCTGAACCTAAAACCACTGGAAAATGGAAATATTTGGAAAAAACTGGAAATTTCGATTTTTGACCCAAACATTTCACGGTTTTTAATTTTTTGTGTGGTCAAAATGGTTCAAATTAAAATCCCATATACGTTATCGGAAAGAGCTCGTCGGAGTATATCTTATCAATATATTTTAGTTTCTTCATTCTCTATAGGAAGGGAGCAATCGCCGATTAAATTTCGATTTTTTTACTTTTTTTTGCCCTCGACATCGGTATATCTGAAACACTCTGTATTTTTTCCTAATTTTTTCCCAATTTTGCAACACTATCTTATAAAGAGATAATCACACTTCACAATGAATATTGAATGGGTCATCCAGGAGCGTATTTAAGGGGTAAAAATAGGATTTTCTTGATTTGTTCCGACAAGTCCTATTTTTAACCGACATTATTCCACACTATTTACCTTATTTAGTGATTATTTTTGGGTTTATTTTATCCGTTAATTATCTAAGAATACCTCCCACTAATTTAAACTGCTTATTTTTTCGTTAAAGTTATAAATAAATAGGTTTATTTGCATCGGGGACATCTAAAATTTGAAAATTTTTGAATTGTCGAAGATTGCCATGAAAACAAAGAATTGTAGTTTATTTACTCGAAGTTATTAAGATGATATGTCAAAATTTCGCAGAAATGACAATTTTTGTTGCAAAATTGAAAGGTTTCTGGACCGATTTCGGCTTGAAGTATACATGAATAAGATTTTACGAACCTTCTGCTTTAAGTGCAGGGATATTTCATCGGATGAGTTACGCATTAAATGCCATTTTTATTGAGTTTTCGATGACTCAGCAACACTCGAATTCGCCATGTACTCATAATGAGTCATAAGTTCACTTTTGACGACACAGACAATGGGATCACGTTTTACAAGTGTCGAAATTCGCGCGAAAATTTGCAGTATAAAATCCTTTTTTTTGTTAATAAAGACCAAAATAAATGGATAACAGCAACCGCCATAAATATTTAATTTATTTAGAGAACATAAAAAAAATGTTTCAGATTTATTTGGGTTATATTCCCTATATAGTCGTAGTAGTATTTATAAGGGAGCATTTGATTAAAACCGCAAAGAAAAAACAAAGGATAAGCTAACTCCCGGCTTCAATAAAAAGATTTTTCACGACCGATAGTTTAAATCAATTTCTTTGATGTCAAAATTTTGAGAGAAAAAGCAAATTATTCCCTAGGTGAACAACATTGACAGTTTTAGATATTATTAATTAATTGTGGTTCACGATTACTGCATTCCTAGTACATCCAGACCAAGAAGTGAGAATTCAGTAACTTTAAATATATTTTTATTGAATATTTGATATTGACATGATAACTTACTTTCATATTAGTTACTTTCATATATGTATGTAATACAGAGACTGAAAAATATTTGTATCATTGATTTCTCAAGAAAAAATCATCCACTATTTACAGTCATAAATTTTGATAAAAAATGTGAAGTCCGGCCCTGACAAAAGCTCAAGTTGTGTAAACAGAACAATCGCGACTGGATCGTTTGTTTCCCCTTTAGCCCACGAGGTCATGCCTTTTAGCAGCGTCGAATATGGGGTGGTTTAGGGTATTTTTTAAAAATAAAAAATGTTCGATTTGAGGGGGAAAAGTAGATATTGGGTCTGTCTGTAGACTACCCCATTCCAATATATTAAACCATTTCCCTGTATGAGGTATTAATGGCGAAGCAAGAAAAAAAGGAACAAAAATAATAAATTTCTTGAATTGTACGGTGGTCTATATAATATTGCCATTTGTAGCAAAAATATAACAAAACAATCAACGTGACCTTGACAAAATTACAAAGAATTTACTTGGCCACTTAAATTTCCCAGGTGTTCTTGATATAATAAATCAAATTAAAACTGTATTAAGTTATGCAAAATAGCCTGGGGTTAAAGTTAAACCAGTTTCAAATATCGGTTTGGGTCTCCTGCTGTTGCTGCAGCATAACCTTTCAAGGTTGTATTAGAACTATACACACAGCAGTAGCGACTGAAGAAGGGAACCAACAGGAGGTCGGCGACCTGTTTCTAGACTACATAAAAATTATTTTGTAACTTTATTATGGCCTAGATATACTGATTTACTTCCGGTCTGTTAAATAGTTTGCCAAATTTGGTCAATGGAAGTTAGTCCATTAAAATTTGGCAAATTGGATTGGCCATCAAGTAAGTGCAAGGTGGTGCACGCACAGTGGTGTGCGATAAAATATCCATGCAGTGAAGAGCTTATTTTTATAGTAATCGTTCTTTCAAGAATGCCAGTCTTTGTCCTTTACAAAATAGAAAAGTATTTGTATTAAGGTCACGGAATTTGATGTTAAACACATAAACACTGAGGCTGTTTTCAACATTTTTTCAATAAAAATCAAAATATCGTTTGAAACTTTGTGGAAGCTCTAAAAAGCCTACAGAGTGTTGAAATTGATTGCATATAGCTTATCGCGGGTCACATTAGGGTATTACAGGTCACATTCGGGTATCACCGGTCACATTATGGTATTACTGGTCACATTCTGGAACCATATGATCACGTTTGGCAATATTTGGTCCAATCCGCATTAAAATGTCTTGTTGAGGCTATGCTGTTCTGGACTTTCTGTTCACATGGCGAATGCTCGCGAAGTTTATGCAAGAGAAAAAAAAATGATTAGTAAAAAACCTCTCAATTTAACTTACTGGATTTTAATTTTTTATCTTTATAGAGAGGTAAAGGCCATACATTAAAAATCAAGGGAGATAAGTGATAAAAACAAAAACTTACGACATTAAAATGGCTTTCACCTTTTTCTTCGTTGTTTTGATCCTGATGTTCCAATCTATGTGTCCATGGAATAGATTCTTAAAATCATTATCCTGAAAAGAAAACGAAAAAGGGAAATAAAAAAGAATCTTAAAAATATAAATCCCCCCGACTTTGAAAGATTATAAAACAAAATATATAAAATGCACACGCTCATCTCTCGACTGCAGAAATTCGTACTCTTCCTACCTATTATCATTATGCACATTAAAAACCAATAACTTAATCAGTACAAAAATATTATATTTTCAAATTTATAACTTTGTTCAAACCTTTCAGGCAAAGGAGTCTATCAGGTATGAATACCGTATATTTAGAAAAAACATACGTATCGTACATACCTGTGCGATAAAATCCTAAAACCATCCTAAAATTTGCAACAGTTGCAAAAAAATACAAAACATAGGGAATGAAATAATTGTTTAAAAATATAAAATAATTATTACATCAGCAATCAGCATGTCCGGCAAAATTTGACAAACAGTTTACGTCAACTGTCTAAAAGTTCAACGAACGAGTGAAATGATGGTAGCCTACTTGCAGAAAAATTATCCTACCGTGCCACGTAGGACTACTAGTGGTGTACCGGTCGTGTTTCCACTTATCCAATTCAAGTTTCACCCATGTGGTACGCTTGCCCAGCAGCGAAGAGTTTAGGGCCTAAATAAACAACAGCACGTTAGACAGTGCTGCCCTGCATCTTGTGCACAGTGGAACAGTGTGGCCAGATTGGGCGATTTATCGCAATTTGGGCTACTTTTCGCCAAGTTTTGCGACAGTTTTATTAAGAAAATCGCAAAGCGATTTTTGGGCTACAATTTAAAATACATGGCGATTTTATCGGCGATATTTCTCCTGTGTTTTATAGAAATTACAAGTCTATTTCATTTAAAAAGTGCGCTTAACGAGCTTCAAAAACCGAGTGTCGCCGAGGCAAATATCGAACAGGGTCTGCGCGCCGAATAAAACGTTGGACGCTGTCGTTTAAGTCGTATCGTATCTACAATAAAATTTATTTAGCACGCCGCGCCGCCTTGTCTGTAGTCAGAACAAGTCTGAGGTTGTGGCTGCACGGAAGTTAAACTTTGGTTAAACTTACCAAACCTGTCATGTATATATGTATGTTTTTTTAATTTTTTTAGGTAAAATAAAAAAACCTCAAAATTCGCTTTCAGTGTTTATTTTAGACTTACAAATGTATTAAAGAAGCCTATTTCTTTGCAGGCAATGAAATTAAGTGGAACATTTCCCATTTTTTTTTAAAACGTGAATTAAAAAATATTACTGCGAATTTTGGCAGAGTCAAGGTGTAAAATTAACAGTCGCCATTATTTTTGCATTCAAAAATCATGATACATTTATGATTCAATACCCAAGAATAATGACTTCACAACTTGTTAGTGACGTCACATCACGTCAAATCTGTACAAATTTAAAAAAGCAAAAATGCTGTTTTGATTTTCTTCTTAATTTGTCGAGGCACCGGCAACACTGCGATTTTGGGCGACATGTAACAGTTAATTTTGCGACAAGCATTCACGAAAATCTGGCCACACTGCAGTGGAAGCCCAGCATAATACCATGGACACCATTCTTCGTTTGACCGTTTGACCGTGCCGTGCATGGCTGTATTTAGACTGAAGCTGTAAAGATTTAGGCTGAATGACGTGAACGGTGAATGCCATCCTTACCAAAGTCTATATGGACTAATGGTATATCAGTATCATAAATCTGTGCTCGCCGAAAGCAGTGCTAGATTATCGTATTCTACTCGTCAAACTCTTTCATTTGATACCCATATCAAGGGGATTGTAAAGAAAAAGGTAATCCCCCATTTTGTGGCGTTCGCTATATTGGGTTTAAAATGACGTCACATAGCTTATCGTATTCTATTCATCAAACCCTTTCATTTGATACCTATGTCAAGGGGGTTGTGAAAAAAGGTAGTCCGCCATCTTGTGGCATTCGGTATATTGGGTTTAGAATAACATCACATACGTAGCTTATAGCATTCTACTCGTCAAACTCTTTTATTAGATACCCATATTAAGGGGATTGTAAAGAAAAAGCTAATCCGCCATCTTGTGGCGCCGCCATATTGGGTTTAGGATGACGTCACATAGTTTATCATATTCTAATAGTCAAACCCTTTCATTTGATACCCATATCAAGGAGGTTGTGAAGAGAAAGGTAATCTGCCATCTTGTGACGTCCGCTTTATTGGGTTTACAATTACGTCACATAGCCTATCATATTCTACTCGTCAAACCCTTTCATTTGATACCCATATCAAGGGAATTGGGAAGAAAAAGGTAATCCGCCATCTTGGGACGTCCGCCATATTGGATTTAGAACAATATAAGATATACTGTATTGCATTGTCACCGGAATTATACAAGTTCGCAAAATTTTAAAGCTCTAGCTTAACTAGAACTAGTCGAAATTTTGATTGCAATATTTGACCTAAACATACTAACTAACATACAAACACACTAATAGGTGAAGTTAAATAAAAGCTTGTAAAAAAGAATCAATATTCAATATTTTTCTCATGTCATGTAAAGTAAAGTATTTTAATCACAACCCAAGTGAGTGTAGTAACAAATCTTAAATAACGATTAATACAATTTTACTGAGCATATTTCTAAGAAAGCTTTTTTACTTATTCTCATTAGTATGCATACCGTTAGTTCTGTTAGGTCTTTTATGTGTAGTACCAAGTAGTACTTATAAGTCAATATACATGTGTTAGTTCTTGGTACCTGTGGTTAAACGAAAAGGCCTAATAACTTTAAATGAAGAATACGTGAATATTAACTGGAATTTATGTTAATGGGTCTAAGGCAAATTCTCCAGAAACAATTCCCTTAACTTTCTTTTTAAACACAGCTGTTCGAAAAGACATTCTACAATACAATAATTTTTTATAGCTAGTTTTTCAATAATTGATTTTCAAACTCTGTAATAGTTCGGAAAATGTTAATAAGAAAAAATAGAAAAAATCGTGAGCAAAACCTGCAGATTCGCCTCTTTTGGGTTTGCTCAGGTCTGGTTTGGTTTGCTCAGGCTTTTTTTTGTTTTTTCTATTGGCATTTTCTAATTTTTTAAAATTTGATACCTAAATACTTATTACTTATTTTGAAAATTTATTAAAACAAATTTTTTTTAGTAGCGACATCGTCAGCTAAAAAGCTTGGTTTTCTCTTTCGAGCCAGAAAATACTTCTCCCCCTCCAACACGCTCTATTGGTAAATAAGACCTAACCTAGATTAGTTCTCCCACATCTGGGGAGAGGCATACCTTCGACACTTAACATCCTTGATTCTATCAAAAAGAGAGCCATTCGTCTCATCAATGAGCCAGTCCTTACGAGAAAACTCCGTTCTCTCGCTCATCGCGGTGCTATTGGGGATTTATCCCTTTTCTACTGGTACTTCAACGGATTTTGCTCTGAGGAACTAGCCGGTATTATTCCCCCTTGACTGTTCCTAACAGAACAACAAGAGACGCGTTCCGTATGCATCCCTTTACTGTCCAGCAACAAAAGTCTAGAACAACCTCCAATCCTTTAAATCCCGTGTCAATATACTACATTTCCCTTCTCTTCAGACGCCCACGGTACATTAGTACTTAGGCTTGTAGTTTACATGGGAGGTCTTAGATAAAATAAATAAATAAATAAATACTCTAACAAAGTTGGACAAAATGGAAGCAAAGAAGCTTAAATACGAGGTTTAATATAAAAGTTTTAGAAGCTTCATTTATTTTTTCAAAACAATAAACATTATCTAAAAATAGGTTAGTAAAATGAGGTATATTCAACAGAATATCATCATATCGAGAACAACAATCTGAGATTCGACATGAAATTCGAGAGGCTTGTTCCAGTTATGTGTGACTGTGTGACAAAGCTCAGGAGATCATCTGTGGATCTTTGGTGACAAAATTCGTACTGTCTGTCATGGATGATTTTGTGTGTTTTTAGATATTTTAGAATTTGCTAGTTGATCGCTTTCTCCATAAATTTCTGACAACAGAGAGAAGAGGGATAGGTCTATAATTGGATGGAAGGGACTTGGAACCTTTCGGGGGGACAGGCTACACACGAGCAGTCTTTCAGCTATCTGGAAAGATACCCTTGTGATAAGAGATCTGGAAAAGACGAGCTAACATGGGTGCAAGTTCTGGAGCGCATTTTTTTTAGAACCATTGCAGGTATGCCATTCAGACCTGAGGACTTTTTGGGGTCAAGGGATAGAAGAATTTTTTAAACTTGTTTGACCTTGACTAGTATGTCTGACAATTTGTGAGGTACAGACGTAGCGGTTGGAAGAGGGAAATTCCCGAGAGGGATTAGGGTGGAATTGGCAGGGAATTGTTTGGCAAATAGTTCAGCTTTCCCTTTAGAGGTGGAGATAATTTTGTTGTCACAGGTCAGAATATATTCAATTCATGTTGAAGAGCTGTAGGTAATTTAATTACAGTAATTGAAAAATATGCTTATACCTACTCTTGTTCTGTAATTACAGTATGACAATTACACTACTTTTATAAATATGTAATTGTAATTGGATTTTTAACTGCCACGATTATAGTAGTTTTAATTAGTAATTTTTCTCTAAAAGTGTAGGTAGTTCAACCAATTGCACTTAAACTTGTACTGGTAATTGAATTATTCTTAGTAACGCAACTTTGAAAGTAATAGAGCTGTTTTAACGGTATTCAGATGTGTTGTTGTCAGGTTTTTGCTGCATTTCTGTATGGTTTATGATTTTTTTTAAATCTAAATAATCTGTAATATCTCCACTTTATGATGATTATTCAATAGTTAAAATTGCTTAAAACCTTTTCCTTAGTAAAACAGAGGAAGTCTAATAAAATTAACGATCAAAAAATATCATTGGGCGCCAAAATAACTTTTACGGAAAATTAATTCTAGCCTAATATGCCAATCAGAATTCTTTATGGGCTATATTATCTTATTAATGTTACTAACAGATTCATTACGTAAATAGGAACGAAATCTAAACTAGTACCAATGAGTACTATTTTTAGAAAGCATTGAATATACCGATACCTGTTATTATTTGTGAAACTCATTTCCTTAATTACAAATTTAATGGTCTTGTGATTATAAGAATAAGGAGACGGTTGGGCAAGAAAAGTAAATAATTAAAATTTCAACGGTCAGATTCACTATTGTTAAGACAGGTTTAATTTGACAATCGAGGATTTAAATTGGCAAGGACAAGTTTGATTTGAACTATGAATTTATTTCTGAGTTTTTACCAAATTTATAAAAAAAAGGGCGCTTCAAGTATTCATTTTACAAAATAATAAAACTAAGTTCACTTGAACAATAACCTTAAGAGAGTTGTTTTAAAACAGAGATACATTAAAAGTAATATAGGCCAATCAATAGAGCGATTTGTCGTGACATTAATCCTATTAGAAACCCGTTTGTGCCATCATCTAAAAGACGATCCGTAGATGATTCCTGTTATATTTCCAACTCTGAAATTTTTTCCATTAATTTGTTATAAACATTTTTAAGCAAAAAAACACGATTTTTTAGTTGTATTGCTTATAAAATGGAAAATAATGAAGCAATCTTAATGATGTAAATGGTCGATTTGTAGAGAATAGAAATACGAACAAAATAAGGGGTCGAAAGTCTCGATCGGATACGTAGCAACGGAGAAAATCCGGAAAAACCATAAAATTAAGAGTTTTCTTAAATTCATAAATCGGCCATTTTTAAACGTAGAGGGCCCAAACTTTGAAAAAAGGTAGTAATTTATAGCCACTTTATGTGTGCAAAACCCCGACGCTGTCCGACTATTAGTTTTGCCACAATCGTCATTTTAATTTTTCAAATACCTACACTATTTTGCAACAGGTCTGGATGCTCTATGGATCGTCCGATTTTAATTATTGAAACGCATTTGAAAAGTACAAGTTTAATTGAACAAAATGTATATTTTAATTTTTCCATAAAATGCAACGAAACCGGTTGAAAATGCACGTAAAAATGCTTGAAAATGGCCGAGCGCGCGAATATTGGCTCCCCTTCGCTCGGCTGCCCTCCGCTACTCGACCGCTTTCGCGCGCTCGGCCATTTTCACGCATCTTTACGTGCATTTTCAACCGGTTTCGTAGCATTTTATGGAAAAATTAAAATATACATTTTGTTCAATTAAACTTTTACTTGTCAAATCCGTTTCAATAATTAAAATCGGACGATCCATAGAGCATCCAAACCTGTTGCAAAATAGTGTATTGAAAAATTAAAATGACGATAGTGGCAAAACTAATCGTCGGACACCATCGGGGTTTTTCACACATAAAGTAGCCATAAATTACTACTTTTTCCCAAAGTTTGAGCCCTCTACGTTTAAAAATAGCTGATTGATGATTTTTTAAAAAAATCTCTTAAGTTCCCGGTTTTCTCAGTTGCTACTTATCCGATCGGAACGTTCGACCTCTCATTTTGTTCGTATATTTATTCTCTACAAATCGTCCATTACACTATTAAGATTGCTTCACTACTTTTCATTTTATAAGCAAAAAACTAAAAAATCGCTTTTTTTTTGCTTAAAAATGTTTATAACAAATTAAAGGAAAAAATTTCAGAGTTGGAAATATAACAGAAATCATCTATGGATCGTTTTTCAGATGATGGCACAGGCGGTTTTCTAATAGGATTAATGTCAAAAAATCGCTAATATTTGCTCTGTTGGTTGGCCTGATACTGTATGTCGTTAAACATCATGGATTTATTAGGACTGGATACGGGATGATTTCACATTCTTTGAAGCCAAAACAAACCATTCTAAACGACACTGTAAACACAATTTGTAAACATTGGCCACATCTTATTTTACCTTGTATTTTTGTACAAAAAATACGTTAGAAGCATCACAAGATTTACTAAAAGTAATAAAAGCCCTAAAATATTTTATTTTTCTGCTAAATAATAATAAATTTAAGTTAAAAAGGTTTTATTATTTATAGGTTAAGTTATTTCTAAAGGTGTTTATTTAAAGTCGCTCCGAGTCATTTATAAATCTATATAAATCTATACGTCCCACTTTTTCTTTTCTAGTTCATTAGACAAAGACGTACGTGTAACCGAGTGTTCAGACCGAGGTTCAGCCGTTTTCCTAAACAACCATAACAGACAGCAACACTTCTGAGCTCCAACACTCCAATGCTATTTTATCTCTTTCTACTACCATTCTTGATTCAATTACGTAGTAATTCGTTCGTAGTCTTTTCTATGTTCGTAGTTCGTAAACTGCTCCCCCAAGGGAATAACAAAAACAAAAACAAATAACAAAATATAAGGCTTCACGTTCGATACGCTCACAGTATACGGACATCGAATCCTTATTATAATAAAGCCATGTTAAACATAGACTAAATCAACAATAATGAAATTTAATTATGGCACTGCCTTTTAAATCGTCGGTGAAAAGTGTTAACCTGCTAACTCCACTTATAGGTCAAAATGGGTTTTTGGCATTATTAAAAAGAGGAAAAGCCATTCTACTAGTAAGAAAAACGCTTTCTCCTTTTAAATTATAAATAAATGGATATTTTGTGTCAATAAAATTCATGCCATCTCCACGAAATTCGAATTTACAAAATAAAATTATTTAAAAAATGACTTTTTTGATTTTTCAATAAGTGTGTTTATTGCTTACTAATAATATAACGCAAATTTACATTTATAACAAGTATAATAATTTATTTAGGCGGTTTTAATGCTCTTCTGTAAAATTGGTTAAAATGGAGATAGTATGTTAACACTTTTCACCGACGAAATGTTATATATACACCTTTTAATACCTACAACGTTGACTCATACGTTTCGATAAAAAATGTTACCCGCTTAATGGCTTTACTAAATTTAATGTTACTATTGTTCTATTACTTACGTGCGTGCACAGTCAATAAATCCATAAAATAATTATTACCTTTTGTGCAAAATTACCAGGATTAGTAGTTTAAATTTTATTTAAGCTTGCGGTTTAAGTTTAAAATTCGACTACACCTCAACCTCTAAACATCTGCAGAAAATGAAATACACATAATGTGTGATTTTAAGCATGTCAGCTTAAAATCTACTAATAATAAAGATATTTTAAATACTTCCGTATTTTGTGGCAAAAAATGGAAGAATAAAATATCTTTTTCTACAACTGTTCTGAAAATACCTAAGAAGTACCCTACTATTCTAACTGCAAGCACTAAGCAAACTGAAAATCAATAATTTCAAACAACATGCGAAAACGTTTACAGACGCTGTTCAAAACCGTTTATGTATGCTGCAAGGAACAATTATTAGTATGCAACCAATCATTCGCCAGACCTATCTTCCATACAGTCGCGAACAAAAGTTTCGAAATCTAGTAGGCGGCAGTTTTGGCAGCAATCATAATTTGAAAGCTGTCTCCTAGCAACCAATTTCATTTGTTTAATTATTATTGACGACGTTATTTCAACTGCCACCCAGAGAATTTAACTATACGTGGTGTGTCAGTAAGGTGTCTGGCTTCGATAGCGGTTAAACTATTAAAGATAGAAAAAAAATTATACAAAAGTTAAATGTATAACCTAAAAATATTTTACAATCTATCTGGTGGTCGTTGAAAGTAATACTGAATAAAATTTTTGATTTTTAAATGAGACACCCGATATAATTTTCCAGAATTTGATTCAGTAGAACAAGAGCTTCATAACCATATTTATTCTTTGAGCTGAAATGCAGCGTTGCCAAGTAATTAATTTTTTTCTGAAATTTTGGTAATTTTTAAGGGTACGATTTAAATATTATAGCAACCTGTGGATACAACCTAAACAAATACAATTTACATTGTGGGTACCTTAAGGTCGGTAATATCGGTCTGTACTAATGCTTTTTACTATCTTGAGCGTTCAATATAACTTGGACAACTCAGCGATTTTAAATATGCTTTAAATCAATTTTTTAAATGGGACACATTTATTTTTTTAGGTATATGGATTTATCTTTCGAATACCTTCCTTTTTTGGTAAATATGTCCAATACCTAAATCTTATAATTTCCGAAATACTTGAACTAATTTTATATCTACGAACTTTTTTGCCTATCCTCGTATCAGTTGCGGATCTACGGGACGGCTTCAGGGGCTCAAGCCTCCCCCCCATTGACCAGCCTACAACAACATAATAACGTCGTAATGGCCCCCTGACTTCAGTCAACCTCAGCACCAGTATTGTATCAATAAATAGATAATTTGTTCCATAATTAATTACTAGGATTTTTTTTAAACCTTAAGTTTTAAAACTTCTTTGTGAATTTGGGGTTAAATGTTTAAGTTTTAGCAACGTTTTATGTCTAGCCCCCCCCCCCCCTCCTAAATGCTGGATCCGCCCCTGCCTCGTATATGTCTTTTTTGTGTGTCCCCGTTAGAAACTCTTTTTGTTTTTTTATGGCTTAGTGCAACAATATTAAAATAACCAAAAAGGTAGTAATGGCAGCTGAATACTGCTTTTACAAGAAAGTCAACACAATAACATAGCTGTACCAATACCCGTTTTTAAATAAGAGCCACGAAAGGAAATTCCAAAATAAATAATTCTCATTAAGGCTAGTGGATTCTTAAACCGCTGTCCTCTAGTAAATAGAACCGCTTTATGAAATTGTCTAATTTTTGTTCCATTACCGCCATATGAGTAACGGTACCAAAGTGTGTGCATTGACCTGATAACAGTACACAAACAGTAACACAAATTGCCTATTACCAATTCCAATAATATCAAATATACAGATCGCTTCATATAACAATTGGTATAATAGTATAGTTGATTTCACAAGAATATTCGATTAATGTGCTGTTCTATTATTGTAACACATGATGAGAAAGTTTCCATTTTTTATGATATTTTCAATAATAATTTTTAAAATTCCGAAACTATCAATAAACAATTTGAAATATCTTTAAAAACAACCGAGTTTTTCTCGTCTTTGATGCAAGTGACGTCACGCAACAAGTATGAACACAACGCACTTATAGCAATAGGTATAGTGAGGGACCGTCGCAGATATATTGGAGAATTAAGAAACCATAGAAACGTCAAAAAAGCCATTGCCTGAGTGATCCTCTCCTTGGTTATTTTACACCTCCATGGGAAATAAAATAAATAATATACTTAGTAACACAATCAATATTGGCGACTCAAACTTAGGAAGCCAGCTGCAATCAGCTGATTTTTAACGGAGAAGAACGGCTCACTAGACGACAATATTGACAAAGATGCAAAATAACACGATAATGAAGACAAATACGAAACGAAAACATTCCATGTCATAGTAGTTAGTAGATGGCGTCAGGTTCTTAATTAAGTCACCAATAGAGCTCCTAAATATTGAATATACAGCGTGTCTTCGGAATTTCCTACCATATGGAAAAAAATTTTATTTTACGAACAAAAGTGCCACTTTTTAGAAAGTTCTACATAATGAGAAAATAGCATTGCATTTCAAAAATTTGACCTAGGGCATATAGGGTGGCTTAAAAATGGGTCGAAATAAATCGATCAGTATTTAATGCATTATGTACAGGGTTTTCTCTTATATTTTGAACGGGGTCCACAGTCCTTATTTTTAGAGATATGGAAAAATGTTTAATACAAAAATTTTAGGGTTTTATCTAAATCATCAGAATTTTCTAAAAAAATAAACAAATGATAATCAGAATGTCAAAAAGTCGCTATGAACTTTAATTTTTTAAATAGAACACCCTGTATATTTTCAGCCATTTAGAAAGATATCTTTTTTTCTGATTTCAAAAATATATAGTTTGTTGATGTTTCTTCAAGCAGTTTTTAAAATATTTAGATTTAAATGTTTAAAAATGTTCAATTGCGATCACTGAACAAGTGATTCCAAAGCCACCTATGCTTGAGCGGCTATGACTTAAAATTGAGCATTTTTAAATATTTAAATCTAAATATTTTAAAAACTGCTTAAATAAACATAAACAAACTATATATTTTTGAAATCAGAAAAAAAATCGTTCCAAATGGTTCAAAATATACAGGGTGTTCTATTTAAAAATTAAAGTTGATAGCGATTTTTTGACATTCTGATTATCATTTGTGGGACTGTGGACCCTGTTCAAAATATAAGAGAAAACCCGGTACATTAAAATATTATGAAAAATTAGTAAAATATTGCAAAAGGATCAGTATATTTATATCTGGTCTGTTCAAAGAGATTTTTCGATTGATAAAATAACAATTTTGTCAGTATTTCTATTTCACTGTTTTTATTA
The DNA here is from genome assembly GCA_963971165.1 of Philopedon plagiatum. Taxonomy (NCBI): domain Eukaryota; kingdom Metazoa; phylum Arthropoda; class Insecta; order Coleoptera; family Curculionidae; genus Philopedon; species Philopedon plagiatum. The sequence goes on from OZ020194.1 coordinate 4,909,380, forward strand.
CAGCGCGGTAAGTAAAATTTAATGAATGGCCAGTACGCAGTAGCCGGTAAAAATCTTCAGAAATACAGTATTAAAGGCATTAAGTGTGCTTTATTGTAACCGCGCTACACCTAATATTTTTAGGACGAGTAATAGTAAGTACGCGACTATACTCGGATTGCCGAACAGGTGCAAACCACGTTATCACCTCCTAGAAAATGATATTTGCCCTACCATTATCTATGAAATCCCTCTCGTCTAACCCTTCATCCCCTGATGCGCGTCGATCATGCAGTTTTACTGCTCCATCTGTTCAGTGGTTTAACTTTAGAAGTTGACAATAAATTTAGTTCTTTCGAATGCTGAGAATGGGCGGTCTTGCGGCTTGGTTTTACTGATCATTTATTAATTTTACTGCCAATTTATTATGTTTACCAACCATTCACTAATATTATTGACAATATATTTATTAACTGCTTGTTTATTAATTTTACTGACCATTTGTTAATTTTGCTATTTGTTTATTAATTTTACCGTTCATTTATTAATATTACAAACAATTAGTTTCTATTACTGCTTGTTTATTACTTTTGCCCAAGATTTATTAATATTACTGCCTGTTTATTACTTTTACCTACGATTTATTAATATTACTCACAATTTATAATTTTTACTGCTTGTTTGTTAATTTTATCGACCATTTATTTATTTTACTGACCATATATTAAAAAACTGACCGACTGAAATATAATAATAGGTACTGCAAAAGTTTACTGACTATAAATTTAAAATACTATAAAAATGTAATAGTCCTATCCATGTGGTGAAGCTAAAAAGACGTAAAATCCTTATTTAAAGATAAACTGCCAGTGTAAATGTACTAGAGTTAACTTTTTGTATGTTAGTAAATTAGGTTTGGAACATAGGAGGTCAAAAAAATAAAATTATTTTTTTATTATCGCCTTTGCAGAAAAAGTATATCTTCATAAAAAGTTCTACATTGTGAAAAAAGACCATGGTTATTTCAAAATTTTATCTAAGGCACACAGGATCAAAACATTTAAGACAAAATGAAAGAATTAAGAAATTATTTCACCCTGTATCTTGGATGCACCTACGCATTTCTAGACCAATCTTCATAAAACCTTTTTTTCACAGTTTTCGACGAGAAATCATCTTCTAAAATATGAGCAATATCTCACCAATAGGCTTATATTACACAAAATAATTCGAAATCCTCAGAAGCAGTTCTAAGAAAACATAACCAAATTTCATTTCAGTCAGATCAGTAGTTGTTAAGATAAAAAGAAGGCGCTATTAAAAGTAGGACGCACTGTATGTAGGTGCCAGACAAAGTCTAACATTAACTTTTTTATTTTAAAATAAATATTTGCATGTTTGTCTTTAGTCATTCGTGCTATTCCAGTTATAACTTACAATAGCATAATAATAATGTTGTTAGCTTATTAATTTACGCAAAAATAATATGTTTAATTAACGTTTTTTTTTTGTAAATATGTACACAACGTCAAGTTCTCATGAAATGTATTTCTGTTGAATGAGTAAATATCTGTGGTGTTGGTAGATATACAGATTTGCCCGGTTTTGTTTCGTACATTGGCAGAAATATAGGTCGTGTTACCGTTACAGGACTAAGATATGCACAAGTTGGCTATATAGAGTACGAGTTGGCTATTAGGAGTACATATAAAAAAAACGGCAACAGCCTTTTGTAAAGCATACAGCGAAATGTATTGAGAGATCAATGGTGACCATTTTGAGCAATTGATATCAAGATGACATCATTTTTACTTCTAATAATTTTGTTAAAGCATTTTCAACTTTTAAGTGTTAGTAAACCATTCATTAAAATAAAACTAGTATTCCCGCATGAATAAGTGCTTTTATTACAAAATCTTTAGAATCTCCTATAATATCAACTTCTGAATAAAGTAAATTTAGCTAAATCATAATAATTTGACGTCAGAAATTTACTGTTGCATAGGAATAGGAAATTTAGGATAGGAAATTTCAAATGAGATTATCTCGAAAACGGTTAATCCTAGGAACTTCAATGAAGTATACCTTTTTGACGTAAAAAAAGTAGGCCAGTCGATGTTTTTAATAGTCAGATCGATATACTGAGCTTAAAAAAAGATGTCATTTAAAAGAAGAGCGGTATGCCGTTGGTGGCGCCCTCTTGTAGTGACATCAAAAGTATGGAAGAATTTGAATTTCTCTATTTCGCTATGTCGCTTTATTGAGAAATTATTGAAAATGCACTCTATCTTGGTTACTATGAACTTTGGAATTAGGCAAGTTTGAATAAATCGCATAATTTTGATATAAGGAATCTACTGTTGCTCTGTGTCCCATTACTTTTGGACCACTCTGTATACAATCTTTCTCTTGAAACCGAAGGAAGCAGATTTCCGGATATTTTACAGTTTTTTTTGGAGGAGTAGATCCGAGATAATCTTCGTCGAGATTTTCACAGATCATTTTTATTATTATTTTATTAAATTTCACTTTTTTTCTATATAGTTAAACCTTGTCGATTCTCTGGATGACAGTTGAAAGAACGCTGTAAACTGCCGCCTACTAGATTTCCAAGCTCTTGTTCAAGATAGTATGGATGATAATATGTCTGGCGTATGGTTGGTTGAATAATAATTGTCCCTTGCCGTGTGTGTAAACGTTTTTGCGTGTGTTTGAAATTATTAATTTTCAGTTTTAGTTAGTAAATAGTAAACAGTTTGTTTTTAGGCATTTTCAGAACAGTTGTAGAAAAAGTAAATTTTCGTTCGACTAAACTTCCCAAAACTTTTACTAACTACTTTCTTTTTGTTTTTCAAGCTAATGAGATTTTTTCAATTTCTTTATCTAAATAGGATGGATTACCGGTTTTAATTAAGTTTGAAATTCGAAACATCCGTTAAATTTATACATATGTATATCCAATACCAAGTAAATGTTTGACTTCCGTTCGATAATAAACCATAGAGAAGGAACTTTCTTATCTTTATGGGGCGAACCTAACCTATGGCACTTAATTTTGTGTTAAATTACTTTTTAGCTTTTTACTAAAAGAGCTGTATAATAAAATACAGTCGGGTCCGCTTATATCGAGCAGAACTTATAACGCGAGCGTCCAGTTGAACGAGTCAGCTTCAGCGGTATGGAAAATCGTTCAGTAAACTTAATACAATATGAGCTCGGATACAACGAGCTCGGATATAACGAGCACCTCTTTTAGTACGAGCAAATTTTCTCTGCGAAACTGCTGCATTGCTTTGCGTAAACTAAAAAACACGCTTTTATGAGTAGCGCACTAAAAAGTTAAAAATAATTGGTGTCCTTTTAAAGCTGTGCAAGTTAACAAAAAACCGGGGCATGCATGTGTGCGGAGTAAAAGAAGGCGCAGTTTGTTAGTTGCTTTACTTTCCGCACGATGCGCGCACTGCATACCCCGGTTTTCTGTTAACTATAAAAGGAAAATAATTATTATAAACTTTTTAGTGCGCTACTCATAAAAGCGTGTTTTTTAGTTTTTTAAACTATAATTTATTAAATACAGTTTAAAAACACCTACATATGTATCGACCATGTATGTTTGTCGTTACCTGTAAGTTTTTAAAATAATACACTTTAGTAATCGATGCAGTTATGTATATACTTGCATTATTCGGTGACTACAACTGCCACTAGCAGCCAGCAAAAGATATATACAGGGTCTCCAAAAAGTTTTAGTATGAGCAAATATCTTTGCTATAAGTAAAGACAGATACACCAAATTTTGGGTGTATTTTATTGGTTAATAAGTCTACTTTTTCATGTAATTTAACTTTTTCTTGAGAGATGACGTTAGGGAGATGAGGTGAACATTTTTAAATGCAATCTTAGGGGCCGTGTGGGGTACCTCATTGTAAAGGTCTTTAAAAAAGAAACATTTTGTCGCAAACTCGAGGTCCGTAGGTATCTTAAATCGTTTTGAAATAGCAAACCTAAAAAATTAAAAATCGTGAATATAAAATTAAAAATGTATGTACCTGTATTTTTTTACTTTAAATTTAAAAGTTGTTCCAAATGACCACTATAAACTTCTTAGCAGTACTAAAGTCGATTTTGGAACTCTGTCAAGAAGTAACGCATGCCATTCTCGAAAATTTGAGAAGTGGATATATGTTTTCTTTTTTGATATTGATATCGATAGTTGTTAATTTCTTAATGTCTTTATTGTTATTATTGAAAAATGTAGCATTTGTTTTGTTACCCCGCCATTTATTAAAAAAAATAACAATTTATTCTGCAAAATTTAGAAAAAAATAAATACCTAATAATAAAAGTTTTACATCAATATTTTACCACTTTTTTCAACAGAGCGATAGAGTTTTGATAAAAAAAAGTATGTTAAAAAAAGGCCATTGAAATTTATAAATAAATAAAGGCATTATGATTTTCGCCGATCTTTCCTATAAGCGACCCCACTGTGCGCCACCGTCACAAAATGTCACGAAATTGAGGCAATTGAGCTCGGACTGGATAATCAATAGACGGAATTGAAAAGCTCTTTCAGACCGTATAGACTTTTCCTTAACAGTATTTTATATACAGGGTGTACCACGATGAAGACTACCAGCCAAAACTGTTTTTTCGATAGGAGCGTAAAAATATAACCTATAGCTATTTTCATCCTGTATGTTCAAATGAGAAAATTCGCAAAAGTTCTAAGACATTCTCTTTTGTTTCAGATGGCGAGGAAGTGTATACAAATTGGTCTGGAGAGAGTTAGTAGCCTATTTATGTGTATATTATTCAATAAATTTACTATATCGATATGGATTAAATGAACAGCAACAAAGGTCAGTATTTTTATAAATAGGATTTTGGTAAATAACCTGGAATATAAATATAATATAGTAATAAATATAAATATCGTGATCATGGCAAACGATATTACCAATAGCTGTTTATCATACTTGTAGCCCAGAATACCTCTGGGCTTGTAGTCTATTTTTTCTTAAAGATAAGTGAAATTCTAAACTAAATAAAGGGTGTCCCAATAGATACTTTGAGAAATTAAATTTGGCGCCATTTTTTAAGAACTTAACCTCGAAATTTTATATTTTGCATGTGCCTTCTAGATTGGATTTTCTTGTGAGGTACACATGCTATCTACCGATCGTTCAAAAGTCAAATATATATATATATATATATATATATATATATATATATATATATATATATATATATATATATATATATAAACAACTGATGCCTTGAAATTTCTTATAAAAGTTGGCTGTGTAAACATGAAAACGCATCAATTTTATATTGTCAAACTTGCCGCGTGTAAATCTAATTTACTTTTTTTCAAAAATTCAAGGCTCGTTACTTTATACTCGTGTATTAATAGCCATCATTACATAATCGTTGCATAATATACTATTTTTTCCTGTACATAATATGTTTTTCAGGGTATTCGAAAGATTACGGATATACTTTGGCCAACAAAGTGAGACGATACCAATGTCCTTCGTGTTAGGATTTTACGTATCTCTCGTGGTCAAAAGGTGGTGGGAGCAGTACCGGCTCCTTCCATGGCCAGACACTCTGGCGCTTTTTCTCAATGCCGGGATTCCTGGTGCGGTAAGTACGTATTGCATTTTGTATCTTTTATTTTATATATCTTTATTTCGCCAAGTAGGGAAAATCATCTGACCTAAGTATAGTATAGTATGTCAATACTAGGACCGAGAAAGTGGTCTATTTTGATGTGGACATCTACAGTTATTATCTCTATATATAAAGGAACAAACTGACTGATTGACTGATGGAATCAACGCAGAGCTCACACCTCTGAGTCTAGAAACTTGAAATTTTTGGTTTCTTATATAACATAGGAATGCATTTAGGGAGAGTTTTTCAAAATTCCACCCCTAAGGGAGTGAAACAGGAGTTCAAACTTTTTATGGAGAAAAAATATTAGATGGCCCTATATCTCGAAACTTCATAGAATGTTTAAACACGTGTTTTACAATTTTTAATGAATCAACCCCAAAGTAGTTGGAATGGGGGTTCTAAGTTTGTAATCGAGTAAAATTGTTACACCGCGGACGAAGTCGCGGGCGCAAGCTAGTATTTTTATAAAACGAGGTCAAAAATGATTATTTTTCGATACTTGTATTGAGTTGTATTCATTAGTTACTTACATAATATACAGTATTCGCTATGTGACTTACAGTATTCGTTCACTCGACAGTGAATTATGGAATGGGAGGCAGTTTTCATTCTTCTTTTTGCTGTTGCGGATCAGGCCCTAACCTTATAGTATCTGACATGGGTAATCGTTACTTTCGGATCTGCTGAGTAATGAGTACTGTAGTAACGATTTACTTTTTGGACACCTCTGTTTAAAGCCTTTCTTTAGCTTACCTTTACAAACGAAGTTTGGTAGGGATAGCAGTACTGCTGGTTAAAAAAAAATCGATCTATAGCACCTATATTTTTCGAAATTCCTTTTTTGAAAATTAAAATCTGGATTCTTGTAGTTTAGAAAATAGTAATAAAAAATAGAAATATCCTGAATAAGTACGTTATTCCCTATCGTATTTTCGAAAAAGTATATTTTAGAAAATGCGTCACTTAAAAAAATGTATATTCAGAAAAGCGTTTTATGAAATAATCGCCTTTTTTTTTCAAAAGAATGTAAAAGTGGACCTACTTATTATTAAGTAGGTCCACCGACTTAATTATGTCCAAAAAAAACTTTTAAAACCCGAAAAAAATGCTTAATCTGGAAACTCCGATGGAAGGGGCTTCTTCTTTAGGTAGAATAATAAGATAAATAATAAATTCTCAAGATTTCAAAAGAAAAAAAATCGGTCAAGTGCACAATTAGTGTTCCGTGCCATCAGCCCCCCACTTAACCTAAGCGAACTTCGGCGGCCCGAACTCCGCCCATCTGCCGCGTTACCCGCCGACGCCGTATCACATCGCGTATGCGCGGAGCTGAGTGGGGGGAGCGTTGTTGCTATATCGTGAGATTTATTTGTTGTCGAAAACCTTTTTCTCTTAAACCAATTGTTCAGCAGTTACAAGGAAATAACAATTGATCGCGCTAGAATTTTCCAATCCTGACTTTTACCTCAATCTATATCTAATTCTCAATGTTTCTGATTTTTTCAGATTATTCTGAGCGATCCTTTTGGTGATGATGGTGGGGGACAGCAATTTTTAAGCTGCAATTTTTTCCCGAAAAATGTTTAAAAAATGCATAAAAAATCACATCATATATATTATATTGTTGAATTCGCGCTTCAATAAGCTTTTATTTGACACCCTATACGATGTCCTTGAAATGTTTTTTCCATTTCCCAATTTACCCCCTAAAATGAACCCCCAGGCTTAAAATTCAACTTTTTATACTTCACGTCTATAATCGGGCAACCACAATTTATCACTGTGATAATTTTCAAATTTTTACGCCGAGTAGTTTCAGAGAAAATCGCCTGTGACAGACAGACGGACGGACACCGAAGTGTTTCCATAATTATTCCGTTTTGCTAATTTTAGCACGGACACGGAACACTAAAAATGTCTGCCATGGTTCACTGATTTTTTGCAGCGCACAGAGAAAGTTACGTATGTACAGATGTATGTATATTAATACATGTATTTATAAATATAGGTAACTTATAAATATTAAGCGATAATTTCTAGTAGCTAAAATTAAGGTCAGGTTTCTAGCAAGAGATCAAAAAGGTGATAAAATTCTTTTCTACGAACGCCTTAAAGCTGGTGTACTCCGTAATGTCAACACAAAGTCAACTTTTACAGGGTGACCAAAAAGTCTTAGTATGGGCAAATATCTTTGCTATTAGTAAAGAGACAGTCACCAAACTTTAGGTGTATCTAATTCGTTAATAAATCTACTTTTCTATGCAATTTAACTTTTTCAACCCCCTCCCCCTGAGGGATAACACTAGGGTGTTGAGGCCAAAAATTTTAAATGCAACCCTATGCCGTGTGGTACTTCATTTTAAAGGTCTTCAAAAAAGAAACATTTTACCCTCGAGGTATTTATCTTAGTTTGTTTTTAAATGGCAAGCCTATTAAAATTAAAAATCGTGAAACAAAATTAAAAATATAAGAAGTAGGTACCTTCATTTCTCTTATTACTTTAAAAGTTGTTCAAAATAACCATGAACTTCTTGGCAGTAATAAAATAGATTTTGGAACTCTGCCAAGAAATAACACCTGCCATTCTCGAAAATGTGAGAAATAAGTTCCAAAATCGACTTTATTACTGCCAAGAAGCTCATGGTAGCTATTTTGAACAACTTTTAAAGTAATGAGAAAAATAAACGTATTTAAAAAAATTGGTAGGTTTTTTAATATTTAAAGGCTTGTCATTTAAAAACGAATTAAGATATTGACCTCGTACCAAAATATGATACAATGCTATTGGTACAAAATATTTCTTAACTCCAACCCTGATTTTTATATCATGAGTCCCTGAAGTCCGGGCTATAATGATAAGTTTGTAAAGGTAACCCCTGTCCCAGAAAATGTGTCATATACCTAATTAAAGAGAAAACACTTACAGCCCATTTTCTTAAAAAAGCAATGTGAACTTCCACGTAAAATTTTTATTCAAATTACACCCAAAACGACCATTATAGCAGTGGGTTGGTCATCGAGGTTATGTTATCAAAGTGACCTTTCTAAATACTTTCTAAGCCGAGATTTTTTATTTTATGATAAAGTACATTTTTAATTCGCTTAAAAACGTTTTCTTAAATATATATCCGTTCCGCAGAAATGTTGTTTTAAACGATACGTACCTTGGAAAAGAAAAGGAAAAGCAAAACGCTCTATGTCTTTTTGACCATTCTACACTATAATGTAGAAAAAATATTAAGCCCCTACAAGATTTTGTTTAGCCCCCCTGAAAAGCAGTGCTGGATATGACCCTAAGTAGGTACCTACCATAAATATAATTACCAAAATTTCCGTAGAGTATTCATGATAGCACTCATAATCACAATTCAACCCCTTTAACACAAAATAACTTGTCTTTGTTCTTTATCTAAATCTAAATCAAGCCAGCAGAATCCGGGAATCCATAAATTGCTGTTGACCTATCTTAAACCAATTTATGCTAAATTAATGACTAGGAAGGAATAAAACCAAGTATTAAAAGCAGTTATGTAATTTTATTTTTGTCGCTGACTGTACTTTAAACCAAAGCCGCTTAATATTGCCATTTATGTTATCCGAGTGCTATCTCACTTCCTCGTTAGCGCAAATATGAAATTTTTAGAGGCAAAGCTATATTTGACAAGCTGTACATGAAGGGAATCCCTAACTGCGGTCATTGCGAAACGCGTTTTAAGGCCCAGGCCACGACGTTGACGAGAGATAAATTTGTAGCGTTTACGCAGCAAAGTTTTTACGTTTACGTACGATTTTAGATACATTTTAAGAAATTAAATCTATATTTTTCTAAAATTATGGTAGCATTAATGTTAAAAATTAAACATTATTTATGTATAGAAATTTAGTTTTTATCTTCAAATAGTTTACGGAAGCGGTGCTTCCACCGCTTCTATGGACCGCACGCACGCCCCTGTATCAAGTGGATAGTTTTCTGGGAAACCCTGTATACATGTTTATCTTTGCTTCATTACCTTATAACCTTAAATAATATAAATAATTGTCAACTAGACTTTTAGATTTACCAATTAATATAATTGCATCATAAATTATTAAGTAGATTTTGAACTGCTGTACTTTTTTTCGGGAATGAAACCAGATCAGATACGAGTATGTGTTTGAAATGAACAAGCCAATATCAAAATTATGTAAGTGTTTTAGAAGCGATTGCGATCTTTTTACAATGGTTGCATTTTGTATGCCCGTCACGAATGATGTGCGATTTTGAAACAACAACCTCAACCAAATGAGGGTATTGGACTGATTTCTGATCGGCAACAATAACCTTATTACGGCGTTATTGACTATTTACGTCATACCTAACATGTGATTAATTGGATATAAATTACTCCGTTAAAGGAAAATTACATACCTTTTCTATTCGTGTTAAAATAATTTTATTACATGAGTACAGTTTATTTCTATTTATGAAAGAATATCAAAATCAAAATAATATGGCAAATTAGTTGGAAACATTTTTTTGTGTATATTAATATTTATTATGCAGGCCACATTTCTATGTCAAATATTTGACAAGAACAGCAAGGACTGCAGGGTTATACAACACCGCCAGTCTTTGTAATATCTGAAAGTTCCTCCGTCCCTAATTATTGTTATATATTAAATACATGAGACAACTAATACAGGCCCGGATCTACGGGGGGAGGGGGGCAAAAGGGGGCACTTGCCCCGGGCGACAAGCGCGGGGGGTGGCAAGTCCACTGGCACCAATAAAAAAATATGGTATGTACAGTTAACGTTAATATTTATTTCTGTACCTAGTCCTGCCATAAGTTCTAACCCTAATTGCGCTCACAAAATAACGAAATAAAAACTTAGTTCTATCAAAGAGTCTTTGGTTCTATATTACTAGTTATTTAATACATAAGGCATGTAAGAATACAAAAAACAAAAACCTACTCATAAAGTTCTCCCTTTGCCTTCCCACATTTTCTCAAACGATCTGGCTACATATCGATCGCGGTACGCACTACATTCAGTGGTATGTGGTATCGATCCTGCTGCTTTGATCATATCTGGTGATAACCTCTTTGAACTTTAGGGATATTCTCAGCTGCTTCTTGGGAGCTGTGTGCGTATATCCTGTCATTTTGACGATTATATTTTTTTCAATAGCAAAATTCTTTTCGTCTGAAAAAAGAATTTGGCGATGTCCACCATTGGCGTACCTCTTCAACAGGCGTTGTAATCTGGACGCCCTTATGCCTCGTAGAGCTTCTGTAAGTCTTTGTTTTGTCCTTCTTCGGTAAGCACCAAGTCTTAAGCCTTCTGTTATTATGCGAAACATGGTCCAGGAATCTTCATTGCTCTGGACAACATTTTTTGTTTCTTGAGCGGATTACGGCGTATCCTTGATTCGACAGCTTTAATTGCAGCTGGTGTCTTAGAACTACGTGGACGACCGCTCCTTGGCCTATCATCGGTGGAAGACAGTTCATCACAAAATTTCTTTTTACATCTTTAACGCCATAATAAAAATAAATAAATAGTTACTTATAAACAAGCTTAATTTAACAAAACCTATTAGCAACGATTTCTAACAAACAATGAAAATGAACGAATGGTGCAGTCAAAGTAAAGCAACATTCTAAATATTTTTGTGAAATCATAATTTATTGTAAAATACTGGACTGAATAATTTTGATAAAGTTTACTTTATTATCACTATCAGTATCTTTTCTCACTCTGTATGAGGTAGATTCCTGGTTAATCATCTCCAGAACTTTTAGTTCTGAGTTTCTTTAACTGTTAAACTTGCTTTCTTTAAATTTAACCTTCTTTTCTTTAAACCATCTTGGCTTTTATCTTTCGTGAGCAAACTGATATAATCGTTATCACTTTTACCATTCCTTTTTCTGCATCTTCTTAAATATTTCTACAACCTTGGTGTCCTTATTTTCTTATTTAAAACTATGGCTCTTTTTGTTGCTTCACACATCCCTCTTAACATCCTTATTCATGACACGTCTAAAAACATCCCTTTTTTATTGGCCATGTTTTCGCTTGATACATCACATCAGGTCGGACCACTGTTTTATAGACTGCTCTTCTCACACTGTTTCTGTGGTCACAGACTGAGACTTTTTTCCAATTCTTCCATCTTGCTAACAAGGTCTTACTGTGTTTAATTCTATACGAGTTAATCATTCTAATTTGTATAGAATTAAAGCTGTGAGGAGTGGTTGATAGAAAGCAATGGCTCATTTGATGGAAATTTGTTTTACCCAGCTACAGTTCCTCGAAAATAACTTTGCCTTATAACGAAAGAGGAAATGAAGCAAATGAATGAAAATTGAAAATTTCTCATTACTACCTTGACAATTTGCATCTAGAATCCAACAATTATGACTAGTCCAAGGATAATTTAAATCTATTTAGTAGATCTATCAACACTGTTAGTATGGACGGTAGATCACCGAAACAACGTCATATTGAAAAACATACCCAGAGGATTAATTTCAAGTACGCTGAAACTACAATTAAACGTGGTCGAGGAAACCTTTTCGACTTTCGAGCTTCTGCATTTCGTGATATGACGTGGATTTCTTACACTTTATTATTAAAACTATGCAATACATTTTACATACTCGTATTACCCTATGCAAAGTGGAATATTCTATTGAGTTTAATTTTTCAATAGATTCGAAACACCAAGATTTAGTCAAAAATGACTTGACAAAAATATCATTTTGGATGCATTTGGGATTTGCTCTGATCAGCACACTCCCCAGACCATAACCCCATTAAAAATCTGCTGTACAAAATAAAACATCGTAGTTATACGCACAAACATTATAGAATAAACAATAGCCATTTAAGTAAATCAATAATTTTGCAATATTTTTCACAAAAATGTTCAAATCTTGGTTGTCTTGCCGCTAAATGGTCTGCGAATGATTAATAAAAATGGATAATTAGGTATGTCAAATTAAGATTGTATTTCTAGCTACATTAATTATTCTTAAATGGAATTTATGTTTGTTTGTTATATTCAGTGAAATAACGTTTAAAACTGCTGCTTTTGCTCTCCTTTTTTCGTCTTATTTTTTAGTTTTGAAAGCAAATCTAGGTAAAATTATTAGATTTAGAAGCGGCAAAATTTAGTTTTGCCCCCCCCCCCCATTCGAAATTTTTTAAATCAGGCACTGAACTAATATTCCCTTGCAGATCAGGTAACAAAACGAATTAAACTGAACCGAAGAGTATTGCCAGTGAGCAAGATTATAAATCTGGTACCAAACGAATAACACTTGAGCATTGATTTATAGGAAAAAAACTAAACTCAGTATAACCTATTTTTTGAATTATCTGACATAAAAATGTTGCCAACATGATGGAAGAATAAAGAAAAGTTAATGTTCATAACTTAATTTTCCATATTTTGACTTTGTCATTTTTTAATAGAAAAAAAATGGGCAAATTGAAATTATTGGAAAATGTTTTTAAACCTGTATAAAAACAAAAGTGTTAGCACGTACTGATTACGTAGATGTCATAAAATTTGACGGTCGTAAACAATAATCGACCATAATTATACAGAACAAACTAATTACAAAGGAATAGCTAAATACCTTGTAATGTTTCATTTCAGTAACAAATTTAATAAAGGTTTTTAACTAAGTTGAATAATAAAGTCCGAAGTTTGTTACCAGCTGGTTAATGAGAGGTTTAGTTTAAACAATCAGCAGTGGCCAGAAAAATATAATTTTGGTTATACGCGCATTCCAAGTATTTACAGGGATTTCCAACAGCTTTTGGTAGCCCTTAAGGTAAATTCCTTATGACAAACTGCTGAAAGCTTTTATCCCAGTAATTCTAATCTTAAACAATGCTCTTTTTCGCTAAACCTTGATTTGGCTACAATTATTGTAGCGACCAAGAAAAAATATAATTTTTAACGTTCTTACTTTTCGATATTGTTACGTTATTTTTTAAGCAAATAAAAACAAAATAATTCTCTATTCAAATAAATCACAAATCAAGAGCTGGATAATAGACTGAGATCTATGCACCCATCCGTTTCCCAAGATCTCTAATTAATACAAGGTTCCCCATAATAGACTATTTATTTTAATAGTCAAATAAAAATTTTACAACAAAATAAACATTTTAGTATACCTAATTGCTACTAACTCTTTGGGATTGGCTATAACCTATACATATTTGGAAAATAAACTCTAACTTTTAAAAATCACGTCTTCTAAGTAGGGATTAACCAAATCTCAAAAAATCGATATTCCGAATCGATCTTAGATCGTGATCATAGAGATCGATTCACTATTTAGATCGCCTTAAGAGATCGACCTTTCAAAAAATCGATCTTTGCAAAAATTTGGGCGTAGGAGAGGAGAGCCGGGAGAGTGTCCATTCCAAACCAATGCTATTTAAAACTCTTAAAGTATGAGTTGTACAGTTGTGGTTAAAAAAAGAAAAATATTTAAATTACATATTTCTGTATGTTTATTTTTATGTTATAGGAGGGTATGGAGGGGGAAATATTTGATTTAAAATGCTATCATGAAGAACATACTTATTGATTGAAAACTAATAAAATAGAAAACATTTGAACGAAAAAATGACAACCGTAAAATATCAAACTGTCCATAGATACCGATCGACATTGCCTTTTTAAATAAAAGCAAATTGTCAAAAATGATCACATGTTAATAATTTGACAGAAAACGTTCCACGTATTAACTTCGTCCAGGGTACCCTGAAGGATGTTTCCGGAAATTTTTTGGACTGCCGTGGTAACGAAACCAAAAACAAACTTCTAATTGGCTAAACAAGTGACGCGTGAAATTTTCATAGAAAAATGTCCTTCCACAAAATACTAATTTAAAAGTGATTTGTGACAGGCGCCTACTCGATCAATATACGTTGGCTTTACTTAAATCTCAAAGAACATATTCCTATAGACAACAATTATTCAGTTATCTTATATAGAATTTATTTAAATGTTAAAATGGGTAGTTTATTATGGCGAACCCTGTATTAGACTGGGTGGCCAAAACCTTTTTCAGTTTAACGCCCCCTGCTCAGTGCCGGTTTTACCGAGGGGCTACAGGGGCTATCAGCCCCCGGCGGTAAATTTCTGGAGGCGGCAGATCGGCGATGAAAGAAAAAATTATAATACGTAAAAATACTTTACTTAAATTTAAATAAATTCTTTTATAAATCTATAATATCCAAAATAATATTACCCTTACCGAAATAAATAAAGATCTTTAACTTAAATATTCCGGCTCAGCTCAGGGCGACTTCGGCCAAATTATCAAACGATATCGGCAGCGTTTCACACCGACAAGGCGACAAAGCCAAAGGTGCCGACGGCACCTTTGGCTTTGTCGGCACGTGCCGTCCCGACACCGACTTTTCGGCTTTCTCAAGAATTTTATTAAAAATTTAAAAGGAAATATGCATGGTTGGTATGGATAGCCAGATTTATTTTTATTGGCATTTATTCGAGTGCGCGTTTAACGAGAGGTGAGAGGTTGTATACTGAAGCTGATTGTTATTTGCTTTGGAAAAAATAATGAGTAAAAAGGAAGGCGGCGCGTTTTGGAAAAGAAAAAAAATAGAAAAACAGAATAAATTAAAGGAGGTAGTTGAAAAATGTCCCAAAATACAATCATTTTTTCCCAGATTAGAACAAACAAATCATGAATCACCCACAGAGCCTTCGTGTTCGAATATGGGAAGAGGTAAGTTCATAACAGAATATAATCACTTAATTTTTAAATAAATAAAAATTGATTCCACAAAAATTTCCGTTGATCTGTGTGTCGGAATTATCACATCACGATTCACAATAACCAATCAATACATTTTATAGGAAATGAGATACATACTATATAATCGAAGTAGCTGGCGTAGCTTATTACTATTGTCTTTTATTTAATATCGACCTAAACGTTCGTTGTTCTATTTTTTTTTAACCGTTATGTGTTTAAAAGAACGGGAAGGTATAGCCATGATTTGTTTTTGGATTTTTTCATCATGAAGTTTTTGGTTTTTTTCTAGTTGAAGTTAATAGAATAGATACCTATTTATGTCAAAATATTTTTTTTCTACATACTATGTCATTCGCAAATTTAGTAGCTTCGAAAATTTCAAGAATGTTCATTCATTGTAAAAAAATGTTTTTTTATAGAAACAGCAACACAAAATGATGACAGTGAGTCATGCGAGTCGTCAGGAGAAAAATCGGAATTAGAACCTCAGTCCTCACAGTTTGAAAATGTATGCAGTGATAGTACTGATAGTGGCGACTTCTTTCAACCGTATGACAGATCGTCCATTGATTTACAAGACCCATATTTCTGGAGGAAAAATTCTCAGATTGTGGAAAATGTACTTAAAAATTTTGTAACTCAGGACCTAAACCTTTTAGACTTTGGAAAATCACAAAGAAAAATACAAAACCAATATAGATATTGCAGTAAGTCACTTTTTTATAAAAAAATGAAAAATGGCGAAAAAGTGCGTCGTGATTGGCTGGTCTATTCAACTAGTACCGGACTCGTATTTTGCAAATATTGCAAACTTTTTTCAAATTCAGAAGACATTCTACTAGCCACTACAGGATTTAGTGATTGGAAAAATGCCATTGAGAAATGCAATAAACATGAATTTTCCCGTGCCCACGTGCAAAACTTTAACACATACATATCAAGAATATCATCCAATATTAAAAAAATTGATGACTCCTTACGTAGCGAACAAGAATACCTAAGTAGCTACTGGCGCTCTATTTTGCAAAGAGTTCTTAGCGTGATACGATTTTTGGCCTCTAGAGGACTGCCATTCCGAGGAACAGATGAAAAATTTGGATCGACAAGTAACGGAAACTATTTGGGATTATTAGAGGTTTTAGCGGAATATGACCCTTTCTTAAAAGGACATATTGAAAAATACGCCTCAAAAGGTTCAGGTTCAGTATCATACTTATCCAAAGACATTTGTTTCGAATTTATAAAAATTATATCGGATCTTGTTTTAAGAGAAATTGTGAGAGAAATTCATTGTTCAAAATATTATTCTATATCTGTTGATTCTACCCCGGATATTACACACACAGATCAATTGACATTTATTGTAAGGTACTGTTCAGAGTTCGGAAAACCAAAGGAACGTTTTATTAAATTTTTAAGCAATGTTGGCCATAAAGCAGAGGATATGAGTACTGCAATACTACAGACTTTAGAACAACTATCTTTAAACCTAGGTGATTGTCGAGGCCAATCCTATGACAATGCCAGCAACATGTCAGGTATCTACACTGGTTTGCAAGCCAGAATAAAATCAGAAAATAATCTTGCAAAGTACGTGCCATGCGCAGCTCATTCACTGAACCTCGTTATCCAACATGCAGCTGCTTGTTGCATGGAAGCTACTTCATTTTTTCAAATAGTTGAGGAACTGTACGTATTTCTCTCAGCTTCAACCTATCGATGGCAATTGCTTACAGAAGTTTTAAACAAAAATACAAATGTAACTTTTTCACTGAAAAGGGTTAATGTCACTCGCTGGTCTGCTCGATTTGATGCAGTAAAAGCTCTAAAGTATGGTTACCAGGATATTAAACAATCTCTTCTTACAATAGGTGAGCGAACTACGGAAAAAATGCATGTTAGATGTCAAGCTAATGGTCTGGCTGAAAAGTTTTCAACACTAGAATTTGCTTTTCTAACTGCTTTTTGGTACGATATATTAGAAAGAGCTGATCAGGTCAGCAAGTCCCTGCAAAATCCAGCTATAAGCCTGGATATATGCTCAAATTTATATTCCTCATTAAATGGTTTTTATGAATCCCTTCGAAATAAGTTCGATTTTTATGAAAATCAAGGGCAACTGCTATCTCAAGAGGTGAGTTATAAAGAAGATAAAAGAGTACGAAAAAGAAAGTTGAATTTCGGAGAAGCAGATACAGAAGAATTGTTGACACCGCAGACTAAAATGCGAACTCAAGTATTTTTTAAAGTACTTGATAATTTAATAAATAATGTAAAAGAGCGTGGAAGAGCCTACGAAGATCTGGCTAAAACATTTTCTTTTTTATTTTCCATCCCCTTCCTAGATGATAATGTGATTTTGAAACAGGCACAAATTTTAATTCATATCTATTCAAGTGACTTAGATGACTCGCTCAGCAATGAATGTATACAATTAAAATATTTTATTAAGTCAGTAGATGAAGATATCGATAATACAAATTTCACTGCAAACTCACTAATGGAGCTTTTACATAAATTTAAAGTTACAACAACTTTTCCAAATATAGAAATAGTCCTGAGAATATTCCTGTCCCTTATGGTGAGTAATGTAAGTGGTGAGAGATCATTTTCAACATTAAAAAGAGTGAAAAATTATCTTAGAAATTCAATGATAGAGGATACACTGAATGAACTGGCTATCTTAAATATGAACAGTGATTTGCTGCTGGAGCTTAATTTTGACAAAGTAATTGAGGAGTTTGCAGCAAAAAAGTCAAGAAAAGTATGTTTGTAATTTACTTTATTATTTTGCTATTATTTTTTTGTAACATAACTGTAATATAAAATTTCGTAGTAATTTTTTTATTATGTAAAAGCTATTAAAGCCCTTAATGTGATATATAGCTAATAATTTGTAGCCATAGTTATGTGAATTATTTTCTGCATATGGTATTTTATTTACATATGCTAAGAGGACTCATCGCTGAACATTATCGACTTTTAACACTTTTGGGCATATTTGCTTGTAGGTATTTTTACATTAAAAACCGATGAGTTTCCACCCCTTGACCCTTGACTTAATTCATTAAAAAGTACTTTATTTTACAGATTTTTTGTAAAACGCTGAAAGTATCACAGTGTTCTCTAATCAATCAAATCACGTTGCAACATATTAGTAGGTATTTCGGTAAAAGTACAAAAGAAAATATACTTACAAGCACATATGCTGAAAAATATAAAAAGTCGGTAACGTTCAGGGATAAGTCAAGTTTTCTTAAGGGGCGGTCTTATGAATTAGCCCCTGGCAGCAGTAGACCTAAATCCGGCACTGCCCCTGCTCCCTGTCATAAAACTAATGCTAATAGTCGCAAAATGCTAATAGCATACGAATGCGGCTGCTCTCCCGTGAAAGAGCAGATGCAAGTCGTCGTTTATGGGAAACAAATATCCGACGTCCCTTTCTAGATACGTTTTTAACTAAATTTTAACAGGTTTTTGTGCAAAACAAGAACTTACCCTGGTTTTTGAGTCTGTACCAGTTATCTAACATAACCTTCTTTGTTTAAGGGTGAGAGACAAAGACTGATGAGACGAAACATAGTTAGATATGCAGTATTAGCCTATGTAGTGACCCTGATGAGGGTGTCCTTAAGAGTTAAGAAACGTTTCCCTACGTGGCAACATCTAGTCGATTCTGGTAAGTACAATACAACCGAATATAATATAAAAATTTGTTTGTATAAAAAATCTTTTACCGAGTACCCTAGTCGCTCCGTTTCCCCGCGCGGCGGAAAACACATCTTTGACATTTAGCCGACTTTTTTATTACAGCCGGTGCAGCCGAAATGTGCCTAAATGTGATTATAACGATTTATTTTTAAAGCAGCCGATACGCAAATAAATTGTATAATATATTATTATGAACAGAAATATTTCAAATTTTGTTCTTTTCAAATTCTATTTGATGGCAAATAATATTTTATGATTCACGTAGATCAAAATTTTTAAAATATATTTCTCATTTTTCAAAGTTATTTTCTTTGCGAACAAAACTTCTCTAAAATGCCGCCCCTTTACTGTTGCCGCCCGGATGCGGTTCATCCCCGGTCGCCTGGGCTCTGTCGGTGGCTTTCAAACAATAGGAAACACGGCAACAATTTTAGAGCGTGTACGACATTGTATGCAAAAGAAGGTTAGATGCATGGATTTATTAGGACTGGATACGGGATGAGTTCACATTCTTTGAAGCCAAAACAAACCATTCTAAACGACACTGTAAACACAATTTGTAAACATTGGCCACATCTTATTTTACCTTGTATTTTTGTACAAAAAATACGTTAGAAGCATCACAAGATTTACTAAAAGTAATAAAAGCCCTAAAATATTTTATTTTTCTGCTAAATAATAATAAATTTAAGTTAAAAAGGTTTTATTATTTATAGGTTATGTTATTTCTAAAGGTGTTTATTTAAAGTCGCTCCGAGTCATTTATAAATCTATATAAATCTATACGTCGCACTTTTTCTTTTCTAGTTCATTAGACAAAGACGTACGTGTAACCGAGTGTTCAGACCGAGGTTCAGCCGTGTTCCTAAACAACCATAACAGATAGCAACACTTCTGAGCTCCAACACTCCAATGCTATTTTATCTCTTTCTACTACCATTCTTGATTCAATTACGTAGTAATTCGTAGTCTTGTCTATGTTCGTAGTTCGTAAACTGCTCCCCAAGAGAATAACAAACAACAAAATATAAGGCTTCACGTTCGATACGCTCACAGTATACAGATATCGAATACTTATTATAATAAATCCATGGCTAGATGCCTGTATCTTGGCTGAAGGTGGACACTTTCAACAATTTATTTAATTGCAATTTGATTTTTGTAATTTTTTTAATTAAGTTAATAAATGTTATTGATTATGATGGACCAGAAAAATGATTTACTCTTAAACTATCCTCCGTATCCAAAAATTCAAAATAACCCTTTTTATTACGATTGAAGTGTAGATTTATAAAAAATAAATATTTTTAAAAAATCAGTGGCGTAGCATAATTTTTATAAAAATTATTAGAGCATAATTTTTATAAAAATTACTAGAGCATAATTTCGTACCGACGCCACTGGTTGACTGCAAGAATGTATTGAACTTCCAAATTAAGCGCATTTAAGTGTGTATTTTATCCACCAAATTTCACCAAAAAATCTTAACTGGTTTAGAAATTATTCTAAAATAACAAATTTTTTAAATAAATTTTGGACACCTTGTATTTATCTTATTTTGCTCTAGTCAATTCACATTTTTTTTTTAAAGTAATACACGTTTAAGCTGTGTATGCGGAACTGTAAGAGGAGTAATTATAAGTGTGATAAATATTTACTTAATATATTAATAATTAATATCACATTTTTTAATAAAGGATTAGTGAAATGTCAAGGGAAACGTATGTACCTCGACATGGGACTTTTTAAGATAAAGTTTCCATAAATATAATCCGCAATAGTTTCAAGAAGCGATTTGTAATGCTTTCTAAAGAATATAACGCAATTTTTTGCAGGTATTGTTTTCGGTCTCCTTTGAAGGTTGCTATAATTTATTATAGTTTTATAGGTTTTCTATAATGTGGCCTTGTTTAGGTTTGTGTGCTACTTTCATTCATGGGCGCATCCACGATTTTGTCGTGGAAGAGGGGGCTGATGTGTCTTGGAGGGGGGGGGGGGGGGGAGGGCTGAATAATGCAATTTGGTGGATATCTTGTAAAAGTTTTTGCATGCCATAAAAGTAAGATCCACGATGCCAAAAATTTGTATTTTGTATAGGGTATTCAAATCAAAAAATACACAAAACGTAAAATCTGGTTTAGAGTAAAGTTGCATTTTTAGTGTTACGTGAAAACAAAATTTTCCAAAATAGTGAGTTTTACTTGAAACTCTATAAAAAAATGTTTAAAAATTATTTTTATTGATTAAACCATATAAATACTAAAGTGCTCCAGCTAGAATGTTTCTGATTTTGAATAATTGTATATAACAAACATTTAAAAAAAATTCATCAAAATCGGATCTGTTTTGGAAGGTAGGTATAGAAGTAAGAACCTTCACTGACTCTATTAAGCAGTGGCGGCTGGTGAAATTTCAAAGTTGTATATCTCTGTTCCTACTTACAGGACCCGTACCAAATTTAGGGGTTTTAATAGTGAGCCCACTGGGAATGTTTTGGTAAAGAAAAAAACATTTTGTAATTTGCGAAAAAAAGTTGAAAAAAATGAACACGTCTAGGTATTTTATTTATTCTTTTTTCTAAACAAATTGTACATCATTTTGTCGACAGTTTTTAAATTTTGAGAGAAAAAAATGTGTTAGTAGAAAGTTATAGTCATTTGAAATTTTTCTTAAATTTTATTTCAGGCTTAAAAAAAATCAAATGACTATAACTTTCTACTAACACATTTTTTTCTCTCAAAATTTAAAAACTGTCTACAAAATGATGTAAAATTTGTGGAAAAAAATAATAAATAAAATACCTAGACGTGTTCATTTTTTTCTTAGGAGGGGCACACCAAAAATTCAACTTTTTTTCG
The DNA here is from genome assembly GCA_963971165.1 of Philopedon plagiatum. NCBI lineage: Eukaryota > Metazoa > Arthropoda > Insecta > Coleoptera > Curculionidae > Philopedon > Philopedon plagiatum. The sequence continues at coordinate 4,931,401 of OZ020194.1, forward strand.
CAAATTACAAAATGTTTTTTTTTTTACCAAAACATTCCCAGTGGGCTCACTATTAAAACCCCTAAATTTGGTACGGGTCCTGTAAGTAGGAACAGAGATATACAACTTCGAAATTCCACCAGCCGCCACTGCGATTAAGGGTAAAAAATCGAAAGTGCTTTATTTATATTTTATGAGAAAATTCAATACACGTAATAATAAATTTAATTAACCGAATGAAATTAAAATATTAAGTACTCTAAATTGTATTAATTATCTTATTATGTCCTAGCTTTTGTTCGGCTAATTTAGATTTTGCAAAATAAATATGCATGAACGCCAGGATATAAGCTTATTTTACAGAATAAATAAATATGCTGATTAAGCTACTTAATTGCAAATCAAGCAATAATAAAAGTCCGTTTATGTAACAATGGCAAAAAATAAATAAAAATACAATAAGTGGAATAAAGTGAGGCATCGCTTTTGAGTCAAAATTAATCTGTACATAATGTTTTATTTGTTCAAATTTGACCCGGAAATACGGATTTTTAAATTGGTGAGCATACAAGATTCTGGTTTTACTAAACAATCACTTTTTTTTGTTTATAATATTTGTCATTGTCCGCTAAAAAACTCAACAATTACATCAACGAAATTATTAGTCATTGTAATTTTCCGATTCTTTGATTTAAAAAAAATTGCTAAAATCTTCGCACTTCCCTTGTGAAATAGGTGCTATCGACAGCTCTATATTACCGGAAAGGCAAACGCCACCATGAATTGTTTGGGTTCGCTCAAGTGCACAGTGGTTCCGGCAATAGGTCATAATTCAAAAGATTATTGTCAGGGATCTGTCAGGCTTTGGGTTTAAAAAGAACCAAATTTATTTTCACCAATAAAACTTTGGCACTTACGGACTAATTTGAGTCGATTTGTGGCCGGCAATGATTGTGTATTATCAGTACGATAAACGCAGTATAAATATTGTTAAAAGTGGGGTTTTCATTGGGAAATATCGTAAATAGTAATTAATATTTAAATACCTCTTTAAGTGGCCTTAGTAGCGCAGGTACTTTATCGATTTTTTGTCTGGAGTATCAAATAAACGTCTGCAAAATGGGAAAATAAATTGCATAAATCGTTTTAGGAAGTAATTACAAACCCAAGGATATTATTTTAAGGAAAATTACTACGATTATACAACTCCATGTATATTTTTCATATATAGAAGGATGTGATTAATAAGTGATAATCATTTAAGTGATTATCGCTTGGTGGCCACATTGTAATTGTCATTTTTTGACAAATTATTTCAGAAGTCATTTCTGTCAGTCCTTGTTAGAAAATGGCAAATTATTATAATAAAAATGTTTAAGATAAGAAGGATATATGTACTTTATTTCGTTGTATAACCTTTTGAATACAACTCGATGTTTCGGGATTACCTAATACTTTTACCTAACACACAACGCGATACCGGCAACACTACTCCTCCTTCGGAGTCGTAGTGTTGCCAGGTAACGCGTTTCGTGTCAGGTAAAAGTATTATTCGGTAATCCCGAAACAACTTTTGGTATTACATTCGACAATTCCACTCATGTATAAATAATCCTATTAGAAAACACAAAAATCGTAGTTTGCTATCGGCTAAAAAGGAAGGAACAGAAATGCAACTGGATAAAAAAATCGGATAAATTTCAACTAGGTACATCACCATGGTAACAATTGCAACTTATTTGTTAAAGCGTCCGGTACGTCAGATTGAAAGATTACGTTGTCAGAAGTAGTTTTTATCATGTCCTTAAATAAAATTTTGATTTCAGTTGATTTAAATCTTTTATTCATGGAATTGTCTTACCAAATACCATTCGAGCTCAGATTTTCAGCCTGATATTTTTTTGCTTGTTCTCTCATACTTACTTTCAGGCAATTTAACTCGATCTGTTCGACAAAATCAGCAGCTCTCGTTAAATTTCCAGAAAGTAAGTATTCTAAAACGAGCATAAAAAATATCCGGCCAAATCTGAGCTCTTATGGTATTACCCCCGATAATTTAGCTACAAAAAATGTTTACTTTTCGGTATAATTTATTACAATTTAAAAAGCAGCCATCCAGGAGCGTATTTATGGGGTAAAAACCGAATATTCTTGATTTTTTCCGACAAATCCTATTTTTAACCGACATTATTCCACACTATTTTGCTTATTGAGTCATTCTTTTTGGGTTTATTTTATCTGTTAATTATCGAAGAATACCTCCCACTAATTTAAATCGCTTATTTTATCGTTGAAGTTATAAATAGGTTTATTTGCATCGGGACTATTCGGGACATGCAAAATTTGAAAATTTTTGAATTTTCGAAGATGAAAACAAAGAATTGCAGTTTATTTACTTGAAATTATTAAGGTATGATGTGTCAAAATTTCGCAAAAATGCCAGTTTTCGTTGAAAAATTAAACGGTTCCTGGACGGATTTCGGCTTAAATTATACATGAATAAGCTTTTAGAAACCTTCTGCTTTAAGTGCAGGGATATTTCATTGGATGAGTTACGCATTAAATGCTACTTTTATTGATTTTTCGATGACCCTACAATACTGCAATTGGCCATGTATTCATTATAAGTCATAAATTCAATTTTGATGACACAGCCAATGGGTCACATTTTACAAGTTTCGAAATTCGCGCGAAAATTTGCAGTAGAAAATTCTTCTTTTTTTTGTTGATAAAGACCAAAATAAATGGATAACAGCAACCGCCATAAACATTTAATTTATGTAGGGAAAAAAAATCAGATTTATTTGGGTTATATCTTGAATGAATTAAGAAAGGATACGGGATAATTTAACATTCTTTGAAGCCAAAACAAACCATTCTAAGCGACATTGTAAACCCAATTTGTAAACGTTAGCCACATCTTATTTTACCTTATATTTTGGTACAAAAAATACGTTAGAAGCACCACAAGATTTACTAAAAGTAATAAAAGTCCTAAAATATTTTATTTTCTGCTAAATAGTAATAAATTTAGGTTAGAAAGCTCTTAAATACATTATTTCTAAAGGCTTATTTAAAGTCGCTCCGAGTCATTTATAAATCTATAAGTCGCACATTTTCTTTTCTAGTTCATTAGACAAAGACATACGTGTAACCACGATACACGTACACGTACGTTTATGTGTATCGTGCGTGTAACCGAGTGTTCAGACGTATTTCCTAAGCAACCAACAGAGACAGCAACACTTCTGAGTTCCAACACTCCAATGCTATTTTATCTCTTTCTACTACCATTCGTGATTCAATTACGTATTTCCTAAAGTTCGTAAACTGGATCTCTAGGGTAAGATGTTTTCATGACAAACAACAAATAAACAGGCTACACGTTCGATACGCTCACAGTATACGGAACACCGAATCCATTCTAATTCATCCAAGGGTTATATGCATATTCCCTATTGCCGGATCCGTAGATGACACATGCAAAATATAAAATTTCTAGGCTAAGTTGTTGAAAAATGGCGCCAAATTTAAATCCCGAAGCACCTATTGGGGCACCCTTTACTTAGGCTTGAGTCTACGCGAGCTGTATCAGATAAATAAATTATTATCTCACTCTTCTAGGTATAATGATGGAAAGTGAAAAAAAGATCTTCGACCTAATGGACCAAAAAACGCCCATGTCCAAGTACTGGATGCCCTTGGTATGGGCCACGAATCTCATAAACAGAGCGCGAAAAGAAGAGTTGACAACCAGCGATCACATCGTACAAACGATTTTACAGGAGCTGTCAGATATTAGGCGAAGGCTGGGATCCCTTATTGGATACGACACGGTGTCTGTTCCTCTGGTCTACACTCAGGTAAATTAGGTAATATTTACATATAATAAGTATTTCAAACACCAACTTATTACTGCATATGTACGTAAGCTCAATAATAAATACGTACCTAATAGCTATTTATGCAGATGCGTACCCCCAGGGGGGGGGGGGGGGTGGGGGGGTGTGTTTTATTTTGAGAATGATGACAGAAACCCATTTTACATCGGATAGATCAATTATTAGATATGTCTCTCTCTCATGTTCTTTCCCTCTCATTTTTTTCTCTCTCGTCTTATTTCTCTCATACTCGTAAAATTGTTACAGCTGGTAGAAAGTTAGGTTATGAGAAAGATAAACATGACATATTATTTGAAACCTGTCCCATAATATAAGTTGTTTTGCAGTGTAAAAATTTACTTAAAAAGTTTATATAAAATATAAGGAGCCTGTGTTCTGTGGATCTGGGACTGACTAACAACTATTGAAATAATACGCAAGGTACATATTTGTTCTCCTTTACATTACTGGGACCAGGCGTTATGGGAATGAGTAACAGGAACGCCGATCCGATATAAAATTGAGAATAGTGGGCATTACAGAAGATTTCTTTACTTATTGAGAAAGTAGTGAAAATTCCGCCCTAGAAACGTTTGGTTTCAGTTTAAAACTGAAGTCACAGTGCCATTACAAAGTGTATCTATCCTTCTGGAACTAAGGCTTTCAACATTTACAGTTAAAAATTGTGAAACTACTTGGTATATTCGATTAAACAATTTTTATGGCGTCTTTAACTTACACAAACGTCAGTTCGCAGGTAGGTTGTATTATAGATCCATTTTCATTATATATCGGAGAATAGGGAATATTTCTGAATCTTATTATAAATTGTTTATCTTAATAAAAATATTTACTCGTTTTTGCTATTTTTTCTTTATTTATTTAAAAACTTTTCCTCCGATCCTTTTATTGCAAATTATTGGTTACAGGGAGTATTGTTACTTGGGTAGGAAACAATTTTAATTAGTATAAAATAAGAAGGTTAATTTGGCTATGCTGACACTGTGTTTGCGTAATAAAAACGAGATTTTTTCAAATGCTGTTTGTGTTCAGTAAAAACAAAGGCTTTTTGCTATAAAATCATAAAACTTACGTAAATAGTTTCTCAGATTAGAAATTTATTTTTTATGACAATTCCGATTAAACTTTCACAGTGGAAAACCAGAAATACTTGCACAAACAAAGCCGACTATGATAAAATATTGGCTTATTCTTTTTTATTGGCAACAACATCGTTTTTATTTGTCTTTTACTAATGCCCCTTTTGCTAACAAGGATAGAAAGAAATCGGTTCCGTTGGAATTTTATCAGGAAAAAAAAATAATTTTGCGATGACTAATCTTTCGAAGTATATAACCAGCAATACTTCCACGAGCAAAAAAGATAGGATAAAAATTTGAACAAATTATTTTTTATTTGTGTTTGTCTAATGCACTTTCGCCAACACGGATAGAAAGAAATCTGATTCCTCCGTGATTATCAGGAAAGAAAAGATGAATATTGTGACTGCTAAAATATGTTCTGGTGTAAACTGTCCATGGAACTGACCAATAGGGTGAATTCTTGTTGAGTTGTTTTTTCTGTCATCATTGTCACATAAAATTGGATACAATATAGTTACGAAAAGTAAGATGTTTCAAAACTGGCACCGGTTTTATAAAGTGTCACACAAACATGTTAAAATTAGAAAAACTATTTTCATCCCCTTTTATCCTCTGCCTTTATTATTTTTATAAAAAAAGGGTTTTAGCGTCCGTACTAAGGTTAGCAAAAGAAAATGTTAGTGGCAAGTCGGACGAGAAAATCCTGATGGTAAAATTTGAATGTAATGACTAGGCTAGTGGCTCACAACCAGTGGTCCGCGGATCACAGATGGTTCGCAAAAACCCGGAAAGTGGTCCGCAATGTCATAAAAGCAGAAATTAATTAGATCACAACATTTCTGAATTGTCACTATCGAGCGATGAATACATACGGAAGCCACCTGTATGTTCATGCTTATAGTATGTATTTATATTGGCGTTATTCTTTATATGTAAAAGAAGAAACAGACTGACTGACTGAACAACGCGCAGCTCACACCGCTGTTTCTAGAAACTTGAAATTTTGCACAGAGGTTTTCTTACGTAACGTAGGCGTGCACTTTTTTCAATTCAATCCCTAAGGGGGTGAAACAGGGGTTCAAAGTTTGTATGGAGAAAAAATATTACATGGTCCTGTTAACCAGCAAACCCAAGCAAACATGAAACTTCATGGAAGTAGGAAAATAAATGTTTAAACACGTGATTTAAAGCTTTTATTAAAACAACCCCTAAGGGGGTAAAATGGGGGTCCAAAGTTTGTAATGGAGTAAAATTGTTATACCACGGACTGTCGCGGGCGAAAGATGGTTGTCAATAAAGATATTCAAACAAATCTATTCTATCATCCTTGTGTTCTAGTTCTAATGTAGTTAAATTTTAAATAGGGGTCAAAGGATATCAGAAGTGGTCCACGGCAAATCTTATTTTTGCCGAGTGGTCCGCACTTTTTCAAAAGCTGGGAACCACTGCACTAGGCAAACACAGGGTGTCTAAAAAAATGTTGTTTCGATGATACAGGGTGCTAAGTTTTTGTTTGAGGAAACTAAATCAGTAAGAAGCTTAGTAAAATTGCATTTATCTCCCAAACGAAGTAAAAATTAAAGAAAATATGAAGAGGTAAATTTTACTGAGAATTTCCTACTATTTGACAGATAGAAAATGTGAAAAAATCGGTGCTTAAGCCTATTTAAATATCACGATGAACTACAACAGAATTAATAGTAAAACCCAAAAACCATTGGAATAATCTTAGCATGTAGTTGTTTATCCCCGTTATTCTGTAAATTATGGTTAGTATTTCTTTGGTAGCAATGCATAAATATTTTCCTAAGATTTTAAATTATTATGCGTTGACGGTTCTTTCAGTTCTCTTAATACTTCTGTATAAGATTTCGGTATAAATTTCGAATATTGACTTTTTTAATAATTTGGTTTGATAACATAACCTTGATGACCAACCCGCAAAATTTTTGCAGCGGTGTCAACGCTCAATTTATTTCATAAATTTGGGCCGCCCATCGTGGGATGGAGTAACCAGACGCCATTTCCCCATTTTATAATGAGCCATCTTTGACCGCTATTTTGAAGATGAATTTAATCAGAAAATATTCTAATTTTTGGCAATAAGGTTTTCGAATGGAGTCCTTCTGTATTAATAAATAAAACACACTTGTTGAATAAGCCCATTATTTAAAATTTGTATTTAATAATACTAACAAGCGAACTTACCGAATACTCGATAGCTTTACATGTCTACATTATATTAGAGAAATTGCCGAATGAAATCAGGAGCAATAAGGAAGAAAACAACCTAATTATTATTTCGTTGCAGCAACATAAAAACAAAGCAAACAACAACAACCGATTTATTTAATTCGGAAACTTATCAGAGCACCGCAGAGATGCATGCTCTTGCAAACACACCTACTCGACCAGTTTTTGCAAAGTTTGATTTGTAACGTACTTCTTAGAAGTTTACCTTGAATATTGTAAAGACGTCCCATAAAGAGACACTACATTTTAACAATTACTGAAAATATTAATTTCAATAGTTTTACAACAGCTGCTATCTTGTGAGAATCGAAAAAACATATACCTGACTAGGTGGTACCCGCGGGCTTTGCCAGCGTGGTTTAATCATGAAATATATTCTTAGAATATATACTGGGAAATTGGCACTTCCTTGTAAACGACATTGGTTGTTTTTCGTAGAGGCTGCAAAATAGCCAAGCTGTTGGATAGTTAAGTACATCTATACAGTATGCGCAATTTTTTTTTAACGTATAGCTTCTTCGTATAACAATAAAAAATGCGGAAAATAAAAATCGGTGAAGTGCAAACTATACTTGCACAATTAGTGTTTCATGCCATCAACCTCCCACTTAATATGAGCAAACCTCGGCCGCCTGATCGCCGTCCATCTGCCGCGCTACCCGCTGCCGACGGCACTCACGCCGCATCACATCGCGTATGCGCGGAGCTGAGTGGGCCAAATTAAAAATTTTTGAAAAATGTGTAAGGACAAAAGTTGTTCCTTATACAGTGAGAAATATTTTTTGTTGAACAACTTTTTCTCTAAAATCAATGGTACAGCAGTTATAAGGAAATAAACAATTCAATTGTTTAAAACAATTGACCGCGCTAGAATTTTTGAATCCTGATAATTTTTGCTCAATCTACACCTAATTCTCAATGTGCATGATTTTTTCAGATTTTTCTGAGCGATCCTTTTGGTGATTAGGGTCGGGGACAGCAATTTTTAAGCGATTTTCCCAAAAAGGCAATAAAAAATATATCATATACAGGGTGTTTCAAAAAACATGTGCAATCGCTCAAGGAGAGATTCCTTGTAAGAATCTAAGGCAAAAAGTTTATATAACCATGGGTCCGCAGATGCTTCGTTTCAAAGATACAGGCTGTTAAATTTTTTAATTTTTTTCAGATTTTCCAAAATATTTTCAAAATGGCTTCATCAATTTTAATGAAATTTACACTGTGTAAAGTACTTAAATTAAGCATAATTCTGACCATGAAAAGACTTTGACAGGTCCTCCAGGGGCGTACATATGAGAAGACGGTACAATATTTTTCCAATAAAAACATGTACGCCACTGGTTTTTTCACATTTTATTATATCGCTCAAATAGTATGTTAAATTCTTAACAAAACTTATCTCTTCATATTTTTTCAGTTTTCATTTCGTTTAGGAGAAAAATGTAATTTTATTAACAGTCTTACTGATTTAGTTTTCCCAACCATCGGTTTTAACATGTAAAGACCATTTAAAAATTTAACGTCCTGTATCTTTGAAACAAAGCATCTGCGGACCCATGTTCATATAAACTTTTTGCTTTAATTTCTTTCAAAGAATCTTCCTTTAAGCGATGGCACATGTTTTGTGAAACACCCTGTATAATATGTATATCGCTGAATTCGTGCTTCAATAAGCTTTCGCTTGATACCATACAAGATGCTCTTAAAAAAATTTCCATTGCCCAATCCCCCCCCCCCCCAAATTAACCCCCAGAAACAAAATTCAAATTTATGATAATTTTCCCGCTATCTACACCTAATTTTCAATGTTCATGATTTTTTTCAGATTTTTCTGAGCGATCCTTTTGGTGATTAGGGTCAGGGACAGCAATTTTTAAGCGTTTTTCCCTAAAAAAAAAACAAACAAAAAATACATCATGTATATTGTTTAATTCGTGCGCAAATAAGCTGTCATTTGACACCCTACACGATGCCCTTAAAGTTTTTTCCATTTCCCACTTGACCCCCTGAAATTAACCCCCATAGAATCAAAATTCAACTTTTTATACTTCACTTCTATAATTGGGTCACCACACTCGATCCTCTGCCAAATTTTAAATTTTTAAAGCACGGTTGTCCGATTTATTTAAGTATAAACTAAAAATGTTTGCACATGGTGTATGATGGTGTTACCCCCTAGGGATTTAATTGCTACGCAAAAAAAATTGGTTCTATCTTTGGTAGTTAGGGCTGGGCCTTAATAAATCAGTCGTAGAAGTAAGTGTGTTTTTACCCCCCAGGGGTCAAATTCCAACACAAAAAAGTTGTCTTACGTAAAAAAAATAAAATAAAATGATATATTTTGGCGTTTTCCGTAGAACTTAGTAGTTTTTAAAATAAAAAATAATTTAATTTTTAGGGGTTGATTTTACCCCTTTAGAGGGTGAGTTTTGCAATATCCTTTCTTATTGGACGTCTGGTACCTAAACTAAAGCTGTATGCAAAATTTCAGCTTTCTACCTGGTAGTTAGGGCTGGGCCTACTACAGAAACCTCAGAAACAAATTCATAGAAAACTTAGTTCTCTTATTCTTAGACTTGTCAGTTTAAAACTTTTGGTTGTCAAAGTAGATTGGACTAGCGTAGAAGAGTTTGGCCGTCAATGTTTAAACACCTGTTTTACAGTTTTTAATAAATCAACCCATAAGGAGGTGAAATGGGAGTTTAAAGTATGTACGACGAAGTCACGGGCAAAAGCTAGTTTTACACAAACCTGTAAAACTAAAATATTTTTATAGTTTTACTTGTCTTGCTTTTCACTAGAATTTTGGCGCCCTCTTACGATTGGACCTACTTAAGTCTATTAGGTACGATAAATCTCACTAGGCTTAAAAAAAATATTTTTATGGCCTGAGGATGCTGCACTAAATCTTCGAAACTATCGTAACCAATATAAAGAATTTTTGGTATTTAAAAGACTAAGAAAATTTATTTCAATCTTTTTGTCGAAACTGCAGCCCTAAAATGGATTACAAGAAACTACAAACTTATAAAAAAATGATTATCTATTAGTTTTTTATAACACGATTAAATTTTAGGTGGTGTCCCTTGCTCTCTATGTCTATTTTATCGCAGCACTATTAGGAAGACAATTTGTACCAAATGCTGAGAACATGGCAGGAAAATTTGAGGATCCTGATATTTACTTTCCTATTTTTACGGCATTTCAGGTAAATATATAATAATAATTATCATTAAAATTGCAACACTTTATAGAAATAATGTGTCAATCTCAATCTAAATTGCACGAAATGTGTATGTCTTGCAGTAGTACCTACTACAATTAACGCAAACTCAATGGCAGTCAGGCAAAAAATGTACATCCAAGGCCTGTAGGGGGGGGGGGGGGGGTTCGGAGTGGGCAATGCCCACTCTGAGAGGAAAAGTTGCCCACTCTAGACAGAAAACGGCAACCAATCATTTTTCTGTTCACAATCGGCAAAAAAGGCACCAAATTTTAAATTGCCATGTACCGCAGGGGGCATTCACAAATAATTTAGAGAGCACCATGAAAACCAAAATCTTGAATTTAAAAGAAATTATCGAATAATATACTAGTATTAAGTGGTTATAAATTATATTATATAAACGAAAATAATCACTCAGTTCTTTTGTCCAAGAGAATCGTTTTATGTACGTTCTAACACAAAGTACTTGTACCGTTACAAATTAAATGTCTTTGGAACGTTTTCGGTGGGTATTGGATCTAGTTAGACCTAAAAAGTACGTTCACAGAATGTACTGTACAATTTTGTCGCCACCCTGTACACTATGTGTCTTTTAAGATTTTTTCCATAGGAATTCTTAGTTCATTAATAACTTTCAGTAAAAAATTTTCCCAAAAGACAAAAATTCCGTGGGACACGCTGTATAGAGATTTTAATTTTGTCGAGCATGATTGTTCATTTTTTTTTTATTTGTATAAATAAACTGATTTGTGTAAATGCACTTAATAGCTTTATTTTTTAATTTTTAATAGCTTCAATTGATAGGTCTGAAAACAGATTAAAAGAACAAAAAAAAAACAGTAGTAACACCAAAGCAGAGATTTTTTAGAGTCATTTGAGTTTTTAGTCATAAATGTAATAGGTAGTATAAATAATGATCCTCTATGGTTTTTATCTTTCAGTTTTGTTTCTACATTGGATGGTTGAAAGTAGCTGAAGTACTAATAAATCCTTTTGGGGAAGACGACGATGACATTGAGTTGAATTGGTTGATTGACAGGCATATTAAGGTAAATATAAATAAGTTAGGAATAATTAGGCTCTCAGGGCATAAAAGTAAGGCCAGATTGACTATTGTTAAGACCGGTTTAACTTGGTAATTAGGGGCTTAAATTGACAAGTGTAAGAATATGAATCTATTTCTGAATTTCGACCTAAATTTAAAACAGCACTCTCTTAAACCTTTTTTGTGAATCCTGGGGCTAAGTTTGTTAAGGATATTTTTCTCGACACACACAAAGAAAATGAGAAATCAATTTTTTAAAGCATTTCCACTTTCTATATTTCAATACTGCTTTAAAGAGTTTCTTTTACAAACTAAGAACATTTTCGGTTCTTATAATATCTAGAACTCTCAAAATCTTCTACAGTTTCTAAGAAAAACGAATACATTCTTTGCTATTAGTAAAGATAGAGCCACCAAATTTTAAGTGGATCTTATTGCTTAATAAATCTAATTTTTGTAGGGGCTGTAATGTAATTTAGCTTTTTGAACTCCCTTGAAGGGTGACGCTAGGGAGCTGAGGTCAAAAATTGTAAATGCAACCCGTGTGGTACCTCATTTTAGATTTCTTCAAAAAAACCTTTACCGCAAACCTGAGGTCCGTATCTTAATTCGTTTTTAAATGGCAAGCCTTGAAAAATTTAAAATTGTGAAAAAAAATTGAAATATCTTTATTATTCTTATTTCTTTTAGAAGTTGTTCACAATGACACCATGAACTTTTGGCAGTAATAAAGTCGATTTTGGAACTCACTTCTCACATTTTCGATTATGGCAGGTATTACTTCCTGACGAAGTTCTAAAATCGATTTCATTACTGCCAAGAAGTTTATGGTGGTCATTTTGAACAACTTTTAAAGCAGTGAGAGAAATAAAGGTATTTAAATTTTTTTCACGATTTTTAGTTTTTATAGACTTGCCATTTAAAATCGAATTACGATACGGACCTCGGGTTTGCGTTAAAATGTCTCTTTTTTGACGACCTTTAAAACGACATACCATACGGCATAGGGTTGCATTTAAAATTGGTGACCTCAACTCCATAGCGCCAGCCCTCAAGGGGGCTGAAAAAGTTAAATTACATAAAAAGTAGATTTATTAACCAGTAACATATACCTAAAATTTGGCGGCTCTATGTTTACCAATAGCAGAGATATGTGCCCATACTAAGACTTTTTGGACACCCTGTATACAGGGTAGTAGGAATAATTCTCATCTCATTTATTAATGTAACAGGTAAGTCATAATTGTTTGTGTTACCGTATAACATTGTCTATTTCATTCTGCTTACAATGTCAACTTAATTTCACGAGTGCATATTTTTCCATATTAAGTCAATTGCTGTTAAATTAAGAGACACATTTTTGGTAAAATGAGTCTGTGGAATTAAAAATTGAATTATTGAAATGAGATGTCTCGATAATATTTAAATTTGGCAATGCTCTGGCTAGATAATTTCTTTTTCCTTTATAATATTAGAAGGTATGACATGATACTCTTTAGAAGCGTCGGATACGGGGGTGGTTTAAGGTATTTTTTAAAATCAAAAAAATTGCGATTTGAGGGAAAACAGTATTGGGTATGTCTGTAGACTATCCCAGGAGTCACCAATTCAAATATATGTGGTGAATTTCATAACACCCTGTATATATCTACATTTGTTATATCACAATAATAGTTTGAATCATACAGATATTGTAAAGGATATATAAGTTAAAGGATGTCTTTGAAAACATTACAGGTCATTCGCCATAGTGTCAAAAACTACATAATACGGCAAAATTAATTGAACTTTTTTAGTACTTTATGCCTTATTTGGACAAATTCTTAGTGATGGCTCAATGGGAAGAAGAGTCCTTTCTTTCAAAAAAAGAATCATCAACTCGTAGAAGCTTCATAATAATAATCAAAATTCATAAACAAAATGGCGAGAATCATATTTTACAATAAGAAAGAAGTAACAACAAAATTATTTTTTCCTACGACCACCTATGAAAGTGAGAAAAAAAGCATGGTTAACTTGGCGAGAAAGTGCCTTATATCACACGCGTGTTGAAAAGTACTTTACAACACACGTGTTGAAAAGTACTTGTCAACATGACATTGAAATAGATGGTGCCAATTTCATTTGTTTTATTTTCAGCACACTTGATGAAAATATTAGTGTTGAAAGTAAGGGTTTTAAAAGACAGAAATTGAGGTTTTTTTGTAAATATTTTTGTGGTCGTAGGAAAAATATTGTACATTACTCGTGTGAAAGTAATTTTCGCACACTCGTTTGATTATTGCACTCGGCTGTCGCCTCGTGCGACAACATTCCCACTCGTGTGAAAAATGTCACTTTTAACACTTGTTATGTAATATACAATTTGCCGGCCGAGGGCATACAAGCAATAGTTTTATATAATGTCAGTTGTCTTTTATTTTAAGTAAGTAAGATGGTAAATGGTACTTGATTTGCTTTCTATTTCTTTAGTATCTTCTTAAACAGTACCTAACCACGAACCGCCTGGTTCTAATTATGGTTATTATAGCTGTAGATTCTAGTTAAATGCTCACTTTTACTTTTAGAAGATTGACTATTAATTACCTAATACCAGAAAATATTAAGGAGCCATTAATTGCGTAGGTATTTTCTATTTTGAAGATTTCCGTTATTACATTCCAAATTTGATAATAATAATCAACGCTCTAAAAAAAATTGGTATATATGATATGATGAAAAGATATGATGAAGCTTGTGAAGAATTGTTTTGGCAAAAACCTATGACTTTTTAAAAAAATATTTAGTTAGAATCCCGCTTGCATCATAACCCCGAAAAACGCACTACTATCCATTTCTAAAGTTTTGACCCCTCAGTTTGGAAGCTTGTAAAGTAAAAAGTACAATTTTAAAAAATATAATTTTCACATATTTCGGTCAAGTTACTTGTCTCTATTACACATGTAAAACTTTGTAACCGTAGATGCCTTGGTGCTTTTCTAATGGGAAGGTAAGTGTAAAATTGTCACCATTTTTTCCCTATTTCATCAATTACTCAATTTTAAAAATTTATTGTGCCTTACTGGTACTCCCAGGCCTAACTAATTTTGTACAGGCGATAAAGTGAACCTTACTTTATTCCCAAAAAATATTATTTTTATTTTTTTGTCTTAGGTTTGGTAGTAATATTCAAAAAATGATGGTGGTTATGTAATTACTACCAGTAATCTTACAGCAAAAATTTTTGTTTTTTTGTATTACATATAAAGAGATGTAACTTTACGTTTAACGAAAATTTTGTTTTGGCAGTTGTCATAAGCGTAAATACAAACAATTAATTTGTGTAAAGGATAGCAGCATTGTGCTTGCGGGATGGAGCGGGGCGTCGAAGGTGCAATAGTATGGGTGTTAAGGTAATAATCATTAAATTAATGCAATATAGTGACGGTTTTTTTTTGTGCTCTTTATGATAAATTAGGTAACTGGTAAAATTAAGAAAAAATAAGTATATGCATTGGTAAATATTTACATTTATTTCTATTTAACGATTTTCGATTGTTTCATTAAGATCTCTAAAATAGGCAAAACGTGTGTAGTCGAACAATAGTAATTTAAAAATATTACGTCAAAGTGAGTAACGTAAATAGGCCAATTAGCTTTATTTATTTATAATTCACCTAAAAGAAAAACAATATTTTTGATGTTCCCTTATTTTTATGATTCGCATATTTGGAAAATTGTAACAAATGCTGTGGTAAGTTTGTCTGCATTTGCTTTTGCTTAATAATAAAAGAAATATGTGAAAGTGGCCTGTTTACGTAGAATCACATCCGATTTAACTTTTAAGGTACAAAGCCCTGATAAAATTTAGTTAAACCTAAAACTAAAAATAACCTGATTGGATTACACCACTCTTTTTTACCGAAGAATACCTACACTTATGGATCGTTTTCTCCTTCTTCATCATTAATAAAGTCTTCATTTGAATCATCACCTTCATCTAAATTTATAATTAATGGTTCTACAACAACATCAACTGAGTGGTCTTTTTCTCTGTAGGATTCCTCAATTTTATTAGCGTGTCCAACGCAATTTTCCCAAACAGAATTTGGCACGTTCTGCATCGTTTCAAGACACAAATTTAGTACATTTGTGATTTTAAACGTAGTATTCAATTTTGTCACTTTATTTTTCACATATGCCCAAATTAATTCAATTGCGTTGAATTCACAGTGTGCAACTGGCAACCATAGAAGCTTTACATTATCATTACGTAACTCCTTTGCAATTGTATCTAAAAGATACGTTTTTGGAAAGTGATAGTTCTTGCATAGGTCTAAAAGCATTGGTTTGGTTAATTCATTAAACGTTGTAAATCCATTGGGCAATGTTGCTTTTCGCTGGGACATCCATTCTATTATTTTTTGTTTTGTCCAGGCAGTTGTAGGATTTCGAAAATTAGGATCCAACATTGTATGATACGGTGCTTGGTCAATTACGATTACTGATTTGTCAGGTATTACGGAAAGCACTGTTCTAAACCATTCTTCGTAATGTTGTTTATTCATCTCGTTATGGTAATCCACTGACGCCGCACTTTTTTTCCCAACGAAACACTTCAGGCAGCCATCCAAAAACCCATTTTTACTACCAATATGTAAGATAATAAATAACCCGTTGTCCTGATCCTGATGGCCGTTTTATTCCACCTCTAAAGCCATTAATTTCCTGTATACCACCTCTGTGTTCATCAAAATTATCCCGTTTTGTGGGATTAACTCTTTCAACCCAGCCAAACTTCCCTGAATGATTTGCACCGCACCATGTTTCATCTGTATAAAATATTTGCCAAGAAACTTCACGATATCTCTTTATGGCGTATAAGAATTCCGCTTTTCTGGCAGCAATTGTGTTTTGTTCCATTAAAATTGGTTTATTAATTAGTTTTTTCTAGGAAAACCCAAGTTCTTTAATCCATCGGTACAAAGTCATTTTTGAAAATTCTGGTAAATAATCGACATCTTTCAATTTCTGTTAAACTTGTTTTATAGAAGGAAACCGACGCTCCAGGTAAACATTTAATATTGTTCTCCTTATGACTCCCTGCAAAATCTCATCACATTCCAGTCGGGGCCTTCCACTTCTCCCTTTTGATGGTATAATACCGGAACTTTTTTCTTCCGCAGTAACACGTTTAACGGTGTTTTCACTAATACCCAGGCAATCTGCTGTTCTTTTAACCACTTGCTCAATCAAAATATTTTCCAAACCGTTGGCTTTCTCTTATTGAAAGTACGCTCTGACTTTTAATATAATATTTATTCATTTGTTCGATGCACTGACGAGACATTTTAACGTATTAGACTGTAGTTTGATACCGTATTTTTGGTTCAGATTACATCAGGTATTTATATAAATTCGAACAAGATAATCTTAAAAATCGTGTGAAAACAATAATAATTTCAAATTACTATCTACCACTAAAACCAAAAATTTAAATCAACAATAAGTAGATATAAACAACCACAATCAATTAAATAATATTATTTTACAAATCTTTTCAATACATAACAAATAGATTAAATTCTAAACAAATAAAAATACATGGACCTACGGACTACAGACGACCTTAACGACGACGCCACCGTACTGTGAATATGTCGGTAAAGGCGTTTGACACTTTGCATCTCTTTCTTATGTGGCTTTTAATATTTATTGCAATTTTTACAAGAACTAAAGGTGCTTTTTTTAATTTTGTGTAATAAAATACATTTGTATAATAATAACTACGTCTACGAGTGTAAAGATTTTTTATAAGGTTTTAAATTGTCCACAGTACAGCTGATACACAAACATCATTAAAAATAAAAAAAATACAATTTTAGACACATACTACCAATCTCTTGCGAAAGTATAGATATTTTTCTATCTACCTTCAAAATTGCATTTAAATAGGGAACAAATTAACCAATATATAGACATGAGAAAATCGTTTATCAGTATTAACGCAGTAAAATCGTTGTTTTTTTCTACTTGATTATGAATAAGTTCAATATCGTTTACACTACAATAATACATTTTTTGGCAGAAACTCTTGGATAACGTCCTAACAAGCTGTAATTTTTTCAGTTTATTCTGCCCCGTGGTTTTTTTGTTATTGACCCTCAGACTGAGGGGTCAAAACTTTAGAAATGGATAGTAGTAGGTATTATAAGTTAGTGAAGGTTGGGTATAACATATAAAGGTGCAATAAAAGTTAGGAGTCCGCCTGCTCTTCGCATGTGTCACTTTTCTTCTCGAGGAAGTGCTGTTTTCTTATTACTTTTAGGCACCGAAAACTTCGACAGCGCACCATCGTCGGTTATAACCCTTTCTTAAGAAATCCCATCGCACTGTTTTATATATACCTATTATCTGTTAACGTTCTACAGGTAGTATCATGTCAATACCTACACTCATCATTTACTTTATTGTAGCCAATCTTGATCATACGGTCGTAAAATGCAACCATGCATATTTACTCGAACCCAACCAATTTTAATATTTCTCTTTACTAATGCAAATTACGTTTAAGTTCTGAAAATACCCCTTTTAGATCTACCCTGTCGGTTTACTGTCCTTTGCTTTTTCCTTGTTATGCTAAATAAACCCCGGAAGACAAACTGACCATCTGTATTTAATAAGAAGTGTGCTCCTGCGCTTGTCCTATAACACTGACCCCAATTTCGAAAGCAAAAGTTTATTGACACCATTATCTGGTCCCGTTAGAAATTAGGTCTCCTTTCCAGTCATAGTTTATGTAAAATAAAATTTGATAATCTTATTTTATACTTTCATTGTAAGTTCTCCCCCTATTGTTGCCCCCTTGCTTAGATGTTAGTTTCGTATTTTTAAATAGATTATTTTATATTGTTTACCAGTTACATAAGCCTCGGGGCGGCGTTTGCGCACCGTCAGCTTAAATCGGCGCCAGAGGTATCCCACTAAGTAAAAATAAATCCAATTTCTTTATAGGATTATTAATATAAACAAGCTGACATAAATACACTTTGGACAAAGAGCAAAAGGACTTACTGGCAGTTTCACAACACAAAAGAAAACCACTAAATGTGAACCCTATTGCATGGCATCGTAACGACTTAACTTTAAAAAGAGGAAAATTTGAATGTCAATCTGAACCTGAGTCTGAAGTCTGAATCTGAGTGCAATTTTGCGGTCACGTCGAGCGCTTAAGTACCCGCGTTTCCCCTGGGTGGGAGGGGTAGCGTGGCTTGGTTTTCCGAAAAATATGACTGGTTAACCGGGTGCAAAAAATTATTAAAATTATTCTGATTACCCTGTTTACTCTTCAGTATAAGTGAGAAAACTCACTGGAACTCGTCATTACAGATTCAAATAATTTTCACAAAAGTGTAAAAGGCCATGTCAATAGCAAAGGACATTTAACATTTAACTACTACAATTAACGAAAAAACTTCTGAACAATTCGATTTAAACATAGCTTAAACGATCAACTAAAAATTAGTAACAAACTTGTTTTCTCGGAGGGAAGTAAGTTTCAAGGGCCATACTGAAGCAAGTAGGTCTGCCAATCGAGGAAATTATATTGACTTCTTAGAATTTCAGTTTTTTAGAGAAAACAGCAACTCCAGCACAAGTAAATTTACAAAAAAAGCAATAATCACGGAAAATCAGCGTTATATGTCACACGACAAAATGTCAATGCTCTTATTTTTCCAGCATGCATCGTTTATACGCTCGCCTTGGCATCGATACAGGGTACGGCCGATTCTTTTTTTTATCCTAATTAGAAAATCGAATGCCAATAGATGCTTTTATAATGATGTTTTTGTTATTAGTGTCATTTTTATTACAATTTTAACATTGTCCTAGTTTTTTCGCTATGTAATTTTAGCGAATAGACGCAGTGCTGATGTAATAGTTCTGCTTTAATTATATAGGGTCAGAATTAGGAAGTAATCGATTGCTTTTGTCATCGATTACTGTAATTAGTTACATTGATTCAGTGTCGTGCGCTGACAATTATTAAGGGGAAGTGATCCGATAAAAAAAACATTTTATCGGCTAAAAAACCTTTTTTCTTTAATAAATTGTATACGACACAAACACAGTCTTAATTATTGTCTACACTCACAAAGGTTGGTCCTTCCATTGTAAGAGAAAACAGAAATAAACCCCAAAAAATCCTTAAATACACTTAAAAAGATTGTTTTTCTGTATTTTTACACCCTTTAACTTTAATCTTTTATTGGAGGTCGACTGCTTGCTTTATGCTGATGATCTTAAACTTTTGTGCGAATAACACTATTAGGCTTCAGAATAGCTTGACTGCGGTTTTTGATTGGTGCCGAAAAAATAAACTTCCTCTCAATCCTTTAAAATGCAATGTTGTGTCTTTTACTCTTACACTAAATCTAATAATTTATAAATATGATATGAACGACGTTATACTCTCGAGACCTAATGTTATAAAAGACCTTGATGCACTATTTGACCCTAAAATGTCGTCTATAGATCATATTGAATATGTGGTAAAAAATGCATTTAAACGGTTGGGTTTTAGAGTGCGAAACTCTAGAGAATTTCGGCGGGCCTCCACTTTTCGTGCTGTGTATATGACCTTGGTCAGATCACGACTTGAGTACGCATTTGTTGCGTGGTGGAGTCCCATCGACCAGGTCTACATTTTTAGATGGAAAAAAATTCAGCGTAAATTTATGAAAGCATCTGCTAGCAACTACAATAAATCTAATGTTATAAGGGATTATTTTAAGGAAAATAGTAAAAAATGGTAAATCAATTGGTCCCATTTTACAAAAGTGCTTTTGGTGTGATAATAATTCTTTTTGCATTTTGCGTTTTCATCGGTTTTACTGTTAAAATATTTCAGGCAGCCTACATTATAGTCGACGAAATGCACGAGGAACACCCCGAACTTCTAAAAGACCAATACTGGGACGACGTGGTTCCCAAAGAAATTCCGTATACAGTGGCGTCCGAACATTACAGAAAAGAGGAGCCAAAAGGTTCTGCCGAAACTTATAAAGTGAAGACGACCGATGGGCTGTATGCTAATTTATTACCGCATGGATACAAGAAGAGCATTGTTGATGATATGTACGCCGATTATGTAAGTTAATATCTCGTATTTTGATATTCTAGATACATAATATCATAATTTGTACAAGAACCATCAGGAAACGTAACAGAAAACAATTGAACATTAAATAAGAGAGTTTTGAACTAACCTTAAGTTTTTTCAGAGAGCTCGCCATGTATTTTTTTTTTTAGGTTTATACTGGCTGAGAGCTTCATTTTACGATAAGTTACCTACACCGATGTTCGACTGTTTTCCTATAATTATTTTAAGAAATAAAACGAAACTCAAGCAACCCTCCATGCCCCTCGTATATGAGTTAATGCAAGTCGTCAGGTTGTATACGGTTTCTACGGAAACAGCGACAATCTTTAGTTAACTGACAGGTGCTCTAATAGGTGAGGAGCCGGTGACACTGAAAGTACCGTCATCGCGGAATCAAAAATTTTTTATGTAAATTGATAGTTAATAGTCATACGAACAAAATGAGCTCGGTACGCCGGGATTCATTAAGCCGAAAGTATTTTTAAAACAATTAATTATTATAAAAAAGCAAAAATGATTTTTTACCCAGGGTGTTTTCTAATTGAATGTCAATATTTAAGGGGCGATTTTTGGGTCCATTCTAAAAAGAAAACTTCATATGAACGTATGTCCTAAACGTCTTAACTTTTGAGATACAGGGTGGTAAAGTTTTCAAAAATAAATAGTTTTTTATTAAAATCTGTAATACCACTTTAGATATTTTAATTAAATTTGGCATACATGTACTATGTATCAAGAGGCATTATTTAGTGTACCACAATTTTTTTTTTTTAAACCAGTGGCGTTCGTACGGAATTTCACCTGCCTATTTTGGCAGATATTGATGGTACGCCACTGATTTCTCGTAAAATTAAAATCATTCCTGAAATTCCCAATCATTTCTAAGCAAATTTGATCTCTTGCATTTTTTCAATCCGATGCACGGTTTTCGCTTAAAAAAATAAAAACCTTTTCTCTGCATGATCATAACAATATCGTTCATATAGCAGAGAAAAGGTTTTTATTTTTTTAAGCGAAAACCGTGCATCGGATAGAAAAAATGCAAGAGATCAAATTTGCTTAGAAATGATTGGGAATTTCAGGAATGATTTTAATTTTACGAGAAATCAGTGGCGTACCATCAATATCTGCCAAAATAGGCAGGTGAAATTCCGTACGAACGCCACTGGTTTAAAGAAAAAAAAATTGTGGTATACTAAATAATGCCTCTTGATACATAGTACATGTATGCCAAATTTAATTAAAATATCTAAAGTGGTATTACAGATTTTAATAAAAAACTATTTATTTTTGAAAACTTTACCACCCTGTATCTCAAAATTTAAGACGTTTAGGACATACGTTCATATGAAGTTTTCTTTTTAGAGTGGACCCAAAAATCGCCCCTTAAATATTGACATTCAATTAGAAAACACCCTGGGTAAAAAAACATTTTTGCTTTTTTATAATAATTAATTGTTTTAAAAATACTTTCGGCTTAATGAATCCCGGCGTACCGAGCTCATTTTGTTCGTATGACTATTAACTATCAATTTACATAAAAAATTTTTGATTCCGCGATGACGGTACTTTCAGTGTCACCGGCTCCCGACCTATAACCAAGTGCTTCAGTCACTTAAAGAAAGACAGTTTATTACTCGTTTATTTATTATGGGTCACAGTCAACAAGAATAGGTTGATCTATTTTACAATATTCTTTATATGAAATTAAACTACACGTATTAATACAAAAGTAGGATGAATATGTACCACAAAATAAATATACTAACCAGAATGATAACACTCAGGCGGTACGCTTGATATAAGCATCTAATGCTGAGGGACCTTGAGTCAGCGTTGAATAAAAATTTTATGATATTGCCATAGGCCTACCTAGGAAATAAAATATATGTTATAAATCTTTTTTCTAATGTAACTGATATCGGTCATTGTCAGTGATGCTGGCAAGTGAGATGCTAATGCTTTACAAATAATTTTAATAGGCATTTCGGCTATATCTTCTTCAGCTTTCCTTTTACACGCATTAGAAACAGTTCTTCTATTTAATTTTTGTTCATGTGCCACATGATTGTGAGCGCCATCGTTTCTTAAGATTAAGTTATCAGGACCAACAGCATAAACTTTGGCTTTACAGCTAAAACTTTTTTGACTACACCTCCAGGAAATTTCTCCACTTTTAAAACCCTTGTCATTTGAAAATATAAAATTTTCGAAGACAAGCAAATCTTTTCTACGTTCACTTTTTATTACTGAAACCGAATCAAAATTCCAATGCAATTTCTCAGAATATTATCAATTACCTATTATATTGTATTTAACTACCTGAAGAGAAGCTCCCGCCCAATATATCTCGACGACCCTTTTGTGAAAATAGGTACAGGCCTTAATTTTGCGATATATTTTGACACCCGCCGTAACCTATTACATATTGCAATTACCCCAAGCCTTTATTACCTGTCTTATCGTTTTACAATTAGGAATTTTCAGAAATGTTTACTGAATATAAAGGAGCACCTGTCTCACCTGTGAATATTTAAAATGATACGCTGACTTGGAATATGTAAATCTTTACTAATCTTACTATTAAATTCTGGACTTCTCTCCGTTGCCGATATACCGACGGTAATTCAAGATTGGCTGGCGGTTGGAGAACACGAATATTTCCGATGTCTGTACGGGGGCAATTTAAGATGAAAAGTATGAATATGCATGAAATTTCAACGCTGTAAAGCTTGATATCGAGTTAACTCGGTATAAGTTGATCGCGAATGGATTCTTTAAGGCCAATCAAATAGCTTTAGAAATTGTATGCCTGGTTACAGTGACGCATCCAGGATGGGGGGGGGGGGGTCTGTGGACAGCACAAACATTAAAAAAGTGCACTACTAATTGAAAAAAAAACCCGAATTGCACTATTCAGCCCCCCCTCCCCCTCAAGAAAAAATCTTGGGTGCGCTACTGCCTGGTTAAAGCACCCGTCACTTAACTAAGAATTGTCGATGTTTCCATAGAAAACCTTTACCACTTTTATTAGCTCATACACGAGGGGTATGGAGGGTTGCTTGGGCTTCGTTTCATTTTTAAGATTATACGAAAACAGTTGAATGTCGGTGTAGGTAACTTAACATACAATAGAGCCCTTAGAGTAGAATTTAAAAAACAAAAAAATAGCTTGGCGAGCCATTTGAAAAAACTTAAGGTTAGTTCAAAACTCGCTTATTTGATGTTCAACTGTTTTTATAGTTACATTTCCTAATGGTACAAAATACAAATACAAAAACGCAATTTTTATTCTAATGCTGTGTATTTAAACTTTTTGAAAATAAACAGGAAAGTCGAACAGAAAATTATCCCGTTTCCGTAGACTAACACTTACATAACATTGTGTGCCACACTTTTTTACATTTCCTGTTAGCTATCCATCAAATACCCATTAGGACAAATAAATAATACAATATTTTCGTTCTTAGAAATACAAAAAACAAATTTAATCTGTTTAAAAAGCCATTAAAAATTAATTGCAACAATAAAAATTTAAATATAATAACGAAATTTCATTGAGCGAGGTTCTCAAAATTAGTAAATGACTTTTTTATTGTTTCATTTATTCTGGAATAACTTAGAAATAGTGATTATAAAAAACACAATAACAATTAATAGGCTTTACATTATATGTTTAATTAATAATTAACTATGTATTATTTTTCTCCAACGAACCGAAAATTTTAAAATAAAAGATTAGCTAATAATGACTTGACAAAATATTACCTTTTAATTAATATATTTAAACACAAAATACTTTGACCGAATCTTCCCTTGTGAAATGAAATATTCTATCCCTCGACACCAAAAAGTCCTTCGGTCTGGATGGCATATCAGTAGTTGTTCTAAAAAAATGCGCTTCAGAGCGTGCACCATCTTAACTCGTCTTTCCTCTCGTATCTTTCCAGAAAGCTGGAAGACTGCTCGTGTTCAGCCTGTCCCTCCCATCCAATTATAGACCTATCTCTCCTCTCTCTGTTGTCAGCAAAGTTATGGAGAAAATAATCAATTCCAAAATATCTAGAAAAACACAAAATCATCCATGACAGACAGTGCGGATTTCGTCACCAAAGATTCACAGCTGATCTCCTTACCTTTGTCACACATAACTGGAACAAGTTGTTCCCACTGCAAAATCTTTTGAAAATGCCCTTCAATTATGCCCGGTTCTCACAGCGCAACTTTATCGCCGAAATTCGTAAATTGCAGCATTTTAAAGCGCATACACCGTAAAACTAGTAGCAACACACAGTTGCATGGAAATAAAGCAAGGATTAAACAAGAAAAAGCCACGGCGACATAGGCATGAAGACATCACGCGTGCTCTGTCATGTTTCCAGCAACTAAGCCAGAAATATTCTAAAACGGGACAGATCACGCTTGATGTCTTCATACCTATAGCTTTCTCTTGCTTGATTCTATCTCTAGAACATGTTCTATATTGGTGCAACTAGTTGCAGCACTTTAGTACCTAACATCTTTAGAAATTTTTCTTTTGCAAACTTATGTTTGTATGTTAGTCCCGTTCTTGAACTTCAAAATGTATTTTTCCTTTAGTGTAACCTCCCTTGTGGTTTATATTTACAAAATGCCATACTGACAACACAAGTATAAAAAAAAAACATCTAAGGGGAAACGGCTCTAATATCTAGTGATTTTACTCTCACTTTTTTTTCTTATCTTCTGACAGCCCACGAAGTCCGAGCCTAAGTACTATGTACCGTGGGAATACTGGGGAAATCCGCCTCATACATCCAGAGCTGGAAACATCCGTATAGGGATTTCACTAGCCCTTTAAGAGGATGTATGGGGTAGTACCACCTCGATCGAGGAAGAATTCCTCTACCACCATCCAACAATTAACAATCACACAATATCCATGGTCGAAGCGGGATTCGAACCCGCGACCTCTCGGTTGCAAAGCTTTTTTTTTCAAAATTTCTTTATTGTTGCGTATTAATAATTTACAAGACAATCGTACTGTTTAAATTTAGGTGTTTCTAGTACAATATTTACAATGTAGACATTCACTAGAAAGAACCAACCAGAGTATTAAATTAAATCCATATTTTTATAAAATTATAGATGTTAAAAATAATGCATTATTAATATATAAAAATTTATTTTTTCATCTCCAAAAAGTGTAGGGAAGCGTTGCTTTCCCCACTTCCAACACGCCCCTGCTGTACAATGTAGCTTTAAGAAATATTTTTTCAGGAGAGTGTAGATACCCCAATTGTCGAACGCCGCAAGAGTCAAAATTGGTTCTCCAGGCAAATATCCAGGACCG
This sequence comes from Philopedon plagiatum, assembly GCA_963971165.1. Classification (NCBI taxonomy): domain Eukaryota; kingdom Metazoa; phylum Arthropoda; class Insecta; order Coleoptera; family Curculionidae; genus Philopedon; species Philopedon plagiatum. Next base: position 4,957,362 of record OZ020194.1, read on the forward strand.
GCATGGGTTCAATTCGCTCCGCGTCCACGGCATATTCTTCAGGTGGTCTCTTCTCTAGACCCAGGGGGAATTCTGTATATGCCAATCCAGAAAACGGTCAGACCCATATTCCGCATCAGAAAATGTCCATTTACGACAGGTTGGTGGGCAGGAGATCTGGAAGAAATCAAAAATTTAGACCGAGTAAGTTCCTAAAATGTGCATTTTTTTAGATCAATGTTATAATGGGAGCTCTTTGAGTAAACCTAAAATTTTATATTTTTACCATCCAGTTGTACAAATACCTTAATCAATAATTAAAGTGGACACTTGTAATGTGACAGCCCGCATGTTAATATCGTTGCTAGCATCTGCTACTTTGAGGGAGAGCAGCCGATTCTCTAGCGCATTCGTGTGCCGTCAGCATTTTTTTGCAACCACATGCTGTTCTGTCAGTGTCAGTTTTTAATGGTTTTTCCCAGTCCTTAGTACTAATTAGGTGGTTTCTGATAAGAAGAATATTTTTCTACTTCCGTACTCTAATATTCAAATTAAATGTCTTCGATATCTTTCATAATAATGTTCATTATGATACAAATTTTCATTATAAAACCGCATTATTATTATTAGCCAATTTGAAATCCATACTTTTTTAATCATGTGGCCTCTTTTAAATACAAATGATCTGACTTTGACAATTCTTTTACTAAAATTTGCATTTTCATTAAAAGTTATTTATATTATTTAAATTTATTTAAATTAGAAACTATGTCAGATTATGGTATTAGTGATAGTGAAACATTTAATTTGTTTAACTGTTGCTAAACTAAATAAATGTTATTCAGTTTCATATTTATTAATAAATGGTCGCAGAAAAATAGTGCATGCAACTCTTATGTAATGGCCATTAGTACACTGGCATTCGTATCCATCAGTGGAGGCGCTAAGGGTGGGCCGGGTTGGACGCGCGCCCAACTAAAATTCTGCTCGCCCAACCTTTCGCCCAACCGTCAATCTGAAAGTAACAAATTCCGAACATAAAAGTATCCAGATACCGCCCAAATATGGTACTGCCGGCATTCGCCCAATCGCAAACTTAGGGCTAGCGCCGCCGCCACTGGTAAGGACACTCGCCAGGGTCGTGTCGTTTCTTTATGCTCGTGTATTAATAGCCATCATTACATAATCGTTGCATAATATACTATTATAGTCGTTTCTTAGTAGATATAATGATTGTGACGAATACAGTATGTCCGCAGATGGGGTTTAGAAGAGGACAAATGGACCAAATTTTGCAAGATACGCAAAAATGTTACCTGTAATAAGAATTTTTACTTGTAAAATAAATAAGATTCACGTTATTAAAAATATATTTTTTTGTACAGGGAGCATAAAAAATACGAAAACGTTATTTTGCGTAAGAGTACCTCATATTGTTTGAATTGCTTGGGTGCATCATTTTCTACCAAAAGAACCAATATGAAATATGTCTTAATTAAATTCTAAGCCGAAATACAAGGTTCCATTGATTTCATACCTATCCATAATTTCGTATTAAAAGTAACGAGTTTCATCACATTATTTTTTGAATTCCCAACTGTTCTCTCTCAAACATAGTAGGGTAGGGGAGACCGGTGACAATTGTAACGTCAATTGTAACATTCAGTATTCGTCCGCCCCCCACCGGATTATCGCGAACCGAATTACTCGTGTTCAACGGTTATTGACAGATCTGTCTTTAGAGTGGTAATTGCTTTAAGAATTCTGATGAATACTGTTGTTACGATCTGAAACGTGACTTTCAACACGAACAGTAAGTATTTATTTTTATTTTCTTTTGTAAATAATTTCTTAACTATATTTTCAATACATATTTAAAATATACCACTGAAATATGGATTATATTGACTATATAATCTTATAATAAGAACACCTTAGGAATTAGATTACATGGTTTAATAATGTAAACAAATCATATATGTCCTTTGGTGTCAATTGTAACATGAATAAAGGTGACGATTGTAACATGTTACAAGTGAAACCAATGTAAAAAGTGTGTATCATCATAATGTATTTCTTTATAGAACGCTTTACAATATGAAACCAAACATTTGTGAAGACCTCATACCGTGCATACGGAAAAAAATACTCGTATATTAACTTAAAATTAATAATTTGTAAATTTTTCCCATAAGAGTCTAAGCCAAAAACTCCGAGTTAAAACAGTCTTCTTCCGCACGAACGATATACTTAACTCAGGTGAAGAGTAAGGTCTTTTAGTAATGTTAACATACCCACGTTTCTTATCTAACATTTTTCATTTTAAAAGAATATTTTACTTTGCATTTGTATATTTTCAAATATTGTTATTTATATTTTAATAGAAGTTACTAATACAGATTGTTACCAATTTGTCGTGTTTTTTTTTGGTATATTTTTGTCGACTTTAACAACAGAAAAAAAAAACTTTTTTATTTGTGTAACTCTTTGTTTATTTTTTAATGTTATTATTTGTACTCAAATAGGATATTTAAAATAAAATATAATATGTTTGTACGTATTGTTACTACTGACACCTGTGTGCGTTACAATTGCCACCAGTCGGGTGTCAATTGAAACACTTGTCATTGTCTTGAATTATATGTTCTAAACAAGAAACTAGATATTTCTTCTACATTCTGAATTTATTAGGTTACTTACAAAGCTCGGGGACATCCTCAAAAAAAAATCAATAATTTAGAACTGACAGGTAAGGTTGTAAAAAATCACATGTGTTTTTTGTTACAATTGTCACCGGTCTCCCCTACTATTGTTTCATTAGCTCTCGAGTGGTAAAACTTAGTCGACTGTATCTCTCTTTTTTGGAGGTTTTTGTTTCGGTAGAGCCTACCTCCCCCAGGTTGGATAAAATACGGATGGTTAGCTACAAAAAATAATTATATCATTATTATCAACTTAAGAGTAGAGGTTTACCCTTTGGCTAACAGGCTGGTTGCATTGGGGGCCAAGCGTTGAGCACTACACGTGGCTAGGTACTTTAGTTCTGAAATCACGCATCTTGCACGCATCCTCCAGCGGTCCGAGAGACCAAAAAAAGTCACATGGTTGATGTTTTTGTTCGCTATTGCGTTTTATTATAATTTTGATTTTATCCATAAATAAACATTTAGCAATTAATGTAAAGTTTAAATGCATAGCGAAAGTTTCTGTAAAAACCCCAAATTAGCAAAACTTACAGGGCACAAAAGAAAAATCGAAAAGAAAAGATTATTTTCAAGTTGCCACTTAAATTAAAATAATAACTAAAATTAAAGATTATTTTTATTTACCAAAATGACTATTTTTTAGTTAAAAACTGAACAACAAGTTTGTGAATATTAAACAATATTGACACCAATGGACATGTTTGTCAATGTCTTTATTATATGAAGCAATTATACAATTAAAAATACTTCTTGTTCAAGTGCAATTTTTAAATAACACAAATTAATTTAATTAAACTGATATATGATATAAACCGAGCAATACAATAAAGATATCAGAATTCAAAAACTCCACTCTCATATTCAACATATCTTTCTAATAGGTTCCTTAGATATCTGAAGGAATTTCTGATTTCTTCCTGAAATATTGAACGAACAGCCTCGATAATTCTGCCTTTTAGCACATCAATTATTTGGTATCGGAGTGGCATAGCCAATAATTTGTTTTAAACAGCCCCATAAAAACATATCGGCTCCCCAAGTCGGAGCTTCTTGGGGGTCATAAAATTGGGCCATTTCTATACCAATGAATGGCCCAAATCTGCGGTGAAGGCATTCTATTACCTCACGGGCGCAATATGCTAGACAGCCATCCTGTTGTTGAAAATACATTTTTGGGCGAAAATTTAATGGCAATGTTTCGAGTTTAAAAATGTATCTAGCATTTCTAAGTAAGATGCAGGTGTTATTAAAAAAATATGGGCCTATAATGCCATGGACAGATATCGCGCACCATACGCTCACTTTTGTAAAATATTGTCTTAGCCTTATTACTCTAAATTCGAAGTCGCACGGGTCAAAACGGGTAAATGGACCTTAAAACTCAAAAAAGGCTGCAGAAACAACGCTTTGGCTATACAATTTGCCCGGTTGAAATTTATCGTGTAACGCGTGCCGTAAGCGGGGTCAATAACCTACGTGAAGCCACACTAGGCGAACTGCGGTCACCGCGAAACGCGCTTCCAGGCCCGGGCCACGACGGTTACGCAAGAGAAATTGGTTCCGTGAATATACTTAAAATATGCCAAATTTTCCAAACGAACTCGTCGCTACAAACTAAAACTCGCGGAAGGCGGCAGAAAGATCGCTTCTCTGGCTATTAAATTTGTCCGGTTTCTCGCGTAATTATTGTATAATGTTAAAAATTGCTTTATTAATGTATAAAAACTTATTTATTTATTTCCAAAGCAAAACGTTTAGAGTAGCGATGTTTCCCGCGACTTCCACGCGGAAGCAGAAGTCGACAGTAATGCAGATGCTGCGTTTCCGGAAGCAGAAGCGGAGGTTATTAAAAATGGGTATAGATTATAAACTGGCTTCAGAATTGTTGCATATGCTACCCCGTAGAATATTTTTTTTCCAAATTGACTTCCTTTTTAAATTTTTTTATTTTATTGCGGATCTCCTAAAAGTTAAACACTTGCGAGATTTTAGCTCATTAAACACACGTTTGACCTTGCTATATTTATTTTGCAATGTTTTACGGCTCTTTACTTCCAAATAAGTATAGCTTTACTCGTATAATTTAAAAATTAATATAAATATACGTTTCTAAAATAATAATTAGTAATTAAGAGAGTTTTATGATTTTCAAGCAAGGCTGATTTCGGTTTAACTGCAAAATAATCAACAGGTTTGCGATTGTTGGAAATTTACGTAATTGTTAATATACAGGGTGTTAGAAGCGATAAACGATAATGCATATTCAATACTTATTTAAACGCATCATCACGGTAGGGCGCCTGTCAAATTCTTCTATTACCCACTCCCATGACACTGCGCACATTTCTTTAGAGGTTTATATAATTGGTATATATGTTACCGGTCAAACCCGATTTCAGGATAAACTAGTTTTCCTAGGCCAAACTAGTCTATGCGAAAAGCGATAGAATGAACTAGTTTGTCCTAGTCCTAACTAGTTTGTCCTGAAACTAATGTAGGGTTGCTAGGAAAAACTGGTTTGTCCTAGTCTATACAAGTTGAAACTTCGATTTTACCTTATTTTGTAGGATTAACTAGTTTAAACTAGTTAAAAGCAGGCTTGGGACGTGTTTTTCCTAGAACTTTTGACGGGTTTGCTCAGTATTAGTTGCTCAGTTTTTGTCTTTAATGATATAACTAAAAATGTTATAATTAAAAATAAAAACTGATCAACTAATACTGAGCAAACCCTAGGGCCATGCTGGTTTATCCTAAAACAGTGGCGCAACTAAGAGTATGTGCGCCCCCCCCCCCGCAGATTTCTGAAACCGCCCTGCTATTTTGCACCAGTCTTGATCCTTCGTATTGAAGGGGGACTTGAGGGCGCTCTTGACTTTGGTGCCTCCCCCCGCAACCCGAGCCTTGCGGGGGCGTTATTTACGCCACTGTCCTAAAAAGTACCAGGCGCCGCAATACTAGTACGTCCTAAGAAAAACGCAAACGTCCTAAAACAACGACAGAAAGTTTTAATATTTCCTAGGCCAAACTAGTATATCTTGAAAGCGGATAGGACAAACTAGTTCATCCTATCGCTCTTCGGATATACTGGTTTGGCCTAGGAAAATCTAGTTTCTCCTGAAATCGGGTTTGACCGGTAACATATATACCCCGATTTATAATGTTAATATTAAAATACGAAATATAGATTGAGTAATATAGTCAATTATGATGTGACATGGTTGGTTTAAATTTTCAAGAAACCTCATCTTATATCGAATTAAATTTGCCAAAAATAAAATTTCGTCCAGCGCCGCCACCCTAATTTTTAAAGCATAGCCCCTGAGGGACTATGGTTATAGGCGTATTCTCGTATATTAGATAAGAACGTCCCCAACACCGTATCACATTTCTTTATAGAGAAGCCTCTGCATTCACTGAAAGTTGGCGTGTGAGCGGCCATATCGAAAAGAAGGTTAATTGGACCGATTTTTTTTTTGAAGGGACACTCAATTCGGCGCGATACCGTAATGAAATTTTAGAAAATTTCGTAAACGCATTAGACCATGAAGAGATGCGACAAGGCTACTTACAGCCGGACGGTGCACCAGTTCACATAACTATCGATAATTTAAATTTTTTGGAAGAATTTTTCGAAGATCGAATCATTAGTCGTAATATACCAGTTAGGTGGTCACCACGGTCCTGCGATCTCACGCCGTGCGACTTTTTTATGGCCACACATTAAAAACCTGGTTTTAAAAACCCCTTGTAAAAATTTAGAAGACCTTAGAATTACAAATAAATTTCAGGAGATTAACAACTCCCCCCAAGTGATCACCAATGTTCTTGATGCTGTAAAAAGAAGAATAAGAACATGTTTGAAAGTAGAAACGTCTCTCATAGTTTAAATTTATAATTTTTAGGTCCTTTGTTGTATATGTATATGTTTTTTTTTTAAATTCTGTATTATGCAACGACAATGACAATAATGTAATTTTCTTAAAAATAAAAGCTTTTTTTGATCTCACGTTACCTATACACTGCATATTGATACCTATACTTAGAATTTATAAATCCCTAAGCGGAGGTAGTAACAAAATTATATTTTTTCAGGTCAGAAATTTGCCGGTGCTTCAGCAATGCAGATAAAAAACAGACCCCGTATTCCCACCCCGGATGTCACCAAAGAAGTGGTGGAAAGAGAAAATCGCCAAGGATTCTCAGCTTCCAGTAATGGTGATCACCAACCACCAGTATCGTCACCAGGCCTAACGTTAATGTCGCACCCGTTTACCACTTACCCGGGATACAATTCAAATGATGTCCCTGTTGTTCAGGTATTTTTGTTTAATTATATACATGGAGATTGAAGGCGGGCAAATGAAATATCGCAGGATATTTAAATGGTTAACAAAATTACGGTACTGCACTGTGGGTTCAGGGGAATAAGGGAGGGAATGTGTAAGACTCATGGATTTATTAGGACTGGATACGGGATGATTTCACATTCTTTGAAGCCAAAACAAACCATTCTAAACGACACTGTAAACACAATTTGTAAACATTGGCCACATCTTATTTTACCTTGTATTTTTGTACAAAAATACGTTAGAAGCATCACAAGATTTACTAAAAGTAATAAAAGCCCCAAAATATTGTATTTTTCTGCTAAATAGTAATAAATTTAAGTTAAATAGGTTTTATTATTTATAGGTTATGTTATGTTAGGTTATTTCTAAAGGCGTTTATTTAAAGTCGCTCTGAGTCATTTATAAATCTATATAAATCTGTACGTCGCACTTTTTCTTTTCTAGTTCATTAGACAAAGACGTACGTGTAACCGAGCGTTCGCAGACGTTTTTCCTAAGCACCCAGCAGACAACAACACTTCTGAGCTCCAACAATCCAATGCTATTTTATCTCTTTCTACTACCATTCTTGATTCAATTACGTAGTAATTCGTAGTCTTGTCTATGTTCGTAGTTTGTAAACTGCTCTCTCAAGAGAATAACAAACAACAAAATATTTATATTATATAAGGCTTCACGTTCGATACGCTCACAGTATACGGATATCGAATCCATATTATAATAGATCCATGGTAAGACTTAACTCTCTCCCTTGTTCATGTCCATGTAGAGCGATCTTATTAGTTGCTAGTTGTTTTTTCATTTATATTCGATATGGCCAAATTTTTTAGTAGTACGTTTATTATTCCCATAAACATTCCGAGAATAGGATTTTTAATAAATAGTCCACCATATGATTGTTTGTCATCACATATGCAAATTCATAACATTTTTATTCAAAATAAACCAATAATAATCTTAACTAATGTACCATAAATTTGTTTTATGTTTAAAATAATAACTATGTGTTCAAAATAATCGATCTATCACCAAATAAATTGTATGAGAACCTTATTACTATTTGTTTTATTATATTGTGGTCGGGTTTGCTCAGGTTTTTTGGTGATAGTTTCATGATAACAGTGTGAGAATACATCTATTTTCAAACACAATAGTGTTATAGTTAATTACATTTAGTGTGATCGTCATAATTAGCTGGTAATCGTTTTGAAATATATAGGTGATAATATTTTGAGCACCAATCTACAGTTCTAAGCACAGTTTTTATTGTTTGATTATTATTGTTTTCGGGTGATTTTACATAAATTTACAGATAATCGCTTTGAAATAGGTTTGAGTCATGGATTTATTATATAAAAGGATTTGATATCCGTATACTGTGAGCGTATCGAACGTGAAGCCTTATATTTTGTTGTTTGTTATTCTCTTTGGGGAGCAGTTTACGAACTATGAACATAGACAAGACTACGAATTACTACGTAATTGAATCAAGAATGGTAGTAGAAAGAGATAAAATAGCATTGGAGTGTTGGAGCTCAGAAGTGTTGTTGTCGGTGCTGGTTGTTTAGGAAAACGGCTGAACCTCGGTCTGAACACTCGGTTACACGTACGTCTTTGTCTAATGAACTAGAAAAGAAAAAGTGCGACGTATAGATTTATATAGATTTATAAATGACTCGGAGCGATTTTAAATAATCACCTTTAGAAATAACATAACCTATAAATAATAAAACCTTTTTAACTTAAATTTATTATTATTTAGCAGAAAATAAAGTAATTTAGGACGTATTTTTTGTACACATATACAAGGTAAAATAAGATATGGCCAATGTTTACAAATTGTGTTTACAGTGTCGCTTAGAATGGTTTGTTTTGGCTTCAAAGAATGTTACATCATCCCGTATCCTTTTATATAATAAATCCATGGTTTGACTTAACAAGTGGGTGAGAGATTTATCATTCTGAGAACATATCTAATTATGTTATAAATAAAAATTAAATTAATTGGTGACCGAAAAAATTACACCCATTTTTTAATACTACTTCTATTCATTGCAGGTTGTGCTTTCTCCAATTCAAGAACTTGACGGTACCGGTTCGGTGAACAATACCCTCCACCCTCACACTCCCGGCACTGCAGCCCTGGCTCAGGCAGTCCTATCACCCACCCTGGGGCCAATCCTTAATACACCAGTGAGCGTCCCAATGACAGTGTCTCAACTCACTCAACTGGGTATAAATTCTGCGCGGAACAGCCCCCTTTTTGCTAGAGCCTTTGAGAATCTTGGCCAGATCAAAAACCCCACTTTTATAAAGGCTTTTGAGCCTCAAAAGCCTTCAAGCCCAAAGCAGCCTTTGACACTAACGGAGTTGCCTTACGAAGATCAAGCTGGACATAGCGGATCGTCGTGTGGAAGTTCAGATGCGTCGCACCAATCTAAAGATTCCATAGGATCGACGTCGTCTAATACTACAGCCTCAGTAACATCCAAACGGTCGCTTGAGGCTGCAGAATCTTTAGATTCTAACCATCCACTAACACCATCACCATTTGGTGACAGAGCTCCACCTTCGGTGCCCTCATTTCCAATGAGTTCTTTGAGGTTAAGTACTGTAGATGAGACGGAAAAGATTTCATCTCTAACACCTAGTGCATCAGCGCCTAATTCTCTAAGTTCTTTAGGAGGTGGTCAGAATGTTCCAGGAACGCCAAAATTAAGAAAAATTTCCACAGTTTCGCAAAATTCTGCTCCGCCAAAAAGGGGAGAAGTCTATGTATGATCTATAATAAACAAATATAGTAATTTTTAAAATAGTAAAAATTAGTGAGAATTATAGTTCTTTTTTGTTATAAGTGATAGCTTTTGGTAGAAATCGTTTGCACTTTGCTGCAACCGTTTTTAGAATCAATTCTAATTCTTGCAAGGTTTTTGACTATCGAAAGCTTGTTTCAAGTAGATTCAGTGACGGAGAATCATTTTATTATGCTATGGTGGATAAGAAAGCAATGTAAAAAATCATTGAGGTTAAATATTAAACGTAAGCTAATAGAGTTGTAGATTTCTGAAGATTCTGACGCTAGTTTCTGCAAAGAATAGATGCTTGGGTAAAAAATAATTATTCTTGTCTTGCACTGTAAAATATTGTATAGGTAATGTGTCTTACTTTGGTTGGTGTATGATTGTAAGGTGATAATATGTAAACTGACTTTTGTGATATTTTATTTTAATGAAAAATAGTTAAAAAGTATTTTTTAGTTTGCCAAAAAATGTTGTTTAAAACTTATAATCATTAATTGTTTGCGTTATACTATTATTTGTATATCAGGTGGTGCATCAAAGAACTGACATAGGAATGAACAATACCCAAAATTGGCTCTCCTATTTATTTTTAAAAATACTTGTATTAAACTTTTTTGTAGAGTTTATTATTGTAAGCTTCTGTGTCAATATTTATGTTTCTCGAAAAGCACTAAGTGAGAATTGGAAAAAAATATATTTTTTTCACATTTTTAATAAGGTAAGTGCGGGTAATAAGGCCCACCTAAGTGTCTTTATTTTTTTTTACAAAAATTACACATATTTTTGAGAACTTTGTATTTTGTAGAAATATATGAACATGGAACTATAAACTGACATTTCCAATAAAAAATGAAAACAACAAAATCAAAAAGTCTTAGATTTTTGAAAACCTTGTAAATGGGCCTTGTTCATGTAGAGCAGGTAATTAGGCCCATCCATTCAGGGTGTACAATCTGGGCAAACAAAGACATCATCGTCATCAGCTGTCGATCCAATGCAATCCTCGTGCACCCAGATCAGACATATGACACACTGTCGCATATCGCCTATTAATTCAGTTTCGCATAACTTACAAAACCAACTTTCTTTGGTGTTAGCGTCTATATTTTCTTTAGAGGTGGATGGAATGGACCTCGACTCAAAGACTTTTATTTTTTCTCTTCTGGTTAAAGCAACACTTGCATTGGAATTCCCCCTAATTGTGTTTCTACACTGGAAGAGATCTCTGGTAACTTCTTGGGCCTTATAGTTAATACTCTATATTTTGGTGGGCCTTATTTTATGTTTTGTCACTTCCTGACATTTACGGTTATATATCAAACATTGTTTACTAAAAATCATCAATTTTCTGGAAATATACTGTCGACATAATGTAGTCATACTTACCACTATTTTTAATTTAATTGGATGATGAATACTCACGACACAAAACAAAGAAAACGACTCAATTCTTATATTGCAAGCAACAAAAATTGTGGAAGAAGCACCTGTTGATTTTACAACCGGCAAATATGTGATTTTAACGTCGCGGCAGGACTTAGAATTAGATTTGTTATGTGGTTCAGGCAATAGATGGCACCTCCAATATTGTACCTCGACATGACGCCGAAAAATGGCAGATGGGCCTGATTCCCTGTTGGGCCTTATTACCCGCACTTACCTTACTACTAGACTAAAACATAAATTGTTAACCAGTTATTAGACTTTGACAATAATAATTACTAGCTGCCCGTTTCGACATTTGAAAAAATCTATGATATTAAGTTATTCATAATTTTTGCTTGGAAATAAAAGGCACGAACTGTTATTGGAATAATTTATTATCTTTACATTTTTCTGTTAGAAATAGTTACCACAAAAACTGACTTCACTAACATTTTTAACTGTTCGGTGTTCAGAGCAAAAATGGAAAACACCACCAAACAAAAATTATAGTATACCAAAAAATCGGTCAAGTGCAGGCTATACTTGCACAATTAGTGTTCCGTGCCATCAGTTAACCTGAGAAAACCTCGGCCGCTCGATCTCCGCCCATCTGCCTCGCCACACGCGGCCGACCGACGCCACCAACGTCGTATGACATCGCGTATGCGCGGAACTGAGTGGGGAGCGTTTCGACTGAGCCAAATTAAAAAAATTTTAAAAAGTATAAGGACAAGAGTTGTTGCTTACGTCGTGAGAAATATTTTTTGTCGAAAAACTTTTTAACTAAAACCAACGGTTCAGCAGTTATAAGGAAATAAACAATTAAATTGTCTATAACAATAATTGATCGCGCGAGAATTTTTCAATTGCGTTAATTTTGGTTTAATCTACATCTACTTCTTAATGTTCATGCTTTTTTTACATGTTACTGAACGATCCTTCTGGTATTAAGGGTGGGGGACAGCATTTAAGCGTTTTTCCCAAAAAATTCATTAAAAAATACATCATATATTGCTGAATTCGTGCTTCAATTAGCTTTCATTTGATACCCTACACGATGCCCTTGAAAATTTTTTTCATGTCCCACATAACCCCCTAAAATTAACCCCAGAATCAAAATTCAACTTTTTATTCTTCACGTCTATAATTGGGCTACCACACTATCTCCGTGCTAAATTACAAATTTTTACGTCGAATAGTTTCAGAGAAAATCGCCTGTGAATGACGGACGGACGGACACCAAAGCGATTCCATATGTGTTCCGTTTCACGGCACACTAAAAATAAAGGCAAATTAAAGGAAAGGAACAAAGAAACTTTACTTTTTTTAAATAAGGTGCTCAAACAATCTACCGTGGCAGTGGCGGTTCCTGGAATTTCAGATTGTCGTATCTCAGTTCCTACGCATGGGATCCACACCAACTTACAAAATGTTACTGTTGGGTACTCTACGATCATTTTCGTGAATAAATATTTAATTTTGACATTGGCGAGAAAAAGGTAATTTTTTGGGCCGCTTCACCTGAGATCTGAGAAAGCTTTGAAGAAAATTTTACTCACCATATTTTTTCATAAAGTATATCAAACTTTATCGACAAATTCCAAATTTGGTGAAAATATTCTAATTTTCCTTAAAGAAACGATATTTTAAATTATTTCTTCGACAAAATATTTTAGGGTAAAAATCTTAAAACTAATTACTTTCAGGATATTAGAGGTAATTCAATGAAATTTGAATTCTATCGATGAAATCTAATAAAATTTATGAAAAAAACTTGGAAGTCAAATTTTCTTCAGAACTTTCGCAGATCTCAGGTGAAGCGGCCCAAAAAATTAACTTTTTTCCGCAAATTTTAAAATGAAATATTTTTTACGAAAATGTTTCTAGAGTACCCAATAGGAACAGCCTATAATTTGGTGTGGGTCCCGTAGGAACTGAGATACGACACAGGTCGGTTTATTATATTATGCTCTATAAAAAGTATAATAAGATTCCTTTCTAAAATGAATAGGAGAACCAATAATCGTGGGTATAGGATTTTGCATGGGATTCCCCATGGCCAGCTCCACGATGCACCACCCGGTATGTATAGTCAGCAAGAAGTAAAAGAGGTGAAAGCGATGATCCTAATACCAGTGGACTTTTCTTAGTGATCCTTTAGTTAGAGAAAATTGCCAAAATCAGCATTTTTTACTGTAAATAACATAGTGAATGATCTTTGATATAAGTTCTAAAAAGTGATTATGATGTAAGTTATTATAAAAGAATTTATAAGAATTTATTACTAGATAATTAAGTATATTATTTTGTTTAAAGGGGTACTACAATATGCAATTTTAGAGAAATGTCGTGTTGAATATATTTTTGATGTAAATAGTCTTTCTCTTGCTGGTTATTTTAATATTTTACATAGAAGTTTATAATCTTTATGTATGTATATTGTATATGTACGTGAAAAATCCTTTGTAAATAAAGTTAATACTATTATTTAACGAATGGATTTTGCTTGAAGATGATTGATGTTGGCCTTCTGGTTGTGCTACACGAGAACGACAGACAGCGGCGCAAGTTTCCAATAAAATTAAATTTAATGTTGAATTAATTCTTTTAATATCGCTTAATGTTATATGTACAAAAGTCACACGAGTATGAAACGTGTGCTCTCCTGTGTTACATCTGGTTCAAAGACAAACTAGGAAATTATAAAAATGACCTATGGGATTCACTAAAAAGTCTAGACTTAGTACTGGTTTAAATTTAGTTCTTGTCTTTGGCCAGTTAGATGCTGATAAATATTTGCCCTATTATTCTTAACAAGTCGTCACTAAAACTTGAGTTATTTTATTATGTCCGAGATTTGCGTGGTTTGCGAATGATTTTTGTCCTGGCACTTGAAATAAATTTAGTAGAATCCGTACTTAAGTCTCCTTTTCTTCATAAGTGTGTGATTTTTAAAGTAAAAACAAAGACAAATTACTGTTGACAAAGTTCACAAATAAATATTTTTTTTCTTGGAGAAAGTCCTGCACACTCCGAATAGCTCCATTTTCTACAACTTTGACAGCAGATCCAAATCTACTTAGGCTTAGACATTGAAAATAGTTCATTACAATACATACAAGCTGCTTCATCTTCATCATGCGAATCAAATGGATCTTCGTTTTCGGAATCAGATTTGGTAATTATTGATATTACTGTAAACAGCGAATTTTTTCATGAAATTTTGCACAGACCCTAATTTTGGGTCGTAGAACACGAATCCGAAGTCAGTTTTTGGCGGTCTCGAATGGTTTTTCCGCAAAAAATTTTTTTAACTTTTAGGTTACCTTTTTTTATAGATTCCTTTAAGTTTCGACACTTTCACTTAAACATATCTGTAAACTTATAATTTTTATTTTATTTCGTCACACAAAACACCACATTTAGCCAAAAATAGCTAAGAAAATTGCTTTTTCCTATATAAAATTCCATTGTATTTGGTAGTAGACGCCATTACGTTCCCAGCTGTCAAATGTCCGGCGTTGCCAGGTTTACTTATTTTTCAAGACAAAGTTGTAAATTAGGAATAATAAAAAGTTGGCGGGAAAATGCGAAAATGAACCAAATTTAACCAAAAGGGCAAAAAGATGACCCCAACCAACACCCTGGGGCACCGATCCCTCTTCGCCTGCGAGGAAAGAGACTGGTCAGGGCCCCTAACCAGGTGCTAACCCTGTTCCGACCTTAGGGTGCCCTCCGATCCACCGTTCGTATCAAAAACTTTTCTAAGTCGGTGAATTAGGTGACAGATCTAATATTTTCGATATAACGGTGGTATAACGGTGAATCGGAGGGCACCCTAAGGTCGGAGCAGGGTTAGCACCTGGTTAGGGGCCCTGACCAGTCTCTTTCCTCGCAGGCGAAGAGGGATCCGTGCCCCAGGGTGTTGGTTGGGGTCATCTTTTTGCCCTTTTGGTTAAATTTGGTTCAAAATGCTTTGTAAACGTGGCAACGCCGGAAAATTGACAGCTGGCAAAATAATGACGTCTAGAGCGATAAAATGGAATTTTCTATAGGAAAAAGCAATTTTCTTAGCTATTTTAGCCTAAATGTGGTGTTTTGTGTGACGAAATAAAATAAAAATTATAAGTTTACAGATATGTTTAAGTGAAAGTGTCGAAACTTAAAGGAATCTATAAAAAAAGGTAACCTAAAATTTAACCTAAAAGTTTTGCAAAAAAAAATTTTTTTTGGAAAAACCATACGAGACCGCCAAAAGCTGACTTCGGATTCGTGTTCTACGACCCAAAATTAGGGTCTATGCAAAATTTCATGAAAAAATTCGCTGTTTACAGTAATATCAATAATTACCTCAGATTTTGGGAACTGATTAGAAGGTTTGCTATTGCTTGCAATAAAAAAGGTAACTTGGATAAAATGGCACGGTGCCATTTTAAACATATCGCCTATGTACCATTTTATCCAGAATGACCTAATTAAGTTTGTTTGTTATTAAATATTTATAAAACCACTTTTAAACAATAACTATAATACAAAAATCTACTTTAGTATCCTATCTACCTGTTAAGTTAAATAATTGTTCAATAAGTTCTCGTTTTTGATTTTCTGGCAAGTTCTTTTAATCTGCAGAAAAATTTAAAACAAACGGAAACAAACTATCGCCTGCCACAGCAAATATCGACTGACATACATACATCAAATTCGTTTTAATCTCCAGTTGCCGGATGCTCCCCACCAGTGGCTATATTTAACACTTTGACTGCCATGTCAGTCATAAATGACTGACAGTAACGTGTCCGCAAGCGCCATGTCTTAAAACCCGGTTTTCAAATGTGGCGCCGAGGAAAGATATCTACTTCTCGCCGCGCTAAAGAACTTTCTTAAACACATCATTTGACTATTAGATGGCACCAACGGTTTTTTCCAGTCAAATAGAACGATTCATATTTGACTGACGCGGCGCCAGCGGAGACCTATTTACCGGTATGCTACTTGGGAGGGTTAATTACGCGTGCAAAATTTTCTGTTGATTTCGACCATTTTTTGTGCTTAAATTGGTTAGTGTCAGTAAACAAAAATGTAAGTAAATGTTACTTAATTTTCTTTTAAAACTTTTACAATAAATACGAAAAAATAAATCCTAAATACTTCTGTTTTTCAATTTATATTTGTGGTGTAAATATATTAAAGGCTTTTGTGTATTAAAGATCTGATTTTTTCAGGACAAAAAAGATTTAACTAACGCTGAACTAGAACCGGCATGGTTAATTGGGCGCGAACGTTCCCTGCTCCATAACATGAACTTGGAAACTGGGCGCACGGATTTTAGCGTCCGTTTAATCCTATAGGTAAATTGGGCGCAAAAGCAAATTTTTCATACATATATAGGTATGAGGTGTGCGTAGTAGTAACTGGTAGGTAATTATCTCATACAGGCAGGTGCTTAAAGAAAGACCCTCGCCCAATTTACATGTTATGATCACAGACGATATGACGGAATCGCCAATACTTTTTTTTTATTTAAATGTATACCTGTTTTTTTCCCATAATTTACGTATTTTATACGTAAATTAATTAATAAGTTTATGTTTGAATTAAAATGAATTGAAGTTTTGTTAGTTTCTCTTAACATCAAATAGTATGCTACAAAAAAAAAATTGTCGGAAAATAATAGTTTAAGGTGATGATCCATCTCTAGATTTTTGACAATTTTCGTTTTAAAAGGCACCTTGTGGCGCCGTTAAAACATCCCCCTATCTGTAAACCATGTAAATGACATCAGAAACGTCCGACACGGCGGCAAGTAAACCTTTACACATCAGCAAATGTGACTGACGCGGCGCCTACTAAAGAAACCGTGTCAGCCCTTTATGACTGACATGGCCTCAAAATAAAACTGCTTTTAAATGGCGTGGCAGTCAAAGTGTTAAAAGAAAAAACAATAATAATAACAGATTAAAAATAACAGATTTCAGTCAGGAACAAGACAGATATACATAAAAATTTAAAGAAACAGAGCAGCTAAAACACTATTTATTGTAACTCATGAATTCCTGAACAGTATATGACTCTATGGTGTACAAATTATATCTGAAGATTTTTTCTAAATGTGTCCAATCTTTCGAGACCCTTCAAATTCAAAGGCAGTCTGTTATAGAAAGTAATTGCATAGTAAGGACAATTTTTTTCACTCAAGGTTAAGCTATGTTCTGGATAATTGTAGTCAATATTTTTACGTCTTGTGTCATAACTGTGATTTATTTTATATTGAGAAAATTTGTGAGGATGTTTTTTTAAGAACATGATACATATTATATAAAAATTGCCGGGACTGTCAAAAATTTGTGTTTTTTAAATATACCGCGGCAAGATTGTTTATAGTCTATATTTAACAGTATTCGAACTGCATGCTTTTGAATAATAAAGGTCTTTACTAAATTAGACGGCTGTCCCCAAAATATTATTCCGTAACGTAAAATTGATATAAAACTGCCAAAATATACAACTTTTGAAGTATTAAAATCCAAATCCTTTGTTAAAACACGAAGCAAATAACAGGAAGTAGACAGTTTTTTACACAGATTGTCAACATGATGATTCCACTTTAAAAATGTATCCACATAAACTCCTAGAAATTTACTAACACCAGAAACATTTATGACACTTTCACCAAGAGAGACACTCTCAGGGCAGACCGATGTGTTCTGCTGTGTTCGGAATATAAGAACCTGAGTTTTATCTACATTAGGTGCGTTTGAGATTTGCACTCTTTTCACTCCGGACGTACCTAAGTTCACTCCGTCCGTTCGAGTATTAAATTCGGAGCAAAAAGAGTGAATCCGCTGGCGTTCGGGTATCGAAAACAGAGTGAAAAGTGTTTACTCCAAAAGTCCCGTCTCGCTGAGAGGTGCTTTAGGAGCGGGCATGCGCAACTGCGTTTGCAAATTTTATGGTTAAGTTAATTTTCTGATTATGTCGGTTAAATTGGAATGTTTTCATTCTAAGCTCGGTTCATTCTAAAATGCATTTTAAAGTTTTGGTCCGTCATTGATGGGACCGTTATTTCCGCAGAATTCTCAATTTTTTCTTCAGAAATTTCTTCGATTTCGGAGCTTTTCACAAAATTCTTCCTTGGCAAAGTTTAAAATGGGGATGAGAGAATTGAACATATTTAATAGTTTTAATTAAATCCTTGTCTAAAATTTAACCCATATGCAAATTAAACACATGTTTATTTTTAAGGTTATGTTTTTGCACTTTTGGCGTAGAGCGTTCGTCTTTGAAAGATTTACTCCCAAAACTCCGAAGTCACGTGACAAAAATCTACTTTCACTCCACTCCAAATCCGTTGGCAATCCCGAACGTAGCTATTTAGGATCAATCCTTTGTCGTGGAACCATTTTTTGACTAATAAGAAATCATTTTGAGACTTTTCCACAAAATCAGAAATATTTTTATTTCTTACAATAATATTTGTGTCGTCAGCGTAATTTATAAGTGAAATTAGATTATTGCAAGCATTTGGGAGATCATTAAGATAAATGATGAAAAGTAGGGCCCCTAGTATACTACCTTGGGGTACTCCCATCTTAATTGAAAGTTGATTTGATTTGTAACTGACTTGATCTGCAGAGATTATTACATTTTGACTTCTACCTTTTAAGTAGGTTTCTAACCAGGACAATGCACATCCTCTTACACCATACCTAAATAATTTACCCAGCAAGTCTACATGACTTAAACAATCGAAAGCCTTGGAGAGATCCAGAAAAAGCCCCATAGCCAATTCCCCCCATTGCCAATCGTTTTGATTGTAGAGGATATGCGAGGGGGTGGGGTGTAAGGGGTAGGTACTCTATAGTTCCAGTGCACTCTTTTGCTAGCTAGATTTAGATTATTATTATACGGTTGACTCCAACAAACTTGTGCAATACACATACTTACTTTAAACGCGTTTTTCTCAAAAACATATGTATTTTCGCAAACTAGGTCCCTTTTATCACAGACGGTCACAAAATATTGTACTATATTGCACTAAAGCTTAAACTACTTTAATTTTTTAACACAAATATACTGCAGTAGCAGTGATTCAAGTAGTAATTTAAGTAGACAGTATCTAAATCTGAAATATGGATTTTATCGTCCTGCGGGTTTATTACAATACTATCTACAATCACATCAAGAGCTGGCTCACTCTCTATGTAAGTAATATTTTTAAATATTTTTGACATGATCACATTGAGATTTCCAATATTGTTCGGAAAATGTACCGAAAAATTCCCTACAATAATTTTCTACATTATTAAAATTAAAATCAATATTTCTGTCGGCAACAAACTGTTTTAGAGAGGCCCAAACAAGTTTAATGGGATTTAAATCCGGACGATATGGAAGTACATATATAAAACAAATTTTTCAAATTTATTTCGATTTTGCATATTGCCTATGGAATAAATGACCTTGAAAAAGTGTTTAATCACAAAGGCAAGTCTTTGTCGTGGGTAGGTGCAACCGATATATAAATAAGTTCATCGGGACCGCAGATTTATCAAAAAGTTCATTTACCTCCTTCGATACTTGGTTTATTTTTTGGACTTGATCGTCTTCCTTTTTTGAATGTATTTTTTGAACCTCTTTTTACATCTCGGGCCGGCGTATTAATTAAATTTATAGTACTATCACTTACGCAGTTTGACCGGGTCTTTTAGGTTCCTTATTTATGACACTGTCACTGCAGGGTGGAAATACTATGAATTGTGGCAAAATATGCCGCAAATTTTTTTAAAAATTTGGGTTAAAATGCAACATGTCTGCATCTCTCTAAGAGGGAACCCTGTGTTTTATTAGTATTATTGAACTAATATTTTATTTTGTAGTTTTCCTTTAATACTACGCCCCACTAAAATTCGAAACGTCTATTGAATTTAGTACGAGGATGGACTGAGAAGTTCGTAGAATGACAGATAGATGGCGATATTTCAGGCTTTTGTGTGCCGCGATGGCAAGGTCACTCTTTAAGATCGTCAGCTGTTGAATTTCAGATCGCTGCGTGCATTAGTCTCATTTCGAGAGCTGTTTAATTACAAGCGTGTCGGATGGTCTGAGGAATTCGGCTCCTTTATTTCTCACCGTTGGCTGGTCACTAAATGGCTTCATAAGTTAAAATGTGATCGTACAAGCGTTAAAGATGCATCCCGTAGTGGACGCCCAAAATCTGCAACTACACCAGAAATTGTTGAAAAAATGTATGTTATGGTGTTAAAAGACCGTCGGTCGGTTGAAGACGAATTTTATCACTTTATCAGGAAAGAAAAGAATATTGCGATGGCTAATCTTTCAAAGTACCTAGATAACAGCAATACTTCCACAAGCAAAGAAGATAAAGTCAAAGTTTAAACATATAGGTATTCCTTTTTCATTTTCCCTTTTTCTAATGCACTTTAGCTAACAAGGGATAAAAAGGAATCTGATTCCTCCGTGATTATCAGGAAAGATAAATATTGCAATTGCTTAAATTTGTTCTGATGTAAACTGTCCATGGAACTGACCAGTAGAGTGAATTATTGTTTAATTGTGTTTTCTGTTATCAGTCTCAAATCCAATTGAATAGAACATAGAGGTTGACAAGTTATTGTCTTGTTATTGCTAGGAACTCCTCACTACAAACGTATCAGTTATTCCATTGCCATATTACGGTCACCCAGCCTGGGAGTTGAAAGGTGTACCGAAAGCACGAAGTTTATCGTTCTATAGAATGCCTTAGTCCTGCTCTGTTTTGAACTTAAGCAAATTTATTTGACGACACCGAAAATGAACGCGCGATATCGCAAACGAATAAACTTGCAAGAAATCTTATCGCCTTGCATTATATTTCAGTTTGGTTAATTATCTTGTGCCGTTTTTCACGGAGTAGTGCTGGAGGGCTTATTACATTTTTAAGGTGGATGAGATTGAGGTTAATGCAAAAAGTGGGTTGCGTGTGTGTTCCGCAGTGTCTTGTGGACGACGGGCGAGGATTTTGCCATACCAGAATTTTAAAACCTGATTCCTGTTCCTTCTTCGTCATAAACTAGTCGAATTGGTAATGAGTCGTCATTGTCATATGTCTGAAATTTTTGGTTGTATTGAGAATGGGATCCCGATCCATCGCAACCTCCTTTTGTTATAAGACTTCTCTTCTGTTCGTCGGTCAAGCTTTCGAGTCCACCGCTTAAGGTCAAACATAATCTCGTCGATGTATGGTCCAGCAAATTTTATAATGAAACCTCTGTAAAAGTTTCTGATATCGATAAAGAACCAGGATAGCAATCTGACTTTGCAAGAGTATCCGTTTCGTAATTTGGAAAGAGGCTACAGTCTGCCTCTTTGGTGTAGGAATCAATCAAGTTATACTGATTTTTGGTTTAGTTCTGCTTCCAAAAGTACGGATAATGCTTTACCAGGGGATAAATGTTTTTGACAATGCTCTTCTGATATCATAGCATAGTTTTCCGCCTCCGTCGTACCTTTTTTAGCTGTATCTTTTAAAATGTTTGATGCTGCCAACTGACTTTCAGACCGATATTCAATTTGTGCAGCATATAGAAGCATCTCGAGTAATTTTTTGTTACAGACAGTGTCTGGAACAAACATCCGATGAAGCTGTTGTGTAGCGAACCGCGTCATGTTATAAAGTATTAAATAAAAGTGGAAATTTGGCTAAAATTGTCTATCATTATGTGAAAAGTTTTAGGTTTGTAATCACTTGCTTAAACGATTTATGCATTAAAAAAAATTCATGCATATTCCTTAGTAGGTTTAGTGCCATGAATTTATTGAAAAAAGAAAAAAAAAAGAAATTTATAAAGACAATTTAAGTATGCATTCTTTATAGTACCTAATAGGACTAAATTTATTGTAACTTCAAGTTCCAAGATACGTTATTCCATAGTACAATACAAATGTATATTCGACGAAAATGTAATTAAAAAAATGTGGTAAAAAAAAAATCTTCAAAATTTTTTTTTTTTGGGAACTTAATGTTTTTTTGGAAAATTCGTTGTGTACACATGAAAAATCCATAACAAAACCTGGGCAAAGTACACCAAAACCATTGGATTCTAGACCATAAAGCGCGGTACTTGGTACCCATACCCGCTCTCTCATTATTTTTAATTTTAAGGAATTTCTCGTTACAACCCGAAGATTCTTTATAGGTTTAATAACCATCAGGGGTGCGCAATCTAGCTTATCGTTCGCTTATTTCGCGAGAACCCATTAGATGTCACTGGTCGGCGCTCTCGAATACGAAGTACCCATAATTCCCGTCTAATAAAGCCTCCCGGAGCCGAAAGAGGTACCGCGGGTACTTCAAGTTAATTGAAACAGGTATTTTCGCAGTGTGCCTTCAACATATTTTCCTATTGTAAAGGTATTAATCTTATTTTTAATCGCAACCATAAAAGTAAGTACCGAGAATTTATTCCTTACAGCGCGATCAGATGAACTCGGATAAAATGGGGTTCAAGGATGGGAATCCCACGCTTTATGGCAATTAGATAAATTATAATTACTCTTTGGTTCCCCATGTCTCTCTAACAGTGAAAAAAAAGTCCGGCAATGACGGCATTTTCAGCGACATGGGCGCTCCAGAGAGATAATGACGGTGGATTACGCGGCGTACACAAAAAAAATACAGGCTCCCAATAGGTTCTTCACGATTTAAATTTTGCACAATTTGTCAACAACTTAACCTAAAAATTTTGTATTTTAGAAATTTTTTTTTTGTTTATTTATTTATTTAGTTTAGTTTTTATAGTTTAAGTACAATTTGTACTTAATCCAATAAAGTGTATATCTAAGCTCCGAAATATCTATATTTGACTGTTTTTTTAAAAACATGTGTACTTGGTAAGTTTTTCATTTCTTTCAGCAAGCCATTGAAAGTCCAAGTCCTTCACTAAATAACTCTTTTTGAAGTGCTGCACTTCAAATTTAATATTAGAATGTTCTTTTCACTTCTAACGTTGTATGAATGAAACCGTGATCTAGGCACCACAATTTGTTGGAAACATTTCAGTAACATTCTGTTTTTCATTTTAAAAATTATCAACATATTAGACATCTCAATGCTTTCTCGTACTGATAGCCAATGCAACTCAGACCCATAGACAAAATATATCTAGACCATCACAACGTATTCGCGACACCAGCTGAATCCGTCCAATGTATGGGCGAAAAAGTGCGTTTGTACGCATTGGGCGCCAGTCAGATTTTTAAACGACGGTCCTCCCGAGGCATGCGCACTCGTGACGTCTAGCAAAAGTGGTTGTTGAGCTCAATGATGCAACTCGGCGATCAGAACCGGACCCAGTTGTAATCACTGAAGGAAACACATGGAATACAGCTGTTGTAAATGCTGAAGTTGCTATTTCCATTTGCAAAAATACTTTTAAGTTCTGAGTTATTAAGATTAACTCTAACCAAATAAATTTTCTAACTTTTATCTTAAATGCACTCCGGTGTTGAAGTGAACACACACACGGAGAAGTAGAAATATTTATCAGTGACGTATATTGAGTGTGGTCAAGGTGTCAGAAAGGCACTGATGGGGTGTGTGTGTATTAGGGGAATTGTATAAGGGGTAAGATGGTGTAAGAAGGTCATATATAGTGTCAATGCCTCCTTCCCCTCTATTGCATAAGGGTGAGTGAGTGTCCAAAAGGCATATTTGCGCTTTCGCCAAAGGGGCACTAAAAATACTAGTGGATTAGGGTAGAGGGGAGTAGTTGAAAAGGGATGGCGAAAGAAAAAAGATCTTTCGCCAAAGGATCGCTAAGATATCAGTGGATTAGAAGGGTGAGTGTCCAAAAGGCATATTTGCGCTTTCGCCAAAGGGGCACTAAAAATACTAGTGGATTAGGGTAGAGGGGAGTATTTGAAAAGGGATGGCGAAAAAAAAAGCGCTTTCGCCAAAGGATCGCTAAGATATCGGTGGATTAGAAGGGTGAGTGTCCAAAAGGCATATTTGCGCTTTCGTCAAAGGGGCACTGAAAATACTAGTGGATTAGGGTAGAGGGGAGTATTTTAAAAGGGATGGCGAAAGAAAAAAGCGCTTTCGCCAAAGGATCGCTAAGATATCAGTGGATTAGATTGACATGGGACCGTAAGTAAGTAGCGCTTTCACCAAAGTATCAAGTGCACACAGTGTAAATAGGTGTAAAAATATTTACATCTTACCATACAACTTGGTTTGTTCAATAATTATACAGGATGGGATGCCAATCCAATAAAATACACACATAGTTTTGGTAATTTTTTTATTTACTATTTTACTTCTTAAAACAGTTGCATATTTTATTTCTATTGTTTAGAATACTATGTTTATATTTTATTTCAACTTTCAATTTTGTAAATGTAACGTTTAAAAAATTAAGAGGAGGACATTAAAGAGACGCACTGTATATGTATAAACTGAGCTATTTTCGAGGAATTATCGACAGTTTTGTATAGCAAGAAAAGCAAGATTCAAGCCAACAAACTATACAATTTTTATTAAAATGGTTACATTTTTATCATTAATAAAAAGAATAATTACAAGTAATATATTTAGCAATTATTACTCGATAAAAGATTCACGTCATGTGAAATAAATTTTGAAGTACTCTATGCTCAGACCTCATAACCCGTATTGGCGTACCCCTATCACAGTCCAACGCAATTCTCATCAATTTATTTTGCATCAGTTGCAATCTTTGGATACTATCTGAGGTACAGGATATCAGCAGTGAATTACAATACAGAAAATGTGACAGGCGCGGATTTAGGGGGGGGGGGAGTGCCTATAAAACATTAAAATCTACAGTAATAACAGTAACCAGGCAACACAGCATTCGACGCTGTGTCAGAAAAATGCCAGTTTGTGATGCGCAACCGTCAATCATTTGTTTATCGTTTTGTTAAATTGAACTGTTTCGGCTTTGACCTAATTTTAGTATGTGTTTTGTTTGGATATTATTTGACATTTGTGTTGTGTTTTTTGTGTAGTACTAGTATTTGAGTACTTATGTTAACAATGGCTTTAACAGTGCAAGAAATACTGCAGTGTAAAATAAGTAGTTCATTAACATTTGAAAAACTTTACGAAATTAAAGGAAAATGACGCTGCAAACCTCTTCTGGATCTAAAACAGACCACGAAAGACAGAGGGAAAGACATTAACAGGTATTTTAAGCCTAGTATGTACAATATTTCTGACTTTTTTACTACTTGTCATTTTTTCACTCTGTTATGCCCCATGTTGATAGGTATACTTTTTTGTCAATTGCAAAAATCTGATATTGATGCAATTTTGATTGGTAAATATATTGCAGATTTTAATTCTAACATTCAAAAAATTAGAGAGAGTGTTATCTCTACAGACGCAAATGTCAACATCGAGACAATTATATCTAAAAAAAAAGACGACGAAGACTCCAAAAGAATAATTTCTTTAGAAATATGGGATATAATTTTGTCAGAAATCCGCTGTCGTTTTAATTTTACAGAACATTTAATGGTCACACGTTTATTTAACACAAATACTTTTGCTGATTATAAGAAAGACTTTCCTGAAGACATTTTGTTAAAAATAATTATGAGATGATAAACGTTTCCACGCTTAAATCAGAATTGCATGTTTTATTTAGTCGTGAAGATTTTTATAATAGTGCGGGTGCTGTTGCTATTTTACAGCTCTTGCAAAAATGGACCTTAGTGAAACGTTTTCGGAGAGCGTAAAATTATTAGAGATTTTATGTACTATTCCATTGACGACAGTGGAAAGTGAGAGATGCTTTTCGACACTAAAAAGGATTAAGACTTTCTTAAGAAATACAATGGCGGAGTCAAGGTTAAGCGCTTTAGCTATGTTAAGCATTGAGAAACCTTTTATTAGAAGCATTTATAATTTTAATGAGTTAGTGGTTGAACATTTCTCCCAATAGAAGGAAAGAAGGGTCGATTTGATGTACACACACATTTAACTACATAAAAGGTGAGTAAATTATAAAAAAAAATATATATTAAAAAAGCTTGCACTAGTTGCACACAAAATTTGACCCACCTGTAAAAAAACTCACGTGCCGCGCCTGTTTATAGGGTAATTTTTTTTATGAAAATGACAATGGTGATACGGCTAATGTTAATGGCGAACGCTACCGAAACACATTAAGAAACTTTTTATGGCCCAATTAGATAATATAAACCATAACAATATGTTCTTTTAAGTCCATAATGCATTTCAAAAAATTACATTTTTGGATAAATGTAGATTCGACAAAAGTGTCTTGGCCATTGACAACTAATTCTAAAATAAATTTTAAAATTCAAACAGTGTTTAGAATACGTATAAATTATTAGTCGTAACAAGAAAGTAAAACCGATGGAATTCTGTAATTCCAAAGTAGGAAGTTATTAAGATAGCAATATTAATATAAATTGTAGCTATGATTGGGTTATACTTTAAAAATGGGGTCGGAGAGGTCACTGAAAATTGCCGGTTGTGAAATAATTGGTACCGATATCCCGTCTAACAAATTATCGTTATTATGGCGAATGTTTCTTTTAAATTAGGTACCTATTTTTATATCAGTAAGAATAAATCGAATAGATGATCAGTTTTACATATACATACGGGTGTAAAAAAATTAGTGTACTCATAAAAATAAGAAAAACTTCATATGAACATATGCCCTAAAACGCTGTATGTAAATGAGTTACAGCCCTTTAAATGGTGGACAAAAAGAACAGTTCTTATTTATTTTTAGACCGGTTGAAAATTGGAGTTCAGCCATAGATGTTTATGCCGAAGTCAACGGTGATATCGAAAAAAACTGTAACAGTTCAGAAGTGGTAGTTTTCGTAAAGGTATGGAGTTGTTTTTTCCAAAACTTTTTTTAGTGAAGTATATAGCAATTTTAACATAAGATGCAATTTTAACCTGGACTTTTTTAAGTAAAACAGGCACTGTTTGTTTAACTCGCTTGAGTGAACAGTTTTCCAGATATTTGCGTTTAAAATGTGTAATGCAGAATATTCTGTTTATACAGGGTGTTATATAATTCACATGACTCCTGGGGTAGTCTACAGACATACCCAATACTTTTTCCATCAAATCGCCTATTTTTGATATTTTAAAAAATGTCCAAATACCGGCCCTTATCCGACGCATTTGAAGAGCCTGACGTCACGGGCTCTAATATTATAAAGAAAAGACAAATGATCCAGTTGGGGCATTGCCAAACTCAAATAACATTGTGACATTTCATTTTTTTATCAGCCTTAGTGAAAACCGAAAATAATCAAAAGTATTTTTAATTCCACAGACGGAATTTACCAAAGATTTATCAAAGATGTGTATTTTAATTTAATAGGTCGCAATTTTTACTTAATATCGGAAAATATTGAACACTCGTGAATTCGGTTGAAATTGGAACCAGAACAAAATAGGCTATGTTGTACCATTAACACAAAGAATAGTCACTTACCTATTACGTTATTTATATATTAAAGAGATGAGCATACTACCAGCTTAAACATTTTGCCTTTCAAAAAATGTTAAAAATCAAACAATAAATTGTTGATAACCCAGTTTAAAACATAGGTACTTCGTGAAAGTTCTTTCAGCGATGCTTCAAAATTTCACTGCACCACAAAAAATCACCTATTTATTACTTATTTTTTTTGGTAGGGTTCTGCCCTGGATATTATTATTCGCATAAACTAACGGTTTTCGTCAATATAATTATAACTTATAACACAACATAGGACACTAAAATGTGAAAAATTACTATCATCAAACAACTTCTTCGGCATACCACATGGTTTTTGACAGAACAACTATGAAATAACTACGAATAGATGTGGTGGGCATAATTTGGTACGTAGATTTAGGCAATGAATTAATACCGTAAAACTGGGTGACTTGAGACAATTTTCAACTTTGAAGGCTCAAAGATACATAAATGTCAGGTGGGCCTAAATTTTAAGTCATGATCTGGACGGGTTTTTCTATGTACCAAGCTTTCCGATCGCGTACTTGAATATCTATATTTGTTTCATGGGTTGTCTCAAGTCACCTGCGGGGATAGGGTGTATTGAGACATCAATACTTTTCTGGTTCCAAGCGCAATATACCCGTCGCAGAAGTCGAGGTGAGACAAATATGAAGTTGTAAAAATATGTTGGTATGGGTTAGGTACGCTTTAAGTAAGGCTATCGACATAATAACAATGAAAAATTCAAAGGTTTTATCATTAGGTGGTGCACATAAAATTTTGCACAGTATCTGAGAAATGCATTATACAAAAAATGATGTTTAGCGAAAAACTTTGACTTACCTTTACTTGATCGGGCTAAAAACCGCTTCGTCGTGAAGACCGAACTAATGGCAACTGAACGCCACCAATACACCAAACGAATTCTATTAAATTACAGTGTTACCACCTATCTTACAAAAATGTAAAATTGTGGCGCAAGTCACCAGGCTGTCTCAAGTCACCCGGTTTTACAGTATTTGAACAATTAATTTAACTAGGTTTTTGTGGTTATATTGCATATGTTTGTTATTGTTTGCATATATTATTCTTCGAATCGACAAAAATTTAAATGAAAGGGAATTTTGTTACACAGTAAAAAACTGCCTTTTTTCACAATACCATAACCCTAGAAGTGAGAACAGTGAAATATTTACAAGCCTGCGCATTTATCTCTCTTTCACTGAAGAAGCAGCATATCCACATCAACTTCTTTATTGCTGAATTTGATTTATTAACTTGTGATTATTTATTTTCAATGATTATTGCAATAAAATTAGATTTTTACATACGCTGTAGTTTTTTTAGAAAATGTAGCAACTACAAACAGCAAATAGTATGGCGACCTTTCGTATTGTGTACCAGTAAGCTAATTAATTGAATTATTTTATAATTTCTATATAAATCGTAGTTTTCTAATTGCAATTTGACCCGGAACGTACATTTTTGTCTTAATTGAATAATATAAAACAATACAGCACAAAAAACTGTCTTACAAGGCAGCTGCCCTAAGCCCTGACATTAACTTATCTGAAAAAAATTGTTCAACATATTATAAAAAAAACTCATGAACAGTATAAAATAAAACTAGTACAAAACTGACGGCGCGGCGTAGTAGGTTACGTTACCACCAGTAAATTAGATTGGTTATGTGCACAAAAACTGACAATAAAATTAAACTTACGTGCACTCATCTGCAGCAGAAGAGGAATTAAATGATATTAAACGCGCTATCTGAAAACACGCGACGCCAGCGCATGGTGCAGCGATCTTATGAGGAATTGGGACACAAATCAGAACTCGGAAAAAAATTAATATTATCATATAATTTATTTACCACTTTGTCGGCTATTAGCCTATATTTAAAACAAAACATATGTACTTTCTATTGTAGGGGTACAAAAAAAATTGAACTTATGCTTCCAGAATAACACATTATTAGTCTGCCAAAGATTTCTGCAACCGGCAAAATAATTTCAAGAATACAGGGGAAGGCTTAAACAACGTGGCAAATTTGTTTGTAAACCAGATGTGGTAAGAAAAGTTTAAATCTTATTAACGAGAAATTAAATGAAACTTAACTTAACTTCACTTAGTTTCACTTAGCTTCACTTAACTTCACTTAACTTCACTTAACTGCACTTAACTTTACTTAACTTTACTTAACTTCACTTACCTTTCCTTACCTTTACTTTACTTAACTTTACTTAACTTTACTTAACTTCACTCAACTTCACTTACCTTCACTTAACTTCACGCAACTTCACGTAACTTCACTTAACTTCACTTAACTTCACGTAACTTCACGTAACTTCACTTAACTTCACTTAACTTCACTTAACTTCACTTACTAGTGCGGTAAGTTGCATTTACCGGCCTAGATACGGCTTATGTACTTCGGTTGCTAGGAAAAATAATAATCGTTAGTAAAACCAACTTATTGTTTCTGGCAATAATGACAATGCGTGACAAAAAAACCAGGATTGTTCAAAAAATTCTATACTTTGTGTAACTTTTCTTCTTGCATCCTTATTTCTGCTCTACAATCTTTTGCTTTTTAGCGAACTTTTAAACACTTTAGTGGCGCTCCAGCAAATGATTTATTTATATATTTCAAAATTGTTATTTGCCAAAGGTAGTAAATTAAAATTTAATTATATACCAACATTTATAGCCCCTGTCTAAAATAAAGACACACGTACTTAGGTGCCCCTTGGCATCAGTCGTTCCCAATATGTCGTGCTGTCTCTCTCTCTCTATCGTATCACACAATAAATGAGTAAACCACAAATTGCTTTAAATAATATTCTGTCAAGTCTAACAAAAGACCGGAGGAATTCAAAACTAGATTGCCAACAAAAGATGTAAAAAACACGAGGCAATATTAGCGAACAGTAGCATTCAAGTAGGTGGTTTGCCTGATCGTGGGTGTTGGAACTCACACACGGACAGGTCGTTTTAAGATCGTCTCAGGTGATATTCCTTTAAGAGTTTTTCAGCTCGTTGTGTACAAACAAGGATAATAAATGTAATTAGATTCATTGACAAAAATGAAAATCAGATAGAGGAGCTCTCCCTTATTGATATTTAAATGCTGAAAATTCTGCTTAAGGTTCCATTAACTCTCCTAGAATGAGAGCTATCCATTGAACCGTTTCCTTCCAAAAGGCTTTAATATTTGATTTATGCTAAGAAAACGTTACTGATCATTTGAACAGCTAAGGTTTATTCCTTGGATGAATTAGAAAGGATTCGGTGTTCCGTATACTGTGAGCGTATCGAGCGTGAAGCCTGTTTATTTGTTGTTTGTTATGAAAACATCTTAACCAAGTTTACGAACTTTAGGAAATACGTAATTGAATCAAGAATGGTAGTAGAAAGAGATAAAATAGCATTGGTGGAGCTCAGAAGTGTTGCTGTCTCTGTTGGTTGCTTAGGAAATACGTCTGAACACTCGGTTACACGTATGTCTTTGTCTAATGAACTAGAAAAGAAAAAGTGCGACATAGATTTATAAATGACTCGGAGCGACTTTAAATGAGCCTTTAGAAATGATGTATTTAAGAGCTTTCTAACCTAAATTTATTATTATTTAGCAGAAAATAAAATATTTTAGGGCTTTTATTACTTTTAGTAAATCTTGTGATGTTTCTAACGTATTTTTTGTACAAAAATATAAGGTAAAATAAGATGGGGCCAATGTTTACAAATTGGGTTTACAGTGTCGCTTCCAATGGTTTGTTTTGGCTTCAAATGAAATTATCCCGTATCCATTCTTAATTCATCCAAGGTTTATTCAGTCCAAATTTAAGCCAGCAAAGTCTTAAGCTGCGCTCAGAGTTGCCGTAACGTAAGCTTTAAGACGTAAGGTTAATTCGTAAGAAAAATAAACATTTGATTAGCAATAGATTCATTCATAGTACAGCCGTAACAAGTTAAGCCGTAAGGTAAGCCGTAAAGAAATGGTTCAATTTCATTTCTTACGTTACGGCTTATCGATTCGGTCGGGATCGGTCGTACTCGTGCCTAACCGCCATGTTTACATTCCCAAATTTGACATAATCCATGTGTTTTTCTCCTATTTATGGGCTTACTAACAAGTAGCAGCACAATATTGATCCAGCAATAATAATATCTTCGTGGTCAGTAAAATCAAAATCCATATTACCAGTTTAATAACCAAACAAATTGTTTTGAAGAGATGTCAAAAAGCAAAAATCATAACCTAGAAAGTTGTAACCAGATTCTTAACTTAGAACTATGAATGGGTATGTCGTTACGGCTTAACTTTTACGTCTTATCGACTATCGATTACTTCTTACGGCTTACGTTACGGCAACTCTGAGCGCAGCTTTAATCTTTATTTTAGTTTCTTATAACAAAAAACCAGACATTTTTTTTTTAGCTTCTGACAGCCTACGAAGACCGAAGCCCAAATACTGTGATGCAAATATTGCAAAAACTGCAATTTCCTCCATTGTTAAACCATTTTTCTCGCAAACAGCGTTATCTAAAATCTTTTGGGTGTGATACTGGTACGATTGTGGTAACGTTGGGCAATTTTAGTGTCATTCCGTGCTACTGCTCACTACAGTGCGAATAAAACAAATTGGCTGTTTTGAAAGGTTCATTTTTTTTTTCGGGATAAAATCATTTAAAGGTGTGACTTTTGTCAATATATCATTATTCGTGTTGGAAAATAAGTGATTTACTAGCTACCTACATAATTGTCTTTATCTTATTTTGATGTGATTTATGGGGATAGGTGCCACTACAAATTCGGTGGTATTGAATGCATGGCAATTATTCTGTGTGCCAGTGACGTGCGGTACCAGTTATAAAAGGGGAAGCCATCCGATAAAAATAATTAAAAAAACATTGTATAGACTACAAAATCTACATACGACACAGCACAACCTAAATTATTGTCCACATATGCCCTCCGGCAGAGGGCACCCAAGCAAACCCAACCGACCGCGCCCGGTCACAAAGTAGAGTCCTTAATTCCATATTATGAGTTTCTTTCGCCCAAAAAAGGTAAAACTAGGCTTATTTTTTTAGGAAAATTTTTGATTATGTTTAATACCCGAGACTTTTTTGCTCCATCACAACTCTCAGATCCACCTCGAGTTTCTTCTGGATTGGAGACATAATAATTATTGTGATTCATATTAGGTTTGCCACCTTTTTAGAATTCGAAAAGGGAGTATTGGAAAAGACGAAATATGCGCTTTCACTATTTTTATCAAAACCTCTATTTTTGGGTTTGCTTTTGGAGAAAATAAAATACATTTCATATTTTTTTAAAATAATTATTGATTTTTCGAACTTAAATCTGTATTTTTCATTTGATTTTGAAGCTTGTAACATTTTCTTCGCCATTCTTTATCGTACGATAATTTGTTACACGTCTCCTTAAAATTAATGGTGAAATAAAGAGTTCTGCTCTATTAAAATCAACTATACACCTGTTTCTTTCATCTCGCCATTTAATGCCAAAAATAGACAAATTCGTTCCTCAATAATTATAGGTATGTGGTTATGTTTGTTTTGTTCTCTTCTTTCTTCGTTTTGATGATGGGGTTGATGGACTTCAGGCGAAATGCACGCCACGTTCATAGACTCGAACGACGAATAAAAATTCCCTCGGCAATCGACTTTTAATTTTGCGCCAGCAAGGTCGTCCTGGTCGTCTGAAAATCAGTTTGGGGTTTGGGAAAAACATTTTAAGCT
This sequence comes from Philopedon plagiatum, assembly GCA_963971165.1. NCBI lineage: Eukaryota > Metazoa > Arthropoda > Insecta > Coleoptera > Curculionidae > Philopedon > Philopedon plagiatum. The sequence goes on from OZ020194.1 coordinate 4,990,907, forward strand.
AAAGAAAGATGCAAGGATACATTTTTTTAAAAAAGGAGTGTCCTTCCCAAAAAAGAACAGGTGGCAACCCTAATCCATATTCTAAAAAGCAATAATTATTCTTTATGAAATTTTATTAATTTTTAAACAAACTGACAACTTATCCAAAACAGGACGAATTATGTATAAAAACAGTCCACACACAAAAAAATAACAATAGCAAGTGTAATAATACAAAAAAGCCAATTAAAACACTCAAAAACACTTAAAAACTGAAGTAAAACGACTGAAAAATACGAAAAATTTGGGAAATCACAGAAAAATTAAGGGTTTGTAATTTTATTTCTTCAATATGGCGGATAATTCCGTTGCCAACACAAAAGTGTTATATTAGACAGAATATTGTAGATTTACTATCAATGAAAAGTCATCTGTACAGCATGTTTCCGAACATGATAGAGTACCAATAAATAGTTCAGCTTTTGTTCTTTAATGAAGGACTTTAAAATTATGTATTTTTCCCCTGTAACCCAGTTAGCTGCCGGAATACCGTAAAAATACTTCTTTAAATATACATAATTCGTTACAGTTTTGAAAGTTGACTGCAATGCTTCGACAAGATTAATTTATTATGTAAAATAAGTAGTTATGTGCACACCATAAACGTAAAACCGTGACTATGAAATAATAGTTTTAAAAAATGGTAGGATAACGATATTCTATCCAATTTGATTTGAGAATAATGACATTGATGACTATTGATGATAGAAAAAAAAGTGAACAAGAATTCACCCTATTGGTCAGTTCCATGGACAGTTTTTACACCAGAACATATTTTAGCAATTACAATATTCATCTTTTCTTTCCTGATAATCATGGAGGAATCAGATTTTTGTTCTATCCGTGTTTGGCGAAAGTGCATTAGAAAAAGACAAATAAAAACAGAATATGTTCACAGTTTCATCGTACCTTCTTCACTTGTGGAAGTATTGCTGGTTATCTACTCTGAAATATTAGTTATCGCAAAATTATTTTCTTTCCTGATAAAATTCCCAACGGAATCCGTTTTCTTTCTATCCTTGTTAACAAAAAGGGCATTAGTAAAAGACAAATAATAATTGTTGTTGTCAGTTTGAATTTGTCGATTCCGATTATTCAAGAAATTTTTGATACAACGTAACAGAATGAATCCAAATGTTGAGATGTTTGGTGAAGAAACTATTAATGAAGCGGAAAATGTTGATATGGAAAACAAGGAAGGATGGAGAGCCGGTTTTTCACAGCGAATCCCACTAAAATCATGCAAAAGATACGATGCATATAAAGATTTTTAAAAATGGCAACACGAGAAAAATATTCTAATTAATGAGAAAAGCTTACTGGCATATTTTGTAATGAAAAGTTCAAATTTAAAATCTCCTTGAATTTTGTGTGCCGAATATTCAATGCTGAGGACAACAATCAATTTGTATTTTAACTTTAATTTAAATAAATTCTATATTATGTGTTCTCTTTTTTTAGTCAATTTTTAGCTGCAGAAATAGGCACAACTTTACTTACTACACTAGATAAGGCTTGTGTACTTTGGTTGCTAGGAAAAATAATAATCGTTCGGTGTGTCAAAAACCTATAGCATTCCACTTTTCTTGCTCATTCACACCTAGGGTCTCCAGATTATAGAAGAAACTGCCAGCAAATGTTTTCCCTGTCCTCTCAACCTCCAATTCTTTCAATCCGGTGTCAATAGATTGCATTTCCTTTCCCTTCAGACGCCCACGGTACGTTAGTAGGTACTCAGGCTACGTGGTCTGTCACAGATAAAATAAATTAAATTATTGAAAACGGAATAATTGCCGAATCGCATGTAAAATTTTATATTGATAATATATATATATATATATATATATATATATATATATATATATATATATATATATATATATATATATATATATATTGTTTCAATTATAAAACTTTGGAACAATTTTCAAACTCACAACGGAAAAGCTTGTGATAAATTTACACGAACTACTTAAAATATTAATGATATTCTGTACTATTTAACCTTTCAATTTTCCAGTTTCACAAGTGTATCTAAAAATGCATATCTCGGCCGCTTTTTCAATGAATGATATTTTGAGACATTTTAAAGAAATGTTAATTACTAGCGCAGAATATGTTATTGGATTGGTACTAGATCCAAGGTTAGAGTATATGGCGCGTGCAGAGATTTGCAACCTAGATATTCTATACAGGACGATTATTATAACTATACAGTGGCTATAATGCTATCTATTATTGGAAGAAAGTGCTATTTTGATAATTTATACTGAAATTCGGTCTTCTACTATTTTTATTTTGTGTTTTACTTAGGTAGTTAGAAGTGGCGTGCCGTCGGGGGGGGGGGGGGGGGTGCGTAAGCCTTCCCGCCCTCTTCGTAACGGTGCGCCAGCGCCCCTTTCCAAAATAACTTTTAAATTAAAAAAGTTTATTTATTTGTCTCAAAATGTTTATATTTCCAGCTAAATAAGTAAAAAGAATTATCATCATTTTTGGCAATTTACAAAAAACTGACACAAGTACATAGAGAAGTGACTAGACAAGGGACAGTGCTTGAACGGAAGACAGCTAGTGGATTCGGCCCCTGTAGGACTATGAGTGTGTGGTCTAGTAAGTGTATATGGTAAGCTTTTCTATCGTATTATTTGTATTTCGCCAAATTAAATGTGTGCAGGTGGATAATTTGGCGTTTAATTTCCAATGAGAGAAAGGAAGGAAGGAAACAGTTTGACTGTGAACCAATCTTGGAATTTTGATCTACTTGCTTAAATTTTCCACTGTCTGGCGTTCATTTATATCTTTTAATACATCAGAATTCCTAGATTTCCCTTAATTCTACCGACACTGTCTGGAGGGTAAAAAACCGGGGATTACATGCGAAAAGAACCCCCCCCCCCCTTTCTGTACGATTATGCTAAGACCGATTAATAAGAGCTGTCGTGCACAGGTCAGAACATCCAGATTACCTGGTAAAGGTAACGAAAGGATCCTTAGGGAAAAATAGGTTACAATGTAAGATTTTAGACAAATTAAATAAATAATAAAAAATATTTCATTTTCCAATAAAATTTAAACGTAGAACGTTGAGTCACCTTGTAGCAACCCGTTTTACAATAAATATTTTCTTGAGGTTTCTTTAAGCCAATAAATTTTCAAACTATTTATTAAAAACCTTCCACCCAATATATAAAACTAATACAGTAATGTCCCGAAGCGTAAACCGAAGAATTTCCTGATATTCTTAAGAAGGAACTAATCCACCCGCAGCTTTCAGATAGCCCAGAATGATATAGGTGAACTGTTATTCCATTTTTTTCACCAAATGCCATTTATTGTAAAGTAGCTAGTGTAAAATTAAGTGGTTTTAATTTATATTTAAATCTAAGATATTAATAAATTGCTGTAACATATGTTTTTGTTAAATGTACTTAGAGCGTGAAGTGCACGGGTAAGTTCTATGCGGTTTCCAACACAGAAAAAAGGTTCTGTAGTCAAGAATAAAACGTAGAAGTCTTTTTTTTGTGTTCCGTGAAACGGAACATGAAGTTGAACAGATATGAAGTTTTTGGTTACTTAAAAAAATATATAAATCTAAGTAAAATTTACAAATTTGCTTCAATTTGATGAAAGTTATGCAGAAGTGATTTGATTGTGGTTAATTTAAAAATGAATTATAACTAAATTTAAAAAAAAATCGTTATACTGGGGTAATTTAAAATTTTCATAATTTTTTTTAATAGAAGGCTATGACTTTGTATTTAGATATATTTTAATGCTGAACAACTTTTCTTGACAAAGTTTTCTGTATTTTTCTAAATAAGGGTATTTTACTCTTGAAAGATTGTTATATTTTTTTGGCCTGCCATGTATGCTGTTCGACTTGAAGCCATTCTAAGTGCACATAATATGGTTATCAGACAAGACAAGACACAGACCAACTTTTGGCGGTTGTCCAACTAATAAAAAAAATTCCCATTTTTTGCACACTTAATGGACCACACTGTATATATTTGCTAATGTAAAATCCATAAGGCATAGCATTAAAATATATATTCAGTACTTAGGTACGTGAAAATGATCTTCACAACAATATAACGTAGAGTAAAAAGAAAGTGGTATTTTAGCATCCCGTTTCATTTCACTGTACCATTTCTTTCTTAACTTCTCATCTTTTAGCACAGGGAAAAAATGTTTATTGGGACTAGTTCGAGGACGCGTATTTCCATTCTATACATGGCCAGAACGCAGCCATAGAAAACTGCTCGTTTTCTATAGCTGCTCACCCAACCTGAGCAAAAAGGTGGTCAGGTTTGCTCAGTTTTCATTGATATATATATATATATATATATATATATATAGAAAACAGCTCGTTTTTTATGGCTGCTCACCCAACCTGAGCAAAAAGGTGGTCAGGTTTGCTCAGTTTTCATTGATATAGATACATATATATATATATATATATATATATATATATATATATATATATATAAATATATATATATATATATATATATATATATATATATATATATATATATATATATATATATAAAAAGGGGGAAAAATTTTGGCTAATCGGACAAAACCAGTAAGTTGCGTTCTTGCATTAAAGTACGGGGAGTCCAAGACCTTATGGATAACCCCGGGCCGGTAGACAGTTAGCTTTCGTCCTTATTAGGACTCATCAGACTGACTTAACCCTTTGGCACCTTTCCACACATAGAACCCTCGCATATTATGTCGTCCGCTTTGGATAAAGACGGTACACAATACACGTGAGCGTCATCTATGGGAAGTCACTGAAATGCAATAACACATCTTACTAGAGTAAAGCTGCTACTGTAGGCAACCAGTAAAACAATAATACGTACGGAATTGTTTTACTGGTTGCCTACAGTAGCAGCTTTACTCTAGTAAGATGTGTTATTGCATTTCAGTGACTTCCCATAGATGACGCTCACGTGTATTGTGTACCGTCTTTATCCAAAGCGGACGACATAATATGCGAGGGTTCTATGTGTGGAAAGGTGCCAAAGGGTTAAGTCAGTCTGATGAGTCCTAATAAGGACGAAAGCTAACTGTCTACCGGCCCGGGGTTATCCATAAGGTCTTGGACTCCCCGTACTTTAATGCAAGAACGCAACTTACTGGTTTTGTCCGATTAGCCAAAATTTTTCCCCCTTTTTATATATGACGGACGCTAAATCATTTTTTCTTATTCTTGTTCTATGGCTTTTTAGACGGAGTTGCACGGCTCTCGGTGGGACTGAGTGTGCGACTCTTAGTATAAACCACAAAATTGTGGATAGCTTGAGTGATGCTCAAAATCGGTACCGGGTACCGGGGGTCATGTTTCCGTACGTATTATTGTTTTACTGGTTGCCTACAGTAGCAGCTTTACTCTAGTAAGATGTGTTATTGCATTTCAGTGACTTCCCATAGATGACGCTCACGTGTATTGTGTACCGTCTTTATCCAAAGCGGACGACATAATATGCGAGGGTTCTATGTGTGGAAAGGTGCCAAAGGGTTAAGTCAGTCTGATGAGTCCTAATAAGGACGAAAGCTAACTGTCTACCGGCCCGGGGTTATCCATAAGGTCTTGGACTCCCCGTACTTTAATGCAAGAACGCAACTTACTGGTTTTGTCCGATTAGCCAAAATTTTTCCCCCTTTTTATATATGACGGACGCTAAATCATTTTTTCTTATATATATATATATATATATATATATATATATATATATATATATATATATATATATATATATATATATATATATATGTATCTATATCAATGAAAACTGAGCAAACCTGACGACCTTTTTGCTCAGGTTGGGTGAGCAGCCATAAAAAACGAGCTGTTTTCTATGGCTGCGTTCTGGCCATGTATAGAATGGAAATATGCTTCGAGCGTTAGTTACACTGGTATTGGTGCATTTTGGAACAATACTCTACTTATACGAATCTATCTTAGGCATAACTTCGTTTTCAGGCGATTAATATGTTAAACAAGCAAAAACTACAACGACCTTACGCAGTGTCGTGTCCGGTAAGAATAATACTAAATATTAAATGGGCGGCTGTTCCGCTGTTGGCGGAGTTGTGTATTCTGACGTCATCGAGCCTCAGCTAACTTGAGCGTGGCATCTCAAACTTTGAAGGACGATAACATTTTTATTTCTAAAGATAATTAAAAACAAAAAATACAGATGCTTTTTACATTTTTATTACTATTTATTATGGGAAAATGAGAAAAATGGAAACTTCATAATTGGATGGAATATGGACTTGGAAACTTTCTTCGGAACAGGCAGCACACGAGCAGCCTTCCAGCTGTTTGAGAAGATACTCTTGTCATAGGAGATCTGGAAATGGGTGCAAGTCTGGGGCGCATTTTTTTAGACCAACTGCTGGTATGTATTCAAAGACGAAACATATACTTGATAAGACCCTTTCTAGTACGCCGCTGAATTTACGTCTCTGAATCAAATTAGCAATATTAAGAAAAAAAATTATACATACGTCTTTTTCTTAACATTTATAACGCAACGCCAATCAGTCTTATCAAATTATCTGACAAATCTAATCTAAGTGATTTAATTTAATTACAAGTGCTTCTTCCGGACACGTAGGTAAGTGACAGGCGTTTTATCTTTTCAGATATTGTAACTTTTTTATTTTGACGTGAGGTTTAGGTAATAATAAAAGACATAATGCATGATGGCTGGTTGTTACCTAACAGGATAATGAGATTTAGAAATACTTTGTGAGTTGTTATTGCCGCTTATCGCGAAGTGTCGGTGGTGTATCTAGAATAATATAGGTAACATATTATAACCGTTCAAACGATGTTCTTTTTATGGTACAATTCAGATAGGCTGTTTGCCTGAATAACAGAGAAGGATTTTTTCTGTAAGATCTACAAAAGTCGAATATGGTACTTAGAATCCATCTTTGCTGCCTTTTTATTATTCCTAAACAAATCAAATATTAGATTTATTTCTCCATTTTGTCAGGAACAATGTTTTTTTTTCAGTAGGAGAGATACAGGGTCTTATGAAATTCACTACATAAAATTTGCAAAACGGAACAGTTCTGGAATCACTTCGGTGTCCGGCCGTCCGTCCATCTGTCACAGGCGATTTTCTCTAACACTATTCGACGTAAAAATTTGAAATTTAGCAAATAGTGTGGTGGCCCAATTATAGACGTAAAGTATAAAAAGTTAAATTTTGATTCTAGGGGTTAATTTCAGAGGATAAATTCGGAAATGGGAAAAAATTTTTAGGGGCATCGTGTAGGGTGTCAAATGAAAGCTTATCGAAGCACGCATTCAACATTGTATTTTTTTATGAATTTTTTAAACATTTTTCGGGAAAAATGCTTAAAAACTGCTGTTGCCCCCGTCATCACCAAAAGGACCGCCCAGAAAAATATGAAAATCATGAACATTGAGGATTTGGTGTAGACTGAGCCAAAATTATCAGGATTGAAAAATTCTAGCGCGATCAATTTTTATAAATAAATTAATTGTTTATTTCTTTATAACTGCTGAACCACTGGTTTTAGAGAAAAAGTTCTACGACAAAAACATTTCCCACGATGTAAGGAACAACGTTTGTCCTTACACGTTTTTCAAAATTTTTAATTTGGCTTGGTGGAAACGCTCCCCACTTAGCTCCGCGCATACGCGATGTGATACGGCATTGGTGACGTCGGCGGCGGGCAGCGCGGCAAATGGGCGGAGATCGGGCGGCCGAGGTTTGCTCAGGTTAAGTGGCGGGCTGATTCATATACGTATTAATACTATATAGCGAACGACGAAAAATTAATGAAGCAAAGACGTAGCCTTTGGAAACAATTGCTGACCAGTCACATGCCGTATTGAACATCCCTCATAAACAACCAAGTGATTTATCCAGCCAGTGAACTATATAGTACCTAAGTACCGCCCAGCTAATCAAAACACGAAATATGACAACATGGCCGCTCGCGCCTGTCATATTTAAAAGTTCAAATTTGAATATGACAGGCCTTCGATTTCGCCGTAGCGTTATATTGTGAAAAATATAATAATCTTTAATTTAATTTATAATAAAATATCAGAAAAACCAGTAAGTATAAATTATTATATACTTTAAAGTAGGTACAATATTGAAATAGAGTTAATAATATTTTAGATAGAAAATGAGATCTTGTTTCGCATGTCGACGGTCAGTTGAGAAAGACAAAGTGATTTTGCATAGGTAGGTATAAGCACAGTTTAAAGAATATATATTCTGTAAACTTTGGTATAAGCACATTACTCTCCAGTTTACATTCCTGTGAAGACTATCCGCCGCTGAAACTACAAGTAATTTTTTCATTTCTTGCAGCTTAAAACTGACATTATCGGTACATTAGCTATGACATTTTCGTAAATAGGATAATAATTAACTTTAAATTCACTTTTCACATATAAAAACACACTTTTCTTTACTTTTGAAAGGTAAAAAGACGAAAAGGAAATCGACTAGCTCACGTTTTAGACTGCTGTCAGAACTGACAGTGACATTTCCGTCAAAAGTGCTGGTACATCACGTGGTACACACAAAGAATATTTTATTGCTTCAAATTTTAACAACGGGTAGATTATATGCTAACAATATAGTAGTAATACGTATATAGGCCGATGGCACGGAACACACTAATTGTGCAAGTATAGCTTGCACTTGACCGAATTTTTTATGCTGACTTGTTACATGGAAAAACTTATTGATAGAATTGGCAACTTATTCGGTATCATGTGTCTCTTCTTGCCAGTGGCGGGTACTGCTGGTCAGATAAAGTTTCATGGGCGATGATACCAAGTGCCATTTATGAATATTTTTCTTTAATCTGAATTCATACCAGGATTTTCCAATCTTAACATATGCAGTGAATTTTTATAACACCCTGTATACAGTCAAAGATAAATTCGAGTCGAAATAAAAAAATTGAGTTTAGGCATGAAATTTTTATCTGAATTTTGAAATTTCTAGCTACCTTCATTTAAAAATTGCTCACTGATTTATGTCTCAGAACAGTCTGAGATGCATATAAACAAATTTATAATAGCGGTATTCCGTTGCATCTTGGAAATGCGCCCGGAGGCCATAAACTCGGCGATTTATTTGCGAAACGACGCGAAACGGTACAGATCAGTAATCGAAGCCATCGATCAAGGTTGAATTATTGCATAAGGCTAAATTGCACTCAACTCTGAAATTGTTTTAGTAAATGGCGGTAATAGCCGGCTAATTATGTCAATAATTCCACCTTAGACGCACATCGTCGGTTGCGCACGTAATATTTCCTTTGATAGAGGTCACGGACTAAGGTCGTTGAGACATGAAGTCTTCCTTGATACATCCGGTTAGTTGTAAAGAGCCCTCATGTGTCCTCTTGGGCATAAAATACAGGATCGGAGTGGACTGGTAAGACGATGGGAAAAATCTCAACTGTTCAGTGAAAGGTTTTAGTCTCAAATGTTTCTGGACATGGACGTTTTTATTGGTCGCACATGTGATATTAGGATATTATCTTGACTGTTCCCTTTTTTTTTGTCTCTTGTCGTCCGGAAAAATGTATATAACCTACTTTTACATAGCCTCCTTTTTATGGGGACACATAATTTATATCCAGATCCGTCCAGCTTTTCAAGTTATAATAGTTTAAGTAAACTGCTCGTCAAAAAGCTTGTAAAATGGCATTTTTTCGGTCATTTTTGCAGCTCTGTGGATCGAAAACGGCTCAACTGATTTGAACATTTTTTTTTTGGTTTTTAAAGACCTAATTTATCTAGGATAATGATGCATACAGTAGAAAAGAATTATAATAATAAAATGTTGTATTATGAAACACTTATTACGCTAGCTGGACTTACACTTCACCATTTCTTGTATGGTTTGTTTATAATAATGCTTTTTTAAGTAAAAAAATGCATTTTCAGTTATTAATTTTCCAAAAATATTTATTGCTATAATTATGACCGCACTCTCCATATAGTAGGAACCATTGTGGGCCGGCACCAACGTCATTGCACTTTATACGATTGATTTTACCTCGAGTGCGCTATGAAGAAATGTATTAATAGCTGTAATATTATAATAATACGTTTTTTTCGAGTTTTACTTATTTAGTGAAAATATAAAATTGATTCATTTTAATTTAATTTCCTTTTTAAATGAATTATTTTCAATGTATCATTCTATAGAAAAGGACAGAATGATACATGAGTCAAAATTTAAGTAGTATTTTCACAACAAAGAAATATTTTCAAACGCCAAATTTTCATTGCAAGTCGAATTACCTTGAGAACTATGACTTTTTCGTATATGAATGAAAAAGTAATGAAATTACACGTAGAATTTAAAAGTCTATTTATATATAGGATGTCCCATTTTAATAAAATCTAACTTTGTGACTACTTTTTGTACGTATCCTGTATAATTCAAAATATTTTTAAAGCAGAGCAAGATAGAGCACATACGTAGTTTTTTACGAGGATTCGAATTTTACAACAAAACACGCAAAAGTACATCATCCCATTCAAAGTTACAAAGTTACCCCACACCTCAAAATACAGAGAGGGTGTAAATATCAAAAATATGTTTAAATATGTCCCTCTATCTCCCTGTTAATTCACAAAAATTCTATGAAAATATTTTAAACCGTTTTCGAGATATCGCCTTGTTACCCTCTAAAAAACTCACCCTGTAACGGCAGCGGCGTAGCTAGGTTTGACGGCGCCGGGTGGCAAAAGTTACGTTGGCGCCCTAGGTCTAGAGAAAAATCGTGGTAGGGGATAGGGTACAAGAAATTTTTTTACGTGGTTATATAAAAATAGACTTGTTCTAAATTAAGTTTGTAAATACTTTACTTAATGGTAAATAGTTATTATATTATATTTTCACCGATTTTAGCAATATTTATGACCGAATAATAACAAAAATTAGAAACAATTTAGGTATTTCACATTTTTTATTTATTAAAAGTATACAAAAATAGGCCCTTATTATTTATTTTACAAGAAAGTCATGATAGCTCTTATATCACTTATATAATAGGTACATGTTAAAAATTCTTTTTACGATTTTTAATGCTAGCAAAAACGTCAATCACCTTATCAAAGTTTATTTCTTTTGCGCACTTATTTTCTATGCTCAGAATAGCCAGACTACTTAAACGTTCCTGACTAATACTATTCCTTAAATAATTTTTAATAAGGTGCAGTTTTGAAAATGAACGCTCTGCAGAAGCGGAAGTTACCGGAAGAGTTAAAAATAGCAATAGTGCGGTACACACATTGTTAAAGTTTGATGAGCTGGTGGGATTTGTACAAAATATAAAATCAACCATCTCATCTATTGTTGATAGCTCCTTTAAATTTTCACAAAAAGCTGAGCGAAAACTAAGAATTTCGGTGGCAAACACGTCAGATAGGTCATCGTCGTATTTATTTTGCAAAATTTCAGCCTGCTTGTGTAACTCAGTGTCCGTAGCCGTAGTCAGAAAAGAGGGTTCAAGGAAACTAAATTTCTCAACAACCTTATGAAAACCAGAGAGTCGATTTTTTAACTGGAAGGATGCAATATCCAAAATATTATTGAATGTAATTTTTTTGAATTTTTCTTCTGCTGTAAACATTGTATCGGAGGCAAGTTCGTCAAAAAAGGTTTTGGTTTTTTTTTGACGCTTTTTAATAAAAATAGCTTCAATTCCCCAATTTGCTGCCAAATCCGAAGATTATTTCGAATTTCATCATACTTGTGACGCAGTTTACAAAGTTCATCGTAAGTATTTTTAAGTAAATTGGAAGCCTGCACAATATTACACTTTTTACTTTGAAGAACCTTCGAAACTATGTTTATGGAATGAAGAATTTTGGAAAACATTACAATAAGAAATACAAATTCAAAATTTTCTAACTTTTTTTTAAGTCCGATTGCCTCGGATTTTTCTTCGCTATTTTTGCTTTTTAATGTTATTTCTGTCAGAGCCTTTAAAATATCTTTAAAATTAAATCGCAATGCGTCCAATGAATCATTCCTAGAAGACCACCTGGTAGGATTCAATCTTTTTAATGTAATTGAACTTACTGGCGATTCTTTAAGTAACTCCCACCGTTTAACACTATTTGAAAAAAAATTATATATGCACCCAACAGTATCGAAAAATGATTTTGCCTCTGGGACTCCATTAACAGCATCATTTATAACTAAATTTAAGTTATGAGCGGCACAGTGAATGTATTGAGCATTTTTTTCTAACTCGACAATTTTAGATTGCAAGCCGTTATAAGCGCCGCTCATAACAGCAGCACCGTCGTAGCCCTGTCCTCTACACTTTTTGATAGAAATGTTTTTTTTTTGTAAGAAATTGGTGACAAAATTTTTTAAACCTTCCGCGCTTCGATCATGTGTTATAGGGTAAAATCCAGTAAAAGATTCTTTACGTTCAACCTGTATGATTTCGTTATTTTCATTTTTATGAAAAACAATAAAACGAAAAACAATACTCGACTGTTCAATTTTGCATATATCTTGTGTGGTATCTAAAATTATTGTATAAAATGGTGCTGCGCGAATACCATCAAATATTTTGTTTTCTACCTCGGTTCCCAACATATGAATAAACTCGTTTTGTATGGTTGGACTTAGGTATTTTGTTGAACCTTTTGGAAGTTCCAGTAACTTTTGTAAAATGCTATCATAACGCGATCATAGGTGTATTATAGCTAGAAAATTACCCCGTTTCGAGTCATCATTATCGTATTCGGAATGGCCTCTAAATGGTAGATTACATAGAGACAATGTCAATGTAACGTCTAAAACTCTGTATAAAACTTGTCGCCAAAAATTGTGGCTTTCTTCGTATTTTTTTTGAAAATTTTGATCAAGAATATTTTTATTATGTTTCCAGACGTCGTAAGTTACACAAGCGGCAATGTGTGTACCGCTAGTTTCATGTTTTAGGATTTTTTGGCTTAAAGTTTTCCATTGACATATTCCATTAACCCAACTTAACTTAAAATGTTGACTATTTCTGTCAGCAAATAGCCAACAGGGCTCGCAATAACAACAGTCCAACTTAACAGAGTAACACAACCACAAGCGATCAACGATTAACCCGCCTTTGGATTTTGAACTGTAATAAACCGCAGAAAATGACCTACCATTGGTTTTTGGAAAATCAATATCTTTTGGTCTGCATGACCCGTAACTTAAAATAAATTTTTTAATTGTGTCACCTTTAGTGATGTTTTCATCATAATAACCTCTGTCTGTAGGATATTTTTGTTTTATTAATGATTTTAGCATTTGGTCTTCAACGGCGGAACCAAAACCAATACTTGCCAGTTGCGAAGAAACTTCAAAAGCTTTTACATTTACTTCATCGTTATCGTTATGTTCGTCTAAACTTTTTGAAACTGAAACTTCTATTGGCGCTGAAATTTCCGAACAGGACGCTTCCGTTTCCGTTACTACCAAATCGGATTTCGAGGACGTTGAAAAATAATAATCACTAATTTTCGGCAACTTTGCTTTTTTTATTTCTTGCTCTTGCTTTCTTTTTAAGTTTGCCCAGCCACTCAGTTTTTTCCCTTTATTTTTTTCCATTTTAGACTGATCTAAAAACGTTAAAATGTCTTATAGTTCGTCGGGTACACGGCTAGAATCGAAAAGTCTTTCAAACAGAAATCAAAATCGCACCATTAGGAGCTGAGATACAAAAATCTAGTACCGGTAATATTTTTAAATGCCTTCCTATCTGACAATTTGTCTTTTGGTATCAGCTGTTACCACACAAAGCGGCATATTTTAATCAAAAAGTGCACGAATATTTGGTGTAACCAACATACATACGAAACAGAAAAAACAAACAAATTTTCAATTAAACGTAATACATCATATTACTTATACCTACTTATACTTACATTAAAAAACTTCCAACTACCACTCTCAAAGAGCAGTTCAAAGTTTTTTTAATGTAAGTACTTTCAACTTTCTTTATAATAATTTAAAGATAATTAGATATGCATTTCCATTACCTACTAAGTCTTCAAATCCGGACCACACTTTACTATGTCTCATTAAGAATATCCAATTAAATACTTTTTTATATCTACTTACTTCACCAAAAGACGAAACTAATCTAAATAATATAGGAAAATAATAAAACTATTGCATACCTACCCAGTATGTATCCCTTCCACTTTCCAACTTTTTAAAACATCGTTTATCATTTCAGGAGAAAAAAAAGCCACAAATATTATAAAAGAAAGTCCGCGGCCCGCCTAGCTTGCCGCCGTAGACGTCGCTACCGTTTGTCGGTAATTTACACATGACGCGGCATCGCCCTGTGTATTGATATAATAGAGAATTTCGGCCTTTAAAAAATCCTACTTTTTTCTTTATCTTAGGTCAAAGCCCACAGAAAAAATAGGCAGGCAAACTTTGATTGATTAATTAATTAATAATTTTAATTATGTATATTGTTATTCTAGCTTACAGAATTCATTTGCTGGTAATAAAATAATAAATATAAAGCGGCGCCCGCGGCGCCTTTTGTAACTTGGCGCCGAGTGCCTTTGCCACCCCTGCCACCCCGGTAGTTACGCCACTGCCTGTAAGTATATTTTGAATGAAGTGAAAAGATGGGAAATAATGATGGACTCTAAGGAAATATTATTTTCCTACGACCACCTATGAAAGTGAGTAAAAAAGCACGGTTAGCTTGGCGAGAAAGTGCCTTATATCACACGCGTGTCGAAAAGTACTTTACAACACGTGTGTTGAAAAGTACTTGTCAGGAAAAATATTGTACATTACTCGTGTCAAAGTAATTTTCGCACACTCGTGGGATTATCGCACGCGGCTGTCGCCTCGTGCGACAACATTCCCACTCGTGAAATGTCACTTTCAACACTTGTTATGTAACATACTATTCCTCACAGTACAGAAACGAATATTTGCAAAAAATAATTTTTCCTTGGACGCGCTGTAATATTGACTACAAGAAATTTTGCCAGAAATGTCAAAATTTGTGAACGGTTGGCGGAAAAAGCATTATTTTTTAATATGTTCACTTTTTTTAGAGCACAAAAACAGTGTAAAAATGACTAAGTAACTTTTGTAGCAATGGTCTAAAATTTCTCTGTTTTAACTTTCATGATACCAATAAGCATTATCTTTCAGGTATCAAAGAAAAGCATCAAAATGCATACGTTTTAGAATGAGAGATTGCAATTTAACAACTTAATACACACCGGATAATAAAGAATGTTTAACAATGTCGCTTTTTTGATCAGGTTTGTAACAGGCCGTGTCCAACAATAACCGCATAGAATGAGGCAGTTTTCTTCACTTTCAAGGCCAAACATGTCTTGGATAAAATACGACAGAGACTTTTTGCAAAAATTGCCCATTGTTTTAAAACGGTTGCCTGCTGCTCAATAATATCCAGTTAACGTAGGTTAGGTATATTGGGCTCTTGACGATGTTTTGCTCAGGTGGACGATTTAACAGTGCTGGCCAAAAGTATTGTAAACTATACGTTTTTTTTTTAATAATGTTGAGAGGATCTAATAATAATAAAAATATAAGTGGTTAACTGGCGGCAAAATATTATCAAAATTATTCTGCTGGTTCTGTTTACTTTTCAATATAAGTGAGGAAATCTGCTGGAACTCACTGGGCATTACAGATTTAAAATTTTCATAAAAGTAGCAAAGAAAAACTGCACAATTCGAATTGAACATAGTGTGGACGATCAATTAAAAATTAGTAACAAACCGCATAACGAACGGGGCAAGAAAAATAGGGATGTTTTGAAACGTCTAATAGATGTTATTTGTATTCTTGGAGAGCATGAAATAAGTTTTAGGGACCATAATGAAGCAAGTCAGTGGATCCGCCAATCGGGAAATTATATCGATTTATTAATTTTATATTATTTATTCATTATAGCACATTGTAAAGAGAGGGCTCTAGTTTAAACCCCACTTACACTTACTGTAATATATTTCCGATAGTCGGCTGGTTCACTGTCATCCAATTGTGCGATCTTTTGCAACCGCGAGTTTGACCATTAAAAGACTTTCAATTTGCTAAACAATTTGCACATTTATTACGTTGAACATAAGTATTTAGTACACTGTTGATCTTGACAGGCAACTGCTATAAATTAGTTATAATCTGGTGTTACGAGATGTTATTGATTCATGGTTATTAACTTCCTTTTGTTTGATAATATAAAATGTAGGACTATGCTTGAGAAACTTTAACTTTACAGAACCATGTCTGAATAGAAAATACTGGGATAATTTCCTTCACTAACTTAGAAAAACACTGGGATTATTTCCCACACTAACTTTTGGTCTGCTAAACCTTTGTTTACAAGACCCTCGCGGTTTCTGCCGCATCGAGGGATGCGACATCTCACTCTGTGATAGCTAGAGAAGAAGTGAGCTCTTTTTACGCCGGACGCTAATTTAAAATGAAATGGAGCGCTCTCTCGAAAATAGGTGTGTCCGTACTAGACCAATCGACGCCGCTCATGCGATGACGTGAATTCCTTTTTGACCACTAAACATGGGGAGGAGGCCGCACTAGCCACGCAGTACGGCCAAGAAACGTCAAAGGGTTGATGCTTGTTGCTATGGTTACCCCCCATCTTTTGCGCTTCTCAGAAACCGTACCGGTAGCACAGCACGGCAATAAACTAACGGATAAGACATTTTTGACGGGAGCTGAACCTTTGATAGTCACCGACAACAAGTCGGTGCGTTAGAAGAACTAAATTTATTT
This sequence comes from Philopedon plagiatum, assembly GCA_963971165.1. NCBI lineage: Eukaryota > Metazoa > Arthropoda > Insecta > Coleoptera > Curculionidae > Philopedon > Philopedon plagiatum. Next base: position 5,007,778 of record OZ020194.1, read on the forward strand.
TCACTAATATAATCCTTGTATTTTGCCGATAACTGCGCGTTTTCTTATGCGGTTAAATTTACATATGAGACAAATTTAAGCGCATTTTATTTAAAAAGGGATTTTATACCTGCTTGGTTATTATTGATATTTATTGAAATTAAAGAATAGAATTATAGAAATTGAGTAAATAGTTGGGTTTTCCCAACACACATTCCTAATGAAATTATCTATAAAATGGTAAAAGAACTGTAAAAATCGGATTAAAAACGAAAACGTTATAAAGGATCAAACTTAGCAAAAAATCCAGAGTGTCGCTATTTTTTGTCCGAGAGTTTACAATATCTCATCGTGTATAAGTCTTAGTGAACAAACCCACTGGCTATGGATTAATTAATTACTAATAGCGGAGAAGCATGCTGTACCAAGACGTTTGTAAACCTCTGTATATTTAAACTGTATTCTTAAAAAGTAATAAAAATGTATTACAAATTTATGGCTCTAAAACACAATAGAAAATAATAAAACTTTAGTGTCTTTTAACGACTCAAAATATATGTGCACACTTATTTAGACTCCTTCTCTGACACTTCGTGTTGTAGTACTTTTGGTCACTTGAAATTAACTCTACAACATCGAGCAAGTAAAGACAACAGTGTAGCAATTTGAATACTGGAGGCCTATTCTTCAAAATGAACTAAGTAAGTTCCATTTTTTTGTCATGGAAGTATATAAGATTATTTTACATTACATTTCGCCATTTATTTTGTTTTCCAGCTAAACTGTTATGTGAGACTGGCCTTTCTCAGAAAACTACAATATTAACGACTTTCTGCGTAGCACAGTGCAGCGACCAGTGCACAAAAATTTTCAAGTTCATCGTATTGCTGTTTAACTAAATTTGCATTTTCTTTACAGAATAAAAATTTAAGGGGTCAACAATACAGCGTCGATGACGAACAGGGATTTTCCAAAGAACAGCTCCAGAAGTTTTTCCTATTGGAACAATAGGTACGATAAAAAATTCATCGGTTGCAGTTTCTTCCACAAATGTTTGTTTGTATGTACTGTGATCTGAACTCCCAGCTATTTTATAGACTCAGTATCAACAAGATCTAAAATACTATTGACAGTTTTCTGTAATATATCTTGAGTATTTACTAACAGCTGTTCGACAAGCGGAAAAAATTTCTTATAAAAGTTAAGTCTGTATAAAGTAGGAACAGTATCGCTATACACTATTTACGACTGTTATACTTATGTTCTGATAAATCTAGATCCACGTAAAAAGCCAGCGTTTGCTGCAGAGGTAACTCTTTCTTCACCACTAATGCTTGTGTCGACCCAGGAGCGGCCCGCGAAACTTTAAAGTTTTGTTTTAAATATAGACTAATAGCAGACAAATTTGTGGCAAATAAATTATATGATAATATTAATTTGTTTTCGAGTCCTTATTTTTGTAACAATTCCCCATAAGATCGGTGCACTGTACGTAGGCCTAAACCTAAGTAGACCACGCACTTATATTTATTTAGACTTACTTCTTCGCTGCAACAGCGAATTAAAACGCCCTTTTCCCAAAAAGAATTTTCTTCTAGCCATATTAATAAAGTATAGGTACCTTTTTTAAGTAAAAAAGGTAGAGCAATAAGAATTTCTATTCAAAAATTGGGTACACTAATGCACAAAAAAAGTTAGGAAATTTTAAACTGCCATTAAATGCCCTATGTAGCGCCCCCTACAAAATACAGCAAGTTTGAGAAATAATTTGCTTTTATCATCCCAAAAAACCTCCGCCTTCCAAATTTTGTGACTTTATTTAGTAGGTATCTTTCAAAACATATCGATAAAATGTAAAATAAAATTTTATTTTTAACACCCTGTATCTCTCTTATTATTATTAATTTTTGTACTAAGATAAGTTAGGTTTAATCGACCTAAATTAATCCAGTGAAGTCAGTGCTAAGGTATACCCCATTCGGTGCCAAACACCCGTCTAGTATGAAGGGCTCCCATGGTTAGAGAATATCCCTCCAGACTGGACGAATTTACGACCGTCCTCGGGACTATGGTTACCAATACAGATGTCATAGTCATCAGAACACAACGGAGCAAAAAGTTGCTAAAATAGGCACCTGTAAAATTTATACAGCGTGACAGCGTGTCCAGAAAAGTTCTAGACTTATGGGAATTTTCTTTATTGTTGATTTTACGAAAAAAAGTTATTCTTTATAAAAAGTTCTGCTTGATTCGCAAACAATATTGACATATCAAAGCTTAAGATATCTTGTACAGGGCGGCAAAAAAATGCAGAAACACAGAATTGCGATAAGAGAGAAGTACCCTCAATTTTTATTTTAGAGCAAATTGTTATAAGAAAACTTTACTAAGGACTACAAAACGAGGTCAGGTACAATTTTTCGTTGAACTATTGTAATTTACAGGGTACCATAAAAAAGCCTTTGGAAAATATTTTTTTATTTTATTTCTTTAACATGTACCGGCAACAATTTTGCAACAACTATGTGTAATACTATAGTAACGAATATTGACGTGTTAGTCAAAAATCATTTACAATTTTGCGACTTATTAACAAAAGTTGTTAGTTAGTTTCGTCATGGTTGTAAAGTTAACGCTGCATGAGAAAATAGAAATTGTACTTATCGTCGGAGATCACTATAACTCTATTAGGGAAGCCGCACTCATATTTAATAATAGACACCCTGACAAAATGGTATGTAGTGCCACTATAGCAAATATAATGAATAAATTTATGGCTACTGGTTCCGTCGAAAATGTATTTAAGAAACAACATAACAAATGGTCCACAACAGAAGAAAATCAACTCAATGTCATGCAAGCGGTTATCGAAAACCCGAAAATTTCTTTAAGAAAACTGTCAGAAACTATTCCAAATGACGTCAAGAAGTCTACTGCTAGTAAAATTTTAAAAATAAATAAATTTCATCCATATAAACCGAAATACGTTCACACGCTTCTTCCCAGAGATTTTGATTCTCGTTTCCTATTTTGCGCGTGGTTCCAAGGCGAGTGTGAAGATGATCCTTTTTTTGCAAGAAAAATATTATTTACGGACGAGGCCATGTTTACTTCCAACGGCGTGGTATGCACCCAAAATTGTCGGTGGTGGAGTGACAACAATCCAAATTTTATAATCGAATGCCGTAGTCAATATTCATTTAAAACCAATGTTTGGTGTGGCATTTTTAATGATCGGATCGTTGGACCATACTTTTTTCGACAAAATATAAATGCTGCCATTTACCTGGACTTCTTAAGGAACCAGTTGTCTCAATTTCTTGACGAACTACCACTAAATATAAGACGTATAATTTGGTATCAACATGATGGAGCCCCATGCCATAGTACTAACACAGTAACTGGGTATTTGAATGAAGTATTTCTGCAACGTTTGATAGGTAGACGTTCAAATATTCCTTGGCCAGCCAGATCGCCTGACATCACACCCCTGGACTTCTTTTTATGGGGCCGATTAAAAGAAATGGTGTATAAGCATAGACCTTTTCAGGATATTGACCATCTTGAAGCAGTAATAACAAACTGTGTCCAAGAAATCACTCCCAATATGATACGGGCGACAGTATCAGAAGTAACAAGACGTACTGTAGTTTGCATGGAAAAAGAAGGAGGGCATGTGGAGACATAATCTTTTATTTTAAACTATCTGTTTTTAGATCACTGATGTTTAGATGTTTTTGATGTTTCTTATAACAATTTACTCTAAAATAAAAATTGTCCCTCTTAACGCAATTCTGTGTTTCTATAGTTTTTTGTCGCCCTGTACATGATATCTTAAGTTTTGATATGTCAATATTATTTGGGCATCAAGCAGAACATGTGTGCAATACTGTTGTAACGAAAATTGACATGTTTACGTAATTACTTTCAAACAAGAGGTAATAAAAATGCTCAATGTATTTTTTATGGTACCCTGTAAATTAAAATAGTTCAACGAAAAATTGTATCTGACCTCGTTTTGTAGTCCTTAGTAAAGTTTTCTTATAACAATTTGCTCTAAAATAAAAATTGAGGGTACTTCTCTCTTATCGCAATTCTGTGTTTCTGCATTTTTTTGCCGCCCTGTACAAGATATCTTAAGCTTTGATATGTCAATATTATTTGCGAATCAAGCAGAACTTTTTATAAAGAATAACTTTTTTTCGTAAAATCAACAATAAAGAAAATTCCCATATGTCTAGAACTTTTCTGGACACGCTGTAGACACGAGAAAGGGAAAAATGCCAACTAGAGTAGGTCCTCTTATTATATTAAATTAGTATATTACGATACATAGTAAACTTTTTCTTAGATCTCCCAATATGGCGGTCAAGTCACTTGTCATTTATGGCATCCTGTTGAAGTCTGATCCATTTTACGTTTAGAGGTTGGCTAAAAAAGACAGGATCGGACTTGTACTCACCGCTCAACTTAAATGATAAACACCAAGAAAATCTAGTCTCTGAAATCTGTAAAGTCTAAAAGTAAAATCTTTAATACATACACTATATAAAAAACACCCATAGAAACACCAACATCACAAATAAAACTACGCAACCTGTTGTGTCGGCTTGATACAGCCCACCAGGTGCGGCCCGTGAGTTTTTTTACAGGTGGGTCAAAAATTTGTGGGCTACTAGTGATATCAACGCAACAAGCAAAATAATTTTTTTTAAGTAAGGAAGGATTTTTAATAATGTGCCTAGTTTTGCCAAGAAATTATTTACCTACACATAAACACCGCAAAAATCATAAACTGTATATTGAACATTGCTACTCTAGATGTTTATGACTTTTTCTATATTATGTTTTAGTACTCTAGATTGTTAGCGGCTCCCGTTTTGATACCTTTAGCGTCTCCTCAATGGAGGTCGCGCCTTGTGCTAAAAGCCCAGAAATGGTGTTTATTCTGAGCTAAAAGCTGAGAAGAACAAATCGACAAGAAGCGACAGCTTTGAGTTTGCTGGGGTCGATTTTCGTGACCTTCGTACACCATAATAACACTGCACGAAAGTTAAAATGGGTCCGTCGGGCTGAGTCCCTATTAACAGTGATGAACCATTGATATGGTATTAGTAAGAGGGCAAATTTTAATGTATGTACTTACCTTAGACAGTCTTGTGGAAATGAAGAGACCGACTCCAGAGCCAGTTTTTAAAAATCAGCCAGGAACTGCACAAGAATATCCAACCATGTCTGTCACATAAGCGATCACAACTAATTTTATTAAAAGAACGAATTTCATAATTCGATACGAGCGAAATTACAGCCGCAAATGGACTAAAACTGCTGTACACTTTCGGAGATTAACATCACAAAACAAGCCGCCAAGCCGTACACCATAGCTGGAGCATGCGCATTCAGAAAACGTTCGCGCGGAAGCCCAAGCTGTCGCTTCTCGTCGATTTGCTCTTCTCGGCTAAAAGTATGATTATTCGTAAAATAAAATTAGGAACGCTACCGAAAGTCCGTTTTCTTTAATAAATACAATACTGGCGACTAGACAGAGTAATACGATCTTTCTCTACCCACGTGCAGGCTGCCAGCTGTAGTAGATATGAGATTGCCAATAATTTTAAAAATATTTCATCGCGTAACAAGGGCTAACTTGTTGCCAATACACCTTTTAGAGCCGATCTAATTTTTTAAATAAAAATTAAAAAAAGTCTACCCTAGCAGCCCAGCCTCGAACCCACGACATCTTGGTTACCTCGCTGAGATTCTACCTCTGGACCACACTGGTAATGTAAGAAAACCGGTCCGATGCCGTTATATTTGATAACTAGCGCTGGCGTGGCTGAGATCGTATTTATAAATTTTATGTTTAACCGCTAATTAATAATGCAATGCGCATATTAGCTACCTAATTAGTTTTTCTTTTCCCAAACCAAATGTTTTGAAAGAGTACATTTTACGGGGCGGTTTGAGTGTATTTCCATAGTGGGCGTGGCGCGATATTATTGGTGGGCCGTCGACAAATTGTGTCTCTTTTTAACTTCCTTTGTCTGTTTCTATTTGACTTTTAATGAATTTATATCGTCCATTTGAACCTATGACGCCAATTTAAAATAGTTCGATATCTTTCGACGATGGCTTGGCTTGATTCTTTCTTGGGGAGTTTTCGAATGGAACTTGCACTTTTTTGAAAGAAAAGTTTCGTTTTAAATGACCTAAAGGACGGGCCGCACCTGAGGTCCACTACCAACCCACTACTGGATCTAGGGACTTTTCGAAGGAACCAGTATCAGTCTGTGATTGTCAAATGTCGAAATGCTGAGTTTTATCATAAATTGAACCGTGTCTTTTACCGAGCGAGAAAATTTGTAGCCAAACGAGGCGGCAGGACCGAGTTTTGTAAATTTTCGAGATCAATGAGCACTTACTGACTAGGAATTGTATACTATTTTCTGCACGATCATATTAATCTTTACGAAAAAATACAAAAACTGGTCTAATTGGTATGAAATATTGAGCGTTCGTAATATTATAATGGGTTGTGCTCAGACATTTTGTCTGTTGCTATGCAACGGTTCATGGTGATTGTTATTACTGGCAGTTTGAGTTTGTCGATTCCGATTATTCAAGAAATTTGTAATACAGCGTAACAGAATGAATTTAAATGTTGAGATTTTTTTAACGAAAGGCATGCCTTACTCATTGGGTGTCAAATGATTCTTGTACATTACTTTAGTATACGTAGGTACACAAATTTCCAATTAAAAGCTTATACGCCAAAGAAATACCTCGTATTTTTATTCTTTATTGTAAATATCACCTTTTTCCGCAGGAATACAAGAAATGTAATTTATACCCGTCCATCGACGAAATTACCTTTAACGTTCCAGCTGGGAGATAATGCAAAAGAATTTAAGTCGTGTAAGTATATCTATCCCATAACCATTTTCTCGGTAAAGCATATACCTGCAGCAGCAGGATTTTTCATCCGAAAGCCGTTACCTGTAACCTCGATACATCTTATGAAAGAGCAACCATGTCTCGTTTGCAATAGATTTATATGAGCCCCGTATCACTTCATCACGTTTGGATTGGACGTAGTGTGTATATAGGTATATTGCGAATAGGAATGGGCAGAATAAAAAATATGCAAAGAATATCGATAAATGTATTGCGTGATGAACATCGAACTCTATGCTACACTCATACAACAATAATTAATATTACATTGGATCAGCAGGGCGCTAACTGTTGCAATTAGAGCTAGGCAAATACCTTTAAAAAGTATTAAAATATTAAACCGCTTTTTGATACAAAAATTTAAATATCATATTTAGTTCGTTTGGTTCGTCTCTTGTGGAATATTAAATATTATTTTTTAAATTTGTTTTATCTTTATCATATGGTATTACGAAGGAGGGCATATAGAAATAGTGTTGTAGTGGCAGCATCATCGTCACCTAAAAGCATCTTTATAAGTGTATAATTTCATTAATATTGGACGGATATCATATCCAGACCACTTTTCCGTAGTATTGTAACACCCTGTATAATCTAAAAAGTGATTCCATGGAATTTGTCCCTAACAAGTTGTAAGTATCCTCTGTTACCTGTAAATTTCAACGTTCTATTATATTTTAAGTCATTTTGACATTTTTTGTCTGCGGCTCATGTTTATATCTTTTTAGCATTAATTCATCAGTTTTTTTATTTGAAGAATTTCTTTTCATGTAATTCTCCTAAAAGAGCCCTTGCGTATGAATAATACTTTATCAAAACACCATTATGGATTCCAAAAGCAAGTTAAAAAGTATACACATAAAATTACCCGACGAAGCAAAAGTAGAAGAGAAGGAAGACCATCGCGACAGCTTGCTTGGTGGACTGGATATGCCTATGAATGAGGTTCTTGGAGATGATCTGTTGATGCGCGGTACAGGGAGTCGTGTGGTAAGTAACTGTTTAACTTAGTCGTGTGGTAAGTACTGTATAACTTATAAAGCGGGTAGCGACCTACACCTCCACTTTGACATCTGCATGGCGCGCATGCACGCGCATCGTCAATAGACATAACCTCAAAAATATAAGTAAATGATGTACTTGTTAACAAGTTTACCGGTTTTCTAGCATCAGCCACGTAGTCCAGTGGTAAAGAATACGCTTATTAACCCACAGGCGTTGGTTCGATTCCGTGCTCGGCTGGAGCATTTTTTTTTAATTTTTGTCATTTAAAATATTATAAAAAAATTAGGAAATCGGTCCTAAAAGGTGTATTGGAAACAGGTTAGCACTCCTTCCTTGATAAAAAAATTGTTTTTTCTCTTTTTAAAGGTCCCGAGCAAAAAACTAATCGTGTCTAGGTATCTTAACCTAAAAATTATGTTTTGTTCGAGAATTAATATAATGTCTTCTTGTGGCCATGGAGTTGAGAAATACATTCTTGGACAGGTTTGCTCAGATTTCGGTTTGCTCAGGATCTTTTTGGTTCTTTTTAAAGGTTCCGAGCAAAAAACTAATCGAGTTTGAAAGTTGGTGCATGCGCGCCATGTGAATGTTAAAGTGGAGGTGTTGATCGCTAGCCGCCTGTACTGTATTATACTTAAACTTAAGGCCGCACTGCAGGTGGGGGATTGGAGGGTGGAAGCCGTTGACTTTCAGCAAGAGAAGACGACACCATTCATTCATATCCATGATCTTAGCCCATTGATTAGAAACATAAGAAAGGAGTTTTGGTGCAAAAGGTTGAGGAGTTTTAGAACTCGGCAGGATTGTAGACTTGGTGGCCCTAAGTATTACCCTAAGTTTGCGATCTCGAACGACCGCTGCTCGCGCCGTCGCGTCATCTTGAAAAAATGGCGCTTAAATTCAGTTTTTGGCTTGTAACTCCGTTCCTGTAGGTTTTAAAAAAAAGTTTGTAGAGGATATAATTTGCTTCAAAATCGCATCTGTACGGTTTTTTGTCAGACTGATAGTTTTCGAGTTAAATGGCCGAATAATAAAAATAGCCGTATAGAGGCATTTGCATGCTACTTTTTATCATTTATTTGTCAATTAGCGTAACTAAAGTAGTTTCATGCAATTAAGTAATAAAAACCACTGCTTCTATCAACTCGTTTCCATACCACCCATGAGGTGGAGTTGGGCGGCGCGTTTTTTTTAACGTGGTACCCCTTTAGGCCTAATCCACACGTTTGTTTGTTTTCGAGTTATCCGGTATCAAAAAGGGGTCTAAACATGGATTTATTATATAAAAGGATTCGATATCCGTATACTGTGAGCGTATCGAACGTGAAGCCTTATATTTTGTTGTTTGTTATTCTCTTGGGGGAGCAGTTTACGAACTACGAACACAGACAAGACTACGAATTACTACGTAATTGAATCAAGAATGGTAGTAGAAAGAGATAAAATAGCATTGGAGTGTTGGAGCTCAGAAGTGTTGCTGTCTGTGCTGGTTGTTTAGGAAAACGGCTGAACCTCGGTCTGAACACTCGGTTACACGTACGTCTTTGTCTAATGAACTAGAAAAGAAAAAGTGCGACGTATAGATTTATATAGATTTATAAATGACTCGGAGCGACTTTAAATAAACACCTTTAGAAATAACATAACCTATAAATACTAAAACCTTTTTAACTTAAATTTATTATTATTTAGCAGAAAATAAAGTAATTTAGGGCTTTTATTACTTTTAGCAAATCTTGTAATGCTTCTAACGTATTTTTTGTACACAAATACAAGGTAAAATAAGATGTGGTCAATGTTTACAAATTGTGTTTACAGTGTCGCTTAGAATGGTTTGTTTTGGCTTCAAAGAATTTTACATCATCCCGTATCCTTTTATATAGTAAATCCATGGGTCTAAAAATGGCATTTTTCGACCTAAAAAAATTCGAACTTAAAAAATTCGAATCCTTACCAGAATATAGTTCTGAAGCTCCCGGTCCTTTACAACCTCTGAAAATTAGTTACGAGTTAATTCACTTTTGCGACCTGTACCCGATTTCAACGGAAATCGGGGAAATTTCGACTTTGACGTTTAATAGCTCCGAAACGAAACATCCTGTATAACTGAATTTTTTACAGAAGCTAGTTGAACTATTCCTCTATTAACTCAGAAAATTCGACTGTTTCCCCTCTCACTGTTTCCGAGAAAAACCAACATGTTCGACTTTAGGTTAAGCTTTATGTTAACATGTAGATCGATACTTATTTTTGGCAAGTAATTATTTCTGCTGCGATTTAAATAAGTAGGTAGGTAAGCCCAACCGGCAAAAAAATTACTCGGGCGGTATAATAATTTTCTGTCAATACTTTAAATAAACTGCCTGTGAAACAATGATGGGCAAAATATAGTTCATCTGGTCGGCATAATAAAACTTTAAGTAACAAATAACTATCCCGTTGGGCAGTCCGAAATCTATTCGAGCAGTAAAATTATTAATTGGGCGGTGAAATTATTAGTCGGCTAGTGACAAAATAAATTTGGCTGTGAATAAAATGTGCTCGGTATTTAAATATCGTTCAGCAGTTTTTAAGCAGCGTTTCGTTTTCTGCAAGCAAAAATTTAACTTTTTTTCTTTACCAAAACATTCCTAGTAGGCTCACCTGAATTTGGTATGGGTCCCGTATGTAGCAACAGAGGTATACAACTTTAAAATTCCTGTGGGCGCTCATGGTGGGCAGCCTTACTAATAATACCATGAAATGTATGTGCTTTTACATTAATCAATATTTGGAGTTTTCTAATTAAATGCTTTATTTTTTACGTAATTAATTACCCCTTATTACACGCTAAGTTAATTTTAGAGCAGTCAGAACAGTATTAGATTACCCATCAATTTGTAATGTTACAATATTTTTTCAGCAGTCAACTTGATTTTGGAGCAGGCAAAAAAAATTAAATGTAATTTATTTCGCACAGACCAAATATTTATTTAGTTGCAACTTATTTTTTTTACTACTTAAAAGATTTTGAAGCTGCTTGTTCAAATCTAAAACGCAGGCCAATTTTTGTTTTATTACCTGATCAAGCTTCACCGCCCAATCCATCATTTCGCCGGCCAATCGTATATTACGATGTGTCAAAATTGTAAAATTTCGCTGCCCGTTTAAATCACACCCCTTATTTTTGCTGATCTCTATACGTCATTATTTAATAAGGACAAATGGATGCTTTTTAAATTATAATAAGTTATACCGAAAAGTAAACATTTTTTGTAGCTAAATTATCCTAGTAATTTTCTTCAAAATATTCTTGTTGAGTTTGTATGACTGTATAATACTGGGTATTAATAAAATATGTGGCCAAACTTCAGAGTATTATTCCTTACTCAGTTTTAAAACAATTATTATTTTTACCTAGAATTGAAGGAACATTGCACAAAATGGCGTCAAAGTGAAAAATGCGATTTTTTTTCGCATTTTTCATTCATTTTATTTTTAATACTTTTCAGGTTCAACTCGCAATATTTAATATTTTCTTTTGAAATTTTCGATATAATATAATCTTTAAACTATTATCCAAAAAACAAGACAAATTTTTTAAATTTCACCTCTTTGCCAATCTTGATGAAAATATGGAATGTGTAAGTCGAACATGGCTGACAACTGTTTCATATTCCGTACCAAAAGAATGAACAGACAACAGAGCATCAAGCATTCAAATTTTGGCTATTTTGATGTTAAACTAAACTTATACTTAATTCCTACCTTCCTACCTGATCCTAATCCTGAATCCTCTTATTCCTTTTGGTTATAGTTGGTTATAGTTGTGGTCAAAAACAGTTTCATATTTTACATTATACTTTTCTGTTTGCTCTTAGCAAAGCAAGAACTGTTCTTTTCAACATAAACTGCTGGCCAATTCAAGCGGGACAAACTAAATTTTTGATAAAATTTAGAGTGGAATATTTTCGAAACGAAAAAAGATTTTGATTTAATTTTTTCAGTATGTAATTGAATAGTTCTTCTAGTTTTTATACTTCAAGGCACTATTGCTAGCAGTCGCTGCAACTCTATTTTACAGGGTGTTAAGTGAAACCCTGACTTTTTTGGAAAAGTTTTCCAGTTCCGAGAATCTAGGAAGAATTTTTTTTGAATTTTCTTTTCATACTAAAATGATCCATGGTCAAATACAAAAAAACAATTTCTCCGGATTTTCTCTATTTTCATTTGTTTTCCGTATACAGGAGTTAGTCGAAATTATCGACTTCTTCTTACAAAGGAACCCCTAATTTGGCCGTTTATTCACAAAAAGCGAAAGACCAAGTAAATTTGTAGTTTGAAGTAGTCCAGCTAACAAAATTAATACAAATTTTTGTACAGGGTGTAGCAAGTTTGGATCACGGGCTAGTAAATTATTATTTTTTAATTTCTACTACTTTTTCCGAAGTTAACTATTAATTATCACGTGCTACGTTAAAGGGTTAAAATTTGTTAGGTCCGATAACAGTACTGGTTAGAAAGATCCTTTTTGCCCAAACGGGTTTTTCATTTTTTGTCTAGTCCCATTTTTAGTGATTAAACGGCTCGCATTTTGAACCTAACTTTTTGCAATTGCATCCATGAACGATTGAAGTGAGAGTGCTTTTTTGGTGGTACATAATGAATGTTTTATCCAACCAAAAAACATGTAGTGGCCAAACAGCTAATGATGCTTATTCGAAGAATTTTTTAGCATTATACAGGGTTGCAAAAAATATACCACCTATACTTTATATGGAAGTCATGTGATTTTCAAATTAATTGAATATAGTCCCAATTTTCTTGGAACTTTTTGCCGAAACTGTTTTTGAATTTTTTTGTCTGGTCCCATTTTTAGTGATACAAATGGCTTGCGTTTAAAACTTAACTTTTTGCGATTGCATTCATGAACTATTGAAGTGGACATCGTTTATTGGTTTAACCAACCAATAAAAAAGTGTCGTGGCCATAGAGCTAAAGATGCTTATTCGCTGCTTTTGTCCGCGTTTGCCCAAAACATATCACCTACATTTTATATGAAAATCATGTGATTTTAGAGTCCTTTAGGTATTCATAAAGTTCCTTTTTGCTATATTAATAATTATTAAAGAAAATGTCCTACTTATTATTAATAAAATCTAGTAACGATACAGATAAAAAGAATAATATTCATTCGGAACTTTTTCACATTATACAGGATTGTGCAGAAGTTACTACTTATAATAGAAGCCACGTGTTTCTCGATATCTTTGGATTTTCGTAAACTTCGATTATTCATTATAAAAGAAAAATATTTTACCACTGCTCTAAAAAGTCAGTACATGGCATTGAGAAATTTTAATTAATAAGAAGTGTCTTAAATTAATAGTCACGGAGTACATTTTTCTCGTCAAAAATTGGAGATGGATAGTGAATTCAACTGAACAAGTTATAAAATTCTGTATAGCGTAGTTTTTAGAAGGTATAGAAATTTCAGAAGATTTAATTACTTTTGAAAGTACTCGAAAAGATACGTAATTTTCAAATTTAGTAGTTATTTTTCCCGGCATTACTTTAGGAGATCCAAAATGTAAATTTTGGTTGTTACTTTTATAGGTAAACAGAAAACGTTTTAAATTATAGAACATTTTTTTTACTTGAAGGTATTATAAAAACTTGCAACTAACGAAAACAAAACAAATCTTAATACCTAGTAGGACCTCCCCTTACATTTATTATCTCTTGGCATCTTCGAGGCATGCTTATTACCAAATTATTGACAAATTCTTGCTGAATATTTTCCCACTCCTGAACAATGGCGTCTGCAAGTTGTTCTAGAGTCTGAGGAGGATCTTCCCTAGAACTTACCAATAATTTCAATTTAGACCAGACGTGTTCGATAATATTCATGTCTGGTGATTTTGCAGGCCAGACCATCCTGGTAATATTATTAGCTTCCAAAAACTCTTGCACAATGCGTGCTCTATGAGGTCTGGCGTTATCGTCAATTAGCACAAAATCGTTCCCAAAATTGTTTGCAAATGGTAGAACGATATTGCTTAAAATTTCGTCCCTATATACCTGACCGTTAATGGGCTCCAATGTTAAAAAAAGTTCCGTTTTGCCATTAAACATTACACCACCCCAAACAGTAACGCCTCCACCACCAAAAGGTTCCTGAGGAGCCATATTCTCCTCCATATACCGTTCGCCACGTTCACGCCAAACTAATATTCTGCCGTCCGAGTGAATTAAATTAAATCTTGACTCGTCTACAAACATGCAGTTTTCCCAGTTATCTAATGGCCAATTGCGATGTTCATATGCCCACTGGAGACGTCTTCGCCTATGCTGTGGTAGAAGTCGCACACATTTAGCACGTCGCCGAGCTCTAAACTTAAAATTTTGGCTTAAAAATCTGTAGTATAGGTGTAGGGAATGAACCAATAAATAAGCCAACAGTAGCTTTTATTATACTAAAATGCAAAATTAGGTCAATTTTCATAACGTTAGTTCTAGGGAAGAACTAAGGAACATTACGCTGCAAGCACAAATAATGTGTTTAGGGTCGCCTATCAAAACTTTAATTTATGAACAACTTAGTTCAAGTTTACATTTATAATATCGGTGCGCAAAATCCAAGATTCACGCCTCAGCTGACGTCGATATTATAATAGCCGACTTACTAAAATGAAACACTAAAAATATTGGTACAAAAAATAAGATCTCATTTGAAGTAACTCACCTTAAGTTATTATTGTTTAAAGTTCTTCTAATGGTCCTATTGCTCACACGAATGTGTGTTCTTGCTCTGAACTCCTGGTTAATTTTCTCTGATGAAATTTTTCGCCTTCGACGAGCCTCTCTAACCAACCATCTTTCATCTGCAATGCCGACTTTCTTTTGGCGACCTCCCCCATAACGATAGTTTGCACTTCCCGTTTCGTGGAAGCGTTGACGCAGTCGAGATATTGTACTTCGCCCAACCCCGTACATATCCGCAATAATACTAATTTTTACCCCATCTTGTAGTAAACGCAAACAATTAGCTTGTTCTTTTGCACTTAATCGAGCCATTATAAAGGATAATAACGCACCAATTCAAAGAAGAATACTTTGTTGCCTTGGTAACTGTCAATAGCAAAGAAAATGTTTTATTTTTTGGCCTACTAGATCTTTTGACTAAGAAATAGAAACGCCGCTAAATTAACAGAAATCCACCTGCAAAGTATAGGTGGTATATTTTTTGCAACCCTGTATAATGCTAAAAAATTCTTCGAATAAGCATCATTAGCTGTTTGGCCACTACATGTTTTTTGGTTGGATAAAACATTCATTATGTACCACCAAAAAAGCACTCTCACTTCAATCGTTCATGGATGCAATTGCAAAAAGTTAGGTTCAAAATGCGAGCCGTTTAATCACTAAAAATGGGACTAGACAAAAAATGAAAAACCCGTTTGGGCAAAAAGGATCTTTCTATCCAGTACTGTTATCGGACCTAACAAATTTTAACCCTTTAACGTAGCACGTGATAATTAATAGTTAACTTAGGAAAAAGTAGTAGAAATTAAAAAATAATAATTTACTAGCCCGTGATCCAAACTTGCTACACCCTGTACAAAAATTTGTATTAATTTTGTTAGCTGGACTACTTCAAACTACAAATTTACTTGGTCTTTCGCTTTTTGTGAATAAACGGCCAAATTAGGGGTTCCTTTGTAAGAAGAAGTCGATAATTTCGACTAACCCCTGTATACGGAAAACAAATGAAAATAGAGAAAATCCGGAGAAATTGTTTTTTTGTATTTGACCATGGATCATTTTAGTATGAAAAGAAAATTCAAAAAAAATTCTTCCTAGATTCTCGGAACTGGAAAACTTTTCCAAAAAAGTCAGGGTTTCACTTAACACCCTGTAAAATAGAGTTGCAGCGACTGCTAGCAATAGTGCCTTGAAGTATAAAAACTAGAAGAACTATTCAATTACATACTGAAAAAGTTAAATCAAAATCTTTTTTCGTTTCGAAAATATTCCACTCTAAATTTTATCAAAAATTTAGTTTGTCCCGCTTGAATTGGCCAGCAGTTTATATCAACATTTTTGATAACGAATTGTTATAACTAAATGCTTAAAAATCATAGAAGAGTAAAAGTCTCGTACAATAAAAATGATGCTACAGGTAAACAGACGAATCAGCCGAACATTGAAATGTTCGCTCCTGTAATTATTGACGAACAATTATCGTCACTCACACTCAGCCAATATTTCCACTGCCTCGATTTCTTCTGCCAGTGTCTAATATATTTATCTAATAGGAGCGAGTAAAAGAAGAGGGCAATACGACTCGACGGCGATATTGTCTGTCGTGAAAGTTATGTTGAATAAGCATACATTTTGTTGTCATTGGATTTCTCCATGGATTTATTATATGGATTTCTCGTGTAGTGGATTGCACCAATATGTACCGAATATCGCTAGCCGCCCTGATGAGAAGTAGTCAAACTAACTTGCTAATTGCTCTGTAATGCGAAAATAAACAGCTAGTAATCTGACAGTGAATCAGTCTACACAATAGGTGTTCTATCTGATCGAGACAAACTAAACGACTTGGTTCAGTTCATAAGGTTTTGAACTTTAAAAATAAATTAGTTTCTTTCCAAGATTTAAAAAGTTCTATTAAAAGGCAAAGTACAAATATTTTACCCTCTAATTACTTCTCGTAAATTGTATGATGCGGAAACCAACGTGAATGTTTACCCCCTTGCTAAAAGGGCTGCCGCTATCAAATTTCAAAATAAATAGAACTTTTGGATGTAGTAAATGTTTATCTTTGTATGAACACCAAATGTTTATTTGATCTTTCGGATTTTATAGAAAAAATGTTGAATGAAGTTGGTAGTGTTTTAAGAATCAAAATATTGTGCCCCTGACATTCGTTTATTGGACTATGTTTCAATAAAAAAAATATTGGTTAAATTAGATCCATTAAGATTTATTTTTTCAAAATTTTTTTTTTACTTTTACAAAGGTAATAATAGAAGACACACAAGTCGATGAACCTGAACAAGAAGGAGAAGAAATAAAAGAAAAGGGTAAACAGGTAAAGATAGACGACATTCCGCATGAAGATTTTTTCGATACCAAAGATGATGAGGAAGAAAAATCGTTCGGAGCTATTTCGGGTATGGAGGAAATGGCCGAAGATGAGGACGACGAGAATATTAGGAGAGCCTCAGCTCGAGCTGTAAGGCTGTCGATGTATGCTCAGAAGTTCGCAGACGATACAGGTGATTGCTAATTATACAGTAAGAAGTCAAAATCGTTTCTGTCAAACGTCTCTTCTTTCTTAGCATTGTTATTGGTCAGTTAAAATACCAATGACTTTTCGGTTTCAAAGATATATAGAAATCATTTAAGAAACCAATTTTGTTTGTATAGGGATACCTAAATAAACGTGAATAGGCCTTATAACTTTTTTATTTTTAAAGATGGGAAAAATGTTAAATATGAAAGTTTTTGGGATTTTTATGGACCATTCATATATCGTATCAGCAAAACAATTGAGCATCGATTAAAAAAAATATAGTATAAACCATCGATATTCTCGCCTATTTTAAATTGGATGGTATATGATTTTTATTAAATTTTTGGATTCTAGAAGTTCTTGACATATTTTGTATAAAATACCCTATGCGGTTTCTCAATCGTTTTTGAAATATTTCAAATTAAAAATTATTTCGCATAAATATGCGAAACCTATCCAGGTTGCGAACGAAATATCTGCTACCTTTTTAAGTTTTCTTCGTAGGTAAGTCAAAGTTAATGTCAAGGTTGGTAATAATAGTTTATGCAAAATTAGTTACTCTATTAAAAAATAACAGCCAGATTCTCCAACGCTAGTCCGGTCTAATTTGACAACCAAAAGTTTTAAGCTGACAACTGTAAGAATAAGACAACTAAATTTTATACTATGAATTTATTTCGGAGCTTTTTCGTAAATTTATAAAGAAAAGGGCAATTTTAATACGCACTTTTGACAATAATAGAACTAAATTCACTCTAGCGACCCGTTCCAAGATGAAAATCATTTGAAGACCAAGCAAATCGCTGAAATATCCGAATAATTCATAAATTTTCAATGGCGTTTTATTAACAACGACAGGACAAAAACTTGTCAAAACATAACTGATCAACTAGAAGATCTTAATTTAAACCAGTACTAAATCTTAAACTTTCTTAGTGAATCTGGACGTAAATGTTGATTTTTATTAGTTATTAATATTTGAAAGCAATAACCAGTTATTATAAACAATAACAAATGAATTATAACATACACAGATTAACGTTAACATTGGCGAATAAAAAATATCAAATGAAATTTTAAACATGTCCCCATTTAATTCTTCACACTTTTTATACATTCTTCTGTGTGTTTATAATACTTTCAGTATCATTTTCGTTCAGATTTGTAACTTCATTTCCCACCTTCCTTTGAATTTCTTCAATATTTTCATAATGATTGCTGTATACGACATTTTTCAAATGACTCTAAAGGGATGAGGTCTGGGTTATTTGCAGGCCAACAATTTTACTGATGGTTTAAAAAATTACGAACCTCAATTATATCATGGGGAGGCGCTTCGTCCTGTTGCTATATAATCCGTCGACGTTCTTCAAGTGGCAAAGGCTCTGAAGGCATTTCAATTTTATTTGACATTTTTTCCCCTATGTTAATAAAAAGGTTGTTAAAACAATAATTAGCAATGTTGTCCGGATCTGCCATGACTTGGTCATCTCCAGATTCCATTTTTTTAAACTTTACACACACTTTTTACAATTATTATTCGACACAAAAATTTGAAATTTAGCACAGAGATAGAGTGTGGAATTTTGATTCTGCGGGTTAATTTCAGGGGGTTTTATTGAAGCACGAATTCAACAATATATATGATGTATTTTTTTTATTCATTTTCTTTAGGGAAAAACGTTTAAAAATTTCTGTCCCCCACCCTAATCACCAAAAGGATCGCTCCGAAAATTCTGAAAAAATCAAGAACGTTGAGAATTAGGTGAAGATTCCGGGAAAATTATGAAAAAGTTGAATTTTGATTCTGGGGGTTAATTTCAGGGGCTAAATTGGGAAACGGAAAAAAATTTTCAAGGGCATCGTGTAAGATGTCAAATGTAAGCTTACTGAAGCACGAATTCAACAATATAATATGATGTAATTTTTAAGCATTTTTTAAAACATTTTTTGTCAAAAACGCAAAAAAATTGCTGTGGTGGGGCCTTATATC
This sequence comes from Philopedon plagiatum, assembly GCA_963971165.1. NCBI lineage: Eukaryota > Metazoa > Arthropoda > Insecta > Coleoptera > Curculionidae > Philopedon > Philopedon plagiatum. The sequence goes on from OZ020194.1 coordinate 5,026,995, forward strand.
ATTGATAATTTGGTCCAGATTAAGCCAGAATTATCAGGATTGAAAAATTATAGCGCAATCAATTGTTATAAACAATGTAATTGTTTATTTCCTTATAACTGCTGAACCATTGGTTTTAGAGAAAAAGTTTTTAGACGAAAACTATTTCTCACGATATAAGGAATAACTTTTGTCCTAACGCGTTTTTAAATGCTCTGCGCATACGCGATGTGATACGGCGTTTGTGTCGTCGGCGGCGAGTAGCGCGGCAGAGAGAGAAAATGAACAAACAAAAATTGAAATGAAAGTTTGGAATAAGTTATAACATTAGTATTTTATTGTATTATCAGAGGATAAAAAAGCACCAACAGAAATAATAAGGAGCCCTGTCGATTCACAAATAGAGGAACCTCAGGAGGACGTTCCGACTGACGACGAAGAAGAACAGGGTAAACAAGACAAAATAACCATTTCAGAAATGCCGCAGGCTGGAGCAACAGATTCTGGACCCATTGACGCCGCAGGGGTAAGGTGTACCATTTAGAATAAACAATTATCTATAGTTTTGCCAGAGTTACCTGAATCTCATAAATCTAAATTATTAAGATTTAAGTGGTACGAAAAGCCAGACAAAGGCCTGCCGCTTATACCGGGCTCGCTCGATTCCCCATAGCAAGTATCCCACATTTCATTCAGATTTGTTAGTGATAACTTCGGTATATAATGCAAACAGCAGCTGGCTGTCTCGTGAAGGGACACCTGCAGCGACGATTCGTTTTGTCTCTTTTCCACTAAGGGTAATATTATATTGGCGCATGCAGAGGACGGAGTCATTTTATTATAATTAAGACTTTACGTCTAGACAGATGCTCGTTTAGAACATGATTTATGTGAAACAGTTAAGTTTTAGGTTTTGATCAGTGAAGTTCGTATTATAAGTGTTTTTACTTGGTTTATGTAAGTGAATTTTTATTATAATAATGGCTTTTTGGCGACCTTTTGAGGTAGATGAAAGCGAATCATTACATGTTGAATTACCTTCGGTACCGACCGTGGCATCGCCAGTCGAAACATGTCCGGAGTTTAATAAAGATTTACATGTTCAAAGTCAACGAATAATTCTAAATATTTACGGCTGTTTAAAAAAAGAAAATCCGGCACAGTCAGGTAAAGCCATTATAAAAAGAGTTAACGAATTAACACAACTTTCGATATCTACAATTTATCGCGTAATTAAAACAAGAGATGTTACAGATCATTCGGTAAAGCGAAAGAAAACTAATCAAAAGTTTCAGAAAGTTGACGATGCAGCAAAAGATGTTATTAGACGAATTGTGTACAATCTAAATATATAAGGAAAATACGGTGCCAACATTAGAAATGATCCGGGATAAGTTACGCGATTACCCTGATTACAATTACCAGTCATTGGAAACTCTTCGAGGAATTTTATTAGATTGCGGATTTAAACACAAAAAAATTGATAATCGGATGGTTATAATGGAATCGCGCAGTCTTGTTGAACATCGTCAAGAATATTTGCGTAAAATAAAAGAACACCGGGAATCAAACAGGTATATAGTGTATCTAGATGAGACATGGTTTGATACTCTTGATGTTGTTCAGTACGGTTGGGTAGATGAAACTCAAAATTGCAGTTTAAATGCACCGTGTTCAAGAGGAACCTCCCCTCACCCACAAAAAAAAATTAGACAGTATTACGATGGCCATGGTCATGTAAGAAACTCCAATAATTTCAAGATTCTCGGGAACGCATCCGAGCCATTATGTGTGTCCTTGGTTCTCAGTTGAATAGCTGATCTCGATCATGACAATAGATATAGTTACAATATAATATAGTTACACTTACTACAAAACGATCATAAAAATATCAACGTATTTATGCCATTAATTTAAAGTCTTAATTATCGGTCGACGGTACGCCCATGAATACAATTATTTCTATGGTTAAACATCGTTTCTGCAGATTCAGTTAGGTTTTGATATACCTATAAATAATATTTGGTTAAAATGTTAAAACTTTTTATTGTGTCCCATCTTAAATTGGATATAATATTTTGGGACGCCTATGGCTGGACCTTATCGGCACGGCTGCGTCGAAGGTGTCGGCTTCGTTACCTTTTTTTTGCGGATTCACTTAACTTTAGTTAAAGATACTATTAGGCAGGAATATTATGCTTTTGGATAAAAATAAATATGTTTTAAAACTACATAAGGTAAAGTATCCAATTACTGACCGTGAGCTAATTAGTGGCCGATTTTATTTTTAAATGGCTCAAATAAGAATATTACAATATTCTAAGGGCCGAAAATACCATATTTCGTTTGCAAGTATTCCTTCTCAAAGTTTTGGAGACCGATATATTTGTATCTTATTTAAATTGTGCGCTGAAAAGATTTAAATAACCATGTCCTTTGTGGTAGTGGCATATAGCAAGAAGGTAAGAGGTGTTTCTTGTAGTTATTTGTCAAAGTTTTAGCAGTTAGTTTCTGTTTTTTGATAAATTATCTGCAGGCCAGGAATTGGCTTACCAAACTATAAGCTGAACCAGTTACTGACCGGACGGTCACTAATTGGTTTTTGCGGAATAGAGTTTTATTTTAGTTTTTCGCATTTCTGTTAAAGTTATGATGAAATGTTTCTCAAAAAAATATTTGATTTGAGTTATAAAAGCTCTGTCAGTATATGGCCTACATGTCGATCATAATTTGGTTCTCTTTTGATCAAAAATTGATTTTGAACTTTAACCTCCTTAATTATCCTACAGTGGTGCACTTGTACTGTCGAAGAAATTCGACGTGATTTTACTTATTATGTTAGCAACCAAAAGTTTTGGAGCAACATACGTAAAAGTAGTTTGGCGCGAGCCACTACATCTTATCCATCCTTTTTGAACGTTTTGGATATCAGGTCTCTTGTTGATTCTGGTCAAAGTGTGGTCTGTTCGTCAGTCACTCTGGGTGCGAGTCTGCTTGATGAAAGGTAAGTGCCCAGAAATCGAGATAGCAGGAGGACACACCAGACTAGCATCAAGAAGAATAGTCCTATTGTATTTTATTTGTCATTTTATGGTCTTGTATTTTGCACTAGCGAAGTAATTCAAGCTTTTGCATTTACCGACATATATGTATATTAAATATATCGACAGAAAGACCTACTTATATATATATATATATATATATATATATATATATATATATATATATATATATATATATATATATATATATGTGTTAATGTCATATTTCTACGTTAATAATAAAACATTTTTATTTAGTCAAAGCTTTTATAGCAAAGCACTAGTTTTATCTGTATTCTTTTAAAGCTGATCAGTAAATAGATAAAAATCGGAGCTTAGTCTAAAAAGCAAATTTATCACTTGCAACCAACTTTTATTGTTTAGGATGCCCATGGACGCAAAAAAATAAAATAATATTTAATTAAAATTAAATTCAGTTTTTAGTTCATTTTATTGTTTGTTCATAAAACTATAAACAATAGGCTCGTCAAAAATGTTTCCAGTTAAAACATTTTTGTATCTCATAAAACTACTTGCTTGTAAATATATTGAATTATTTCTCTTAAAAATCCAAGCTAAATTATGTTCTGTTCTTAACCTTTGGTCACTATTTGGTGAATGCAACGGTTACTTTTATTTATTTATTTATTTATTCATTTATATATTTATTTCCATTCAATACAGTGTAACTATGATTTCAAAGCATTAAGGGATCGTCAATTATTAAAAAGGTTACAATTTAAATGTTATGTATATATACATATCAAAAATAAAAAATAAATAACAGCTCACCATAAATTTCATATAAAGACAAAACAAAATAAAAAGTGTTATTACAAGAATGTAATGTACAGTTTATATCTAAAATATTCTAAAACCTAGTAATTAACTAATTAGCTCAGAGGTATTTTTTACTGGTCAGTAATTGGTACAAGCTGTTTTCCTCAGGGCAATAATTTTTAATAAATTTAAACATAGTTTTTAGTTCATTTCAATAATTATTTATAAAATTATAAGCGATAAGTTTGTCAAAAATATCTTTTGTTCCAATAATAAGTGATGGAGAACTTAAGCTTTTCTCCGTATGCTCTGAGTCGGCCACTAATAGGGCACTTTACCTTAAAGAAGAAGTTCATGCCCACAGTAAAAAGCCCACAATAAAAAGTTTTTTCACCAACATATTCTGGTAATTTTTCAATTCACAAAACAGACATTTTTCAATGAGTCAATTACACAGCTCCACAAAAAAATTCGATAAATTACCCCTGGAATATGAAGATATGTACCACATGTTTTTGGGGTCGCTGAATCCAAATTCGGGGTCCATTTAACCCCATCACGTCAGGATTTTTTATAAACCTCAAAAGAAAAACCCGAATCCTCAAAAAATCCTCTATCCATTGATCACTTAATCCCAATAACCCCATAACCTCTTTATTAATTCATCCCTTAAACTCTTAATTCCTGAAACCCATAACCCCCGAAACCCATAATCCCCAAAACCCATAAACCTCAAAACTCTATAACCCCGAAACCCCATAGCCCAGCAAGATAGAAACTTATCCGCGTTGAAACACAGTATGTTCGAGCCATACATGCTTGTTGAGCCTTAAACTCATATTCTTTAATAACTTTACAAGCCCATAACCCCTTAATTTCTTTAACCCATAACCCCTTAACCTCATAGACTCCAAATGCTATACCCCTAAAACCCCATAACTCCGTAAGAAAACGACTTTGGTGCGTTAAAGCACTGAAACACAGGATGTTCAAGCCATTCATGCTTCTTGAGTTTTAACCCCATATTCTGTAATAACCACACAACTCAATAACTCAGCAAAGGATAGCTTCATGCAAGAAATCTTATAAGTTAAATCTTTGGACATCATTGCTACTTGCATGTACCACTTATTATGGGTTTTGGGGTTATGGGGTTTATGGGTTTTGGGGGTTATGGGTTTTAGGAATTAAGAGTTTAAAGGATGAAGGAATAAAGATGTTATGGGGTTATTGGGATTAAGTGATCAATGGATTGGAATAGAGGATTTTTTGAGGATTCGAGTTTTTCTTTTGAGGTTTATAAAAAATCCTGACGTGATGGGGTTAAATGGACCCCGAATTTGGATTCAGCGACCCCAAAAACATATGGTAGATATAGTCATATTCCAGGGGTAATTTATCGATTTTTTTTTGTGGAGCTGTGTTATTTTTTAAATTTACACAATTGATCGAAAAAAATATATTCTTTTAAAGCCGAGTGAAGGACTACAAGAGCCTCGCAAAACCATAGACCTATCAAAACTAAGGACATCATCACGTGAATCTCAAATATCCAGGGCTGATGTGAAGGCCCCTGGAAGCGGGTAAGACACTAAAATATACAGGTAGAGGGTAAAGTAAGGTTTGCTCAGTTCTATCTGATTGTATAGTTTTGCTCAGCCTAGTTTGATGACGTAAAAAAGCATTAAACACCTGACCATAGGCGTCGCATCTACCAAATAATTAAAATGAGTGTTGTTTTAAATTTTTAATATGATTAAATAGTATATAGTATTACAGCTTGTTCATTATAGTTTACGTGGATAACAGGTTTTTACCCATTCTAATAATAGGATTTTACCCAGTCGCAGTCTTTCGGTAAAGAATGCTCATTTTGCCAAAAACAATTTAAAAAAACTCTTTGCCCAGCAAGGACCACGAGGAGGTATGAGTTTTCCGTTCCAGGAAAGGATAGGATCAAGTATGTTAGTTGGAATATACAGTTAGTATTTAGAATGCATTGTAGGTATACATTTTGACAACAAATTGATCGCAGGAGAATCACAGTAAACGTTCTGTAAAATGCCATCTAAAATGACAAAAAAAAAACGAAATAAAAAAGGACTCCCTTCCCCGACACCCTCTCCATACCCATGCTCTAATAAGTATTTTAGTCCCTATCTTCCTACACTTTACTACACTGTTTTGCTCCCTAACTTCCTACTCTTTAAGTATTTTATTTGAACGCAAGTATAAATTTTAAAACGGACGCAAAAAGGGCTCCCTACTCCCCTATATGCTTTCCATTCCCATGCTCTATTAAATGTTTTAGTCGGGCGCAAAAGTAAAAGAGAATGAGCGCAAAAAATGCTTCCTACCTTAATACACTTTTTAAGTATTTTCTTCTAACGGAAGTATAAATTTTAAAACGGACGCAAAAAGGGGTCCCTACTCCCCTTCACCCTTTCCAATCCCATAATCATAATCAAAATAACATGTATACCAAGCGCGGCCCGTGACTTTTTTACTGGTGGGTCAAATTTTGTTAGCAACTATACGGTATCCATTTGGTTTTGAGAATGATGACAGAAAAGACAATTGAACACGAATTAACCCTATTGGTCAGTTCCATGGACCGTTTACACCAGAACATATTTTAGTAATCACGATCACAATATTCATCTTTTCTGTCCTGATAATCACGGAGGAATCAGATTTCTTTCTATCCGTGTTGGCGAAAGTGCATTAGACAAAGACAAATAAAAAACGGATTAGTTCAAATTTTTATCGCACATTCTTTGCTTGTGGAAGTATTGCTGGTTATATACTTCGAAAGATTAGTCATCGCAAAATTCTTTTTTTCCTGATAAAGACCTAGCGGAATCCGGTTTCTTTCTATCCTTGTTAGCAAAAGGGGCATTAGTAAAAGACAAATAAAAACGATGTTGTTGCATTAAAAAAGAATAATCAAACAACATTTCGTCACAGGCGGCTTTGTTTGTGCGCAAGTGTTTCTAAACTGCTGGCCACTCGAACTTACACATAGAGATTTTTAGACAAAATTTAAAGTTCAATATTTTCAACAGGAATGCAAATTTTTGAACGCGTCTTGCAGATTTTAAGAGCTAGTGTTTTTCGGATTAAGCTGCATGACGTGTATTTGTCGTAGGACCATAGGTTTATTATATACGGGGTGATCAATGAAGTCATGCAAAAAATCAAAAAGTTTGTATGAGTGAAATTTCCGCAAAAAATTTTTTTCGTCTTTGCAAACATAAAATTTGGTTAGCAAAATTTTTAAAATGCCATAACTTGACATGGATTGACGGTTCTTGATAATTTTTATGGATTTGGAATCCTTATTTCACGTAGATTTTCTATAATCTAAGCATTTTATTTGGGGGTTGAAATATACAGGTTGAAATTTACACATTATACCGGGTCGATAATAGACAAAAACGTAGGGTACGACGCGCTCCACGGTTTGGCATTATTTAAGTTTTTGTAAAAATAAATTCTCACCTCAAGTTGTTTTTGTTTAATGTCCTTCTCACTGTTCTGTCCAAAACTTTCACCCCAGTTTATTGTCTCAAAGAGTCATTCAGTTTTATAGAGTTCTTTGTCTATAAATTATTACCAAAGATTAGGTATTTAAAGAATAGGGCACTTGGCAATTTTCCGTTGATATTTGCCGGTTTTTTTTTAGGGATTGCAGGAACCTTTAAATTAGGTTTAGAATTAGAAATTTTGTAAGAATTGACTTTTGGCCGTTGTTAACCAATCTTGTATATTGTAGAATATAATATAATGTAATAAACTTGTTCTTGTCGCTACGTTTTTGTCTATTATCGACCCGGTATAATGTGTAAATTTCAACCTGTATATTTCAACCCCCAAATAAAATGCTTAGATTATAGAAAATCTACGTGAAAGAAGTATTCCAAATCCGTAAAAATCATCAAGAACAGTCAATCCAATGTCAAGTTATAGCATTTTAAAAATTTTGCTACCCAAATTTTATGTTTAGTAGTGTGTACAAGACCTAAGGGCCTTAATCCAAAAAGTGACGAAAACGTCTAGAGATATTGATGTTACCTTAGTAACGACCCATATTGCAACGACCAAAAAAATTTTTTGCGGAAATTTCACTCATACAAACTTTTTGATTTCTTGCATGACTTCATTGATCACCCCGTATATAATAAATCTATGGCCCTACGATAAATATACGTCATGCAGCTTAATCCGAAAAAAACTAGCTCTTAAAATCTGCAAGACGCGTTCGAAAATTTGCATTCTTCTTGAAAATATTGAACTTTAAATTTTGCCTAAAAATCTCTATGTGTAAGTTCGAGTGGCCAGCAGTTTAGTTGCCGATAGTGAAAGTTTAATCGGAGTTGTCATAAACATAAATTTCTAACCTGACAAAATACTTACGTAAGTTTTATGATTTTATAGCAAAAGACCTTACTGAACACAAACAGCATTTGAAAAAATCTCGTTTTTATTAAACAAAAACAGTGTCAGAATAGCCACATTAACCTTATTATTTTATAGCATTTAAAATTGTTTCCTACCCAAATAGCAATACTACCTCTAACTAACAATTTGCACTAAAAGGATCGGAGGGAAAGTATTTAAATAAATAAAGGAAAAATTTCAAAAATGAGTAAATATTTTTATTAGGATAAACAATTTATAATAAAGTTAAAAAATATTCCCCATTCTCCGATATATTATGAAAATGGATCTGTAATATAGCCTACCTGCGAACAGTGATGTTTGTGTAAGTTAAAGACGCCATGAAAATTGTTTAATCGAATATACCAAGTAGTTTCACAATTTTTAACTGTAAATGTTGAGTCTTAGTTCCAGAAGGATAGATACACTTTGTAATGGCACTGTGACTTCTGCTTTAAACTGAAACCAAACGCTTCTAGGGCGCAATTTTTACTACTTTCTCAATAACTAAAGAAATCTTCTGTAATGCCCACCATTCTCAACTTTATATCGGATCGGTGTTCCTGTTACTCATTCCCATAACGCCCGGTCCAAGTAATTTAAAGGAGAACAAATATGTACCTTGCGTAATATTTCAAGAGTTGTTAGTCAGTCCCAGATTCATAGAACACAGGAATTTAAGCTGCTAATACTGTATATAAACTTTTTAAGTATATTTTTACACTGCAAAAACAACTTATATCATGGGACAGGCTTCAAATAATATGCTGTATTAATCATTCACATAGCCTAACTTTCTACCAGCTGTAAAAATTTTACGAGTATGAGAGAGAAAGAAGACGAGAGAGAAAAAATGAGAGAGAGAGAGAGAGACATAATTGATCTCTTCGTTGTAAAATGGGTTTCTGTCATCATTCTCAAAAGTAAATGGATACGGTATAGTGATATCAACGTAACGAGCAAAATAAACTTTTTTAATTAATGAAAGTTTTTTAATAATGTGCCTAGTTCTGCCAAGAAATTATTTACCTACAAATAACACCGCAAAAAATATAAAATATTAAAATTGCATTTTCCCCGTGACTTTTTAAAATTACGTGCAAACCTTTCTAATATATATTTTTTTTATAATTTACTCACTCTTTATGTAGTTAAATGTGCTTGTATATCAAATCGATCCTTCTATCCTTTTGTTGGGAGAAATGTTCAATAACTATCTCATTAAAATGATAAATAATTCTGATAAAAGGGTTTTCAATGCTTAACATAGCTAAAGCGCTTAACCTTGACTCCCCCATTGTATTTCTTAAGAAAGTCTTAATCCTTTTTAGTGTCAAAAAGCACCTCTCACTATCCACTGTCCTCACTGGAATAGTACATAAAATCTCTAATAACTTTATGCTTTCTGGAAACGTTTCACTGAGGTTCATTTCAAACAAGAGCTGTAAAATGGCAACAGCACTCGCACTATTATAAAAATCTTCACGACTAAATAAAACTTGCATTCTGATTTAAGCTTGGAAACATTTATCATCTCATAATTATCATTTTAATGTATTATGTCAGTAACGCCAGTTTTAGTCCATAACAAATCATCGGTACAAAACAAAACACACGAAAAACAAAAAAGGTATTTTTACGTTGCACCCGCAAATTCAATCAGAAATATTGTACATATTTTAGTCTAGTCCACAAGTTCAAAATCGTGTTAATTCTTGATAAAGGTCCTAAAAATATGTACGATAGCTCATTGGATTCGGAATGACGTCTAGAAAAATGTATTCGAAGGATTTTACTACATGATAAAAATTGCAAAAGTTATTAACAAATTAAGATGAAAAAAAAAGGTGTTTCGTTTTTTGGCAATTACTCAAAAACTATGAATATTTAGGAAATTGAAAAAAGAAGATTCATAAAGAGGAGAAAAGTTCCAAAAAAGTCCCGACTCCCGTTACTCTAACTCCATTATTTATAATTTTAATTTAGTGCTGAAAATAGGGCCCCGCTCGGCCGATACAGCGTGGCCGCGCTACCGCTCAACAGAGTCTATTACATAAAATAATTTTTTTATAGAGTTAAATATCAATAGGAAAATTTTAAAAAATTATGGTGTCATCAGAACACTTTAAAGAATAGTCCCGTTGGAAAAAAATTTTTTTGTTGATTTTTCAAAAAGTTATACTATTGTTAACTAAGTAATTTTTCGTGGGCTTTCCTTTTAACAAAAGACAGTATAAAAGTTTAAATAATTGGCCTATAAATTTTTGGCTTCTTGGAGCTCTTCTTGTATATATACTTAACAAGACCACGTTATAAAAGCATCTTAAATGTGTGTATTTTGTTTATTATAATTTTTGTAAGTTAGCCAAAAATGACAATTATCGAAAATGTTGTTAACTTACAAAAATTATAATAAACAAAATACACAAATTTAAGATGCTTTTATAACGTGGTCTTGTTAAGTATATATAAGAAGAGCTCCAAGAAGCCAAAAATTTATAATTATTTAAACTTTTATACTGTCTTTTGTTAAAAGGAAAAATTACTTAGTTAACAATAGTATAACTTCTTGAAAAATCAACAAAATTTTTTTTCCTACGGGACTTTATTCTTTAAAGTGTTCTGATGACACCATAATTTTTTAAAATTTTTCTATTGATATTTAACTCTATAAAAAAATTATTTTATGTAATAGACTCTGTTGAGCGGTAGCGCGGCCATGCTGTATCGGCCGAGCGGGGCCCTATTTTCAGCACTAAATTAAAATTATAAATAATGGAGGTAGAGTAACGGGAGTCGGGACTTTTTATTTGGAACTTTTCTCCTCTTTATGAATCTTTTTTTTTAATTTCTTAAATATTAATAGTTTTTGACTAATTGCCAAAAAAGGAAACACTTTTTTTTCATCTTAATTTGTTAATAACTTTTGCAATTTTTATCATGCAGTAAAATCCTTCGAATACATTTTTCTAGACGTCATTCCGAATCCAATGAGCTATCGTACATATTTTTAGGACCTTTATCAAGAATTAACACGATTTTGAACTTGTGGACTAGACTATTTGGCTTAAAAAACCTGTTGATGTCTTTCCTGAACAATCCCAAACAAACCTTTTTTTGGGTTTAATCACGTTTCTTTAGGTTTGGTAGGTACGTTACTTTCTCGTAAATTACTTTTTCAAAAAGCCGTTGCCTAAAAAAATTAATACTACCCGAAAAAATGTAATTTCGAAAAAAATGAAGGCGTTTAGGTATTTTATTTAGTATTTTTGTTAAACAAATTGTACATCATTTTATCCATAATTTTTAAATTTTAAGGGAAAAAATGTGTTTGTAGAAAGTTATAGGCATTTTAATTTTAAACCTAAAATATAATTCTAAAGAAAATTCAAATGACTATAACTTTCTAGTAACACATTTTTTTCTCTTAAAATTTAAAAGTTGTCGACAAAATGATGTAAAATTTGTTTAGCAAAAATAATAAATAAAATACCTAAACGCGTTCATTTTTTTCCCGGAGGGGGGCAGGGCAAAATTTAAACACAACAAAATATGTTTTCTCTTTACCAAAACATTCCTAGTAGGCTCACCATCAAAAACCCTGAATTTGGCCTGGGTCCCGTAAGTACCAACAGCGATATACAACTTTAAAATTTCTCCTGCTTGGTTTGCATAACCCCCCGTCAACGTAAGATATTAATATATCTGTTAATTAGTCGTGTTCGGTTAATCCTCGCGGACGAGATCAGACAGACGGCAGATGTGTAACAGCTGATCGACAGAGCACTCCGACGATCGCGGCATTTACCGAACGCAATTTTTAAACTATGTCGAAATCCATTGGGCAACTGGTGCCGTGTCAGTCTATTCCTATCCTCTTCTTTTCTATACTGTGGAATAGGGACAGAAATTCTCTTTCTCTGTCCCACAGTAGGGAAGGAAGGATACATTGGCATTGCAGCAGTTTTCTCAATGGAATTCGCTACTGTTTTGTTTTAAAGTTTTAACCTTAAACTGATTTTTGAATTTGAACTATTTAGGTTTAAAACTCTTTCGGATTGTTTAATAACTTTCTAAACCACTATAACCGTTTTTCTGTGTTTTAAACAGGGATCTGAATTTACTAGTGCCTATTATTCAACTAGGACATGAACTTATAATGGAAGATGATGATGAAGCATCATCAAAAGTATACTTTTAAAGCGCAGGTCCATGAAATGAAAAAGTTTTATCTTAGACATACATACCTCCGTTATTAATTTTATTATATTCTTTGGTTACCGTTACCAGACAGTTATAAGAGTTATTTTCATTTTGAAGAGTAATTGTGTGAAAATTGTGGTCATCTACTCTTGCGAAACTCATCACGAAAAAAACCCAAAACAAGGTACAGCAAGGAAAACGAAATAAATTACAAAGTGGTCAGTCTTTTTGCGACAACAATATTCTTTTCTAAATTAAACAATCCATTCAATCCAATCCCCTTTTTAACCTCATTTTTCATCTAAATATCTAAACAAGTGATCAGCTGATCAGATGTTTGGATTCTCCGTTCAATCGGTCAAAATCCTCCGACGAAAAAGATGAAGCTCAGAGTTCTCTGCCTGGGAATAAACGAACGCGGTGTATTTTTCCTCGGTTCGCTCGAAGACATTTACCGAACGGAATTTTGGCGCGCAGAGGCATCTGAGGCCTCGCCGAGGATTAACCGAACACGCCTAGTATATGGACGATTGTAGATTTTACAGATTGCCTAAGGTGAAATTAGTCATTTTTCAAATCATCTAAAGATCTCGTCAGTTTGCATAATGCCTGATCAATTGGTCGGCTTGCGCTAGGCATTTCGCAGATTGTCAGATTTCGCAAGTTGTCGGTAACATGTATACCGCTTCAACCGCTGCGCACTCGCGTGCTTTTTGAGTTTATTTATTAAATACTGACGAATCTATTGGTCGTAGAAAAAAAATTTTGTCGTCTTACGGCTGGTGCTAACGGCGTTCCGCTATTTTAATAAATAACTGAGATATGACGGAAAGATGAAAAAACGCATGAAAAAAAAACGAGTTTTTTGCAATAAATTGTTAATAAAAAAAATTAGCAACAAAATATTTTTACAAAGAGTTTCATACGTTCATCTAGACACCTTTATAGACCCATTCCAATGAGATTCATCTATTGCATGATTTTTTTGCTTATTTCGACTCTCCAGATCAAACTTGCCTCCTCTAAATAGGGTTCCTTTAACAGTTTAAAAGCTGCCATTGCCATGAAAAGTCTGCAGAATGTTCTCGATAAAATATAGGTAAAACTGTATTAATTCTATATTTTGATTGGCTGTAAAAACATAAGTGAAATACTCAATAATCTAAAAATTATGATTCTTTTCACAAGACTGCTTTCTTAACTTCTAAATTTCCTGTAGAATGCCCTCGCGGAGGACAAGCATGTTCTACGACTATTCCACAAGGGCTCAAGAGTCGGACTCTGATCTTATGCAATTTTTCGACTTGGAACAACAAGAAAGATTCGTCTTGCCAGAATTCGAGCAAGAAGCTGAAGAAGAAGAAATTGTATCGAAGGCGGAAGAGGTGCCGCTTGCCTTGGACAGAGAACCCTACTATAACAAGTACGACGATCTGGCCCAGAAGATAGCTGAGAATAGAATAAAAAACAATGTTTTACAGAAAAAAGTGACCATGTACTTGAAAAGGAGAAAGGTTAGTTGTAGCGTTGGTTTTTAAAACCAACCATTTTATTGTTGCAGAAATACATTAAATTAAAAACAATACACTAAATTAAAAACAGATGACTAAAATTGTATTACAATAGTAGGGCGAGTCGTAGTATTTACCTAACAAGTGCGGTAAGTGAAACTTTTCCTGCACTTGTTATGTAAACTGCTGACCGAACTCCGCTTCATGTCGTTCGGTCACCTGCAGTCGCATGCCGAAAAGACACTTTTTTAAAATATTTTATTTCAGTATTGACGTCAAAGCGAAAATTCAATTCAAAATTTAAACTTCCATTATTTTCATTTGTTATTAACAATATTAATGGTAAAAGAACAGGTACTTGCATTTGTTAAATTTACAGCCGAAGCTAATTGGTTTTTAACTAGTATAGAAAGATTTCTTGCCATCCCAGAATTATGTATGTCTTATGTGTTTAACATAAATTAATTGCTTCTGGTCGCTGCGATTTGGGAGTGGCCACAGTACACGGAAGTTATAGTAAAGACAGTTTGCCGTTCCCTCGAAAAATTGTTAGCTTAGGAGTACTGGCATGAGGGGGCGCTGACCGTGAAACTCGCCTAATTAATATTTTCAACATTTATCATTAAGATGGCACCGCAAGCATCAAGAAGGGTGGGGTTTCGGCGAAGAGGAAGACGTCGGCATAAGGGAAGACCAAAGAATCGCCATGTTTGCTGATTGATTTACATATTATACACATACACGCTACTTCCTTTTCTTCATTTGTTTATCTTCTTTTTTTTCATTGCCCAGAATTCCTTTTTCTTCTAGTCTTCTATTTGTTTTGATGGTGTTTAATGATGGAGATCTTTGTCCCTCTTCAATACTTTCTTCATACTGTCTTTGAGCCGCTCTATCATTATTGTTATTCTTTAAATATAATTTTAACATTTTGCATCTCTCATTAATAGAATAACTCATTTTGCATAAAAATAAAATCATAAATTCACGGTGACTAAAGTATTATTGTCAACCTTCACATTAACTGTGACTTACCTACGAAGAAAATTTAAAAAGGTAGCAGGTATTTCGTTCGCAACCTGGATAGTTACGTTTAAGGTATATTTATGCGAAGTAATTTTTAACTTGAACAAAAACGCATTGGATATGTTATACAAAATATGTCTAGAACTTTTCCTAGAATCCAAAAATATGATAAAAATTATACCATCCAATTTAAATCAGCGAGAAAATCGATGTTTTACACTATACTTTTTTTTATTCGATGCTCATTGTTTTGCTAATAAGATGAGATATTATATGAATGATCCATAAAAATTCCCAAAACTTTCAAATTTAACATTTTGTCCCATCTTTAAAAATAAAAAAGTTACATGACCTGTTCACTTTTATTTGGATATCCCTGGTACATTTAGGAACTTCTCTTGAAACTTCTCAATAACGTAGCGATAACAATTCTCGCCGTTTCTGTATTTCACAAATACAAATCAGTAGGAGACCTACTCAAATCAATAAATAACTTACTAAAAAAATTGTAAAACAGTCATTTGTAATAAATATTGCACTGAGTTTATTTCTGATTCCATTTTTTGGAAACGGCGGATCGGGAAAACCCAAAAGTAAGAACAAAACAAAATACACAGTACTAGTAGAATTACTAGTAATACTACGCACTAATGCACTACTAATAATAATAATTAATAAACTATTTAAATAAAAAAAATCCCTCAACTGATCACAAAAAAATGATTAGTCCTTCACGTGTTAATATATCAAGAAAACTAAATATAAAATTGTGCAATAATCTCTTCCGCCCGCCGCGCCAAGGACAACGCCGTTCGAAATCCAAACAATAAACAAGTGCTAGGAGACACGAAATATTGTGCCCATCGAGATGCTGATAGCACGCGATTTTAACCCTAATTCTCCAATGCATAGACCGGCGCGGCGTCGCCACCAAAATTGATGATGACATTGGGACACATCTGGTGTGTCCCCGGAGATAAGTTTTGATCGCCGGCGGCGGCGGTCACGTTCGCCGTGGTGTGACATGCAAGGAAAGAGGTATTGAGGCGCCGCGGTGCATTATTTCTTTTTGACTTTTGATAAAAGATTTTTTATTTGTCGAAAATCTAGAGTGGGCACGTGCCCTTGTGCCCTTTAGGACCAGCCGCCACTGGAAATTTCTAAGTTTTACTTCAAAAGCTGGAATAAGAGTTCTTTTAAAATTAAAACTTTTTTATTTAAAGGCAACTTTACTCTTAACTAAATTTTACATTTAGTATTTTTGCATACCCTGTACAAAAAAGAATTATGTTGTGGATCTTATTTTTAAAGAATGCAGAAACTTTTATAAAGAATAACCTTTTCTTGTATCTTTCACTTTTTGGTCCATTTGTCTTCTTGTCTACTCCATCTGTGGACATACTGTAGAGTGTATATGACAATTTCATTGGTTATCATACCGCTTAATGTTAAATAAATAAAAATATAATACTTACTATTAACGAAATTAAATCAGCCCACGTGCGGCGCTGTTTGCGACGTTGCTATTTGTGCTTCATGGCACGAAAGTTGAAGACGGCTGTGCCAAGATCCATTGATCGAAGTTTAGTTTGCTCTCTTTTAATTTTTGCTTCTGTTCTAGGTCGAGAACTTTCTTAAAGACGGCAGCGAGTCTCCCTTAGACGAAATTATTAAGTACAACCAAAAGTTAGACGCTTATCAGGAGGTTTTGGAACATGATACCATAGAACGAAAAACGGCATCCGTAGAACTCGATACCCTTAAGAAGAAGAGAGACGAGCAAAGCTCTAAATTAAAAAAACTTTTTAAAGCCATGCAGATAAGAGAGAGTAACGTCGGGTATGGGTTGATCTTTACGAAAACTGGCAATGCCATTCCCGATAAGTTGGTTGAGAGATTAATAAGGAGGCAAAACACTCAGATGGAGCAGGTTTCGACAATGAGATTGAAGTATATCAAACTGAAGGTAACTGTGTAACTTCATTTAGCCCAAGGATTTTCTCGTTACACCTTTACCAGGCATTCTCACCTGGGCACGCCAGCTCTTATTAGCCGTTCATAGCACAATCCTTCCGGGGGGAGGGGGGGGGGGTCATGTTAGCCCTGGTTTATTACCATCAAGGCAGTGTCAGTAGAATCGAAAGAAATCTAGGATTTTTGATCTATTAAAAGATGTTATATGGACGCCAGACTGTGGAAAATTTGAGCAAGTAGATCAAAATTCCGAGATTGGTTCACCGCCAAACTGTTTTCTTCCTGTGAAGTGAAACGAAATTAATATGATATTTTGTCAAAAAGTCATAGGTGACAGTCGTGTTTAAGAAATATACTTAGTGCAAGTGAAAAGTTAACCTTTAAATCTAATAGATGAAAAATGTGAACTATATAAAAGGTACACACTTTTTTAGTCCTACCTTTCAGGATCTTTAGGGCACCGAAAAAATGAAACGTTATTACGATCACTAGTAGTACATCCAGCAACACTACAATGCCAAGGATGAAACCCCATGAAAAAAAAAACTAAATTTTATTTGGCGCACTCGGTACTTCCCTTCTAACGACACGAATTTTTTATTTTCAAACTCTCAAAACACCATCCTAAAATTCCCATACGCAAGCCCCACACTACAACGCTACGACAAGGACACAATTGGAACTGAAACTAACTTTAGATGTTTGCGAGAAAAAAACATTTAATCGATTCTGGCGCCTCTAGGGACTGGAACGTCACTAAAAAACAATGGACAGGACTTTCCCTTTTAAGTTAATTTTCTATAAATGGTATGGTATGTGAGCAAACGTACGCAGTTACGGGAGTGTCTACAGTTCTTACTGCTACCGTTGTACGATCTCCGAACTACTATTTTGTTACAATACAAGAATATAACACTAAAATCTAAAGGGTTTCCCTTTAGTCTAAACCTATAAGACAATAATATATTAAAAAACCTGTAAAGCATCGCCCCATAATAAACCAAATTTACAGAACCTGTAACATAATCACAAGTTAATAAAGCGTGCAAAGCATACAAGACAGGCTGCAAATATCGGTCTAATTCAGGCGCGTTCATAAGCAAGCGAAAGGGAGAATCATAGACAAAATATATTTAGACCATCACAACGTATTCGCGACACCAGCTGAATCCGTCCAATGTATGGGCGAAAAAGTGCGTTTGTACGCATATTATGGCGCCAGTCAGGTTTTTAAACGACGGTTCTCTCGAGGCATGCGCACTCGGGCGTAGTCGAGACGTCTCGCAAAAGTGGTTGTTGAACTCAATGACGCAACTCGGCGATCAGAACCGGACCCAGTTGTAATCACTGAAGGAAACACATGGAATACAGCTGTTGTAAATGCTGAAGTTGCTATTTCCATTTGCAAAAATACTTTTAAGTTTTGAGTTATTAAGATTAAATCTAACCAAATAAATTTTCTAACTTTTATCTTAAATGCACTCCGGTGTTGTAGTGAACACACACGGAGAAGTAGAAATATTTATCAGTGACGTATATTGAGTGTGGTCAAGGTGTCAGAAAGGCACTGATGGGGTGTGTGTGTATTAGGGACATTGTATAAGGGGTAAGATGGTGTAAGAAGGTCATATATAGTGTCAATGCCTCCTTCCCCTATATTGCATAAGGGTGAGTGAGTGTCCAAAAGGCATATTTGCGCTTTCGCCAAAGGGGCACTAGAAATACTAGTGGATTAGGGTAGAGGGGAGTATTTTAAAAGGGATGGCGAAAGAAAAAAGCTCTTTCGCCAAAGGATCGCTAAGATATCAGTGGATTAGAAGGGGGAGTGTCCAAAAGGCATATTTGCGCTTTCGCCAAAGGGGCACTAAAAGTACTAGTGGATTAGGGTAGAGGGGAGTATTTTAAAAGGGATGGCGAAAGAAAAAAGCCCTTTCGCCAAAGGATCGCTAAGATATCAGTGGATTAGGAGGGTGAGTGTCCAAAAGGCATATTTTCGCTTTCGCCAAAGGGGCACTAAAAATACTAGTGGATTGGGGTAGAGGGGAGTATTTTAAAAGGGATGGCGAAAGAAAAAAGCGCTTTCGCCAAAAGATCGCTAAGATATCAGTGGATTAGATTGACAGGGGGCCGTAAGTAAGTAGCGCTTTCACCAAAGTATCAAGTGCACACACTGTAAATAGGTGTAAAAGTATTTACATCTCACCATAGAACTTGGATTGTTCAATAATTATACAGGATGGGATGCCAATCCAATAAAATATACACATTTTGGTAATTTTTTTATTTACGATTTTACTTGCATATTTTATTTCTATTGTTTAGAATACTATATTTATATTTTATTTCAACTTTCAATTTTGTAAATGTAACGTTTAAAAAATTAAGAGGGGGGACATTAAAGAGACGCACTGTATATGTATAAACTGAGCTATTTTCGAGGAATTATCGAGAGTTTTGTATAGCAAGAAAACTCAGATTTAAGCCAGCAAACTATACAATTTTTGTTAAAATCTCACTAATGGTTACATTTTTATCATTAATAAAAAGAATAATTACAAGTAATATATTTAGCATTTATTACTCGAAAAAAGATTCACGTCATGTGAAATAAATTTTGAAGTACGGTCCTGTCTATCACAAGGCAAACGTTCGACAAGACGCAAGCCCGCAGAAGACCGTCTGTGTTTACGGATTCAGCTTGGTAAATTTGCCACATTCGCAAATGACATTATTTCTCTATTATATATTTTCTCTATGGGTGGAATTCACTAAATACTTTAAAAATCTATGTAAAGGGGAAATTAACTTGTTACAATTGAAGACGGAAAGTAAGTACTGTTTGGAAATATAATCAAGCTATGCTTTTAGGGAATGGTTCAGGAAAAACTAGACGAGATAGACAAAATCGATCAATTAGAGAACAATCTTCATCTAGCTGACTACGAACAGCTCAAAGTAGAGAACAGAAATTACGCCGACAAAATCGAAGAACGCGACGAAGAACTAACTAGACTCAGAGCAAAATGTCAAAACACTATTCAAATTTTAGCTCACATGAGGGAAAAATCGGCCGCATTCGAATCCGACATCAATGATCTATCAGAAGAACGAGATGATTCTGAGTCGACTGCAGAGTCAAGCAGATGTCAGTTAGCGGACTTAAAACATCAACGAGATAGGTACAGAAAATCATTTAATTGAATATTTAGTATGTAATAAAAGCCGTTGCGTGATTGGCTTCCCCAGGTTTCTACAGAAACCTAAGCAAACCTAAGCAGAAATAATATTTTTGGTTGTTTATAACTGAGCCTAATGATGAGCCTGATTGTGTTGTACTTTAAGTAATTTGTACAACAAGGTTCTAAACTTGGAAGTCGGCGCAGAATCAAAATATATTAAGGAACCGTAATGGTAACTAATTCATAAACAGTAGGGAATATGCATATTATTATAATCCAAATAAACCTGAAATATATTTTTTTCTATTCTCTACATAAATTTAATGTTCATGGTGATTGTGTGATAACTCACCCAGTAGGATTTATCCAAGTGTGTTTGACGGCAGTCACTATATCCACACAATAAAGTCAGCTATGCCTTCAGGGTATAGTGACCACATAGACCAGACAACTGGTATTTCCGCTTGGTCAAAAACCCTTGAATCATAACTGTTGACCGCCGAAAAGTAAAATATAATTACAAGAAAGATCTTGGTTTGACAAGAAAACCAGTTAAGTTTTAAGGTTACGGTATAGAAAAATTTACAAAGTTACTTTCAAAAAGGGTCCAAGTGGTTGTGGACACTAGCACGCTCGACGGTGTCTACACCCCCTGCACAAAAAACCAACTGTGCTCATAGAGGGTACAGCCACGAATACCAGCCCTGGGTTAGCTTAACCACCCCAGCCCTGATATGTCCACTAGGCCAAACGGTACTAGGATCCACCTCCCCTTAATAATAATAACCAGTGAAAATAAATGCTTCCCCAAATTTGTACACTTAAAATTTATGCCCAAGTAAAAATGTAGTTACATGACTACACGTATCGATTCTACTATTAAGTTTGTTACATGAAAATTTACAATATACCAAAAATTACATGTCCAACTTGGACTAACGAGATCTGGTATTACGCTTGCGTGTTGTCGACAATCCGCCCACGTTTACACGTCACCGGCACTTTACATTCGCTCGAACACACAAAAGAAAAAGGTTATTAAGAGGGTAAAACAAAATGTTCATATTTTATAGCAAATCTTTGGTCTGAAGGACTCTACCAGTAAGGTTCAAAACATTGATTCCCCAATAAGGCATTCCAAAATAAAAGGACCTCTATGAGGTACAATCAGTATTGCACAAGATAAATTAAAAATGGGGAAAATTGCCCCGTGGCAAAAATCAATGTCGGTAACCCCACGGGTAGGTAATATTATTTTAAAAGCTACACTTAGCTGTCTGCAACCATCGCAGTTGCTTCTCAGTGCGTTGAAACCATGGAGAAAGGTTCTTAAGTTCCCTGCAGAACCTTGTTGTCCTGAGGTGGACAGGATGTAGAAGTCTGTTCCAAAACTGACACCTAACAAGTCTCGAGGTCATTCAAGGTCATTTAAAAACCTCCTAATGAACTTTTGGGCTCTACAATACCAACCCCGATATGTCCAATCCATAAATTCAGGTACTTTAACCCAAACTTAAAACGTTTAATCCAAAATTAGGTAGTTTAAACCCAATCGTAAAAATCTAGTCCAACACTAATAAGTTTAATCCAACCTAAAAACCCTAAACGAAAATACCCTATATAAGGTATAGGCTAAAACAACCCTGTATAAGTAAAATCCTTTCATAATAGAACTAACTAAATCACTTTTGAATTTACATATATTTACAACCCTAAATCTTATCTACACAATTTCGCTTAACTTAAATTAATAAGAGTTTTTCAGCACCGGAAGAAAACACATATTTATCGGCATCGTAGCCAGGGAATGTATACTATCCAAAGACCATACTAAAACATTCCAAAAAGGGATGATTCCCAAGAAATTATATTTGCCCATGTGGTATTTTCCAAGAGAAATTTATCTGGGTTTTATCCCCATATGCCTTCTTGTCGGTGGTCAACGAAGAAAAGGGGCGAAGACACGTCATTTCCCCCCAATCTCTAATATCCACAAAAACTACGGTTCCTTCCATGACCAACTGTAAACTTCAAAAGACCAAAATTCCCCCATAATCTTCGCCAATCCGTAAAATCGCCATACAAATTCGCCCATTTTAATAGAAAAACCCCGGTCGTCTCGTGTCACCGGAATACGGCTTATGGTGAGTCCTCAGCCTAGATATCCAAAAGAAGAAATGTCAGCGTCCTGACAATGACATATATGTCAAACAGCTGGCTTATATGTCACATTTCAAACTAAATAATTTCGGAAACAAAAACCCAATCGAAGTTTAATACAAATGTATCCAATTATCAAGTCTCGACGACTAGCAATATGCCAAGAAAACTGTCATAAAATTCACTATCCAACACATGGTAAATAATCCATAAAAAAACACTCGAACAAGCATCGAGACATAATATATCAGTCTTTCCCTCTTAGAAAGGATATACAGAAAGTATAAGGTATTGTTTATTAAATTACTATTTAATTGCTAATTTAGGTTTCTAGAATCCCCCAATAAAAATCTTTACTTTCAAAAGGAAGTAAAAAAAAATGGTACTTAATTATAAACTCAGAGGGGTTGTTTTCTACACGTAACTAGGTCCTTTAGAACATGTACAACTGAACGTCAGGCGAGATATGTACTGTATACAACTTCTCCATACGAGTGCGAAACTATCTTAATAAACAGTTTCCTGAACGATGGAACGTGGTGACCCTTTTTGTCTTGGCCGTCACGACTCCCGAATTTTACTCCTATTTACTTCTGTATTTGGTATTGTTTGAAATCAATTTTTTATGAGAGTTCAATAAACAACCATAATGAGTTGGGTCAAAAAATTATAAATGCTGTTGATCTGCTCAGAAATGATAGGGATCTTTTGTTTAAAATTCGACATTCTTTTGTAAAGGGTACATCGAAATGTATTGAGGTCAATAGTGATCATTTTAAGTAATTGTTATCAAGACGTTATCACTTTTACTTCTTATAATTTTGTTAAAGCATTATTAACTTTGAGGTGTTATAAAACTAATTATTAAATAAAAAAGTTTCATTAAAATAAAATAAGCATTTCCGCAAGAATAAGTGTTTTTATTAAAACAACTTCAATATCTCAAATATACATATGTCCTATAATATTAACTTTAGAACTAAGTAAATGTAGCTAAATCATAATAATTTAAAGTCAGATTCACTTGTCCCATACTTTTTAACCATACGTGTTTAATTTCCTTGGAAATTTCAAATGCGATTATCTCGAAAACGATTTCTCCTAGCGACTTCAATAAAATATACCGTTGTGACGTAAAATAAGTAGGAAAATTGATGTTTTCAGTAGTCAGATCGATACACTAGGCTTAAAAAAAGGTATGTCATTTAAAAGAAGTGCAGTATGCCGTAGGTGGCGCCCTCTACTAGTGACCAAAAGAATGGACGAATCGTCTCAAAAGACCCCCGCATCCCTAATTTCATGCCGATATATCGCTTTGTTGAGAAATTATTGAAAAAGATCGAAAACAAAACGAAAATTTTGGCACCCTGTATTTTGGTCAACTTTAAAATTAGGCAAGTTTGAATTAATCGTATTATTTCGTTGTTGCTCTGTGTAATATTACTTTTGGACAACCCTGTATAATTATACAGGGTTGTCCAAAAGTAATGTTACACAGAGCAACAACGAAATAATACGACGTTTACCAACGTTGGTAAATGGCAACACGCAAAATCACCCAATATGCGGTATGCGATTGCCAAAAACGAGGCGCATGGCCGTTGATAACGTTAAAATAGTTTCAGTTAGGTTTGATAATAAGAGATGTATGACCAGTAGTACACTGATCTATTCGCTGCCGGCGTCCGGTCGCATGGATCTCTGTTTGTATTTTTATAATTAATTAACTTATACAGTTATTGTTTATATTTTTGTGGCAGGTTTAGACATCTCGTTGTGAAAATCAAAGCTGAATCTGGACTCCTAATAGAACCCGATCTTCTGCGAGATATGGAAGCGTCTCAGCATGACATCGAGAAACTACAAGAAGAACTGGAAGCTTGCAGGGAAGAAGTTCTTTTTAAAACAGCGCAGGTTCGAAATTTGAGAAAAAATATTGAGAGACGCACAGAGATCTTAAATAAGAGAAAGTTAAATAGGCTCAAAGGCAGAGCGGAGAGCACAATGACTTTGGGAAGTAGATCTGACAATAGGTCTCTTAAAATAGGCAGAGCTACGGAAGAACAAACTGCTCCCACGTTATACAAAGGACGACCGACTTTAATTATGCCGACAATTGGTCCAGCAGCTTTTAAGGATCTTCTTAAGATCAAACCGAATCCTAAAACGTCAACTAGAACCAGGAGATAAAGTATAAATTAAAAATTGATTAGTAAATAAAATTTAAGTTTTAAAAGAGTTGCTTCATTGGAGATGACTCATCTATAGCATTATGAACGGTTTTCTTTTTGAAAAATGCAATTTTTCCAAAAGTACCTACTTTTTCCAATATAGAGTATGTCCGCGGGTGGGGTTTAGAATAGGACAAATGGACAAAATTTTGCAAGATCCGTAAAAATGCCACTTCTAATAAAAGTATTTGCTTGTAAAATAAATAAGATTCACGATATAAAAATTTAATTTTTTTCACAGGGAGCATAAAAAATATGTAAACGTTATTTTGAGTAAGAGTAAACATACTTTGTTTATCATTTCCTACCAAAACAACAAATTGATATGAAATATAAATTAAATCCTAAGCCGAAGTACTAAATTTCATTAAAAAATTTAGATATTAAAAGTAACCAGTTTTATCACATTATTTTCCCAACTGACTATTCTCGCTCACACCTTTAACCAGAGTACTAGCACTGTATGCGGAGGTACTAGTTTCTAAATATCAAACAGTAATGACACCTATGGATATGTTTGTCAATGTCTTTATTAAATGAAGCAATTATTTTAATTCTAAACTGAAGTGTAATTTTTAAATAATACGAACATTTAATTAAACTTATCAGCATATTATGATATAAACTAAGCAATACAATAAAGACATCAAAATTGAAAAACTCCACCCCCATATTCGGCACATTTTTCTGCTTCCTTAGATATCTGCAGGTACTTCTAATTTCTTCCAGGGATATTGAACGAACAGCCTGGATAGTTCTGCCTTGCAGCACGTCAATATTTGGTATTTTAGTGGCATAAACAATTTGCTTTAAACGGCCATTGGCCAACGTCGGGGCTTCTTGGGTACCACAAAATTTGGCCATTTCTAATTTCTACTAATCCACCTTCGACCAAATCTGCGGTAAAACCATTCTATTACCTAGCGAGCGGAATACACTGAACAACCCTCTTGTGGAAAATACAAATTTCCATAGGTTCCATAGAGGTGAATTTTTTTACTCTTTAAAAAACGAGATCTATACGGTATCCATTTGGTTTTGAGAATGATGACAGAAAAAACAATTGAACAAGAATTAACCCTATTGGTCAGGTCCATGGACCGTTTACACCAGAACATATTTTAGTGATCACAATATTCATCTTTTCTTTCCTGATAATAACGGAGGAATCAGATTTATTTCTATCTGTGTTGGCGAAAGTGCATTAGACAAAGACAAATAAAAAAAGGATTTGTTCAAATTTTTTATCGTACATTCTTTGCTTGTGGAAGTATTGCTGGTTATATACTTCGAAAGATTAGTCATCGCAAATTTATTTTTTTCCTGATAAAATCCCAGCGGAATCCGGTTTCTTTCTATCCTTGTTAGCAAATGGGGCATTAGTAAAAGACAAATAAAAACGATGTTGTTGCCAATAGAAAAGAATAATCAAACAACATTTCATCAGGGGCGGCTTTGTTTGTGCGCAAGTATTTCTGGTTGCCTATAGTGAAAGTTTAATCAATCGGAGTTGTCATAAAAAATAAATTTTTAACCTGACAAAATACTTATGTAAGCTTTATGATTTTATAGCAAAAGACCTTTGTTTTTACTGAACACGAACAGCATTTGCAAAAATCTCTTTTTTATTAAACAAAAACAGTGTCAGCCCATATTATTTTATAGCATTTAAAATTGTTTCCTGTCCAAATAACAATACTATCTCTAACCAACAATTTGCACTAAAAGGATCGGAGGAAAAGTATTTAAATAAATAAAGGAAAAATTTTAAAAATGAGTAAATATTTTTATTAGGATAAACAATTTATAATAAGGTTAAAAAATATTCCCTATTCTCCGATATATAATGAAAATGGATCTATCATATAGCCTACCTGCGAACAGTGATGTTTGTGTAAGTTAAAGACGCGATAAAAATTGTTTAATCGAATATACCAAGTAGTTTCACAATTTTTAACTCTAAATGTTGAGTCTTAGTTCCAGAAGGATAGATACACTTTGTAATGGCACTGTGACTTCTGCTTTAAACTGAAACCGAACGCTTCTAGGGCGTAATTTCCACTACTTTCTCAATAACTAAAGAAATCTTCTGTAATGCCCACTATTCTCAACTTTATATCGGGTCGGTCTTCCTGTTACTCATTTCTATAACGCCCGGTCCAAGTAATGTAAAGGAGAACAAATATGTACCTTGCGTAATATTTAAATAGTTGTTAGTCAGTCCCAGATTCATAGAACACAGGAATTTAAGCTGCTAATACTTTATATAAACTTTTTAAGTATATTTTTACACTGCAAAAACAACTTATATCATGGGACAGGCTTCAAATAATATGTCATATTAATCTTTCACATAACCTAACTTTCTACCAGCTGTAAAAGTATGAGAGAGAAAGAAGACGAGAGAGAAAAAAAAAATGAGAGAGAAAGAACATGAGAGGGAGACATAATTGATCTCTTCGTTGTAAAATGGGTTTCTGTCATCATTCTCAAAAGTAAATGGATACGGTATAGTATCTAGTATATGTTACATTACTTTATCTACGACCATTACTCTAAATAGTAAAAAAGCACACTTACTTCTACCATCTACTTAAATTCAATTTTACATATTGTAAGCACACAGGGCACAGGCACTGTAAACAAAACGCACGGTAATCAAAACGCACGGTAAACAAAACGCACGGGGCACTGAGAAAGTTTTGACGGCTGTTGTCATTGACGCGGCATTGAAAATGACAAAATAAATGCGCCTGCTTAATTTTCAAACCCTGTCAAAAGTGAAGCAATCTTTGTTGAATGGTAAATTAATTAATTTTAATAATTGGGGCCGTAGGTCTTATAGTACATAATTCGAGTTGTAAGGCATGAGTGTGTACTCATGGAAACCTGATCAAACTCAAAATAGGTTCGTTTGGGTTTGTTCATGGTCTTTTTTCGTCTTTTTTCATTAACATGTTCCAATCTACTAGAGTTCATAATTTAGTTTTCTAAATATTGTTTTCAAAAAAATATATTTTCGAAAAATATGCCTGTTTTAAAAAGAATTAATTTGTTTGGAGACATTTTTGAAATAATGTACTTTCGAAATACAGGTTTTTGGAGAAAATTTTTCAAAATATTTCATAAATTCGTTTTCTGAAAAGCATCTTTGAAAAAGCCGTCAGGACATTTTTGAAAAAATGTAGGTTCGAAATATGTTTTCGAGAAAATATTTTTGAAAAATTTCGTTAATCCATTTTCCAATTCGAAAAAATTTACTCTCCAAAGAGATGTTTTTGAAAAAAATAAATTATTGGTTTATTTGTTTCGTTTAGAAGTCAAAATTATCCGGCGCAAATTTTGATAAGATCGCTGTGAGATGTGTAAGGAATGTTTTCAGAAACAATCTAAGATCATGTAAATCAAAAATGCCAAAAAAGGCTGGCAGTTTTTATATTACATATCAGGCGCGGCCCGTGAGTTTTTTTACAGGTGGGTCAAATTTTGTGGGAAACTAGTGCAAGCCTTTTTAATATTATTTTTTTTATATAATTTACTCACCTTTTATGTAGTTAAATGTGTTTGTATATCAAATCGATCCTTCTATCCTTCTGTTGGGAGAAATGTTCACTCACTAGCTCATTAAAATTATAAATACTTCTAATAAAAGGTTTCTCAATGCTCAACATAGCTCTTAACCTCGACTCCGCCATTGTATTTCTTAAGAAAGTCTTAATCCTTTTTAGAGTCGAAAAGCACCTCTCACTTTCCACTGTCGTCATTGGAATAGTACATAAAATCTCTAATAATTTTACACTTTCTGAAAACGTTTCACCAAAATTCATTTCTAACAAGAGCTATAAAATGGCAACAGCACCTGCACTATTATAAAAATCTTCACGACTAAATAAAACAAGCAATTCTGATTTAAGCTTGGAAACGTTTATCATCTCATAATTATTTTAAACATGTTTTAAAATGTTAAAAATATTTAACATTTTAAACTGTTTAAAAAATACAAAAGTTATTTGTATTTTAATACAAATAAATCAGCAAAATTATTTGTATTAAACAAACGTGTGACAATTAAATGTTCTGTAAAATTAAAACGACAGCGGATTTCTGACAAAATTAATAAAATTATATCCCATATTTCTAAAGAAATTGTTCTTTTGGACTCTTTCGGACTTTTTTTAGATGTACTTGCCTCGATGTTAATATTTGCGTCTGTAGAGATAACACTCTCTCTAATTTTTTGAATGTTTGAATTAAAATCTGCAATATATTTACCAATCAAAATTGCATCAATTCCAGATTTTTGCAATTGACAAAAAAGATATCAACATGAGGCAAAACAGAGTGAAAAAATTGCAACCAGTAAAAGTCAGAAATATGGTACATACTTGGCTTAAAATACCTGCTAATGTCTTCTCCTCTGTCTTTAGTGGTCTTCGATTTTACATCCAAAAGAGGTATTGGGCGTCCTTTTCCTTTAATTTCTAAACGTTTTTCAAATGGTAATGAACTATTATTATTATTTTACACTGCAGTATTTCTTGCACTGTTAAAGCCATTGTTAAAATAAGTACCCAAGTAGGTACTAGTAATGCACAAAAATAACGCAAATAACCAATAATATCCAACTTGAAAGTCAAAATATTTGAACATAAAACCGATAAATAAAAACAAAGTCTTGACGTTTGCTCCATCACTCACTTCACTTGTCATTTCTGACAAAGCGTCGAATGCTGTGTTGCCACGTTGCTGTTATTACTGTAGGTTTTAATGTCTTATAGACACAATACAATTATTCTATTATTATTAGTAGTAGTAAATACCTAAATATTTTAACATAAAATTAGATAAGCTTATATTAAATGTATAAATGTATCGCGAATTGCGAATATTGTTCTAATAATAAATTGGTCAGACTTAAATTAGTGAGTCAGAATTTGCGACAACCCGACACCTAGCGCGGTGGCGTTGACAACCACGCGCGCCCCGAAAGCGATATTATTGGTGGGTCGTCGACCAATTGTGTCTCTTTTTAACTTAATGAAGCGCGTATGTCTGTTTCTCTCTTACTTTTAATGAATTTATATCGTCCATATAAACCTAGAAGATCAATTTAAAATATGACCCAACCCGGAGCAAGCTTATTGGATATCCTTTGACGACGGCTTGGTTTGATTCTGTCTTGGGGAGTTTTTGCATGGAACTTTGAAACAAAAGGTACTTTTTTGGTTTTAAAAAATTAAAAAATAAATTATTAGGTAGATCACTGAAAATTTTAGGTGGGTCATTGACCAAATGACCTTATGGACGGGCCGCGCCTGTTACATATTAGTATTGATCTATTATTCATATCTTTTTGGTATAATTCATTTCAAAGACCTTACATAGACGTCAATACGTTGTTTTTGTTTATAATATTTTGTAGAATATGTAGAAATTAGGGATGCGCATCGTAAGACAACCATCGATGTCACAGAAACATCGAAATCAAAATATCGATGTTTAAAAATCTTTTTTCTTCGTGAAAATTGATGTTTGCTCAGTTTTATCCTATGGGAAATATTATATTGTTTTTTATAGTTGCATTCAGAAAAGTATCCAATAACGAAAAACTCCATATATTTCTAAAAAATGTCCTCGCCCTTTGAAATATTTGGGGAAACAGAACATATTATTTTATTTTTAAGCAGACACTGCAAAAATCTGAAAATCCCTGCAAAGCCGGTAAAGTTTGATTCTTTCCTTGTTCGTATATTTTTTGCAGCTATTATTTCGCTTGCCAATAGATAGCGCCAGTAACACTGTTGGGGTTTTCGCAGTGTCTAGTTTAGAGTTCCGATATCGAGAGTCACGTTTTTACTGGTAAAATATGTATGAACAGAATTTCATTTACGTGTAGAAAAAAAATCTTACCAAAAACATCGAAATATCTACATCGATGTCAAAAAAACATCGTATTAGTAACATCGAGGTCAAAACATCGATGTTTTTTTTTTAAAAACATCTCTTTAAAACATGTCTCTTTACAGGGTTGCTCGGTGGAATACAGACGGTCCAAAGAGCTATTACGGTGGCGCGCGAAGGCTGAGTTATAGCTGTAGTTCTTTGTGCTACACACGCAACAGGCTCTAAAGAAAACTGGAGAGATGATGAGGATGAATGTATGAAGATAGTAGATTTTTTTTTATCCTATTTAAAGGAGTTGAACATGCTTTTAAGTTTAAGGTGTTCATTCTGAGACACACTGTATAATACCACAATTAATAAACCGTAATATGAATCAAACAGAACCGAAACGTGCCTGGGTACGCTCGTCGGAGTCGTCGGTAGTCGGAAGGCAAATATCGAAACCCAGGTGTCGTTTTTATAATGGATTATTCAAAGTAATTTCATGGTCTCTTTTAAGAACGCAGAGCTGAGCACGACTCCGGTGTTTTTATGGTGGATATCAAGAGTACCAGTATCAAAACAGATGGTTATTGTTGTTATTATTTTTTTTTAGATGCATAAATTGATACTGGAGGTCAGTACCGTAGCTAGGGCGTGGCCAAGGTGGCATTTGCCACAGGCGCAAGAAATCCGAGGCGTCAAATTTTGCCTCCGGCACATCTCAAGCAGCCTTCCAGGAGCGGATTTAAAATTTCGTCGGGGGGGGGGGGGTTAGGGGGGTTGGCGCAACCTCATCTCGAGCTACCCAAAAGTTCAGACAAAAAAAAACGGGGACGCTCGAGTGGTACAGGGTCTTCCAACGAGGACTGAACAGGGGCTCATTTTTGAGCTTCCTTGTATTTAAAGAAAAATCTAAAATAGCCAATCGATGTACTTTTTCCTGCAGAATTCAAAAATGAAACCAAAAATTTATTTGAACCAGAAACAAAAGAGTTACGCTATGGATAAGGTGTTTTTTAAATGGAACATAGCTTTTTTTATACGATTTTCGGAACGAGTGATTTTTTTTATGTCCGTTCTGATTAAAATATTTAATATTGTGACAGCTATTTTTATTAAATTTTAATGTTTTATCCAGTATAATTTAACCTCAACCTGTTTGTATAGGTAATAAAGGTAAAATCACCTTGAAATCCTTCAAAGTCAAAAAATTTGACAAATTTGCTATAATATTGCCGAAATGAAATATTCATTAGATGAGAGATTGTAGAACAAGATAACAATCTGCAATCTCTCATCTAATGAATATTTCATTTCGGCAATATTATAGTAAATTTGTCAAATTTTTTGACTTTGAAGGATTTCAAGGTGATTTTACCTTTATTACCTATACAAACAGGTTGAGGTTAAATTATACTGGATAAAACATTAAAATTTAATAAAAATAGCTGTCACAATATTAAATATTTTAATCAGAACGGACATAAAAAAAATCACTCGTTCCGAAAATCGTATAAAAAAAGCTATGTTCCATTTAAAAAACACCTTATCCATAGCGTAACTCTTTTGTTTCTGGTTCAAATAAATTGTAGGTTTCATTTTTGAATTCTGCAGGAAAAAGTACATCGATTGGCTATTTTAGATTTTTCTTTAAATACAAGGAAGCTCAAAAATGAGCCCCTGTTCAGTCCTCGTTGGAAGACCCTGTACCTACACTATTTCATAATGGACGAAATATCTAAACCTGTTCTTGTGAAAACAGAACGGTTTGTCATCCTAACTTACCAAAATTCTAGCATTTTCTTTAATTACTTATACCTTCTATCCATTTGGACTGATATATGAAAATTTTTCGGAAACACATTTCTCCGAAAATATATTTTCTCGAAAACAGAACTTTTTCATTAATACAGATATTCCAAAACTGGGGATGTTTCCAATTTTTTTTTAAACCAACTTCGAATTTTTTTAACCACTTTTTTCGGGAATTTTTTAGAAAGAATATGTTTTAAACATTGTTTCGAAAAAGACTTCGAATATACAGGGTGTTTCATAATTGAATGCTGATCCTTAAGGGTGATAATCCTTGGATGATTTTAAGAAAAATTCTTTATATGAACATAGGTCCGCAACAGCTTTATTTCTGAGATACAGGGTGTTGAAATTTAAGAAAAAAATCTGTTTTTCTTCAATATCTCTAAAACCGCTTTGTATTTTTGTTTTAAATTTTGGTAGGTGCAAAGTACGCTTAAAAATACATTTTCTTCAGGATAAAGGTTTTTTTAATTTTCATCAGTGGCGTCCCTGTTAACATGCCCTGCAATATTTTTAATCAAAAAAATGATACGCCACTGTTTTTTTTTAAATAAATGTTATTTTTATAATTGCCTTCTATCTTCTCATAAAAATGGCCTCTTGACTTTTTTTTATCCGGCGTACGGTTTTCGAAATGAAGTTCATTCATTTGCTTGTCCCTATGTGATTTTTTTCTTGTAGTCTCAATTTCGCAATTTGTGGTAACCTAAGCATCTAGGCTAGATTTTTATATTTTATAGTAACTATTATTTAGTTCTAGTAATTAAAGCCGTTAAAGAGTGGGATTATTTTGTAGGCTAGAAACATCTAGTATGCTAACAACACATTTCGTTGTTTTATAAACGCAAACAGTTAATTTAATTTTGGTATATTTTGTCCAAAATGGTTAAGTTTTTACACATAAAAAAGGTATTTTTATGCGTGCTTATTATTAGAACTAAATAATAGTTAGTTACTATAAAATATAAAAATCTAGCCTAGATGCTTTGGTTACCACAAATTGCGAAATTGAGACTACAAGAAAAAAATCACACAGGGACAAGCAAATGAATGAACTTCATTTCGAAAACCGTACGCCGGATAAAAAAAAGTCAAGAGACCATTTTTATGAGAAGATAGAAGGCAATTATAAAAATAACATTTATTTAAAAAAAAACAGTGGCGTATCATTTTTTTGATTAAAAATATTGCAGGGCATGTTAACAGGGACGCCACTGATGAAAATTAAAAAAACCTTTATCCTGAAGAAAATGTATTTTTAAGCGTACTTTGCACCTACCAAAATTTAAAACAAAAATACAAAGCGGTTTTAGAGATATTGAAGAAAAACAGATTTTTTTCTTAAATTTCAACACCCTGTATCTCAGAAATAAAGCTGTTGCGGACCTATGTTCATATAAAGAATTTTTCTTAAAATCATCCAAGGATTATCACCCTTAAGGATCAGCATTCAATTATGAAACACCCTGTATATTAGAAAACAACGCTTTTTTGAAAGTAATTTACTACAGAATAACATAGCAAATACGCTCCTGGACAAAATTAACGATTACCTGAAAAATTTACCATTACTTTAATGCAAAAAAATGTTTCTATAATTGATGTATATCCTCCAAAAATAGACAGAAGAACCAATTAAAAAGCCGACTGTTAAGAAAGGATAAGACTAAAATTCTGGTTAATGTTTAAATTCCTGTTGCAGTTTATACTCTCCACAGGGTGTTTTTAATTTTCGGGACAATATTTAAAATCTTAAGACGTTCAGTATTATGTTAAAGTAAAATTTTAACTGGGGGCTCTTTAATATTCCTAAATAATCTAAAGAAAACTGCTAGGAACACTAAAGAATCCCAGTTAAAATTTTAATCTAACCTAATACAGAGTGTTTTAAGATTTTAAAGATTTTTCAGAAAATTACAAACTGTGGAGTGTATCAGCTGCAACATAACTTTAAGACCAAAACAGAATTTTAGTCTTTTCCTTTCTTAACAGTCTACTTTCTAATTGGTTCTTCTATGTCTATTTTTGCAGGATAGACATCAATTTATAGGTATATTTTTTTGCATTGAAGTTATGTGACATAGAACAAGACTGGGTTTCGGAGGTGTTGAGCTGAGCAAGTTTTTTATATAGCACCCCAGTCTAAGATTGACTGGAGATCGTCTCCAGTCGCAGACGTCTTATTTTGGATGAAATTAAGAATGGATACGGGATGATTTAACATTCTTTGAAGCCAAAACAAACCATTCTAAGCGACACTGTAAACACAATGTGTAAACATTGTCCACATCTTATTTTACCTTGTATTTTTGTACAAAAAATACGTTAGAAGCATCACAAGAGTTACGAAAAGTAATAAAAGCCCTAAAACATTTTATTTTCTGCTAAATAATAATAAATTTAGGTTAGAAAGCTCTTAAATACATTATTTCTAAGTGCTTATTTAAAGTCGCTCCGAGTCATTTATAAATCTATAAGTCGCACTTTTTCTTTTCTAGTTCATTAGACAAAGACATACGTGTAACCGAGTGTTCAATCGTATTTCCTAAGCAACCAACAAAGACAGCAACACTTCTGATCTCCAACACTCCAATGCTATTTTATCTTTTTCTACTACCATTCTTGATTCAATTACGTATTTCCTTAAAGTTCGTAAACTGGACCTCTAGGGTAAGATGTTTTCATAACAAACAACAAATAAACAGGCTACACGTTCGATACGCTCACAGTATACGGAACACCGAATCCTTTCATATTCATCCAAGGGTCTTATCGCCCTGACGAAATGCCTGTACAAAATCTTCGTTTATCAATAAGGTCCATTTGCACAAAATATATTTAGTGGACAGTTTACGACTTATGACCTAACTCCACCGTTTATTTATATACGTTTATTTATTTCTGTATTTTATATTAAAATGTTACCATTTCTCGGTTCTTAGTAAACTTAAATCTAGTCCCATAAACCTCCAAGAACGTGAGTTACGACCAGAGATTCTTCCACAAAAGGAAAACAATCAAAGCACGGTTCGCGGTACTACGGTGCGAGCAAAAATAAATATTTCTCGCGCAATAAACTTTGGTAATATCTTATTTCGAAGCGATTCGGTACAGCCGACTGTTGTACCACTCGCCCTGGGATCAATAAACATGACAGTGGTCCAAGAGCGCCGCTATTTCTCGACTACGTGGTACTTTTTCTGATGGTGATGGTACCGGAAGAAGAGCACCTGAAGGGAAAGATAAGAAAATATTTGTATGGATGAGAGTGGCATAGTTTTTTGAAATTTAAATTTATTTATTGGAAAAAAATATATATCCGTTGTGAAATTAGTACTAATGTTTAACTAATTCATAAGTAAACCATTTTTCGAAAAAGTGTACAGGGTTATCGATTATATTTGGACAAATAGATAACTTTTTTATTTGAAGACAAAGATTAATGCTTAAATTGGAGAAATTGTTGATCTGTAGAGGGATATCCAAATAAAAGTGAACAGGTCTTATAACTTCTTTATTTTTAAAGATTTTTATGGATCATTCATACATCTTATCAGCAAAACAATTGGGCATAGAATAAAAAAAATGTAGTATAAAACATCGATTTTTCTCGCTTATCTTAAATTGAATGGTATAATTTTTATCATATTTTTGGATTCTAGGAGGAGTTCTAGATATATTTTGTATTAAATACCCTCTACGGTTTTTCAAATATTTCAAATTAAAAGTTATTTCGCATAAATTTGCTTTAAACGTAACTATCCAGGTTGCGAACGTAACACCTGATACGTTTTTAAATTTTCTTCGTAGGTAAGTCAAAGTTGATGTTAAGGGTGACAATAACACTATTCACCGTGAATTTATATGTTTATTTTTATGCAAAATGAGTTATTCTATTAAACAATAAATGATGATTTTTATTAGTTATTAATATTTAAAAGCAATAACCAGCGATTATAAACAATAACAAATGAATTATAACATAAACAGATAAATGGCACTCTGGCGAATAAATATCAAAAGAAATTTTCAACATGTCCGCCATTTAATTCCTTGCACTTTTCATATAGCACACCCGCAAGAAAAAAGTGCCACAATTCAAAAATAACAAAATTTCGTTTTATTGAATTTCCTTTGAATTTCTTCAATATTTTTATTATGATTGCTCTATACGACATTCTTCAAATGACTCCAAAGAAATGTATCTAAATATGTGAGGTCTGGGCTATTTGCAGGCCAATGTAACGTTTCATATCTACCGATCCATTCGTTATACTGATGGTTTAAAAAAATTCGAACCTCAATCATATTATGGGAAGGCTCCGTCCTGTTGCCATAACATAATACGTCGACGTTCTTCAAGTGGCAATTCGTCGAGAATATCTACGATTTCATTTTCTAAAAAATTAAGATAGCGCTGGCCAGTTAATGCTCCCCGAAAAAACAATGGTCCTAGAATTTTATTTTGTAATATCCCACACCAAACGTTCATTGAATTACGCCCCTGAAAAGCAATATATTCGACGGTAAAGGGATTTTCATCCGACCAAACATTAACATTTCCTCTATTAAACATTCCCGCAGTTGAGAAAGTTGTTTCGTCTGTCCAAACCATAGTATGATATAAATTAGGATCTTGCCGCATTCTTTCCTTAATATTTGTGACAAAAGTATATTTCCTTTCTTTTTGATCGGTACTAAGCTTATGAACGGGCATTATTTTAGATGGTCTTTACTTGAAATACTTTAACGTCCTTTGAACTGGTCCATAAGTCAACATTTTATCTCTTCTTCCATATCTGAGATACCGCACACAATCTTAAATTGTTTTTTTTTATATTCTCTTGAATATATTATAAAATCACTAGGTCCCATTCTTCATTTCTTTCTCTTCTTCTTTTTCCATTGCCAAGCATTCCTTTTTCTTCTATTTGCTTTTATTATGTTGTTTCATGATGGAGTTCTTTGTTCCTCTTCAATACTTTTTTCATATTGTCTTTGAGCCGCTCTAACATTATTTTTATTTTTTATACATAATTTTAATATTTTGTACGTCTCATTAATAGAATAAATCATTTTGCATAAAAATAAAATTATTAATTCACCATCGTGAACTAAGTATATGACTAAAATATTATTGTCAACCCTGACATAACTTTGACTTACCTAAGAAGAAAATTTAAAAAGGTAGCAGATATTTCGTTCGCAACCTGGATAGTTACGTTGAAAGTACATTAAATTTATGCCAAATAATTTGAAGTACTTCAAAAACGACTGAAAAAGTGCATAGGGTATGTTATATAAAATATGTCTAGAACTTCTCCTAGAATCGAAAAATATATTAAAAATCATACCATCCAATTTAAAATAAGCGAGAAATTCGATGTTTTGCACTATATATATTTTATTCGATTCTCAGTTGTCTTGCTGATAAGATACAGCGTGTCCAGAAAAGTTCTAGACATATGGGAATTTTCTTTATTGTTGATTTTACGAAAAAAAGTTGTTCTTTATAAAAAGTTCTGCTTGATTCGCAAATAATAGTGACATATCAAAGCTTAAGATATCTTGTACAGGGCGGCAAAAAAATGCAGAAACACAGAATTGCGATAAGAGAGAAGTACCCTCAATTTTTATTTTAGAGCAAATTGTTATAAGAAAACTTTACTAAGGACTACAAAACGAGGTCAGGTACAACTTTTCGTTGAACTATTGTAATTTACAGGGTACCATAAAAAAGCCTTTGGAAAATATTTTTTTATTTTATTTCTTTAACATTTACCGGCAACAATTTTGCAACAACTCTGTGTAATACTATAGTAACGAATATTGACGTGTTAGTCAAAAATCATTTACTATTTTGCGACTTATTAACAAAAGTTGTTAGTTAGTTTCGTCATGGTTGTAATGTTAACGCTGCATGAGAAAATATAAATTGTACTTATCGTCGGAGATCACTATAACTCTATTAGGGAAGCCGCACTCATATTTAATAATAGACACCCTGACAAAATGGTATGTAGCGCCACTATAGCAAATATAATGAATAAATTTATGGCTACTGGTTCCGTCGAAAATGTATTTAAGAAACAACATAACAAATGGTCCACAACAGAAGAAAATCAACTCAATGTCATGCAAGCGGTTATCGAAAACCCGAAAATTTCTTTAAGAAAACTGTCAGAAACTATTCCAAATGACGTCAAGAAGTCTACTGCTAGTAAAATTTTAAAAATAAATAAATTTCATCCATATAAACCGAAATACGTTCACACGCTTCTTCCCAGAGATTTTGATTCTCGTTTCCTATTTTGCGCGTGGTTCCAAGGCGAGTGTGAAGATGATCCTTTTTTTGCAAGAAAAATATTATTTACGGACGAGGCCATGTTTACTTCCAACGGCGTGGTATGCACCCAAAATTGTCGGTGGTGGAGTGACAACAATCCAAATTTTATAATCGAATGCCGTAGTCAATATTCATTTAAAACCAATGTTTGGTGTGGCATTTTTAATGATCGGATCGTTGGACCATACTTTTTTCGACAAAATATAAATGCTGCCATTTACCTGAACTTCTTAAGGAACCAGTTGTCTCAATTTCTTGACGAACTGCCACTAAATATAAGACGTATAATTTGGTATCAACATGATGGAGCCCCATGCCATAGTACTAACACAGTAACTGGGTATTTGAATGAAGTATTTCCGCAACGTTGGATAGGTAGACGTTCAAATATTCCTTGGCCAGCCAGATCGCCTGGACTTCTTTTTATGGGGCCGATTAAAAGAAATGGAGTATAAGCATAGACCTTTTCAGGATATTGACCATCTTGAAGCAGTAATAACAAACTGTGTCCAAGAAATCACTCCCAATATGATACGGGCGACAGTATCAGAAGTAACAAGACGTACTGTAGTTTGCATGGAAAAAGAAGGAGGGCATGTGGAGACATAATCTTTTATTTTAAAATATCTGTTTTTAGATCACTGATGTTTAGATGTTTTTGATGTTTCTTATAACAATTTACTCTAAAATAAAAATTGTCCCTCTTAACGCAATTCTGTGTTTCTATAGTTTTTTGTCGCCCTGTACATGATATCTTAAGTTTTGATATGTCAATATTATTTGCGCATCAAGCAGAACATGTGTGCAATACTGTTGTAACGAAAATTGACATGTTTACGTAATTACTTTCAAACAAGAGGTAATAAAAATGCTCAATGTATTTTTTATGGTACCCTGTAAATTAAAATAGTTCAACGAAAAATTGTATCTGACCTCGTTTTGTAGTCCTTAGTAAAGTTTTCTTATAACAATTTGCTCTAAAATAAAAATTGAGGGTACTTCTCTCTTATCGCAATTCTGTGTTTCTGCATTTTTTTGCCGCCCTGTACAAGATATCTTAAGCTTTGATATGTCAATATTATTTGCGAATCAAGCAGAACTTTTTATAAAGAATAACTTTTTTTCGTAGAATCAACAATAAAGAAAATTCCCATATGTCTAGAACTTTTCTGGACACGCTGTAATATGAATGATTGATAAAATTCCCCAAAACTTATATAGTTAACATTTTTTCTCATCTTTAAAAATAAAAAT
The DNA here is from genome assembly GCA_963971165.1 of Philopedon plagiatum. NCBI lineage: Eukaryota > Metazoa > Arthropoda > Insecta > Coleoptera > Curculionidae > Philopedon > Philopedon plagiatum. The sequence continues at coordinate 5,066,820 of OZ020194.1, forward strand.
GTTATAAGGCCTGTTCACGTTTATTTGGATATCCATGTACAATATTGTACAAGAACCATCGGGAGACGTAACTGGAAAACAATTGAACATCAAATAAGCGAGTTTTGAATTAACCTTAAGTTTTCTCAGAGGGCTCATTATTTTATTGTTTCTTAAATTATACTCGCTAAGAGCTCTATTTTTTATGTTAATTACCTACATCGATGTTCGGCTGTTTCCTTATAATTTAAATAAATAAAACGAAACTTAAGTAGTAGTCGTATAGGGTCCTAGTGTAAATCCTACTTACATCCCTTATAACGTAAATAACTATTTTTTCCAACAAGATAACTGCCCCGTGAATACTGCCAGAATAGTAAGGGACTGGTTTGAGTAAAACAATATAACGTGCTTGCCTTGGAGCTCAAGAAGTCCTGATTTAAACCCGATAGGAAACCCCTAAAAAAATAATTTTTGACACAAACATTGTCGCTTGTAATCATTGGTCGAAATTAGAACGAAGATAATTTCCCCACCAACATTATTTCTTATTGTATTGCAATCTATCCCGAATGGCCGGGTACAAGCAGATGATGGCTGTCAGCGACTCCACATGATTTAATAGAGAAGAACTGGAGAGCAATTAAAGCGTTGTTTCGGTTGAGCGGTCAGCGCCGGTAGAACCCGGAAAATATTGTTTTGATTTTCTTCGTGATGAGGCTATGCTGTCTTTCAACCAGTGCAGTGTTGGCGGAAAAGGATTTTGCTTTTAAAATATTTTTAATTATACAGGGTGTCATGAAATTCACTGCATAATATATTGAAACCGGTAAATCCTGGTATGAATTCAGATTGAATAACAATATTCATAAAAATGGTGGTTCACGACAAAAAAAGGTAGATATCGTCCCTCAAAAAAAATTTGGCCATATAAAAAACAGGCAGCAACGCCAGGCACAGAAAAAACGGTTTGTTTTGACGTCAGTACTTGCGGTGGCGTTGCCGTCTCTCTACTTTCCTATGTAACAAGTTTAAAAAAATAATATTTTTGTTACCTTCACAGAAAGAAATTCTATTAACTTTACAAAATTCTCAATGTCCAACAGTTATAATAATATTTCACAAATAAAATAATCCGCAGATCAGCTGATCAAACCAAAAGTAAAACAATAACGCTCAACTAAACATCCACAAATATTGTGTTTTATACTAACTTAAATCTTATATTGCATAAGAACTCATGTTTTTGTTACCTTTAAAGTAAAATGCCTTTAATGCAAAAAAGAGCATTCTAATACTTCATGAAAATTACCAAAACTTAAACACAAAGATTCCATTTCATTTGTTAGGTTATACGTTAAACTTACACAACTCTGACCCAATCAAACGGTGGGTATTAAATGTAAAAAAATGGCCCACTAACTAATTAAAACAAAATACTTAATAGAATCCACGATATTTTTTACTATCAGCTTTATCAAAAAAACACAGAAAAATAAAGGGTTTGTTATAAAAGGAATCCACCTGCAATCAGCTGTTTTTTAACCTAACCTCGCTACTTCTTGATAGTGCTGGGCGATGTTCATCGGCGTTTTTTAAACATCGATGTTTTGTTATTGATATTCGATGTTTTGCCGGGGTCACAAATATCGATGTCAATATCGATGATTATATTTCGATGCTAGGCCATCGACCTTCCGTTCCGAATCTATTGACAGAAGAATTTGGGAGCTAAATTAATAAACATTATTTATTTAGCTGCAAGTTATTTAATTTTTTAAGGGCATGCATTTCTTTTGTTTTGTTTGTTTTTATTTTTTAATACAAAAATGTATATTATTTCTTAAGAGTTATTATTTGATTTGGGATTTGTTTGTGTTAATTAAGTATATTTAATTTTTTATTAAATAAATTGTAATATTTATATCTGATTTGTTATTTATTTTACTTTCCAATCTTAATTTATGAAAATTCTTTTCAAAAGTAATATACATCGATGTTACCTGAACATTTATGTTTTAACAACGATGTTTTATCGACATCGATGCCAAACATCGATGTATCGAATCGATGTCCCAGCACTACTTCTTGAGGACGAAATTGAGAAAGATGCCAAATAATGCAATAATGTCGACAAGGACGCAACTAAAACATTCCAACAACAGAAAGAGACGGACAAAGACAGCGAGCGAGAGCGAGATAAGAAATAAGATGTATTTCGTAGCTGTCAAAACAAAAATATGTGTGGCGAAGAAGTTCTTTGATGATATCGGTAATTTTTTAGTTTTAGTGCCCTATATTGTGTTATGAATTGTCGAAAACCGTTTGTTGATGCGAATAATAATATCGAAGGCAGAAACCTACCAAAAATAAGTAATAAATGGGTTATTTAACCCTTTTTGTGGTGCAGTCAAATTGTAAAGCGTCGCGCTGAAAGAACTTTCACGAAGTTTGTTTTAAACTCGGTTATAAACAATTTACTGTTTGATTTTTAGGCAGAAAGTTTAAGCTCTAGTAGAAATTATGCTCATCTCATTAATAACATCAAATATGTAATATTGATATGTAAGTGACGATTCTTTGTATTAATGCAAAGTACAACATAGCCTATTTGATTCTGGTTACAGTTTCAACCGATTTCACGAGTGGTCCATATTTTCCGATATTAAGTAAACAAATTTCTATTACAACAATGAAATGAATAAAGTCTACTTGTCAGGGGTACATATGTATAAATACGTAAAATTGAGAATAAGTTCTCTAAACCACTCTCCTTCTTCCTGGTAGTTTCTTGCAGTCAAACCAAGTATTTTGTTGTCTAACAGTGTTAGTCAAAATACGGCAAATTTTGGTATGTAATCCAGCGCTCGGGGGGGCATATAGCCCGGAGAATAGCTGTTTTACCATGATTCGTTCAAATCCTTATTGTATCAGGTGGTTTAGAAAAATTTCTATTAAATTAAAATACACGTTTTTGATTAAAAATGCCTCTGTGGAATTAAAAATATTTTGGATGACACTAAAACTGATAAAAAATGAGATGTCACAATATTATTTAAGATTGGCAATGCCCCGGCTAGGTCATTTGTTTCTTCTTTATAATATTAGAGAATGGTTTAGGGTAAAAAGTGTGCGTTTTGAGGGAAAAAAGTATTGGGTACCTATGTCTGTAGACTACGCAACTAGTCACTCATTCAAATATATGCAGTGAATTTCAACACCCTGTATACAGTGTGGCCGTACTTTCAGGGGGAAATGTAGTTTTGCTAGTGTTATAATTCTTTGTGGTAACCATGGATTTATTATATAAAAGGATTCGATATCCGTATACTGTGAGCGTATCGAACGTGAAGCCTTATATTTTGTTGTTTGTTATTCTCTTGGGGGAGCAGTTTACGAACTACGAACATAGACAAGACTACGAATTACTACGTAATTGAATCAATAATGGTAGTAGAAGGAGATAAAATAGCATTGGAGTGTTGGAGCTCAGAAGTGTTGCTGTCTGTGCTGGTTGTTTAGGGAAACGGCTGAATCTCGGTCTGAACACTCGGTTACACGTACGTCTTTGTCTAATGAACTAGAAAAGAAAAAGTGCGACGTATAGATTTATATAGATTTATAAATGACTCGGAGCGACTTTAAATAAACACCTTTAGAAATAACATAACCTATAAATAATGAAACCTTTTTAACTTAAATTTATTATTATTTAGCAGAAAATAAAGTAATTTAGGGCTTTTATTACTTCTAGCAAATCTTGTAATGCTTCTAAGGTATTTTTTGTACACAAATACAAGGTAAAATAAGATGTGGCCAATGTTTACAAATTGTGTTTACAGTGTCACTTAGAATGGTTTGTTTTGGCGTCAAAGAATGTTACATCATCCCGTATCCTTTTATATAATATATCCATGGTGGTAACGGTATAACGGAGCCTGTTTCGTTCTGCTTACAATTTCAACCTAATTTCAGGAGGGACTGGCCCATATATTCCATATTAAGTAAAGAAATTGCTATTAAATTAAAATACACATTTTTACTAAAATGCGTCTTTGGAACAGTGGTGAATTTTTAGAATGTCGTTTGGGGGGGGGGGGGGGGCGCAACGTTATCTCGAGCTACACAAAAGTATATACCAAAAATAACGAGCAAGTTCGCGTGCTACATTATCTTTTTATTGTTTACGGGTCTAGGAAATACACACTATTTCATAATGAATGAAATATCTAAACATGTTCTTGCAGAAACAGAACGGTTATCAAAATTCTATCATTTTTTTTATTTATTCCTTCTGTATATTTGGACTGATATATGAAAATTTTTCGAAAACGTATTTTTGAACGCATGTTTTTTCGAAAATATATTTTCGAATATAGTTATTCGAAAACTAGGGATGTTTTCAAACCTTTTTTCGGAATCGGCAAAATGTATTTAAAAATAATTTTTTTAAAGGAGTGTAATAAACGACAACTCGACACACTACCCGACAATAAACTTATATAAACCATTAGGATATTTAAACATTGATAATTTGTAGATATAAATTAAAAACATGTAATTAACATAAACATGTAACATTCAATCTTTAATATTAAGTAAAAAACAAGCAAACCTACAGATTTATCCCATTAATGATTTACATAATCATAGCACGAGGCAAACTGAACTATTGCAAACAGCACCTGTAACAAGCAATTTTGGCATGCAGTCTTTATTACATAAAGGCATAAACATTTATAATGACCTTCCAAAAAACATAAAGAAAATCAAGAAATTACGGTTATTTAAAATACATTTGAACAATCATTATTTAAAAATTTGAGTGTTTTTAACAGTTTTTTAAGGAATATTAAAATACACCTTAAAAAGTATTTTATAAAATTGACCGTTTTAATAGTTTTTCTTTAGAATTTTACTAGTTTATTAGTTTTTCGTAGTACTGTTATATTTTTAATGTTATATATTTTAACCCAATCAAACCCATATATTATATTCCCTGTAATAAACTTTAAGTTGGTTGGGAATAAAGAATTAAAAAAAAAACTGACCTGTGCGCTTATGTACATGGAGTGCAAGCACCTAGTCAATTTAAGATTTTCCCTCGAAGTGACGTCATAGCGTATCATACCGTTGTAAGTGTATCATGCTTGGTAAGTAAAAACAAATAGGTGATTAAATCGTAGCCTTATAAAAATAGCAGATACCCAGCCCAGTCACCGTATTTTAAAATATATTCATTAAAGCTACATCATTATTAAATAATAAATGCATTCACAAAATGTCGATGTTCTTCATTAAAGTCATTCCTTTCCAAGCTGTGGCTTGTTATTCTTCTAGAGATAAGTAGTCCGCTGGCCTTTTATCTGATGATAAATTTGACAAATAACAATGGAACAACAAACATAACGTTACTTCGGAGATTTTTGCTTTCTGAAAGACACGAAGAAGCTTTTTAAAAATTCTTCTCTAATCGACCATTTGATACAGTTTTTTTCACGGGAATTATCGGGCAAGGTTTTGTCACGAACTTGATCTTTTATTATTCGACGTCGTGATTTTTCAGTGAGGCTGTCCAGAATGGGCTTTTTAAGTGGAATATTCTACTTTATTGACCCAATATAGCTATATGATAAAAAAATGCATTATTTAGTACCTATTTATATAGGGTGGATATGTGCACTGACGCTTAAAAATGAATTAAAATTTATTTCTGAAAATTTTCGATATCTTCCAGGTATAATTGAACAGTTGGAGACTCAAAACCTTCCCCTTTTGACTTCTTTTGAATTTATTTCAGACAACCATAGTCACGCTCAAAGCATGTCCTATCGAAATTGGTGAAAAATTTAAAGTCTATATACCAAAAATCTTAGAAAGAAATCCAGGATTTTCAGAAATAACAAATATTTTTGAAACATTGAAAACTAAAAATACGGCATGTAACAAGCTGTGTGTCGAAAGAAGCTTTTCTAGACTTAGAGATATTCTTAACTATAAACGAACGCGTTTTACTGCAGCGAACTTTGACAAAATGTTAATTATATCGTGAAATGCCAAGTTGTAATAGAGTCTAGATTTGCTTTCATTTTACATTTATTACACAAAACTATTTTTACGCCACCCCCGAACTTGCGACAAGCTCGTATGATTTTTCCTTTCCTTTGTAATAATATTCCGGTAAATGCAAAGATTAATTTCTTCGCTAGCGCAAGCACAAGATTGTAAAATGAAAAATAAAATAAAATTAGGACTATTTTTTTGATTCTGCTCTGGGTGCCCTCCTGCTATCGCGATTTATGGACCCTTGTCCTTTATCATATATGCCTGATATATATTAGGGTGGTCCTTATTTATATAGGCATTTTTTTATTATTATTATTTTAATGATAGGACCCCCCCAGTTTTGTTCCACACTACAACAGAACAAACTGTCCAAAGTTTGAGCTGGATCAGACATCGTTAACCCGTGCCCCATCGAGGCCAAATTTTAGGTTTTTTTTTCGTATTTTGTATTCTCACACTAACGTAATAAAAATGAATACCACTGTTATGCATGTAGACTGTAGACCCCTTTTATTTATTTGTTACGATGTAAGTTTTATATTTACTAGTTTAATATTTTGTATATACACATATATACAAGTTGTACAATTAATAATTTTATTAATTGTACAACTTGTATATATGTGTACGTAAATACAAACTATTAAACCAATAAATATAAAATTTACATCTTAAAAAATAAATAAAAGGGGTCTACAGTCTACATGCATAACAGTGGTATTCATGTTTATTACGTTAGTGTGAGAATACAAAATACGAAAAAACAACCTAAAATTTGGCCTCGATGGGGCACGGGTTAACGATGTCTGATCCAGCTCAAACTTTGTACAGTTTGTTCTTTTGTAGTGTGTAACAAAACTGGGGGGTCCTACCATAAAAATAATAATAATAAAAAAATGCCTATACAAATAAGGACCACCCTAATATATATACAAGGTTTATTTTTTTGTATTTGCTTCACATTAAACCCTGTCCCTTTTTACAAGATCCTGACCTTAATAAAGTAAATATAACATTGCATAAACTTAACAAGAACTCAAAATAGTATTTCTTTAAGTTTTTTCGCCTAAAATAATAACAGACTGCATTTTCATACCATTTGCTCTTGTACTAAACTACAAATTTTCCATGAAACATGACAGTGTCTCGCGGAACTCTAGTGCTAAAATGTTCTTTTCTGATTTATCGGGCAGGAAAGGCTAGTTATCTTCCGTCACAAAAGAAAATTAAGTGTGTAGTTGCTTAGGTTGCACCCACAAGAAGTTAAAGAAATTAAAACATTATTTTGACCCGGAGGCGGTCTTAGTGGGAGAGAGGGAAGGTCTAGCTTCCTTATAGATTTTTTAAACGAATTTTTAAGCTCATTTTGCAAATTGATAAATGTAAGAGTGTCTCAATGACAATTATTACTGACAATTTGAATTTTTCGAAAAAATACCATACTTTTTATTTTTCTTTATGTACAGGGCGTTCGAAAAATCTTAGTATGAGCAAATATCTTTGCTATTACTAAAGATAGAGACAGCAAATTTTAGGTGTATTTTATTGGTTAATAAATCTACTTTTTTATGTAATTTAACTGTTTTAACCCCCTTTGGGGGGTGACGCTAGGGAGTTGTCAAAAATTATAAACGCAACCCTATGCCGTGTGGTACCTCATTTTGAAGGTTTTTAAAAAAGAAACATTTTACCGCAAATCCGAGGTCCGTACCTTAATTTGTTTTTAAATGGCAAGCCTTTAAAAATTAAAAATCGTAAAAAATTAAAAATTTAAATATACATTTATTTCTTTTATAACTTTAAAAGTCGTTCAAAATACCCCCCATGAAATTCTTGGCAGTAATAAAGTCGATTTTGGAATTCACGTCTCACATTTTCGAGAATGGCAGATGTTACTTCTTGGAAGAGTTCCAAAATCGACTTTTTTACTACCAAGAAGTGTATGGTGGTTATTTTGAAGAACTTTTAAAGTAACAATAGAAATAAGGGTATCTAAATTTTTTTTCGCTAATCTAATTTTTAAAGGCTTGCATTTGAAAACGAATTAAGATACGGACCTTGGGTTTGCGGTAAAATGTTTATCTTTTGAAGACTTTAAAATGAGGTATCACACGGCACTCTACGGGAAAAAGCCCACTAACAAAGCCAAAATCTTTAATTAAAAGAAAGATTTTTTTAAATTCAATCATCTAGTTAATCTAGTTGGTTCGAGACATCTCAAGTCGTATCTAGGTACATATTAACGTAGTAACTTATAAATAAACATCATGAAGTCTGCTTCAATTTTGTCACCGCTTTTAATAAATTTTTATTTAAAAATGGAAAATTTTGATGCAAATGGAGAATATTTCATACCTGCAAGTATAATTTACTTGGTCAAAAATACAACATACTATAAATTTAAAATAAATAAATTACCTGTACGTGAAAATATATTTAATTTTGCTTTTCCTCCCTAGGCAGAAAAAATAACTACTCCTCCCTGGACAGGAAAAGTGCCCTTTTCAAACCTAAAATTAGGGAGGAAAAAAGTGCGACAAAACTTGCCAAAAATAGTTACGTGCTAAATTTGTCTTGTATTATTATCCTAATGTTAAGTTAGTGAAGTTAAGTAGAAATAAATGGGCAGAGTGGTAGACTTTTACATTATTTATTACTACACATGACAATGGTTAAAATAAAACAAAAATAAATAAAACCTATTATAATCGATTGCGAGTCCGAAAGAAGATTTATTAATTCTTTAGATTAATTCTTTTTGTTTGATTGGGCCACTTTTATAATTCATAAGCTTTGAGAAGTAGGGATCTGAGCTTAGTATTAGCCTTGACATCCTCATCCTTCATTTTCCGCGTTGTCGAAGATTTCCTCGCGAAATTCTCCCTCTTCAGACACCATTTCGATTGGTAGAATACAAGGTTTGTGGGTATGCACTATGCAAAAAATATATGAATAGTGGTACTTACTGAATACCACTCAAACAAATCAACATATAGTTTCGCAGTTTCTTCAGTGTATGCTTGAAATGTTTCAATGTTGATTGGATGCCCACAAGAGATAGCCTGTAGAATAATATGGAACTTATCAAAAGATTGCGTTCTGTCTGTGGATAAGAAGTTCCTGCTTCCTCGCACAAAATAATAAGATGATTAAAAGAATATTCTTTCTGGGCTTTACTTTTTTTGCCGCTATACGCACTAGCGTATTTTGCGTATAGGGTAATCCGGGGCTGGACTGACTTTCCTAAAAAAATATTACAATATAATATTTTATTATAACCCCTAAAATTAAATTTGTTAACTATTCCTGTAGCAATAGGGAATAAGACCCAAATAAATTGAAACATTTTTTTTTATATTCTCTACATAAATTAAATGTTTATGGCGGTTGCTGTTATTCATTTATTTTGGTCTTTATTAACAAAAAAAAAGGATTTAAAATTGCAAATTTTCGCGCGAATTTCGAAGCTTGGAAAACGTGATCCCATTGGCTGTGTCGTCAAAACTGAACTTATGACTCATCATGAGTGCGAATTCCAGTGTTGTGGAGTCATCAACAACTCAATAAAAATGGTATTTAATTCGAAACTCATCCAATGAAATATCCCTGCACTTAAAGTAGAAGGTTCCTAAAATCTTATTCATGTATACTTCAAGCCGACATCGGTCCAGGAACCTTTCAATTTTGCAACAAAAATTGGCATTTCTGCGAAATTTTGACATATCATCTTAATAATTTCGAGTAAATAAACTGCAATTCTTTATTTTCATGGCAATCTTCGAAAATTCAAAAATTTTCAAATTTTAGACGTCCCCGATGCAAATAAACCTATTTATTTATAACTTTACCGAAAAAATAAGCGATTTAAGTTAGTGGGAGGTATTCCTAGATAATTAACGGATAAAATAAACCCAAAAAGAATCATTAAATAGGGTAAATAGTGTAGAATAATGTCGGTTAAAAATAGGATGTGTCGGAAAAAATCAAGAAAATCCGAATTTTACCCCTTAAATACGCTCCTGGATGACCCATTCGGTATTCATTTTAAAGTGTGATTATCCCTTTATAAGACAGTGCTGAAAAATTGGGAAAAAATTAGATAGGAAAAAATACAGAGTGATTCAAAGGTTCCGATGTCGAGGGCAAAAAAAGTTAAAAAATCGAAATTTAATCAGCGATTGCTCCCTTCCTATAGAGAATCAAGAAATTAAAAAATATGGAAATCATATACTTCGACGAGCTCTTTCCGATGACGTATATGGGATTTTAATTTCAACCATTTTGACCCCACAAAAAATTAAAAACCGTGAAATATTTGGGTCAAAAATCTAAATTTCCAGTTTTTTCCAAATACTTCCATTTTCCACTGATTATAGGTTTAGGTAAATGTATTGGAAAAAAAGTATTTGAGATTTTAAAGCTTCACTTATGCGTCCGTTTTTCGATCTGACGTTTTGTTTTCGAGCTATTAGGTATCAAAGAGGGGTCTGGAAATTGCATTTTTCGACCTAAAAAAAAAATAAAAAGAATTACTTGCAATTTTCTGATCCTCACCAGGTTTTCTCCGAAAATTTACATCGATTTAATTCACATTTGCTACCTGTACCCGATTTCAACGGAAATCGCGGAATTTCTACTTTGACGATTAATAGCTCCGAAACGAAACATCCTGTATAACTAATTTTTTTACCGAAGCTAGTTGAACTATTCCTCTATCAACCCAAAACATTCGATTTCTGTCCCTCTGACTGTTTCCGAGCAAAAAAAAACCTGTTCGATTTTAGCTAATCTCCTGACGTCACTATTCACTGCCTGACGTCACTTTTCACTTTAGTAATTTTCTTCAAAATATTTTTTTGGGTTTGTAATGACTTCCCTAAACGATATATGCAATAAAAAAAATGTGCATATTCCTTATTGTAAAATTCCTTACCTTTAAAAAATAAGTTGACCTATATAATAAAGGCCTTTTACTTTAAATGTTTGCTAAACTATAAGATTTATGATACCCTTAAACTTCTCAAATAAAGACCCACGATAAACAGCAAATATCGGTAATTTCTACTAGCGCAAAACTTCACAAGGGGAAGTTATTAATTAAAAAAAAAATTGGGGACAATTCTTTCTAAGAAACTTAATGATGACCAGCTCCGGCACTTCGGTAATATCTCCTTTAAAAAATTCGACAAAGATCTTAATACACCTTAGGCAATATAGACAGAAAAGCGGGGGTGTATAATCAGGAATCAAGATGGCGCCGAGCAGCGTCGCTTTCGGACGTTCCGCCTGAAGCGTTGCTTGCCCCGCTGTTCAGTGTTTTTTTGCTGCAACGAACGACCTTGGCTAATTATTAGTAGCGTGCGTAGAAGTAGGCGTTGGTTGTAAATTGCACTTAAATTATAGTTGGCTAATGATTTAGAACAGAATTTCTTTTGTTTTACTCTAAGTTTAGCTAAATAATATACCTATATAGCGGAACAGGAATCGCCGGTAGCAGTTTTTGTTTTGTTCCTATTTAGTGCATAAGTCTAACGTCTGTCATTTTGAAAATGTGAAAAAAAAAAATAAGTTAACAACATTTAGATATTGGAGTCGTATAATATATTAAAGACTCACTTTTCTCCAGTGGCGTGCGTTGAGAGTTTTATATATTTCTTCGGTCTATATACTATATTAAATGTAAATGCAAAGAGTAACTTCTTTGCTAGTGCAGAACAAGCAGAACAGCAGTTTTGATTCTGGTAAAAATGTTGCCTGTTCCTCAGACACCCCGGGTGTGAGCCTGCCAGATGAAGGGATAGCAGGAGGGCACCCAGACCAGAATCGGAATATAGTCCTTTTCTATTTTTCATTTTGCGGTCTTCTTCTTCTGCACTAGCTAAGACGTTAATCTTTGCATTTGCATTTAATATATTACCTATAGACAGAAGAAATTTTTTTTTATCACTTGTTCTGTCGAAGAAATTCGACATATACTTACTTATTGGTTTGTGTTAGCAGACGACCATTTTTGGAACAACACTGGGTGAACTAGTTGGCGCGAGACACTATAGCTTACCCATCCTATTCGGACAGATGCATATAAGGTCTCTTTTTGATTCTGGTAAAAATGTTGTCTGCTCTTCAGATACCCTGGGTGTGAGCCTGCCTGATGAAGGGTAAGGGACAAGAAATCACGATAGCAGGAGGGCACACAGACCAGAATCAGAAAATAGTCCAAACAGTACCATAAAATATCGATACCGTTCTAGGGTTAAATATGAATATCACGGATTTCGATAAGCTATTACGACCATGTAAATAAAATTTTGATCTGAGTCCATTTTGATCCCTAGAAAATTAGAAACCGTGAAAAACTTGGGTTAGAAATCGTAATTTTCAGATTCTCTCAAATTTTTCTAATCTCCCGTGATTTTAGGAATAAAAAGATGTATTGTAAAAAGAAAGCATTTAAGATTCTAAAAACACCCAAAACAAGGTTATGTTTATGGTTCTACCATATACGTATTACTACTATATTATAGCGAATGACGAATAAATGTTGAAGCAAAGACGTAGCCTTCGGAAACAATTGCTAACCAGTCACGTGATGTACTGAACATACCCTTGGGGGTTCTTGCAGCGAACGACGAAAAAATGATGAAGCAAAGACATAGCCTTCGGAACTGAACATCCCTCCTAAACAACCACGTGATTTGCCCAGCTAATCAAGCTGAGCTTAAATAATGTGTTTTTTTTTAGATTTCCAAACGATGCCCCGCTTTATTTACATAATGTTCTTACCCGTTTTGCCCCAAAATCTCAAATTAAAAATTAAAAATGATCTACTCACTCTTCAGTTTATATTCTTGTGAAGACTATATATCCGTCGCTGAAACTACAAGTAGTTTTTTCATTTCTTGCTGCTTAAAACTGGCATTATCGCGGTACATTAGCTATGCCATTATCGTAAATAGGATAATAGTTAACTTTTAATTCACTTTTCACAAATAAAAATACATTAATCTTTACTTTTGAAAGGTAAAAAGACGAAAAGGAAACCGACAAGCTCACATTTTAAACTGCTCTCAGAACTGACAGTGGCAGTTCCGTCAAAAGTTCTGGTACATCACGTGGTACAACACCAAACATCTTTGCTTCAAATTTTAACAACGGGTAGATTGGATGCTAACAATATAGTACTAATACGTATATGGGTTCTACGTCTTCCTGTCTATGTGGCTTTTCCGCACAGTGGTTAGATGAACGTTTCTTAATGTACGATAACAATTGGGCAACCTCGTTCAAAATGATTCTATCAACAGTTTCGTTGGGGGGGGGGGGTGGGGGGTGGGCTGGACCAATATTAAAAACAGTCTCTTTCTCTAGAGTTTTCTTGACAATCTTTTATTCCATCAGCGAAGACCTATTTCTTTGCATCTTTCCTAAATATTTGTTTTTTATTTTTCAAGTTGCAAAAGGGTGTACACTGTACAGCTAGCTATTTACAAATTAATAGATATTTGCTATTAAACCAGGTCTACTCTTATAACATGGTAGCAAAATCTCCTATAATAGTATTGTTTTTATCGAAAAAACGTCAACCAATTTTAAGAATAGCAAAACATATTAAACCAAGATGTGTGCATTTTTCTCCGCTCTCTTATCCGACCAGTAACGTGCACATTACAGCAACAATGCAAAAACAATCGCCGATCGTGGTGCAGCGGGAGGCGGACGACCGCAGCAGAAGACGTAGCCCAAAGTGCAATGACTGCATACACGGAGCGCCTACAGCTGCTGCAGCAGATTTTCTTATCTAATATGCCGGTTTTTGTCTCTGCTAATTATAAAAGAATGCTCGTAGGGGTAAAAATATACCTGTAAAGGTTGGTTTCTAAACGTTAAAAACAATTACACTATAATCAAAAATACAAACTTTATACAAACAATAAATATTTTTTTATTTACATCATAGAGGAACGATTCCGGTTAGGTGTGGTGAGAATAGGCAACTGAATATACACTCGAGGCCGTGTTGTTTATTTTTTTTTCGGGCAGTGACTATTTCTAATAAACAATAGATTGATCACACGGCTTTTAAAAATTCCCAGCAATGCTTATTCCCTGTTATATTAAAAACAAGATGGAACTATTTTAAAGTAATTTTCTTTTTTGGTGTGCAGCCGCTGTCATATTATAAAAGTTTTTATAACATATCGTTAACATCAGAGTATTGTAAAGTCTAGCATTTTAAGCAGTATGGAATATAATTAACATGAATGTGCAAAATACTAAGAAAAGAAAGGTGGAAATAACGGAGCTTCAAACAGATGAGGGGATCGTAGAGGCGATACCAATATTGCAAGTTATTTTAATGATTTTTTTGTAAATTTGTCAAATGAATTTCAAGAATCTTTTAGCAATATAGAAACTAAAAATTATACAATAAATAAAAATATGTCAACAATGTTTTTTGGTGTCGTAACTCAAGAAGATGTACTTAATGTCATCAAAGCTTTGAAGAATACATCTTCTGCTGGGGTTGACAATGTGACTTCTATAATGCTCAAACAGGGCAGTGAGTATTTAATTAAGCCACTTACTTTTTTAATTAACATGTCAATAAACCAGACTATTGTACCTGATGCTTTGAAGATTGCCAAGGTCATACCATTGGACAAGAAGCGGGATACCAAGAATGTTTCCAATTGTAGGCCCGTGTCTGTGCTGTCAACACTGGCAAAAGTTTTAGAATGAGTAAGTAGTGTTTAATAAAACAATGTCTTTTCTTACAAAAAATGGGATACTGAATGGGTCCCAGCATGGATTTCAGAGGGGAAAGTCTACCGAATCGGGAGTGTTGCAGTTTTTAGAGTGTTCGTATGAGCACTTAGATAATAAGGAAAAGTGTATTGGTGTTTTCATGGATTTGAGTAAGGCTTTCGATTTGGTGGACCACCAGCTACTTCTGTTGAAGATTGAGGGCTATGGTCTGAGGGGTGTGGTTGGAAGGTGGTTCACATCATATCTAAAGAACAGGTTTCAATTAGTGAGTATAAATGACACACACTCTAATGCTGTTGAAATAAAGTGTGGTGTGCCGCAGGGATCGGTTTTGGGTCCTCTGCTTTACCTACTTTTTGTGAATGATTTGCCGGATATTGATGAAGAAAATAATTTACTAATGTTTGCTGATGATAATAGTTACCTTTCTGTGGACAATGACTTTTCAGTACTTCATATTAAAACTCAAGATATGGTAGGCAAATTTGCAAAATGGTTTAATTCAAATAAACTTTTTTTGAATGCACAGAAAACCGTTTTCCTAAACTTCACCCCTCGCAGCCATTGTTTTGACAGATCGCTTCTAATAAGAAGAAATGGCTCTTCGGTGCAACAGGTGACAGAAACAAAATTTTTGGATATACATTTAGAAAATAATTTAGGGTGGGAAACTCACATAAGGGAGGTGTGCACCAAACTGGCACCCGTTGCATTTGCAATATACAGATTAAGAAATATTTGTAGCTTAAATGTATTATTATCCTATTATTATGCCCAGTTTTATAGTCGTGTTAGGTATGGAATTGTATTTTGGGGGTGCTCAAGTCAGATTATTAGAGTGTTACGGTTGGAGAAAAGAATTGTGAGATCCATAGAGGGTGTCAATAGGCGTACATCATGTAAACCCTTATTTAAAAGACTTGGATTGTTAACCGTTCTATCTATTTATATTTTGGAGATATTGTTATTTGTTAAGAAGGATCTTGAAAAATTCATGAAAAACTGTCATTTTCATTCGTACAACACCAGGGGCCAAAATGATCTTTGTGTTCTCGCTCATAGACTGTCAATTTTTGAAAACAGTCCAAGTTATAAGGGTATTACATTTTATAATAAATTGTCGAGATATCTGAAAGACATAAATAATATTAGGTTTTTTAAAAAAGAAGTAACTAACTTTTTAAAAATGGAATGTTCTTCCTCCGTTGAGGAATACTTACAATATGGATTGCCTTAGTGCTAAAAAATAAGAACTCTTGGACTTGCCTGACGTCATCTATACTTTACATTCTTTATGTATTTGTGGTCTTTTGATGTAATATATTATTATTATTGTTATTATTATTATTATTTTAATCAGGATTTAAATTTGGCGTCATTTTTCAACAGGTTAACCTAGAAATTTCATATTTTGCATGCGTCATCTCTCGATCTAGCAAATAAATTTTGGATTGTGTTATGACGAAAGAACGTATTAGAATTGTTCAAACTTACTACGAAAATTCCCGTTCTTGCGTAAAAACAATTCGTAAACTTCGTTTAATTTTTGGGCGCAATCATGTGCCAAATGACAACGCATTTCGCAATCCTATTCGAAAATTTGAGGTTTTCGGATCGGCTGTTGATTTAAAGGTGCCACAGTGCGTCCAGATAGTGCTCGATGCAATGAAAATATCGCTAGAGTAAGTACACATGTTGCCAAAAATCCCAGGCACCTCAGTTCGTCGTCAATCCCAACAATAGGGAATATGCATTTAACCCAAATAAATCTGAAATATATATATTTTTTATATTCTCTAGATAAATTAAATGTTTATGGCGGTTGCCGTTATTCATTTATTTTGGTCTTTATTAACAAAAAAAAGGATTTTATACTGCAAATTTTGGCGCGAATTTCGAAACTTGTAAAACGTGATCACATTGGCTATGTCGACAAAAGTGAACTTATGACTCATCATGAGTACATGGTTAATTCCAGTGTTGTAGAGTCATCGAAAACTTATTCATGTATACTTCAAGCCGAAGTCGGTCCAGGAACCTCTCAATTTTGCAACAAAAACTGGCATTTCTGCGGAATTTTGACATATCATCTGACAAATCACAATTTCTAGTAAATAAACTGCAATTCTTTGTTTTCATGGAGATCTTCGAAAATTCAAAAATTTTCAAATTTTAGGTGTCTCCGATGCAAATAAACCTATTTATTTATAACTTTAACGAAAAAATAAACGATTTAAATTAATGGGAGGTATTCTTAGATAATTAGCGGATAAAATAAACCCAAAAAAAAATCACTAAATAAGGTAAATAGTATGGAATAATGTCGGTTAAAAATAGGATTTGTCGAAAAAAATCAAGAAAATTCGATTTTTACCCCTTAAATACGCTCCTGGATGACCCATTCGGTATTCATTATAAAGTGGGATTATCCCTTTATAAGATAGAGTTGAAAAATTGGGAAAAAATTAGATAGGAAAAAATACAGAGTGATTTAAATGTACCGATGTCGAGGGCAAAAAAAATAAAAAATCGAAATTTAATCGGCCCTTGCTCCCTTCCTATAGAGAATGAAGAAACTAAAAAATATTGATATCATATACTCCGACGAGCTCTTTCTGATGACGTATATGGGATTTTAATTTGAACCATTTTGACCCCACAAAAAATTAAAAACGTGAAATATTTGGGTCAAAAATGTAAATTTCCAGTTTTTTCCAAATATTTCCATTTTCCAGTGATTTTAGGTTTAGGTAAATGTATTGCAAAAAAAGTATTTGAGATTTTAAAGTTACACTTATGAATCCGTTTTTCGTTCTGACGTTTTGTTTTCGAGTTATTAGGTACCAAAGAGGGGTCCGCAAATGGCATTTTTCGAAATAAAAAAATTCAAAAGAATTACTTGCCATTTTCTGATCCTCAACAGTTTCAGTGGAGTTCTGAAGCCCCGGGTCCCCTACAACCTCCGAAAATTTACATCGACTTAATTCACTTTTGCGACCTGTACCCGATTTCAACGGAAATCGCGGAAATTTCGAGTTTGATGTTTAATAGCTCCGAAATGAAACATCCTGTATAACTGAATTTTGTACCGAAGCTAGTTGAACTATTGCTCTATCAACCCAAAAAATTCGATTTCTCTCCGTCTGACTATTTCCGAGAAAAACAAACCTGTTCGACTTTAGGTTAAACTTTACGTTAACATGTAGGTTGACACTTATTTTTGCTGATCTCCTCACGTCATTTTTCATTAAGGAGAAAGGCTGCTTTTTAAATTGTAATAAATTATACCGAAAAGTAAACATTTTTTGTAGCTAAATTATCGGGGGTAAGTGCACAAGTGCATCAAAATTACCGATAATTTTTGAATGAAATGTGTTTTTTTATAATTGCAAGAGTTTGTTTTCATATTTTCGCGAAAAAGCCCGACTCCGCAGGAGGAGGGCATTTTCGTAAAATATGAAAACAAACGAATGCAATTTGTAAAAAAAAACACATTGAATAAAAAAATTATCTGGTTATTTTGATGCAGGAGTGTAATTTATTTGAATATTTCCCAAATTAATTAAGAACTCGAATCAAGTAAATTTAAATATTTTATTTTTTTGTCTGCTGTCACTCAATAAGATGACGTTAACTGTCAGAATATTACATTTTTTGACGTTTGTTAACAATAAGATCCCGCTTTGACGTTTTGTCAACAATATAAACTTGCGATGCAATTTTCGATTTCTGGCAGTGCTGTTTTCGCTGTAATTTTGCGAAAATTGCATTTCTCTTATAGGAACTTTAACATATGAGGGAAATATTCCTAGTAATTTTCTTCAAAATATTTTTTTTCAAATTGTAATGACTTCTAAACGATTTATGTAATAAAACAAAAATGTGCATATTCCTTATTGTTGACCATGACGAAAAGCTCTCTGCATCGAATTTTGACCAAAGATCTGCCTTTGCACGCATATAAAATTGAATCGGCCATTTTGAAAAGGGGTTAACTCTATTATTTTACTTTCCACAATTTTACACGAGAAGAGGAAAACATTGTAAACGCTCAGTTTTTAAAAATACTGCCGCCAGCTTTTTGGTGAGTTTTAGAGGGATAAATTTAAACGAAAGGCAATAAGAAAAGTTCTGAAGTTTTATACAGGGTTTCTTCCTTAAGCATTTTCCTGGCATGGCGATTACTCGTTTTCAAAATGAATACGATTTGCACAGGGAAAAATATATTGTACTAAAACATATTTATTTATTTCATAAGCAAAGAGTTAAAAACGAATTTATAAACATCTATGTAATTAAAATATATAGAAAAAGTTAAACGGAAACATCTCCGAGAGATGTGACATTTTCCAAATGAACATCGATATCTGGCTAAAATAAGATGTAGTTAGGTAAACAGGAAATGGTTCCTTTTCACTCAAAATTGTCCGTTTTAATAAAAAAGATGTCACTTTTTATACTAACTGAAGTTACTGCTTTTGACACAATCGTAAAAAGATTCACGAATCAATCTTAAGACCACCAGAAGGTTGGAGTCCCCCAGAGATAATATTCAAGGCTGTATTTTGATTTAGAGTTTATGCTGAAAGATTTTGCATAGTACTTTAAGCAAGCTTAGTTCCGTCTATAATTAACTTTGATAATACATTGCGCAACGGGCACTTAGGAAATCATCCTGCATAAAAGATTTATTAGAAACAGTTGAATTATTTGCCATGGAAATTTATAGTTGGTAAATAGAAGCGTTTTTAGAGCCGGGAGATTGGTTATGGCCGGATTTGTAGCCCGGAGTTAAAATAATTAGAAGGGAGTTTAATAATAGGAAGAAATTTTGCATATATTAACATGACAAAAACTTGCATTGGCGATACACTTGTAACCTTTGAAAAACGGCTACTTAGTTGCAGCAAAAATATTTTGCCCAATAACCCTTTATACTCCAGTCAAATTAGATAAAAAAAGGCCCGACTGTCGGAAAAATTCCTACAAAGCTGGATTTTTATACATACATACGTACGCTTTGATGTTAGAAAGGAAGGTGGAAGGTTGGGAGGTGGTAGAGGACTCCTTGGAAGGTGGTAGAAGATTTCTCTGGAAGGTGGTAGACGATTCCTGGAAGGTGGTAGGGTATTCCTTGGAAGGTGGTAGAGGGTTCCTTCCTCGACCGAGGTGGTACCATCCCTCATATCCTCTTAAAGGGCTGGTGAAGTCCCTACGGATGTTTCCAGCCCTGGATGTGTGAGTCGGATTTCCCCAGTACACCCAGGGTACATAGTACTTAGACTTCGGTCTTCGTGGGCTGTCCGAACATAAAAAAACAAGTGTATGACAGAATTCTAAAAAATTATTAGGGCAATTCAAAATAATAAAGGTCAAAGCTCACCAAAACTAGTTTTTCGTAAATAACTCGCCTCCTATGCGTCATACGTCGATGAAGGTTATTATAAAGGTTATAGAAAACATTACTGTCGATAAAATTAGTTATATGCATTTTTCCATGAGTTTAGCCCTTTTCCAAATATAGCGCGGAGAAAGGGTAACAATGAATTCGTTTGCGGGATAAGGCTATATAAACTGCGAAGCAACACGCGAGGAAATCGAAAAATGTTTGGTATTAATAAAAGAATTATTTATAAAAATTACTGTTTACAGATAACAAATAACATAAAATAATAATAATATAATATTCATTTTCCAATGGAATTTCCATTTGGAATGAAGAGTTGGACGCAAATCTCTCCCTTTCCCAAGATCTTCAATTAATCTTAGACTGGGGTGCCAAGAACCTTATTCAGTTCAACGCCTCCAAAACCCAGTTTTGCTCCCTGGCCACGCTTACACCATCCACATGAATGGCCAAGCCCTACAAATCAATGAAACATTCGATCTTGTTGGCGTCGCCTTCGAGCATGATCTCAGCTAGCACAAACACATTACTGCAGTAGCCACATTGGTAGCTAAAAAATTTGGTTTTCTCTTTCGAGCCAGAAAATACTTCTCCCCTTCCAACTTATACACTCTCTATGTTTCCCAAATAAGACCTAACCTAGAGTACCTACTGCTCCCACATCTGGGGAGCGGTATCACCTTTGACACTTAACATCCTTGATTCTGTCCAAAAGAGAGCCATTCGACTTATCAATTACCCAGCCCTCATGAAGCAGTGAGACTGCTTATGCAGTACGACAGTTGTAGCTTTAAGGGATTACTTTTTCGGAAGGTTGGTATGTTCGTCTATCCTGTACTGATGAGAACCAACGAGTTCGAAACCGGTCTGCAGGTGACGATATTCTAACTAAAGAAAACGCTTCCTTCTTCCTGGTAGTTTCTTGCATTCGAAACATTAGTATTTTCTTATCTAACTGTGTTAGAAGAAAATACGGCAAATTTTGGTATGTAATTCAGCGCTCGGAGGGGCATATAGCCCGGAGAATAGCTGTTTTGCCATTATTTGTTGAAATCCTTATTGTATAAGGAATTTTCAGGTGGTTAGAGAATTTATTCTCAATTTTTGCATAAAATAGGACCTATTGGTTTATTTTTTTTTTGAACCTTTGTAGCTTATTTTTTAGTCTAAAACATAAGCTGCACATATCGGTAGCTGGTGTATCAAATCCAATGTTAAAATTAGTGCAAAATATTTTGTAAAAGTAACCATAATTATAAGAAAACCATGTCAGGATTTTTTTTTTTTGAAACATTTTATATAATTTGTCAACATTTAATTCTGGTTTTAGATACAAACGTTTAGATTTTTGTTGGTTATAATGACACCCCACCACTGATACTTCTTATAAATTGGTGTACTCTAGCCATTTTATTTAAATTGTTTGCCCATTTATGTCACCACCTCTTCCCTTCTTAATGTCTTTTCCATCTTTAATATAGCTGGCAATTGTATTGACCATGGATTTATGATATAAAAGGATACGGGATGATGGAACATTCTTTGAAGCCAAAACAAACCATTCTAAGCGTACGTGTAACCGAGTGTTCAGACCGAAGTTCAGCCGTTTTCCTAAACAACCAGCACAGACAACAACACTTCTGAGCTCCAACACTCCAATGCTATTTTATCTCCTTCTACTACCATTATTGATTCAATTACGTAGTAATTCGTAGTCTTGTCTATGTTCGTAGTTCGTAAACTGCTCCCCCAAGAGAATAACAAACAACAAAATATAAGGCTTCACGTTCGATACGCTCACAGTATAGGGATATCGAATCCTTTTATATGATAAATCCATGGTATTGACCCTTCTAGCAGTTATACCAAAACAAGCAATAAAAAAATTTTGACAAACTTTTACTAGGTATTGTTCCATCAAGTTTCCTCATTTTATATTTTATTTGTTTGGAGGTGCATTACTATTAAAAAAACTTATATTACCTGCAGCAGATAATTAAAAGCACAAAAGTTAACTGAACAGTAGTAGAAAAACTTAGAACTTTTGTATTTCTTCCGGTATTTCTTATATTTTGCTTTGAATTCTAATAGTGTATTCATTTTATAACTTCTTTGCTAGGACTAATTACAAACGTCATGCGTGAAAATCAAAATGGCGTGTCGAACTATAATAGTATGGACTCTTTTATTCAACATCTATTGTAGCTCAGTAACCCAAGAAGCACGAGAAACAGAATCTTTTGAAAATTCCAGAACTTCACAATTAAGTTCTGATAGTCTCGATCATTTACGATTTTTTTACGAACCATTTAAATGCGATTCGTAATTGGCTATTTAACTGAGAAACCTATTTGCTGTTATTTGCGGACCATTATTGCTAAGATTAGATATTTTTTTGGGTTCAAATTGGGGATTAGACTTAATTATGTTCCCATACGTTTCTAAATATCCAGCGGTACCTGAGTTTAATTATATTAGACTAAAAATGTGTCCAATCATGGGAAGCACTAAAAAGATACAGTTATTATTAGGGCTATAGGAATTCCATCCCTACAGCGTAACCCTTTTCCTTTTGAAAAAGATACCACAAAAAATACCGATTTTACGCTAACTTATGCTTATGAGTAGAGTTTGGTTCCTTTTTAGCCCATCCAGTGTCGTTAAAATGTATTTTTACTTACCTGCGCGCAAGTAAAGGTAGACGTATGTTTATCGCGCATATCTATATAATACATATTTACAGGGGCGGCTGGTGAAATTGTATATCGCTGTTCCTACTTACAGGACCCGTATCAAATTTAGGGGTTTTAATAGTGAGCCCACTGGGAATGTTCTGGAAAAAAAACATTTTGTAATTTGCGAAAAAAAGTCAAATTTTTGTGGTGCCCCTCCTAAGAAAAAAATGAACACGTCTAGGTATTTTATTTATTATTTTTTCTAAACAAATTTTACATCATTTTGTCGGCAGCTTTTAAATTTTGGGAGGAAAAATTGTGTTAGTAGAAAGTTATAGTCATTTGAATTTTTTTAAGCCTAAAATATATTTTTTTAAAAACATTCAAATGACTATAACTTTCTACTAACACAATTTTTTCTCTCAAAATTTAAAAATTGTCGACAAAATGATGTAAAATTTGTTTAGAAGAAATAATAAATAAAATACCTAGACGTGTTAATTTTTTTCTTAGGAGGGGCTGACCAAAATTTCAACTTTTTTCGCAAATTACAAAATGTTTTTTTTTCTTTGCCAAAACATTCCCAGTGGGCTCATTATTGAAACTACTAAATTTGGTACGGGTCCCGTAAGTAGGATCAGAGATATACAACTTTGAAATTTCACCAGCCGCCACTGCATATTTATTATATACCCGCGATGTATATAAGGGTGTATGTACAATAATGTGTATATATTATGTGGGATGGACGAACCAGTTTCACAAAATGAGTCGTCGATAAGTGATCTTCATCCCAAGAATGAGATAAGATAGGTCAAGTGTAAGAAAAACAAATATGGCGGCCGACAGCAGTCGTTGTGTTGTATAGAAAAAGAAAAGTTCTTCCTCACATTGCAATATGGATACCTCTCAAAGTAAAGGTTGTGATAAAGGCATTGTAAAATTTAAAGATATATCCATACGTTTTCCAGACAAAAAAAAACATGGCGGCTATGTGTTAAGTTGTCTACATTATTCCTGAACATGGACTCCATCTTTAGACAGTACTACTACAAAAAACCGTAAGTTAAATACATACAAATTACAAAACGATTACCACCACGACTGCAACTAGACTGGCTGTTTACCGTTACTGCGTATAAGCTTCCCCACCCCCTATTATAGTCTAATCCCTCTCGAACTTTCCAAGAACTTGAGTAAACGCTTTTGAGTTATTGACCTAAGATATATTTTTGTTATATCCTGATTCCGCTCCTGTGTTATGACTTATCTACGGTTGTAATCCGGGCTCTTATTCCGATTATTATAATATTTCCGTTCGATATATTTTGATACTACAAGACAAAGCCCCAGAATAATGTATTAGGTTTAGATAGATCAATTTATTTGTTTTCTCTCTATTCAAAATACGCCTTAATAGGCTAATGGGCATTAACCAAAATAAATCATATTTATCTATTTTTAGAATGAGTATAATATGTACAAGATTCTTTAAACACTACAGCAGGTATAACATCGTACGTTTTTGCATTTTACATTGTAGAATGTTTTCTTTAGGCTTTAACAAGATTCCAAATACTTGTAATGCTGACGACCGAAGCAAGTATTTAAATGAGACGTCTCTAAAAATCGTATAGGTAAAAGGAAAATATTTATATAATGTACGGGTCTATGGGTAAGAAAAATAAATCAGTGAAGATTATATAGGGTGTGTGTCCCATACGTCACAACGGGGTTTAAACAGTTAGTAACCTTTCAATTAATTAATTTTTTTATTTATCTTCGATTGTCACATATTACAAAATTACAACATTGAGAGATTGTTCACACTATTGAACTCACCCATTGATCAAAAGTGGAAAATGTAGAAGTCGAGTCCTTTAGACCATACTTCATCTTATTATGAATGCCGGGTACTGATAAGCGTTTTAAGACGAAGTACGTGTAATGTTTATTATGTTGTATTTTCCAGTAGTTCAAATGCTGATTGAGTTTTGGCTGTTTTCGAGCATGAGCGAATGAATTGCGCGCATTCGAGAGAGCATGAACTTCAAAAAAGTAGTAATACGGTCGAGGTTGACTGACATTTTTTAAGCTGTCATTTTTTCGATGACACTCTAAAAGGCTGGAGTAAACAAGGGGCCCCTTTTTTAGAGGAAATTCAAATCTAGTTTCATCCCTCCTGATAAAACACGCGATTCTTTGTTAGGGACTCTAAAAGGGTGAGTAGTGTCGATTTTCCTTATTCTTATTGAACATTTTGTAGGGACATAAATTCTAACCCATAATTTCATGGTCGGAATTTCATTATTCTCTTTAGGGATGACCCAGTCTAATTATGTATATCCACTAGAGTATCCACAAAATTACAACTGAAAATTAGGATACAAAATCTAAACATAAAAAAATCCCTAAACACTATACAATATAATTACCTAGGTAAGGTCCAATCTGCAGACGTCAACCCCATGTAGTTAATTTATTTTTTATTGTAGTTTTTACCTTAAGATGAGACATTGAAAAGTGATCAATATTATTATGCATATTACTATAAGATATTATACGGGTGATAAGTTATATAAGGGTGAGTTCTGAGCTGAATAAGTATGCCTAAACGGTAAGTAAACCAGTTATTTTGCTCTTAGAGACCTCTGGGGGACATTGACGCAGATCTGAGCAAGAATATCTGAGCTTTTTGACAATTTTATACAGACAGAGCAGTTCACACATCACTCTTCGGTCCCTCAGAGACATCAAGCGATAGTGATCCCAAACTAGAGCGATATCGTTATTAGGGATGACAAACCCATTTTTAGTGGAGATGTATTTTAGAAGTCTATTTTGAAGATTCTCTATTCGATCAACATAGGACCCCTAACAATACTGGCAAAACTTAATTTACCTAAAATAAAGATGTTGAACAAGCAGATGATTGACCTGACGTTTTTGAAGGGTTTGCATTTTAGGGTAACGTACCCCAACATCTTAAGAACAGACCTGACAACAGAATCTACATGCAATCCGAAAATTAATGTCCTTTATTGTGCTCACTTTCTGTAAGAGGCTATTTTTTAATTGATAGGATCGGGGTATTTCATTCAGATTTCGAGATAATGTCATTGAAGTATATTTATCCAGATTAAGATTATTTGGGTATTTGATCTTCGCATCGTGATCCCTTGACCACGAGTTACAGTTCTTCGGAGACAGCCGTTTTTGGTTTTCGAGAGTTTGGAGAGATCATGGACATGTGTCATTGTTCCAGCCTTTTGTAGTATAGTGGAGGAGTGCGCTTCATAAAGAATATTTTTCTGTTCTGGAATCGACTCTTCTAGAGTTTGAGTGTTAAAAGACATCACCACTAAGGTATGTATCGTAGTAACTTTTATAATCGCCAAGAAAAGCCAAATGTTTTCAATAAAATTGATTTAATATAGTATTTTAGCAATGTAAATGCGTTGCAACTTTCTTGAGCTAGTTACAAAATTGACATTTTCTTTTATTACTTTTAATCTATCTTTAATGCTTTTTTCTTTAAATTTTTTTTTAATTAATGAATTAATTTACTTTTAACGTTATTTTATTGTGTGTACTTTGTGAGTTTACTTACAGAAGCTTTAATTATTGATGTGTGGGCTGTTTGAT
This sequence comes from Philopedon plagiatum, assembly GCA_963971165.1. Classification (NCBI taxonomy): domain Eukaryota; kingdom Metazoa; phylum Arthropoda; class Insecta; order Coleoptera; family Curculionidae; genus Philopedon; species Philopedon plagiatum. Next base: position 5,093,358 of record OZ020194.1, read on the forward strand.
ACATTTGTATCGCTTATACGTTTATACGCCTGTAAGTGGCGCCAAATTAGTTCTGTTTATTGGCTCACACCAATGATGTTAAGTGTACAGGGTTTATGGTTATATTTTAAACGATACCTAGAGCTTTTATTACACGAGTTGTCAAAAAATTTAAATACACAAGTTTAGGGTTTGTAATGAACCGCCAGAATCTGTCAAAAAACGAAATTATTGACTACCGCAAAGCTAACAAATGAGCACCAATTTCGTTATTTTGAGCGCAACACCTTGTATATTTTTTATTATTTTGAAGGCTCATTTTCTCCCGATTTCAAAAATATATAGTTTACCTGTATTCCGATAAGTAGTTTTCATAATATTGAAGTGTAAAAGTGACAAACGTAACTCCCGGCTTCTTTGCATCTACAGCGTAGATGCTTTGATTTCAATTATTTCTCAAGGATGGCCGCCGTTCTAAACAGCCAAGATCTTAAGAATTTAAACATAGTGGGATTTTTTGTTTTACTCAGGCCGCTTCCATCTTCTACCATTATTATGTAAGTCGCAAACCTTAGATCTACCAGGCAATAGGTAACATCAGAGACTATAAAGAATAGTACCATCAACAAAAATAATTTCTGGAAAACATTCCATATGCTTTTCCATTCTGTCATTTTGAAAAAATAAACCCTTGAAAAACCCATTTTGATCAACTAAAATCTCAATATCAGTAAAATGGTATGAATTTCTTAAAATATGGATGCATACTTCAAAACTCTTTGCCCCAGTCTTGCTACGGTTTCCGAGATTAGTGAGGTCCTTTAATGTTATTTTACAACCTGTTTCTCTAATTACGTTATCTAAAATGATTTTTTTATTGGCCCCAGCCTTCAGAGCTTTTTAGGTAGGAAGTTTGACATTTTTTTGCTAGAGAATTGAAATAAGCTTTGAATGAAGTATATGACTGTGACTTTGTTAAAGCTCCAGGATGCATAGAAATTGCTTACACTCACTCACTTTTAAGGAAATGCTATCCTGGCAGCCTTGCTTATACGTGGACACTTCCTTATCGACTTTTAATTTTTTTTCTTGAATGCATGGTCTTCCATCTTTAATAAAGACCAACCGCAGATAATAGTATTTCAGAGCCGGATTGATATCCACCACAGAATTAGAATTTCGTTGTCTTTAAATGTCAATTGTTCTGCTATCACGCAACCAAAACTCATTGTTTGTGGCTTTCTTGTAGTCCACCAAAACGCAATTAAAATTTTCATATGAAGAAAATTTATCACCTTCTTTCATGTTTTATAGTTTTTATGCAAAATTAAAACAACACAATGTTTACATACCATTTAAAAGACGTAACTATTATTATTTTAGGTAAGAACTTGCGTCATTCCGTTTTGGCCGTATCTGGGCTACGAAGCCGGACTCGGTATCCGTCGGCGCCGGCGCACAGTGTGTTAAATCGACCATTTAGCACGACATAAGCCCCAATGTAATTTTTCATTATTCTTTACATAGTCTAGCAATCTATATTTAAAACAGTCCTACTAAGAAAAAGACAGTCAAAAAATATAATATATATTTACAGTTCTCGGGGAGGGGGAGCTTAACTTAGTGTTATTTTAAGAGTAAAATCAACGCATTTCTGTACATCATTTTCAAAACAAAAAATATGACACAGAACTAAGCAAATTTTTTACCAAATTTTTACATAAATACTGTTAATAATCAAACTGCTTTAACTGTAAAGCAGTGAAGCATTATTAATTTTTAAAATGTTTTTATACTGATAAAAACATTTTAAAAATTAATGCCCTTCTCCTAGAAATTTTGGGGTTGTTCGATGTATCATTATATTTATGTATTTTTTTTAACTCCTAGAGCATACAAAAAAGTTTGTCGGAGTTTAGTTTAGTTTCCCTCTAAAAAATACAGAGTATGATCCCTTTTAATAGAAAAGTAAAAAATTTTCTGCTCATAGGTGCCCATTCGAGACTTATGTGGCTTTAAGAATAGCTCTTTAGTTATTATCGATTTGACAAAAAAACCACACAATTTGTAGATCATCATAACTTTGTAAAATTTTTTCGAATTTAAATAACTTTAACATTTTGCCAAGGCTAAGGTTCAGAATTATTTACAATCGAATTAACGTCTCGTTTTTAGAATTCGGAAAAGAACTAAGAAATCTGTGCGTTTTTTGTTTTTTTGGAGAACTCACCAAATAAAATACCAGCATTGTTTCATAGCCTTAACTTACCGTATGTCCTGTTGTGGCTAAAATTTATAGAATTTTTTCAACATTTTGAGTTTGGTAAAGAAGTTGTAAGTAACCGCTTTATATGCATCATTGCCCAGTATAGAATTCGTAACTATAAAGCTTTGATAACAATGTATGTATGGCGCTTGGCGTGATATTTGACATTGCTGAATTAATCCCAAAACTTGCGGTCCTAAATTATAATATTTACTCTATTTTAACTCAGTAGAGAAATTCTTAGCACTTACAATGAAATACTTAGAAATAGTTACAATTTTTCAGAAAAACAAAAATAAAAATTTAAAGTTGAAAGCTAATATTATTCTAAATATAAAGGTAAGCGGTACATTTTTATTGCAGGCTGCTCGTTCCTATATATATCTATTAGTAAAGCATTTTGGATAATAATATATTTAAATTTCCAATCCAATTTATTAAAGAATAATTTATTGTACAGGGTGTTTTTTATAACTGGAACACTCAGTAACTTTTTTATTATTGATAATAAAGGGCATGTTTAAATTGGATTTTTTTTTGGTAAATTGCAACGAACTTAAGAGCTACAACGATTTTTTTGTCGCCCTCGGTATACAGGGTGTGCCAATAAAGTATTGTTTTTAATGGAACACCCAGTATATTTTTGCATTTTTAAATTCCTTAAAAAATTAGCTGTACAAAAATACCAAACACTGTTTGGATATCTTTTGTAGTTCCCGAGAAGTTTTTTTGCAGATCAGGTTAGGCCTCTAGATTTTTGAGTTTATACTGTTGGAAATAAAGAAATACATTCATGCCCACTTTGTAGCTTTATCAGTTCGTCGTTGCTAATACGAGTACATTTTCATGTTGACAATTTTATTATTAAAATTTTCAACGCAAATATCTCGGGAACTACAAAAGATATTCAAATAGTGTTTGGTACTCTCGTAGACATTTAAGTACGTTTCACACATTGTAAATTTATTCGTTAAAAACTAGTATTTTTGTAAAGATAATTTCTTAAAAATGTAAAAATATATAGGGTGTTAAAAATCCAACTCAATGTCACACCCTGTATACGGTAAATGAGAAAAACAATAATTGATTAAGCACTAAAAGTCTTCATAATTTATCCAATTCATTAGTTTTTATTTAAACGTGTTATTTCCATACCAGTACTAAAAAGGTAAGAAATACACATGTCCGGGTGCAGGTGTATGCTTTTATAAAACATCATTCGGCACAATCCAGTTAGTCTGAAAGTGTTCTCATTGTTTAGGTGGTAAATAAAATTATATGATATTATTAATTGAACATTGTTGGTAACTTTAATTTGTTTTTAAAACCCACAATGATATTTATTATTTACAATTCTACAAAACTTACACCAAGCCGTACATTCAAATACCCTGTATAGTGTATATCTTGCTCATTAATATTGTAATATCTGAATCTAAAAAGTAACATTATTATTTTTTCATGCTTCTCATAGCTATTACTTAATAATAAGTTTAAAATAATGTTTCATGTATTTTGAAATCAATAATTGTGTAATTAAGTTCCATAAAACATTACATTTCTTAATAAAAACTGAAGCCATTTTAATGACTGACTTCTTATTTACATTTTATAGCAAAAAAACATTCATGACCCTCCTAAAAAATGTCATAGGAAATTAAAAAACATTAAATCAATGTTTAAATAATTATGTCGCGCTAGACGGTCGATTTACCACACTGTGCGGCGGCGGTATCCATGCGTCAACATTTTGGGAACCGGCGCCGCCGCCGTCGTCACTTCCAAAAAATTATCATTTAGAAAATGCATAAGCTTACTAATATAATAAACGAATACCTTGGAAATATAGTAATACTTCTAAATCAAGCTCATGGCCTCTTTCTACAGTCCGTTTTTTTCTCTGGATTGTTTTTCTTTCTTCAAACTGCTTAACTACATCTCATATTGTTGCTTTGCTTGGAGCCGCGTAATTCGGAAATTTCTCTGCTATATGCACTTCTTGCTTCATGTAATATATTATTACATTTATTATAAAATTCACTATATTTAATTTTTCCACTTCGGAGAAACCCATTGTAATTAAATAATACATTCATTTTTTATAATGACGTAAAACACAGGAGGCCATCTTGGAGAAATAACTGAAATCAAAGCACACTACGATGTAGATGCAAAGAAGCCGGGAGTTATGTATATCACTTCTAAACTTAAATATTATGAAAACTACTTAACGAAATACAACCAACTGATATTTTTGAAATCAGGAAATAATAAGATTTCAAAATAATGAAAAATATACAGAGCGTTGCGTCTAAAATAACGTTGGTGCCCATTTGTTAGCTTTGCAATAGCCATTTATTTCGTTTTTTAACAGATTCTAACGGTTCATGACAAACCCTAAAACTTTTGTATTAACATTTTTTGTTAACTCTTATAACAACAGCTCTAGGTACCGTTGAAAATATAACCATAAACCCTGTACATTTATTTTTGGTAAGTACAGTGATAGGTCATTAGCATGTGGCATTAATGAACTAAAATTAGTAAACCCACCTCAAGTATGCCAACTGCCCCGCTACTTAGAGCTAGTCGATTGCTTGTTGTTATACTTCTTAGCCTTTATTATAACAATTATTATTTGATGACAGCAATTAATGACAGTAATTAATGACAACACAAATTTCTAAATTTTTTTCAGAAACTCTGAAACGCTCTTAATTAAACATGAGTGACCTTGCCAGCGCGACACATAAAGTCTGAAACACCGCCATCTATCCGTCATTCTACGGACTTTTGAGCCCATTCTCGTATTTAGACGATTTTAGTGCTTTAACACGTTAACGACCATGTGCACCATATTGGTGCGCACCCTGTGTTCTGCACAGACCGCGTGACCCTATTTGGGCACAGTCAATGTTCATGTTTTAAGTCTTGTGGATCTAACAGGGACGCAGCTTCAGTGTATTTAAATCTGGCGATTAGTAGGTCTGGTCCCTGGGAAATAAAAAATGACTGGGTTGGTAAAAATAAATTGATTTTTTTATATTATGTAGTACATATGTATATGTGTGTAAGTTGTTTTTTCGAACGCCATACTTCTTTTGCTAAGTAGATAATAACGTCGTACTTGTATTTTTTGTATGTTTAGAATATAATGTATAATGGAATTCACTTGTTTATTTTTTTAAAATAAACGTTTGGGCTGTGACCCAATATGGAACACATGGTCTGTGGTAAACTTATAAACCAATATATTTTTAAAATCAGACCACGTAAGTTGATAATAACGTTGTACTTGTATTTTTTTATGTTTAGAATGTAATGTTACCTTATAATGGAATTTACTTGTTTATTTTTTTAAAAATAAAATGTAAAATAAACGTTTTGGCTGTGACCCAATATGGGCCATATGGTCTGTGGTAAACTTAACCAATATATTTTTTATATCAGACCGCGTGTACCCATTTGGTACACATGTTTTTTTTGTTAAAACCTTTTTCCAAACAAATTATTTTTGAAAAAGAAAGAATTATTAAACCTCCTTTTATCAAAATTTAACAAAAAAGTACCTTGGTCCAGAAGTAAAGTTTTAAAATTTAGTGCTGGTCGTTAACGTGTTAATACACATTATTTATTTGTGGCGAGGGAAACGTGAAGTAAAATTTAAAGAATTTATAAAAGCGGCGTGGTAATAAACAGTGAAAAAATTGCATTAATCCCTTTGCCAGATTAATGACTTCAAAAGAAAGATTGGTCATGATAATTATAATAAAGATGGGTTTATGCAAATTCCAAAACGAGATATTTCTAGGAATCCGGTCTTATTAAACTTGAAATATGCATTCCATGTTTAATGCACACTGCAGATTGTTGCCTGTTTTAAAATAGCACGGCGATAAATAAAGATTAAACGTCCTTTATTGTTTAAAGGGTATTATTAGGATTCTTAAAAATGCAGGTGCTGCACGTTTTCGAATCCAAGAATTTTTTTCATTTTCGAGGTATTTCATTCTGCGTTTGAATTTTTTAGGATAACTGACAACAAAATTGACAAAGATTCCAAATAATGAAGACAAAGACGAAACGAAAACCTAGCAAATCTCCTGAAGAGGACGCCACTCCGTTCTCAGTTTGAATCGCCAAGCTGCGAACTACGGCGAATCCAAAATACTTGATAATGAGGTTTTGCAACTAGCAACGTTAAGCCAAAAACGATAAAATTTAATATGGTGTTTCTATTACATGATTTATAAAAAAAACTAAAAATTAAAATCTCTGCACTGAAAAAAAGCTATACTAGATTCAAGAGTAATAGTCTTCAGTGAAGGATAGCTTAATCTTGTATATCCGCAAGAGCAAGTATAAGTATAGTCCTTCCAAAAGGCATGTTATTCTTAAAACAATACGCACATCTATCCTTCTTTCAATACTAAAAAAAAAGTAAAATAAGTATTGTAATTTTTGAAACAAGAACTGTCTTAGCTTGAGAGAGAAGCAAATAAACTTGAAATAAGTATAGCAATTCTTAAACGAACTGCAATACGGTCGTAATGTAAAAGTAGGTAACCTCAACCCAAGTATAGTAATCCTTATTTCAACTTGTTCTTAACTTAAAAGAAAAGTAAGTAAATTTAAAACAAAAACAACAATCCTTCAAGAACGTACTAGTTAACCTTGAGTTGCCCGAAAATAAACTTGAAATAAGTATAGTAATATGCAAAAATTGAGAATCATTCTCCAAACCACCTGAAAATTCCTTCTACAATAAGGATTTCAACAAATAATGGTAAAACAGCTATTTTCCGGGCTATATGCCCCTCCGAGCGCTGGATGACATCCCAAAATTTGCCGTATTTTCTTCTAACACAGTTAGATAATAAAATACTTGTTTTGAATGCAAGAAACTACTAGGAAGAAGGAAGCTGTTTCTTTATTTAGGATGTCGCTACCTGCATACCGGTTTCGAACTCTTTAGTTCTCGTCTGTACAGGATAAACGAACATACCTACCTTCCGAAACAGCAATCCTTAAAGCTAACCATGTCGTACTGCATAAGCAGTGAGACACAGGCAGCGCCATCCATTAGCAGTTTCAAGCAGTCAGAGTAGAGGTTAATGATTCTCAATTTAGACTTCATTCAAGTATGGTAATTCTCAAATCAACCGCTTCTTGCCCTTGACTTAGGAATAGATAAACTTAAAGTAAATTTACTAGTCTTTAAACCAATTGCTGGATTTAATTGACTTTAGAGGAAGTAAACTTAAAATAAGGATAGCAAGTCTTTGAAACAATAGTATCTGTAAGATAAGCCAAGAATAAGAGACATTTCTTATTACAAAATAAAGTACAATTTCACAACAGCTTATATATTGCATAAGGGTGAGTGAGTGTCCAAAAGGCATATTTGCGCTTTCGCCAAAGGGGCACTAAAAATACTAGTGGATTAGGGTAGAGGGGAGTATTTGAAAAGGGATGACGAAAGAAAAAAGCGCTTTCTCCAAAGGATCGCTAAGATATCAGTGGATTAGAAGGGTGAGTGTCCAAAAGGCATATTTGCGCTTTCGCCAAAGGGGCACTAAAAATAATAGTCGATTATTGTAGAGGGGAGTATTGTAAAAGGGTTGGCGAAAGAAAAAAGCGCTTTCGCCAAAGGATCGCTAAGATATCAGTGGATTACGTATTTCCACGAAGACTAACTTCTTTTCCTAGAAAAGTGTATCTCTTTGTTCAAGATTAAGCAATATTTATGTCAATGTATATAAACTGTTTGCCATAACTTTAGTTATTCTTGAGACAATGTAAATTACCAATTAAAATAACTGTACTCCTATTCTTCATCTTAAACTAACCCTTCTTCTTGACTGAACAGTAGCAGTCCTTAAACCAATATTACTATTGTCTTGGATGCCAAGAATAGAACGTTTGTAGATTCAAGATTAGCCTTTACTTGCACTAAGAATTTTCGCTTGGCACAAGAATAGTAGCGCTTCATGTAAGGCTAATTTTCCAAGAATACTCTAATCTTCAAATTAGATCAAGATTTTTTCAGTGTGGTAGACTTGTAGATTCATGTTCATTAATTGGCGTATCCGCAATTTCTTCTTGCAAATTCTCCCTAATAACGTGGGTACGGCCATAGTTAAAAGATATTTTACACCCCACTACGGCCAACTTTCCAATAACAGAAAGAGACGGACAAAGACAGCGAAAAAGAGCCAGATAAAAAATAAGATGTATTTCGAAGCTATTTCATAGTTGTCGTGTCAAAAACCATGTGGCGTGCCGAAGAAGTTGTTTGATAATATAATTTTTCACATTTTAGTGTCCTATGTTGTGTTATATAAGTTACAATATTGACGAAAACCGTAGTTTATGCGAATAATAATACCGAGGGCAGAACCCTAACAAAAAATAAGTAATAAATGGGTGATTTTTTGTGGTGCAGTGAAATTTTGAAACATCGCTGAAAGAACTTTCACGAAGTACCTCGATTATAAACAATTTATTGTTTCATTTGGTTTTTAGCCTTTTTTGAAAGGTAAAAGGTTTAAGCTAGTAGTATGCTCATCTCATTAATAAATAACGTAATAGGCAAGTGACTAGTGACTATTCTTTGTGTTAATGGTACAACATACTATTTTGTTCTGGTTACCATTTCAACCGAGTTCACGAGTGTTCCATATTTTCCGATATTAAGTAAAAAAATTGCAATCTATTAAATTAAAATACACATCTTTGGTAAAATCCGTCTGTGGAATTAAAAATACTTTTGATTATTTTCGATTTTCACTAAGACTGATAAAAAATGAGATGTCACGATATTATTTAAGTTTGGCAATGCCCCGACTGGATAATTTGATTTTTCTTTATAATTTTGGAGCCCGTGACGTCAGGCTTTTCAGATGCGTCGGATAAAGACCGGTATTTGGTCATTTTTTAAAATAAAAAAATGTGCGATTTGAGAGTAAAAAGTACAGTCACTTATTTAAATATATGCAGTGAATTATGTAACACCCTGTATATTGTATATATTGTCTTTCTCTAAAAAGGATCTTTTCGAAAAAGACGGTTTTCCGAGAAAATGCATTTTCGAAATACATAAGTGATTTTTATGAGCACTGAAACCTTAGTTTTAACCACACATGTGTGCAGTTTCGTTTAAAAATAGGGGAGCGCCTGAGGGAGCGCCAAAAAAACTGCACCGAAACCATTTTAAAATCGCGTAAAACAACTTCAAGGATGCAACATTGTAAAAAATCCCCCGCCTCGCTTATGGCAAAGAATGTTCAAGTAAATTTAAGTTATTTATATGACATAAAAGAGTATTGTTATGGACATAACATGAGATCCAAAATAGGTCAAACTAAATTAAACTGAACATACATGCAAATTGCATTCATTGCGATTGTAAATGTCGCACTCGCGGTCGGATTTTTTGTCGTTTTTTATGGTCGCGTAGGTTTGGTAAATGCTAAATTGTGTTCCTCAGAGTTATTGTGCCAATAATTTATTTGAAATATTGGCGTTGGAAATGTTAAATTCTTTAATTAATTGTTTAAGTTGGGCAGAAGCGTTAAGAGCAGTACTTAGTACCAGTGACGGCTGGTGAAATTTCAGAGTTTATATCTCTGTTCCTACTTACAGGACCCGTACCAAATTTAATAATGAGCCCACTGGGAATGTTTTGGTAAAGAAAAAACATTTTGTAATTTGCGAAAAAAAGAAAGAATTTTTGCTGTGCCTCCCTTGGGAAAAAATGAACACGTTTAGGTATTTCATTTATTATTTTTTCAAAACAAATTTTACATCATTTTGTCGAGAATTTTCAAATTTTAAGACAACAAAATGTGTATGCTTTTGGTTCAATTAATAGCTAGCCCTAGGGTTAACGGCAGTATAGTGACTAGCTGCCGTCTATATTGCGGGTAGCGTTCGCCATTTACATTAACCGTTTTACCATCGTCATTTTCTTGAAAAAATGGCCCTATAACATCACCATCCCCAATGCACATCACATGGTTACTCGAAGAGGATATTTTAAAGGGTTTTTCTTTTCAATCACTCGAGGGTTTTTACTTTCCCAAATCCTGCAATTTTGCTTGTTCACATATCCTCCGAGGTGGAACGGAGCTTCCTCGGAAAAGATAATTTTATTGAAAAATTCTGCATTATGTCTTCAAGGATACAATTAGCTGACACACGGCGATGCCTGTGTCAGCTAATTGTCTATTGCATGCTGTTGTCTATTTAATTTGAACTGGAATAACGTTAAAAACGTTTTTTATGAGTGCAAATAACTTTTATCAAGAATACCAACATTTTTTTTTTCAAAATGGGAAATGATTTTTCTTTTCCATATGATGTGAACTTTGTGGAGGCCACTGTACGTATAAATTGCTAAATAATAAATTCACACATCATTGGTTCTAATTTTTGCAATTTTTTTCTATCTACTTTTTTGCAACGACTGTACATACGTTTCACTAATATAATAAAAAAAGAGTGGCTTAAGTTCTATTCCCTCTCTGAAAGTAACTATTTAGAAGTATCTAAAGAAAAATACTATTAAAGCTAAATTAAAATATTTGGTCTTCATTCTTCGCGATGCTTATCATCATTATCTAAGCCATTAAATCACTAAAATCTCCAACAATCTTATTTATGGCAACAATTTGTTAAAATGCTCTTAATCCCATAAATTTGTCTAATTATTGTATTTTATTGCAATAAATCCTTTCGTTTTATTTCGCTCGTTTGTTCATTTTTAATTGACTCGATCCTTGAAGGATATATCTTTATGTTGAATCAACACAGCTACAGCTATTTACTGGACTTATTAAAATAAACTGATTTAGTTTGCATCTGCTGTTGCACATAAATTTTGCTCTGAATAGTAATTCACACCTTGTGTAGTGATGTTTTATCGAGGCTTATTTCCAGCGACATAAATTAGATAAATTTGAAAAATGGGCGGCCATCCACCATACTTTCAGCAAATTATCCCATTGTCCTTGAACAAATTTCGTTCTGTTTATTGTTGAACACTCATCTTATTCAAATGTAATGTCCATTCATCCATCCAATAATTCTCCTAAAATAAATAAATATATAATAAATAAATTATCACTGGAATTCACTATGTAGAAGTTGTATTCATAAAAAGGTCGTACAATAATAACACTGGCCGACAAAAAAAAATTTTTTGTGTAATATAAAGATGAATTGCATAGTGTATATAGTAGAATGACTAGAATGAACCTATCTGACTACGCAAATGGCCAAAAAAAGTTGTAACACGTAAGGTTTTCGTGTTACATTAAACAAACCACATGTAGAACGGTACCGTTTAATATTTAGTGAAAAAATGATTTTACAAATTTTTTAACCCTGTATATCGACTATATTTATAATTTATATTAACATCTAAGAAAAAGAGCAAACTTAAAAAATATGTATTTTCAAACACACGTATTCAATTTTTTTCCTTTAATGGGGTTGGGGGGGTTGGGTTGGGTTGGGATTTTACAAATTTTTTAACCCTGTATATCGACTATATTTATAATTTATATTAACATCTAAGAAAAAGAGCAAACTTCAAAAATATGTATTTTCAAACACACGTATTCTATTTTTTCCTTTAATGGGGGGGGGGGGGGTGGTTACATCTCTCTTCAAAAACCAACAGTAATCAACGAATTTCCATTGTCCGGATATCTTGATTGAACCTTTCACCCTGCTCGTCGCTGACAGCGCTCAAATTCTCAAGAAAAAATGATAAATGGGAATGGAGAAAGTGAATTTTTAATAACATTCGGCAACCAAGCGATTTGTAAGAGTCTAAAAGTTCATTAACTAGGTGTTCGTAGTTTGCTTCCATATTGTTGCCAAAAAATCCCCTCACTACCCTTACAAATGAGTTTCAAGATCTGAGTTCTTGCGTGGTGAGCTTTTCTATAAAATTACCATCGTCCAGCAATTGTCTAATTTGTGGCCCAATAAAAATGCCTTCTTTTAATTTGGAGTCACTTAACAGGGGAAAGACTTGTCTTAGGTATTTAATCCGGTTGAAATTCACTCCTTTCCGGCCAAATTTTAGTTTTTTTTTTTTTTTTTTTTTTTTTTTCTTTTCCCTTGGGCTCCGTCCGAGACCGGAAGCACTGCGGCCACTAGAGGCCTATTGTGCCTACCCAATAACTTTTGTTACACCCACTCTGTTATCCCAGTTTCCTGCACAAGCCTGTACAGGTCCACAAGGGAGCGGGTGATCAATTCCTCCGGTTCTAACTTTGGTTGCCCGAACAGTTGGTGGCGCTTGCGATCTAGTGACTCGCAATTATATATAATGTGCTGAACTGTTTCCCTGTCCCTACCGCATAGTCTGCAGCTAAGGTCTCCCTGGTACAGTTTCATTTTGTTGAGAAGGTCCTTTACAGCCATGTGTCCTGTTAGTACCCCTACGATTGTCCTCAACTGGATCCTGCTCAGATTTAGCAGTTGCCTGGTGAGTCTAGGATTGGGATTTCCTATAGCGGCCTTGCTGTGGTTCAGTCCCTGTACTCCGTTCCAGTGGACTTTGTGTTGTTGCTTGATCCATCTGTTTACCGCCTCTCGTGCCGTGCACTTTGGCACCCCGAGAGATGGTTCTGGGCCAATGTATGGTGTAGCCGATCCCTGTCTAGCAAGTTCGTCGGCTTTTTCGTTACCAGTGATGCCCTTGTGTCCCGGTACCCACATGAGCTTCACTGAGTTTCTGGCAGCTAGCGCGCCAAGATCGTTTATGCACTCCCATACCAGTCCCGAAGTGACTCTGTGGCATGAGAGTGCCCTCAAAGCGGCCTGACTGTCTGAACAGATATAGATCCGCTTATTTGAATAAGCCCTCCTATTGTTTTCGAGCGCACATTGTAAGATGGCGTAGGTTTCTGCTTGGAATACCGTGGGGTACTTCCCCAAGGAAAAGGACATGTCCCTCCTTGGTCCGACCCCATGTACTCCTGCTCCGTCGGTGTACCATATGATTGCCCCCGGAGGAAACTCTGGGTTTGTCGAAGTCCATTCCCTGCGATCCGCTATTACTACCTCGTAGGGGATGTTGTATTGGAATTTTGGAGTCATGTAGTCCGATCTCATTTCTAAATCGGGCCCTCCAATCGTCTCTCTTATGAGTTCATGTCCCGCCCTTTTCCGTAATGAAGAGGGCAGAGTGTTTTGCAGTCGATAGAGACCCATCCTCGCCTCTCCCTGGATGACCAGGTGCAAGGGAGGAAGGTCTAGGAGATTCTCCATCGCTGAGGTAGGGGTCGATCTCATTGCCCCTGTAATGCCCAGACAGGCTAGTCTTTGCAGACTGCTGAGCCTGAGCATTATTGTTTTCTGCGTTGCCTTGGTCCCCCAGACCAAGGCTGCATAAGTTATTGCGGGTTTCACCACTCTGGTGTACAGCCAGTGCACCATCTTTGGTGAGAGACCCCATGTTTTCCCATACGTTCGTCTGACCACCGCAAGGGTGATTTCCGCTTTTCGTATGGTTTTATCCACATGCTTGTTCCAGGTAAGTTTTGAGTCCAGTGTTACCCCCAAATACTTTACCTCTTCCTGCAGTGGAATTGTGACTCCTCGCAGGGTTAGAGGACCGAGCCCCTCCTTTTTCCTGCGGTTAGTGAACGGGACGATGACAGTCTTGTTTGGGCTTACATTAAGCCCTTCCTGTCCTACCCATTTTTCCACTACGGCGAGGGCGCTCCTCATGCAGTCCCTCACGGTTGTGTTGAATTTTCCTTGAGTCGTTATGACCAGGTCGTCTGCGTAGCCCAGGATCGAATAACCCCTTTGGCTTAGTTCTTTTAGAAGCCCGTCCATTACCAGGTTCCAGAGGAGGGGAGAAAGAACCCCCCCCCTGAGGGCATCCCCCTGCCACCCGGGCTGCCAAAGTTTCACCGAGTAGATCTGTATAAATTACCCGGCTTTTAAGCATGCTTTCTACCCATCTGCAGCAGGTCTCATCTAGCCCGATGCCCCTGATTGCTCTGGATATAGATGTGAAGGATGTGTTGTCAAACGCTCCTTCAATATCCAGAAATGCTCCGAGAAGCACTTCTCCGTTACCTATCGCGTTCTCCACTCTGCTAACTAGCTGGTGGAGTGCTGATTCGGTCGATCTTCCTGTTCTGTAGGCATGCTGGTCTTGATGAAATGGTCCGTCCCCCATTATAGCATCCCTTATATGCCTATCTAACAGTTTTTCTAGTGTTTTTACAACAAAGGACATTAGACTGATGGGTCTGAATGCCTTGGCGACCGAGTAGTTGGGACGTCCATGTTTCGGTATGAATACCACTTTGGTCAGTCTCCAGATCCTCGGTATGTGACCTAGGGCCAGACTGGCCCTTTGTATGTGACAAAGCTTGCTGACAAGCAGGTCTGATCCCTGCTGTAGCAACGCTGGACAAACTCCGTCTGGACCCGGAGATTTGTAGGGTTCAAATGAGTTTATAGCCCATTTTATTTTTTCAGGGGATATCACCTTCTTAGCAGCCTGCCAGTTGTCCCTATGAGCTCTGTTAGGAGCTTCATTAGGTCCTCCAAATCTCCAGGCTTCAGGTGTTTCCTTTATGATTTTGGACCCAGTGAAGTGAACCCGAAACAGTTCGGTCATTGTTTCCTTCCCCGTTAATGTTTGCTCTCCATTCTCAGTGACAAGAGAGTTGATTGCAGGCTGAGTGTCCTTTGACAGTATCTTTGCGAGTCTGGCACATTCTGGAGTGCTTTCAATAGCCTCGCAGTGCCTTCTCCAGGATGCTCTCTTGGCCTTTCTCAGCGCTATGTTGTATTCAGTAAGGGTAGCCCTATACGCTTCCCAGTTGCCTGATCGTTTTGCCTGATTCCAGTTCTTTCTTACTTGTCCTCTTTTGGCCTCCAGGTCTGGTCCCCACCAGGGGACCTTCCGGGAGGAATTTGATGTAGTTTGAGGACAATTTGCTTCGAATGCCGAAATGGCCGCGTCCGTCAATTGATCCGCTACCAGTTCGAGGTCCGTCACGTTATTTATTACCTCTTTAAGCCCCTCCAGGTTACGTTCTAGGTCTACCCGATAGTTACCCCAGTTCGTTCTGCGAGGGTCGCGATAAGAGTTAGATTCCCGTTTTATACACGTTATTTCGAACCGTATATGTCTGTGGTCCGAGCAACTCTCTTCCTCAGACACATGCCAGTTTTTAATATAATTGCCGACGTAAGCCGTTGATATAGTTATATCTAAAACCTCCTGCCTTTGCCCCGTTACAAAAGTCGGATTATTACCTCTATTCATAATGTCTAAGTTATTTGCCATTAGGAATTGAAAGATGTGCTCACCTCTTTGATTGGTGTTAGTGCTGCCCCAGATGCTGTGGTGTGCGTTTGCATCACACCCGATGATCAGCTGCGATCCACTTCCTCCGCAGTCTCTCACCAGTTCCTCCACAGCGCTGGGTGGTGGCGCTTCCGGGTCATCGTATGGGAAATAAGCCGATCCAATAGTGATATTCTTCGGCCCACCTCCCTCCGTGGTTGCTAGTCTTACTGCCACGAGATCCCTAAGACAGAACTTAGCCAGTGGCAGCATCCTTATATTCTTTTTAATTAAAATGCAGGTTCTCGGTCGGTCGGTGGTTCTATTGTAAACCAATTCACCACCTACTCCCGAGAGACCTTTTATTTTACCTTGGTTGACCCAAGGTTCTTGAATGAGGGCGATGTCGCAGTTCTCCATCACCCTACACAGGACAGCCGAGGCTGCCCTGCTGTGGTGAAGGTTAACCTGCACGACCCTCACTTTGAATGTAATTTTCCTTTTCTACTCCTGTCCATTCTTGTTCCCACGAGTCTGGGGGAAAGGGTGGTCCGCACCGGCAGCGCCCCCTTGCCGGTGTAAGGCTGCTTACTCCGGGATGTCGCCTGGTGTCCCGGAGGCTCCGTTTCAAACGCCTGATTACGGCTCAGGCGCCATTCGTCCCTTTGGCACGGGTCGCGTCACACCGTGGGATTAAGCCGCATGTGTTAGATGTAGGTGAAGTGTAGGTGTTGTAGTGTGCTCACCGCTGTACCCCGCCGCTCCGCGCAGGGCGGCCGCAGCAGGACAGGCAGTGAGCTGGTGTTAAATGTGTAGTGTTGTAGTGTGGGCACCACTGTGCGGTTGTATCCTTCTTAGTCTGGCTTCTAACCTCAGAGACCTTCCCAGCATGGTTGAACCTAGCTGGCCTAGCCCTCCGAGTCAATGAAGCTCGCAAGCCCCGCCGGTACGTCAAACCGAGGATACGATGGGGGGTTAAAAAATTTTAGTTAATGTTCATTCACTGTACGACTGTCCCACTAACAAAAAAAAAACAGAAATATTTTGTAAACCTCCCTGACGTCCCACTAAAATTGCTATAACTTTTAAATCCCTACATATCTACCATTTGTAGCATAGTACCACATCTACCATGTTGTAGTTTATTTTATCTAAAAGGATGCGCATATTTTCATAGGTTTCTTTCATTGTCACTGAATGGGCAACTTGTATAGATGATTTTAAATTTCCATTACGTAATAACTCAGCTCTTAAACTATATTTCGATGAGTCTATGATCAAGCGCCACTCACAAGGAAAATGCTCGATATTGAGTTCCTGCAGTAAACCAGCGATATCAGTACACGCACGTAACGAATTTTCCATATTGTAAAATGCAGAAAACGTAGCATTTCTTTTCCTAAAAGGCGTAATTTTTGTTTCTTTGGCTAGTAAGTTCCACCCCTTAAGACGGGAACCAAGAAGTTCTGACTGTTGCTTTGACAACCCCAAATCACGTACTAAATCATTTAACTCACTTTGAACAATCAAATGTGGCTCGCCGGAACTGAGACCTGGAGTAAAAGTGGGGTCGGTACACTGTTCTTCGGAGCTGCCTGATGATGCGCTATTATCTCCATTATCTCCCAAAACAATATCTTGCCAATCTAAAAGCGCAGTCGGTACTGATAAGTCTGCATTGCGAGAAACAGGTCTTATGGCAGAAGGTAAATTTGGATATTCGAACTTGCGCTTTTCTTTTTTGGAATAACATTCAGTCCTTGTCATGCAAAAATAGCAATCGTCAAAATAATTGGTGGGTTCTCGCCATACCATTGCAACTGCAAAAGGCATACTTTTTCTCTTCCCTTTCATACACTGCACCAATGACACGCTACAGCTGATACAGCACACATGGGGTGCCCACTGCTTGTCATGGTCTCCGATTAAAACACCAAAATACATGAAATAGGCTTTTTTCACATTTTCAGAAAATGGTCTGGCTTGTGACTTCACCAGAAATTCTCCATATATATAGAGAAAATTTGCAACTGCGGCGTGTTTCACTTAACATTTTCGTCGTTGACAAAACTTTCTTAGCTACACAGAACCACTCAATTTGAAACTCAAAAGAACACTGAATAAGAGAATAAGTTTAAGGTTATAACCAGTCCATTTTAGGTTATCTTTATTTTTACAATACACCACTTTTAAATGACCCCTCATAAAATTCACTACCTGCCACTATAAAAGGATCTAATGAGCCCATTGAAAAGTGGTACGTATTAGAGCTTTATGAATATTTTTTCTATTATTAGAAAGGTATTAGCATTGTGAAAATAATGGGCTGAACTGTGTTACAAAAATCGTGTCGGTCAGGGTAATTAGAATGTGAGTCACCTTGCTGCTCCCCAGATGTGGTAGCAGTACTCTAGATTAGGTCTTGTTTGGGAAACGTAGAGAGTGTATAAGTTGGAAGGGGAGAAGTATTTTCTGGCTCGAAAGAGAAAACCAAGCTTTTTAGCTGCCGATGCGGCTACTGAAGTGATGTGTTTATGCCAGCTGAGATCATGTTCGAAATCGACGCCAACGAGATCGAATGTTTCGTTGTTTTGTAGGACTTGGCCATTCATGTGGATGGAGTAAGCGTTGCCAGATTTTTTGCGTGAGAGGGAGCAAGACTGGGTTTTGGAGGCGTTGAATGGAACAAGGTTCTTGGCACCCCAGTCTAAGATTAATTATTGAAGATGGAGGTTGTCAGATGCAACAGGTTGTCAAAAATGCAATTAATTGGAGCCGGGTGTCAATCAAATAAAGAAGAAAAATTGAATTAGTAAATTTTTATAATTATTTAGGTATATACAGTATTTGAAAAATTTAAACAAAAACAATACAGAGAAGACTTAAAATAAAATCTAATATTTGGTCATAAACCCTGTTTTTCAATTACGTGAGTCAATCTATTCGGCATTGGCTGTATTATATTAGATGTATTATTAGGGTTAAGCAGTTAATAAGCAGCAAATATTTTGGAGCACAACTGTGAAGAAAACGTATAAACAAAATTTTAGCCCACAAAATTCAAATGGCTTATTGGAAAAGTTCACGAGTGCTGGGAATAGCTTAACTTAAGCTATTCTTGAAGCCTCTAGTACATCGCAAAATAAACCAAAACTTATTTATATGTAAGCGGAAAAGGTGCGCCTGGTAATGGTATCAAAGATGACCCCGAGATCTCTAAACTGCTCAGCTCGGGCAAGCATACTGTTATTTATTGAATATTCATATATTACTGACAAAGGTTTGTGAATGACATGCTGTTGCATTTCTTAATATTCATACTCAAACTATTTGTTACACACCACTCACTAATCAACGTAAGATTGGTTTGAAGTTCGATGCGATCCTCACGCTCTTTATTCTTTTAACTATTTTTATATCGTCAGCATACAATAGAAAATTAACGTTGTTTAGATTTAATGTCATTAATGAACATATTAAAAATTCGATATACATTTAATACACATCGATGCAGTTTAGTTCTTTCTAAATTAGGTATTTTTATTTTATATTAAAATTTGATTTGATTTCTTTAATTGCTTTAAAAACAGAATTTATACAATTACATAAAATTAGTTGCATTAATTTAGTTGGTCGGGGGGCCCTCAAAAGCCCGGGGCCCCGGGCCCTGTCCCGCCGGGTTCTTGCCTAAAGACGGCCCTGATAAGATGTATTAATATTGAAAGGCACGCTTGGAGCTACGTCTTAAAATCCCTAAAAATATTTTATGTCATGCCATTAAACCCATTAAAGAAAACACAATTTAAGTCAACGCCACAAAAACAGGCCACGTCCAGTTCTGTCATTCTTAAATTCGTTTTGACCGGACGCAAAAACGGCATTTTAAAGAGGACCACCTTTGGTAACCTTCTAAGGTCGTACAAGACCTGAATAATAATAACGATGGATGGTCCATTTCGAACCAATTTCTTCAAGAGAAAACGGCATGAGTTACTTTGTCGATAACACAGATCTGCAAAAAGTTTTTAAAATATGTTTTGATCCTGATACCTGATTTAGTTATGTATATGCTATTGTGTTTATTGCAGAAATTAAATGTACTTAAATTGTTTAAATGTTTTAATGGAATTTTGGTAAGTTAATAGAGACATGGGGGGGGGGGACAGTTTAAACATATTTTTGGCATTTACCCTTTCTCTATCTATTTTAAGAGTTGGGGGATAACTTAGGAATTTTAAATAGGATGATATACTTTTGTTTATAAAATTGGAATCTACGTAAAAAATTACGTCTGCGTAAAAATTTTTTTGATTTGCTTTTTTGGTTGCGGAATTATGATTTATTAGGTTATAAAATAAAAACAAATTTTTACCATTTAACTTCAACTTATGGATCGCCTGTCATGCTTAAAAAGTTGTTCGAAATGTCCCCCTTCAAGGTCCAAACACTTTCTCATTCTATTTCTAAATGAATTTCGTACCCGCTAGAACATTTCGGGTGTCACTAATAAGCAGGCAAAGCGGATCCGGTCTTTCATACCATCTAAAGTTGTAGGTGCAGTTGCCATCACTTTGTCCGTTATAAAACCCCAAAAGAAAAAGTCAAGGGGTGTCAAATCCGGGAACCTAGCAGGCCAGTTGACCGGATCAGCTCGTCCAATCCACCTGTTTTCAAATATTTTATTCAAATGATTACGGGCCTGTTTGCATAATCGGGTCACAGATTACTCCTACCAGATGCGAATCTCTTAATAACTTTCCTATATCAGGATTCCGCGGTCTTGGCGCTACGGACAGAGCGCTTCAAGCGTCGATGCAGTGAATGGAATTTTCCACGCGTTTGGTAGGTTTTAATTCAGAGAAATTATGGATTATATTTTAAAATATTAAAACATGATATTGTGTGGCATTTTATATAAAATTATATCATTAACAAATACAAAAACGTATCTGGTTTATTAAAATTACACTACAACCTAGTACAACCACAATTTAAACCATAAAATCAACGCAACAAAATTGATGTAATAACATTAGCCTGCTCTCTATTCCACCAAGACGCTCGCACAAGCTAACAGCGAGGAATTCACCGTTCGGCGACAGACTAAATAATAAGGTGCATCGCCACCTTATAATTTCTCTAAATTGAGCCACCGTCGAAAGCGTAAGATTCGCATCTGGTAGGAGTAATCTGTGATCGGGTGAAGCTCTGTCCTGTTGAAACTACATGTCAGGCAGTGGCGGCTGGTGAAATTTCAAAGTTGTATATCTCTGTTCCTACTTACAGGACCCGTACCAAATTTAGGGGTTTTAATAGTGAGTCCACTGAAAATGTTTTGGTAAAGAAAAAAAACTTTTTGTAATATGCGAAAAAAGGTGTGCCCCTCCTAAAAAAAAATGAACATGTCTAGATATTTTATTTATTATTTTTTCTAAAAAAATGTTACATCTTTTTGTCGATAGTTTTTAAATTTTGAGAGAAAAAGATGCATTAGTAGAAAGTTATAATCATTTGAATTTTCTTATCCCTAAAATATAATTTAAGAAAAAATTCAAATGACTATAACTTTCTACTAACACATTCTTTTCTCTCAAAATTTAAAAACTGTCGACAAAATAATTTAAAATTTGTTTAGAAAAATAATAAATAAAATACCTAAACTTGTTCATTTTTTTCTTAGGTGGGGCACACTAAAAACATAACTTTTTTTCGCAAATTACAAACTGATTTTCTTCTTTACCAAAACATTCCCAGTGGGCTCACTATTAAAACCCCTAAAGGTACGGGTCCTGTAAGTAGGAACAGAGATATACAACTTTGAAATTTCACCAGCCGCCACTGATGTCAGGAATTATGTTTTGGTTTTATAATTAGGACAATTGGTTTCTTAAAAATCTGTGTACATTTCTCCATTTAAATGTCCTTCAAAGAAATACGGACCAATAACTCTACCCCCGATTATACCACACCAGACATTAATTTATCAGGGATGTTGATTTCGCAGAGTTCTGATCTAGTGGTGATTTTCCGACGCCCAGTAGTGCATATTGTGTCTAGTTACTTAAGGAAAACAACCAAAAAATAATTAAATTTCTACTGATAAGGGATAATTTAAAATCCTACCTGGCCACAATAACTATGGAAAGTAGCTTCGTCAGAAAAAATAATATTTATTGGGAACCTGTTATTTCCTTGCATTGGTCTTGTGACCCAATTGCAAAATGTAACGCGATTTTCAAAGTTTTGCCCATATCGCTCTTGGTGGAGTGTAATGTGTGGTATGGATGAATATTGTACAAGTGGAATATGGTCGGCGAGAGAACGGTATTTATCCGATGATTGGAACCAGAGATAATGAATTTACAATATAACAGAAACAAACTATTAAAATTTATAAATAAGATAAATCGGAAAATTTTTTTAAAAAAATCCCGATACACGTGTCGGCTCAAATATTGCAAAGATTCTACAAAAAATTTTTTGGGACCTTATAAAAACAGCAAAATTGTTTTCGCCCAAATCCATACGATCGGTAAAAGAATGACTCATATTCCTTATTATGTTAAATGGCACTCGCGGTATGCTTCCTCTCTTTTATTAAAAATATTTTTCTTTTTATTGAAAATGACTATTATTCGCTGGTACATGACTTGTTAGTAGGCTCTGTCATTTGTTCTATGCATATTGTTAAAATTATATTTAATGACTAGGCAGCCTTATACATAGCTCGTTTCGATGTTACTTGTTATTATTTGCTTTTTGTTTGAAAGTTGTTATATTTTTTAACATACTAAGTAGGCTTTAATGATTGCAAAACAACGTAAAACAATAATTGATAGCAGTTTTGCATTCTCTTCACAAGGAAGAGTATTATTTATAAAATGGAAAAATAAAACGATATACTCGTAAGTACCTCCTTAAGTCTGCAGAGCTGCTAGAGGAAGCCAGCGACATACATACTTGGACTGCTGATATTTCATAAAATACATAGGTTGCGCAGAACTATTTAACTCCACTATGGGCGAAATCTCTGCCACAGGAACGCATGCGCAGTATACGAATAGCCTTGTTCCCGAATTCATCAACGACAAACCGATTCCAGTGGGTCAGCGCGCTCTCCTTGTTTAGATAACGTAGTTAAAAAAGGATAGTATTCTTAACCACGAGACGGGTTCGTCCGCCAGTAAATTCAAATAAACACAGCTTTACCTATGCAACGAACAAATCTAGATTCAGGAACGGAGCAGCAGCCGAAGTCCGTCCTCGGTCTGCTTCGGTTAGCTTCGTACGGGCTGCTTGCGTGGGCCAGTGTTGCCAGATTTCGGTTATTTCTCCCGATCCCATGAATCAAGTACCAAATCTCACGATTTTTACCTTTATAGAAATATCAATCAGCGAATCTCACGACATTAATCTTTGCAAATTGCAATTTGATTGCAATTGAGGTTTGAAACTCTGTTTCTATTTTCACATTGCACTTTCTCAATATACGTAGTTCAAATAGTTCCAATATAATCCAAATGAAATCCAAAATCTGAATAACGACTGGCGAATGTCAAGATCCCACTAAACAATTTTGATAACGATACCTTGTTGTTTTGGAAAAAAATTCATTAGTAAAAATCTCAGATGACTCTCTAAAATTTGCGGGTCTTTAGATTTGTTTTTCAGATTTTTTGCTTACCACACTCGAAAGCAGCAGTAGAGAGAACATTTTTTCACATTTGTTTAATAAAAACTCAACTACCTACGCAACAAACCTAAAGTGAAAACAATAGAAGGCATTTTATATACCAAAAGTTTGTCAAGAGACAAAAATTGCTACGATTTTTGTATCACAAATAATACGATTAAAAGGTTAGGTTGTGGTCACGTATTTTATTCAGATAAAAATAAGATGGAAACTCCAGTGATACAGATGAATAACTTCTTTCTTTTTCTTTGTTTTGTGTTAGTTTTACCCTTTTATTTATAAAAAAATATATTTCGTTTTTTATAGCACAAAGTGGTAGATATTTGTTTAAGTTTGTAAATTTGTTTAATAATATTTTGATATCGTAAACTTTTTTTCAGTTTTATTAAAATAAATGATAGTAGAATAAGATTATTTAATCCTATTATTTTTACTTCCGGTGCAATCATTACAGGCTCGCGATTTATCACGAATTTCGGCGGTTAAGTCGCAAGTCGCAAGCACTCTCAAGTTTTTCTTTTAATGACTTCTGGCAACACTGCAGGTAGCGTCAGCGCGTCTCCCTAAAGCAGTGTTGCCACGACACGGCAATTGCCGTGTTTTTACGGCTTTTCAAACCGAAGGTAGGTACGGCCACGAGCTTACTGTACTGCCGCGCATATAGAAACACGTCTTTTTCGTTTAAAAACTCCAAACGCATACTTGGCCATTTATGCACGACAAAGGCTAAATATGAAGGTAAAAAAATGAGAAGCATTTTAAAAAATGGAGGGATTTGTTCATTCAGAATTGTTAATATATTTTAATTTTAAGGAAAGCTGTCAACAGTTTCATGAATATGCTAAAAATGACAAAGGTATTTTAACTGCCGCTGAGTCGAACAAAAATACGTGTTTAAATATTTAAACCGTGAATAAACAAATGTCTTCCTCCGCCACGGCTTTTATTCCCTGTCGGTTTGGCAACACTGCGCTAAATGCTACAGCGTGGCTGGTGCCCATGTCGTTTTTAGTATCATTCTGGAGTTGGTAAAGGGTGCATGGAAGGCATGTCTCAATTTGGCGTCACGAAGCAACCGTGTCGCCGTATTTCCACGTAAACATAATATTTACTTTGTTGAATCTAGACTGTAAAAGGGTTCTTGCGGTGTGTCGACCTTTTCGCTGATGGAAATCTGCTAGCAACCTTTATTTCGCTTTGCGATTGCCGGATCCATACAGCAGGCTTTCATAGTTTCAATTTACGCGTGTAACATCCATATCTTTATGAAAAATATTTTTGAAGTTTTCAACCTATTACAATAAGTATTTCTACATGGACATCGGCGTATTAAACTAAAAATTTACTAAATCTTTCATAAAGATGTGTTCTATGTGAACTGATATACCTACCACCATACACAAATATTAAGACCCGTCCTGTAACTTTTAACTGCGCATGCGTTCCTGTGGCACTGCGCGCGGTCGGAGAAGGAGTCATTCTTGGTTCAAGCGTTGCTAGTCCAAAGTATGTATGTCGCTGGAGGGAGCCGTGAAAAAGGTCTGAATAGTTTTGGGTGAACAAATGTCTGTACAAAAAACTCTTGAACCCTGTTCTCATTCAGTCACTGTGGTTATGCTCAGCAGTGGCGTGCCGTGCCTTTAGGGGCGGGGGTTGGGGAACAATGATTTTGGGGGCGCCAAATTACTTTCCTTTTATTGGAGAGATGTGGTCATCGTAGGAATGCGCGGATTTAGGGGGGGGGGGGCCTGCGTCCCAAATCCTTGTACAAAAATTGTTTAAGCGCAAAAGAAATAAAACCTGTAACAATCTAGGAGTTATAAAAAATTAGACAAACCATAGCAACATGTTTGTAACAGTACTGTCAAATTAATGACGAGAAGCAGAATAATTTATAATTTATAATCATCAATTGACTCTATTTGTACTTAATTAAAAGTAAAATAAAATACCTATATACAGTCCACTAGAAGAGTCTTTTTACCATCCCAAATATTGGTCCAGTCGAGCCGAATGGATTGGTAAAAAATAAATATTCAAGTGATTGCAAGAAAAGTATGCATTAGAAGAAATCATTGGGTTGCTTGCATCAGAGAACGCGATAGGACGGGAAGGCAGAGTGCAATAAGGACTGTCGTTCCACCAATTGGTTCATCTCGTTTATAGTTCTGAGTGAGTTTATTCCATTATTACTTGTATTATTTAAAATACCTGATATTTGTGTCAATAACATGGCTGAACTCGCGGTTTTAAAATCTAAGAGGAGTTCTCTTAAGAGTAAAGTTACTCGCCTAAGAAATTATTTTGATTCTCTTGATAAAAGTCAATTAACTGATAGCGTGATAAATGATTTGCAAAGTCGATTAGAAAGAGTACAGCCAGTTTGCGACGAGTTTGATGTGATTCAATTTAAAATTGAACAACAAGACAGCATTGCTGATTCAGATTTTCAGTCTGACGAGGCTGAGAGAAGTGCATTTGAAAATAACTATTTTAAAATATTCGGCGAAATAACGGCCTTAATTAAAGGTTATAATGATAGTAAATTGGAAGATAATGCTTCTGTGGTCAGTTCGCGACACAGTGGGGTCTCCAATTCATTGCAGTCTTTGGTCAAATTACCACCAATTAAGCTGCCAACTTTTGACGGCCAATATTGCAATTGGCTGGAATTCAAAGATTCTTTTACGGCCTTGCTAGACAATAATATGTCACTAAACGGGATTCAAAAATTTTATTATTTAAGATCTTCTCTAACCAAGGATGTTCTTGAAATCATTAAATCAATTGAAGTTTCTGACTCGAATTATGGTATTGCATGGCAGTTTCTTGTAGATAGGTTCGAAAATAAAAAGCTAATAATTTATAATCATATTCGGTCAATTTTTGAATACCAATGTTTAGTTAAAGAGTCTTACACTGATTTGCGTAACCTCTATGATACTGTTACAAAACATCTACGTGCTTTAAAATCATTGGGAGAAGATACCGATTCATGGGATAGACTAATCATTTATATTATGTGTAGTAAATTTGACACTACAACACGCCGTGACTGGGAAACATTTAAATATGAAGGTGAATTACCCACCATGAAGGATTTAAATAAATTTCTCAAGGTAAAGTGCGAGGTTTTGGAAAAATTGGAAGTTTCAGGTAGGGGTGAAATTAGTGAATCAGGTAAACAAAGGAAATTAAAGAATTTTAGAAGTATGACTAATAGTTACTAAGGTACAGATGTAAATTTATACAATATAAAATATAAATGTTATTTTTGCAAACAATCACACAGTATTTTTAAATGTAATTTGTTTTTACAGCTACCAATAAACGATCGCATTGCTGCAGTAAAACAGCTTAAACTTTGTTTGAATTGCTTGCGAGATTCGCACCCGTCATGGAAATGTCAAAAATCAAAGTGTGGTAAGTGTAATAAAGCACACAATTTAATTTTACATTCCGAGTCTTACAGTAAATTTCACAATCAAAATAAAGAACCCACCGAGGGTGCAAACAACGTTTTAGCCCAAAATCAAGAGTGTCTCAGGTTCCATGTGGAAAGAAACAACGGTACAGGTAGCGCCAAAGGTGGCCAAACACCAAAAGTAACGTTGAATTCACATGTGACGGAGCGCGGTGTTGCCGGCTCTAATCAATTAGCATTTTGTGCGGGATCGTCTGGGATATCAGAAAACTCGCAAGTTTTACTTTCTACTGCAATTATTAAGTTAACAAATGGAAAAAAGACAATTACTGCTCGTGCTCTATTGGATAGCGGTTCCCAGAGCAATTTCATTTCACAAACTGTTTGTAATAAATTAAATTTACAGCAGTCTAAAATAAATCACGCCGTGAAAGGTGTAGGACAAACATTGACTAATATAAATACTCAGGTAAATATCACAATAAAGTCTTGGGTTAATAATTTTACAAGCAATATTAGATGTTTGGTTCTTCCATCTATTACTGATAGGTTACCAACTATGTCATTTACTAAAGATATCCTTAAAATTCCTCCTAATTTGCAAATGGCTGATCCAGAATTTAATGTTTCGGGAGAAATTGATATTTTGCTTGGGTCAAATATATTTTGGTCTATAATGGGTTATAATCAGGTTCGGCTTGGGCCCAACATGCCCATATTACAGGAAACTGAGTTAGGTTACATAATTGGCGGTAATATTGCGAGCGTTATTTTCAAAATACTACCACAAGAGACCAAACGGGCCGATTTATAGTTAGAGTTCCATTTAAAAATAATTTAAATCAACTCGGTGATTCTCAAAGTATGGCAATGACTAGGTTTAATTTACTTGAGAAAAAATTAAATAAAAACCCGAATTTAAAATTAGAATATGAATCATTTATGTCTGAATACGAAAATTTAGGACATATGTCGGAAATTAAGGACATAGAGGGTGAAGGTTGTTATCTTCCACACCACGCAGTCATTAAAAATAGTAGTCTTACTACAAAATGTCGGGTAGTTTTTGACGCGTCGGCTAAAACGTCAAGTGGTCTTTCGCTTAATGACGTCCAATATGTCGGCCCGACGTTGCAGCAGGAC
This sequence comes from Philopedon plagiatum, assembly GCA_963971165.1. Taxonomy (NCBI): domain Eukaryota; kingdom Metazoa; phylum Arthropoda; class Insecta; order Coleoptera; family Curculionidae; genus Philopedon; species Philopedon plagiatum. The sequence continues at coordinate 5,121,193 of OZ020194.1, forward strand.
GTATTTTCCATTTTAACTAGATTCCGGAGTTACGAATATGTAATGACAGGAGATATATCCAAAATGTATAGGCAGATTCTTGTTAATTCTAGTGATACAAAGTATCAAAAAATCTTTTGGCGATCACAACCGGATGAAACTATTAAAATTTATAAATTAAATACTGTTACGTATGGCACAGCGTCTGCGCCAGATTTGGCAGTTAGATGTTTATTTCAGATTGCGACAGAAAACGGAATAAATTTGCCCTTGGCTAGTAAAGTAATTAAAAGAGAATTTTATATGGACGACGTCTTGACGGGTTCCAATTCTATATCAGAACTGTTGCAAATTCAAAAGGATCTGGTTGAATTATTAGCTAGTTATGGATTTGAACTTAGAAAGTTTTTGTGCAACAGCAAGGATTTGTTAAATAAGTTTCAAACTAAAGATATTATGTATGCCAAATTAATTAATATAGGGGAAACTGAGCAAAATAAAACTCTAGGCGTATACTGGGACGCTAATCATGATCACATAAGATATAGAATTAATGTAAATGATAATTTTTCTAATAATAAATTAACAAAACGTGTTATTTTATCACTAATTTGTCAAATTCTTGACCCCCTAGGTTTATTAGGTCCAATTATAATTATTGCCAAACTTATTATCCAGGATCTCTGGAAACTAAAGTTAGAATGGGACGAAGAAATTCCTTCAAATTTATTGAATACTTGGAACTCATTTTACAATAATCTTTGTGATATCAGTACTTAAAATACCAAGATGTGCCATTTTTTCGCAGTTTATTAAAATTGAAATGCACGGTTTTTCCGATGCATCAGTAAGGGCTTACGGGGCGTGTATTTATTTAAGATGTTTTTATTCTGGAAATTATTACTCTAGTTTGTTGTGCGCAAAATCACGCGTAGCACCATTAAAGCAGATTAGCTTACCTCGTCTCGAATTATGCGGTGCTCTGTTGCTTGCAAATTTAGCAAAGAGAGTAACAGATGCTTTAGAAATTAATTTTAATAAATGTTATTACTGGACTGACTCTACAATAACTCTGTGCTGGATAAGAAACGAATCTAGTAAGTGGAAAACCTTTGTAGCGAATAGGGTTAGCGAAATCAGGACACTTACCGAATTTCAAAATTGGAACCATGTTAAATCCAGCGAAAACCCGGCTGATCTTCTATCTAGGGGCGCACCTATTGAAATTTTAAATAAATCAAATTTATGGTGGCACGGCCCTGATTGGCTTAATGTTGATAAGTCGAAATGGAATCTTACCGAGCCTGACTTCGAAATTACCGAACTGTGCGAACAAAAAAGTGTTTCTTGTCCCACAATAAATTACAGTAATGAAATAATTAGCATTTTGAATAAGTTTTCTTCTTTTAGAAAAATGTTAGGAGTTTTGGCGTACGTTTTGCGTTTTTTATCAAACATTAAATTTAAGGCCATTGACCGAAATTATGGTCCATTACTTCCTGAAGAACTAGACAAAGCTTTAAATTTAATAATAAAAAATGTTCAAATAGAGTGCTTTTCTCAAGAGTACACTACTATCCATTTCTAAAGTTTTGACCCCTCAGTTTGGAAGCTTGTAAAGTAAAAAGCACAATTTTAAAAAATATAATTTTCACATATTTCGGTAAAGTTACTTGTCTCTATGACACATGTAAAACTTTGTAACCGTAGATGCCTTGGTGCTTTTTTAATGGGAAGGTAATTGTAAAATTGTCACCATTTTTTCCCTATTTCATCAATGACTCAATTGTAAAAATTTATTGTGCCTTACTGGTACTCCCAGGTCTAACTAATTTTTTACAGGCGATAAAGTGAACCTTACTTTAGTCCCAAAAAATATTAGTTTTATTTTTTTTTTCTTAGGTTTGGTAGTAATATTCAAAAAATAATTGTGGTTATGTAATTACTACCAGTAATCTTGCAGCAAAAATTTTTGTTTTTTTGTATTACATATAAAGAGATGTAACTTTACGTTTACCGAAAATTTTGTTTTGGCAGTTGTCATAACCGTAAATACAAACAATTAATTTGTGTAAAGGATAGCAGCATTGAGCTTGCGGGATGGAGCGGGGCGTCGAAGGTGCAATAGTATGGGTGTTAAGGTAATAATCATTAAAGTAATGCAATATAGTGAAGGTTTTTTTTGTGCTCTATATGATAAATTAGGTAACTGGTACAATTAAGAAAAAATAAGTATATACATTGATAAATATTTACATTTATTTGTATTTAACGATTTTCGATTGTTTCATTAAGATCTATAAAATAGGCAAAACGTGTGTAGTAGAGCAATAGTAATTTAAAAATATTACTTCAAAGTGAGTAACGTAAATAGGCCAATTAGCTTTATTTATTTATAATTCACCTAAAAGAAAAACAATATTTTTGATGTTCTTTTATTTTTATGATTCGCATATTTGGAAAATTGTAACAAATGCTGTGTTAATTTTGTCTGCATTTGCCTTTGCTTAATAATAAAAGAAATATGTGAACGTGGCCTGTTTACGTAGAATCACATCTGATTTAACTTTTAAGGTACAAAGCCCTGACAAAATTTAGTTAAACCTAAAACTAAAAATAACCTGATTGGATTACACCCCTCTTTTTTACCGAAGAATACCTACACTTATGGATCGTTTTCTCCTTCTTCGTTACTAAAGTCTTCATTTGAATCATCATCTTCATCCTCTTCATCTAAATTGATAATAATTAATGGTTCTACAACAACATCAACTAAGAGGTCTTTTTCTCTGTAGGATTCCTCAATTGTATTAGTAACGCAATTTTCCCAAACAGAATTTGACACGTTCTGCATCGTTTCAAGACACACATTTAGTACATTTGTGATTTTAAACGTAGTATTCAATTTTGCCACTTTATTTTTCACATGTGCCCAAATTAATTCAATTGCGTTGAATTCACAGTGTGCAACTGGCAACCATAGAAGCTTTACATTATCATTACGTAACTCCTTTGCAATTGTATCTAAAATATACGTTTTTGGAAAGTGATAGTTCTTCCATAGGTCTAAAAGCATTGGTTTGGTTAATTCATTAAACGTTGTAAATCCATCGGGCAATGTTGCTTTTCGCTGGGACATCCATTCTATTATTTTTTGTTTTGTCCAGGCAGTTGTAGGATTTCGAAAATTAGGATCCAACATTGTATGATACGGTGCTTGGTCAATTACGATTACTGATTTGTCAGGTATTACGGAAAGCACTGTTCTAAACCATTCTTCGTAATGTTGTTTATTCATCTCGTTATGGTAATCCACTGACGCCGAACTTTTTTTCCCAACGAAACACTTCAGGCAGCCATCCAAAAACCCATTTTTACTACCAATATGTAAGATAATAAATAACCCGTTGTCCTGATCCTGATGGCCGTTTTATTCCACCTCTAAAGCCATTAATTTCCTGTATACCACCTCTGAATTCATCAAAATTATCCCGTTTTGTGGGATTAACTCTTTCAACCCAGCCAAACTTCCCTGAATGATTTGCACCGCACCATGTTTCATCTGTATAAAATATTTGCCAAGAATCTTCACGATACCTCTTTATGGCGTATAAGAATTCCGCTCTTCTGGCAGCAATTGTGTTTTGTTCCATTAAAATTGGTTTATTAATTAGTTTTTTCTAGGAAAACCCAAGTTCTTTAATCCATCGGTACATAGTCATTTCTGAAAATTCTGGTAAATAATCGACATCTTCTTTCATTTTCTGGTAAACTTCTTTTATAGAAGAAAACCGACGCTCCAGGTAAAAATTTAATATTGTTCTCCTTATGACGCCCAGCAAAATCTCATCACATTCCAGTCGGGGCCTTCCACTTCTCCCTTTTGATGGTATAATACCGGAACTTTTTTCTTCCGCAGTAACACGTTTAACGGTGTTTTCACTAATACCCAGGCAATCTGCTGTTCTTTTAACCACTTGCTCAATCAAAATATTTTCCAAACCGTTGTCTTTCTCTTATTGAAAGTACGCTCTGACTTTTATTATAATATTTTTCATTTGTTCGTTGCACTGACGAGACATTTTAACGTATTAGACTGTAGTTTGATACCGTATTTTTGGTTCAGATTAAATCAGGTATTTATATAAATTCGAACAAGATAATCTTAAAAATCGTGTGAAAACAATAATAATTTCAAATTACTATCTACCACTAAAACCAAAAATTTAAATCAACAATAAGTAGATATATTTTCAATACATAACAAATAGATTAAATTCTAAACAAATAAAAATACATGGACCTACGGACTACAGACGACCTTTACGACGAATCCACCGTACTGTGAGTATGTCGGTAAAGGCGTTTGACACTTTGCATCTCTTTCTTATGTGGCTTTTAATATTTATTCCAATTTTTACAAGAACTAAAGGTGCTTTTTTTAATTTTGTGTAATAAAATGCATTTGTATAATAATAACTACGTCTACGAGTGTAAAGATTTTTTTTAGGTTTTAAATTGTCCACAGTACAGCTGATACACAAACATCATTAAAAATAAAAAAAATACAATTTTAGACACATACTACCAATCTCTTGCGAAAGTATAGATATTTTTCTATCTACCTTCAAAATTGCATTTAAATAGGGAAAAAATTAACCAATATATAGACATGACAAAATCGTTTATCAGTATTAACGCAGTAAAATCGTTGTTTTTTTCTACTTGATTATGAATAAGTTCAATATCGTTTACACTACAATAATACATTTTTTGGAAGAAACTCTTGGATAACGTCCTAACAAGCTGTAATTTTTTCAGTTTATTCTGCCCCGTGGTTTTTTTGTTATTGACCCTCAGACTGAGGGGTCAAAACTTTAGAAATGGATAGTAGTTTAAGTAATAACAAAGAATTAAATAAAACCAGTAAAATATTGCCACTTAACCCATTTTTACAAGATGGAATTATGCGTGTAGGTGGTAGAATCAAAAATTCAAACAAACCCTTTGAAAGTAAACACCCTGTAATTTTACCTAAAAGTTATTTTTTAACAAATCAATTATTAAAACAGGAGCATGAACGGTTACTTCACTGTGGCGTTCAAAATTTATTATACTCAATACGTGAAAGGTACTGGCCTATCTCCGGTCGAAATGCCTGCAAAAACATAATTCACAGTTGTATTAAATGCTTTAAAGTTGCTCCAAAGGAATGTCAATATTTAATGGGTCAACTCCCTGAGGTACGAGTTAATCCTCACAGCGTATTTCTAAATGTTGGTACAGATTTTGGAGGACCTTTTTTATTAAAGGACAGACAGACCCGTGGTGCCAAAATTATTAAGGCCTATATGTGTCTATTTATATGTATGAGCACTAAGGCCATACATATAGAATTAGTGTCTGATCTGACCACACAAGCATTTATTGCTGCCCTTCATAGGTTTACAAGTAGACGTGGCAAACCAGCAAACATCTACTCTGATAACGGCACTAATTATAGAGGAGCTAATACGGAACTTGGTAAATTATATAAATTTTTAAATAATAAGTCGCAAGAAATTACAAATAAATTGTCGGCTGATTTTATTAGGTGGCATTTTATACCGGCGTCTTCTCCTAGCTTCGGCGGACTTTGGGAATCTGGAATCAAATCAGTCAAAAGTCACATCAAGCGCGTTGTAGGAGAAACTCGATTAACGTATGAAGAGTTCGCCACCGTGTTGACCCAAATTGAGGGTATTTTAAATTCGCGGCCGCTTAGTCCACTCACTCAGGATCCGGACGACATATCGGCACTGACACCAGGACATTTCTTAATTGGTAAACCACTCACTCGCCTTCCTGAAATTAATATCACTGATGTTCCTGAAAACCGTTTAAGCAAGTGGCAACACCTTCAAGCCATGTCCCAACACTTTTGGCATCGTTGGCAGAAAGAGTATCTATCGGAGCTGCAGACTCGAGTCAAGTGGAGACAAAATTACAAAAATTTGTTAAAGGTCGGAACATTAGTTCTAATCAAAAATGAAAATGTTCCCCCTATGAATTGGCCGCTAGGGCGAGTTCTTGCTTTACATCCAGGAAAAGACGGCGTTACGCGTGTAGTGGAGGTGCAAGTCAAGACTGGTGTGATAACACGTGCAATTAACCGTGTATGTGCGTTGCCCATTGACTAAAATTGTTAATAAAAGGGGCAAATTCAGTGACATTTGGTCAATATGTAAAACAATTGGCATGAAAATTCTGTTTTTTTTGTTGATAAGTATATAGTAATAAGTTTTTGTCACATTTTTTGTTAGTTTATATAAATATTTTAGTCATACACCTTTGTATGTCTGTGACATCAGTATTCAGTTGCATATTATTGTTGTGTAATGATCATTATTTTATAATTACCGCAATGTTTTGCACATTTAGTTATATTTGAAAGTACTAGGTACCTTCAAGGCGGGCGGTATGTTTAAGCGCAAAAGAAATAAAACCTGTAACAATCTAGGAGTTATAAAAAATTAGACAAACCATAGCAACATGTTTGTAACAGTACTGTCAAATTAATGACAAGAAGCAGAATAATTTATAATTTATAATCATCAATTGGCTCTATTTGTACTTAATTAAAAGTAAAATAAAATACCTATATACAGTCCACTAGAAGAGTCTTTTTACCATCCCAAACAAAAATGATTTCAGTAGCGAATAAACATTAACCATTCCTACATATTCTACAAAATATTATAAACAAAAACAAACATTTGCCGTCTATGTATGGTCTTTGAAATGAATTATACAACACAAATATGAATAATAGATCAATACTAATATATAGTATAAAAAATGCAAGCCTTTTTGGTATTTATGATTTACATGCTCTTAGATTGTTTCTAGATAAAATCCCCCACTCTGGCAATACGGGTCTCTACCAACCCTTTGTCACGTAACGCATCGTTTGCTGATCGCGCTCTGTCGAAGGCACGCTTCCTATAGCCTGTACACCGAACGTACGGAGTAACAAAACTACCTGATATTCAGGTTCAGGTAAAATCAGGTCAAATTTTCGGAATTTAAGCGGTCCTCTTTACACCCTACAATATTCAATTGGTGCGGGTGTTTTATTTATATTCTGAGTTCTGTGGCGTACGGTCTATAATTTTGTTTGTTGGTTGAGTGCTTTTTAAAAATATTGTGTTGCTTCTTTTTTCGGTGTGCTTTCTTTAAAATCGGGATATCTGGCAGCTCTATTTGAATAAGTAACATTCACTATGAATATCGTATTGAATGAGCCTCAATTACCACCAAAGAAACGGATAAAACGATCTTTGTCCGTTTATGAAAAAGGGAAGGGAAAGGGAAGGTAGGAAGATATATTACCTAGACGAGACTTGGGTCAATGCGGGACACACTGTTAGTAAAGTATGGGTGGATGCTTCAATAGAGCATCCCAGGCAAGCCTTTCTGGAAGATCTTTTGACAGAATTAAAAAATCCTTCAGGTAAAGGGAAACGCCTGATTATTTTACATATCGGATCCGATGGCGGCTTCGTAGAAGGCGGCTCATTAGTTTTTGAGTCAAAGCAGATGGGTGACTACCACGCAGACATGAATGCTGATTTATTTGAAAATTGGTTCAAAAATATTCTAAGCCATCTAGAAGAGAACGCTGTCATTGTTATGGATAATGCTTCGTACCACAGTAGGCGTATTGATAAAGCTCCGAACACCGGAACAAGAAAGGCCGAAATACAAGAATGGCTAAGAAGGCATATTATTTCATTCGAGGAAGATATGGTCAAGGCAGAATTATTAACTCTTGGTAAAGAAAATAAAGATGCTGACAAATATGTCATTGATGAATTGGCCAAATCCACCAATCGCAGAATTTTACGCCTGCCGCCGTACCATGCCGTATAGTACCACGTCCAGAAGTTGTTCGTATAGTTTTTATATTTATTGCCATGTTTGGCATCCGTCAATGCCTATATAAATTTAAAGTTAATGTGGACTTTGCAACCTTCTCTTTTTTTGTGTTGTAAACTTAGTTGGAAGTGAAGTACCTCTGCTAATTTTTGAGAAGATTAGACGAATATATTCTAGTATCTAAATTAAATAAGGACAACAACCTACGAAGACATTCGATGGGGAATTCCTGACTTTTCAGGTGTGGAAACAGTAATGTTGTTGCCATAGACAGTACAGAGGGATTGTGTCCGAAACCATAACGTCTCGACTATACATCTTTTTTAAGTGAGTACACCTGAAAGTTATTGTTTTTTTTATAGCAAGTAACTGATCATTATACAACGTTTGAAAAACAATACAAAATGCCATAATGGGTGCTGAATGCTCCTCTGAAGATAACTGTCGAGTGTACCTATCTATTAACTTTGTAGGTTTATACCTAAAAGGTAAACAATAAACATAGGTACTACAAATTCAAAGATGAATGTTCCCAAATTATGAAGTCGACGTTAAGTGGAGATTTTTGTACTTCTAAGACAAAGGCACAACTTTTCATAATAATAAATGGTACTAATGAATATGGGAAACGTTTTAAGAATCACCGTTAGACTGTCTTTAAAACATGACACACTGTGAATGCAGGAATATTTTTATATGTGCGTGGGTTGCAGTAAATAGAGTCCAATATACTTTTCTTATACGAGTGTATAGGAAGTATACAATAGCTTTATCGATAATAAATTCGATCCATCCAAGATTTTAATCAATTAGTTAACTTTTTTTTTTCTTGCACGGGCATAAAGTACTATAAGTAGGGTTACCAACCGTACTATAATATATAGTATTGTACTGTATTTTGGCGGTGTACTATATACTGTTGAAAATAAATATAGTACGCAAAAATACAATATTTTACATTTTAGCATCACAAACTCGAACCATATCGTTCTCAATGATCAATTTAAATTAAATTTTGATATTTTATTTGTAATTCTCGATTCGCGTCTGTGTGAAGCTTAAAAGTTGTCCTTTTTTTACTGTTGTTTGGTCTTTAATGTGAATTGGTGGATCATGTTACAATCGACAGTAATAAATCGGCATAAAAAGTGGCATTTTGCTTAAACTCCTCTGAAATCGTCATGTGGATGAGTTTTTGCTCTTGTGTCAGCAATTGCGACACCAATTGCGCTGATAGCTTTCTCGTCATATTTAAAACTTCGCAGAAAATATGGTTCGTCCGCGTTTTTATTTATTAAAAACTAACAATACCAGTGGCGCACCAGGGGGGCTGCAGACCCCCCCCCCCCCGACCAACATTTTAGACACACAAAAATTTAAAAAGTGCACTACTAATTGAAAAAATCCATCGAATTGCACTATTCAGCTCCCCCCAAGACAAAATCTTGGGTGCGCGACTGAATACTACACAAGCGCTTGGTAATCCCTTTTTCCTCAGTCATATTCACTCAATGCTGATGACCTGGCTCAAACGGAGTCCCACATATAGACGGCGTGTGGTGTGTGTGGTTAAAATATTTTTAACAAGTGATTTATTTAGGGTTCGTAAATCACGGTGCCAGGTCATAGGCGCCGGAACTATAACTACCGCGATGTGTCGCGAGTCGCGATGTCTCATGTCGACATGCTTTACGGTGGAAACAGGTTACCAAACCTTCGTAGAAGTCACCTGCTATCGCAGAATATCCGAAAGTTTATACTTATTTTTCCAGACCTACAATATGACTGGTCTCGCGTGTGGGTGTGCAATAGGGACTTATTGTGTTGGAAACGATCACTCTACTAAAAACATATGTTAATAGTGCAAATGTAATGGTGTAATGTATTCGGTTGCATTTAAATAAACCTCCGATATTTACTATAAACTATCTATTTACTAGAATAATGTTGTCAATATAAACAAACGCGTCGAGTATCAAAAACATACTGATCCTTCAGTCGAGAATCCACGATACCCTTTTTTTGCACTCCACCGATACGAGGTGCAATATAAAATTAACGCCTGCATATATCACAACAAATATAAAAAATCGGTCAAGTGCAAGCTATACTAGCATAATTAGTGTTCAATGCCACCAGCCCGCCACTTAACTTGAGCAAACCTCGGCTGCCCAATCTCCGCCCATCTGTCGCACTACACGCTGCCGACGGCACCCACGCCGCCGACGGCACGCCGTATCACATCGCGTATGCGCGGAGCAAGTTAAAAATTTTGAAAAACGTGTACCGACAAAAGTTGTTCCCTACATCGTGAGAAATATTTTTTGTAGAAAAACTTTTTCTCTAGAACCAATAGTTCAGAAGTTATAAGGAAGTAAACAATTAAATTATTTATAACAGTTGATCGCGCCAGAATTTCCTAATCCTGATAATTCTCGTTCAATCTACACCTAGTTTTCAATGTTAGTAATTTTTTTTTGGTTTGTTCTGAACCATCCTTTTGGTGATAAGGGTGGGTGACAGCAATTTTTAAGCGTTTTTCCCGAAAAATGTTTAAGAAAGTGCATAAATAATACATCATCTATATTGTTGAATTCGTGATAAGCTTTCATTTGACACCCTACACGATGCCCTTGAAAACATTTTTTTTTTCGGTGTCCCACTTTACCTCCTGAAATTAACTCCCAGAATTAAAACTCGACTTTTTATATTTCACGTCTACAATTGGACCACCACACTCTATCTATGTGCTCAATTTCAATTTTTTTACGCCGAGTAGTTTCAGAGAAAATCGCCTGTGACAGACAGACGGACGGACGGTGTGAAGTGTTTCGTCTCACGGAACACTAAAAAGGAGTCAAAAACCCTGTGCCGAATTTATACTAGATTTGATATTTTGACGAGTACTTGCAGTATGCATTGCTATACAGTCCAGAAAAAAAAAACGTTTCGTAATTTTTGGGCAATAATAATCCGGAATGCAAACAACATTGCGAAGCAACATGACACACTGTGAATGCAGGAATATTTTTATATGTGCGTGGGTTGCAGTAAATAGAGTCCAATATACTTTTCTTATACGAGTGTATAGGAAGTATACAATAGCTTTATCGATAATAAATTCGATCCATCCAAGATTTTAATCAATTAGTTAACTTTTTTTTTTCTTGCACGGGCATAAAGTACTATAAGTAGGGTTACCAACCGTACTATAATATATAGTATTGTACTGTATTTTGGCGGTGTACTATATACTGTTGAAAATAAATATAGTACGCAAAAATACAATATTTTACATTTTAGCATCACAAACTCGAACCATATCGTTCTCAATGATCAATTTAAATTAAATTTTGATATTTTATTTGTAATTCTCGATTCGCGTCTGTGTGAAGCTTAAAAGTTGTCCTTTTTTTACTGTTGTTTGGTCTTTAATGTGAATTGGTGGATCATGTTACAATCGACAGTAATAAATCGGCATAAAAAGTGGCATTTTGCTTAAACTCCTCTGAAATCGTCATGTGGATGAGTTTTTGCTCTTGTGTCAGCAATTGCGACACCAATTGCGCTGATAGCTTTCTCGTCATATTTAAAACTTCGCAGAAAATATGGTTCGTCCGCGTTTTTATTTATTAAAAACTAACAATACCAGTGGCGCACCAGGGGGGCTGCAGACCCCCCCCCCCCCCCCGACCAACATTTTAGACACACAAAAATTAAAAAAGTGCACTACTAATTGAAAAAATCCATCGAATTGCACTATTCAGCTCCCCCCAAGACAAAATCTTGGGTGCGCGACTGAATACTACACAAGCGCTTGGTAATCCCTTTTTCCTCAGTCATATTCACTCAATGCTGATGACCTGGCTCAAACGGAGTCCCACATATAGACGGCGTGTGGTGTGTGTGGTTAAAATATTTTTAACAAGTGATTTATTTAGGGTTCGTAAATCACGGTGCCAGGTCATAGGCGCCGGAACTATAACTACCGCGATGTGTCGCGAGTCGCGATGTCTCATGTCGACATGCTTTACGGTGGAAACAGGTTACCAAACCTTCGTAGAAGTCACCTGCTATCGCAGAATATCCGAAAGTTTATACTTATTTTTCCAGACCTACAATATGACTGGTCTCGCGTGTGGGTGTGCAATAGGGACTTATTGTGTTGGAAACGATCACTCTACTAAAAACATATGTTAATAGTGCAAATGTAATGGTGTAATGTATTCGGTTGCATTTAAATAAACCTCCGATATTTACTATAAACTATCTATTTACTAGAATAATGTTGTCAATATAAACAAACGCGTCGAGTATCAAAAACATACTGATCCTTCAGTCGAGAATCCACGATACCCTTTTTTTGCACTCCACCGATACGAGGTGCAATATAAAATTAACGCCTGCATATATCACAACAAATATAAAAAATCGGTCAAGTGCAAGCTATACTAGCATAATTAGTGTTCAATGCCACCAGCCCGCCACTTAACTTGAGCAAACCTCGGCTGCCCAATCTCCGCCCATCTGTCGCACTACACGCTGCCGACGGCACCCACGCCGCCGACGGCACGCCGTATCACATCGCGTATGCGCGGAGCAAGTTAAAAATTTTGAAAAACGTGTACCGACAAAAGTTGTTCCCTACATCGTGAGAAATATTTTTTGTAGAAAAACTTTTTCTCTAGAACCAATAGTTCAGAAGTTATAAGGAAGTAAACAATTAAATTATTTATAACAGTTGATCGCGCCAGAATTTCCTAATCCTGATAATTCTCGTTCAATCTACACCTAGTTTTCAATGTTAGTAATTTTTTTTTGGTTTGTTCTGAACCATCCTTTTGGTGATAAGGGTGGGTGACAGCAATTTTTAAGCGTTTTTCCCGAAAAATGTTTAAGAAAGTGCATAAATAATACATCATCTATATTGTTGAATTCGTGATAAGCTTTCATTTGACACCCTACACGATGCCCTTGAAAACATTTTTTTTTTCGGTGTCCCACTTTACCTCCTGAAATTAACTCCCAGAATTAAAACTCGACTTTTTATATTTCACGTCTACAATTGGACCACCACACTCTATCTATGTGCTCAATTTCAATTTTTTTACGCCGAGTAGTTTCAGAGAAAATCGCCTGTGACAGACAGACGGACGGACGGTGTGAAGTGTTTCGTCTCACGGAACACTAAAAAGGAGTCAAAAACCCTGTGCCGAATTTATACTAGATTTGATATTTTGACGAGTACTTGCAGTATGCATTGCTATACAGTCCAGAAAAAAAAAACGTTTCGTAATTTTTGGGCAATAATAATCCGGAATGCAAACAACATTGCGAAGCAACATGGCGAAATTATTTGTCACCATTACGCGAAGGAATGGAAAATACAATACGGCGTAAAGTAAACAGTAAAAAATTGTGGCTGACCATCGATGAATCAACGGATTTAAAGAAAAACTCCATGGTCAATGTCGTAGTTCCAGTATTAAATCCACGAGGACCATCTCCCTAGTTAATAGCCAGTAGAAGACTTCAGAGCAGTAGTGGCGTATCCATAAAAAATTGGGTACTAACCACCTTACACAAATTTACTGGCTTTGAACCTTATATATAACCTGTTGGTTAACACTGATAAACTAATCATTAAAATAAACCAAATTTGTATTGTGCAATACCGTGTGTCATTGAGTGAATTGGTATCCAATTAAATATACGATAGGGTTTCTTCTGTGTAGAGAAGTGATTTTATCTCTTTATTATTTGAAGCAAAGAAGAGTGTTGGTTCATCCTGTACATTGTCAAGCTATGTAATATATTATTTTTTGCAAGTCTTCTCAGGAATACAATGTACCGTAACTTGTCGATAGAGATATACATAATAAAAATCATACACATGAAATTCTAGATAACATCAGTTATTTAACCGTGTGTGATGTTAGCGATGTTGCTTACATTCCTGTAAGTATGCGTAGTAAATTATTATCTGATTTTTTGTCAGTCAATACTCAATTATTAAATTGTTAAACTGATGATGAATAATTGATGGCAGTGGAACAACAATCATTCTTATACGTTTTCCTAGTAACGTATTTTTTTTAGGATATTGTTGGTAATAACAAAAGTTATACATCTAAAAAAAATCAGTTGAAATACCCTCGAGGAAAATTTTTTGGCAACATAAATGGGAGTTGGTAGAGGAATTCTTCCTTGGCCGAAGAGGTACCTACCAACCCTCACATCCTCTTAAAGGGTTGATGAAATTCCTACAGATGTCCAGCTCTGGATGTGTGAGTCGGACTTCCCCACTATACCCACGGTACATGGTACTTAGGCTTCAGTCTACGTGGGCTCTCAGAATATAAAAGTGCTAAGGGTTAAAATTTAAATTTGAATTCTACCCCGGGATTCACTAAAAACGTTTAGGACTTTAGTGCTGGTTTAAATTTAGATTTTCAAGTTGATCAGTTGAGTTTTGACAAGCTCTGCGATTGTTTAATAAGTTTTCTTGGAACTATAGGTAATTTTTCTTTATCTGAGACAACCCACGTAAATGTACTAAGTACAAACGTACCGTGGGCGTCTGACGAGAAGGAAAATGTAATCTATTGACACGGGATTTGAAGGATTGGAGGTTTACAATAAAAAACAAGGCAATTTGTTTCATAATCTGGAGACCCTAGGTATGAATGAGTGAGAGAAATGGAATGTTCTAGGCTTTTGTAACTGGACAGTAAAGGGATTTAAACGTAACGTTGTTCTTCAGAGGAAACTCCGTGGAAATATCGGACACCCTATATTAGGTTATAAATGAGATAGGCGTTATTGCTACTAGCTTAAACTTTCTGCTAAGAAAATGTTAAAAATCAGAACGAAAAATACTAATTGAGCACAACTACATAGTATTTTAAAAGTATAACCAAAATATAAGAAACATGTGCTAGACAAGAAAGTTATAATTTGACTCTTTTATCAACCCTTAAAACGTCACACTGACTAAATTACCAAGCGACAGTCAGTAAATATCCCAAGGAAAGAAAGACCGAGAAAATAATAAATCAAGAAACAAAGAGAGCAAAATCCAAAAGAGCAAGAAATCGAAAAAACATGCAAATTTCGAAGTCCGTTGGTCGTGTATTCTGCATGTTATATAATTTTTATTCCGGCATTTTTTCCAGGTGGCTGCGGCGGCGGGACGGACATCCACGTTTGTCTTCTCATCGACGTAGCCCGCGGGACTGGTTTTGGCTGGAAGCGGTGCCGATAGAGGGCCTACGTTGGTTATTCGATGGCCAAAAATCGGCCATGGCCAACTAGTGATATCAAGGCAAGAAGCAAAATACACTTTTTTAATTAAAGAAGGTTTTTTAACAGTGTGCCTAGTTTTGCCAAGAAATTATTTACCTACAAATAAACACCGCAAAAATCATAAAATAGGTACTCTTGTATATGGAGCATTGCAACTCTAGATGTTTATGACTTTTATCTATGTGTTTTAGTACTCGAGATTGTTAGCAGCTTCCCGTTTTGATACTTAGCGTCTCCTCAATAGAGGTCGCGCCTTGTACTAAAAGTCCAGAATAACTGGATGGTGTTTATTCTGAGTTAAAAGTAAGATACTCGTAAAATAAAATTAGAAACGCTGCCGAAACTCCGTTTTGTTTAATAAATACAACACTGGCGACTAGACAGAGTAATACGATCTTCGTCTACGCACGTGCAGTCTGTCAGCTGTAGTAGATATGAGATTGCCAATAATTTTAAAAATATTTTATCGAGGAACAAGTGCTAACTTGTTGCCAATACACCTTTTAGAGCCGATCTAATTTTTTAATATCAAAAATTTAAAGAAAGTCTACCCTAAGGCTACGTCCTAATTGCACAAAAATTTTGATCGCGCGAGCGTGCGAGCGACGCGATAAACGCGTGATCGGGCGATGAAGCGTGCGATCATCGCTGCTCTGTCCTAATTGGTTCAGTCACAAAATGTCCCGCGAACAACAGGGACGTATATTGGTAAGTGGCAATATTTATCTAAGATATCAATTGAAGACTTGAAGTAAAAGCCGGGGTAAGTGCCAAAAATTTAAGAATTTTGTTTCTTCCGTAAAAGTGGGCTATGTGGCATCGCCTTTAACGTATAAAACGGGCTGTGCAAAAAAAAATTGGGAAGTGCTTAAAATATTAGCCGCAAGATCGTGCATGTGTCAAGTGCCAGGTTCTTATCGGTAAATAACGGGGTAAGTGCCAGTCGGGGATCTTCACCAATTAGGGATAACATTATTATTTTTCATACATTTGTACGTTCAGTGGCGTAGACAGGAATTTTAAAGTTGTATATCTCTGTTGCTACTTACGGGATCCATGCCAAGTTCAGGGTTTGAATAGTAAGCCTACTAGGAATGTTATGGTAAAGAAAAAAAGCATTTTGTAATTTGCGAAAAAAAGTTGAAATTTTGGTTCGCTCCCCCTGGTTAAAAAATGAGGTATTTTATTTATTATTTTTTCTAAACAAATTTTACATCATTTTGTCGAGAATTTTAAAATTTTAAGAGGAAAAACGTGTTAGTAGGAAATTATAGTCATTTTAATTTTTTAAACCGAAAATATAACTTAAAAAAAATCATATGACTATAACTTTCTACTAAAACATTTTTGCTCTCAAAATTTAAAAATTCTCGACGAAATGATGTAAAATTTGTTTAGAAAAAGTAATAAATAAAATATCTAAGCTTGTTCCTTCTTTAACCAGGGCGGGCGAACCAAGATTTCAACTTTTTTTCGCAAATTACAAAATATTTTTTTTTCTTTACCAAAACATTCCTAGTAGGCTTACTATTAAAACCCCTGACCCCGGGGTCCCATAAGTAGAAACAGAGATATACAACTTTAAAATTACTCTGTCCGACCTGGCTACGCCACTGTACGTTTTTCAAATAAAATAATATAAAAGCCACTTTATCCCTAGTTCAATTTTTAAACCATTATAAAATGGTGACTTTTAGCCCACTATAAATCGAAAGTAGTAATGGCACATTATAAACGAAAATTAGTATGGCACTTACCACCTTCTAGGAATTTTGGAATTATTTTTTTTTATTTCTTGAATTGAAAAGACCTACATACAAAGTAAACCCATTATGTTGTTATTGATATGGTTAAATTTATTTAAAAAATTATGGAAGTAGGATTTATATATACAATTTTAAATTACACTGTTTTTTGAAATAACTCGGAACGATTTTTTTGGCACTTAGCCCGTTATTTACTTCAACTCTTCAATTTATTTCAAGAAAAAGAAAGTTAGACGTTCCCAAGTCAATGCAATATATTACGACAGGCTAAAATTTGGAGAATTTCATCATCTTTACATAAAACTGAGAGATGATCCACGTTTATTTGTTCAATACACAAGGATGCAAGTTGAAACTTTTAATTATATTCTTAGGCACATGAGATAATCTATTTTTGTATTGCGGTGCCCATTTATTCCATAGTACAGGCCGTTTCTGTACTTCCGAAATTAATAATGCCGTCCCAGGAATCCCCATAATAACGCGAGCGAGCGATGAAAAACAAACTGGTTTGAAAATCAAAACACTTCAGCGACGCGATGGAATCGCGTTCAGTCGCTCGCTCGCGTAATAACGGCCAATTTGGACAGCCGCATAAGTTTATTTAGTTTAATTTTTTATCGCGTCGCTCGTACGCTCGCGCGATCAAAATTTGTGTGCAATTAGGACATAGCCTTACACTTTAATACGGCCTCGAACCCACGACCTCTTGGTCAACTCGCTGAGATTCTACCTCTGGACTACGCTGGTAATGTAAGAAAACCGGTCCGATGCCGTTATATTTGATGACTAGCGCTGGCGTGGCTGAGATCGTATTTATAAATTTTTATGTTTAGCCGCTAATTAATAATACATTAATACCATGCAAATACAATGCGCATATTAGCTACCTAATTAGTTTTTCGTTTCCAAATCAAATGTTTTGAAAGAGTATATTTTACGGGGCGGTTTAAATGTATTTCCATAGTGGGCGTGGCGCGATATTGTTGGTGGGCCGTCGACAAATTGTGTCTCTTTTTAACTTCCTAAAGCGCGTATGCCTGTTTCTCTCTTACGTTTAATGAATTTATATCGTCATTTAAACCTATGAAGCCAATTTAAAATACGACCCAGTCCGGAGCAAGCTTGGATATCTTTCGACGATGGCTTGGCTTGATTCTTTCTTGGGGAGTTTTCGCATGGAACTTGCACTTTTTGAAAGAAAAGTTTGGTTTTAAAAAATAAATTATTAGGTGGATCATTGAAAATAAATTTAGGTGGGTCATTGACCAAATGACATTATGGACGGGCCGCGCCTGGTGAATACCCCCTGCGGTACATGACAATTTTAAGTTTGTTGCGTTTTAGCCAAATGTGAACAGAAAAATGATTGGTTGCCGTTTTCTGTCAGAACAAGGCGCCAGCCTATGCGCAGTGATTTAGCAGTCGATAGTGGTGACAACTGTAACAATAACAGGCGGACAAGAAATCTGATATAAATCATAGTTAAAAAGCCATTAAAAATTAGCTATTTAGAATAATAACACTTACATAATAATTTTTTTAACACTTCATTGCCTATAAGTTACAGGATCAAGAAAACAAAAAAAATTGTCGTCACTCTTCTAGTACAGTTATTGCCACTACCGTCCTTGCGTCCGTAATGTAACCTTACCTTTTTCAAGACGCCATCTTCGATAACAACAACGGTGTTTGTAATTCGTTCAATAAATATATTATGTGTAGGAGCGTCAATTTTGATTTGTGATTAAATATTAGAGTATATTTTAAACAATTTATTATTATTTGTTTTATTTACTTATTGTTTTGCAATGAATTCTCAAGATAATAAAAAATACTTTTAGGGAAAGGGCTAGATCAAGATTGGGAGCCAGGAAAAATTATAGATAAAACCCGGAGCAATAATGTATTTTAAGCAATATTAGTGTTTACTTTTAGTACCCAAAGTCCCAAATGACCAGTTTGTAATATAGTGTTGATGCTTAGGTTTGTAAAAAGTATTTGCGAAATTACTATGTATGTTCATTATCGAATTTTATTGCAAAAGGTAAAAATATTTCGTTTGCAAATTAAGCTATGGAAGTAAAATCCCGTCTTAGTCGTTTTGAATGGGAAAATACGTCCTTTAAACGTTCAGGGTAGCTGCTTTCTGAAAATGTTTGGATATTCCATGGATCTTAATGAAACGTTCCTGAAACGTATTAGGTGTACTTATAACTGAAGTCTTCAGTATGTTCATTGGACGCAAAACAACGTTTTAACAACGTTTCTCACGTCCGTTTCTGGTACATTCTTTTTGTGGACAAAGTACGTCCCACGAACGTCCGAGATAGGTCCGAGGTTTTTTGAAAACGTTCCTGGTACATCCGCTGGTCGCTATAAAACGCTCTTTGAACGTTTTAAGTATATTTTTGTGTTATTAGAGGGACGGACACCGAAGTAATTCCATGTGTTCCGTTTTGCTAATTTTAGCACGGAACACTAAAAAGAAAGGCATCGTAGAATTTGAACAAGATGTACAGGTAATAAAATGGAAAAATTCTTTAACTGGCTCTAGGAAGTTGCAACACCTTTACAACGCTAGAATACTATATATCATCAGTTTTCTTTATAAATATTATTATTCAAAACTTTGGCTTATTTGCGAATATAAAACCAAGTAGGTACCTACGTATCTTGATGGAGATGTAACCTTGGAACATCAAGTGTCAATTCTTAAACTGACAAGTATTCTTTGCGGAGTGTACTTCTCCACTTATTCACCTCAAGAGGCTTAAACAGGGATCTCTCCAAACTATCCAAAATCCAAGCACTGTCAATGGTTTATAACCTCCCTAGTTAACTTCAGCGCTGAAGTGTACCTAATGACTAATCTCCCCCCATGATTAAATTGTGCATTTAATTTTTAAAGAAATAGCAACGTATTAACAAAAAATAAAAAACTCGAACTATTCTTTGATAATAATCATTAGTCGAACTCCCCATGTTTCTTTCCTTTACAAATTGGCGAAGAAATCTCATTAAGAAATTCATAGCACAAAACTTGTCTTATTCTTACACTTGCCAATTTCAACCCTTAATTGCCAAACTAAATCGGTCTTATAATAGTGAAGAGCCGTTAATTTACTCCTTATAAGGTAAAGTGGTGTAACTGAACCAAAAATTTATCTATATTTTACTTGTTCTTATAATGTGGAACATGTTTTCGAAGGCGATCATCGGACGCCATCATTAGGGAACGTCCTAGACCAATTTGTACATCTGCTATGAAAATATTCACGCATAAAAACACCAAACTGTAAAACACGTCCATAATAAACCATATAGTAGGCCTTTTATAGACCATCGTCGTCCGCGACCGTCGCCGTATCCTTGAGAAGGTCACCGACATGTCGTTACTTGCAGTGTTGCCAAGGTAGAAAATTTTAAATTTTGTGCTAGATCTTCAAGTTCAATATTTCTACCACTGACCTTCAGCAAGAGGACACGACACAATAATTCATTCTTAATTAGCATTTTGGTTTATTTCATACATTGTGCGTGTGTAGGACAAAGAACGAGGAAAGACAGAGTCGCTCTGACTTTCCGAGCCGCCTGTATTTCATTGAGCGAACCTGTGACAAGACAGTTCCTGACGAAAAGAGTCATTTTTTCTACATACATGGCACTGACACACAATTTTTCAAAGTTTATCGATAAAGTTCCCAAACCCAAAAATCAATTATACATGTATATTTCGACCTATCAAAGACGTTACGCTCAGAATACTGTACCTTGACAACTGTTTAAATATTTAATAAACGGTACTACGGCACGTGCTTCCGAGAAAAAACGACGTTGCCACTATCACTTTAAATTTCGTCACCATGCATTGGAAATTAATTGGGCTAGTAACTCTGCAAGTTAAACATCCCAACGTCATCACTCGACGACGGCAGTAAATTCTCGGTTGATGGCATTGCCCCAGAAAGGTAAGGTATTCTGGGGCATTGCGGTGTTTAACTTACAGCGTTACTAGTCTAGAAAATTTTGATTTTCATGCAAAATAATGATATATTTAAGAAAAAATTTGTACTATTGATTTTACGAAAAAAAGTGTCTCTACAAAAAGTTGTGCTTCGTGAGAAAATTGCATTCCCATTCAAAAATTTGATCTAGTACATACAGGGTGGCTCAAAAATGTAAGTCCTAATCCACGTGAAGCTAAGAAGACTTAAAATCGTTATTTAAAGGTAAACTGCCACTGCAAATATACTAGAGTTAATTTTTTATGTTAGTGAATTAGGCTTGGAACATACAGGAGGTCCCGAAAATAAAATTAATTTTTTATTATCGCCTTTACAAAAAAAGTATATCTTCATAAAAATACAACGGTTTTCTGTTAACTTGTACAGCTATAAAAGGAAAATAATTATTTTTGACTATTTAGTGCGCTACATTGAGAAAAAAGAGCATAGTTATTCAAAATTTTTATTTAGGGCATACATGGTGGCTAAAAAATTTAAATTTAAATTATGACTTTCAGCATTCCGAGCCACCCCGTATTGTCTTACATCAAGTTTTTGAATAACCATGCCTTTTACAATGTAGAACTTTTTATAAATATATACTTTTTTTGTAAAGTCGATAATAAAAAGAATATTTTATTTTTGGGACCTCCTGTATGTTTCAAACCTAATTCATTAAAAAAAATAAAAAAACACGCTTTTATTACTAGCGCACTAAAAAGTTAAAAATAAATTATAGTTTAAGAAAATAAAAAACCCGCTTTTATGAGTAGCACAATAAAAAGTTAAAATTAATTATTTTCCTTTTATAGTTAACAGAAAACCGTGGTGTGCAGTGCGCGCATCGTGCGGAAAGTAAAGCGACTAACAAACTGCGCCTCCTTTTACTTCACACACATACATACCCCTGTTTTCTGTTGACCAGTACAGCTATAAAACATTGGTCTTTAAATAGGTAATTAAATTTAAATGAGTGGAACGCAGGTAGGTACACAGAAAAAACTGCTATGCTATTTTCAATAATGGTATTATTCTTGACCACTCTCACTTTGGTTATATTAAAGTTAATACTGTTTCACAAAAAATCATAAAAATAACCAAAAAAAATTGCTTGAAATATAGACTTATTATTAGACTCCAAAAGTAGTCTTACTTCTTTGAAAACTATATTATTTCAATATTTTTCAATTTTTGCATATTTATATGTACCCCTGACAAGTAGACTTCATTCATATTTTTAAAAATTTTACCTTACGGTAAACTCTACTCCGACTGCTTGAAACTGCTAATGGATGGCGCCGCCTGTGTCTCACTGCTTATGCAGTACGACATTGTAGCTTTAAGGAATTGCTTTTTCGAAAGGTTGGTATGTTCGTCTATCCTGTACTGATGAGAACCAACGAGTTCGAAACCGATCTGTAGGTGGTGACGACATTCTAACTAAAGAAAAAGCTTCCTTCTTCCTGGTAGTTTCTTGCATTCGAAACATTAGTATTTTCTTATCTAAGTGTGTTAGAAGAAAATACGGCAAAATTTTGGTATGTAATCCAGCGCTCGGAGGGGCATATAGCCCGGAGAATAGCTGTAGTTTTACCATTATTTGTTGAAATCCTTATTATATAGAAGAAATTTTCAGGTGGCTAGAGAATTGATTCTCAATTTTTGCATATTTATATGTACCCCTGACAAGTAGACTTCATTTATATTGTTAAAGGTCAGTATCGTCAAATTTAAGTAAGTATATTTGGCTGTTCCTTTATTTTCATGTTACAATAAGTAATAAGTATTTGTAACGAAACTTTAAAGACAAATAAGCAGCCATCCATCATACAAGCATACATTTTCAGCAAATTACTCGATTGTCCGAGCACAAAGTCCGTTCCAGTCATTGTTAAACATTCCTTTTGTTCACATGTAATATTTCTTCTCCACAAGATCTCCTAACCTCTGGGAAATAATCAAGAAAATTAATTAACACTGGAATTCGCCATGTACTAGCAATTATAACACTTTTATTTACATGACATTAAACGTCACAGCCAATAGTATCGCGTTTTGCAAGCTTCGAATTTTGTTTAGGAGTAACCTTGGAATCTCTGATTACTCTACAATGTAAATAATGGCATCTCCTCCTTGCTTATAAATCTGTGCTTCTTCCCAATTGAATTAACTAAAAATATTTCATTGTTGGCAACACTGATTACGCGAAGCGGCAGCAGCAGCGGCGTCTGTTCAATGCAATCACGGCCTCCCCCGATTATTATTGCCATATTATTGCTGGATTCCCATAAATCACCACCTCCGTGGTGCTCTTTGACAGCATTAAATGTATGCTACTTGGATACATTGTGACTACTCCTCGGGTTATCTTTGCCTATAAACAATCTTCATTTAGACTTAGACACCTCTGAACATAGAGAGAACTGGTTATCAAAGAATTATATCTTTTTCCCGTTTTTACGTGGAATTATAAAGTACCATGGGTCTGTTGCACTAAATCCAATTTAAATATTATGTATAAGTAAAACAATAGTCGGTAGCCTGCAGATTTCAAAATGAAATCAGATTTTTCTTAAAACAAGTCCACGGCAATAGATTGAGCGTGAAAATTTAAAGGAATTAAACAGCCCTCAATATTTCACACCAATAAAATAATATATATTGATTTGCGCTGTTGTCATAATGTCTGACATAATACAAAGTCGAATGTCGATGTCAGTAGGTACAAAGGATTCGATACAAAACTGTTACATTGCTCTCAGTAATCAACATAATGTTCCGAGATAATCAATATTACTCATTAGAAAAGGATAGCTTAACACCGTTATCGGCTTTGAATCGACAAGTCCGCAATTAATCTAATCGTGAAACAAACCATTTCTGTCAGGTAAGGTGACAATTGTGAAACAATATAACCTAACAAAGGAACTCTGTGTTTGTTTCATGTTATCGTTGGTTTTGAAAGAAAATTTATTCGTTTGTATAAGTCCTTTCACCATTAGTTATAGCTTATTCAGTATAAAATAGATAAAGGCTTTGAATAGGCTGATTCGGGCAATTTGCCAAAGGTTACTATGGATATGATATATGAATATTTACTTTTAAATGCAGAATATTTTAGCGCTGAAATACGGAATGTGAAGTTAAAACGGTATGAACAAAAAACCTATGCTTCTCGCATTGTTCTCTATAATTATCTATATTTCCTAGGAATACTTTTATCCTAATAAGCAATTGAATCGATGAGTGGAAGAAGGGTCCAAGTGCAGAAATAAACATTTTAGAGGAAACAAAAAAAAGTAATTACTTCAAAAAGGAAGGAGAATTTCGTGTTGGTCTGCACAGGTCACTTATTCCTTATGGTACTTGGAGTTGTTTTATAAAAAAATAAGATTTATTGCCATATCGGATATAGGAATTTTCGCAAAAAATATTTTATGATTTTGGACCTTTCTTCCACTCAGTTGATTGTTTTAATGTTTTTTTATTGTTTATTCTTTTATTTTGTTTTATTATGTTATTTTATATTGTTATATTTAATTCTTTTTCTCGTTTTTCGCATTTGTTAACCGGCTCGATAACTAATAGAAAATAACCTCTAGACGACAGATGCAGTTGAACTGCATACTGAGTGGAAGAACGGCCCATACGAGACGCATACGACATGCACATGGACCGTTCTTCCGCCCAGTCTGCTTCGCAGGTGGGTGATTGTAGGGAAACGGTATTGAATTTTGGACCGTATTTCGGCTCAGTCGATGGATGAATGTTATTTTATCAAAATGGCTATCTCACTTTAAAATGTCAAAAATGGTCACTTGGACCCTTCTTCCACTCACCGATTCAATTTATTTTGAGACAGACGCTCGAGCGACGAACGATTCGGCAATATTGTCGGAAATTGATCTGAACTGATCAGTTTACGACTTGACAGCAACGCGTAAGCATTGATAATGATAAGTGAGACTTTGGCGAAACGTCTGCCAGATTCACAATGATGTCTTCCTTTATCCAACTTAATTTTTGATTAATGATTATACATATTATTATGCTCTGTGTTGTACAAAAAAAATATTCCTGTCATAACACCTATATTAAAATGGGGGTCGGGAACGCTTTCCTGACACCCGAATTAAAATTTTTTTCACATGTCATCGAAAAATAAGTATTTGCAATTGTATTTTAGTTGCGAAATATTCGGTACTTTTCTTAAAAAAAAATTTGAAATTGAAGAATTGCATAATAAAATGTCAGTTATATGCGCTGTTGCCAAAATTTTATAAAAACACGACTCGCGCAGTAGCAGTAAAAACTTAACAAAGATAAAACATTTAAAAAAGATACTGATGAAACCTAAAACTGAGCAAACCTGCACGAGAACGTATTTCACAACTCCATGATCACAATAAGAGATAAAATTATATTATAACAGCTTTAAGCCAAACTTTCACAAAAAAGAATTAAAACACCAAAAAAATAATAAATGTGGCAACACTATGTTCCCATAATCCAAAACGTCATTCAAAATTGATTTTTACCTTAACCTCACATATGTTGTGAAACCATCAAATGGTTCATAAAAATAATGTTTTTTTACTAATCAATAATTAAGTTAAAATATTTTGTTTTCCACATTAAAGGTGATTTATAAACGTAAGTAATATCAATATCAATAAGAACATGTGTTTAAATTCCAAAATTAGAGGCGTCCGGATATTGTTACGAAACCTTAAAATGGAAGTTTTGCTAGTCACACTTTTTACTTAATTTCACCGGGCGGATAATATTGGATAGGATAATGGATGAATTAGAAAGGATTCGGTGTTCCGTATACTGTGAGCGTATCGAACGTGAAACCTGTTTATTTGTTGTTTGTTATGAAAACATTTACCTTGGAGGTCTAGTTTACGAACTTTAAGAAAATACGTACTTAATTGAATCAAGAATGGTAGTAGAAAGAGATAAAATAGCATTGGAGTGTTGGAGCCCAGAAGTGTTGTTGTCTCTGCTGGTTGCTGAGGAAATACGTCTGAACACTCGGTTACACGTATGTCTTTGTCTAATGAACTAGAAAAGAAAAAGTGCGACTTATAGATTTATAAACGACTCGGAGCGACTTTAAATAAACCTTTAGAAATAACATAACCTATAAATAATAAAACCTTTTTAACTTAAATTTATTATTATTTAGCAGCAAAATAAAATATTTTAGGCCTTTTATTACTTTTAGTAAATCTTGTGATGCTTCTAACGTATTTTTTGTACAAAAATACAAGGTAAAATAAGATGTGGCCAATGTTTGCAAATTGTGTTTACAGTGTCGCTTAGAATGGTTTGTTTTGGCTTCAAAGAATGTTAAATCATCCCGTATCCATTCTTAATAAATCCATGGATAGGATCGAACGTTTTTCAGAACACTGGCGGATATTTAGAATTGGCCAGCCCAACAACACTGGCTTCGTTAGTTGTTTGTCACGGTCAGAACTGAAGCCGTTCCACAGAACCCCTGCCCTTAATCTTAGGTAACAATCCTGTTATAAAAATAATCAATGCAATGCTGAAAGTTTTCCCACAGTGTCGCGGGCGTGTCCACTTCGCACTTCGGCATCGAAACAAAACAGAGTATGACAAATGCAACAAAACAAATAAATAATACGCGAAGGTATGCAAAATATAAAATGATGTAACGAAGAAAGTGCGAAACCCGCGCGATTCACTTTCTTCCCGTGTCAACCGAAACGCATGATGTCAGACAGAGCGAACCGATACCGATCGGACTGGGTCATTGTTACTACTCTGAAGCCATTATTTTTCTGTCACATACCAGTAACTGCGTGAAAATCCTGTAATACGATGCTTTTCTTATAAATAATGTAATTTCATTTGGTTGGTAAAATTTTTATAATAGCACAAGAGACACAGTTTAGATAAGATAAAGGTACGGGATGCGAATCGGACTTAATCGGCACTTGCACAGTGTCGCGCCGCTTTGACAAAAGTCATCCCAAAGGGAATTTTGGACATATATAATTTCGGAACTCTAACTTCGTCATTGGGAAGGTTATCAGTCAATGCATCATGCGACTCATGCGAGCACACCACTTCATCATGATTGGCTGTACTTTGTGTATCGTTTTCCTGCAACTTCTGCATGTCGAAGCCTGTCGATATTTAGGCTAACATTCGCTGTCGGTCACTCGTCGAAGTTGCTCCCTATGTGTTTACGTGTTGCGTTTTCTTTGCCAAAACAATATGGCTTCCGTTGAAGCTGGTAAGTACTTCATAATACTGTTTAAAATACAATGTTTTTGTACAATGCGCCATTTTCGACTTTTGCAGAAGTGAATCTGCAAGAGCTTTCACATAAAACAATAGAAAGTATCCTTCAGTTGATCGGTCTAGAATAGAGAAATTATTTGCTGAAACTTGGACGTAGGTGGGGCTGTGATGGCAGTTCTGGGCTTTATTAATAGGCACTGAAAGCACCGAATATATAACACATAGAAGGATCACTCTCCAATAAGCGCGAACACGCCCGAGACTGCGCGACGAAATTTTCCCTTCTCATCTCGTCCCCGCTTGAGGGCAAATTCGCCCGAGTTGATTCATCCGACGACGCGTGGTGGTATAAAGTGGACCAAATAAGCGGACGGAGAGTTCTGTGTTGTTTATATAGGGTGACTGAATAAATTTAAATTAATACATTTTTGTGTGTTGAACATTTTTTTACTTTTTCGTTCTGGTGGTGGTGTTAATCTCTTTGTGTAGTAAAAATAAAAACAAACAAAACAAAAGAATTGCATACCCTTAAAAAATTAAAGAACGTAAAACTAAATAAATAATGTTTATTAATTTAGCTCCCAAAATCTTTTGTCAATAGATTCGGAACGGAAGGTCGATGGTCGAACATCGAAAGATAATCATCGATATTGGCATCGATGTTTATGACCCCTAACATCGATGGCAAAACATCGAATATCAATAAGAGAACATCGATGTTTTTTAAACATTCTAACATCGCCCAGCACTGCACGCAGACGAGCATTAATATGGCGAGACGTTTTGGGTCACGCGGCAGCCGAATCTTTCAATTTTAACTAACGATAACTTGAACACTATAAGTCGTAGAAACTGCGTTTTTTTTTTAAACTTCGTCGATGTTTTGGCTTTCCTTCGTATGCAGATGGAATGACCAAATTCTTTAAAACATAAAAGTTTCTCGCTTACTGAAAAAAGTGCTGCAATTAAAGTACCTACATGTTGAAGTTTCACCAAGTTTTACAAAAAAAAAACTAGAGTTTTCAAAAAAACAAAATGACTCAGTAGCCTTCGCTCACATTTCTTCTATGGATTAAAAAATATATAACGGAACTATCTCGATTAGTTCGCGAGGTATGTGTAAAAATGTAAGAGACATTAATTTTGACACATTTATGACATTTTTCGTCATAAAAAAATTTGACCTTCCAAAAAATGTTGTAATTGGCCATTTCAGATAGCCTAGACCCTAGCCAATCATTCTGTGAAGGTCCCATGTAGTTGTACCTTACAATTTTTTTTAACTTATATTTGTCGATTTTTTAAATATTTTATTTAGAATGACAAACAACGTTCCTTTTGTTTTGCTCCTATCGTCAACATACTGCCATGACAATAAGGCATGTACCGAAATAATCGATTATGATCCCAATATAATTACAAATTAATATGCCTTCTTTTATGAATATAATATATACCACTTGGAACTTGCCTACCTTTAAACAGAACAGTAGGTAAAGAAACAAAAACAAACTTTGTCACTTTGTATAACTTTCTCACAATATGGTTGGATTCATTAAATATTTAACTATTCTTCTATAACTGTCATATTAAATTATAAAATTTAACCAAAAATTTTAACATTTTAATTTTTTATAGTGTTCACCGTGTATATATTGAACACAAAGGATATACTTTTTCGAGTAGGGTTAAGGCGTACTTTGCATACAAAATTTCATCCTTTTCCGTCAACTAGTTTTGGAGCTGTCGGGCTAACAGATAGACCGACAGACAGGAAGACGGAAATGGACAACATACATTGTTGTCATCTAGGAACCCCAAAACGGTAACATCTGTCAAAATCTCGGAAGGTCTGTTACGCCGTTAATAATTTCTTAGTTATTTTAGGTATATTATATTACCACTCGTTTTTTCAGTATTAACTGATTTCTAATAAAAAACAAACTTAGTATTTAATTTATTTGTAGGTGCTGGAACTTTTTCTTTATTTCAAATTTAACTAACTATAAGTAAAGAACGCAGCTCAACTGTGTGTTTTTAAATAAAAATATTTCCCTACATGTATTTAAAAAATATATTCTCAGTTTCTTTTTATCCGATATATTAAGTTTATTATTTGATCGATCTAAAACACACTTTAATGTTGTTTCTATTGTAACTACTTTATTGTAGATAAATAATAGTTTGCAGTGTTGTTGCTAACAAATTGAACTGCGTTCTTATAGTAACTTTATGTTAATACAACTGATTAATTAAAAAACTGTAGTTTACTTTTAGTTTTATTCCGTTCCTACAGAGTAACCCTCGTAAAACAGCTCGGCCCGCTTACACATATCGCGTGCACGTATCGCCCTCGTAATTTGGGATTTCCGTCTGCGACCTCGCAAGTCTTAAAATTCGAGAAAATACATTCGGCTGCTGGCGGCGATGCTTTGATCTTAGAACATCACAGTGCCGCGCAGGAGTGACCCTTCTATGTGTTATATATTCGGTGCTGAAAGTACAGACGAATTCTTGTTCCTCATAGCCATGGTGCCTCTCAGGTCAGGTTTAGATCTTGACTTACTTAACTGACGCATTTCTGGATTCTGATTAGTATGTACTAGCGTTAGTTGTACTAAACAGTAAATAAATATGTAAATAATTTATAGTTGCTTTGTACAGGGTTAAGCTCGTATACATGTTTGTTTAGTATGTCATGTTTAGTTTTTGATTTTTATAATGTCATCCATGACTATATCTATGAAATGATTAAACAAATTACACTGAAAAAAATTTAATTTTTGAATCCCACAGTCAAAGAACCCGAAAACTGAGATTGTTTTACAAATTTATTAAGCGTGTGTATGGTGTAGGTATGCGTGGTGTTTTGAAGGAAAATGGTAGAGAAGTTCTTGCTCGACCGAGGAGATACCATCCACAAACTTGAACAAACCTGAGCAAACCTAAGAATAATAATTTCTTTCCAAGGAAGGAAAACACGGCAACGAGTGACGTTTTTAGTACCGGTTCCACTCTAGACACGTGCCTAGGGGTGCCGAACAAAAATGACTATTTTATCTGTATTTTTAAACAAATGGAGGTTGGTATGAATGATATGGGTGCGCCAAAAACATAGTGCCTGGAGGCGCACCAATTCACAAACCGGCACTGGACGTTTTCTAGCATAAATGAGGCACTTATTGATAACTTCCTATAAAGGTATTATAAGAGGATTTTATCTAGCTCCTGGTCTATTACAGATTCCGCAGATAACGCCAAACAGAGCGTGAATAAGCTGATTTATGTCACTGGTATTGTTACGACATCATTTGGATATCGCAAGAATAATGAATTTGTAAGTTATCAATCCCTTTATCTGTTACTAAGGCGATTCTTATTAATAAAGTGGTTTAAAGAAGCATCATTACCTACACCGAATAATTCTTGTTCTTTTTTTAAGGCACGAAAACATGCGAGTTTTATTTAAAGATGCATGTGTAGTTATGCGTAGGTACAGATAAATTTTTGAAAGTACATTTTTCGAAAACACAATTTTTGAAAAATATCTTTTTTCCAACATTTTTAACAAGATTTCTTGTAGAAAAATAACGAAAAATAACTGTTGGAAAATATTAATTACTATACTGTAAGGAAATATTATTTCCTTACAGCAGTGCAGGATCAAGAAAATTTCGAAGGGCAGACAAAACTAGATTTTGCCGTCTCTAAATCTAACAATTTTACCTATATTATACATTTGCTTTTTATATTAAAAAATAAGACAAAAAAGAATTACTGTAGTTAGAAATATTATGTTAATGTCACATAATATCCATTTTTATTAATCGTTCGTAGACCATGTAGCGGAATTAAGGCAACAAAGACATTTTTGGGAAAAAATTTGCAAAATTCATTGATTTAATTAAATGGCTATTGTTTATTCTAAAACGTTTGTGCATATAACTACGATGTTTTATCTTGTACAACAGACTTTCAATGTAGTTACGGTCTGAAAAGTGTGCTGATCAAAACAAATCCAAAATGCATCCAAAATCGTATTTTTGTTCAAGTCCATGGATTTATTAGGACTGGATACGGGATGAGTTCACATTCTTTGAAGCCAAAACAAGCCATTCTAACCGACACTGTAAACACAATTTGTAAACATTGGCCACATCTTATCTTACCTTGTATTTTTGTACAAAAAATACGTTAGAAGCATCACAAGATTTACTAAAAGTAATAAAAGCCCTAAAATATTTTATTTTTCTGCTAAATAATAACAAATTTAAGTTAAAAAGGTTTTGTTATTTACAGGTTATGTTATTTCTAAAGGTGTTTATTTAAAGTCGCTCCGACTCATTTATAAATCTATATAAATCTATACGTCGCACTTTTTCTTTTCTAGTTCATTAGACAAAGACGTACGTGTAACCGAGTGTTCAGACCGAGGTTCAGCCGTGTTCCTAAACAACCATAACAGACAGCAACACTTCTGAGCTCCAAAACTCCAATGCTATTTTATCTCTTTCTACTAGCATTCTTGATTCAATTACGTAGTAATTCGTAGTCTTGTCTATGTTCGTAGTTCGTAAACTGCTCCCCCAAGAGAATAACAAACAACAAAATATAAGGCTTCACGTTCGATACGCTCAGAGCATACAGATATCGAATCCTTATTACAATAAATCCATGTTCAAGTCATTCTTGAACAAATCGTTAAGAGTGTTTCCAATCAGAGTAATATGTAATACGTATTGTATAGTCTTAATGTAAGGAATCCACGTCATATCATGATGTGCAGAAGCAGCCCTATACTCGAAAAGGGTTCCTCGACCACGTTTAATTTTATTGTAGCTTTAGCTAACAAACTTGAAATTAATTCTTCATGCTTTTTAATATGACGTTGTTTCAGTGATCTAGCGTCCAGACTAAACGATGTATTGATAAATATCTACTAAATACATTAAAATTATCCTTGGACTAGTCATAATTGCTGGAATTTCCAGAGATTCTAGATACAAATTATCAGGGTAGTAATGAAACATTTTGTAATTTGTATGCCCATCAGCTGTTTCTCTCGTGCCAATTTTTATATATTTACTTCATATACTCTTACTACTACTTACTAAGGTAAAGTTATTTTTGAGAAACTGTAGTTGGGTAAAACAAATTACCATGAAATGACCCATTGCTCTTTATGAACCACTCCTATCTTAGGAATAATTGTTCTTTTTTATATTTAATGTTTCTTCCCGATGAGCATTCTTGGGAAATTAGTAACGACGAATAAGGTAAAACAAATATGTCAAAATTCGGATTAATAATACCATTTATAATAATGACTTTTTCCAGACACCAAAAGTCACTTTTCTCTTGCGATGAAGAATTTTTCGTTCAGTTTTTCCATATACCAACAATAGGGGCCCCCAAAGAAATAATGTATAGTGAAAATATTTTTGAAAAATATGGGTTTCGAAAAAAAAATTAATATTTTTAGGTTATGAATAATAATGGTTTAATGAGTAATTTTTACATTTGATTCATTACAGATTAATCAAATTTTTGTTTCGTTTTACAGAAATAGAGAATTTAAAGTTGGGTTAAAAAAATTAACAAGAAAAAAAATAAAGGAAAATATGGCCGCACCACGCAAAACTCCCTATTTCTGCCTTATATGTGTAAAAAGACGCAACTTGGACAATGTGTAACACACTTCCTTCTCGGTGACACACAATTCCCACTTTTCTTTTTTAGTAACACAAATAGGAATCTGGTAACACTATTCCGTGTTAAGTATAAATCGCCGAGATAATGGTCAATGCTAATAAGCTTGTTGTGTTAATATGGGAATATCATGGTAACCATTTCTTTATTGTGCCACCAACAGCCCATATGTGTGCCTTTAGAAAAACCTTGGGTAAAATTTCTACTTTGTGTCACAAACAAATCCACTATAAAATTTCAAGAACACAGTACCTACAATGTGTCACACCACACATGCCAAAGGTACGTATTTGTGTCTTTGGTAGGCACAGACACAGTGCCGACATTTTTTTAACACAATTCCTACAGCACGTTACGTCTCAATTTAACTTATATAACAATGCCTTGTATGTGAATGCAATTCCTACATCGTATAGAAGAACACACAATTCCTTTTTAGTGCAAAACTGCAAACGGGTTGTGACGTCACTTAATAATTTGTGTGCATTTTGACCCTGAATAAAGGAAGTGCTACCTAACAGCGACGTCGCCAATGATGCATTTCCCTGCTAGGAATAAAATGCTTACTGGGTATTGGCATACCCTTTATAATATACAAATGAAGGTGGGTAAGTCCTTCATAAAAGATAATTATAGCTATAAGCGGAATAAAACGCGAGTAACAGCTAGTAGCAATAATATTAATTGTTTTTAGTAACTTTACATTATAGACCACCTTAAGACACACCTATAAAGCTTGTTGCATAATACAGCTTACAAATCATTTCACACAACCATCATTTCCATACAGTTTACACAAACAGATCGAAATGATTTATGGGTACATGGAGCCGTCGCGACCCATCACATAATGCCAACTTTTCTCGGAAACATTAAAGTAAATGTGCACCTTGACACCCACAATCGTTCGCAATATTGAGCGAAACGTGTCACTGCATCGAGCGCAGGAAAATTAATTGACCGTCAGACGGAGAGACAGAATGGACGGAAATTACCCGTGGACGGACCTTGAGCGGTGCACTTGGAAGAGATGAATTTGCCTAATGATCAGTGGAAGTGCACGAGAAAGGCATGAGCATTTGAAAAGCACGTACATTTGTCATTGGCGAAGTTTTCAGAATTCAAAAAGAAAAAAATACGCGGTAGCCTTGGCACGGATCATTATAGTGCATTTTTTTGAAGCGGACCATAGAGGTTTTTTTGCATGTTAAATTTTTAACACCATGTCAAACCCTGTTCTATTAGGAGTATGGGAAATTTATCTATGTCAAGATAAATTTCAGAGTCTTAAGATCATGTTAATTTGACAATTATGATAAAGTAGACTCTAAAAAATTGGTAAAAATACATACTTACTTTTGGAAAACAGTAACTTCTTCACACCTGGAAGACTGTTCGTGTGCAGCTTGTCCCGAAGAAAGGATTCAAATCGCTTCAATCGAATTATAGACCTATTTTCCTTCTTTCTCTTGTCAGCAAAGTTATGGAGAAAGTCATCAACTTGAAAATTCTAAAATATGTACACACAAACACAAAGTCATTCATAACAGACAGTACGGATTTCGTAGCCAAAGATCCACAGCTGATCTCCTTACCTTCGTCACACATAACTGGATAAAGTCTCTCGAATTTAATGGCGAACCCAGATTGTTGCCTTTGACCAAGTATGGCATGCCGCACTCCTCAACAAACTACCTTCTTCCGGTTTTCCTCTCAAATTATGTAGCTGGATCGGTAGCTTTCTGTCTAATCGGTGCACATCTGTCGTGGTGGATGATCACTTATCTAACTTCAATCCTATCAATGCTGGCGTATAGAATTAAACACAGAGTGTAGATTAGGAAATTGGAAAAGTCTCTGGTATGCCATGTGACCGTAGAATCAGCGCGAGAAAAGTAGTGTATAAAACAGTACCTGCTCATCTTTTCCGACGAAGCTCATTTCCACCTCTGAGGTTATGTGAACAAGCATCGACCCTAGCAATGCTGGCGTACCCCAAAGTTCAGTCCTAGCACCAACCCTACTTATTCTTCACATTAATGACCTGCTCTCTTTAACCACCAATCCTATTCACAGTTATGCCGACGATAGTACTCTTCACTCCAACTTTCATCTTGTCAAATAAGTCTGAAAATAAGAGCTGCAGAGACGCAGACATATGCACGTATCCTTTTCTAATGATCTTGAATTAATCTTGACTGAGGTGCCAAGAACCTTGTTCAGTTTAACGCCTCCAAAACCCAGTCTTGTCCAACTACAAAAGCTTAGAACATCCCACTTTTCACGTCCATTCATATCTAGGGTATCCAGATTGTGGAACAAATTGCCTGCAGATGTTTTCCTTTCCTCTCTCAAGCTCCAACGCCCACGGTACGTTAGTACTCAACGTGGGATTTCCCAGATAAAAAGAAGAAGAAGTAATGGCAGTGAAAGGAGAGGTAGAGGACGACCGAAGCAGAAATAGGCAGATGGACTCAAGAATGATTTGGGGGAAAGAAATAATATACACTTGGAAAGAGATGGAGACACAGTAAAAGAAGAAGGCTCTAGTGCTAGCTTAATACAACAACTATGACAGTTTAATTTTGTCGCTGTGCGTTTTGCTAACTACCCTTGTTTAAAATTGTTTAATTCCTACCTTAAGTTAAGCTGCTGTGTCTTTATGCAACGAATCCGTTGCATAAGTTTGTTCTTGTCTTGTCTCCAGGTTGGTTCCTAGGAGTTTGAATTTAATTGATTGCCTTTTATCTCTTCTAAGTCTCCTCGTTCATCGGCCTTAGTAGCTTGTAGTGTGGGGTGCCTAGTTTGATTTTACCTTTTTTTGCTGGCCCTGAATTTCATTCTTCTTGCCTTTCCAAGTTCTCACTAGTGATGAAAAGTACCACTTAATTTATTTATCGCTTATTGACTGGTTTTCTTACCATTATCTTCCTTGAAAGTATGTGCTTTGTTCGAGTTTGCTTGGGAACACCTTGTTTAATTTTAATGGTTTTTGGTCACACCGCCTTCTGCAAACGGCCCTAGCTCTCTACCATTCTGTATTATTCATCCCTAGGTGGAACTGCAGCTGCATTTCGAGATTTTGCTCCTAAATTTTTATATTATTTACAGTGTTGTTTGTTTACTTGGTTAATTATTAATTGTGAGGTTGTGGCCACGTACAAGTTTTAGCGCTTTCAAACCACGAATCTATGAACGATGTTGCCTGACGTTGCGTTTTGGCGAAAGAACCAGTGGCTTAGGGGGCACCGGCAGCTCTATAGCGCGTTTCTAACGCTGCGAGCGTGTAAGCGGGAACGATTGTCAGTGTTGTCAGCCTAGTATTTCAAATTTTCCCTAGTAGCCTTTGGGCGATTTCGATTGGTATGGTATGGTATGGTATTAGTGTTGTTTAGTAGTTATCGTCAGTAGGCAGTCCCCCTCCCCTTTACCTGAGTAATTACTGTCATGGCCTTCCGTTGCTAGGGGTGTGTTTTTCTTCCCTGTTTTACGTATCTTCTGCGTGTTTGTTTTCGGCGCCGGACCGGAAAGACTGAGCGTCCAACTTGCTGTCGAGGGGCTTATTTGGTCGTGAGAGATCAACGAACGAGGTAGTCGGTCGGACATGTCATTCTAGACACGTGTTTAATCAGATTTAAACTGAGACCGATAATTTTAATTTCTTAAATGAAAGTTATCTGCCTAGTGTGGAGATTTGAGGCTTCGTGTTGATTTGGCGCCGAAAGCGATCACCATCTGAATAGCGCTGCACGCCCATGGTACTGGAAGGAGTTTTTTTCCCTTCCTGAGATTCGTCTCGTAAAATTGAACATCTAGAGCCGTCTGCACGGAGAGTTGTTCCCGGAGGTGACGACTTTCCCCAAGAGTTTCCTTTTTTTTTTGGAGAAGGCTAAAGAGACTTCCTTTTTTCCCTGGAGGGGACAAATTCCCTCAAAGAGCATTTGTCGATGAGGACCGGCTTCCCCAGGAAGTTTTATTTTCTTTCTTTTTAACAGTACAAATGTGAATCACTGTAACGATTAATGTGAAAATATGTACATAGGGTTATGTGTACTTGCATTGTTTATTGTTTTAGTTGGCTCTCTCCCCTCTATGTTTTGACTTTATTTATGAATAATAGGTTTATTGTGAGTTAAGCAGGTTCCTAGATCACCAAGGCGACTTCCAGTTTGTGTCAGTGTAAAAAACTGGTGGCGTACCAATTGAACCTATCCGGCTAACTGAGCTAAGGGCTAATTTGCACGTGCTCTACTATAGCTTCCTTTGCTCAGGAGGCAGGTTGTTTCTGTTTTCTCTGACTCAACTTCATTTATCAATTTAATTGTCTTGTGACATTTTTAAGCGGTATGTAATGTACTTAGTCAAAGATACTCATCATAGTATCTTTGACAGTTATTAACTTAACACCTTTTTCTTTAGACAAAGTGCGTAGCACAACTAAATACTACTTATTGTGATAAAAAATCAGAAGTTATATAAGATATTTCTAAATGTTGTAAAGAAGTCAGATAATAATTACTTATGTTTGATTTAGTATGTAAATATGCCATTTTTCTTATTTTTCTTTATTTAAAACCTAGCAAGAAACCAAAAAGACCTTGAATCGAAAGTAAAATAACGATACGGAGCATAATGAAGCGCCGCCAGCAAGAGTATTACCATTAAATGATGGTTAATGTTACTGCAAGCCATGGTGTCAATAGTAACAAATCATGGTGGTCGCTCGGCGCGAAAATTGACCATTTTTTATGTGAAAAGCGAGTTTATTGTACATGTAATGATGGCATTCGATTGGTAATTGTCGGGAGTCAAGGATGAGGTGATCATAAATAATAATTCCATGATTATGGTAGGGTATGTCTAGAAAAGGGTGGCGAGTAAGCAAGCTTACATTACGGAATGTAATAATTATGCCATTCGTTTCCACTGTTACTCTTATATAAGTAATAGTCAATAATGCAGTTTTGCGGCTCAAACTAAAGTAATGAATCTTTGTGTTGTAATGGTGAGCTTGTGTCAGGTTTTAATGTTTTACTTTTTTACTTACCTCGCTATAGAGGAACAAATTACGTGAACAAATTACCTCTTCAGGTTTTTTCAGATCCGATATGCGTTTTGGGGTCTTTAGATCTAGATAAACATTTAACTAAATACAGTGTGTCGAGAAACTGTCTTAACAGATGGGAATTTTTTTTATTTTTTACTGCTCTACAGAGATTTTGTTTAAATGTAACATTTTATGGACATCTCTTGACAATGCGAACTTTTAGTTCTAAATGGACATGCAATGCACATGTGATAGTTTAAGTTGTCAATGGCTTTACTTTTGGATAGAAACCACATATCAGTTCGGTAAAAGTATTTACATACAAAAATATGTGATCAAGTAAAAAATTGCTTTTATCTGGCTTTTGCCTAGTAGCAGAGCGCTATGTTGCTAGCTGTTATCAGAAATAGATAGGGCTTTAATAGGTGTCATCTTTAAAAAGTAGCAAATTTTTACATAATCCTATTTTTACTGAAAAGAAGTCGAATAATTTTAGACACGAAATATCTGATTCTTCAAGAAATGTTACCATTTCGAACCCTAATATAACAATAAACTATCACCCACACATCTTTGTTTCGAACAGATCGTAGGTTCCTTTAGGTCATTAGTTCAATTTAACTACCAATAACTTTCTCATCGATTAAGAAAACAAACAAAACTATCCAAAACTGGAGTGGTAAGCCATATTTTACTAAATCACTTACACGAATATGGCTCAATATTCCTTTGTTCACTTTCTTGAAATTTTAAAAGACGAGTGATGTGACCTACCTACGACCTACGTAATTTTGACATGTATAGATTGATTTCAACGCGCCAATTCGCAACCTCTTGAAGCCTTTATTTAGTTATTTGTAATAACTCTTGACACACATGAGGCAGGAGATCTTTACCTAAAAACAGCAAATTGGCAATGTCATTAGAAAAGGAAACGTGGCAATATGGTAAATAGTCTTGAACTCGGTGAAGTGTGTGAGAGATGACAAATAACGGGGTGTCGGACATAATGTAGAAGTCCATGTCGTCCCATTAATGCAAAACTAGTCTAATTCCAACTTGGATTACTAGGATAATTTACCTACAAAAAATATTATTTACTTTGTGTAATTTATTACAATTTAAAAAGCAGTCATTTGTCCTTGGTACATAATGACGTCAGGAGATCAGCTACATGTTAACGTAAAGCTCAACCCAAATTCGAACAGGTTTGTTTTTCTCGGAAACAGTCAGAGGGGGCGCAATGGAATTTTTTGGGTTGATAGAGGAATAGTGGAACTAGCTTCGCTTATCCAGGATGTTTCGTTTCGGAACTATTAAACGTCTAAGTCGAAATTTCCGCCATTTCCGTTGAAATCGGGTACAGGTCAGAAAAGTGAATAAATCGATGTAAATTTTCGGACCTGGCCACAGAAAACATAGCCTGGCGCTTCATAACTCTATTGAAACTGGCGAGAATAGGAAAATGGCAAGTAATTCTTTCAAATTTTTTTAGCCATTTGCGGGCCCCTCTTTGGTACCTAATAACTCGAAAACAAAACGTCGGATCGAAACATGGATTCATAAGTGAAACTGAGTCTAAGCAAAAACACTGTCAGCATAGCCACATTAACTTTCTTATTTTATACTACATACTTAAAATTGTTTCCTACCCAAGTAACAATACTCCCTCTAACCAATAATTTGCAATAAAAGGATCGGAGGAAAGGTTTTTAAATAAATAAAGAAAAAACTGCAAAAATGAGTAAATATTTTTATTAAGATAAACAATTTATAATAAGGTTAAAAAATATTCCCTAGTCTCCGATATATAATGAAAATGGATCTATAATATAGCCTCCTGCGAACAGTGACGTTTGTGTAAGTTAAAGACGCGATAAAAATTATTTAATCGAATATACCAAGTAGTTTCTCAATTTTTAACTGTAAATGTTGAGTCCTAATTCCAGAAGGATAGATACACTTTGTAATGGCACTGTGACTTCAGCTTTAAACTGAAACCAAACGTTTCTAGGGCGCAATTTTCACTCCTTTCTCAATAACTAAAGAAATTTTCTGTAATGCCCAATATTCTCAACTTTATATCGGGTCGGCATTCCTGTTACTCATTCCCATAACGCCCGGTCCAAGTAATGTAAAGGAGAACAAATATGTACCTTGCGTAATACTTCAATGGCTGTTAGTCAGTTTCAGATTCATAGAACACAGGAATTTAAGCTGCTAATATTTTATATAAACTTTTTAAGTATATTTTTACACTGCAAAAACAACTTATATTATGAAACAGGCTTCAAATAATATGTCATGTTTATCTTTCACATAACCTAGCTTTCTACCACCTGTAAAAATTTTATGAGTATGAGAGAGAAAGAAGGCGAGAGAGAAAAAAATGAGAGAGAAAATATGAGAGGGAGAGACATAATTGATGTCTCCGTTATAAAATGGGGTTCTGTCATCATTCTCAAAATTAAATGGATACGGTATACCTAGTCATTATTTTTTTTATCTTTATACAACCCACGACGGCAGCGAGTCTAAGTACTAAGGTTTTATTATAACACTTTTATGTACATGACCTGTGATATGACAACCAATAGTACCACGTCTTGCAAGTTTCGAATTTTGTATGAAAATTTGTAGTAGAAAGGCCAAAATAAGTGGATAAAAAGAACCCACCATAAATATGTAATTTATGAAGAGAATACGAAAAAATATTCCTCATTGAATGAAAAGTAAATATGGTACGTATTGTGACATAGGATAAACTTTTGAGGTTGTTTATAAAAATACTTATTTGGTTTTTTATTTATTGAAAAAGTACGTAAGTAAATATTACAAATCAAGAATGTCAAAAATTCTATTTTGCCTTTGTCTGAAACCACTAGTAGCCAAACCGAAATTTATTTAGAGTCCATTGCACAACCTTATACAGTCCACTATCACATACTAATTGTATTTTGTCTGTGGTATTATGAATCCCGCCTTCCGTATTTTGATTCGGTAATCTAAAATTTCGAATGCCCAGTTTAGTACGTCAAGTTTATTAGAAATGGACGAGAAACAAATTCATGCACTTTGAACAACAATATAGTCTCGCTTAAAAAAGTTTTAAACTTTATAAGAATCTTTTATACTTGTTTTTGCCTACAATGGACGCATTTAGTAGCATAAATAATAAATAAGTGCTCAGCAGATTACAATCTTCTTCTTAATAGCTGAGTCATTCGTCAAAATAACAAATCCATTTAGTTTCTTGCATTGCTCAATCTAAAAAGAATTAAAGAATGGAACTCGGGAAATTAACCGTTAAATTTTACGACAAAAACAATGAGTTCGGTTTAGGAACCAATCAATTAAATGAATAGAAATCTTAGATAATCTTTTTTTGCGCCAAGTTCATTTTTCATATGTAATACTAAATGACAATTAGCTAAGACAGAAAATTGTTATCTAACTTCGTGCTTTCAAAAGAATATTTTACGTTGTTTGTCTTTAATTATTGCGAAATGACGTTTGAAGGAAAAGAAATTGAATCATTGTACGAAAAAATATTTTCCTACGACCACCTATGAAAGTGAGAAAAAAAGCACGGTTAACTTGGCGAGAAAGTGCCTTATATCACACGCGTGTTGAAAAGTACTTTACAACACACGTGTTGAAAAGTACTTGTCAACATGGCATTGAAATAGATGGTGCCAATTTCATTTGTTTTATTTTCAGCACACTTGATGAAAATATTCGTGTTGAAAGTGAGGGTTTTAAAAGACAGAAATTGAGGTTTTTTTGTAAATATTTTTGTGATCGTAGGAAAAATATTGTACATTACTCGTGTGAAAGTAATTTTCGCACACTCGTGGGATTATCGCACTCGGCTGTCGCCTCGTGCGACAACATTCCCACTCGTGTGCAAAATGTCACTTTCAACACTTGTTATGTAATATACTATTTTTTTTCACTACCGACCGATAGTAGAAATTCATTTCTCTGATGTCAAAATAATGACAGAAAAAGCTATTCCCCAGGTGAATAATTTTTGAAAAAACTACCGAGAGAGATTTCATTACAATATCAAAGAGGTGAAAACTGATCTTAACAGAGTTTTTTACGCGGAGTTCAGTGACGTAGTCGTTTTTTTTAAGTTTCAGTTTTTGTGATAATAACCAAATTTATGATTTTTTAAATGGAACACCCTGTACATTACTTTTTTTTATTGGTTTTCAAAATCACCCTGTAGATTAAGGACTAAGAAAGCCATAACAAATTTGACACCAGAATCTTTCGGTTCGTCAAAAAGTGGGACACTAATGTGAAAACCGTAACATTCTATTTCTGATAATAACTCCAAGACCCCCTAAAAGTGTCGAAAATGGGACACCCTGTACTATTAAAGAGCACTTAAAAACTACATCGACGACACAGTTTAGTCGCCTCGTTGTAGCAACTAACGAAAGTGCCGGACAGTGATGATGTCACTCGCCTAAGATGATGATATTTGCCTAGCCAAATTGAACTTTTTGAATTTATTTTTAACTCTTAAAAATTAAAAAAATCTGCATAATGTTTACTGCACTTTCTAACAAGCAAATAAAAAAAGTGAGACAGATCCAATAAACCTAAAAGCAAATTTAAAATAGTTTTAAATAAAAAATATGCCACAAACTGCCCTCATTCCACTTATTTGTAATATTACAGAAATCAATTATTTAAAAATATCCTGCAGCGTCGTCTTCTGACCACAACAAAACAACAAACAACAAAATACTAAAGTACACTAATTATAACTGAGCAAAATTAAAATGTGAAAAGATACCATTAAAAGAAAATTATACACATTTGCTGTAAGTGGTAAATAAGGAAATTATACACATGTCTTGATGTTGTGTCTTTATTTATTGCTCAGACTAAACTGTCTAGGAATAAACCAAAGAATATCAATTATAGGTTTTACAAGTTACATGTGACATTTAAAACTGGTCGTTTTGGGTTTTAGTTTTGCCGTGTTTTGTTAGATTAGCAATGCTTGTTAAACCATTTCTTGAAGATTTCATTTTACTTCTTGCTTTAAACAAGTATTGTAAAGGGTGTCTCAAAATGAACGCACGTTTTAATTTGTAAATAAAACACCTTTATTTGTTGAGCGGTGCTGAGAGACACGAGATTTCAGAAAACCTTCTAGAAAGAAGTCGCGCGGTGTCACATCGCAAGATTTTGGTGGCCAATTTTGGTCGCCATTTCGAGATATGACTCAACCATGAAATTAAAGATATAATAAGTCCATGGTGTCATGCGGGTTTCCTAAAAAGTACAATAATATGATCAGAATCCAATACGTAAAATTATAGGTTAGAACCACGCCAAGAGAAAACATATAAAATATATAATAAAAATCAGAGACTCATCTGTAAAAACAGGGGGGATGAAACCAGATCTTTAATTTCCTCCAAAAAGAGGCCATTATGATCTACTTACTTAAAAGTCACTAACGCCAGCCAAGATGGTTTGCCCGATACCATTAGAATTAAGCCATTACCATTACATTACATTAAACAAGAACAAGTTAAGCATTGAATAATATCTAGTAGTCATTCAGAAATAGCAAACATAGTCTAACATTTAATGATGATACTAAAATACATTAGTGTTTTTCTGTGTAGAATAAAATATCATCTCTACTACAGAACAAACTATAAGGCTCGTTACGAGAATAAAACAAAGAAAAGCTTCTGTTTCCGTATAAAAATGTACAACTTTATTATT
This sequence comes from Philopedon plagiatum, assembly GCA_963971165.1. NCBI lineage: Eukaryota > Metazoa > Arthropoda > Insecta > Coleoptera > Curculionidae > Philopedon > Philopedon plagiatum. The sequence goes on from OZ020194.1 coordinate 5,164,959, forward strand.
TCCAATCCCAAGGCGAAGAGCAATTGTTAGCTTTTTGCTCCAGACTCAAAAAAATCACCGTCATAATGAATCTGTATAGACCAAACAGAGAGGATGATTATCTACTATTGCCTTTAACGGAAAAGAATACACATAAGCAGCAATACTAACAGGTGTACCCATTGTTTGAGTGGAATAAATTACTTTCAATTTATAATGTACACAGAGAACTAATTTTAACACAATTAGGTTTGTCTTGTGGTGCTAATGTATGTAATTTGAATTAATAGAAGAGGTGTTATACCTTTAAATGTAATGATTAAGATACAAAATAAACGTTAAACTCAGCAAAGCTAGAGTACCAGAATAGATTTTATAACATAGGTACCTAACTAACCTCACAAGTTCATCATCACTGACACTTTTAGCTATGTGCCCTAATCAGTCAGTTTAATTCTGATATGTTCCTTCCATCTTTGTCTTGCATCTAAGGTTATCCCCAGGAATTTCGAAGTGTTTTCATAAGGAACTATGAGCTTATGTTGTTAAATTTATGCACTCCAAAACTGCACACTAAAAAATCAGTAAAAACACAAAGTCAAATTTTTTCATGTGTTTTTTAATGACACCATCCAGAATTATAGACATTCATTAATTAATAAAGTGGTTGGCGTTGGGCCCACTAGAAGGCAGGCCCCTCCCCCCGCCATGCGGGGTTTGGGTGTGTACTTTATGCCACTGGTGGCGCTCCCTCCGCCCCTAGAGTCTGGCTACGCCACTGGCTAGATCTAGGCCCGTTTCTACTGCTAATAAAGCAGTGCCATCTGCGAACGTAGCCTCAGTAATATTTTCTGATTGCGGGTGATCGCAAGTGTACAGTAAATAAAGGACGGGATCCAAGACACTTCCTTGAGGCACACCTCCTTGAACTTCTTTCAGTTTAGAGTATTTATCCTTCTGTTTAATTCTAAACATACTAGGTGCAATGTAGGAGGTTGGTAACTCTATATCTAGTTTTGGTAATATTCTGTTTAATTTGGTAATTGGCCCTTTGTGCCAAACTTTATTAAATGCATGAGCTACATCAAGGAAGATAGTTGAGCAGATTACCTTGTCTTCTAGTGCCTTTTCTATTATGTCTGTTATTCGATGGACTTGGTCTGTCCTGGAGTACTTACATCTAAAGCCATAACATATTTAATATTTCCATCCATATGATTTTCTGGGCGTTTTTTCCACGATTTCGGATGCACTTTATTTCCATTAAACATCGTATGATCGCGATTGCCTGTAACAAATATGTTAATAGGTGTGAATTCCCCATTTCATTTACAGGTGTCCGTCACTAACCCATTTTTTACCAGTTCCTACCTTTATTATAGATGAATACGGTGAATTCGTACATCGTCGTCAACTAACTAATCTCAATTGCACCCACTTCCTTATTAAATATATTTTACGACCATGCGAAGTCTCAATCAGATTCACGTACAAATGGTCCCATGGTTTATGTGACGCTACCCATATTGCCTTGGAGTCTCTAACCTTTTCTTGTTATTGTTTTGCCCATTTTGGGTGTCGGTTTTCGTAAAACTGATTCCCGTTAACCGCGGTCGTGTTCGGCCTAAAACAGAGTCATGGTGATGGATTAAAGTGTACAGAATTGGACTTGGACATGTCCCATTTCGAATTAAGTATAGAAATAAACATAACATAAATCATCAGGAACTGATACTCCAGGAGTTTTGGAAAAAAAATCCTAAGAATGAAAGCGGCCAAGAGAAATTGCCGGAAATAATTTTTAAGTTCCTAACTCTGCCGCTAGGGGGCGTAATTGCTGTGGTCATGTAAAAAAAGACATCTTTCTGGAAAATATCCCTATAAAAGCTATAAAAAAAATATTACACTGATAATTCTACTAGAATTCTACATCTTTTTGGTTTAACACTTTTTGCTGTAAGATGTAAAATTAGTACGGGAGAGGAGGGGGAAAGTCTACTGATAAAAGTGTCCATAATTTTGGTTTGACTCAACCGAATTTGATGAACTTGGTCTCGTTTAAGAAAGGAAGGCATGCTAATTTAAACGAAATAACAGCTGTGTTACATTGACTTTCGCGGCACTCGCTAGAGGGCGTTATTTGGAAAACTCCTTGTTTTTCAATTTTTCTTCGAAATTTTAAATGGAATGACATAGTTATTATATCATAAATCGAAAAGAAGAATAAATTTGCAAGAGCAAATGTAAAAAATTCCATTCGATATCTTCATTAGTTTCGGAGTTATAGCCGAAAGAATAATTAATATCATGTTAATTAAAAAAAGCAATTGTTTTTATGGGTCCGTGGTCAAGCGTGCCATGAAAAATAAAAAAAAATATTTTAAAACTTTTTATTAAGTGTAATACCTGACCGCATATTCACGTTCCGCAAGAGGAGCATTTTCAAAACACTGAAAATATATGGCCAGCATATCGTAAGCCTCGGCGCTGGTACAAGCCCTTTTTGAAAGATGCAGCACAAAAGTTGAATAACGATAAACTCAAAATTCACAAAAAATCCGAGATAAAATTTGGACAAATACTTATGAAAGATTGATTAGAGTGACATTTCAATTTATTTGCTTCCCTGAAAACCTGCCGATTTTGTTTCATGGCTTACTAGATAATTTTTTAATAATACGACAGGTAAGTAAATTAAAGGCAATAGTAATGGAACAAAAAGTGAAAAACACACTTAATAAAAAGTTTAAAAATGTTTTTTTATTTTTCATGGCACGCTTGACCACGGACCTATAAAAACAATTGCTTTTTTCAATTAACATGATATTAATTATTCTTTTGGCTGTAACTCCGAAACTAATCGGTATGTTTTCAGGGAAGCAAATAAATTGAAATGTCACTCTAATCAATCTTTGATAAGTATCTGTCCAAATTTTATCTCGGATTTTTTGTGAATTTTGAGTTTATCGTTATTCAACTTTTGTGCTGCATCTTTCAAAAATGGCTTGTACCAGCGCCGAGACTTACGATATGCTGACCATGTATTTTCAGCGTTTTTAAAATGCTCCTCTTTGCGGAATGTGAATATGCTGTCAGGTATCACACTTAATAAAAAGTTTAAAAATATTTTTTTTATTTTTCATGGCACGCTTGACCACGGACCCATAAAATCAATTGCTTTTTTTAATTCACATGATATTAATTATTCTTTTGGCTATAACTCCGAAACTACTATCCATTTCTAAAGTTTTGACCCCTCAGTTTGGAAGCTTGTAAAGTAAAAAGTACAATTTAAAAAAATATAATTTTCACATATTTCGGTCAAGTTACTTGTCTCTATTACACATGTAAAACTTTGTAACCGTAGATGCCTTGGTGCTTTTCTAATGGGAAGGTAAGTGTAAAATTGTCACCATTTTTTCCCTATTTCATCAATTACTCAATTGTAAAAATTTATTGTGCCTTACTGGTACTCCCAGGCCTAACTAATTTTTTACAGGAGATAAAGTGAACCTTACTTTAGTCCCAAAAAATATTAGTTTTATTTTTTTTTCTTAGGTTTGGTAGTAATATTCAAAAAATGATTGTGGTTATGTAATTACTACCAGTAATCTTACAGCAAAAATTTTTGTTTTTTTGTATTACATATAAAGAGATGTAACTTTACGTTTAACGAAAATTTTGTTTTGGCAGTTGTCATAAACGTAAATACAAACAATTAATTTGTGTAAAGGATAGCAGCATTGTGCTTGCGGGATGGAGCGGGGCGTCGAAGGTGCAATAGTATGGGTGTTAAGGTAATAATCATTAAAGTAATGCAATATAGTGACGGTTTTTTTGTGCTCTACATGATAAATTAGGTAACTGGTAACATTAAGAAAAAATAAGTATATGCATTGGTACATATTTACATTTATTTGTATTTAACGATTTTCGATTGTTTCATTACGATCTATAAAATAGGCAAAACGTGTGTAGTAGAACAATAGTAATTTAAAAATATTACTTCAAAGTGAGTAACGTAAATAGGCCAATTAGCTTTATTTATTTATAATTCACCTAAAAGAAAAACAATATTTTTGATGTTCCCTTATTTTTATGATTCGCATATTTGGAAAATTGTAACAAATGCTGTGGTAAGTTTGTCTGCATTTGACTTTGCTTAATAATAAAAGAAATATGTGAAAGTGGCCTGTTTACGTAGAATCACATCTGATTTAACTTTTAAGGTACAAAGCCCTGATAAAATTTAGTTAAACCTAAAACTAAAAATAACCTGATTGGATTACACCACTCTTTTTTACCGAAGAATACCAACACTTATGGATCGTTTTCTCCTTCTTCATCATTACTAAACTCTTCATTTGAATCATCATCTTCATCTAAATTTATAATTAATGGTTCTACAACAACATCAACTAAGTGGTCTTTTTCTCTGTAGGATTCCTCAATTTTATTAGCGTGTCCAACGCAATTTTCCCAAACAGAATTTGGCACGTTCTGCATCGTTTCAAGACACAAATTTAGTACATTTGTGATTTTAAACGTAGTATTCAATTTTGCCACTTTATTTTTCACATATGCTCAAATTAATTCAATTGCGTTGAATTCACAGTGTGCAACTGGCAACCATAGAAGATTTACATTATCATTACGTAACTCCTTTGCAATTGTATCTAAAAGATACGTTTTTGGAAAGTGACAGTTCTTGCATAGGTCTAACAGCATTGGTTTTGTTAATTCATTAAACGTTGTAAATCCATCGGGCAATGTTGCTTTTCGCTGGGACATCCATTCTATAATTTTTTGTTTTGTCCAGGCAGCTGTAGGATTTCGAAAATTAGGATCCAACGATCCAACATTGTATGATACGGTGTTTGGTCAATTACGATTACTGATTTGTCAGGTATTACGGAAAGCACTGTTCTAAACCATTCTTCGTAATGTTGTTTATTCATCTCGTTATGGTAATCCACTGACGCCGCACTTTTTTTCCCAACGAAACACTTCAGGCAGCCATCCAAAAACCCATTTTACTACCAATATGTACGATAATAACCCGTTGTCCTGATCCTGATGGCCGTTTTATTCCACCTCTAAAGCCATTAATTTTCTGTATTACATACCACCTCTGTATTCATCAAAATTATCCCGTTTTGTGGGATTAACTCTTTCAACCCAGCCAAACTTCCTTGAATGATTTGCACCGCACCATGTTTCATCTGTATAAAATATTTGCCAAGAATCTTCACGATATCTCTTTATGGCGTATAAGGATTCCGCTCTTCTGGCAGCAATTGTGTTTTGTTCCATTAAAATTGGTTTATTAATTGTTTTTATAGGAAAACCCAAGTTCTTTAATCCATCGGTACAAACAAAGTCATTTCTGAAAATTCTGGTAAATAATCGACATCTTCTTTCAATTTCTGGTAAACTTCTTTTATAGAAGGAAACCGGCGCTCCAGGTAAAAATTTAATATTGTTCTCCTTATGGCGCCCTGCAAAATCTCATCATATTCCAGTCGAGGCCTTCCACTTCTTCCTTTTGGTGGTATACTAATACCGGAACTTTTTTCTTCCGCAGAAACACGTTTAATGGTGCTTTCACTAATACCCAGGCAATCTGCTGTTCTTTTAACCACTTGCTCAATCAAAATATTTTCCAAACTGGTGTCTTTCTCTTTTGTTGAAAGTGCGCTCTGACTTTTAATATAATATTTTTCATTTGTTCGTTGCACTGACGAGACATTTTAACTTATTAGACTGTAGTTAGGTACCGTATTTTTGGTTCAGATTACATCAGGTATTTATATAAATTCGAACAAGATAATCTTAAAAATCGTGTGAAAACAATAATAATTTCAAATTACTATCAACCACTAAAACCAAAAATTTAAATCAACAATAACTAGATATAAACAACCACAATCAACTAAATAATATTATTTTACAAATCTTTTCAATACATAACAAATAGATTAAATTCTAAACAAATAAAAATACATGGACCTACGGACTACATACGACCTTTACGACGACGCCACCGTACTGTGATTATGTCGGTAAAGGAGTTTAACACTTTGCATCTCTTTCTTATGTGGCTTTTAATATTTATTACAATTTTTACAAGAACTAAAGGTCCTTTTTTTAATTTTGTGTAATAAAATACATTTGTATAATAATAACTACGTCTACGAGTATAAAGATTTTTTTTAAAGTTTTAAATTGTCCACAGTACAGCTGATACACAAACATCATTAAAAAATAAAAAAATAGAATTTTAGACATATACTAAGTACCAATCTCTTGCGAAAGTATAGATATTTTTCTATCTACCTTCAAAATTGCATTTAAATAGGGAAAAAATTAACCAATATATAGACATGAGAAAATCGTTTATCAGTATTAACGCAGTAAAATCGTTGTTTTTTTCTACTTGATTATGAATAAGTTCAATATCGTTTACACTACAATAATACATTTTTTGGAAGAAACTCTTGGATAACGTCCTAACAAGCTGTAATTTTTTCAGTTTATTCTGCCCCGTGGTTTTTTTGGTATTGACCCTCAGACTGAGGGGTCAAAACTTTAGAAATGGATAGTAATGAAGATATCGAATCGAATTTTTTACATTTTCTCCTGCAAATTTATTCTACTTTTCGATTATGATAAAATACCTATGTCATTCCATTTAAAATTTCGAAGAAAAATTGAAAAAACAAGGAGTTTTTCAAATAACGCCCTCTAGCGAGTGCCGCGAAAGTCAATGTAACACAGCTATTATTTCGTTTAAATTAGCAAGCCTTCCTTTCTTAAACGAGACTAAGTACATCAAATTCGGTTGAGTCAAACCAAAATTATGGACACTTTTATCAGTAGACTTGTCCCCTCCTCTCCCGCCCTAATTTTACATGTGACAGCAAAAATTGTTAAACCAAAAAGATGTAGAATTCTAGTAGAATTATCAGTGTAATATTTTTTTGATAGCTTTTATAGGGATATTTTCCAGAAAAATGTCTTTCCTTACATGACCACAGCAATTACGCCCCCTAGCGGCAGAGTTAGGAACTTAAAAATTATTTCCAGCAATTTCTCTTGGCCACTTTCCTTCTTGGGATTTTTTTTCCAAAGCTCCTGGAGTATCAATTCCTGAGATATGGTACCTCATCACCCTTAATGAAACACCCTGTATATAATAAATTACATGAGACATGTAAGAGTGTATACGGCAATTAATTAGGAGGCACGCGAGAGCCTGCCCACGGACTCCATACAGTTGAAGCTTCTCAAGAAGAAAATCAATGTTATCGCAGTCGAACGCCCTGCTTTGGTTTGCTTCTAAACTAACGGCCCTTAACCAATTGTTTAAAAATAGGTATAGCTTCATAACCTAAGTTTGCATTTTTTGTAGTAAATACAATTATTTCTATGGCCAAAAACAGATTTTAAATTAAAATTATCTGGCGCAATGTTATTTTTTCTAACATTTTAGCATTTAAAAGGACAAACTCACTTTTTCTGTAGTGTGTAGATGTTTTTAAATAAATCTTGTAATTATTATTACTGTTTTATTGTTTTATGGAATGAGTTTAAGAGTTAAAATTAACCGAAAAAAAAACTGCCAATAAAGCACAAAATTTCGTAGTACGTCGTTAGGCAATATTTTTATTTTTACGTATGTATATGCTGGAGTAACAATAAATATTTTATTGATGATTTTTAGAACAAACCAATCTCAATTTTATTTTAACAGATAAATTAACATTTTAGAATCCCCTTCATTTTATGTGTCACAAGCATAGAGAAAATATATAGTAGAGAAATAATGTCAATTACGAATGCGGCAAATTTACCGAGCTGAATCCGTAAACAAAGACGGTCCTCTGCGGGCTTGCGCATTGTCGAACGTTTGCCTTGTGATAGACAGGACCGTACTTCAAAATTTATTTCACATGACGTGAATCTTTTATCGAGTAATAAATGCTAAATATATTACTTGTAATTATTCTTTTTATTAATGATAAAAATGTAACCATTAGTGAGATTTTAACAAAAAGTGTATAGTTTGTTGGCTTAAATCTGAGTTTTCTTGCTATACAAAACTGTCGATAATTCCTCGAAAATAGCTCAGTTTATATATATACAGTGCGTCTCTTTAATGTCCCCCCCCCCCCTCTTAATTTTTAAACGTTACATTTACAAAATTGAAAGTTGAAATAAAATATAAACATAGTATTCTAAACAATAGAAATAAAATATGCAACTGTTTTAAGAAGTAAAATAGTAAATCAAAAAAAATTACATGTGTATATTTTATTGGATTGGCATCCCATCCTGTATAATTATTGAACAAAGCAAGTTCTAGGGTAAGATGTAAATATTTTTACACCTATTTACAGTGTGTGCACTTGATACTTTGCTGAAAGCGCTACTCCTTACGGCCCCATGTCAATCTAATCCACCGATATCTTAGCGATCCTTTGACGAAAGCGCTTTTTTCTTTCGCCATCCGTTTTAAAATACTCCCCTCTACCCTAATCCACTAGTATTTTTAGTGCCCCTTTGACGAAAGCGCAAATATGCCTTTTGGACACTCACCCGTCTAATCCACTGATATCTTAGCGATCCTTTGGCGAAAGCGCTTTTTTCTTTCGCCATCCCTTTTAAAATACTCCCCTCTACCACAATCCACTAGTATTTTTAGCAAATATGCCTTTTGGACACACCCTTCTAATCCACTGATATCTTAGCGATCCTTTGGCGAAAGCACTTTTTTCTTTCGCCATCCCTTTTAAAATACTCCCCTCTACCCTAATCCACTAGTATTTTTAGTGCCCCTTTGGCGAAAGCGCAAATATGCCTTTTGGTTACACTCACCCTTATGCAATATAGGGGAAGGAGGCATTGACACTATATATGACCTTCTTACACCATCTTACCCCTTATACAATGCCCCTAATACACACACACCCCATCAGTGCCTTTCTGACACCTTGACCACACTCAATATACGTCAGTGACAAATATTTCTACTTCTCCGTGTGTGTATTCACTTCAACACCGGAGTGCATTTAAGATAAATTATATTTTTTACCTCCTATTCTTTCACATATTGATATAATTTAAATTTGGAATTAAACCATTTCAATTTATGAACTACTTGTAAGAAATAGACTACGAAATAATTCCTTATATTTAAAAGTTGGATACATAATTGGCGAAACATAATATGAGATGTCTTTAACACTTTGTAAAGACTATTTTTGTATCGAAATAACAAGCTTCAGAGGTTCGCTATATTCGCCACCCCAACCAAAAATACCATAACATACAAATGACTGAGATTTTTTCGGCCCGGTTCTGTTCGTCGCGTTGCGTCATTGAGTTCAACAACCACTTTTGCTAGACGTCCCGAGTGCGCATGCCTCGAGAGGACCGTCGTTTAAAAATCTGACTGGCGCCCAATGCGTACAAACGCACTTTTTCGCCCATACATTGGACGGATTCAGCTGGTGTCGCGAATACGTTGTGATGGTCTAAATATATCTTGTCTATGGTCACAAGGGGTACAAAATAAAGTTTAATTTTCCATAAGAAAAAGCATTGACAATGGCACTTTTTATGGTCACGCCTATAAATTGAGGTTAAAACTTTTGGGTGTAGGAAAGGGGAGTGATCCAGTATGGCAGCTGAGTTTGATTATTAGTCTAAAGATCCAACAGTTTTTGAGCTGAATGCGTTACAAAGATTTGTCTACAGATAGACCGACTGACAGACAGACGCAAAACATCTTCTATATGCCCTAAACGTAAAGCTTAGTAAAAATGTTTAAAATTGGAGACAATACACAGCCCGGTATTTGTGAAATCAACATGAAAAGACCTGTTTAGTAAAAGAGCGCCAGGAAAAAACGATGTCATTTAGAGGTTGGGCATTTTATCCGAAAGTGATTCGTTATCTAGATATTTCCATTATTTCAGACTTTATGAGCACCCTATATAATATCATTTGGATTAAAGTGTGCAAGAAATATACACTAAACTTTAAACCAGATTACTTTCTTACAATTTCGTATATAATATATTATTTAGTTTCTCAGTGTACAAGCAATTTTTACGCGGTCCTGACATTTTCCTCAGTGTACGATACCTGAATGTTGCTAAATATTCGTGAACACGAAAGAACAAAGGATTCGACGTTTTTGTCGCTTCTCGTTGATGGCTCTTCTCGGCCTATACCTGAAACTGCCAAATTGGTATTCAGCTACTCTCCTAGCATGATACAAATAGAAGAAGGTATGATACCAAACCGTGTCAAATTCGTTCGGGTTCGCGCATGACGTCACGCCGGTGACTTATTTTTGAAATTTATAACGCGCAATATAGAGTTTACGTTAGTTAAAGGCGATTTTATATAAATTCTATTCGCAATATACTTTGCCTCCTGCTTATAATACAAATTATATAGTATATGATTTAAAATAATCATATAAATAAAGGGATAAATACATATATTGATTACATTGATTGATTGATTGATTGATTGTCCACATCACAACCATACATAGCACATGTAAGTTTTACTTTTAAACTCCTAAAAGTAATATAAAAACACCTAAAAATAGTTGAAAACACAACACGATCTTAAAAAAGACATGTTTCGTTTACAAATTATCGCGGAATTGGTCACGGCGTGACGTAAATGGCCACGCCTACCTGCGCGGTATCATCTTCTTTTATTTTTTATCATGCTCTCCTAGTAGACTGCGAAGTTGACATCTCGAATCATAAGCGCCATGATGGATGGAAGTCCATAAAAGTTGCTGAAAGATATCTGGACAAGTCTTTACAAAACAAAATGCACACCGAGTCCGCCAAAACCAGGCTCCGACTTCCAAATCGCTGCAACCAGCAGCAGTTGACTTTCCGCCACCTCACGTTGAACATATATAAGACATAAATAATTTTGGAATGGCAAGAAATCTTTCTATACCAGTTACAAACCAGTTAGCTTCGGCCATAAATTTATCAAATGCAACTAACTATTATATTACGTTATTAAATAACGGAGTAGCAACAACTTTAAAAAAGCGAAAATAGTACTATGCAAGCGGTTAAAATTGGTGCCTGTGCAGCAGCAGTCATTTGGTCTGTAAATTACACTGAGGCCGGACCAGCAAGTTCACTGTTTACACAAAGGCATAAATGGTGTAAACATACTTTATCACTTTCGTGATGGAGCATTTTATTTCCTCAAGACCCGAGGGACAGGAAACGCTACAAAACAGCTGATGCTTTGATTATTGTTTTCAGACTGTGAATGTGAAATATCCTAGATAATACAAATACCTATGTAGGTATTTTGTTTTGAACTGCCGTTGACCTATTGACTTCAAGCTGACTACTTTTCAACTTTATTACAATACTGAAGTTTGTTGCTCCATTTTTTATTTTCTTTAAGCCTCCAACCAAATAATATTATGTCATTTCAAAAAAATGGGACGACATCACAAAAAGTATAAAAGTAAGGTGTAGACCGCCCAATCGCCCTCACACCAAGAGGGGCCTGCATCGCTACATATACACAGAAATACAAATGTACCGATGTCGAGGGCAAAAAAAGTCAAACAATCCTTTCTGTAAATTAGAATTTTAAACTAATAAAACTAATTTTAAATAGAATATAAAGCATTTATTAAATTATTTTTATTTTTTTCATTATTGATAAAAAAAATAGAGTCGAGTACCGTATAATTATAATTATAGGATTAGTCAAGACAAATGCTAGTAAAATTATTAACTTTGCTAACCAGTTTTGTCGAACTTTTGCGATAACTAAATTATTTCTCTTTGTTGCAGAGAAAATGGCAGCATTGAACAAACGTAATATTTGCAATGTCTGGAGAAAAGGCAAACGGCTGCAACAAGTACAACAATTTTTTGAATTTCTTGCTGAGAAATGGAGTTTAAAAGACGCTTCTGATGAAATTAAGCAAAAACTTTGAAATTTCGCGAAAACTGAAGCAGAAAGTGTCAGATACAGGTTCAGCTTAAAAAACCGACGATGGGATGTATTTTTTGAAGCCTACAACAATTGGCTGACAACCGAACAACCTTGAAGGTCCTGAACAAAGACCATCTGCGTCCGCTGGATTACGTTAACGTCCAAAAAAGTCATTTTTACAATCCAGCTTACGAACAAAGCAAAGAAAAATCAAAGCTCTTGTAACTGGTGTCGACACTGACTTGCTTACAGACGCGGCAGGAAGTTCTGTTCGGGCCAGTGGAAAGCGAGTTGCAGCTTCCATTATGACAGAAGTTTTTAAGTTTCCACTCACTTCAGCTAAACCCCCTTACAATAGGACCATCGGGCAGAACACATCTACAAAAAAATTATCGAAATTGGTGAATCCGTTTAAGGATTATGCGCGAACATCCTACATAAAAAGAATTTAAAAAAACATTTATACCAGTCGAATTGATAACCCCCTCTTGTGAAGTCTGCCAAAAACCTTACATAGTATAATAGCATCATTTCCATTCAGTTTCGAAACCCTGTATTCTCAAAATTTCCTCGCCTATGACCACTGAATAAAAGTTCTTTGTTAATTTATTTTCTCTCACTACGGTTATTTCTTCAAGACCTTTTATAATGAGCCCCAGTTATCTCATACCACAATACACCAACGACAAAAAGAAATCGAAACAATACAAACTTGATTTCCCAAGCACCGGTATTCAGTTCAGGACGATAAAATGAAATGCCTTTAATCCGCTATCTTTCAAAAGTCATTCAGCTGTTGTCCATAAGAGGACGGGGCATGTCATTGCCTTTGCCAAGGTCGTCTTCGACGAGACCGATCGACACTGTTATCTTCTTTTTCTTACCATTTACCACCTTAATTTGTACTTGTTTCTTTTAATGGCATGTAGGGTCGTATTTTATCGGCATTTTTTGCTATAATGTGTGGGTTTTCTGCTTTCTTTGGTTTGGTGAAATAGGACCAGAATATATAGATTCTAAAGCTTATAAATAACTAAGTATTGTCTGCCCACGATATCTGCAACCGGCAAAAGAATTTAAAGAATGCAAGGGACGGCTTAAACAACGTTGCGAATTTGTATTTGTATATCATTTGTGTTTGTATATCAGATGTGGTAAGAAAAGTTTAAATCTTGTCAACGAAAAATTAAACAGTTTTTCAAAACTGGTTTACAAACAATTGACAACGTTGTTTAAGCCCTCCCTTGCCTTAGTCGCAAGTTTATTGTACTTATATATTTGTATTTTTTAGACATGGTTTCCACCAAATCTAGCTGTAAATTTAGGAGAGTCGAGTGCAATCTCAAATTTGTTCAATCTAGCATCCTGTACCCATACAAGCCAAAGGAGACAATTTTACAAATAAGCAGATCCTATATTTGGAGTGCAATAAATATAAAAAGTTTACGGTGTTCGCGTCAGTGTGGTGTAATAAAATGTGTTTTCTATATTTAAATGTTTACAGAATGTCTAAGCAATGCATGTGTAATAATACTAAATAAAAATTATTTTAAAATAATAAAGCCTGTTTCATTTGTTTGAAATATAAGAATAATTGATGAAACAGAAATTCTTCATTATATTAAATAAGAGTAATTATTGTTCTTCAAAACACGAATATGATTGAATTTAAACAAAAATGTTTTCTTTCTATTGGAAGTTACATTAAACTAATTACTGTTGTAATTGAAACAAAAATAGCTATTTTCCATAAAATGAAGTGCAAATTCTTACAAAAAAACTTCTAGTGAAACCAATGGTAGTTTTCATTGAATTTAAAACAGGATATTACTGCATCAAATAATTGTTATATTTGAACAATCCATTAAAAACCAATGAATCTTTACATTTCAAGCAATCTCATAACCTATTGGTTAACAATGATAAACTAATCATTGAAATAAACCGAATTTGTATTGTGCAATACGGAATAGAGTGCGTCATTGAGTGAATGGGTATCCAGTTCAATATACGATAGTGTTTTTTCTGTGTAGTATAATGTTAAAAATAATGCATTATTAATGTATAAAAATTTATTTCTTTATCTCCAAAAAGTTTAGGGTAGTAGTGCTCCCTCGCTCCTATGGACCGCACGTCCCTGGTTAACAAATTAAAAAGCAGTGAGAAAAGAAAAACTCGTGCGGTAATAAACACTTTACCGCACGCGAAATCAGTGGAACAAGTTAAGAATAAGTTCTCATCTCACGGGAGTAGATAAAAAATACTCTAATCCTTCTTATACAGGAAATTATCCACTTAAACAAATAGGTAAAAATCACTTCTGCCAATTACAGTTAGAATAATGGGAACCCGATTTGCTTATACCTTCAAAATCATGAGCGATAGCACCAATTTTCTTATTATCTAAACAAATAGGATTTGTTTGAAATTGCCATATTTCAAACGCGCGCGCTTATTAAAGAAGATTTATAGAATGATCAAATCATCACCATCATGTTCTCACAGTGTTACCAGTACACGGTCAATGAAAAATACCAAAGACCTTATTTTCTACCAGCACACGGTCAATAAAAAATACGAAAGACCTCATTTTGATGATTTCTTGGATTTTCGCAATGAAACAAAATGTTGGCTAACAGGGAGTGGTTTTAAAAATGTTAATGGGTAGAGCAAGGACTTTTTTCCTATTAAATGTTTTGTTGAAAGACAAAGCTTTTTCAAGAAGTCCGGTCATGCAGCATATAAACACACCCGTGTTTAATTCACAGTCTAACAGCGGGTTGCACAAAACTTTTAATCAAGTAGTAAATTCAATTGACGTTTAGAGTCGGCTTTGGCAATGACGTTAACATTAGTGCTGTCACATTACAAGTGTCCAAATAGTTTAATTTAGTCATTAAATTGTTTGTGCAACCGGACGTAAGTGTCAATTCCCTAAGCAACTTCATTTTGACATCCATTCGGTCCTGGACTTCCTACACACAGTGTAGTATTTCTAACAGCGGGTTTCAGTAAGAAAATTCCATTTGGGATTTGCTAACACCGTGTTAAATGTTTGTGAGGTTACCCAATATTCAACTAAAGCCGCCCATCGACGTTTATATTCGGGCAATCGAAAACGGTCGTGTATCTGCCAAGCGTAAAAAGTTGTACCTAACCTATTTTGCGTTTATTTTGAAGTATATTTGTGTGTTTTTGGAATAATAATTATGAAAAAGAAACAATGGGACAGGTCCTGCAATAGGGAATATGCATATAACTCAAATAAATATTCTCTACATAAATTAAATGTTTATGGCGGTTGCTGTTATTCATTTATTTTGGTCTTTATTAACAAAAAAAAAAGGATTTAAAACTGCAAATTTTCGCGCGAATTTCGAAACTTGTAAAACGTGATCCCATTGGCTGTATCGTCAAAACTGAACTTATGACTCATCATGAGTATATTATGGCGAATTCCAGTATTGTAGAGTCATCGACAACTCAATAAAAATGGTATTTAATGCGTAACTCATCCAATCAAATAGCCCTGCACTTAAAGTAGAAGCTTCCTAAAATCTTATTCATGTATAATTCAAGCCGAAATCGGACCAGGAACCTTTCAATTTTGCAACACAAATTGGCATTTCTGCGAAATTTTGACATATTTTCTTAATAATTTGGAGTAAATAAACTGCAATTCTTTATTTTCATGGCAATCTTTCAAAATTCAAAAATTTTCAAATTTTAGATGTCCCCGATGCAAATAAACCTATTTATTTATAACTTTACCGAACAAAGAAGCGATTCAAATTAGTGGGAGGTATTCCTAGATAATTAACGGATAAAATAAACCCTAAAAGAATCACTAAATAGGGTAAATAGTGTGGACTAATGTCGGTTAAAAATAGGATTTGTCGGAAAAAAATCAACAAAATTCGAATTTTACCCCTTAAATACGCTCCTGGATGACCCACTCGGTATTCATTTTAAAGTGTGATTATCCCTTTATAAGATAGTGCTGAAAAATTGGGAAAAAATTAGATAGGAAAAAATACATAGTGATTCAAATGTTCCGATGTGGTGGGCAGAAAAAGTTAAAAAATCGAAATTTAATCAGCGATTGCTCCCTTCCTATAGAGAATGAGAAACTAAAAAATGTGGAAATCATATACTTCGACGAGCTCTTTCTGATGAAGTATATGGGATTATGGAGGAATTTGAACCATTTTGACCCCACAAAAAATTAAAAACCGTGAAATATTTGGGTCAAAAATCTAAATTTCCAGTTTTTTCCATTTTCCAGTGATTTTAGGTTTAGGTAAATGCATTGCAAAAGAAGTATTTGAGATTTTAAAGTTTCACTTATGTGTCTGTTTTTCGATCTGACGTTTTGTTGTCGAGCTATAAGGTATCAAATAGGGGCCTGGAAATGGCACTTTGGGACCTAAAAAAATTCAAAAGAATTACTTGACATTTTCTGATCCTCACCAGTTTCAGTGAGCTCTGAAGCTCCGGGTCCTCTACAATCTCCGAAAATTTACATCGATTTAATTCACATTTGCGACCTGTACCCGATTTCAACGGAAACCGCGGAAATTTCGACTTTGACGTTTAATAGCTCCGAAACGAAACATCCTGTGTAACTAAATTTTTTACCAAAGCTAGTTGAACTATTCCTCTATCAACCCAAAAAAATTCGATTTCTCTCCCTCTGACTGTTTCCGAGAAAATCAAACCTGTTCGACTTTGGGTTAAGCTGTACGTTAACCTGTAGATTTTTGCTGATCTCCAGACGTTACTTTTCACTAAGGACAAATGACTGCTTTTTAAATTGTAATAAATTACACCGAAAATTTACATTTTTTGTAGCTAAATTATCCTAATAATTTTCTTAAAAACATTTTTTTTTTTGGGTTTGTAACGGCTTCACCGTGCAACACCTATTTCAGGCTGTATATTTTTTAAGACAGGCAAATGACACTCCTTAAACATTTGTTTTGCATTGTCCTAAACATAGAATTATTTGCCCCTCAAAGCTACAAAATAGTCACTTTGACACCAACACCAACCAATCAAATGATTTTAAAGCTTTTAAAAATGTGATAAATTATATCGTGAAGTAAAAAAAAATTTAGTTACATTATCCTAGTAATTTTCTTCAAAATAGTTTTGGGTTTGTAATGACTTCCTTAAACGATATATGCAAAAAAATACATGCATATTTCTTATTCAGGATAACATCCTTTCTGTGTTAAAAATAAAATAAACATCTACAAGGGTTATGTACTGGTAATTGTCTGTTTTAATCATTGATTGATTATAGCCAATTTTGGGCAGTATCCGTATATACAAAAGAATTTAACGCCATGTTAAATTGACTATCTATTTTTTTTAACACTGTATTAGAATGTAACGCTGCATTAAAAGTTTTGTGCAACTGGTTCCAAGTGTTGCATCATCTATTTCAGGCAGTATATTTTTCATGACAGTCAAATGACACTCCTTAAAGATTTGTTTTGCATTGTCCTAAAAATAGGATTATTTGCCCCTCAAAGCTACAAAACAGTCACTTTGACAACCAATCATCATATTATCATCGCCGGGCATTCCCTCACGACTTTGCTTTCAAAGAATTTGATCAGAATATTCGTTTAATTGCCGAAAGTAATTTTACATTTCATTGTTCTTGGGATTGGCCCGGTTTTTGAGGCAGCAGTGCTGTAGAATTTTGTTTTTATAAATATATTAAAAAATTGGTATCACTGAAAAAGTGAGCAATAAGGAATACGTACACATGTATTTTTTTCCATAAATTTTTTAAGGAAGTCATTACAAACCAAAAAGTATTATTTTTAAGAAAATTACTAGGATAACTATAAAAATTTCTTGCTTCGTCTATAATTTATTACAATTTAAAAAACAGCCATTTGCCCTCAGTGCCAAGTGACGTAAGGAGGTAAGCAAAAATAAGGGTCAATCTACATGTTGACATAAAGCTTGGCCTAATGTTGAACAGGTTTCTTATGTAATACTAAAAACATCCACAGTTCCTAACGTCACATACTCCATCCGATTTATTTTTTCCTCTCTGCAACATATCAACCAATCAGACGAATTTAACTTCGGAAACAAAGGAGTGGGTTTAGACGAACAGCATATGGAGAGTCGCCTTATTTGCTTAGACAGTAATAACTGTTCTTTGTACTACCATTGTGTTGTCATTACAGTATATTCGCTATATCTAAAGAACGAAACTGACTGACTGATTGACTGAAGTATTGATCAACCCATTTACACACAGTCCACACTGCTGGGTTTAGAAACTTGAAAGTTTGGATAGAGGTTCCTTACATTAGTGATGTAAGTATACGTATCCAAAAATCCGTTGGATCCGAATATTAAAAGAATCCGGATTATCCGGAACCGGCCGAGAACTTGAAGACGGATTCGGAATCAAAATAAATTCGCATCGGGTGGTTACTAATGCAAAGTGCAAAGAGAATACGAAATCGGAATCGAGTGTAAGCGAACAACACGGTCTGCGATTTGGCATATGTGATACTGTGCTTTCTCTTTCTAATGACATTTCCTAAAAAAAGATGGCATAGTTATCGGGGTAACGGGTATCATATGAGATGAGACCCATTGGTTAAACTACTTAGTCCCGTCTCACCCGAACCGAATTCAAACGAGAACGGCGCGACGCGGTGCCTTCTTATCCCTAAACTTCGACTTCGAATGGTATGATACCGATACCGCATCGACCTACCTAGCCGTGTATCCGGATTCCGGATAGAAAATGTTTTAGTCTGTTGCATGCATACGTATACATGATCTGTAACCGCTGTCGCGCGGGTCAAGAAATGGATTCGTATTCGGATAATGGATACGGATATTAGCTGATTCCGATTCCGTATGATTCGGATATCTAATGAATACGGATATTTACAACACTACCTTACATACCGTATGCATCTACTAAGGAAGGGTTTTTTAAAATTCAACTCCTAAGGGTATAAAACAGGGATTCAAACTTTGTATGGAGAAAAAATATTAGTTGTTTCTATTAATTTGAAACTTATTAGAATTACTTTAAAAAATAAATATTTGTTATGCAGTTTTTAATAAATCAACCCCTAAGGGGGTGAAATGGCGGTTCAAAGTTTGTAGTGAAGTAAAAGAAAAATGTTATACGGTTTTATTACATTGAAACTACGTGATAGTACTCTAAAAATAAACATATTATGTTTTATAACTTTTTGAAAATCAACGCATAAATAGGTGAAATGGGGGTTTGAAGAATCTAATTATTTATTTACCATTAAAGCCCAACAGAAATGCATCCACAGGGCAGTTTGTTACACAAGATGTAAGTAAATGTAAATAATAACAAATTACTATTCCTAGTCTAAAATACCAAAAGATTGTGAGTAAATCAAGGATACCTAAGACATTGCTCAGATAATCTCTGTACCCCCATGAATAGTACAATAAAATATGTCACACATATGCGACATTCTATTAAATGTCGTAAAGACAAAACTAAGCAAGAAAAAGGCAGGAGCGTCATAGGAATGAAGGCATCACGCGTGTTTGGTCGCATTTTAGAATATTCCTGGCTTAATTCTAAAACGAGATAGACCTGGCGTGATACCTTCATTTCTATCGCGCTCGTGGCGTTTTCTCGCTTGATTTTGTCTTTATACATTAAGTAAATTGGAAAATTTAAATATAAGTTGGTGTTCGCTCTACGACAATAGGATATTTAGCCAGTTCTACTAATTACTCTAGACACCAAAATATTTAGTTCTTGCAGAAGGGCAGGACAGTAGTTGATTTTAGCATGCAGGATTTTGTGTAATAAGATAACTGATTACTTGTTTCTTCTGAGTTCCAAAGACTGAAACTCAAATATTGAAAGCAGAATACGCGATGCCTGTCTCAAGATAAAAGCCATCCGTCCTTAGAGAAGAATTTTAAAAAACTTCGTTGTGCTCTTTTAAGAGCGTATTCCAGTTTTTATGAAAAAAAGCGAAGCACTTGTTTCTCTTAATGCCTTAATGGGTTCTATACTGGTAAAATCCCTGCAATTTCCATAAAAACACAGCATTTGATGCTATTTCAGACACATGAGAGTTAAAGGTCAGTTCAAATTATGGATATCATTGGAAATAGCTTTGTTTACACATTCCATCCTAACATAACACGTGCATTCATAAACATGACATCAAAACTGCATTATTATCACCGTTACCACGCGAACGAAGCCGCGGGCGGAAGCTAGTTTATGTATAATTTTTTTATTAAATAATTAAATCTATTAAAAAACTACCCTTTAGATATTGTACTGTGCCATTTCCTGGACGCAGCAGAAAGTATCGAATCCAGAAATAAGTATTGATAGGCATATATAAGCAAAAATATTTATTGACCACATAGAAAGCCAGGAAAACGCAATACTTCGCGCAGGTAAAGTGAGGAGAAAAATAAGTAATATGGCGCTGGATATTAGAAGGAAAAATTGAACAAGGAGATCTATGGGAAGGCGCTCATGGCTAAAAAATTTAACATCTTAGGATTAGTTTCATTATTGCAAAACACTTATTTATTTATTAGTATTAAAATTATTAAAGTTATGTATAGTAGAAGAGCTCATTCATACCGCCACTGCATCATCCATCGACTCACCTATCAAGGTCATCTCTTGTGGTCCTCCGATTGGTCGTTCTCGAATTTGGGTTTACGAGAGGCAATAAAAACAATTTGGCAATACCTAATGGTTATAGGTATTGTGTGTTATGTTTTTATCTTATTTCGAGACGCAAACAATCACAAAACGTGAGTTTAATGGGCCAGGCTGGGTGATGGGCGCAATGTTGCTTTTGTTTACGTTAATGGAGGGCCATTTTTTAAGATGTAACACATTCTGGTCCGGTTACCGTTATGCGGAAGAATGCTTTTAAAAATTTTCTTTTATATAATTTGTTTAATCGTCTATATTTAGAACAGTATGGCTACTAGTGTCCATTATTATTATTCCGTATTAATTATAATTGCTGTACTCATTATCAATTATTCGACCCGTATCGTATGTGCGATTTTTTTTATGTATGTTCACGCATAATTCTTGAACGGATTTACCGATTTCGATGATTTTTTTTCTCGTTTTATAGATGAGTTCACCCGATTGCCAAATGGTTCCATTTTAAGGGTTTTTTGCTAAAGTGAAAGAAAACCTAAAAAAATTATAAATACTTAAAAAAAACTTGGGAAGATCGACAAATGTTGTGTGTTAGGCCAAGCAATAGAGCGATTTGTCGTGACATTAATCTTATTAGAAAGCCTGTGCCATCATCTGAAAGACGATCCGTAGATGATTCCTGTTATATTTCCAACTCTGAAATTTTTTCCTTTAATTTGTTATAAACATTTTTAAGCAAAAAAACGCGATTTTTTTAGTGTTTTGCTTATAAAATGGAAAGTAATGAAGCAATCTTAATGGTGTAAGTGGACGATTTGTAGAGCATAAACATACGAACAAAATGAGATGTCGAACGTCCCGATAGGATAAGTAGCAACGGAGAAAATCCGGAAAAACCGGAAAATTAAGAGTTTTATTTTAAATTCATAAATCGGCCGTTTTTAAACGTAGAGGGCTCAAACTTTGGGAAAAAGTAGTAATTTATAGCTACTTTATGTGTGCAAAACCCCGACGCTGTCCGACGATTAGTTTTGCCACAATCGTCATTTTAATTTTTCAATACACTGTTTTGCAACAGGTCTGGATGCTCTATGGATCATCCGATTTTAATTATTGAAGCGGATTTGAAAAGTACAAGTTTAATTGAAAATGTATATTTTAATTTTTCCATAAAATGTTAGGAAACCGGTTGGAAATGCACGTAAAGATACGTGAAAATGGATGAGCGCGCGAAATCGATCGAGTAGCGGGAGAGAAGCGGAGCGAAGGGGAGCCAATATTCGCGCGTTCGGCCATTTTCACGCATTTTTACGTGCATTTTCAACCGGCTTCGTAGCATTTTATGGAAAAACTAAGATATACGTATTGTTCAATTAAACTTGTACTTTTCCTTTTCAAATCCGTTTCAATAATTAAAATCGGACGATCCATAGAGCATCCAGACCTGTTGCAAAATAGCGTGTTGAAAAATTAAAATGACGATTGTGACAAAACTAATCGTCGGACAGCGTCGGGGTTTTGCACACATAAAGTAGCTATAAATTACTACTTGTTCCCAAAGTTTGAGCCATCTACGTTTAAAAATGGCCGATTTATGAATTAAAAAAAAACTCTTAATTTTCCGGTTTTTCCTTATTTTCTCCGTTGCTGTTTATCCTATCGGGACGTTTGACATCTCATTTTGTTTGTATTTTTATTCTCTACAAATCGTCTATTTACACCTTTAAGATTGCTTCATTACTTTCCATTTTATAAGCAAAAAACTAAAAAAATCGCGTGTTTTGCTTAAAAATGTTTATAACAAAATAAAGGAAAAATTTCAGAGTTGGAAATATAACAGGAATCATCTACGGATCGTCTTTCAGATGGTGACACAGGCGGTTTTCTAATAAGATTAATGTCAAAAAATCGCTAATATTTTGCTCTGTTGCTTGGCCTATGTATACTTCGGAATGGGAGTACCGATTTTAATAATTTTTTCTAGGCTGTATTTAACATGACGGCCTTGTGCTTTTGTTGGTATTTAACTTTAAAAAACTAATAAAGGGGAGGGGTTAGAAGGCAGTAAAATGGAGGGGGTGAGTATGTTTCCGAAAATGACTAATATGTCCTTGTCGGGGTTATTGACAACGGAGAGAAGAGAGATAGGTCTATAATTGGATGGAAGGGACTTGGAGTCTTTCTTCGGGACAGGCTGCACACGAGCAGTCTTCCAGCTATCTGGGAAGATACCCTTGTCATAAGACAATAATAATCTCTAGTAACAACTTATAATGTATCATTAAGGATTATTATTATACTTTAAAATTGCGTCGGCTTCAAAGTTACCTATAATAGAACTTTGGTGTACAAGTTACCTAAATTTAAAAAAAAAATTAAGTTTACCATTAACTGCTGTTATAAATACGTAAAAATATAATTTAATACTTTTTTTCAGTGCTTTTCCTTTTGTGAAGTTGGTTCGTTGTTATGAAAAAAAAATATTTATTACATAAATTGTTTAAGCAAACAAACCTAAACATATTATTTTGAAACAAATTACTAAGGATAATCCAACTAGAATTTTGTTGTAACTTTTCAATACAATGTATTCCATTTAAAAAAGCCGGTATTTTCGCGCGCCGCCAACTGACGTCAGATTATATCTAAATCACGCGTCCCTGTTTTGTGCTAAGTTCTTAAATTCAATCTTTTTTATCTTTTTTGCATGGAATTTTTGGCAGGCACGTGATTGATCATATTGTTTACAACAATTATTCACGTGCCCGTCAAAAATAAGGAGCAAAAAAGTAAATTTAACAACTAATCATCAGGTGTATATTGAGTTGCCTATACTCACCATACCTAACCGGAATCGTTTATCCGTGATGTAAACAGATTCTTGATTATAGTGTAATTTGTGTAATCCTTTTTATGAAACAATAAAATTTCTCAGAAATTCCCTGTAACTATCGTGTTGTACCAATATGCAAAAATACCACTTCAAGTGCATCGAACAAACTTTTTTTCATATGCCAAGGACAGCCGAAATCAGAAGACAGCAGTGCAAAATAATTAAAAATTTTACATAATTGTTTGGGTGTAGATGCTGTAGCAGAAATTCAAAAAATATCATAAACAACTTTAAACAAATTATAAATTTCATAAAATCTAAGGTAAGAAAGTATTACGGCGCTCTTGATTTAGATGGTATTATCAGCAGGGCGGAACTTAGAGAAATTCAATACCGGCAGTCTTAACCCTTTATTAGAATATCGCAATATAAAACTTTTAATCCGTCTAGAAAACTTCCTGTTAGTTTAGCTTTACAAAACGGTCAGGTGGAAAAGGAAAAGGTTTTGCCATGGGCGCCCATAAGAGGGGGGGGGGTCAGTTGCCACCCCTGGGGACGGGGTCCACAACAAAATTCATGACAATAATAATTTTGCCCTTGTAACATACGGTTTACATATATTCACAGTATAAATATGACAATGTTGTAAAACAAAAAATTACTTTTGTCTGCAGTCTTTTAACCTGCATTTTAAAAGTTGTCACACTTTAGGTAACTTTATGGAGATAATTAAACATTTTTCGACACACTATGTATTATAAAATTACAAATCTTGTTTTAAACGCCCTGTATCCATTACTTAAAGATTACAACATATTTAGCACATTTTTTCTTGACTTCGCTAGGTTTAGAGGTTTAGTGGTAAATATATACCTAAAAAAAATTTTCTTGTTTACTTTTTAGTGCGTTTTTGTAAGTCATTCCATTTTTATAAAGAGTAAAATAGACTAAATTATAAAACCGATTTATTCAAGATATTTCTGCACGTGCAAAAGTGAACAAATTAATTATACAAAAATTGTTTTGTGTAATTAAGAAGTTTTAGTCAGCATTCTCTTCACTCAATTGATAGAAGTCGTCTGACGCTTGCACGGAATAATAAGTGGTTCTACAGTCTCTTCTACAAGATTTTCGAAGTCCCAAATTTGTTCTTTTTTAATTAAGTGATCCACCGCATTCCGCCAGTTATCCTCAGTAAAAATTTGAAATTTAGCACAGAGATAGAGTGTGGTAAACCTATTATGGACGTAAAGTATAAAAAGTTGAATTTTGATTCTAGGGGTTAGTTAGGGAAGAGTTAACAAACCAAAGCATAGATGGGTGGATGAAGTTAAAGTGGAATTAAGAAAAAAAGCCGAAACCTAAAAAAACCGGGCTTTATGGCGACGATTAACCATGCAGGTCGGGAAATGACAGTCAAAGAAGGAAAGAAGAAAATATAATTTTAACTTACACACAAACTACATGAAAGTAATACAACTAAAAAAAAGGTTCTGAAGGTGTGCGTTAGTAACTAAATACTCAGTATATTGGGCAACGATTATATGCCTGCTCAATACAAAAACGACCTTTGCAAATTACGCGATGATAAATAGTTTTCGAAATTAATAGAATTAATAGCAAAACATCTGAAATGCCTACGTAGGAATTGCCTCTCGCAATTATTTAAACTTTTTGCCACAAAGGTAAAAAGTCATTAAAAACGGATCAATTTCACTTTTATTAACCTCTGGTATTAAGTTTTAAATGTTAGATTATATTTGAGATTGGCTTTATTTGTTCAGCTAGTCAAGCTTGTGTTGAAATTTGAAATACTACTCGCTGAGTACTAAATGAAGTAATTTGAAAAGAAAATTTTTTACCGAATTTGCTTATATAACCAAGATTACTTTATCTGTTGTAAATATATTTGATTTGCACGAAACCCAATCGAGGAAAGTATTGCCCCAGTAACATTACAGCAACATTTTAACAAACGAATCTTAGGACTATTATTCGGCAGCTGTTAGGGGAGACCGGGGCAAGAAGATCCCCCGGGGTCAAACGATTCCACGCCAGTTTGACGCCACTATATGCACGAGAGCAGCCGTAGACTTGCGAGCATCTGCCTTTCAATACGGCGGGCGGTTCAGTACAATGAGTGGCAGCGACCAGTGCGTAAGTGTTTCGTTGATGTAAAGAAAATCGTGAATTTTGCTGACTTGATATAAGGTAAGCATTTCCTTTTATTCATGTTTATCACTAAAAAATAGTTAAGTATTTAAATATTCGATAGTAGCTCAGTGGCGGTCGCAGCTTTTTTCAAAGGGGGGGGGGGGGCGGTTTAGTAGGTGTTGGGTTGGCCCAATCGTCGGGTTAGTGTGTTACAAAAAAAAATTACCTATGTATATTCAAAATTTCTATTAAAAAAGCATGCATGCAATTTTATCTAGGCC
The DNA here is from genome assembly GCA_963971165.1 of Philopedon plagiatum. Taxonomy (NCBI): domain Eukaryota; kingdom Metazoa; phylum Arthropoda; class Insecta; order Coleoptera; family Curculionidae; genus Philopedon; species Philopedon plagiatum. Next base: position 5,190,892 of record OZ020194.1, read on the forward strand.
ACACTCAATTCTAGAGACGTGTACTGCCTGCACCAACGGTTTTAAATTTTTTGTTTTACCCGCATCGATCATTTATTAATTATTTCTTCATCCGTTAAAAATAGTGTTTTGGGTTAAGAGGGTAAGGGGGGGGGGGGGGGGGCGATCGCCCCCACCGCCCCCCCCCCCCCCCCCGGGACCGCCACTAGTAGCTATTAGAAAGTATAGTTTAATGAACAAACTGGTCGATAGTTTTGCAAATTTTAGTTCGTTTAAAAAATGTTAGGTTAACTTTATTATGCCGCTTACAAATGGGGCAAAAGGATCCCTAAAATAATGGGGCAAAAGGATCCCCTCAAACAATGGGGCAAAATGATTACTGGGATCGTTTTACCCCACATTTGTCTCGAAAACTATAATATGCGATATGTAGGTAATTTTATTCTTATTTTTCCGCATTAGGGAAAGAGTTGCATAAAAATAATTTACCACAATTTTGTTTCAGATCGCAACAATGGTCAGGAATTATGTCAAGGGAACCAACAGACAGTCATGGAGTACAGAAAGAATGGAAGCAGCAATCCAAGCAGTTCGTGGGGGTTCTTGTAAGAAAACAGCAGCCAAGGATTTTGATGTACCCATTATGGCACTAAAGCGTCGCTTGAAAAATCCCGATATGCCTTCTGAAAAGGGATTAGGACGTTTTGATTGTGTGTTTAATAAAGTGCAAGAAGCTGAACTGGTAAGCCACATTCTTGACATGGAAACACGCATGTATGGGATGACAACTCGTGACGTTCGTTGTTTAGCATTCCAACTAGCGGAACTAAATAAAATCAATCATCCATTCTCGAAAACCAAGCAAGCCGCTGGACAAGACTGGTTCACGGCCTTTAAGAAGCGACACCCAGAATTAACCATTAGGAGTCCGGAAGCAACCTCAGTAGCTCGTGCCCGGGCGTTTAATCAACCAGTTGTTACACAATTCTACAAATTTGTAAAGGCAGAAGTGGTTGAAAAGGGTATTCCGGCTCATCGCATTTTTAATGTCGCCGAAACTTCTTTAAATACGGTTCCCGGAAAGAATTCTAAAGTGGTTGCAAAGACAGGTCGCAAACAAGTAGCCCGTATTACTTCAGCAGAGCGGGGCATTTCCACAACAACAGTAATTTGCGCCTCTGCTGGAGGAAATTTTGTACCGCCTCAACTCATCTTCAAGCGTAAGAGAATGAAGGACGAATTGAAGGATGGCGCGCCGCCTGGGTCGATTTTTTCTTGCAACGAGTCAGGCTGGATGAATACTGAGGTATTTTCGGAATGGTTTGATCATTTTTTATACCATAGAAAACCCACCGCTGAAGATCCAGTCGTTTTGTTCTTAGACGGACACAATTCTCATACGAAAAATTTAAAAGTCATTTCAAAGGCAAGGGATAATCACGTAGCAATAATATGCCTCCCTCCCCATACGACTCATCGTCTGCAGCCCCTAGATGTGGCAGTTATGTTTCCCCTAAGTCGTTATCTTGACCAGAGTTTAGAAAAATGGCTTAATAGTCATCCAGGTCGAACAGTTTCTGTTTTTCAAATGAGTTCCATTTTTGTGAAGCTTATTTAAAAGCTTGCACTCCAGAAAATGCCTTAAAAGGTTTTAAAAAAACTGGAATATTTCCTTACTATGATAACCTTTTCACAGATCTTGATTTCGCGGCAGCTGAAGTTACTAATATTGATCCACCGGATATGGCTCCTGTTCCAGAAAACGAGCTAGTTCAAGACTTGACAACCCAAGATAATAACTTAGAACCTATTCCCAGTACAAGCAGCGCTTGCCATTCCAGAGCCGAACCCCACCAAGATTCACCAGAAATCCGCAATTGCACTCCAGAACCTAATGAAATCGTTCCGCAATCTTGTCAAGATTCAAGCGCTGTTGGCGTAGAAGGCCCTTCAGAAGCTTCCGTATCTAGCCCTCTTAACAAACGCCCTCTTTCCAAATCATCTTTAGAACTTCGATTAAACAATACAGAAGTTTCAAAAACGACTTTTCCAGTAGCAAGCCCTTCCTTCATACGACCTATGCCAAAAATGTCTGGTCCTAGGACAATGATCACAAGAAAAACAGGAAAAACTGCTATCATAACAAGCAGTCCTTATAAAAATGAATTAGAAGCAGATCTTGAGAAAAAAAAACAAGCTGACCTAACGAAAAAAAGAAGAAATGAAAATAAAGAGCAGAGGCAAATTGGGGTCAACAAGCAAGCCACAAAAAAATCAAAGCGCTTACGCTCCTCAAAGAATGCACCTGAAAATAATAGTGTTTCTACATCCAGCTCATCAGAGGAAGATGACGACACGCAGTGTATGGTTTGTGGTGAAAAATATGCAACTTCTGCTAATGAAGGATGGATTCAATGTTCCTCCTGTTCCTCCTGGGCTCATGACGCCTGCGCCGGTGTCGACGAGAACGACGACAATTACATATGTGATGTTAATTGTAAAACTAGTTACTATATTCCACGAAAAAAATAAGTTCATTGAATTGTATATTAACTTCGTACTTTTATGTAAACGGAGCAAAATGATTACTTTCATTATTCTTTATTTAATTTTAGGTATTTGCATTTCATTTAGTATTTTTTAACAAACTTCTTTTTTGGCCCGAGTAGCGGGGCAAAATGATTAGCGGGGCAAAATGATTACTTTAAGACTTTTCACATTTTTATAGTTTTAGCGTTTCATTTAGTTTTTTTCTTAATAAAATGCTTAGAAACTGACTTGCTAGTTTTATATCCACAAATTTAGCGTTAGAAAAAAACAAACAAGAAAATTTAATTTACTTTACATAGGGAACCATTTTGCCCCGCATAGCGGGGCAAAACGATTACTTTGCATATGTCTACATACTGGCTAAAATCTCAAAATCAACTTAACCACAAAATATGAAAATATAAACAACACATAAACAACATATGAAACTACATGTTTGCAAAAATACAAACTCTTAACTCTCAGTGGATGTGATATCTAAGGCAAAAATTATTAGGGGGATCTTCTTGCCCCGGTCCCCCCCACTGCTTTGTTGGTTTTTTAACGTTTTAGTGTTCAGTTATTTAAAAGAAAAAAAAATAATTTACAAAAAAAATGTAAATTTTATTTTTTTCCTTTTTATTTTTATTTTTCTTTTTGACAATGTATCGAATTTTTATGAGCCGGGGTTTAAAAGGAAAAAAAGTCAATACCGGGGATGATGGGCAGTTTGTACTGGGTGAGTCAACCATTACGAGAAGTAATTTTATGCCTTGAAGGTAAGATTTGTTGATAATAAAGTTTTATGTTAAGGTATGGTTGGATATTCTGCACATTTTGGAAATATTTTGAATTATACACGGTGCGATCAAAAAGTAGGGTGTCACAAAGTTAAATTTTTGAAATCCCCTGTATTTGAATTAATTTTTGAATTATAAGTGTTACTTCATAACTTTTTCACTATAATATGCGAAAAGATCATAGTTTTCAAGATAATTCGACTTGTAATGAAAATATAGCAATTGCAAGCATCTCTTTGTTGTGAAAATACTACTTAAATTTTGACTCCAAGCGGTTCGTAATTTGTATCCTGAGTAAATTAAGTCAAGAAAATATATCCACTATGAAATATATTGGACATCTCATTTACAGGGTGTTTTATTTCTAGGTCCAAAGTCAGAAAAACCCTAACTAAAAAATGTCACTTTCATCAAATGGAACACTCTGTATATTTTTCTGCCAGCTTATAGCTCGTCAAAAACTCTTCACATTTTGTGAAGAATGTCCTATTTCTATCTCTAATAGTTCTTGAAATATTTAGACTTTTCGGGATTTTCTGATCTCGTTATACCTAGCATCTTTTGTCAATGGATCTCAGTAGCCATGGAAAACAAATCAAAATAATGTTAGTGGATGACACTTAGAATCAGATCGGGTTTAAAGTTAAGCGTTTTTACTGTGCAAAGTTTATTGTCCAGTTATTTATACTCAAAATGAATTTTTTCAAAAATGAATTGATTGATATGATTTATGTTTTGGGCGAGGCAGATAAAAATTGTTTTTTTGCCGAAAGATTATACAGGATGAAATATCCTTAGCTGCAAACACCTAGCCCTCGGAGTTTTTAAAATTTAATGAAACGTTTTGATCCAATCGGTAGTTAAGTAATATTTTCATAACAAAGAGATGCTTGCAAACGCTAAATTTCCATTACAAATCAAATTATCTTGCAATTTATGACTTTTTCGTATATTAAACCATAGTGAAAAAGTTATGAAATTACACGTAGAATTCAGAAATCTATTGAAATACAGAAATATTATTATCGACAAATCTTATCTTAGGCATAGGGATTCAAGATCTAAATCGATTTTTTGGAAAGATCGATTTTTTCCAAATGAAAATCGATTTTTAAGAATCGATCTTTTACCCTTCGATTCTGCAAGGAGATGGTATTTTCAAGTCCGTGAACTTTAAGACTTAATTAATAATTGAAAATTAATATTTATATGTAATTCTTTACAAACGATAGGGTCGCTACGCCATGATCAAAACGATCCTAGTAAGAATTAGGAAAGGAATAAGGAAATAGTTAAACTGCGCCATTTAACATTTTCTAGAAAAATACTCAAATCTGAAATTGTTCAAAACAGCGATGTCGGTCATGTCGATCGGTATCTAATGGACAGTTTGTTATTTTACGGTTGTCATTTTCTTGTTTAATAGTCATTTTTTCGTTAAAATGTTTTCTATTTTATTAGTTTTCAATACATTAGTATGTTTTTCATGATAGCATTGTAAATCAAATATTTCCCCCTCCATACTCTAAAAATAAACATAAAAAATATATAATTTAAAATTTTCTTTTCATTTTAACCACAACTGTACAACTTATACTTTAAGAGTTTTAAATAGCATTGGTTTGGAATGGACACTGTCCGGCTCCCCTCTCCTACGCAAAATTTTTTCCAAAGATCGATTTTTTAAAAGATCGATCTTTTAAGGCGATCTAAATAGTGAATCGATCTCCATGATCACGATCTAAGATCGATTCGAAATATCGATTTTTGAGATTTGGTGAATCCCTACTTCGGCATAAAATTACTCCGCGCAATTGTGGACTCACCCGGTACATTTTGTATATTATAATTTTTTGGTATCTTCATCGAGACAAGAAAACAATAAAATTAAACCATCTCAGAGTCAAAAAATGCTTTTGACAAATGGATAAAAGATAAGGTCAACGGCAGTCAAATTTTCTGGTCAGTCGCCAAAAACATTAGCCGAAACTTCTGTAGGAACACTTTCCTTCTATGATCTCTAACAACGATATTATCTCCTCCTCCAACGGGAAAGGTAAACCATTTGCCAAACAATTTGCCTAACTCCAACTCTGATTTTTACATCATGAGCCGCTGAAGTCCGGGCTATACTTATAAATATTTTTTATTAAATTTTTAAACGTATTTATATTATTTATGGCTAATTCTATTCAAATCCACCTAAAAAGAATATTGCCTTGGGGATATCACTACTCTGTAAACATTCAAATATGGAACATTGCCATTATCCTACTCGCCTATTCAAAACAATACCTAAACTATCTATTGTTTTTTATTTGGTTTATATTTAATAATTGTACCGAGTGTACTTTCATTATAGATTCTCTTTCGTGCCTCCGCCAGTCACTTTTAACACTATAATTACAACTTTAACATTTGCCAGCTTTTGTTGGTAAACGAATAATTTATTGATCTTATGAAGATCTTAATATTTATGGTAAAGTCCATGGATTTATTAAGAATGGATACGGGATGATTTAACATTCCTTGAAGCCAAAACAAACCATTCTAAACGACACTGTAAACACAATTGGTAAACATTGGCCACATCTTATTTTACCTTGTATTTTTGTATAAAAAATACGTTAGAAGCATCACAAGATTTACTAAAAGGAATAAAAGCCCTAAAATATTGTATTTTTCTGCTAAATAATAATAAATTTAAGTTAAAAAGGTTTTATTATTTATAGGTTATGTTATTTCTAAAGGTGTTTATTTAAAGTCGCTCCGAGTCATTTATAAATCTATAAATCGCACTTTTTTTTTCCTAGTTCATTAGACAAAGACGTACGTGTAACCGAGTGTTCAGACCGAGGTTCAGCCGTTTTCCTAAGCAACCAGCACAGATAGCAACACTTCTGAGCTCCAACACTCCAATGCTATTTTTTCTCTTTCTACTACCATTCTTGATTCAATTACGTAGTCGTAAACTAATCTCCTGGGGGAAATGTTTTCATAACAAATAACAAATATAAGGCTTCACGTTCGATACGCTCACAGTATACGGACATCGAATCCTTTCTTAATAAATCCATGGTAAAGTCACTTTTAACAACTTAATTTGAAATGTTTCTGATGTCTTTATATACTAAGATTTCAAGGCAATGGATCTGTTTCATTAAATCGAATTAATAGATATTTACGTAACAAGTGAGATATTATTATTATTATTTTCTATCTGAGGCAACCTACGTAGACTTCAGGTCTAAATACTAACGTACCATGGGCGTCTGAAGAGAAGGGAGATGTAATCTATTGACATGCGAACGGAAAACATCTGCAGGCAAGTTGTTTCATAATCTGGAGACCCTAGGTATGAATGAGCCAGAAAAGTGGGATGTTTTAGGCTTTTTAGCTGGACAGTAAAGGGATGTATATGTAACGCTCCTCTCCTCTTGTTCTGTTAGGAACAATCAAAGGGGGAATTATAGCGATTAACACGGGAAATAGGTGAAAGTATTCAGGACAACTTTTGAACTTTGAAATTGTGGATGAATTGTTTGCTTGGAAAAGTATAACCTTCAGCACGCAAGTGCGGAAAGTAGTTATTTTCCGCACGCTCGGAGAAAAAATAATTTTTCAAAGTATGTACATAATGTCTTAGTAAAAATTGGTCCAGAAATCAGAAAAAACAATATTTACATCAATAATTAAATAGAGAGCCACTTTGTGCTGTTGCCGAATTTCCCAAAGCGCTGAGTTACGCATACGTCACAATCGGCATTTTTCCAGATTGAAGAAATTTGAAATTGTAGATTCAACCTAAGTTATCGCGGTACTTCTTTTGGCGGTAGATTTGCAGTGCCTTTTATTCTGTTACCAACTATAAAAAAGTGCTTTAGTGCATGGGAAATAATAAGAGATGTCAAAAATAGATTTTTACATACAAAATTACCGGATTTGCTTGAAATTCTATGGTTATCTCAATCGACCGGCAACTTCAAAGCCGGTCGATGGACCAAAAAGGCAATGTTAAAGGATTCTGCTTGCAATACTCCTGCTGAGGTCACATATGGGAATCCCAATACGTGCTTTTGGTATCATATTATAGAACAGCCGCCGCTTTGTGCTGTATAGATGACATTGTTGCCAAGTCAGTCTTAAACATTAATAATATTGGTTTTTGCACATAAGTGCGGCATTTCTTAAAATTTATTTTAACTGCCTGAGAGAAAAATTCTCGGGGGTAGATAGCTCGCAAAAACCTTTCAGTCTAATTTTTGTACATAGTCACGCTTTTAAGGCTGGTCTCACACTGGAACCGACTACGTGCGACTGCGACTATGAACCACTAGTAAAGATGGCATTCTTATGGAATCTTTTCACTCTAAAGAAAAAATACAGGAATTGAAAAAAATGCAAAGATTAATGTCTTACTTAGTGCAATATACCGACAATGAACTAAAAGGACTATTTTTGATCCTGATCCTGGTGCTCTCCTGCTATCGCTATTTCTGGGCCCACAAATTGCCGGTATTGGTAGTTGAATCAACAATTACAATTCTCCTCTCTTTAGAAGCTCACCACGGTACGTGAGTACTTTGGTCACTCGATTTGTGAGAAGCAGTTAGGTAAAAAAACCAAAGTTGTAGAAAATTTAAAATTTACCTTGGAGCTGGCACCACTGTACAATTTTGCCTTATTCGGGATCAACTTCCTCGTCTCTCATGGGTTCGGATTATGAATATGTTACTGCGCCTTTACCTGAAACTGCTTCAGATTTGTGAAGAATAATAATCTTAACGACCCATGTGACTTGTTTAAATAAATAACAACTGGAGTAATGTCTATTAAAATTCAGTTCTTCTGAATTATATAATGATTTTGTGCTTTAAAAGCATAAAACCACGCCAAAAGAAGTCGGTATCATTGTTAAGTCGAGTCGAACCCATTAAAGCACACATTTTTTTTTTTTTTGAAAAATGATATTGGGGATTCAATAGCATCAACTACATACAAGAATAGACATTCTTCTGATTTTGTTTAGCTTAGCTGTCAAGCTAGTGTTACATACAGTGAGAACGTAAAAGTTAGACTAAATTCGTTTAATGTTCAGGTATTTTTTCTTAGAAAAACGCTCGCTGTAACTTAGTATACTTGCAACTGATCATTGCTTTAGTTATTTACGTAAGTAGAGGGATATGATGCTCCCCGAGTCTCCGCATGCGCAGTAGGGTCGACCTTGAACGCCCAGGTGTGCTATTGTTATTTGGCCTTGATATGCGCAGGTGTTATCCAAGGTCAAGGTCAAGCACTTGGCCTTGAACGCGAGCAGCTGTTTCTTTGTTTGGTGATGACCAGGTGTACGATGCTTATTTCAAGGTTACATTTGCGGTGCATATTTTCAATGAATGCGAGCAGCTGTTTCTTTGTTTGGTGATGACCAGGTGTACGACGCTTATTTCAAGGTTACATTTGCGGTGCATATTTTCAATGAATGCGAGCAGCTGTTTCTTTGTTTGGTGATGACCAGGTGTACGACGCTTATTTCAAGGTTACATTTGCTTGGCCTTGAACGCGAGCAGATGTTTCTTTGTTTGGTGATGACCAGGTGTACGACGCTTATTTCAAGGTTACATTTGTGATGTTAGTTTACCTTGAGTTATTATTGGGGTGTAACATGTTTTGGTATGACGGTCGAGTGGGTTGGGTCTAAATGTGGATCGGTATATATGAGGGTAGGGGGGGTTAAATTTTAGTATAGAACATTGTGTTGAGTAAAACGGTTCAAGCAAGTTAATTTGAAAGTCATGGCGTACGTGTGTGAAAATTGTGGTAAATCATTTACTCGGAGTTATAATATGTTACGACATAAACGAGAATCGTGCGTAGCACGATTTGAAAATATGCATGGTGGAAAACAGCGAAAAGTTGACGATGGGGCATCAACATCCGAGGTGCGTACTTGCACTTGCTGCAATATAACCATACCAGCAAATCGAATGGCAGGTCATCAAAGAACAATACACCATAAAAGTAATGCATGTTCACCAATATCAGCTGGTGTTGAACTCGTGTCCAGTGCTTTTAGAAATAGGATTGCCACATACCGTATATCAAGTGATAATGAACATACTGACTATTCATTATTTTTTGATGAAATTAAAGCAAGAGTGTTAGAGGTAGTAAGTGACCTAGTAAGAGTGCGTTGTGCTTTGAAAGTTAATATGGTGGTTGTTGGTCGGTATCTTTTACCAACACAAGATAATATGTACAGTGACAAGTCATTTAATACACGCAATGAAATTGTCACTTCAGGAAGCGATTTGGAAGAAATATATCAATCATTAGTGGGAGCCATGAAGACTCAATCGACTGAGTTTCAGGAAAAAGATTCAGGTATGTTATAAATTAACGACTAAAAATAAAATAAATACTTATGTCATTCTTTTTGGTTTTCGTAGGTTGGGCTCTGGAAAAAATTCTATACCTGGAAGTAAATGTCAACGAGTATAAACCTTTTGGTGGATCTTCATATATAAAGTTACCCCGATTCATCGAATTGAAAAAAGCCATCATCAATGTGTTTAATCAAGATGAGTGTTGTTTTGCGTGGTCAATCGTGTCTGCTTTGTGCCCCACCACTAGAATGGCATCACAGATTCAATCTTATCCACACTATTCAAGAGTGCTGAATTTTACAGGTATAGACTTTCCAGTAAAGTTGCGTGATATATCAAAATTTGAAGAAATGAATAATATTTCAGTTAACGTTTATGGTTTGCAAAAAAATTTCGAAAATAATATGTTAAAGTACGAAGTTGTCGGTCCATTAAGGTATTCGGGTAGAAAACTTAACAGACATGTCAACTTGTTGTTAATAACAAAGGATTGTAGTATTAAAGATGATGATGAACATATTTGTGATACGCGTTGTTCTAAAAGTCATTATTGTTGGATAAAAGACTTATCGAAATTATGTTCCAGTCAAATTACATCACGTAGAGATAAAATGTATTTTTGTGATGGTTGTTTGATATATTTTAGTTCACCATCATCTTTGATATCACACCAAAAAAATGACTGTAACCACAAATATTCATTAACACCATCACTAAATTTAAAAATAGATAAATTTGGAAGGAGTGTAAGTGAAAATATATTAAAATTTGACAACATAGAAAAGCAAATGCGTGTACCGTTTGTCGTTTACGCGGATTTTGAATCGGTGCTTAAACCACTGGATACAGTGGAACCGAATCCCACAAATTCTTACTTAGTCAAAAGCATCAAACATGAACCATATTCTTTTGCGTATTTAATTAAGTGCTCCTTTGACGATTCGATTTCAAAATTTGAGCTCTACCGGGGAAACGACGCAGCCCAGGTTTTCGTTTCTCGACTTGAAAGTGATTTAAGATCTCTTTACAATACATACTTAAGAGATATAAAAGCAATGGAAACTTTAACGGCTGACCAAATAGCGGAGTTCAATAATGCCACAAAATGTGGTATATGTGAACGACCTTTTGAAAATAATAATTGTAAAGTAAAGGACCACTGTCACATAACTGGGAAAAAAAGACCTGGTGCTGCTCATTCGATTTGCAATTTAAATTATAAGTTACCCAATTTTATTCCAATTATATTTCATAACTTGAGCGGGTACGATTGCCACATGTTTATTAAAGAGTTGTGTCGTCACGGAGACAAGATCGATGTTTTAGCTCAAAGCAAGGAAAAGTATATTTCGTTTACGAAAAGTATTTACGTTCACGATTATGTCGATAATAAAAGTGGGACAATAAAGAAAAAATATTTGAAATTGCGGTTCATCGATAGTTTTAAATTTCTATCAACGTCACTGGAAAATTTGGGTAATGGATTAGCTGTGGGTAGTTTCAGGGAAACAGGAAAATATTTTTCTGATAATGAGCAGTTTAATTTAATGCGTAAAAAAGGTGTTTTTCCCTATAGTTTTGTCGATTCAATAGACAAAATGAACCATCCAACTTTACCCACAAAAAATCAGTTTTATGATAGTTTGTCAGAGGAGCACATTAGCGATGAAGATTATGATAGAGCTAAAAAGGTGTGGGACACATTTAATTGTAAGAATTTGGGGGACTATTCGGATTTATATTTGAAATCTGATGTTTTATTATTAACCGATGTTTTTGAACAGTTTCGCGGTACTTGTTTAGAAACGTATAAACTGGATCCAGCACAGTACCATACCCTTCCAAGTTATTCGTTTGATTGTATGTTGCGTATTTCTAAGGTAGAGTTAGAGCTATTGACCGATATCGACACGGTTCATTTTTTCAAAAAAGGTATTCGAGGCGGTATAAGTCAGTGTTCAGAAAGGATGCACGCTGCCAACAACATATATGTACCAAACTACGATCCTAACGAGCCATCATCTTTCATTGTTTATCTTGATGCAACAAATCTGTACGGTCATAGTATGTCGCAAGCATTACCATTTGGCGGCTTTAGATGGTTATCAGAGCATGAAATTTTAAATTTAAATATTATGGATGTGGACGATAATGGTCCAGAAGGATACGTTTTGGAAGTTGACGTTCATTATCCGGATACGCTATATGATGACCATTCCGACTTACCATTTTTAGTTGAAAATATTGTACCACCCACGGAATCGGCAAAATTTTCAAAGTTAATTCCGAATTTAAACGATAAAAAGAAATACATCATTCATTACCGAACATTAAAACAAGCAATCAATAACGGCCTAATGGTAATGCAAACACACAGAATTTTAAAATTTAATCAATCCCCCTGGTTAAAGACATATATCGACTTAAATACAGATTTGCGCAATAGGGCAACAACAAAGTTTGGTAAAGACACTTTTAAATTAATCATTAATGCTGTTTTCGGCAAGACCATGGAAAATGTGGAGAATCGTAATGATATAAAACTAGTCACCCGATGGGAAAATGACAGGAATAAAATTGGGGCACGAGCATTAATTTCTCGTCCTTATTTTAAAAGTTCAACGGTTTTTAATAAAGAATTCGTTGCCATTCATATGGATCGATTAAAGGTAACTTATAATAAACCAATTTATATCGGATTTTCCATACTGGACATGTCGAAAACAGTAATTTATGATTTTTTCTACTCATTCATTAAAGCAAAATTTGGCAAAAATGCTTCTTTACTGTATACCGACACAGATTCGTTAATATTAAAAGTTTACACCGAAAATTTTTATCGTATAATTGCAGAAAATCCGGATAAATTCGATACATCCAATTATACCGAAGGAAATATTTTTAACATAAAAAAAAGTCAGTCAGTAGTAGGTAGAATGAAGGATGAATTTCCAGGTGATCCAATAATAAGCTTTTTTGGTACCGGAGCCAAAGCTTATTACATAAACTCAGTCAGTAGCGAAATTAAAAAAGCGAAAGGTATAAAAAAACGTGTAATTGAAAAACAGCTTCACCTGGAAGATTATCGGAATATCGTAGAACGTGGTGGTCAGATATTTCGAAAAATGAAAACCTTTCGAAGTTATAAACACGACGTTTATACCGAAATAATTAATAAAGTTGCTTTATCTCACCACGACGATAAACGTTATATTATACCATCAACAACAAAAACTCTACCTTGGGGGCACCCAGACATAAAGTTTTACGAAACAAACCCTGAAGATAACCTAAATATGTTAATACAAGCTATGCAAAGTTTTTTACCCGAAAATATTAGTTATAATTAGAAAAATGTTGGAAAGTCTATGTTTTAGAAAAATAAAAAAATATTAACTCCAATGTCACGTAGTTTTATTAACCACTATAGTAATAGCAATAGTTGAAATTTTATAACGCAGGATAGGAAAATACATAGATAATTGTTTCAATAATATGTTGTTTTATTTTACAATATAGTAATAGTTACAAAAATAAAAATTAATTAATGTCTTGCTTGTAAACTTCTCGTAGCATCCATTGTCTTCTCAGCATATGAGATCTGCTAATCGGTCCTCGTCGACACATCAGCGTTCCACAGTAATGACACTTAACAATCCTTACTCTCAACAATTCAATGTAACTGTAAGATTGCATGTGGTCAGTCCAAATATATACTTCTCTTTTACAATTATAGCAAACAGCAGAAATTATTATTTGTGCTCCCGAAAAAGTCTCAGCTGGACGATTGTTATCTTGATCTGCAGGCAACATTATAGTTTCTGATAATAGTCATCGAAGGAAAGAGAGTGTCTATAAATATGGGTTGTCTGGGTCATATAACCTTGAGAGCACAAACAATAACAGAAGTAAGGACACACGATTACCTTGAAAATATGTCCTTGAATCGCTGTCTAGCCGTCGAACGCAACCTTGTAAGTTGAATTAACTTGTTTGGCCTCTAAAGCATCAACCGTCAGATAGGGTGGGGGAGTTTATGGTGGGGTGATAAGTATAAATTTGGTTTGCTAGGCAGAGCATTTCATAGTTCGCTAGAACAGTTCGCCAAGTAAATACATTCGTCAGTTAAGTGCAGTGAGTTAGTTAGAAAAATGAATTCCGGTAGTGAGTCGTTGTTAAATGCGTTTAACTTGGATGGAAGTATCCAAGCAGAGTTGATGGGGCAGGACGTTATTGACCTGCTGACCCCGGGTGTGTTTGACGAGTGGCACAATGACGACGTGCTAAACACTGCGTTTGTGGAAGAAGAGAATGTGGGTGAAAAAAAAGTATCTTCGGCGGTTGATTACGTCAACAACTGGACGGAGAAGGACGGCGGGCGCATCAATATCATAAGTGATGTGGTGGTAAAGAAGGCGAGGCGGCAACCCACTACGAAGTTGGAAAAGCTGCTGAAATTGCCAAAGACAGCCGGCAACAATAAAAGTCAATTTTATGCAGCTATGGAGGGTGAACAGAAGAAGAAGAAGAAATTCGTGTTCAAGCGACCAACAGTGCCAGTTCAATACCCCGATTTTTTGGAGACGTCACAACCACCGAAGCCTCTGTCACCGGTCGTCATCATTAATGAAGGCCCAAACTCGACAACGCCCGAGCCGCCGAAGTCCATGCCTCCGATTGTGTTGGTGGCCGACGCTGACGAAAAATCGCCGATCGCGAGTGCGCCGATATCGCCAATAGTTGGGCGTGGAATGTGCCGCAAACCATTAAAGAAGCGGTGCAAGCGGCTATTCGAGGCGGTTAGTCAACCCCGTCAACCTGCTGCTGCTTCTTCTGCAGAAGTGCCGATACCGGACTGGATGGAAGAGTTTTCTCCAAGCCAGAAGTGTGCCTTCTCCGTGGCTTTTAGTGCGAGGCAAAAACTAGTTGATGAACTAAAAAAGAACGATAGTGATGTGGCGCAATACGAGAGACAGATTAAGGAACTGCAGGCGAAAATTGAACAGTGTAAAAGTGAAGGGGAAGTGTGTAGAAAAAGACTTAAGTTATTGGACAATTTTCCATATAATTAATTTTAGAATTTTATTGTAAATATAGAGTTAAGTTATTTTTGTAATAGTGTTGTATATATAAGTAAAATAAAATGTTTTTGTATATATGATAATAAAAAGTTAAATGAAACAATATTTTTTATTTCTAAAATAAGTATGCGAAAGTTACACAAAATAAAATAAAAATGCAAAATAGAAAAAAGAATAGACGAAAAAATGTAGGGCCGTAACTTTAGGTGTGTAATCATTAGATGCACACAACTTAAGTATGCGATAAAGTGTTATGTCTGTGAAGAGAGGCTACCCGTTACAATGCCTGAGAACATGCATCTTATTTGTAATAAAATGTGAATTTTACTGCAAGTAAGATAATAGACCAAACTCTCGGCATTTTCGTAGAGAACTTACTAGAAATTTAGCTAGTTCTAACGTATGGTAAGAACGTACATGTCTTTATAGAGTAACACAATATTTTCCAAAAGAAATTAATTCTTGAGAAATATCATGTTACTTGGGATGTGACATGAATCAACTACAAACTACGATCAAATATTTTGTAGCCCTGAAAAGGGCTGATTTTGTCGGGGTAGGTCGGGGAGGGCATGGTTCCGGGATCAGTTGGTGGAATCAGCTGGACCATCATCATCCTGATGGTCCGTGATCCACCAAGTGGATGAATCGGCCGGACCGTCATGACCTTCCGGCGGCGGTGGTGGCACCCAATCAGTGCTGGAGTCTGGCTCCATGTCTTCAGCCGACAACTCCCCATTTTGCCAATCCATGTTTGGCAATTCCAGACCCACATCTGCTTCTTCGACCGCCCGCTCATCTTCCCAGGCATTAAACATATCTTCTGCCTCGATGTCTAGAAGTCGTTCGATGTCCAAGAGTAGGTCATCCATATCGACATCATTCATGTCAACGGTATCATCGCTAAAAACCGATGAACCGCGACTCAATGGTCTTTCGAAATCCATAGTTATATCTTCGTACTTTAAGATTTAAAAATGAAGTGATTCTGTGACCCGCTCGTAACCGTTTAAATAGAGATAATCTACCCCCTCCACCACTCCATCCCCACCTTTCCACCGCCAACAAACTAGAGTTTATTATACAAATGCCCTCCATCCAAAAATGATACTGGCGGACTTCACTGTCGAAAACTGCTTTTAGTTCTCAAAAATGGTGTAATTGTGTTGTGGAAATGTGACCGACAAAGAAACTTATGCTCGATCCGTCTGGACTTACATAATTTCTATCTAATGTCACAGATGCCGTGGCATTAGATAAATACAAGTAAGATCAAAATATCCTGTCATCCTGAAAAGGACGGATTTTGCAAGGAAAATTATAGTCGATCCGACTGGACTTATATAATTTTCTACCTAACACCACATGTACTATGGCATTAGGTAACTAAAACTACGATGAAACATTCTGTGGCCCTGAAAAGGACCGTTTTCAAGGGATAAAATCTTATTTGTAATCAGGCTCGATTACAAATAAGGCACGCACTCTTATGTTGTAGAGTACCAAGAGCTACTCCACAACCTTTACAGTTCGGTATGTGCGCGCGACTACCGAAATCTTGGGTTACATGACCACTGAAGAATTGGTCACCAGCCGACTTGTTTTCCAAGTCGGCATAGCAGCCAATACACCAGCCGTCATCACCCACCTTCACCAGGTTTAAGATCTTGCACACCCGGCGGGATCGGACGGGGAAAACTTTCCTCTGTCTAAGTGCCCAATTATCCAAATTCCTAGGAGTATCATCGCTTAAGTATCCATCATCATCTGATGATGCCATGTTGAGATGAGCGAATGTAATGAAGTAAGCAGTCGACTCGAGCTGCTTTTAAAGACCTCAGCTTCCCCCACCCTTGCTAAAAATACAGGAGGGGATGATGGTGCGATTCTATGACGACTACCAAGATATGATAGAACCCTTAGGAGATGACAAACTTAAACGCTGAAGGGTGTTTTACGTGCAAAGATATAAGAAAAAGAAATATATAAAATTCAGTTTTGGAAGGTCTAAAATTGCACCAAAGACCCCCAAAGACCCCCAAAAACCTCGAAAAATCCCGGGGTGGCCACTTCGTGCCCCCCCGGGCCCCCCCCAGATCGGGGGCTCCGCCCCCAAACCCCCGCCAGGGGCTACCGCCCCTGGACCCCGTTTGGCTTTTGCGCAACGGAGGCGGGCCAGCGGGTGGGCGGTGGGGGCGGCCGGGGGGGCGGGGGCGGCGCGGAGGTTAGGTCGCTTCGCGACCTAACGACGCTGCTACGCAGCTAGCGCCGCCCCCGCCCCCCCGGCCGCCCCCACCGCCCACCCGCTGGCCCGCCTCCGTTGCGCAAAAACCAAACGGGGTCCAGGGGCGGTAGCCCCTGGCGGGGGTTTGGGGGCCTCGCCCCCGAACCCCGGAATAACAGTCAAATTGTACAATTCACATTAGTTTGGACCTGACTATCTTTTCATAGTTCCCTGTTTTCCCTAAAATACATACCTACTCCCTAGGTCTTTTTTTGACCGACCTCTTATTACTTTTAATGACTCAAATCACTCGGGTCTTATTTAAAAACGATTATGCCACCCATCCCTCATGCCTTCGCCCTATTCCCCACAGCTTCCCTATACTACCCCTTTGAATTAATTAGAAATCTGAAAAATGTCTTTTTCAATTTTTCCAAATTAAATATTGAAAAGTCATTTCCAATCACAAAAAGTTTACTCTAAAATATTTTCCTATAACTTTTTTCGATCTGAGCTACACTTCTCCCGTTATTCATGAGCAAACCCAATCAAACCCCATAATTCTTGAAATTTTGATTAGTCTGATCATTTTGATCATAAAAAGTTTTATGTCAAATGTTCTGAAATGTCCTTGAACTATCAAATCATAATAATAATATTAATAACAAAATTCTTATTATTTGTATTGGCTAAACAAACCCAAGCAAACCTGAGCAAACCCACAAGTTATGTGCTTGTTGTCATTGCTTTGATCCGAAATAAAAATATTTTTGTTATATAAGGGTTAATGTGGTTGCTTTTTTTGTTAAAAATATACAAAAATAAAAATCTTAGTGGGTCGACAAATATCGATTTTTAGTTCCAAAAATATACGTCTCGGAAATAACTAAATGGATACAATTTTTAAGTTAGAAAAATAACAATTTTAACGGATCTTGGACCTTTAACTTAAAATAAGTTTTAGACACTTCTAGGTAAATTATCGAAAAGAGTTATGCAAAAATGCCAACGTCTATTTTTAAACGTCCTGAAAATGTCATCCTTGGTCATCTTTGCATTTTTCACCGATTCAGTGTCAAACACAAAGTGACTAAGAATATCTAAACTACGATCAAATCTTTTGTGGCCCTGAAAAGGGCCGTTTTCACGGTGGGTTGGAGAGGGAAACCTAGAGTGGTTGTTCCCCTCTCGCGATCTGCACCGATCGCGGTGCAGCTCGCCGTCTTCGCACCTCCAGCCGAGTGCTGCGACGGCTCCGGCGACGCTCCGTGAGCTCTTCTAACAGAGCCGCCCTTTCTTCAGGACCCAGCAGCATCTGTGGTCCTTCCACCACTTCCAC
This sequence comes from Philopedon plagiatum, assembly GCA_963971165.1. Classification (NCBI taxonomy): domain Eukaryota; kingdom Metazoa; phylum Arthropoda; class Insecta; order Coleoptera; family Curculionidae; genus Philopedon; species Philopedon plagiatum. The sequence continues at coordinate 5,209,227 of OZ020194.1, forward strand.
GGGCTCTGTTGGAGCCGGCTCCGGTGGTGGTTGCGGTCTTGGGATCGGCTGTACGATAGCCGTTGGCTTATTCGCGTTTTTTAAACGCCAAGCCTCCCAAAACTCGCTTATTTTGGACTCCCTTGTCGTCCTTAACATCAGCCTGTCCCACTTCATGGCTGGTTGAGAAATGAAAATTGTGATGGCTGCTCCCGCTTTTAAAAGCATTTAGGATGGTGGGGGGTGAGAGTGGGGGTGAGAGTGGGGCTAAACAGTTGTAACATATCCTTTCAGAGTTTTTTGTCATACTTAAGAGCAGGTTTGCCAACGTTCTATGTGAAACGACACAAATTCAGATGTATCTTTTTGAGCGTATCAACCCAGAGTGAATTTATTGTTTAAAATATGTTTCTTGATAGAAAGTTATGTCACTTTGAATAACTAGAGGCATATGCGTTCTTATCATACATAAAAACTACAAGCTAAATCTTGCAAATGCTCTTTCTCTCGCCATCTATGTATGATTTAAACACATAATGCATCTCTCACCCAAACTAACACAATTTTTCCTTCGAGAAATATCTTCCTTAGGAAACATAGTGTTTAACTACAAACTACGATCAAATATTCTGTAGTCCTGAAAAGGACTGATTTTGTCAGGGGACAGGCAGGGTTGTCGTATGAGGAGCTTTATTTGTAATAGAATTTACATTCTATTGCAAATAAGGCAAGACTGCTGATGAACGACGGTAAACAGTCTCTCCCTACACAAAGCACACCTCGAGTGGTTCCGCCTTTGATCACCTCGCGAACCCACTGTAAAATGGGTTGTGACGAAATGAACATCCATAATCGCAGCTCCAAATCCTCTCGTGTAGCAGTTCATACACAAATCTCTAGACCCCCATGAGACGTAGGATTGCATGATGCAATACCTAGGTCTAAGCCTACGCGGTCTGCGTACGAGCCTATGTTGCACATTTGGTGCGACTGCCTGCTCGTCGTCACTAGAATAACCATTATCCGAGCTTGACGACATTGTGGCTTCGAGTGAATTTAATTTTCTAAATCCCGTCTTATATACTTTCTTTTCCCCACCCCTCTCCTAAATTTCTCTCTATTTTTCGCCTCATAACCTTATTTACCAAAGCCCCACATTTGAAGTATTAAAATAAGGCAATAGTAAAAATAAAACGCAAATATGTCCTTTATAAGTTTATTTTAAATATGTAAAAATATATAATTTGGAGAATTACATAACTTCAAACTAATGTATTGATTTGTTAGTAACAGAACCATTAAGTATATTGTAGCTAAAAAATGCATCGTGAATAACTAACGCGTACACTTTAATGTCTTTAGGAAATTTACTTTTGCGTGTTTCAAACTCCAATTTCACGTCCACTGTGGACGTCCTCACGGCTTCTGGTTGGTGACTGCAATCGATTACGAATAACGGATTTTTCAGATAGTCGGCAAAACTCATCATAGGATCGCTCAGTTCTCGCTGGTAGTAGCTAGCTTGAAAATTCTCATAATTATAATAGGCTGCGGCATACAGTTTCTTTGAAAAATCTAAATTCCATCTTTCGTACGGAAATACGGCAGAGTTCAGATAGAGCCTAATATCACTTATATCGGCCGTTGTAAATTGTGTGCTATCTTTTGCTCTGTTGTCGGACGAGCTAGTTGGTTGAAAACCGATAATCAAATATCTCGGTTTTTCGAGACTCGTGCTAGTTCTTAAGGCCCAAACGTCTGACGATGTTTCTCTCAAAGAAGGTAGCTCGTAAAGATCCCATTTACGGTAAGCCATTGGAACGTTTGCGTTACTGCCACCTTTATTCATGCGTGATAATATCTTTAACTTCTGTCGATCGTCTGGAATAATGTGACGAATTTTCCATTCAATTTTTTCAATTGAAATGTCTGCATCTACTTCGCCGATATAGCAATTGTTGAAAGTGCGGGCGATAATTAAAATCAACTCTTGCTTGACGTTAAAAATACCCTTTGAATAATCCTCTGCGAAACCCATGAGATATTTTAGAGGAAGCTTGCCGGAGAACATGTTACTTGTGGAATCTAGTATCCCTTGATTTGCTTCGTCTAGACCCCATCCGCATGCCATGAGAGCTCTATTTTGTGCGGCACCCAATGACACCATAGTTTTCATCGTTGTGGTAATTCCGGGTTTCCGAACGACGGCAACTTGCTCCCCTCCCATTTCATAACGACATTCGTCGAATAGAAAGGCGATGGCATTATTTGATAGATAACATTTTTTACTAACATCTTTGGGTTTAAATGTTCCTTCGATGTAAATGTAACTATCCGATATATCCAAAATGATATCTTGAAAGTGTACAGGTATACGAATTTCATCGGAATTGCGGAATGTTGGAGAACCGTAAGGTTTATATGTGTGTTCTTGAAAACTAATAATGGAGTTATCAAAAATGGGTTCGGTAAAAACTTCGATTTTGTCACTGCTAGCGGCCATCATTTTCTAATTTTTCTCACTTTCAAACCGATCGATTGTAGAAATTTGCAATCTTTCGCGGAGAGCTGGCGATTGCTGTGCGGATGTGTTTTCGATCGTCCGTCTGACTTGCGAATGAACCTTGACTGTGTTGTCTGCTTACTTTTATGTCGTTTAACTGAATCTTGAATTGTTGACAGCTTATGCAGTTGACGGTTAAAGCAAAAACCCATTATACGATTTTTTTCAACTCTAGTTTAACTATTATTTTCTCACCTCGAAAATCGATCAAATCACCGCTATCGTCCAAGATGCGTAGAGTAATGTTGTCGATAAACTGACGACCATCCGGCATTATCGGCATATAAATATTATTTTGCGGTTCTTTAGAGATTTTGTAACCGGGTTCGACGTCAATATCAAATTCAAATAACGTATGACTTTCCAAAGAATTCAGGTATGCTCCGGAAATTATATTACAATCCACACGTACGATGCGCACTTTCATTATGTCCACGATGGTACTTGATTCGTGTCGTTGTCCACCTTGCAGCAGCACAGAGCCAAATCCGAGCACTTTGCCGATACTATTGCTACCTCGAAAATCGATGCTATATTTTGACTTTAGCTCACATTTTAACGTATTATTATTGGCTGTTAATGAAAATAAATCGGTACCAACTTCATTGCATGACTCTTTTAAAGCGGTGTACATGGCTTTTGCTATTTCATTAATTTCGTAAGCTCCTGGTGGAATCCTTACATACTTTGGTATCGCTGTTTTCAAATGGCTGAATGAATTATTGCTTTCGTCGATATTAAAAATCGAATTATATGTGTAAAATCCCAGCAGTGCAACTCCATATTTGTCTGTTGTATTTAACTCGATGGGTGGGTAAAAATCCGCACTTAAGACACTTGTATGTCCTGTTAGAGTGAATGTGTAAGACATGACTGACCACGAAACTATTTGTGTAGCTATTTTATTGCTGTTTGCAACAGTTAAATGGATTTAAGCTGAAGCGTTGCTTTATTCCTTTGGACGTTTTTAAACTGTTTTCTGCCTTTATATTCACATCGTTAATTTTGCAATAACAACAAAATATTTTTTTTGGTATCGGTCCATCGCCCTCGTCCGAATCTGAATTATTGCTATTATAATGTTCGAAACAGTATTGATATTTCAATATATCGACGTCACTTTTTAGGTGATTAGGTAACCTATCCCAAACTAGTGCTATTTCATTTGGAGCTAATGCGATCAACACTTCTTTGGGCGTATTTTCTAACTGTTCGGCAGTCATTTTTTGTAATCCTCCGACTTCACGATATGCTTTAAGTGATAGCAACATTTGGGTGTAGTTGTCACGTTCCATTTGGGGTGTCAAAGACATACTTTTTACGATTGTAAAAGAAACTTCAAACACAAATGTCCACACCAGACTGTTCCGAATTCTTGTTGACGGTCGTATGTATAGTAAATTTTCTTCGTCGCTTCGGAACCCATCTGCAGATATCGTACCAATTCCATAGGTGGGGGTAAATCACCGAAACTATCGTAGTATGTTACATCAGAATTGCTTTTTCTATATGCTACCCAATGAGTCCCTACACCCGACATACTATCCAAATTTATAATGGCGGCCTCATAACGTTTGGGACCGCGTACAGGTAATGAATCTCTCATATATACGCCTCGAAAGTGTGGTATTTTCATTTTTAAGGCGTACTTTTCTATATCAATATTGGATAGTGGTCTTTGAGGTAGGGATTCTATTAGTTTTTTGATTTCTTATTTTTGCCGTTGTTTATATATAATCCCAAACCTGTGCGATATGGTTTCAAGTATAATCCATTTCCTCTTGAACTTAGATGTAAGCCGGTACCTATTTTTTCTGCAGTCGACTTTTTTACTGCTTTTACGGCACGCACGATGCCTGCTGCACCACCTGCTAATGAACCTAAGGCCGATAGTCCTGCAAATATTGGTATTAACGGTAATATCCCCCCAGTCTTCGGAATTGGAATGATTCTAGGCGTGCGAATTTTTCGTTTGCCACCGGCAATTCTTAGGGATTTACGTGCAGCTACTGCAGCTATTTTCGATGCTTTCATGATATTTTTCTCGACAAGTTTTTTCCCACCAGCTTTTAACAATTCTGATCGAACGGGTCGTCTAATAGATGATCCAAAAGCTACTTTGTGTAGTCGCTTATGTTTACCAACGCCTTTACCTTTAGTGTGGCGGCGGCGGCGCTGGAAGCGACGTTTACCTCTAGTGGATGCTTTTCTCGATTTTGATGATGATGATACACCCATACCAAAACGTTGTTTCGCTTTCATAATGTTGGTTACCAACCAAGCTGCAGCTTTTTCACCAGCGCTAGAGTCTTTAGATTTTACTCTTTTCCACGCGCTTTGCTCGAGTTCCTGATCTGCTTGGTGGCGAGCACTTAAATTTTCACTATTACGCAAATAGGCTAAATCGTGTTTTTTGCATGCGACATCCAAAGAATTAATTCCTTGATCTCCTCTTGCCACACGTTTTACTACTTTCGTCCCGGGCCCGCAATACTGATAGCCGGGAATGTGTAACTCAAACGGTAGCCTATTAATTACTGAATTAACAATACCGCTTCCAGTCTTACTTGATAAACGAGACCGTCTACTTCGTCTGACGAGCGACATCTGAATGATAGTTTACGTGAAAGTTCAGTATAAAATATAGATTTTGTTAAGATGCGTGTCGTCAATCTTAAACAAAAACTTCCCGTCGATAATCTCGATGTAAAGGTCGGATCTGGACTAGAACAAAAATTATTTAAAAGACATGGTCCTTTGCTACCGTCATCTATTCGTGGATTATTAATAGGACCTTCAAACTGTGGAAAAACAAATGTTATGATTTCGCTGCTTACTCACCCCTCGGGACTGCGTTTCGAAAATGTTTATATCTACTCAAAGTCGCTCTATCAACCGAAATATGAATATTTAAAGAAAATTTTATCACCAATCAAAGGTCTTGGCTACTACGCTTTTAGCGACGCAAATAACATTGTGGAACCGTCAGATGCTAAACCTAATTCAATATTTATTTTTGATGACGTTATGTGTGAGAAACAGGACGTTATAAGATCGTATTTTAGCATGGGACGTCACAAAAATGTGGATGCCTTTTACTTGGCGCAAACGTATTCTCGTGTTCCTAAGCAGCTCGTCCGGGATAATGCCAACTTCATTATTATGTTTAAACAAGATGAGATGAATATGAAACATATATTTTCCGATCACGTTTCACCCGACCTGACGTTTACACAATTTCAAGAGATGTGTGCTAAATGTTGGGATAATAAATATGGTTTTTTAGTTATTGACAAGGACAGTGATGTAAATTCGGGCAGATACCGCAAGGGATTCGATAGTTATATATTCCTATAATAATAACTTGGATAATCATTTCATCGTTGAACGGTGCTTTGGGATTCGATAGTTATATATTCCTATAATAATAACTTGGATAATCATTTCATCGTTGAACGGTGCTTTGAAAGCATCATGAATGAAGAAATCGAATTAAAACGAAAGCTACTGGAAACTACAAATGCGGTTAGAAAAAAATTTAAACAAATTAAAGCAGCTAAAGTGCAGAATGAACATGATTTGGAAAAGTTTTATGAACCAGTTTCTAAACCACTAGAATCTATATCTAAAGCCGTAAAGCAGCAGCAGCAACAGTACGCAACTAAAAAATCAAGTACTACGACTAAACCACAAAGTCGGAGTAGCAGCAGCAGCTCGGTGGGAATGGCGAAAATGTTTGAAGAACATCCAACAGAAGCGGATTTTGAAACATCTACACCGATTTCGCAAAAAACACAAATTCCTACACCAAAACGTGGAAATCGTGAGTCACTGTTCGAAACCCCTTCCCCATCAACGATAACATCATCTTACACATCACCACACACATCAAGTGGTAGCAGTTCAGCCGCAAAAACTATTCAAGATTATTTAAATGGATTAAAATTCGAACCGTCCCGTTATGATACCGTGTATGGTGTACGCTTTGGTAAAAAAGACAATAAATCAACAAAATATATTGGCAACTTGGTGGTTCGTTTTCTAACAAACGGAAAGATGGTGTTATACAAGAACAAAACAAACATTGCTGAATTCGATGGAACGGCTGAGCTTTACGATTTGATTTTTCTAAAAAATCCAGCATGCTTAGATAATGAAGACGAAATTAGTCTAGATGTACTTCGAAAATACCAAACCATTTTGAAATTGACGGATGCGGCCTACGACGGTTATGACAAGAAACGTGGTTTAAGGGAAACCCGATGGAGAAAATATTTACGAATCATAAAACCGCTAATTATGGGAACCAAACTGGGTGGTGGTGGTGTAGGAAGAAAAAAAGGCGACAACAAAATCCAACTACCAGCAAAAAAGCGCCTATCGTCGAAATCATCTGAATATGTTTATTGGAATAAACCTAAGGAGTTAGTGGATAGATTACGATTATTGTGGGGGTCAAAAGTAGCTGGACATACCGGACATGATAATGAGATTATGTCAATTATGGAAGAGCTTCGAGAAGAAGGAATAATATATTAAGTTTTGCACGTAGTTGCCATCCTCAGTGTCTGATAAGACGTGGAACCTTATAATATGGATCCTAGCCGAGAAAAAATTAAAGTCGTAAATGAATTACATAGGACAGCAAGGAAAAATTTTGTTAGAAGACGTACAGTCATAAAAGGATATCGAGATTTGTGGCAAATTGATTTGGCGGAAATGCAGCAATATGCTACTGACAATGATGGTTACCGTTACATTGTTGTATGTATAAACTGTTACTCCAAATTCGTGTACACCAAAGCAGTTAAGAATAAGACCGGTGTTGAAGTTACGAATGCCATGAAAAGCATCATTGAAGAAGCATCATATGCACCAAACAATTTACAGAGTGATCAAGGAAAGGAATTTTATAATAGCACCTTTCAAGCCCTCATGAAAAAATATAATATAAACCATTATTCCACATATAGCACGAAAAAAGCGGCAATTGTTGAGCGTGTTATAAGAACTTTGAAAAATAAGTTATATAAACAATTCTCGGCTAGAGGTTCTTACAGATGGTTACAAATATTACCAGCTATAACGAAGACCTATAATAACACTAAACACCGCACCATTGGAATGAAGCCTAACAGTGTAAAAGAGGATACCCCTATTAAAGCATATGACTATTTGAAAATTGCTCCGAAGAAAAAAAAATTTCATTTGGGTGACGTTGTTCGCATTAGCAAGTACAAAGGTGTATTTGACAAAGGATATACGCCTTCCTGGTCCACGGAACTGTTTGAAATAGCAAAAGTTAATATTACAAATCCACCCACCTACTTGCTGCAATCATTGGAAGGTCAACCTATTAAAGGATGTTTTTACGAAGCAGAACTGCAAAAGACAGCTAGCCCTGGTGTTTATTTAGTTGAGAAAATTCTTAGAAAACGCAAGAACAATCAAAACGATCAATTGTTTGTAAAATGGTTAGGTTTTCCAAATCAATTTAATTCTTGGATAGACAAATCAGATATTGTATAAATATTATCAAATAGGTTTTACGTTACGTATGTATGCATTATAAATAATAAAAATAAATATTGCTTTTCATAATTATTCGTTTTATTTTCAATTTAACAGTATAATTATGTTTTTAAATAGAACTTTATCTAGGTTGGTTTCCATTTTGGTTTTTTTGGATCCTTTATCTTCGTTGTAGTATACCGTGCAGCATGTGAGTGAATTTGATACATTTTTTCCTTAAGGTACGTAATTTTGGTCTCATCATCTTCAAACATTTTTTGAAAAACCGGTACTAGCACATTACTAAGTATGGTATTTATCTGCGAACCAAGTTGATGAACTTCCGTAAGGACATATTCTTTGGTAGCAGCATCATTATCATTTATCGGTTGGGCAACATTCCTTAATAATTTTCCCTCTATATCAAAATGTCCATCTGAAGTAAGTTTAAATCCGATTCCGGGCAACCCTCGCGATAAGTTGTTACAAACAGGAGTTTTCTGTCGACCAAATTTATCAATTGTGTTGTTAACACGACCCATTTTAAAGTAAAACTAATTCACTCTCTTTATGTTCAGCCTATATATAAATGACATAACTAATAAAAATTCATTTTACAATACACCATGAAGCAAGTAAGATTTGACGAAGAAAGAAATATTATCCACCGTATGTCTGTTTGGTGTTTTGCATATAGACAAGCCAGACAAAGTAATTTTCAGCAACTAATACTTGATAGATATCGTTTTCAAAGGAGAATTGGAAAAATGGATGTAATGCTAGCGAGGATTTTAGAACGGAACCACAGAAATAATATATATCAAGAGCGATTTGTTAATTCAAATGTATGGTGAATAATAAACATATTTAGTACAAAAAGATTTTTATTAAGATTTAAATAATACATACACACTATCATTAGAAAAACGCACTTTTTCACATAAATTTAAAATTACATGACTATCATAAGAAACTTTTACACTATATCTAAATTGTCTCTATTTTTCGGAATTACCAGCGCTGCCCTTCTTGGTCGAATTCCATGGTCTCACTATTATTACGTTCTGATGAACCTCCTCCCCCTACTCCTCCTCCTCCTCCTTCTAAGAAAACAGGACTTTGCGGTGATTCGTTAATTATTTCGAGATCTTCAAAATTGCTTGAAGAAGTCCAGCGCTGCCCTTCTTGACTGAATTCCGGCGTATCGTGATTATTATGTTCTGATGAACCTCCCACTGAGACAGCGAGACTTTGCAGAGATTCACTAGAATTTTCACGAGATATTTGTTGCGGTGATTTCATCCCATGTTTCTTATGGTACTCATTTTGACACCATTCACAGAAACCCATTATTCCACTAATAAATTCCCAATTTTCGCAATTGGCACACATCTGACGACCGTTTACAGAGAATGGGCGAACAACTGCAATTTGACGTTCACTTTTTGGTGACTGCATTTTGAGAAAATAAATTACTATGTAGTATTCTGGAAGTACTGAAATGCAGACTGAAACAAGAAAGTTTTGTGCCTCTATTTGTATCTGTTAGGTGACCTTCAAACCCCTCCACTCTCATATCCCATGTAAAATCGAGGTCACCATACACAGAATAGACTTGTTTCTTTATCTACATGCGCGTAATACGTATACGCTGAATAGCTTTTTCTTGATTCAACAATTTTGAATCGATTTCCTTAAGTCTTTTTGTAACAGATTGCAAAAAATCTTCATTCGCCTCTTCAGCAAGCTTTTTATTCATTTCATTAAGTTCTTTTCTAACATATTCCAAAACATCATTATTCACTAATTCACTAAGTTTTTTAATAATTTCACGCCTTTGTTCAAGAACATATTCCTGATTAGCGGCATCCCCAGGATTCTTTGGTGGTGCTACATTAGTTAAAGATTTCCCTTGTATATCATATTGACCATCATCGGTCAATCTAAATCCAACTCCTGGTTGTCCAACAAGAACAATGTGATTTTGGTCATTAAATTTTTGGCGCCCAAATTTATCAATTGTGTTGTTAACACGACCCATTTTTAGCTTAAACTGATGTGATTTTTGTGAAGGTTGCCTATTTATAAAAAATTAAACAATAATTTAGGTACATAATCATTTATTTAACATCTCATGTTATTATATTATACAATGAATTAAAGATTTTCTTCATCTTCTTGAACACACTCCATTTCGTCATCGCTAACAGTAGCCAATGCTTTACTATCAACTTCATTGGTGACTGCTTTATTTCCAAGGTCATCAAGATTAGTGGTATCATCTGCGGGAGCCAAACCATATTTTGTAGCTAATTCATCGGGTAAATGGGGCACTTCGAATAGGTAGCTTCCCAATTCTTCATTTATCATTCCAGCGCAAAATTCGTCCAGATCAATGGTTCCATATAGGTATTTCTCGCAAGTATGTGCTCCAGCCGTGAAATTTACGGCGTCTTTCATATACTTCCTATACTGACTTTCACTAAAACCCACATCGGATTTACCATAATTTGCAAAGTGTACTATTTCTTCAGCCAGCTCTCTTAATTTACATGATAACCAATTAATGTACATATCTCGATTTTCAATGACAGTAGGGCAGTCACACATCTTAAATAGAAAATAATGGATATGTGATTGTGTGTGACTGTGTGTTTTTCGATATATACTTAACAAGAACTATTTTATTACATTTTAAATCAACATTAAAATAGCCTAATCAACAATATATTACAAACAACCAAAATTTAACAACGCTCTAGTATTACCTCCAGAGAATACATGTGAGCTTTGCCCCAAATAAGTTAAGGTGTACTGATCACCGGAGTTATTCATCATTTCAATAGTATCCTCTGTCAGAATTTCAGCTACGCGTGATGGTAAAAATGTTTCAAATGTTGCTTGATGTGTTGGATCAAACAATGTGACGATAATGGCTTTTCCAAAACGTGAAGTCAAAGAATTAATTTTTTTTATCATATAAATTTTGCCCACCGTTAATGTAGAGAATTTTCTACGTTCCAGAAATTGAATATCTTGGTTTATCATATTATTAATTTCGGCTATGGTCTGCTTTGAAATGCTCATGATTTAAAATACAATAAAAACAATTACTGTCAAGTACCTTGAATAAACACTTGTAGAACACACCACAAACACAATACTTTATATGCCAAAGCAACAGTTAACGCATACGATGTATGAGTGACAATGAAAGCTATTTTCGAAATGAGCCATATTTATTAGGAAGTAATCCAAGGTCAAGTATTTATTTATGGTGGGAGGAATACATCCGACGACCTCGAAAAATACAAAACAAATGTAACCTTGAAATAAGCGTCGTCCACCTGGTCATCACCAAACAAAGAAACATCTGCTCGCGTTCAAGGCCAAGCAAATGTAACCTTGAAATAAGCGTCGTACACCTGGTCATCACCAAACAAAGACACAGCTGCTCGCATTCATTGAAAATATGCACCGCAAATGTAACCTTGAAATAAGCATCGTACACCTGGTCATCACCAAACAAAGAAACATCTGCTCGCCTTCAAGGCCAAGTTCTTGACCTTGACCTTGGAATAACACCTGCGCATATCAAGGCCAAATAACAATAGCACACCTGGGCGTTCAAGGTCGACCCTACTGCGCATGCGGAGACTCGGGGAGCATCATATCCCTCTACTTACGTAAAATAACTCATTAGTATTTTAAAATTTATTTCACTTTCTTAACAAATAAATCTAATCTAAAATGAAATCTATCCATATGTTGTTACATCGTAATATCAAGGGTTAACAAGGCTGAAATACGAATCCTTGCCATAATAACTTAAGACATTCTTACATTCCAACCAACAAGATAAAGGGTAAAAATTTTGCAAAATAATTGACAGGTAGCATTTAAGTTGTTTTTAAAAATGTCCGTCATGGTGCACTTTGTTATAATTATGTCTTTTTTGTCCTGTAGCGGTTGCGAAACCTTTAGACTTATTATATATGTTGTTAATAGGTTTATAGCGTTGCAAATCATGTAACGAATGATATAAGACTAACAAAGGTTTAAACAAGATAAGAAAAATTAGATAGGAAAGTTCCCGGTTAACACCATGCGACCTGAAAAGAAAAACATGTGTCTTACTATCGTTTTAACACTTCTAATCGAATCTAAAATTTACAACTATTATAATATTTCAGGAAGAGAAGCCGATTCATAGCCAGATTTTTGTTTCATACAGTGTGCGTGTAAAGAACAAAGAAAAGAGAGGGAGAGAACGATACAAATCCGACTTCGCGTGCCGCACAGTGCAGCGATCGATAGACAGAGATAGAAAGGGCAAACATTTGTACTTGTGGAAACTACATTTCAAGTACGCAGCTTGCGAAACTTGGTTACGGTAAGCGAATGCCCGTTGGAGCATGGGATACATACATATGTGTAAAATCCTATGCCACACATTTTGTTGAAAACTTCTGCTCAAGAATTTGCATTGAAAATTAGGAGTCGTGCCCTTTAATTTGAGCCGTCGCACGGTGCAGCGGTCGGTGGATAAAAATGTAGATGTTGAGCCCCTATTATACAGGGTCTTATGAAATTCACTGCATATATTAAAACGGGTAAATGCTGGTGTGAATTCAGACTGAATAAAAATATTCATAATTGGCGCTTCATGATAAGAAAAGGTAGATATCGTCCCTCAAATTTTTTTTCAGTAATTGCGCACCACTGGTAATAAACACAACATAGCCCCCTAAAAAACAACGAGCAATGTCAGTTACGTTAGCGTTGCCAAGTATCTCTATAATATTCCTATGTAACAGGTTCGAAAAAACAATATTTTGGTTATCTTTAAAGTAAGAAATCCAACTAACTATTTCAAAAAAATTAATTTAAAAAAGTTAAAATACTACAAAACAAAAAATAAACAGAATAGCTGTTCAAACCAAGAGTAATTTTTTTTTCAAATAGGAAGGCAAGAAATTTTTGTAGGAAAAAGAGTACCTATATAAACATTTTAGTTCGAAATTAGATTTAAACAAAAAAATTCTACATTTAAGTAGGTATGTAGTTTTTTATTTGCCTATTTTTAATCAAGTTTAACGGAAGATTTGGCTTTTATTAACAGACTTATTCATATCGTCCTTAATTTTTACGCGAAATTCCTCACAACTTAATTTAATAATAAACTTTACCTTCATAACCTCTTCCCGTGTTGAAACAGTCATATTTAGCAGTAACAACAGAGTACAGTCATTAATGAAAAAAGAGCACTGTAAATAATATATTTCAGAAAACGACTACCTACTCTTGAAGATAGCGAAGCAAGTGAGGGTGACTCAGAGGCAGAATAAGATACATATGATAAGTACATATATTGTTCTTTTCATTTACACTATTACAGTTGGTAATATTATGTATTTGAAGTATCATTTCTACTGTTAATATGTTATTCGGGACTCATAAGTTCAAATACATTTTTCTTGTAACCTTACAATAGGATATAAGTATGTTTTGTTTTAAATATAGACTAAAAGCCGACAAATGTGGTTAATAAATTATATACGTATATGGTAATATGAATTGGTTCCCGAGTTCTGATTTTTGTCCCAATTGCCCATATGATCGCTGCACTGTGCGTCACCTTCTGCTGAATGTCAATTAATACAGCCCACTGCACTGAAGAGGAGTATTCTGTAGGGATGGAAATCGATGTACCTATCAATATTTATCAATATATCGACATTTGGTTTTTATACCAAATAACTGAGCAACAACAATGTATAAAAAAACAAAATAGTAGTTAGAACTGCTTTTAGCTGTTAGAATACTGCCAGTAAATAATAATCATATGTAATTTTGTGGAATATAACATGCTGCATACGCGGAACAAAATATTTTACGTTCAGTAGAACCCTGACATTCTACCTCATGTATTTATTACTCCAAAACTAATATTTAAAATAAATGTTCCACAGTTATTCGAAAGACTAAACAAATATTGAATTAAATAATTGTCCGTAAAGGTGTGGCAGTAGACGCGACCAGTTATGCAACGAATGTGTGTGACGATGAATATAGGTACATTTTCGATGAGAACAAGGAGTTTGAAAGAATAATATGGGAGAGTTCCGGCAGTCAGGATCTATATTTTATAGATTAACCCTTTAAGGCGCAGTACTTTTTTTGTAAATTATTCGATATTCAAAGGCATATTCTTACTCCTGAGTACAAAAGCAGCAATTTTTATTAGAAAAATTAAGCTGTCAGATTTGACAGTTTGGTTGTGAAGGGTGGTCGATATATCAACCAAAGAACCTTAAGTACCCCTTAAGACATCAAAGTCGCACATAATCTAAATCGACCACTTGTTTTTGTTTTGACAGTTAACGACCCTATATTGATAGTATAAAAGGTAAAATTTTGATTCTGAGGGTTAATTTCGGGTGTAAATTGGGAAATGAAATCAAAAAATTCAAGGGTATCGTGTAGGCTATCAAATGAAAGCTTGTTGAAGCAAGAATTTAACGATATATATGAAGTATTTTTTAAATGCATTTTTTAGACATTGTTCGGGAAAAATTCTTAAAAATTGCTTTCCCCCACCCTTATCACTAAAAGGATAGCTCAAAAAAATCTAGGGAAGAACTTTTGTCCTTACACGTTTTTCAAAACTTTTAATTTGGCCCACTCAGCTCCGCGCATACGCGATGCGATGCGGCTTTTGTGCCATCGGCGGCGGGAAGCGCAGCAGATAAACGGGAATCGGGCGGCCGAGGTTTGATGGCACGGTGATGGCACGGAATACTAATAATTGTGCAAGTATAGCTTGCACTTGACCGATTTTTTTAAGTTTCAATGGAAACTGTTCTCCCACCAGCTTTTTAAATCTTTCGATCCACTGCTAGACCAACTATTATTGCGCATTGTTGCGCTAGTGCTTTTTTTCCGAGCCAGAAATTATCTTGCTACATTCCTGTGTAAGCAAAATATCTATATCAACGTATATTATGTAAGCCGAGTTTAGATATGCAGAAGTAAAATTATAAATTAGGTTCTTAGTTATCCCTAAATTTAATTTGCACAAAATTGTGTACAAAAACCTTAAATGTTAAGAAAAATAGTTGAAAAACGCATGCTATGTTATCTGAAAATTTAGGGTTACGGGGAGAAAATTCAAAAATAGGTAATAAAATACAATCTATTTTCCAAAGATTTTGGGTAATTACAGAGTGTGATCATTTTTGAATGCATTTTCTACAACTCTCTTATCTCGTTTTTACTTTATCACCTCCCAACAATTAAAATAAGCACTTAGAACTTCCAAAGCACTTACTTCAACCTAATAAAAGTCGCTAAAGGCGCAGTGGTCGAATAATCGACCACTTATTAGGCCAATCGCGAGTCGCGCATCAAGGCGGTTAAAAATCATGCTAGAAGCGCTTAGGCATCTCCCCTGATATCGAATCGGCCATTTTCAAGTCTCTGCACCACTTGCAAAATATAAAAAAATAAGTGGTCGTTTAATCGACCAGTACGCCTTAAAGGGTTAATAGCACCATTAGCATGTTCCATTCACTTTTATTAATGTGATCTTAGAGCACTCTCAGAGTGTTGTCAAATCGCTCTAATGCATCACGCGCTCGAATTGCGCTCATGCTCTCATTGCAAGCAATGATAGCTTTTAATGCTAGCATACTATAGCATATGTCAGTCACTCCGTTGAATAATCGTTTTGCTTTGTGGTTTATTGAAGAAATATTAAAGCCGTGTACCTACATGTATGAATTAATAGCAAATATTGCTAATAAAAATAAAGACAAATCTTATTTCTTGATCGTCGTATTTATTAATAACAACAAAATGTATTTAAATTGGAATTGTTCTGTTTTTAATTACTTCAATAACTTCATTTCAACTCGAAACTTTGCGTTGCGTAACGATGGTCCAAGATATGAAGGTATCCAGACCATAAGAAACAGTGTAGGGCTGACACAACAGCTTCCAGTTATGATTGCCAGCACCAGGGTTCCGTTTGTAAAGTCTGTTCAAAGATATATCGTTTGACAAACTGACTGAAATAATTTCCAAACTGTTCCGTTGCCAAACCTGGATTTTCAGGGAAAAGTATAACGTTTTATTAATATAACTACACTGTCTCTGCTTCGGGTACTTTGATATGGGATAGTAGCAGCATAGGGTTGAACTTAATGTGATTATTCAAATGATTTTTAATAGGTAATAAAACAATTCGTTTTAATATTTAGTTGCTGCAGTATTTATTAAAATATTTTTTAAATATATATGTATAAAAATAAAAGAAACGATATAATATAAAAATAATCTATTATTACAGCATAACATTAAAGTAAACCTAGTTCAGTGACGCTGTGACTGTCGTCATTTAAATTTATTATTATTAGTTCTATACTATTCTGTACAAAATTCCAGGTATTTTCTGTATTAATGGTATGATTTACAGAATTTTTCCAACTACTGGGATTTCATTTACAACCTTCTTTATTAATTCTATGACATTTGAACATAGAGTAGGTGACGTATTTTGAGTTTTTATTCTAGATTTAATCTGGTGCTACATATTTTCTATCAGGTTAAAAACACAATAGTATGGTGATAGTCGCAGAACGGTATGACCTATTTCTTTTGCAATATTGTTAGAAACATATTCTTTTCTGATATTAAATTCTTTTACTACCTGTAACAAATCAGACTTTTTATAACTTTAGGTACATTTTTTAAAAGGCAATTATGAAACAAGTTTTCAAAAAGTTCGGCAGTTGTGACTAGGTGGTAGTCTAAACTGAAATCTTTAAAAATTTTGGCTGATAATAGCAGGCAACTTGAAATCCACCCATTTTCCCAACCGGGGTGTATAAGTGTGATTCTTTTTCCCTTCTTTGAAGGAGCGTGGTTTTGGCAGTTATCACTGGAATCAATCCACCTTTTTGGTAGTGTCATAGGTGTCGAACTAAGTTTCATCCAAATGAACGATATGGCGGTTTCAGCTCTGTATCTTTTTATAGATTGTATGTATTCAAACCTTAATTTGCGTAACCTTTGGGACTCCATTATAGTTGATCTTTTATTTTTTATTATCCGATATTTCAAACCCATCTTAAGCAATATGCTGTAGAGGCTAGATCTGTACTGAAAACCCAGTTTTGTGAAATTTCAAGAAATATACTGCTTTTACGGCGACCATTAAATTTCTTGTAAAATTCCAAAAATATTGTGACCGGTCGTGTAACCGATTCTGATATACTTACTTTACAAAGATGTTGTGAAGTTAATTTTATATAGTAATATTATTACGCTCATTTTGTAAAAACACGTTGTAATTTCATGTAAAGAGTCATGAC
Source organism: Philopedon plagiatum (assembly GCA_963971165.1). Lineage (NCBI taxonomy): Eukaryota > Metazoa > Arthropoda > Insecta > Coleoptera > Curculionidae > Philopedon > Philopedon plagiatum. Next base: position 5,226,654 of record OZ020194.1, read on the forward strand.
ATTTTTACAGATTTTACATAAAATTACTTCAAATTTTGAAATATTTATATACTTTTTGTATTACAAAGAAATATTTCATTTTAAATCTGCGGAAATATATAATTCAAGATAAAAATACATTTTAATTTAAAAACAGTTGGTTAGGGTTATTGCAGTAAACACAAATAATTTTAGCAGATTACCTGGTTTTAAGCGTAATCATTACATATCTACATACATTTTCGGCCGGCTTTAATGACAGTGGCTGTTGATATTTAAACAATGGACTAAAGTTCACCCTCTGCTTCCATTTCAGGTAAACAAAATAATGTAATTACATTTTTATATTGTCACCCCTACAATGATATAAACCTTAACAAGCTTGCAGATTCTAGATTCTGTAAGCTGAACTTTCTTGACAAAATTAGCACTTACACAAGACGATGACGGTCACAACAGGTTCTCTAAGTTCTCATCACCTATAAAGCAGAGATGCGTCACGTGATCCACTGCTGTCGTTTTGTTGGTCAGTATTTACAGAAAACTTGTAAATTTACATTTGCTTATATAATTACGCAGTTTCCTTCTAAAAAACTAAATCCTACTGGATTTCTTACGTGTGGTTGTCACAAAATGTAATTTTTCATTTTTCATATAAATTTATTAGAAACGCCCCTATTCTCACAAATTAAAAAAAAATTACACAGGAATTTCACAAAAAGAAATATTTTTACATGTATGATTTTGCAAATTTAACAAATCTTTGAAAAATCACGAAGATATACAATTTAGTTGAAAATGTGTATATATTTCCATATTTTTTTTTTGTAAATATCTTGATTTTACAATCACTTTTTTTAGTGTGCTACACAATATATTGATTTTGTCGGCGTTTAAACATGACTTTAAAGAATCCAGTGTGGGCACAATGTTTTCTTCGAACCTTGGTCTCCAAACGTAGTTTTCGTATTATATCACGCACTATGGATACTGGAATTTTCGTGATATCGCTTGTTTCTTTCACTGCACTTATTCCATCGCAGCCCATTTTCACTAACGACAATTTTTACAATTTGTTTTGCGTCTGCCGACAAATGTTTTCTATGAAACTTTTTTGATGTCTCGGTTGTAGAATTTTCCAAAAACTGCGACATTTTTATTTTTTCTTTTTAGTATTTAGCAACTTAACACACGAACTCTTCAAAAGCTTTCAGAAAACTAACTTCAATTATGTTTTAACACCTTCTCGTATTAATCCTTTAGGTAAAAGAAATAAAATATACATTTCTTTTACCTAATTTTCCTTGGAATCCTTATTTAAGGATCAGGTAAAAAGGGCACGATTTATGACTGGCATTGCGGTTAAGAATCAGACGGTATATCGTTGAACACACTTTACCTATTTAATCTTGTTATGGGGAGAGAAAAACATCTTGGCTCAAGATTATATTCTTGAACCAAATCGATAATTATTGTTGAGAAGAAGATTCAGCCCAAAATTAGTACCAGCGTTGAAAATAAATACTTATTTGTACTTACACGAAGTAAGTAGATGATATACCCGTACCCGTATGGGAAAGTTTTTTGTGTCTGTATATCCGCAACCTTCAATATACGTCGATATTGTATTGTATTAATTTTGCTGATGTAAATCTCTTATACGATTAAATTGCATCTTAGTGCCTATTAGCGTAGGTGGTAAAAAATAAAATTTTGATATAAGCCCAATTAAAAATAAACAAGGATTTCACCTACAACCGTTTGGTATAAGTAAAAGTCGTGATTTCTCGGATTCACTTAATTATATTCAATTAAAATAATAGGAAAAAAAGGAATCCTACGCTGCTATAACATGAACATGCAGAACTTTTTTATTATTGTTATTTTATTCTTTCTTTCTTTCCCTCTAATCGGCGCATAATATCTATCGTGGTAACCGGTCAGTAATCTAACTTTAATCCTATCAATGCTGGCGTACCCCATCGTATTTCTTTTTCACACTAATGACCTGCTCTCTTCCTAATAACATAAAAATGTACTTAAAACGGTCAAAAAACGTTTTATAGAGACCAGCGGATGTACCAGGAAGTTTTTCAAAAAACCTTGGACTTACCTCCAACGTTCGTGGGACGTAGTTTGTCCACAAAAAGAATGTACCAGAAACGGCCTTGAGAAATGTCCTTAAAATGTTGTTTTACGTCAAAAAAACATACTGCAGACTTCAGTTATATAAGTACAACTAATACGTTTCAGGAACGTTTCATTAAGACCCATGGCAGGACCAAAAAAACCTATTTTATCCCTCAAAACGACTAGGAAGGGATTTTGCTTCCATAGCTTAATTTTCAAATGAAATATTTTTACCTTTTGGAATGGAATTTAATTATGAACACATGAAGTTAGTAAAAATAATTTTAATATTGAATAAATAGATAGTTATATATTTTTTTGTCCTACGGTATATAGTCATGTTCCTGCATTACCTGAAGGCTTGGTCATTTTGACTAACGTCAACCCTCATGCTGACAGAAACGCAAGAAACAACTGGCCAGAGAAATATTTGCAAAACATCCGAAGAATTCAATCAGAAAACTCTTATATCCTTTTTTAATTATTCTTTATAATTACTTAGTTCATTTTTAATTTAATTAGTTTGAATTTATTAGAGTCTTTGATAAAGAGACTATATTATATTAGGTCTCGAAACGTCAGAAAAATTATTTTATTCACATTAGGTTTTAAAGAGAATATATACTACACTAGAGATAGATTAGGGTCAGGCATACTTTTTATAATTAAAAGTCACTCTCAGTGTATAGAACATTTCTTTTTCCAGGATTTGTTTTTTGTATTAAACTCAGTGACTTTTATTATTTGTAAAAAATATTATTATATTTCCCTTAACAGTAGAGTGCCATAACACCCAAATAATAAATCTTTTAAATATGAAACCGTCCCAATCATACAGAGATTATTTAATACGAGGCACGATACGTATGCATCCTTACTGCCCAGCTACAAAAGCCTAAAACATCCCGCATCTTTCGCTTATTTATACCTACAGTCTTCAGATTATGGAACAAATTGCCTGGAGAGGTTTTTCCTTCCCCTCCCAACTAGGGTTACTAGGTGCTAAATTCGTAAATCCGGTCGTAACTGGTGAAAAATTTTATGAAAAAAGTCCGGTTTTTGGTGTGAAAAATAAAACTAAAATTTTGCATTACCGTTTTATTAGTTTTATAATTTTTTCATAACCCTTTAAATTAATTATATTTTTGGCCACTTGAAACAGCTTTTAAAAAGTCTTTTCTGCCGGAAATTGCATCGTTGCCTGATGGTGCAGAAAATCCGGTCTTTAATGAAATCCGGGCGGAGTCCAGTCAACGTCTTTAAAATCCGGTTAAGACCGGATCTATCCGTGTCTACGTGAGCTGTCTCAGATAAAAAGACAACAACTAACACCGTTAACATTTTTTCACAGCACACGTGAACAATAAAGTACTGAAAAACAATCGCAAAGTTCAAAAATCAGCATGCATAATGCTGTCCTTTGGCAAAAAAAAAAGCGAATACAGAAGCCGTACATATTATATTATGTACTTCCCTGTCCAAACAAATCAGTAATAATGATTTATAAAAGTTTAAATTTACGACGCAATCTAGTAACCCAGGCGCCATCGCCAACCACGATGTGTACTTGTGAAGAATGATCTTAACCTTTAAAACTTTCACCCGAGATCTTTTTGATACGTTAAATACTAGATTTATTTTGGTTTAAGAGTATTGTTTGTGCTACCGACAAGGAACTAACACAGTAATTAAAGCTTTTTCCGGCGCTACAGTCTTTTAAAACGCAATATAATAATATCACGTGACTTTACAACAGTTCGTTAAACATATGTTGTCTTGATGGCAGTAAAAGGAAAAATAATTATAGGATAGTGATAAAGACGTTCTAAATTTATCTTCTCACGTACGAAAACGTCCCTAACATCAGAAATTCCTATATAGAAAAAATGCTGCCGACATAATCCTTATCTCTTCGCAGCAGATACTCGTATCACCGCAGTTTTCTTTTCTATTTGTTCCTAGGAATTTCCACAACCTTCACTGACTTCTTTATTTCTGACCTTGTCACATTGCCTTTTCTTGCTATTTTACACATTTACTTAACGTTCTTATTTTGTGTCGCCTTCTTTCATGCATGTACATGCTGATAAAGAATAAAGGCAACTTTTTTGTATTAAAGCGGTTGAATTGTGATTATGAGTTGTGTCATAAATACTTTCCGGAAATTTTGGTAATTATTATATTTATGGTAGGTACTAATTACAACTAAGTATATATTCGATAAGTTACCTGATGCATGTAATAAATTGCTACCAGCCTTATTAGTATTGTTATTATTGATGCCTGACAATGACCCTTAATCTATTAAATACCTCTTGTTAACTAATTGGCTGACCAATCCGAAGTATTATAGAAGATAAACAGGATTAAAAGGAGCAATAATACTAAGAAAGTTTATAACTAAACTTTATTGCACTAAATCTTAAACTACTTTAATTTTTGAACACAAATATCTTTTTAAAGTGAGCTGCTTGAATTATTATTCAAATCACTGATACTATTTAACTAAGAAATATCGCTTTCATTTCCTCCTCTCTGTAACTAGAATTGGAACATTTTCCTCTTTGCACATTATACTTAATAGGGAGTGTCATCGATAACAAGAACACTCTTTGTAGGTAGGCTGAGAATAAGATCTTCTTGGACCTACTTTTTGTAGGTAGCGTAATTCATTTCACTGTGATAATCACCCGATTTTGTTTGCGATTTAAAAGCCAAATACGCTTTAGGTACAAAATCAATTGCATTGCCTACAAAAACTATTACTAGTCTTTGCCCTTTTGACACAGACCTTTGGTGCCCTTCGTTACTGTTATCATTCCAAGATTTTTCATGCGTGTGAGAAGAATGAATAATATGCATGTCTCATCCAAATAAATTATAATTATTGGACGGTTCTCTTTACGAAACTTATTCATACTTCTTAAGAAATTTAATCTCTTGTGACGAATATCGGGTTTTTCCATCAACAGTTTGAGGTTAGTTTTTGTTTTTCGCCACCTAAATCCCGTTTTTTTCCTAATTTTCCTTAGACTCTCAAGCGAACCGATGTAATTGTAATCGTATGAAATTTTTTTGTGAACTTTACGCAAGGTTGGCACTTTTTTTCAGCTACTTTAAAGTTAGCTTTTTTAGCAGCTATTTTAGCAGGCAAAGCTATATTTGACCAGCTGTACTATCTATACAATGCTTTCCCTTCATCTCATTGCAGGTCTGGCCACTGTCTTCATATCTTCATTATCTCTTCTCAGCAGATGCCTGTATCAGTGCAGTTTCCTCCTCTGTATCTTCTTCGGTATTTCTACAATCTTGACTGTTTTCATTCCTAGTCTTGTCTCTCTTGCCCGCTCCATACATCCATCTTAACGTTCTTATTTTTGCCACATCTGATTTCGTTTCATACGCTACCTGCTACCTTTACCATGCTTTCGCTTCATTTTCTATTTTCATATCTTTATATCTCTTTTCAGCAAATGCCTCTACCAACGCAGTTTTCCTTTTTGTATCTTCTTAGATATTTTCACAACTTTGGTTATTATTTATTATTCGGTCACATGGCACACCAGAGATTTTCTTCCAGTTCCTCCATCTGGGTTGTACTCTGAGTGTTCTTTACAAATCCAACTTTCAACTTCTGTGATGATGGACCTAGAATATTTAAAGTTCTTTACTTTATTTAGCTTGTCGTGTTGCAACCCTAGTTCTGCTTCTCGTTCTTTGTTGAACTCCATGTACTCAGTTATCTTCCGACTGATTTTCAGACCTCTATCTCCTAGGGATAGCCGGCAACTCTTCACTTTGCTTCTAAGCTCCTCTTTCTTGGTGCTACATATAAAGATGTCTGCAAAACATACCATCCTGTTGTCCAATATGTTCCATGCAGAAGCTTTTGCAAATTTTTAGTATCCCTAAAGCAACCAATTAAACTTAGAACTAAAAGTATGGGCTGTAATTATTGTCCTACAAATACTACTAAAAATACATTTCAACGTGTTATTCTGGTGCCAAAAGGGTCATTTCGAGCCACCGGTTAAAAAATTATTTGCTTTTAACAATAGTGTTAAAAGTGAATTACTTTTGAACAGATTTGTTGTGCAACACAAAAAATACACATTAACATACAGGGTGTTATGAAATTCACTGGATATATTGGAGTGGGTAACTCCTGGGGTAGAAATTCTAAGTCCACCCCTGATGTGGAGAGCCGCCCCACTTGTCCAGTCAGTAATTGTTGTTTGTGTTACTGTTGTTTTTTATTACAGTATAATTTGGGTATAATTCTTTTTATTAAACAATGGTACCTATTAACAAACTACCCTAAAAATAGTGTATTGTGCCAATGTTCAACAATACCATTGCAAGTGCCCTAAAAACATCATTTTTCACGTACTTGGAGCAGCCGATGTTCGAAGACAGTACATACCTAGTGCAAAGTTAATCAAAATTTTTCCATAAATAGGTGTCATTAAAGGTCAGTATCGCCAGATTCAAGTAAGCATATTTGGTTGTACGTTTATTTTTATTACAATAAATAATAAGTACTTGTAACGAAATTTTAAAGACAAATAAGCGGCCATTCATCATGCAAGCCTCAACTTTCAGCAAATTATCGGATTTTCCTTGCAGAAATTCCATTCCGGTCATTGTTAAACATTCCTTTTATTCAAACGTAATGTTTCTTCTCCACGAAATCTCCTAACCTCTCAGAAATAATGAAAAAAATAAATTAACACTGGAATTCACCATGTACTGACCATTATGACACTGTTATTTTCATGACATGTGACGTCACAACCAATGGTGTCACGTTTAGCAAGTATCGAATTTTGAATGAAAATTTGTAGTAGAAAATATATTTTTTAAAGACTAAAATTAATAGATAAAAACAACCACCATAAATATTCAATTTGTTTATATACAGAATAGACAAAAATTTAGGTTTATATGCATATTCCCTGCTGATACACCCTCAATAATAACACAGCCCCACAAAAAAAAAAGTTCGGACCTGTGGGTCGGACATATGTATTCCCATGTATTTGTCGACGCTGAATCCGATCCCGAGCTCAGAAATGGCCCTCCACGTCTGGAATTGGCCCCAGGGGCCAAAAATGGCCTCTATAGGGGGTCACTATTGCTATCTCCGAAACGGTAAAAGATACGAGGTCAGTTAAATTAGCAAAAATGTGCCTTTTTTAGTCCCGTTTACGGAGTTGCCAAATTCTCTATAGTTTCTTGTCTACAGGGGATTTTTTAAAAATAGTCAAAAATTTACTTCTTAAATATCTCGAAAACCCTTATAGTTGGATAAAAATTGTTTTAACAAAAATCACAAGATTTTTTACCTTCTATAAAGTAACGTTATTGTTTTGTTCATACCATTTATTTCTTTTTATTGAGTTACTGATACTAACTTGTTTTTTTCAAATACGGACCTGGACTTTTTGCTCCATTTTTTCAAAGAATACTTTATACCCTTTACAACAGTCCATAACTTGAAAATATTTTCCGACGTTTTGATCAAAAATAGCAACATCATCAGGAATTTCTAACAATACGGACCTGGGATCTTCCATGTTAAGGCACAATTCACAACCTATCACTATAGTTTGTAGTTTTTGTGGTTGTGAAATGGCGCATTTACCTGAAAAAGGCCAGGTCTGTACTGGTAGAATATCCTGATGATGCTATTCTTCACCAAAACGTCGAAAAAAATAATCAAGTGATACACAGATGTAAAGGGTATGAAGTATTCTTTAAAAAATACAGCAAAAAGTCCAGGTCCGTATTTGAAAAAAACAAGTTAGTATCAGTAACTCAATAAAAACAAGTGATATAAACAAAACGATAACGTTACTTTATAGAAGGTAAAAAATCTTGTGATTTTTGTTAAAACAATTTTTATCCAACTATAAGGGTTTTCGAGATATTTAAGAAGAAAATTTTTGACTATTTTTAAAAAATCCCCTGTAGACAAGAAACTATAGAGAATTTGGTAACTCCGTAAACGGGATATGAATACGGACTAAAAAAGGCACATTTTTACTAATATAACTGACCTCGTATCTTTTACCGTTTCGGAGATAGCAATAGTCACACCCTATAGAGGCCATTTTTGGCCCCTGGGGCCAATTCTAGACGTGGAGGGCCATTTCTGAGCTCGGGATCGGATTCAGCGTCGAAAAATACATGGTAATACATATGTCCGACCCACAGGTCCGAACTATTTTTTTGTGGGGCTGTGTAATAGTCGTATACTTGGTAAATTTGAATCGGTTACAGCTAAAAAACTCTTTTTTACCATCCTGCAACTCCTTTCTGAGTTACACAATTTTCCGGAATTCAAACCCTTTAGCACCTTCGAGGCTTCACGCCGGAACGCCAGGTATAAGAGCTTTGTGGTGACAAGGCGCATTACCTGTGTGTAGGGGGGACTGGAAGAAGACAGAAACAGCCGCTGTCTTTACGGAAACAAGCCAGAAAGAGAAAGGAAATAAGCTTTAGGTGCACCGCGATGTTCGACTTGATTTAACCGCGAACGTAACATAGTCAAGTGTTTGGCGCACTTCGGGTACAGACTGATCTGACTGACCGTGGTGCGGTACCACAAAAGTACCGAAAAACAATTGAAGTTTGGCGGATTCGAGTGACGTTTTTTGACTTAAAGTTAGCACTTATGCTTGCGTGCTTTGAGCTTTTAAACTAATATGTGTATATTGGAAACTTTTAAGTGACAAACCGCTATTTTTGTGCTTTAGGTATAATATCGCATAGTACTTTAATGGTGCCAATTTATGTTTGTTTCTTACCGTAAATTTATTAAAAAGCAGTTGTAATTGTTCTCTGACCTGGTTATTTATTAAATGCTGTACAAAAGTGGTGCAAATGGACTAATAAAAGGTAAGGTGTAGAAGTATTTTGAATTCTAAAGCAATATTCAATTTGTTTTAAGACAACAAAACAAAATAATTATTTTGAATAAGTGTTATAAGTGACATTATTCTGTGAAAAGGGAAGTTTGTGGCCCATCCCTTCGAACAAAATAAACACACTTTTAACACGTATATCATACACTATTTTTTCTACAAATACTTTTGCATAAAAATTGCAAAAAAATTACCAAAAATTAAACCTCTAGTTCTCTTTAAAACCTTTAAATAATTGCAATAATCGCGTTTTTTAGGAATTTGACACTTACTTAGCAACCTTTCCTTTGTTGGCTGATAGTTACAGACTTTCAAATAAGCGACACAAAGTTGTTCTGTACCGAAATTTTTCCTATTTTGTGATGGGAAATGAAGAAAATACGCCAATTTCAGAAATCGACGAAGTTGCAAGTAGGGCTACATTTCATTTACTACAAAAGAATCAAGGAAACTTGTGGAGTAATGCACTTTTCGCACCAATTTCAAAAGCAATTAATTCACTTTTAACACTAGCCGGTAATAGTCAGTGGCGCACCATAGGGGGTACAGACCAACATCCTACACACACAAAAATTTAAAAAGTGCACTACTAATTGAAAAAATCCACCGAATTGCACTATTCACCCCAAGACAAAATTCTGGGTGCGCTACCGCTAAAAGTAAATAATTTTTAAAGCTGGTGCCTAAAAATGACTATTTTGACATTAGAATGACACGTTAGAAAGTCTATTGTTAATAACATTTTGCAGAAAAAAGTATTTTAAAGTCCCGCGAAAAGCAATCAGCACCAAACTATGTAATATTAGGACTTGCAACATAGATGTTATTTTTCTTAATTCTGAAATGAAATATCATTTTTGTTCAAATAAAAAAATTGTGACAGGATCAAAAAATTTTGATGATAATGGAGTTTAGAAATTGCTCAAGAATACATGTTAAATGTTTACTTGCATGGGTATTTGAAAACATAAAAATCTTTAAAAAAGCGGATTTTTCAAAATACATACCTAATATTAATATTTATATTATTTTATTCTTAAAAATATTTTGTTATAATTTCTTGTACGTTTTTAAGTTTTTCTTTGATTCTTGACTATGGCACCAGACTTGGTATCGAATCGTCAAGTTTTTAATTTTAATCAATAAATAACAAGAAAAAAAGTTTATATTCCGTCTTGATTTTTTCATTCTTATAATAATTTTTTTTAAAATCCAAGTGGCAAAATACTTAAAATAACTAAAAAGAAAAACGGGGTCTCCGATGGTCGAGTCGGTACCGCTAGCTTTGCAATCGAGAGATCGTAGGTTCGAATCCCACTGTGATCATAATCAATAATATTTTTGACAAAATTTCCTACTGTAATCAAAGAATTTTGGTTATAATTTTGTAATACTGTGTAGCTGTGCTCAATTAGTGTGATAAAATAGTATGTAAATTATGTGAAGCTCTAGTGCCACAATCGAATGGATGTGTTTGATTGACGCTCTAGGCTAGGGCGACCACAGTGTTGCGTCTTGATTTTAAAACTTTCTCTAATGATCGTCTCGTTAATAACGTAATAGATAAGTCCTCGGATAAGCCACAAAATAATTGTGGATAAGTTATAATTAAAACATTAGTAAAACATTAGCCTGTATCGTTCTGCTTACAATTACCTAATTTCACGACTGTATGGTCCATATTACCCCCCCCCCCCCCCCCCCCCCCCCAAGAAAATTGGTATTAAGTTAGAAGACACATTTTTAATAAAATACACTACTCAAAAAAGTCTAGGGGATATTTGATAAATTTAACTAAGCAATATCCAAACTTTTTTTCGATTTTTTTTTGCAATGAAATTGCCAAAGAATGCTTAGGAAAGAAAACCAACCAAAAATAAGTTAGCACATTTTTTATTCCTTAAAAAAAAATTATAAAACATCTTTATGCAAAATGACAAAATTAATTATATCAATATTTCTTGACAATGCAGTTGATTGATGATAGAAAGAAATGTTTATGTAATCAATACCGAGTGTGACCTCCTCTACTGTTAGCAACTGCTCGACACCTACGAGGCATGCTAAGGATGAAATTATCCAGCTCATCTTCGGGCAATGTGTTCCACACTTCTTGAAGACGGTTAAAGGGTTGTTCACCGGGTCTCAAAGTGATCATTCACTCTTAGAACGCCTCTCTGTAGCATATCCCAGGCATACTCAATCGGGTTTAGGTCTGCCCGACTGAGCAGACCAGGGTAACATAGGGATTTCGTTAGCTCGAAGAAAGTTCTAACAATTTGCGGTATGCGGGCGGGCATTATCATGCATCAGACCGAAATTGGGGTCAACATTTTCTGCGAATGGTACCACACTACAGGACGGAGGATTGAGTCAATATAAGCATTTGCATTTAATGATCTTTCTAAGAAAACGAGGTCCGTTCTTCCGCCTAATGTTATTCCTCCCCAAACCATAATTGGTCCCACCTTGAAACATGTGAACCTCTTGAACATTGCGGAGACAGTTTCCTGCTCCTGGTTGTCTCCAGACTCGTATTCTTCTAGAATCTGGATGAAGTCCAAATCTGGACTCATCGTAAACAAAATATGGCCCCACTGTTCATCTGTCCAAGCGAGATGTTCCCTAGCCTAGATATCTCGAGCTGCGCGATTGTCCCTGGTGAGAGGCGGGACTCTCAAAGGTCGTGTACTCCAAAGCTGAACTTCATGAAGTCGATTTCTTATAGTCTGACCGGAAATGGTGCCATCTGTAAATTTTGTGCCAGTTGCGTAGCGGTTCAATTTATGTGTCTCCTCGCTTGCAGTTGCACAAAATGGTCTTGCGCTGGAGTAGTTATTCTTCCACGTCCTGGATGTCTTTCGGCAATACTCCCGGTTTCGTGATATCTACTCCAAAGGCGACTCATAACACTTTGAGTAGTACCTATGGCATCTGCCACTAACTCTTGGTTTTGGCAGGCTTGAAGCATGCCAGTAGCGCGTAACCGCTGTTCTTCGGTTAAATGAACTCTTTGCATGACTCTTTATATCTGCTGTGCACAAACTGATTACTGTTTTAAAAATCAAATTCGCGAAATTTTACCTCTGTACAAAAACGAAGTACCTATAGGGCGAAACATCGATATCTTTTTTGTTCTGTTCATAAAAAAATGCGTTTATGGTATAAAAATATGTGATAACAAACAATGTGTTCATGACATAAAAAAAGATGTTTCCAATACTTTCGATAATATTTATTCATATTTGGAATATCCCTAGACTTTTTTGAGTAGTGTAAGTCTTAAAAATGCTTTGGATTATTTTCGATTTTCACTAAAGCTGCTAAAAATTATACTTTTTGCAGTCAAAGTAATATTTAAGTTTGGAAATGCTGCGGCTGGAAGAATCGGATATGGGGTGGGTTAGGGTATTTTTTAAAATAAAAAATGTACAATTTAAGGGGGAAAGGTATTTGGAATGTCAGTAGACTACCCAAGGGGTCATCCATTGCAATATATTAAACCATATTCATAAGACCCTGTATAAACCTATTAATATTATTTGTCACCACTAGAACCCAAAAGAACCGCATTATTTCTGTCCTCCTTAAAAAGAATTGTTGCGCTTTGAATAAAATGTTAATAAATGTACCTAAATGTAAATACCTAGTATAATTGTTAATAACATGCGCCTGGTACAATTTGCATACATGGTACTCCATAAACCGGTTTGGTTCAATGCTTGCCCACGACCTATAATAACAATACATGAGACCACGGCTATATTTAAATTTTATATTAATATTTTGTCAGATTAAGTTACATTTTTAGGATGACCCGTCATACTATGGTGACACAAATTTGTTTGGTGTATTTTTGTTTATTTGAATTGTTTACTAAAATATTTCCACAAACACTTTTTGAAAACGTCTATCTCTCGAAGATATTTTTTTGTTGAACCAGTTAAACCGAAAAAAGGGGCGAACGAAATTAAAACAATCCTGAATACGAAAAAAGCTACATGGTTTGACCTGATAACAGGAGGGGTTTTAAAGAAACTGCCCATAAACGGTATAGCCATGCTCACCTACCTCATAAACACAGCATTACGTTTCCAATGTATGTGGGAAGTAATGGGGTATGTGGAATAATGCTACAAAAACCAGTAAATCTAAAACATGGACGCACAATGTGGGCCAAATTAATTTTGCACACTTTTTAACCATTAACATCTTTTTACCTGTTGCACCTATTTAATTAGTTTTTGGAGGGCAGGTGGGCCGGTATGTTCTTTCTAGGATGTTCAATTTAGGTTAAAAAATTTTAGACAGGACTGGACTTACCGGACTTTTTCTAAAATGCTGCATTTAACCTCGTTGCAAAATCGGATTTACCTAAAATTGAGCTAATAGGTTTTTTTCGGTAGATAAACTATCGGAAATACTTCAATAAAAGCAAAAATGCCTTTAACAATCACATAAAAGATTAAGTGCTGCTCTAGACCAAGTCCAATGCATGACAGACGTCATAGAACATGCACATGAGGAAAATCAAATTTATCCTACCATCTTTCTTGCGACCCAAGCTTTTGACAAAGTTTGGCATAGATTGTACAAAGTACTACCAAAACAATATGTTGAATTGTTAACATTCTACATATCTGATAGCTTGTTAAATTGAAATTGTAAGTTATGAATATAAATGTTTACAATGTTACAAAATTTACGGGATGCTTCAGTTATTATGAAGGATGTAGATTTCCCATTAATGCAGGTAATGCTACTGAAATAAAAAATAAATGTAAGCCTAATGCATATAATCAACAAAATATTGCTTTTACTTGTCAAGTCGTCTTAAAAGCTTAAATGACAAATCTGCTGCAGGATTAACAGCAGAAATAAATAACCAAATAAATAATATACAGGGAACTAGAGCGATTAAAAAAAGCGATGTATTTTACACATGAAGTGTGCATACCGATACGGTAAGACCGTATTTCATTTTAATGAAAGTGGAAAAGAGATTAATTTATATCATTTATATTTATAAGTTTTAATGCAAATTTGTAGAAGTACGATTAGAAATTCTTTATATGTAAATATACATAGCTGCATTTATATGCCAAAGAAAGGGATTATAATTTTTAAGACTTACATGAAAACTCACTTTTAGTTGGGAGTTATCATGGATTTATTATATAAAAGGATACGGGATGATGTAACATTCTTTGAAGCCAAAACAAACCATTCTAAGCGACACTGTAAACACAATTTGTAAACATTGGCCACATCTTATTTTACCTTGTATTTGTGTACAAAAAATACGTTAGAAGCATTACAAGATTTGCTAAAAGTAATAAAAGCCCTAAATTACTGTATTTTCTGCTAAATAATAATAAATTTAAGTTAAAAAGGTTTTATTATTTATAGGTTATGTTATTTCTAAAGGTGTTTATTTAAAGTCACTCCGAGTCATTTATAAATCTATATAAATCTATACGTCGCACTTCTTCTTTTCTAGTTCATTAGACAAAGACGTAAGTGTCACCGAGTGTTCAGACTGAGGTTCAGCCGTTTTCCTAAACAACCAGCACAGAGAGCAACACTTCTGAGCTCCAACACTCCAATGCTATTTTATCTCTTTCTACTACCATTCTTGATTCAATTACGTTGTAATTCGTAGTCTTGTCTATGTTCGTAGTTCGTAAACTGCTCCCCCAAGAGAATAACAAACAACAAAATATAAGGCTTCACGTTCGATACGCTCACAGTATACGGATATCGAATCCTTTTATATAATAAATCCATGGGAGTTATCAATTACTTAAAGTTATTGAAAAATGACGAATAGTAGGTGAGACACGGGTGAGATGATACCTACGAGCAAAATTATCTTTTTTTCTTTTATAGTAGTTGTTCGTGTCTCGTGTCGTACAAAGTTTCGTGTCTTGGATTCGTGTAAAACGTGAAATGTCGAAAGTAACGCACAAACTCGCCCTCTCGTGTCTGATTCTCCTCTAGTTGGAATAATGCTGATTGATCTTCCACTTGTTCTAGAACTTCTGTCCATTTCTTTCCCTGCGCCGCGCACACTTTAGTACTCTTAAGCAGGGAAACGTTAAGCGCAATGCTGGTTGCCTAAAGTTATGGTCCATTTACGATTTCACTAAATACAGCAGCGAGCCCAGATGATATCATATCAGAATTTTTAAAAAAATACTTAAGAAACCACTAGTAAATTGAATAAACTCTTCACTGGAAACCGGCAGAGTTCCTACATTGTTTAAAATGTCCACAATTATCCCTATTCAAAAAACTAAAGGGACAGTAAGGGCAGATGATTTGCGGCCAATTAATAAGTATGTTAGCAACGGTTGAAAAAATCTTAGAAAAGGTAGTAGTCTAAGATCCGAAGTAAGCTCGTCCTTCACCGATCTGCTTACCGGATGAAAACGATTTTTTTTTCAATGGTAATATGTTAACAAATATATCGCAAATGGGTTGCCTAATGAAATATGGTCAAGGCTATATACAGGGTGTGCGTGGATTTTCTTGCAAATGACAAACTTTTTTATTATGAATTTTAGAGAAAAAAGTTACTCTTCATAAAAAGTTTTGCTTTAAAAACTATTAAGTTTGACATAGAAATCTTTTACTTTAGACATACAGGGTATCCAAAAAATGATAAAACGTAATTTACTAAAACGAATTATTTTTAAATTTTGATTTTTTAATATAGGCAAATTAAAGTACGTTATGAAATATTGCCTCTTAATGGTACAAATTTAAATAAAAAAAAATTAAAAATAATTCGTTTTAGCAAATTACGTTTTACCACTTTTTGGACATCCTGTATACACAAAGTAAAAACTTTCTATGTCAAACTTAATATCTTTTTAAGCAAATCTTTTTATGAAGAGTAACTTTTTTCTCTAAAATTCATAATAAAAAAGTTTGTCATTTGCAAGAAAATCCACGCACACCCTGTATATAGCCTTGACCATATTTCATTAGGCAACCCATTTGCGATATATGTGTTAACATATTACCATTGATAAAAAATAGTTTTCATCCGGTAAGCAGATCGGTGAAGGACGAGCTTACTTCGGATCCTGTACTATAGTACATATGAACAAATTATAGAATTTATTAATGAAAATTAGAGATCGCACGATACCGATATTGATATCGTTATATCGGCATATCGGCGGTTGTTGCCGATTATCGGTATCGTATCGGCAGGAAAATTGCCGATATATTGGCCCATATAAAACAAAGAATTTTGGGTTCTTACTGCATATACCTACGAAAGGTAATACTCGTAAATATAATAAAATAAAATACATTTTTGTGCCTCTTCTAATGTCACTAATAATATCTAATCATAGTAGTATAACTGAGGCCTTTTTCCGGAGAAATAAATTAAGAATTTCACAAAGCAATACTGAAACTGAAAACATAGGGACTTCCCCGAAACTTCACCAATCAGAAACGTTATACCGCGTGACGGAATGATAAACCGGGACTTCCCCGATTTTCGTTTTCGACAGAAAACGCCTGAACGAAAATCGGAAATTGGTACAGAATACGTACAGGATTTAGCGAATTGGAGGTTCAGAACCGTATTTTGTATTTTTTTATTTATATTCGACGTTGTAAAACCAGGGTTGGCATGAATTAATTCACATGATTTAAGTCTTGACTTTTTTTATATAAAAGTCATGACTTTCTCCAACCCTGATAAAAACTAAACATTGAAACATGTACGTATGTCTTTGCCGATACGATATATCGGTATCGGTATATCGGCATGTAAATATCGGTATCGGCCGATATATCGTATCGGCAAAATAAAGTCATATCGTGCGATCTCTAATGAAAATAATATTTTAATTGAAAATCAGTCGGGGTTTCGAAAGCATCACAGTTGAGGTTGAGAAACCACAATGCATAATGTACTACATGATTGGAAATTATTACTAGATGATAATTATGCTATAGGGGCAGTTTTCTTGGATTTAAAGCGAGCTTTTGAAACTATAAATAGGCAAAAATTAATAGACAAATTAAGAGGATATGCTATAAATGATAAAGCTTTAGAATGGCTTATAGATCTTGATAACAGAAGACAGGTACCTAGGGTTAATAATATAATGATTAATTAAATATCAACAGAAATATACAATGAGAACGGTGTTCCGCAGGGGAGCACTCTTGGGCCTTTGATAAATGATATAAGTAAAATGGTTCGTAACTGCTGTATAAAACGGTTTGCAGACGATACATTACTTTATTTTTATTCAAAAAACTTAGAGAATTTAATGCAAATAACAAATATAGAGTTAGATGAACTTAACACTTGGTTTTATCAAAACACACTTAAATTAAACGTATAGTAAAACAGTAAATATCAAAGAGAACTTGAGGAAAGTACCCATTGTATCAAAATAAAGAACGAAGTTATCGAAACAGTCAAGAAAATTAAATACCTAGGTTTTATTGTCGATAATGGTCTTAATTTCAAGGAGCATATTTTATCTATTATTGAGAAAGTAACAAAAAACATACATTTTTTCTCATACATACAAATATCTTTCTACAAAACTCTACAATTTTTTTTTATGAATTTTTTGCTGAATTTTCAATCAAACTTATTCTAATTCTTGTGCATTTTCTTTACCTGAAACTATTGTAATTTCGTTTTGGGTCCAAAAATGAAATATTTTCTCTATGTTTTTCTAAAAGGTCATTTTATCTTAAGACCATGAGGGTAACATGATCCTTATATAACATTTTTTGAAAACTAAAAAACCACCAAGATTAAATTATAAGTTTGGTCTTTAACTCATAAGCTGGCGGCTTTAATACATAATAAAACTTGCCAAAATCTAACTGATCAACCAGAAAATTTAAATTTAAACCAGTACTAATTCTTCATCCTTTTTAGCGAAACTCGGGTCATTTTTTATATACACACAATCTTCAAAATGGGGATTAATGTTTAAGTTAAAAAATTCAACTTTGTGTCCATTTTAATGAATAACGGTTCCTGCCACATACATATTAAAAATATTAACATAATGTTCATTTCCTTCTCTTTTTAAAAATGTACGCCTTTCAATCAGATTGCCTTAATAAGAACTGAAGACTTGATGTGCTGGTAAAAAGACTGCAACTGTATTTTGGATAAAAGAAACAGGTTACATAATTTATAAAGTATCAAAACATTATTTAAATACCGTAAAGAATTAAACTAACAGTAATGGTTTTTGATACATTTATTATTAACAATATAACTGATTAGGACAAGACGTAATCTACATATATCGCAGGCCTGTATATAGATATGGGTATTTAAGTTTGAAGATGGCAGCTTAATAGAATATTGTGTCTAATTAAATTTAAAAACGGTTGTGATATAGCGTGAAAAAGTGCGTTTATCTATAATACTTTACTATTAAATTACGTAATGTTGTGAAATACTTAAAGAAATCAACTTATATTGTAAATTGGGTGTCAGATCTTTATTCAATCAATATCATATTTTTTATGTTATTTAACTTTGATTGATAAACCAGGAATTAGACATGCATTTTGTTGCATCATTCACGTAGGTATTGAAAGTTTTATTCCACATACTCGCAAAAATGCTTTTAACAAGCATATAAAACATGAAGTGCTTTCTTGCTCCAACGGCAGCAAATCTTTCTGGTCACTTACCAAAATCTTCCGTAGAAGCACTTTTCCTCCCCTGACCTCTGACAACGAAATTATTTCGATCTCTAAAAGGAAAGCTGAACTATTTGTCAAACAATTCGATACCGATTCCACTCATTTCTCCTGCCAATGTCGCTCTTCCAACTGCTAGGTCTGTACTTCACAAAATATCCAACATAATACTTAAAGTCAAAGTTGAAAAAAATTCTTCATTCCCTTGACACCAAGAAGTCCTCCGGCCTGGATGGCATACCTGCAATTGTTCTAAAAAAAATGCTCTTCAGGACTTGCACCCATCTTAACTCTTTTTCAGATCTTTCATGGCAAGGGTATCTTCCCAGACCGATGGAAGTCTGCTCGTGTGTACCTGCCCCGAAGAATTCCGGGTGAGTTGGCTCACCTGGTGAGATGACGCACTTCATTATTTCCGGTATTCTTAATTTTACAAACGCGTGCTATTAGTCACTCCCTCTAACATGTCTAATAATTAACGTATCGTGTGGTTTTATTTCAAAATAGTGGTAAGTTAGGTTCAATATTATAATTTAAGGTGCACGAAAATATTGTAGGCTTAAGCGAAATCTAATTTTTTTTGCCATTCGTCGCATTTTTTACCAATTTATCCATATAAGGGTGATTCTAGACACTGTTGAGGTTATGTTAGGTTGACTGTAATGACGAATTTACACCGCTTATGTTTAAAATCACGTGGGTCATCTCTACCGTAGTTTTGGGACAGATAGCCCAGTACGATGGCTAACGGGCTATCATTTTGAAATCAAATATCCATTGAAATAAGATAGAAAAATTAACCGCCAAGAAGAAAAAGGAAGTACTAAAGAGAGAGGATACAATAAAAAATAAAAGCAAGCAACAAACGAAGAAATTGATCCACAGGCGAAAAATTATCAGATTTTGAGACACAAGAATCAGAAGACAATATGAATGAAGTTTACCGAAATGTCTTTGATGTGGTGAACGGTATAATACGTTATAATTATGTTGAAGAAGGAAGACTATATATACAATATCTACATTGCCAGAGATGGTTCAAAATATTTAAACCTTTGAGACCATTGTGGCAATTAGGTCAAAAAAGACCTATGTTTAAGTTTATGGTTGAGCCATCTGACTCTTAGTATCAGGGCCCTAACTAACCCATATAATCCGGGTGAGTTGGCTCACTTTGCTTAAAGTTACTTTTTTTTTGAAAGAGTTGATGCAATTTTGTTAAATTGATACATTTATCTTAACTGTGTATATATTTAGTACATATATAAGTTTTTTAGTGAAATATTTTATTGCGTTGTATTGTTATCATCGTTTTAAAAGAGGTAGGCCAACTCACCCGGAATTACCCTATCTAAAAAATCACAAAATCATCCCGGACATCCCTGACACACAGTCGGATTTCGTCATCAAAGATCCACAGCTGGTCTCCTTACCTTTTTCACAAATAGCTGGAACGAGCCTCTCGAATTTCATGGCGGACCCCAGATTGTTGCTCTAGATATTTCCAAGTCCTTTGGCCAAGTATGGCATGCCGCACTCCACAAACGAGCTTCATTCCAAAATATATACCTGGATAGGTAGCTTTCTCTCTAATCGGCGCATGTTTGTCGTGGTGGACGGCCACTCATCTAACTTCCATCCTATCAATGCTGGCAGGTTAAGTCCTAGCACCAACCCTGTTTTTTATTCATATGCTCTCTTCAACTACCAACCCTATCCACAGTTACACTGACGATAGTACTCTTCACTCCAACACTCATTTTTCGAGACAAGTCTCGATTCAAGATCTATGCACCTATTTTTTTCCTAAGATCTTCATTAATCTTAGACTGGAGTGCTGGGGTGCCAAAAGACCTTGTTCAGTTCAACGCCTCCAAAACTCAGTCTTGCTCCCTGTCATGTAAAAAATTCGGAAATACTCATCCCATCCCATCCATATAAATGTTCAAGCCCTAGAGAACAAAGGCATCTTTTTGGCATTGCATTCGAACATGATTTCATGTCTCCCAAATAAGACGTAACCTAGAGCACTGTTCCCACATCTGGGGAGCGACATCAGCTTCGACACTTAACATTCTTAATTATCTCCGAAAGAAAGCCATTCGACTTATCAATGACCCAGTCCTCACAAGAAAACTCACTTTTCTTGCTCATCGCCGCGCTGTTGGGAATTTATCCCTTTTCTACAGATACTTCCAAGGATTTTGCTCTGAAGAACCAGTCGCTATAATTCCCTCCCTGACGGTTCCTAACAGAACAACAAGAAGAGCGATGCGTATGCATCCCTTTACTGTCCAATTACAAAAGCCTAGTGCATCCCACTTATTTCGCTCATTCCTACTTAGGCTCGCCAGATTATAGAACAAATTGCCTGCAGATGTTTATCCTTCCCCTCCCAACCTCCAATCCTTTAAATCCCGTGTCAATAGATTACATTTCCCTTCTCTTCAGACGCCCGCGGTATATTTGTACTTAGGCTTGAGGTATACGTTGACTGCCTC
This sequence comes from Philopedon plagiatum, assembly GCA_963971165.1. Lineage (NCBI taxonomy): Eukaryota > Metazoa > Arthropoda > Insecta > Coleoptera > Curculionidae > Philopedon > Philopedon plagiatum. The sequence goes on from OZ020194.1 coordinate 5,247,898, forward strand.
AGATAAAAAAAATAATTTTAAGCTATATTTATTTTAGAGTCCCAAAATGGCGCTTGAGTGCGCAGTGAATAATAATCAGTAGCAAAAAATGAACCAACATCAATTTAAACATAAATAGTGCTTGACGAATTCTATTTTGTTTTCGTAATAATAAATTATATAAAACTATTCGCCTATTCACTATTTACATTTTAAAACATATACTGCGTCTCTTAGTTATTATTACCTACAAGTTTACTTCTATTCATCCAAACAATAAGCAAAAAATCGAGTTCTTGAGAAACAGGCCAACCAATTATATTCTAGTAAATTCAAATTGCCAACCCAAAGAAAATAATTCTATGTAGATATAATAGTTTGACTTTTATAAGAAAATGATTTGTTAACACTGTTCCTAAATAACACACAGGTTTATTTTAAGAAACAATACGTTAAGCTGGAATTAGATCTCTTGAATTAAAACTATTTCTATAGTTTGGAAAATTGAATTATTATTACGTACTATGTCGGTGAAGGGATTACCCAGATAGTTGAGAGTTATAATAATAATAATGTGTTTATTTAGCACTTGGCTAGTAAATACAAAAAACATACAAGTACAAAATGCTAATACTAGTTACATTTTTATGAATTCCGCAAATATTCAAACACGCTTTTACTAAAAACCGCCAAGATAGACGGATTTTTCAACGCCTCTGGAAGAGCATTAAAAAGGCGAAGACCTTCGTAAAATAAGGCTTTTTATAAGCTTGCCGTCCGAACCAACTCAATACTATAATTTTGTCTAGAGCGAATATTATATTCAACAGAGTTGGATCTTTTTTCAAGAAACACACTTAAATATGTTGGTAGCTGCCCATGTTCAATTTTGTATAACAAAATTAGGTTGGCCCTCTTAATGCCCTGCATAGATAACCAATTCAAGGTGCGTAACATTGTTCTTATCGGCGTGTATTTAGTACAATTAAGAATTACGCGCATTACTTTATTTTGTTGTTAGAAAGAATATATATATATATATATATATATATATATATATATATATATATATATATATATATATATATATATATATATATATATATATATATAATAAATGTAAATGCGAAGATTTATTACTTCGCTAGTGCAGCGAAAAGGCCGTGAATGAAAAATTTTTATTTTTATTTTTCATTCACGGCCTTTTCGCTGCACTAGCGAAGTAATAAATCTTCGCATTTACATTTATTATATATATATATATATATATATATATATATATATATATATATATATATATATATAATAAATGTAAATGCGAAGATTTATTACTTCGCTAGTGCAGCGGAAAGGCCGTGAATGAAAAATAAAAATAATGAGGACTATCTTTGATTCTGGTCTGGGTGACCTCCTGCTATCGATTTCTGGGCCCTTACCCATCAGCGGGCTTACCCCCAGGGTGGCTGAAGAACAGACCACGATTTGACCAGAATCAAAGAGAGTCCTTATATCCAAAATGTTCGGAAAGGATGGGTAAGATGTAGTGGCTCGCGCCAACTAGTTCACCCAGTGTTGCTCCAAAAATGTTTGGCTGCAAACACAATAATACTCGAAAGTATGTCGCATGTCGATTTTCTCGACGTCGACGGTACAAATGCACCATTGTACAACAATAGTAGAAAAATGGAAGATTTCTTGGCCTATAGGTAATATAATAAATGTAAATGCGAAGGTTTACTTCTTCGCTAGTGCAGCGAAAAGGCCGTTCGCTGCACTAGCGAAGAAGTAAATTTTCGCATTTACGTTTATTATATTACCTATAGGCCAAGAAATCTTCCATTTTTCTATATATATACAGCGTGTCCAGAAAAGTTCTAGACATATGGGAATTTTCTTTATTGTTGATTTTACGAAAAAAAGTTATTCTTTATAAAAAGTTCTGCTTGATTCGCAAATAATATTGACATATCAAAGCTTAAGATATCTTGTACAGGGCGGCAAAAAAATGCAGAAACAGAATTGCGATAAGAGAGAAGTACCCTCAATTTTTATTTTAGAGCAAATTGTTATAAGAAAACTTTACTAAGGACTACAAAACGAGGTCAGATACAATTTTTCGTTGAACTATTTTAATTTACAGGGTACCATAAAAAAGCCTTTGGAAAATATTTTTTTATTTTATGTCCTTAACATTTACCGGCAACAATTTTGCAACAACTATGTGTAATACTATAGTAACGAATATTGACGTGTTAGTCAAAAAGCATTTACTATTTTGCGACTTATTAACAAAAGTTGTTAGTTAGTTTCGTCGTGGTTGTAAAGTTAACGCTGCATGAGAAAATAGAAATTGTACTTATCGTCGGAGATCACTATAACTCTATTAGGGAAGCCGCACTCATATTTAATAATAGACACCCTGACAAAATGGTATGTAGCGCCACTATAGCAAATATAATGAATAAATTTATGGCTACTGGTTCCGTCGAAAATGTATTTAAGAAACAACATAACAAATTTAATGGTCCACAACAGAAGAAAATCAACTCAATGTCATGCAAGCGGTTATCGAAAACCCGAAAATTTCTTTAAGAAAACTGTCAGAAACTATTCCAAATGACGTCAAGAAGTCTACTGCTAGTAAAATTTTAAAAATAAATAAATTTCATCCATATAAACCGAAATACGTTCACACGCTTCTTCCCAGAGATTTTGATTCTCGTTTCCTATTTTGCGCGTGGTTCCAAGGCGAGTGTGAAGATGATCCTTTTTTTGCAAGAAAAATATTATTTACGGACGAGGCCATGTTTACTTCCAACGGCGTGGTATGCACCCAAAGTTGTCGGTGGTGGAGTGACAACAATCCAAATTTTATAATCGAATGCCGTAGTCAATATTCATTTAAAACCAATGTTTGGTGTGGCATTTTTAATGATCGGATCGTTGAACCATACTTTTTTCGACAAAATATAAATGCTGCCATTTACCTGGACTTCTTAAGGAACCAGTTGTCTCAATTTCTTGACGAACTGCCACTAAATATAAGACGTATAATTTGGTATCAACATGATGGAGCCCCATGCCATAGTACTAACACAGTAACTGGGTATTTGAATGAAGTATTTCCGCAACGTTGGATAGGTAGACGTTCAAATATTCCTTGGCCAGCCAGATCGTCTGACATCACACCCCTGGACTTCTTTTTATGGGGCCGATTAAAAGAAATGGTGTATAAGCATAGACCTTTTCAGGATATTGACCATCTTGAAGCAGGAATAACAAACTGTGTCCAAGAAATCACTCCCAATATGATACGGGCGACAGTATCAGACGTAACAAGACGTACTGTAGTTTGCATGGAAAAAGAAGGAGGGCATGTGGAGACATAATCTTTTATTTTAAACTATCTGTTTTTAGATCACTGATGTTTAGATGTTTTTGATGTTTCTTATAACAATTTACTCTAAAATAAAAATTGTCCCTCTTAACGCAATTCTGTGTTTCTATAGTTTTTTGTCGCCCTGTACATGATATCTTAAGTTTTGATATGTCAATATTATTTGCGCATCAAGCAGAACATGTGTGCAATACTGTTGTAACGAAAATTGACATGTTTACGTAATTACTTTCAAACAAGAGGTAATAAAAATGCTCAATGTATTTTTTATGGTACCCTGTAAATTAAAATAGTTCAACGAAAAATTGTATCTGACCTCGTTTTGTAGTCCTTAGTAAAGTTTTCTTATAACAATTTGCTCTAAAATAAAAATTGAGGGTACTTCTCTCTTATCGCAATTCTGTGTTTCTGCATTTTTTTGCCGCCCTGTACAAGATATCTTAAGCTTTGATATGTCAATATTATTTGCGAATCAAGCAGAACTTTTTATAAAGAATAACTTCTTTTCGTAAAATCAACAATAAAGAAAATTCCCATATGTCTAGAACTTTTCTGGACACGCTGTATATATATATATATATATATATATATATATATATATATATATATATATATATATATATATATATATATATAAATAAGAGTATATGTTGGGGAAACAGCCAGAGGTATTAGGGCTCAATGAATAAGAAGAACTCTTATTTACTACGCTAAGCTTTCGGAAGCATTTATTCCTTTTTCAAAGCTACAAATATGGAGTACATTAGATATATTATGTCTAATAACATTATTACTTATTATTACCTGGGTGTAAGTGAGTTTCAATAAAATGAAAAAAGGCAACTCATCTTCACAGTAATCTTAATGCAGGAATTATTGACTAAATTGTGCAATGATACTACAAAATCTTGTTGAAAACTTCAAAGTGACAATTGTCAATTGTCATAAGATTCTGTTGAGAAGGAGAGTTTTTTACAATGGTGGATTATTTAAATATTAGGTACAGGTTGCTAATTCAAAGTAGTAGATAGTTTGCAGTGTGTGTTTATGGTGAGATAATTGTTACTTATTACATAATTTAGTATACATTTTAAAAGAGGAAAAATGATAAAAATAATATGTTACCCCAAAATATACTCTTGTTTATCAACTAGTCAGCCAAAACTACCCACCGCCTCTATATATATATATATATATATATATATATATATATATATATATATATATATATATATATATATATATATATATATATATATACAGTGTGTCTACGTAAGTTGGCGGCATATGGGAAACTTTTTTATTATTAATTTCACGAAAAAAAGCTATTCTTTATAAAAAGTTCTGCATGCTCCAAAACCTAAAATGCAACCATCAGATATCAAATTTTATCAGTCGTATACGAGGTTTGTCAAAAAATGTGATTTTTACTCAAGAGTAAAGTACCTTGATTTTCGACAATATCGAAAATTATTATAAAGAAAAGATGTTTAGAATTAAAAATAACTTTAAAATATTCAACATTGTTTATTCACATTAAAAAACAATTTTTTTCGACATTTTCTCTGCGATAACGTTGACAATTGAAGTGTGCACATTAATGCATTACATTTACTAAATTAACAATCTCAATTTTCTCTTCCAGGCTTAATGTTTTTGGCATTTCTACCTTTCCGTAAACAAATACGTCTGTCAAACATAAAACTGTACAATACGGATCTCTAAAAACTATGAAAAACACTGTTAGACTGCCTAAAAAAAGTGTTTATACCGTGCTACTTTTTAAAATACGATTGTTGACTTTTTCGAATTTTCGATGTTTTGACAGTTCTCAAATCCTACTTCACTTTTAAAACATGCCAGTGCATCCTAGATTAATTATGCGTTAATGTGCAAACTTAAATTTTCAACGTTATCGCAGAGAAAATATCGAAAAAAATAGTTTTTTAACGTAAATAAACAATGTTGAATATTTCAAAGTTATTTTTAATTCTAAACGTCTTTTCTTTATAATAATTTTCGATATTGTCGAAAATAAATGTACTTTACTCTTGAGCAAAAAACACATTTTTTGACAAACCTCGTACACGACTGATAAAATTTGATATCTGATGGTTGCATTTTAGGTTTTGGACCATGCAGAACTTTTTATAAAGAATAAATTTGTTTCGTAAAATTAACAATAAAAAAGTTTCCCATATGCCGCCAACTTACGTAGACACACTGTATATATATATATATATATATATATATATATATATATATATATATATTCTTGAGTACATGCTATCAACAAAGAAGAACAGTAATTAAAATGCGGTTGAATAATGGTATTATAAAGTTCAAGTTCAAAAGTTGAAAAATGACTTTTATTTAGTTGCGACGTTGGTGCACGGTGGAAATGAAACTACTATTTAAGTACAGTAATCAACTAGTTGATAAAAGTATTTTATATGGTCGTGTTAAATAAATAAATAATTAAATAAATAAACACATTATTACAATGTATAGATTTCGTCAATCACATGCATTAAACAGCCATTATTTTACGGTGTCAAGAATATTAAAATTTACTAAAAAATCAGGTACAAAAAATTCATCCAAACGAGAGATATTGGTTAGAAACTGTTTCAAACCTTCTATAAAACTGAGTATACTACTAGAATTTTTTAAGTCCAGCGGTAGATTGTTATATAATTTACGACCTAGAACTTTTGGAGAGTCTCTGGTTACATTAAGATTATAATATGGTATACAGAAGTCCGATTTATGTCTCGTATCCAAACTATGCATCATAGAATGTTGCCTTAACTTAGCTTTATTTAAAAATACGTATACGTATATTTTGAAAATTAAGACAGACGTCACAGTTCAAATTTTGTATGGTTTAAAGAGGGTTCTACAGGAATAAGTACATTCGCAATATTCCTCAAAAAAGCTCATCACTGGCCATAGATGACCTACCCCAGAAACAGACGCCATAGGACATTCGACTACCTACCTGAGCGTGATAGAGGGCTAAAAGCTGTTGCGCAGTCAGCGCCGAGTATTATATCCTAAACTGGTAAGAGATTAAATTTAGTTTGGCATAAACGGCAGTGAGATCGCCAGGAAAGATACCTGTCAACACTAACCCCAAGAATTTGGCGACCTCGCCAAACTCAACCGGACTGCCTTTAATATTGAACCCCAGCGTTGCCAGGCAGGCTCTTTAGCGGGACTGAAAAAGAAGAGCCTGATGGGTCTTACTTGCATTTACATAACGGTCATTGCTACTAAACCACCCAAGCAAACCCAACCCAAGCAAACAGAATCACTCGCTCCAAATCCCTATTACAATCCACCTGCAAGATGTCTAGAGACTTGTTTGAGACGACGAGAAGCATCGTCTAGGTAGAACGTCAAATGGATATTGGGAGCAACGTTAACAAGATCGTTGACGTACAGAACAAAAAACAATGGACCAAAATGTGGTATGCCGGTCTACACTTTGTCTACACAGTGGAGGTTATTTATTTTCAAAGAGGGGGGAGTACTGTTTTGTAACGTCTGTAGCTACTGTCGGGGTCCATCTGTGAGTTACCATCAAAATCACACTAATTATTACTATCAATTTTACTTTATTATTATCTAAAAGGTCACGCAATTCTTAACCATGTACTTATGTACTTTTTTAACTAGTAATTTTACAACATCAACAATTTTATTGCACTACTTATTCCTCTAAGAATTCAGTAGTACAACAATAGTTGTTTTAACATTGTTTAACAACGTTGCGTTTACTGGTTTTTACGAAACGGTATGAATAAAATAATAGGCACAAGGTAATTTCTTATAAATTGTTATATTTTGCGTGTATACCATGAAAATCGCGATTATTCATGACTATAGCTTTACGGATGATGAATTTAATATCGATACATCAATATTATCATATCGATCAATATACTGATCTTAAAGATTTTTAAGATCAATATATTTTTAACAGACCCATTACTAATTAGTAATGGGTCTGCTAAAATTTTTTTATTTGCTATACGGTTCAGTTATGTACAAACTTTTTTAAAGAAAAAGCATCGCAATTTACAAGTCATCTAAAAACAGTTTTCCAATCTTAGATTCGTCACTAAAAATGATTGTTTCCCAGAACTCCGGTGGCTTTGAAGCATTCCCCAGCAAACTCTAACCTTTGTCTGCGATTAATTTCCGAAATAAACGGCTTCTTTCTGGCTACACATCCATTATAACCTGCCCTGTGTGAACAATTGCTCACGGTTTGTAGACAAACATTTTTCGAAAATTCTTCTCTAATTTCTTCTGCAAGTTTTGGTGCATTTTTTTTGAATCTTTAATTATTTCTCTAACAATACTGGCCTCTTCACGTGGAGTTAATTTCTTAGGTCGACCGGAACGGGGTCGAATCTTATACGAACCAGTTGATTTGTAGTGATCTACAATGTACAGGGTGTCCAGTTTTCGTGTGTTTTCATATACCAGCTCCCTTATTATAAAAGATAGAAAGATGGGGTTTGCCGCTTACTGTTTTATTTTTTTATGAAACTTTCATTGCCGCAAACGAAATTTTCATAGCCCTCTCAGTTTCTGACATACAGGGCCATTTTCAAATTTTGTCATTTTTGACGCTCCCCTGTATCTCGATTATTTGATAACTTATCAATAAGGTAAAAATGGATTTTTATATAGTTTTTTATTTCGAATTCAGTGGCGTAGTTAGTTTTTTTCTAAAACGTTTTGTTTATGAGTTATGACCCAAACTTATATATTTTTTAATGGGACACCCTATATATTATTTCTTTGTCTTGTTCCTCTTTTTAAGAGCTTTTCAAAAATATATAACAGTCCATATTTTTTTCTTTTAAAAAGGGACAATTTCAATATTTTTTTGTAAAATTAATCATTTTTCGAATAATATCTATGGTTATGACCATGGCTATGCCCGCAAATAAAAAAAATTAACAACATTATTTTTATTAAACATAACTTTAAAAGAACAATTAAGCAATTATCTTAAAAACAAAGAAGTGATTCGTGTCTGTGAAAATTAAAATAAATTGTCACGAACTTATATCACTAAAATTTCAAATATAATAATTTTTTATATTACAAAAATTGCTCGAATTGAGCTCCATTGTGTTCTAAGCACTTTCGACACACCGTTTCGATTCTTCGCAATGCATTTAGCAAAGTAATTGGTCTTCCCTGCAGAAGCCTAAAGGTTTGATGTGTAGCTTCCCGAAGTTGATCAATATTGTGATATCGTCTCTTATATATCTGATTTTCTATATACCCCTAAAAAAAAAAAATCCAACACAGAAAGATCAGGTGACCTTGGAGGCCACCTGACAGGTCCATTTGTACCAATCCACTTATCGGGAAATGTGGTTTCTAAATATTCTCTTACTATTCGAGAATTATGACTAGGAGCGCCATCTTGCTGATAATAAATTTCATTTAAATCAGCTAAAGGAACATCCTCTAATAGTTCCATTAGTGCATCTCGCATTATGTCTAGGTGCCTAATTCCCGTTAAAGTTCCTTCATAAATAACATATTTAATCTTAGTGCCAAAAATAAAGCATGACACGCTAAATCCAAACCGACCTTGTCGTTCTCGTGGAAATATTACGTGGTGATTCTCTTGGGACCAGTACCTTGAATTGTTTCGGTTAAGGATACCAGAACTCGTAAAATATGCCTCATCAGACCATACCATACCACCCTTCTTTCAAAATTTGCGTTTTCCTGCAATATTTGTAGGTACCAGTTGCAAAAAATTATTCTTCGTTCTGCGTCACCGGGATGCAAATGTTGGACGAGATGGAATTTATATGGTTTAAATTTATATTTTTTTAGTATTAACTGCGTCCTTGATTTTCTAACCCCAACTTCATCGTATACTTTTCTGCATGATATGGATGGTTGTACCGCAACAGAGGCCAAAACATTTATTTCTTCTTTTTCCCTATTTTCCTTATTGTAAAAATTAGGCCTTGGTCGTTTAAAAGATCCGTGCTCAATGAGATTGGCTTGGATATTTTGAAATATTCTTTTATCCGGTTGTTGCCTTTCTGGATACCTACGAAAAATGTTATGTATCAAAAATCTAATAATAGATAACAATAATTATGATTAAAACTTTTTTATTCTTATTATTAACATTAATGGTATCTACATAACGAATGGATTTGAAACTTACCTATTAAAATACAGTGCCGAGGCTGCGTTCGCGTCTTCATTCGCTCGTATAAAACAAACATACATATCGTGTTTTTCATAATTTCATATTTATTATTTTCTGCCATGTTAAATAAATTTTCACAGAAATAACAAATAAACTAACAAAATCAAACAAATGCCAATAATATTTGACAATAATCCGTAATGGCGCATTTACAAAATTTTGTTTTCTGTCATGTCTATCCATGATTGATCATGGCCTTCTAGATTCTAGATGAAAAATGATTAATTTTACCAAAAATATTGAAATTGTCCCTTTTTGAAAGAAAAAAATATGGACTGTTATATATTTTTGAAAAGCTCTTAAAAAGAGGAACAAGACAAAGAAATAATATATAGGGTGTCCCATTAAAAAATATATAAGTTTGGGTCATAACTCATAAACAAAACGTTTTAGAAAAAAACTAACTACGCCACTGAATTCAAAATAAAAAGCTATATAAAAATCCATTTTCACCTTCTGGATAAGTTATCAAATAATCGAGATACAGGGAAGCGTCAAAAATGACAAAATTTGAATATGGCCCTGTATGTCAGAAACTGAGAGGGCTATGAAAATTTCGTTTGCGGCAATGAAAGTTTCATAAAAAAATAAATCAGTATGCCGCAAACCCCATCTTTCTATCTTTTATAATAAGGGAGCTGGTATATGAAAACACACGAAAACTGGACACCCTGTACTGCACCTCAGCGTGTGTTTTCCCAATAATTTTTCCTATATTTCTAAATTATTTTGCATATTTCGATAAATCAATTACAATCTTTCGAACTGGATTCGGAATTTCACAATTTCTTTCAGCCATTTTTATGACAATTAAATAAATTCACTGCAAAATAAATTATAATGGGGCACATATTCAAAAGCATGGCTGAAATTGATTCATTTGTTTTAAATTTAGTTAGCAATGACTACTTGATTAAGTGTAACGGAATATACTGTAGTTTTTTCGCGTATTTCTTAGTGTATGGAGACTTTTTTGACTTAGCTTTTGTTAACATTTTTAAATTATGATGTAACATTTCAATAAGATGGTTCGTAGTTATTTTTTACATTATTTTTTATTGGTTAGGCCTGAAATATTAAATAAATTTTGTTTTTTAGTGTTCCAGTTATCTGGTTAAAACTAATAAAAAATATGTATGAAAAGCTTGTAGTGTGTGGAGACTTTTTGGACTGACTGTATAGATTAATGGGAGTTATAAAAAAAATTATCTCCAAAGAGTATAGGAAATGTCAGTTTAAAGCTTTTAGTTGTCAAGTTTTACCGGTCTAGCGTTGGAGAATCTAGCCGTAGATTCAAGAAAAAAACTGTGTTATTTTTATTACAGTATTACATGCCAATTAATTTATTTTGCATAAAAATTATTGTGCAGGTTTTTGTTTGTTTACACGAGTTTTTCGATATTATTGGTAATTTAGTTCAAATAATTATAAGGCTGATGAAATTTTAAATAATCGTGATTTACGCCAGGTCTAGAAAAACTTTTTACAGTATAGTAATTGAAAAAAAACTTAAGGTCATAACGTTAGGTAATGTTTGGCTTCCGACAAAGCACCTTTCAAAATTTAATAACATTAGGTGTTTTATTTCAACTAGATCTTTTTGCTACGCACCCCGTGAATAAAGGCCAAAATATATCCCATTAATTTTGTTTAAAACCATCTTTACAAAACGATAAGCACTGAAAAGTGTGAAATAATACTTTTATTTTCAATCATATGTGGGTAATATTGACATTTCTGACTTTTTAAAAGTTTGAAAGTGTCACTTTTTTGTCTTTTACTGTCGGCCCACTGGTGGAAAGTCTCTTTTCCACTCGTGTGTGGACAGTAAGTGAAAACGTGAAATTTTAGGAATATATTGTTTTCTTTCATTTTTTTTTTAATTTTAAACGAGATTTTAAAGAAAATGCACTTTTACAACAACTGATACTAAACATAAAAAATATCAAGTTTGTTTAATAAAATTAATAGTCAAATTAGATTTAAATTAAAATAAATAAATAACGCCCTTATTATGTGATAAAGAAAATATATAAAACAAAAAAAAATATGCAAATAAATCTGGAATCACAAGAAAGAAATGCGAAAAATTAAAGAGAAGAAAAATGACAGATAGAGTGGAACGATCTCCAGAATGGCGAATTCTAGCACAAGCTGCTACTTAACCACAACTAGGAATCGCCAATCACTAAATTTACACTTATAAAATGTTTTACAATGTTATTGTGAAATTTACCAACAATTTATATACTTTATTAAGTCGGTCCTGGCAGCATCCCTCCCCCCGCTCCTACACCCAGCCCACAACTGTGTTACAAAGCATGTCTTAGCTCCCTCAACAACAAACTACGATATCTAAAATTAAACTTTTTAATGTTAAAAAGACCAAATGCGTCAGGCAGTGAGTTATATAATTTGACAGCATTATATACAAAACTTCTCCTAAAGATACCCGACCTATTCTTGGTACAATAAACTTATTTCTTACCCTAATGTTTATGTTATGCACACTTGATCGAGTAGAAGAAGAAAGAGGGGTAGCAAACAACGCATGCAGAAAGCTGCCAGTTGCTCTCAGTAATTCTATGTGAAACTCGATAGGACTTCCTCAGGCCAAAAATTAATCCACAACACGTATTTTGTGTCTTCTGTATTCTCGTTTTATCGTAATAATAAAGGGCATAGCCATAAATGGTCACAATAATTAAACTAAGAAAGAACCAAACTATCACATAATGTTTTTATTACTTTGTTATTCAAAATATCACGATTGTTGTAAATGAGTTTCAGGGAGAAATACGCTTTTTTATTCAAACGTGTTCTTTAAATCTTAAGTCTTCATCGAAGATTAGTCCTATAGGTTTCTTGCGGACTTAACAAAGGATAGATCCGTATTGTCAATGTTTATTTTTTATATAATTACGGCTTTTTATATTGACTAAACACATGAGATTTGATTTTTTAGAGTTTAATAATAAATTATGCTCTACTAATAATGCTTGAATGCGATTCAATTCACCATTTATGACAGCCTGGGCCTCCAGAGCATTTAAAAGGCTAGTAGGTACAGTTGTGTATTGTCGGCGTATACCCCCACCCTACAGTTCTGAACGCGGAATTCAAAATGTCGGTAGTGTAAATAATGCAAAGTAAAGGTCCCAAGATGGATCCCTGTGGAACACCCGGTAAGACTGAAACTATATTAGAGGAAACACCATCAATAGTAACCCTCGGACTTCTGTCTTGCAAATATGATACCATTAACTCAACAGCAGAGCTCTAAAAGCCATAATACTTCCGTTTAGAGCATAATAAGCGATGGTCAATGGTATCGAACGCGTTCGAGAATCCAACAGAACCTAAACAGTGATCAAGCCCTCATCACAGACGGTCATACTGTCATCCAGTCAGCCAACGCCATTGCCGTTGCAGTGCTAAAAATTTTTCGAAACCTACACTGCTTATTATTATTAACATGGTATTCACCAACTTTACCGTATCTTCAGGTGGTATACTGGGAAATAAATTCTGAACGTCAAAAGATACAAATTTAGAATTTGGTGGGAGATCAATATTTTTAATGTCGTCGATCAATTCAATTGATGTTTTTTATGTTATATTTTGGGTGAAAGTTGCAATAAGTATTAAAAATATTTAGGAGAAAGGTTGAAACTTTATAACCAGGAGCTGTGACATAGGAAACTACAGGTCTAATGGGGTAACCGTCTTTGTGTAACCGTCTAATAGTAAGCTTAATTGTGTTCAAGAAATTTGGACTCCAAATTTCCAAACTCTAAAGTAAGCCCTCTCTTCTCTCCATTATCAGCAAAGTTATGGAGAAAGTGATCAACTTGCAAATTCTAAAATATCTAGAAAAACACAAAATCATTCATGACAGACAGTACCTACGGATTTCGTCACCAAAGATCCACAGCTGATCTCCTTAGCTTTGTCACACATAACTAGAACAAGTCGCTCGAATTTTATGGCGAATCTCAGATTGTTGCTCTTGATATTTCCAAGACCTTTTACCAAGTATGGCATGCCGCACTCCTCAACAAACCACCTTCTTACGGTCTTCCTACCAAACTATGTACCTGGATCGATAACTTCCTCGCTAATCGGCGCATATCTGTTGTGGTTGACGGTCACTCATCTAACTTCCATCCTATCAATGCTGGCGCCCCCAAGGTTCAGTTCTGGCACCAACCCTATTTCTTCTTCACATTAATGACCTGCTCTCTTCAACTACCAACGCCATCCACAGTTATGCTGACGATAGTACTCTTCAATCCAACATTCATTTTTCCAGACAAGTTTCGAAGTTGGATAATAGACGCAGATCTATGTACCTATCCCTTGCCCAAGATGTTCAATTAATCTTAGACTGGGGTGCCAAGAACCTTATTCAGTTCAACGCCTCCAAAACCCAGTCTTGCTCCCTGTCACGCAAAAAATCTGGCAACGCTTACCCCATCCACATGAATGGCCAGGCCCTACAAGACAATGAAACGCTCGATCTTGTTGGCGTCGCTTTTGAACATGATCTCAGCTGGTACAAACACATTACTTCAGTAGCCACATCTGCAGCTAAAAAGCTTGGTTTTCTCTTTCGAGCCAGAAAATACTTCTCCTCTTCCAACTTATACACTCTCTACGTTTCCCAAATAAGACCTAACCTAGAGTACTGCTCCCACATCTGGGAAGCGGCATCAGCTTCGACACTTAACATCCTTGATTCTATCCAAAAGAGAGCTATTCGACTTATCAATGACCTAGCCCTCACGAGAAAGCTCCCTTCTCTCGCTCATCGCCGCGCTGTTGGGGATTTAGCCCTTTTCTACCGCCACTTCCACGGATTTTGCTCTGAAGAACTAGCCGGTATTATTTCCCCCTTGACTGTTCCTAACAGAACAACAAGAGGCGCGTTGCGTATGCATCCCTTTACTGTCCAGCTACAAAAGCCTAGAACAGACCACTTCTCTCGCTCATTCATACCTAGGGTCTCCAGATTATGGAACAAATTGCCTGCAGATGTTTACCCTTCCCGTCCCAACCTCCAATCCTTCAAATCCCGTGTCAATAGACTCAATTTCCCTTCCCTTCAGACGCCCACGGTACGTTAGTACTTAGACTTGAAGTCTACGTGGATGTCTTAGATAAAAAAATAAACACAACTCCTTATTAATTGTTTATGAATTATTACGGATGCTTGTACTATGAGATTGCGCCGACTACAAAGTGTAGTATTTTAATAATTGTGTTCGTCATTATATTTCAAAATTACCACGTAGTAAAATAATTGTATTCACTTACTTGTAATAAACAATTCGCCTTACCATTAAATTTAATTGTATTGCCTTTATAAAGGGCAGCAAACTAATTATTTCTTAAATTGAGTCAATTTAAAAAAGATTGTAGTAGAACTATGTAAAATAATTTAGGAAATTAAAATGGTTTCCACGGTGTTTCTTGCCAATATCTTGAAATTACCCCATGATGGACTGGTATTATTTATTTTGATTATAGAATATTTTTAATATTCAAATAATGGGTAAAATAATGTTTCTAACGTATGTTCACCCATGGAATATTAATGGCAATGAGTGAGGTGAGAACACCCTTTCTACTATGTAACAGAACAAGGAGTTTTAGCATAACATCATATCTGACCTAGCATCTTTATTATTTTGGCCTTTTTTAAATATTGTCGTTGCCCAGTTATCTGCTGTAAAAAATGATTCACTCGCTAGGGATGTGTGTGATATATCGAAAATGACCGGTATTCGTGTATCGTATCGTACGGATTTAAAAGTACCGGTTGGGTACAATATCGATAGAAAAATACCGGTATTTGAAGTACCGGGACATGCTTTGATACAGATCTGTTGCATTTATTGTTTTGTAGTTACAAAGCTTATTTAGAGGAACTTCGTTTAGATTCCCAAATAATGCTAATAATAATACACGAAAACAAAACATTTCCAAATATTTTTGGAAATAAGGAAAAAAGCTGCTTCCTAGCACAGGCGTCTATATACAGAAAGTTCCACCAGCGTCCCGAAAGCGCGCGCAGCTCTTTTCGAATGGTCAAAATTAATATTTGAGGTTAGTCGTTTCGTCACACGATAGTAATATCAATAAAAAGTTAAAAAATATTCAAACAATCAAAAATCTAATTTAATTTACGAAATTAGGTAGTAGTTGGGTGAATTTTTGACGAACTTTCCCTGGGGCCCTTTTCCACCTTTCCTCTTTCCATTTAGTGACTGACCTCCAACCCCCCCTCCCGCCCCACAAAAGCAAAAACCTACCTAGTTTCGGTTTATTAGATTTTCTAGAACATATAATCCCCTTTGATGTTGAGGAAATCGGTACCGAATTATCCAACTTATAATGAAGGGTAAGATGGAGGACCCTAGAGGAATTGGACAGAAGCAGGTCTCCTGGTTGAAGAATATCCGTGAATGAACTAGAATATTTAGCATAGAACAACTGTTTAGACTGGCTGAAGACAAAGAACACCTCGCCAATGTAATTGCCAACGTCAGGGGAACCTGACATGGCACAAGAAGAATATCCATGTCACGCTTGTTATAGCGTTATATTTCTAGTTGTTAGATCGTTTTTAATATTATGAACTATTATTTTCTGACAATAACCACAACTTTTTTTATACTTTTACTCCGCTTCATAGCAAAGCAAGAATCCTAAGCTGAGAACCTTAGATGCGCCATCTTACATAAAAGACTCGGCCTATCCCATAGCCTTTATCTCCTATCTCTAATCTAAAAAATCTCCGCAAGTTTGACTGGTATTCTCCGCGGTATTCCCTGTCTATTAAACAACTGCTGCATACATATTTAACAGTTGTTCGATGGTTAATCATCCTGCGGCGTCCAGCCCCGTAATTAAAATAAAAATCTTTAGAGATATTCCCAGTGGCGGAGAGGCGGAGCTTTTTAAGAGGTTGCTTAAGTTTATTCTGTACAGGGATGAAACAGAAAGTTTGCCGGCTAACAAGGAATATTGGTTAAAAAATGTTTCACTTCTGAAATCGACCCGAACTTGTCGCCAGCATGGCATTTTTTTCAAGTTTGAAAACAAATTGAAATCCTGTGGGGCCAAATCTGGCTAATAAGGTGCATGAGAAACCCGTCAGGCTTAACAGATCAGTTTTTACATTGATAATAATTACAGATTTGTTGCAAGGAGCATTGTCCTGGTGGAACAGAATTTTTTTCATCGGAACGCTTCTCGCGAATGTTTTGGTTTAGTTGGTCAAGTAAGCTCGTATAGTACAGGGTTGCACTATATTGTAGGATTATAATTGGACCAATTGATAACCTTTGTATTTGAAGAGATGTTTAAATCAAAGAAATTTGTACAAGAATCATCAGGAAACAAAACTGGGCAAACCTGAGCAAACCTGAGTAAAAGACACAACATTGCATTTTAAAGGATTAAGTGGAAATTTATATTTTTTCGGCATCAATCAAAAACCGCATTCAGGCTATTCTGAAACCTAAGGGCGTCCTCAGGAGAGAATATTTTGCTCAGAAATTTAAGATCATCAGCGTAAAGCAAGCAGTCGACCAATCGGGCGATTGGATCAGTACAAAGCAGTAGTTGTTATGCTAACACACGTTCAACTGGACAATGCAACGAACCCTCGATGGAATTTAATACATTTCACCACACTTACCCATTGCTACGGCCCTGGTGATTCTTACATTATATTTATTGTAATACCAGTAGCAGTAAAGGTTCATAACCGGTATTTCCTGCGGTCGAGTGATCATCTTGAAATTATTGTCTTTCGAAATTTGTTATTCTTATGCAGCCAAATCACGCAATTGAGGTTCGAGACGTTGTCAAATTTAATTTAAATATAAACACTGACCGGAAGAAAAAATGTGCACTTTTTGACCAGTTTTAAAGCCTGATAACAGTGATAACCTTTTTTCCTGATCGAATTTTTATGATTCTTTAAGCAATAGGGAATGTGCATATATCCCAAATAACCCTGATATATTTTTGTGTATTCCCTAAATAAATAAAATATTTATGGTGTTTTTCTTATTCGTTTATTTTGGTCTTTATTAACAAAAAAAGATTTTCTACTACAAATTTTCATAGAAAATTCTAAACTTGCAAAACGTGATACTATTGGTTGTGGCGTCGCATGTAAATAAAAGTGCTATTCAACACTAGACTAGACTAGAATGAAATTTGTGCAAGGACAATCGGATAATTTGCTAGAAGTTCATGCTTGTATGATAGATGACCACTTATTGGTCATCAAAATTTCGTTACAAATACTTATTATTCATTGTAAGATAAAAATAAGCGTACAGCCAAATATGCATACTTATTTACCGATACTGATCCGTTAATGATACCTATTTACGGAAAATTTTTGATTAACTTTGCACTAGGTATTTACTTTCTTGCAACATAAGCTGCACGTGTTTCCGAAGTTAAATTCCTCGTCTGACTGGTTGATGTCGTGTTGCGAAGAGGACAAAAAAACCGGATAGAGCATGTAGCGCTAGGAAATGTGGTTGTTTTTGTGTTGAATAACAAACCTGTTTAACTTTAGGATTTGTAGACTGACATTTTGCCACACTTAAACATACAATATTACAAATAATAACAATCAGTTTTGTAAATCATTAATACAATCGTACGAGAAAATGCTCACTCGCTTTCAGACTACCACGGAAGTTGTCGATTGATATACGTTTCTATGTAGCACCCCTAAATTAAGCTTTACGTTAACATGCATGATAGAAATAAAAGAAGATATGACACCGTGCAGGTAGGCGTGGCCATGAACGTCACGTTGTGAGTAATTCCACCATATTTTGTAAACGAGACACGTCTTTGTTAAGATCGCGTTGTGTTTTAAAGATATTTGTTGGTGCTTTTATATCACTTTTAAGAGATTAAAAGTGAAAATGAGGTGTGCTGTGTATGGTTCTGATGTAGACAATCAACGCAAGGCCTTTATGCCCGATTTTAGCTTCCCCAAACAAAGAAACACAAAGAGTTTGGAAGCGTCTGTGGAAACGGGGAGATAAGTTTAATGTGAAAAATGCCAGAATCTGTTCTAGACCTTTTAACGAAAGTCATTATGAAGGTAATTTAAGGCATAAATTGTGTCATGTCAAATGTGTTTAATGTTTTTACTAACTGGCTTCAATAAAAAATGTACTGTGACAAACAATTACTAAAAATCTCCACGGTTAGGAATCACCAGACTTTTCTACTTGACAAACACTTTCATTTGATCCCCATATCAAGGTAATTGTGAAGAAAACGGTAATCCGTCAGCTTATGGCGTCCACCATATTGGGTTTAGAATGACGTCACACAGCTTATCGTATTCTACTCGTCAAATCCTTTCATTTGATAGAAATTTCAAGGGGGTTGTTAATAAAAAAGTAATCCACCAGCTTGTGGCGTTCGCCATATTGGGTTTAGAATGGCGTCACATATTTACACGTATTTTACTCATCAAACTCATTCAGTTGATCCCCATGGATTGGGGAGAAAACGGTAATCCGCCATCTTGTGGCGTCCGCCATATTGGGTTTAGAACGACGTCACATAGCTATTCTACTCGTCAAACCCTTTCATTTGATACCCATATCAAGAGGATTGTAACGAAAAAGGTAATCCGCCATCTTGGGGCGTCCGTCATATTGGATTTAGAATAATATTAAATATACTATATTGCATTGTCACCGAACTTATACATGTGTGGAAATTTTCAAAGCTCTAGCTTAATTAGAAATAGTTGATTGCAATATTTGATCTAAACATAAAAACATACATACATACATATATACAAGCAAACTAACAGGTGAAGTTAAATAAAAGCTTGTAAAAACGCGCTAGGCTCGGAGATCTACTTATCTGAGTTATATGTCATGTTTAGATGAGCAATAACGGGCAAGTTCTTGTCGTAATTGTTCCAATTCCTTGTGAATTCTTTTAGTCATTAATAGGTTTTAACTTTTTAAACATTTTATAGTTATTAGTAATTTAACACGTTTAATTTTTGCTATTTTAAATACTGCGTGGAACTAAAACTAAACGTTTTAAATGAACAAAACTACTTCCTCCTCTCGAATAAAAACGTTGACAAGTACATTACCACGATAACTGTCTGTTTTATATCCCTAACGGACCCTCTTTTCTAAAAAAAAACACATGTTTTTAATGGTGAGCCATTAAAATTTGTTTTCTTCCTTCTCCATGCTTTTAGTATTACTAATAACGTATATAATATGCAATATACTGTCAACAATACTGTTATGTTCCCACAATCTCATGCATGGGCTGTAACCTGTCCGTATAAAAATTCACCATTTATTACCTTTAAAATTTCACCAAAAAATCGCGTAACAAAGAGGTTTTTCACGGTCGCGCTAGAAAGGTGAACGCCCTCTATCAGATTTTAAGTATTCGAAAGTACTGACTTTGACTAACCATTTGTAATATTATTATGTTAAGCTCAGAAATTCTCATATTCCCGGAAACCGGGAAGAGGACAGAGTCGGCTTGGGGATCTATCAACTCTAACCTAGGGATCCACTTCAAGGTTTACTCAGTGTCAGGTTTCTGGTTTTATAATTATTAGCACGTGTCCATGACCATTCAGTAGGGTTGAGCGAAATATTTTTTCTTAAATCTGAGACTCCTGAGATTCAGAAAAAGTTGTGTAGGTCAAAATAAATATTTTTCACAAAATTTTTTTTTTTTGTCAAGTGCTTCCACCACTTTTACCATGATAAAAATAAAAGAAGAAATGCTACCGCGCAGGTAGGCGTGGCCATGTACGTCACGCTGTGAGTAATTCCGCCATATTTTGTAAACAAGACACGCTTTTGTTAAGATCGCGTTGTGTTTTAAATTTATTTTTTGGTGTTTGTATATCACTTTTAAGAGTTTAAAAGTGAAAATGAGGGGTATTGTGTATGGTTGTGAAGTGGACAATCAATGCAAGGGCTTCATGCCCGATATTAAAGTTTTTAGTTTCCCCAAAAAGAAAGAAACACAAAGTGTTTGGAAACGTCTGTGCAAACGAGAAGATAAGTTTAATGTGAAAAATGCTAGAATCTGTTCTAGACATTTTAACGAAAGTGATTATGAAGGTAATTTAAAGCATAAATTGTGTCAAGAAAGATACGACAAACAAAGAGATTGAAAAAAAGGCTATTTTCTTAAAAAATAATTTCTTGTTTTACCTAATTGCATAAATTTAGATATTTTTATTTTGTTTAGAATCATTTTTGGCATTTTAAGATTTTTTAAAATTTGTAAAAAAACCAAAAAAACTATCCTAAAAACATGTTTCCGTCGCAAACATACAGATGTTATTCACCACAAAAAATATTTGACAAATTATAGGAACGAACAATATTCTTATTTATAACATATTTTCTGAGGACTATGTAGGTAAGTATAATATATATTTTAATAATAATATGCCTCTAAATAAAAATGATTATCTTAATTATTAGGCATAGTTTTATTTTATAAAATTATTTACCTTTTCTTTTCACGTAAATAAATACATAGAACGCAATTGGCAGGCAATTAACCAATATTTGTTATTTTAAATTAATTTATCCCTTTATTTACATGATTATTTTAAATCATATACTTTAAAATTTGTATTATAAGCAAGAGGCAAAGTATATTGCCAATAGAATTTATATAAAGTCGCCTATAACTAACGTAAACTCTGAATTGCGCGTTATAAATTTCAAAAATAACTCACAGCGTGACATCATGCGCGAACCCGGACGAATTTGACACGGTTTGGTATCATACCTTCTTTTTATTGCATTATGCACTTTTATACTATATTGTCGTTATAGCGCCCATGTGGCGGTGGAAAAACAAGTCTGATGGATTTTTTGTATTATAAAAGGGGTTTTATGGTTATAATAAATATATTCTACGATTAGGACTTCATTTTTCTTTAAAACATTTTTTCCGTGGAATGCAATATTAGGTAATTGCATGTAACTTAGTGAGCTTTTGGTATGAGAAGTTTCGTACTATATGCTGATTATTAGTTAGTCACTTGTCGTTATAGTGGTGTTCTTAATTTAACCCGTTATGGTGTGTTGTTTTTTCTTTATTCTACTTGTAAAAACATAAATTTTTGAAAAAAACGAGAAGCGCAGAATGCCCCGTTTGGGCGCACCAAAAACTTATCCTGTTCCGTTTTACCCACGGTCTCGGACGTTACAAAATACTTTTTATGGACTCGACATAACCTAGAACAAAATCGGGTTAACCAAAACCGAGACCAAAACCTTCTTGTGTCAGAGGCTTCAGAAATTGTTGGTAAAAAGATTAAAGGTACTTGAAAATCTGCTTCTGTTCCAATTGTAAGTCATAAAATAATTATAGCCTTAAATAAAGAATACCAGACAAAAAACGGAAAGATCTGCTGAAGCCATATTTGCAAAGAAAAGACCTTCCTTCTTACAAATCAAAATTAGATGCTTTTCAGAAAGATAGTCAACGACTATTTGACTTTGGTGTATGTAAATGCGTGGAATTATATTACATGCTCGTGTTTAAAGCAAAATAAGGTAAGAGTATCAGTTTAAAAAAATGTTTAATATTTAAAAAAAAATTAAGATTCCACGCAAAAAGACATTTCATTAAAAACATTAGGAGCAATATCAATGTAAAAAAGTGCAGTTTTCTTTTTTCTGCCTGCAATATTATACTATAAGTTTTATTACTCTCCAATCTCCATGTTCATTACTCAATTTTTTTTAACCGGTAGTTCTGCATAGTCAAGTTCTAGACAAGAAAAGCCCGATAAAATCAGAAATTAAAAGGAAACTCCCTGCTCCTTATTCCTATCCCTTTATTCCCATTCTACCGATATTTCCACGGATTTTGTCCTGAAGAACAAGAAGCGCGTTACGTATACATCCCTCTAAGCTACAAAAGCTTAGAACACCCCACTTCCCTCGCTCTTTCATACCTAGGGTCTCCACAGTCAGAAAATTATTTAGCTATGGGCGCTTGATATATAGTAATAATTGCCCAATAATGCAGTGAATATAGCACCAGCCCTAACGTTATGCTGTTATTACTAAATATATTTAGTCAACTCAATTTAGTAATCATTACTAAATATTGTGCAAAGAATATTATCAATGTGATTTTGCTACTGGTACATAAATTATTATAGAAATTGTTACTAAACCTCGTGCTCTATCACTGCTACTTAATATGGCAGTAACAGCAATTATGTAGTGCCAATTACTAGAAAACTTACTTTTTTCTACACCAGATTATTTTAGAATTTCGGAATTGGCCGCAGGGGCCATAAAAATAAATTGGTCCTTCATTTTTATACAGGCAAAAATCTGACCCTGGACAAAAACTGGTATTCTAATGAATGTCACAGCCTGCTGTATTTTACAACAGATAAAATATTACTACCAAGTAAAACAATAAATAATAACCTTCAAAGGCTTCTTGGTGATCCTGAAGACACCATTCCAAAAGGGTTATTTTCCACTGAATAAATAAGCACAGAATTACTTGCTGTTGCGGTTACACAGTTGCATTGTTGTTGCACCGTTGGAACATCAGAGAGAAATGATTATGATTTGAAAACCGGATGTCTGGGCAACGATCCCGAATGACAGATATGCTGTTTTGTCATTGGCTAAGATTCTAACGACTATACTTGAATATACCCGTTCCTGCATCCGACCGACGGATCTTGACAAAATGATTTTGATGTGGCAGGATAGCGATAGAACTATCTTTACTTAACCAATAGTTAAAAGAGCACTGGGGTAATCATTGAAAGATGAAGAGATACGACTGCTAAATCATTTTGCTATAACTGCTACGTGGTTAATTTTTTGTGTTAAGAGAAATATTTAGCTGTTGTAGCTATTAATACTGACAACAGTTGTCAAATATGTTGTAATGACAGCAAGATACAACTTGTATCCTCCTGCAAAATATATTCAGCAACGACTACGGCTCCTCCATGTAGCTATTGAACAATATTTGTTAATTATGACGATTTTCTTAGTGACAGCTGTTAAATTGGGTCAACCTGATCATCTAGTAAACTCCATTATCTCAGTGCCAGATATTGGGGCAAATTGCCTGCAGATTTCGTTTTCCTCCCAACCCTCAATCCTTTAAATCTCGTGTCAATAGATTACATTTCCCTTCTCTTCAGACACCCACGGTACGTTAGTACTTAAGCTTGAAGTGTACGTGGATAAAAAAAATGATTGATCACATGGCAGTTAAAAATTCCGAGCAAAAAGATAAAAAGATAAAATGGATTGAATTTCAGAACATAGCACGAAAAACGACGCGCGCTATTATGTCTGCCGCGTCATTTACCATTGCTCAAATGGCCGCATTTTAAATTTTAATAAGTTACCTTTACTGAAAAGTAAAAAAAAATATTAAAAGATTGTGGTAATTTTTTCAAAATAACATTTTGGGTTTATAATGATTTGCTTTGACAATAAATTTATGCAATAAAGAACTTCACTTATATAGTTCATGTTCATGTTGTCGGGCTTTTAGCTGTTTAGCTTTTCGTGAATCTGGACGTAAGTTTCTAACGAGAAATTTATTTTTATAGTTTCTCCTCTAAACGTATTTTAGCAATAAAACGCGATATTTGAACGAAAAAGTCATACAAACATCTAACAACAAAGAATTAAATAGGTTAATTTATTAAATACGTCATTGTTATTCAGTTTCGAAACATCAAAACCGCCAAAGAACAACAAACGTATCATTCCACTATTACATAAAACACTTTAGGTACGCGTGTATGTTAAAATTGCCACATAGTGGGCGTGGTCTAAACCGCATCCATTAGCTTAATTAATTCCATTATATTTCAATTAAACGTTGCAAAATTCATTACATTGGGAAAATGCTTGGATTTTACAGCTTTGTTCTGAGATCAAAGGACAAATATATGTTAATTTTTCGTTATTTTGTTTTGTGCTACCGAAAACCGAAAACTCAATCGTTGAACCTTGATAATAGTTAATATTGTACAACTTATGAAAATTACTCTTTTTACATGAGTGAGACGTTTGTATTTGTTCAATTTTACATTTTTTTTCAATAAGAAAATGCATATTTAAAAAGAACATATGACATACAAATTTTGTAAATTTTTATGTTGATAATGCTATCAAATTTTATTTACCACAGCAGCCTTAATAAATTAACAAATTATTTTATTATACATTACCAACTTTCAAAAAATATAAAAGTGGTTTCATAAAATGCCTGTTACGATACTGAAAACGAAATCAAAAAAGCTTTGATATGAAACCAAAATAGAAAAAGATATTTTCAAACGTGTTGTCCACTATACTTTTTCTACAACCGCTGCAGTGATATTTTGTGCATTGCATCAAATATATATACAATACAATTACAATACAAATATATACAATATTTCTCTTGAAACTGAAGAAGGGAGATTTTGGGATACTTGTGTGGCTTTTTCTGCTATCTCTAGACGAGTAGATTCAAGATAATCTTCGTCGAAATGTTCAAAAATCACTTCTATCATTACACAGCCCAACACACATTTTGGTGCCTGCTATTTTTTAAGTTCTTCTAGGTAATTTTTGGGTGTAGAATCCAAAACAACTGTCAGATTTAGGCTATCAGATCTAGTTTTTAAGATACGCGCTATATTGACCTGTTTAGAAAAAAAATAATCTTTTTTTAACTCATGTACATTTCAGGTTAAAATTATCAGTATTTGCAACAAAGGCTCATTAAAAAACATAGACTTTAAACTAAGGTATTTAATTCACAAATTAGTTAGGTATCCATTCATGGCTTATCACTTAAAAAGTTTCTTTCATACGATTTTCTAACATGGAATTTAGTAGAACAGTCTCGTTGCAGACTCCAACAGTAGTGGGCCATCATGTGGGTATCCCATCTTCCTTGATATCGTTCTTCCATCGTCTTAATGTCCTGATGAAATCTTTCCGTCTATTCTTCACTGTAATCACCTAGGTTCTGTGGGAATCGATCTAAGTGGTGGTAGAGGTAGTGAACTTTTAGGCTCATGTTACAACCGAGAATATTAAATCTAGAAAGCGTATTTTCCACTAATTCTGTGTAATTCTCTGCTTTATTGTTGCCAAGAAAATGTTGTACTACTTTAACAATTATTGAGCACCAAGAATTAGATTCAATTTCGCTGTGCTGCGGTAAATTGTTGATCTTTTATAAGCTCTCTTATCTAAGGGCCATCTAATATGCCTGCTTTCAGTTTTTCTACGCTAACCCTAGGAAATTTACGTATTAAGTACCCAAAGCAAAGTCCATCTCGATTTAACGCCTTTACAAATTGCTTCGTAAGTTCGAACTTTATATGCAAAGGTGGAAATATGAGTTTCTCTCTCGCAACTAATGGTTCGTTGATTGGGTTTTCTTTTCCTGGAACCATGACATTTCTTATGTGCTGATCCTTAGCCCTGCTGTCCCAAAGACAAAACAAACAACGATATTTTGTGTATCCACTTTGCTGTCCAAGGAGGAAGTTGTTTGTATGAGTCTTCTTATATCATTACAGAATACTAAGCTATTTTCTTGAGAGAGAAAAAGCAGCAGTAATTAAATAATTCTAATAAATTCTCTTTTACGATAAAATGTAATATTAGTACCCGGAGTAAATAGATTATTTTCTTTTAATCTGGAGGCAAGTAATTCTGAAGACTCCTGTGAGAGGTACAGGTTTCTACTCAGATCGTTCACTTCTTGTTGATTGAAACATTGGGGATTGTCTGAATCTGCTTCAAAATCACTATCGTTGTCTGCTCGCACATATCACATTCAGCAGACATTGATGGTTCGGTTTCGTCTTCCGAGAGTCTAGGCAGACTGCTGAACGATGGAATGGGGATTTTGTCGGAATGTGGTACCGGTCTCTTTGCCGAATTAAGATCAGGATATGTCCATTTGTGTCTATTGTTCCAATTAATGCCTTTGATATATTGGTAATCCAAACTTTAGGCACTTTTTCTTTCCATTTGCACACTGCCGCAAATGTTCAACGCAGGTTTTACACACTAAATTCTAAGTAACATTTTAAGAATAATGGAGATTTCGATTGTAGTTGACCAAATATAGAATTCTCTACATATTAGTATAAAAAGTTCAGTCCTACGTTAAACGATGTCGCCACAAATATTAGGGAAATATGGTTCTAAGTGCATATCGCGCTATCCGTTTAGAATCATAAGGTTCTAAGTGACAAACGTGTTGATCAGTTCAAATAGTATGCATATTCTCTATTAATTTTCTTCCGCCATTTTTATCCACGAGTCGCCGCTGACCTAAACCATTTAAATTAATAATCTAGGAATCTGGTATATGAAGCAGGCGCGGCCCGTCCATAAGGTCATTTGGTCAATGACCCACCTAAATTTTTTAATGATCTACCTAACAATTTATTTTTTAATTTTTTAAAACCGTAAAAAATCTTGTGTTTCAAGGAAGTGCTAGTTCCATGCATAAACGCCTCAAAAAGGAATCAAGCCAAGGCATCGTCGAAAGATTATCCAAGCTTGCTCCGTGCTGGGTCGTATTTTAAGTTGATCTCATAGGTTTATATGAACGATATAAATTCTTTAAAAGTAAGAGAGAAACAGACATACGCGCTTTAGGAAGTTAAAAAGAGACACAATTGGTCGACGGCCCATCAATAATATCGGGCCACTCCCACTATGGAAATACACTCAAACCGACCCGTAAAATATACTCTTTCAAAACATTTGGTTCGGAAAAAGAAAAACTAATTAGGTAGCTAATATGCGCATTGTATTTGCATTGTATTATTAATTAGCGGTTAAACAAAAAAAATTATAAATACGATTTCTGTCAGGCCAGCGCTAGGCATCAAATATAACAGCATCGGACCGGTTTTTTTTATATTACTAGCGTACCTAGTCCAGAGGTAGAATCTCAGCGAGTTGACCAGAAGGTCGAGGGTTCGAGTCTGTGTTGGGGTAACACTTTTCTTTACATTTTTGTTATTTAAAAAATTAGATCGGCTCTAAAAGGTGTATTGGCAACAAGTTGTTCATCGATAAAATATTTTTAAAATTGTTGGCACTTGTTGGTGCGTAGACAAAGATCGTATTACTATGTCTGGTCGCCAGTATTGTATTTATTAAAGAAAACGGAGTTTCGGCAGCGTTCCTAATTTTATTTTACGAATAATCATACTTTTAGCCCAGAATTTAGACCATTTATTCTGGGCTTTTAGTACTAGGCGCGACCTCTATTGAGGAGATGCTAAACGTATCAAAACGGGAAGCCGCTAACAATCTACTAATCTAGAGTATTAAAACGCAGAAAAAAGTCATAAACATCTAGAGTAGTAATGTTGAATACACTACAGTAACTATTTTATAATTTTTGCGGTGTTTATTTTGTAGGTAAATAATTTCTTGGCACATTATTAAAAAACCATCCTTAATTCAAAAAGTGTATTTTGCTTGTTGCGCTGATATCACTAGTTGCCCACAAAATTTTGACCCACCTGTAAAACAAACTCATGGGCCGCGCCTGCTATGAAGTGCGCTCTCCAATCAGTCTTCAATACGGTAATAAGTCGTCGGGAAAAGTCCTAATTGGAAAATTATAACTCATTAACTGACTAGTTATTTAAACATGTTCCGCAAATGTTTAACCCATGTTTACGTTATGTCATATATGTATAAAGCAATGTAATTTGCACGTAAAAGATAGTTGTGTACCCGTTTTTTACAGGGAGAGAAATAAAAAGGCATTTAACGGCATTTAAATAATCAGTGCCCATTTTATCGTTTGGAACCTTGCTTAATTTGTTCCGAAAAATCGACAGACGTGTATCAAATTTTTGAGGGCCGCGTAAGGAATAAACTTTTATTTTTATAGGTTTTTCAACACTTTTTACTAAATACAATAAAGATTTACAATTTACTACCATTTTGAAGAGCAGGCCTGGGGTAATAGCAAAGTTCTATTTATTGTTGAAGAGCCATCTGCATAATCTTCTGCTACTAGAAAAAGGAAAAGTAAAAGCAATTTTCACTGAATCGCGTATTTTTCTATTTTTCTAAAATGGCAAAAAATGATATAAAAAAATTTTTAAAAGAAGAAGAACTTCAGACCGGGCCTTGTGAAGACGTTGTAGACTAGGAACGTCAGACCCCATGAAAAGTTTGGAATAGACGGAATCGACGACGACGAAGATGGAGAAGAAATATGTCTCATATTCCTATTCCGGTATATGGAGTATATTTATAACGCCAGGTCTGTCCCGCACTTGGCCTGGGCAATAAAGGGAGAGATTTTTTAAAGTGTTACAAGGCGATATCTCGAGAACGGTTGAAAAATATTTTCATGAAATTTTGGTGAGTTAATAGGATGGGGAGATCTATTCAAACATATTCTTGACTTTTACGAGTACCCCCTCTCTCTATTTTGAGGGTTGGAGTAGCTTTGAAATTTGAAATTGGGTGATGTACTTTTGTTCATAAAATTCAAATCTACGTAGGTATGTGTACAATTTTTTTTCTTTGTTCTTGCGGTTACGGAATTATGATTATCTAAATTTTGATTGAATTTAAAAAATAAATACATTTTACCAATAAATCAAGTTCACTTATTTTAGAATTATTATTCGTTTCCATGGAAATGCGCTATTTTTACTTAAGTTAGTTGACAATTTTGACGTTTGAACGATTATTTCTCAATTAAACATGGTCCGGTTAACTGGCCTGCCAGGTCACCGGATTGGCCCCCTTGACATCTTGTGGGGTTTTATAAAGGACAAAGTGATGGCTATTGCACCTACAACTTTAGATGACATGAAAGGTCGAATGCGCGTTGCTCGGTTATTAGTGACACCTTGAAATGTTAATAAATATTATTAATTCACCAAAATTTAATGGAAATATTTTAAACCGTTTTAACATTTTAAAAACTCCCCCTGTATACAATTTTCTTTAAGTTTTAATCATATCTCCCAATTAACTCTCATTAAAAGCAATTATTTTTTTTATCTACATAATTGCCTTTAATAGAGTTGCATTTAAACAAATCCATTAATCTCAGTTGAATATCACAGTTTACAATAATGTAAGAACATTTCAATCTACAATAATAATATTTAATTAGTATTTAAATAAAACACTGGGTTAGGTGCATACACTAGGTGGAGATACTGCTGGAGGGCATGGAATTTGCTGTTTTACACTAATGTTTCTGCTTTATCATCTGCACAACGCCCGGTTTGAAGTCCTTGAACCTTTTTTTCTCACATCGTCTGACTCTGTCCGCTCATCTCTGTTTTGGTATGCCACCATTACTCCTCCTATACACTTCCACGTATACGTTTGCCGACGTAATCATTATATCTTCTCTCCAAATGTTCGTTACTTGTAAACTGTATCTTCTTAGATATACATATTATGTAAGTACAACTTTGACTCTTTTCCTGATTCTTCATTTCCAGAACTATCCCTCCTTGTTATCCCACACAGCCATCTTAATATTCTCATCAGAGCTGGATAATAGACGTAGATCTATGAACATGTCCCTTTCCCAAGATCTTCAATTAATCTTAGACTGGGGCGCTAAGAACCTTTTTCAGTTCAACGCCTCCAAAACCTAGTCTTGCTCATTGTCACGCAAAAAAATCCACCAGCACTTATCCCTTCCACATGAATAGCCATGCCCTACAGAACAATGAAACGTTCGATCTTGTTGGCATCTCTTTCGAACATGACAGCTGTCACAAACACATTACTTCAGTAGCCACATCAGCAGCTAAAAAGATTGTTCTTTCGAGCCACAAATACTCCTCTCCTCCCAACTTACACACTCTATGTTTCCCATATAAGACCTAACCTAGAGTACTGTTCCCACATCTGGGAAGCGGCATCACCTTCGACACTTAATAACATTTTTAATTCTCTCCAAAAGAAAGCCATTCGACTCATCGATGACCCTGTCCTCACAAGAAAACTCCCTTTTCTTGCTCATCGCCACGCTGTTGGGAATTTATCCCTTTTCTACAGATACTTCCACGGATTTTGCTCTGAAGAACTAGTCGCTATAATTCCCTCCCTGACTGTTCCTAACAGAACAACAAGAAGAGCGATGCGTATGTATCCCTTTACTGTCCAGCTACGAAACTTTTTAAAACTGCGGATCGACGAAAACATAAGATATATTTCGCGGACCGGCTGACGGCTAAGACAGAATTAAAAACCAATTTAGGCAGTAATTTATTTATGAAATGTAATGTTTTAAAGTTACAATTTTTAGTGCGACATCTGCTGCTGCTTTTTTTGTTAGAAAATTTAATATACGTGGCTGTAGCGTTATTTCGACGAAGACGAAGCGCTGCATTAACACACATTCGATTTTTCTGTTTGGTTCTTATTACAGACATGGCTGAAAAAGTCTTTTTACACAAAAAGGAGTCGAAAAACGACCAACAATTTGATAGTTCTATAACTCAGAGATGTTCCTTTTCCAGTGATATCCAAAATTTAGACAATGATAGCATTTTATGTCTGGATACTAGTGGGGCATCAGAAGACAACTAGACAAACTAGATCAGCGTCTCTTTTTCACGAGGAACAAGTGGGCTTGAATTTATACCTATCAAGAAGGGAATATTAATCCAGAGGTTACCTTTACGAGGGTCCTGATTTTCAGGGAAATAATTATTAAAGTTTTCAGCTTACGCCCTCACATATTGATTTACTACATACATTATGGTTGCCATCAGCAACACTCAAAAATTCTTCCAAAAGTGGAAACATTTCTATATCTTCCTCTTTTATGTGACTATCCCAAAAGTCCAACTCCTTTTTTTTTAACGCAGCTATTGTATTTGTACAAGATCCCTGAAATATTAAGTTCGTTAAGAAGGCTAAATATATATTAGCCATATACGCAAGCTTAGCCACCAATTCCTTCTTCAACAACGGCTCTATTAGGTCAGATTTTCGCTCTCGCAGAAAGGAAGGTGGTAGAGGATTCCTTCCTCGACCGAGGTGGTACCACCCCTCACATCCTCTTAAATGACTGATGAAGTCCCTACGGATGTTTCCAGCCCTGGATGTGAGTCGGATTTCCCCAGTACAACCACGGTACATAGTACTTAGACTTCGGTATTCGTGGGCTGTCAGAACAAAAAAAACACAGTTCGAAAAGGCGTGCTAAAAACCTTCCTCTCGATAACCACCTTACATATGCATGGAGAAGGAGATGTTGGTGGTGTAAGTCCACACTCTTACGCAGAATGTTGCTTGTTTTGGACAGAAATTAAATTTATCTACATTTAATTTTCCAAAAATATTTGATCACTTTTATCGGCATTAAATAGGAAACTTCTAATTTGTGTTAATATGTAGTGTAGTAACTTTTAAATAATGTTTTTAGATTTACTATGTATAGTCTTTGTTCACAAAAGGTTTTCAAATTAATATTTATTTTAGTATTTTTAGACATTTATTGTAACTTTGTCCTGTAATCATAACTCTATTTTAATCCATTATTATCGAGGTTGCGATACTTGCTGTCACGTACAGCGTTCCGCTCGCGTCGCAATAATGTAGCGCAAAAATCATGCAGTGGCTACATGATTCCGTCGAAATTTTTCGCGGACCAGCAGGAAATTTCTGCGAACCAGTACCGGTCCGCGGACGCGAACCAGTACCGGTCCGCCGACCACCGGTTGAATAACACTGACCTAGAGTACTGTTCAAACATCTGGGGAGCGGGATCACCTTCGACACTTAACATCCCTGATTCTATCCAAAAGAGAGCCATTCAACTTATCATAAATGACCCAGGCCAATAAAACTGCCTTCTCTCGCTCATTGCCGCGCTGTTGAGGATGTATCTCTTTTCTACCGATACTTTTACGGATTTTGCTCTGAAGAACTAGCCTCTATAATTCCCCCCTTGACTGTTCATAACAGAACAACAAGAGGCGCATTACGCATTTACTGCCCAGCTATAAAAGCCTAGAACATCTCATTTATCTCGCTCATTCATAAGGGTCCCAGATTATGGAACAAACTGTCTGCAGATGTTTTTCCTTTCCCTCCAAACCTCCAATCCTTTAAATCCCATGTTAATAGACTACATTTCTCTTCTCTTCAGACGCCCACGGTACGTTAGTACTTAGGCTTGAAGTCTACGTGGGGTGTCTTAGGTAAAAAAAAACTGCAACATCTAACTACACGGCAAAAATGCGTTCTTTTAAATTCCACCGTGTATAATGAACTTGTATATTTTTTCCGTGTACACAATCGCTAACACAACTTGAAAAACATTCCACCCACATCCTTGATCTTCAGATAGGAACAGAAGTCATGTAATTCCAGCTAACAACAATCAAATTTTAAACAATTACAAAAAATTGACATAATATCAATGGTAAAACATTTATTTGTTGGTACTACAATTGTAAAAGTAGTTCACACAATCTGTTATGTACCGATTCAAATTAAATGTCAGGGTTGGAAATATTAAAATTAAAAAATATTAGGTATGTTTTTCTTTCAGGGTGGGTGAAAAAGTGTTTATATCTATGATTAATTGTGTACTTTGTGGCTGGTAGACATGACATATTCTTCAATTTGAGGCCTTGATAAAGCCTATTAGTCCGAGAGACGACCGTGAATTTTTTGAACCCAATCAAACGCATAAAAAACGTTGGATGTGTGGGTTCCATGGTAGTGATGTAAGGATACGTATCCAAAAATCCGTTGGATCCGAATATTAAAAGAATCCGGATTATCCGGAACCGGCCGAGAAGTTGAATACGGATTCGGAATCAAAATAAATTCGCATCGGGTGGTTACTAATGCAAAGTGCAAAGAGAAAACGGAATCGGAATCGAGTGTAAGCGAACAACACGGTCTGCGATTTGGCATATTTGATATTGTGCTTTCTCTTTCTAATGACATTTCCTAAAAAAAGATGGCATAGTTATCGGGGTAACGGGTATCATATGAGATGAGACCCATTGGTTAAACTAGTCCCGCCTCACCCGAACCGAATTCAAACGAGAACGGCGCGACGCGGTGCCTTCTTATCCCTAAACTTCGACTTCAACTGGTATGATACCGATACCGGCCGATACCGCATCGACCTACCTAGCCGTGTATCCGGATAGAAAATGTTTTAGTCTGTTGCATGCATACGTATACATGATCTGTAACCGCTTTCGCGCGGGTCAAGAAATTGATTCGAATTCGGATAATGGATACGGATATTAGCTGATTCCGATTCCGTATGATTCGGATATCTAATGAATACGGATATTTACAACACTATTCCATGGACGCGGATGAACACGGAGCCGCCATTATTATGTTACTTTATCCTTGACATCACTTCCGGTTAAATTTTTGACTATCTTGGATCACACGAATCAAATTGACGTCAAAATGTTGGTCTCGAAGGGTACTACCACAAGATTAGGGCTTGCCAGACCTTGCCTTGTCGCAATTCCTTTACAGCTCTAATATTATAGTCCCTAGCTTAAAAAAATGCGCTCCAGAACTCGTAGAAAACTTTATGCTATGTACGAAGAGAAAATTGTACATACGTTAGTTTTATTAAAGCGGCTACTAATGAAAGATCAAATCAATATTTCTTGCAGCAGAACAAGCCTCTGCAGAGTATTATCTTAAATGGGTTTTACATCTCGGACCATTAATAAAAGACATATTAATGGAATCACAACGATTGTGGCAGTGGCGCTTTGTTTATTATTTAAAATCTATAAGAAAATACAGATTAGAATATCGTTCCATTATCTACCTCGATGAAACATGGTTTTATACACATGACACCCCAGCAAAAGGTTTGGTAGATCCATCAGGAATATGCCAAACCAAAGCCCCAACTACCAAGGGAAAAAGAATTACCATTTTACATGCTCGCTTATTGAAACTTTTGTAGGTACAGGTTTTGTCTCGCATGATGCCAGCAATGAACAAATTGGCCCAGAAAACGAATTAGGTCCTTTCGGTTGTCCATCTAATTGTTGAAGCAGTGACGTAGGGGTAATTTGTTAGCATGAAGCATACAAATTAGCCACTGAAGTGATTTTTCAATTTGAACTTCAATTATTCTAATTACACTGCCTTTTCAGCCAGAATTATTGATGTTGGTGCCATCACAGCCGACTGCTTTGAGGTTCTTCGGGTTGACTGAATTTTCGAATTATTTGTATTATTTTGTATAGGATAGGATATGTGTGGCGATGTTTACAACATTAACAGGTGGATTTATTGATAAGTTACCAAAATATTTGCTTGGTGGCCTTTTTATTAAGGCTACATGTTCCTCCTGTACAACAATACGGCGGCCTTCAATTTGCATCATGGTTTGATCTTTTCTACCATCAAAATAGATGGCTTTAATGTCTTTTCTTTCCTCGGTAGCCTTTTCTTGTAAGCGCATTCTTTGTTTTTGTAATTATTGGTATACGCAGAAACCTCTAGAACGCTTTCTCGGTTTGATATAACACAACACGTTCTTACACGTTTAAGCCACACTGTCGCAATCCTTTGTATCACGTGTCTAAGTGACCACGTGACAGCAATAAGATGCAGAGACGTCTTTATATTTATTGAAGTACCCTCTGATTTTGTCAGTGCCGGGACGCAGCTAAACACTAAGATATTTTTCCAACATTTTTTTCGACCATAAGTGAATCAGAAACAATCTATTTTTCGTATGTCAGGTTAAAACCGTCAAATTTCAAAATTTATCTTTTTAAATTAAAATATTTAAACCAATTTTTGTTGTGGCATTGGAGAGTGGACCCCTATCACTTTTTGAAAAAAAATCAGCTTAGTTGTCTACCCTCATTACAATTTTTTTTACTATGATAACTGAGATTTCCAAAAATAATTTTATCGGGCCAGCCTAAATTGACCCCCCCCCCCCCCCCCCGTAATGTAGAATTAAATACTTTTGTTAATACGGTAAATCATCATCACAGTGGGGGAGTAATTTCTGACATTTAGCACTTTTCTCGATCCAAACAAATAGGTACTTTATGGTACCTACCAGCCGCACGTAGATCTTTATTTATTAGCTGTATCGAAATAATGGATATTAACTCATTGTTTTACAATTAATTGTGTAATCTCGTGAATAGTTTAACGCTCTTATAAATGGAATAATTATTATAATTGAATATTACAATATCGAGTAATTTATCTTGGAAGTTTTTAATGTGCAAATGTTATTTATTTTGCAGTTAAATAATAATTGAATTGCTATTGTAAAATACCACTGGACACTTTTTGCAGTAAATAACAAGCTCTAAGAGCGGGAGAAAGGCAATACTATGTATTTTAAAGCTGTTTTAATGGATCACGTGATCTTTTAACTGTCAAAAATATGTCCTGCTATTAGCCTGCAGGCATTTAAATGTAACTTTTTGTACAATTGAGGATCTCCATTCAATAAGGGGACATGCGCTCGGCCCGGCCCGACCGGACCCTACCCAACCCTGAATGTATGTAAATCCAACCTTTGTGCGTAGAATTTTAAAAACAATGAAAAAAACAATACCTTAGCGTTGATTCTCAGCAAACTTCCGGCGAGAAAGTTGTTCCTTATAGTCTAAAGAACAATCGTGCGAAGGCACGAGATATTTTGACAAAAAATAAACAAATTAGAGCAGGTTTAATCCAGCGTTGCGCGCCGCGCGGATATTTCGATGCGTGCGTAGTAGTAGTTTGAACATTACAGAAGATAAGTTGACGTTTAAAAGATGACACAATAATTATTGTAAAAAAGTGTTACAAGAATAAAAATTGTTTTATTAAAATTATATTATCGAATATAAATTTTTGTTAACACAAAGCATTTTAATACCAAGGATTTTTTAATATGAAACATTATAGCATTCATTTTTAAAACGTAGGAAAAGCATGCATCATAATCATTTCACTTTTTTGCAACCTTCAGGACTAAGATATTTAACCAAAGTTTTCAAATCATTCAGTTGTTCGCGAGAAATTCCGACATCTTTAGCAAGCGCCGATTTTTCTACATTTTCAAAAGTGATTACTTCCTCGAGAATAACAGTTGCGTGATTTCATTATAACTGGAACAGACGTCAATGTGGCCATGTGCAAAATAATTAGTTTTCACCACTTTTTACAATTTAGAAAAATCGTCGCTTGCTAAAGATGTCGGAATTTCTCGCGAAAAACTGAATGATTTGAAAACTTGGTTAAATCTCTTAGTCCTGAAGGTTGCAAATTTTAGGAAAACCTTTTTCAAAACACAGCTGTTAAAGGCAGTAAGCCCAAAAAAGTGAAATGATTATGATGCATGCTTTTCCTACGTTTTAAAAATTAATGCTATAATGTTTCATATTAAAAAATCCTTTGTATTAAAATGCTTTGTGTTACCAAAAATTTATATTTG
The DNA here is from genome assembly GCA_963971165.1 of Philopedon plagiatum. NCBI lineage: Eukaryota > Metazoa > Arthropoda > Insecta > Coleoptera > Curculionidae > Philopedon > Philopedon plagiatum. Next base: position 5,285,067 of record OZ020194.1, read on the forward strand.
ATAATATACTTTTAATAAAACAATTTTTATTCTTGTAACACTTTTTTACAATCATTGTGTATATTTTAAACGTCAAATTATCTTCTGTAATGTTCAAACATTACTACGCACGCATCGAAATGTATATACACGCGGCGCGCAACGCTGGATTCAACCTGCTCTAATTTGTTTATTTTTTGTCAAAATATCTCGTGCCTTCGCACGATTGTTCTTTAGACTATAAGGAACAACTTTCCCGCTGGAAGTTTGCTGAGAATCAACGTTAACGTATTGTTTTTTAATTGTTTCTAAAACGCGACGCATAAAGGTTGGATTGCATATATATTCAGGGTTGGGTTGGGTCCGCCCATAGACAAGATATATTTAGACCATCACAACGTATTCGCGACACCAGCTGAATCCGTCCAATGTATGGGCGAAAAAGTGCGTTTGTACCATAGACAAAATATATTTAGACCATCACAACGTATTCGCGACACCAGCTGAATCCGTCCAATGTATGGGCGAAAAAGTGCGTTTGTACGCATTGGGCGCCAGTCAGATTTTTAAACGACGGTCCTCTCGAGGCATGCGCACTCGGGACGTCTAGCAAAAGTGGTTGTTGAACTCAATGACGCAACTCGGCGATCAGAACTTGACCCAGTTGTAATCAATCACTGAAGGAAACACATGGAATACAGCTGTTGTAAATGCTGAAGTTACTATTTCCATTTGCAAAAATACTTTTAAGTTTTGAGTTATTAAGATTAACTCTAACCAAATAAATTTTCTAACTTTTATCTTAAATGCACTCCGGTGTTGAAGTGAACACACACACGGAGAAGTAGAAATATTTATCAGTGACGTATATTGAGTGTGGTCAAGGTGTCAGAAAGGCACTGATGGGGTGTGTGTGTATTAGGGGCATTGTATAAGGGGTAAGATGGTGTAAGAAGGTCATATATGGTATCAATGCCTCCTTCCCCTATATTCCATAAGGGTGAGTGAGAACCACAAGGCATATTTGTGCTTTCGCCAAAGGGGCACTAAAAATACTAGTGGATTAGGGTAGAGGGGAGTATTTTAAAAGGGATGGCGAAAGAAAAAAGTGCTTTCGCCAAAGGATCGCTAAGATATCAGTGGATTAGAAGGGTGAGTGTCCAAAAGGCATATTTGCGCTTTCGTCAAAGGGGCACTAAAAATACTAGTGGATTAGGGTAGAGGGGAGTATTTGAAAAGGGATGGCGAAAGAAAAAAGCTCTTTCGCCAAAGGATCGCTAAGATATCAGTGGATTAGAAGGGTGAGTGTCCAAAAGGCATATTTGCGCTTTCCCAAAGGGGCACTAAAAATACTAGTGGATTAGGGTAGAGGGGAGTATTTTAAAAGGGATGGCGAAAGCAAAAAGCGCTTTCGCCAAAGGATCGCTAAGATATCGGTGGATTAGAAGGGTGAGTGTCCAAAAGGCATATTTGCGCTTTCGTCAAAGGGGCACTAAAAATACTAGTGAATTAGGGTAGAGGGGAGTACTTTAAAAGGGATGGCGAAAGAAAAATGCACTTTTGCCAAAGGATCGCTAAGATATCAGTGGATTAGATTGACATGGGGCCGTAAGTAAGTAGCGCTTTCACCAAAGTATCAAGTGCACACTGTAAATAGGTGTAAAAATATTTACATCTTACCATAGAACTTGGTTTGTTCAATAATTATACAGGATGGGATGCCAATCCAATAAAATATACACATAGTTTTGGTAATTTTTTTATTTACTATTTTACTTCTTAAAACAGTTGCATATTTTATTTCTATTGTTTAGAATACTATGTTTATATTTTATTTCAACTTTCAATTTTGTAAATGTAACGTTTAAAAAATTAAGATGGGGGACATTAAAGAGACGCACTGTATATATATAAACTGAGCTATTTTCGAGGAATTATCGACAGTTTTGTATAGCAAGAAAACTCAGATTTAAGCCAACAAACTATACAATTTTTGTTAAAATCTCACTAATGGTTACATTTTTATCATTAATAAAAATAATAATTAGGTACAAGTAATATATTTAGCATTTATTACTCGATAAAAGATTCACGTCATGTGAAATAAATTTTGAAGTACGGTCCTGTCTATCACGAGGCAAACGTTCGACAAGGCGCAAGCCCGCAGAAGACCGTCTGTGTTTACGGATTCAGCTTGGTAAATTTGCCACATTCGCAAATGACATTATTTCTCTATTATATATTTTCTCTATGGTTTGTACGCATTGGGCGCCAGTCAGATTTTTAAACGACGGTCCACTCGAAGCATGCGCACTCGGGATGTCTCGTAAAAGTGGTTGTTGAACTCAATGACGCAACGCGGCGATCAGAACCGGGCCGAAAAAATCTCAGTCATTTGTATGTTATGGTATTTTTGGTTGGGCTGGCGAATATAGCGAACCTCTGAAGCTTGTTATTTCGATACAAAAATAGTCTTTACAAAGTGTTACAGACATTTCATATGTTTCGCCAATTATGTATCCAACTTTTAAATATAAGGAATTATTTCGTAGTCTATTTCTTACAAGTAGTGCATAAATACAAATAGTTTAATTCCAAATTTAAATTATATCAATATGTGAAAGAATAGGAGGTAAAAAATATAATTTATCTTAAATGCACTCCGGTGTTGAAGTGAATACACACACGGAGAAGTAGAAATATTTGTCAGTGACGTATATTGAGTGTGGTCAAGGTGTCAGAAAGGCACTGATGGGGTGTGTGTGTATTAGGGGCATTGTATAAGGAGTAAGATGGTGTAAGAAGTTCATATATAGTGTCAATGCCTCCTTCCCCTATATTGCATAAGGGTGTGTGACCAAAAGGCATATTTGCGCTTTCGCCAAAGGGGCACTAAAATACTAGTGGATTAGGGTAGAGGGGAGTATTTTAAAAGGGATGGCGAAAGAAAAAAGTGCTTTCGCCAAAGGATCGCTAAGATATCAGTGGATTAGAAGGGTGAGTGTCCAAAAGGCATATTTGCGCTTTCGTCAAAGGGGCACTAAAAATACTAGTGGATTAGGGTAGAGGGGAGTATTTTAAAACGGATGGCGAAAGAAAAAAGCGCTTTCGCCAAAGGATCGCTAAGATAATATCAGTGGATTAGAAGGGTGTGTCCAAAAGGCATATTTGCGCTTTCGTCAAAGGGGCACTAAAAATACAAGTGGATTAGGGTAGAGGGGAGTATTTTAAAAGGGATGGCGAAAGAAAAAAGCGCTTTCGCCAAAGGATCGCTAAGATATCGGTGGATTAGATTGACATGGGGTCGTAAGTAGTAGCGCTTTCAGCAAAGTATCAAGTGCACACACTGTAAATAGGTGTAAAAATATTTACATCTTACCCTAGAACTTGGTTTGTTCAATAATTATACAGGATGGGATGCCAATCCAATAAAATATACACATGTAATTTTTTTGATTTACTATTTTACTTCTTAAAACAGTTCCATATTTTATTTCTATTGTTTAGAATACTATGTTTATATTTTATTTCAACTTTCAATTTTGTAAATGTAACGTTTAAAAAATTAAGAGGGGGGGCATTAAAGAGACGCACTGTATATATATATATATATATATATATATATATATATATATATATATATATATATATATATATATATATATATATATATATATAATAAATGTAAATGCGAAGATTTACTTCTTCGCTAGTGCAGCGAAAAGGCCGTGAATGAAAAATAAAAATAATGAGGACTATCTTTGATTCTGGTCTGGGTGACCTCCTGCCATCGATTTCTGGGCCCTTACCCATCAGCGGGCAGGCTTACACCCAGGGTGGCTGAAGAACAGACCACGATTTGACCAGAATCAAAGACAGTCCTTATATCCAAAATGTTCGGAAAGGATGGGTAAGATGTAGTGGCTCGCGCCAACTAGTTCACCCAGTGTTGCTCCAAAAATGTTTGGCTGCTAACACAATAATACTCGAAAGTATGTCGAATGTCGATTTTCTCGACGTCGACGTCTGGGCCCTTACCCATCAGCCTGCCCGCTGATGGGTAAGGGCCCAGAAATCGATAGCAGGAGGTCACCCAGACCAGAATCAAAGATAGTCCTCATTATTTTTATTTTTCATTCACGGCCTTTTCGCTGCACTAGCGAAGAAGTAAATCTTCGCATTTACATTTATTATATTACCTATAGGCCAAGAAATCTTCCATTTTTCTACTATTGTTGTACAATGGTGCATTTGTACCGTCGACGTCGAGAAAATCGACATTCGACATACTTTCGAGTATTATTGTGTTAGCAGCCAAACATTTTTGGAGCAACACTGGGTGAACTAGTTGGCGCGAGCCACTACATCTTACCCATCCTTTCCGAACATTTTGGATATAAGGACTGTCTTTGATTCTGGTCAAATCGTGGTCTGTTCTTCAGCCACCCTGGGTGTAAGCCTGCCCGCTGATGGGTAAGGGCCCAGAAATCGATAGCAGGAGGTCACCCAGACCAGAATCAAAGATAGCCCTCATTATTTTTATTTTTCATTCACGGCCTTTTCGCTGCACTAGCGAAGAAGTAAATCTTCGCATTTACATTTATTATATTACCTATAGGCCAAGAAATCTTCCATTTTTCTACTATTGTTGTACAATGGTGCATTTGTACCGTCGACGTCGAGAAAATCGACATTCGACATACTTTCGAGTATTATTGTGTTAGCAGCCAAACATTTTTGGAGCATCACTGGGTGAACTAGTTGGCGCGAGCCACTACATCTTACCCATCCTTTCCGAACATTTTGGATATAAGGACTGTCTTTGATTCTGGTCAAATCGTGGTCTGTTCTTCAGCCACCCTGGGTGTAAGCCTGCCCGCTGATGGGTAAGGGCCCAGAAATCGATAGCAGGAGGTCACCCAGACCAGAATCAAAGATAGTCCTCATTATTTTTATTTTTCATTCACGGCCTTTTCGCTGCACTAGCGAAGAAGTAAATCTTCGCATTTACATTTATTATATTACCTATAGGCCAAGAAATCTTCCATTTTTCTACTATATATATATATATATATATATATATATATATATATATATATATATATATATATATATATATATATATAAACTGAGCTATTTTCGAGGAATTATCGACAGTTTTGTATAGCAAGAAAACTCAGATTTAAGCCAACAAACTATACAATTTTTGTTAAAATCTCGCTAATGGTTACAGTTTTATCATTAATAAAAAGAATAATTACAAGTAATATATTTAGCATTTATTACTCGATAAAAGATTCACGTCATGTGAAATAAATTTTGAAGTACGGTCCTGTCTATCACAAGGCAAACGTTCGACAATGCGCAAGTCCGCAGAGGACCGTCTTTGTTTACGGATTCAGCTCGGTAAATTTGCCGCATTCGTAATTGACATTATTTCTCTACTATATATTTTCTCTATGGGTCCGCCGGGCCGGGCCGAGCGCATGTCCCCTTATTGAATGGGGCTCCTCAATTGCTCTGAAAGTACCTAAAAATACACTACTGACTCAGTGCCGGCTTAAGGCTGTTTACTGTCCGGGGCTATTCAAAGCTGACGACCCCCCCCCCCCCCCCCCCCCCCCCCGTTAATAAAATTTTCCAATTTTTATTTCTACTAGGTATTATCCATTTTAATAAAACGAACGTAAAAACACAAAGATGTAGAGGAAAGTCGCCTAATATTAGCGGCGTTCGGTAATTCAATTTTTTTTATCGTTTTGCTCGGTGACAGCCACATGACTAATTGTTGTAACCAGTACAACTGACCACGTGTCTGTCAACAATTCCGAGCAAAACGAGGAAAAAGATTGAATTGCCGAACGCCGCTAGTGAATAGTTTGCCTAATAAAAGTTGCCACATAAAAAATGGAATCCAAAGAATATGAAGAATGTCATTACTAAATTTATTATACTCTAAAATACCTTTAAAAAAAATTGTGTTTGCTTTAAATTCCTATGTTCCAAAATGAAATTTTTTCTTCCCCTTGTAGTGTGTTCATGAATTTCATCAAATTTAGTCCAAAAAGTATTATAATAAGATGCTGATAAACTTAAATTTATTTTATGAATAAAAATAAGAGTGCGGTATAGTAAAAAGTTTTCTATATTCATCCATTTTAAATTTGTTAACATATCCGTTATTTTAGTGTATTTATCACACCCCAGTATTATTCTCATGGCTCTATTCTGTAGTATTTGTAATCTATTTTTATTCTGTTTTGAACGCATATATATATATATATATATATATATATATATATATATATATATATATTATATATATATATATATATATATATATATATATATATATATATATAATATATATATATAATTCAACTACAGAAAATAAATCAGGTAGAACAATTGAATTTAATACTAACTTCCTACTATAAATACTTAAATACTCTCTCAATCTACTTAAACTCAAAATTTTTTGATATTTTTTTACAAACATAATCTACATGATCATTAAACTTAAAATTTTTATCAATAATTACTCCTAAGTATTTCACTTTATTTACAACTTCAACAATTTCATCATTTACTTTGAAACCCAAATTTTGTTTTTTAAATTCATTATATTGTTTTTCAGAACCTAATAATAAACAGTTAGTTTTATCATATTAATTTTAAGCTTATTAACACTCATCCATTATATATATTATTTAATTTTATATTCATTTTCTGTGTCATCAAATCAAAATCTTTATCAGATAAGTAAATTACTGTATCACTTGCAAAAAAATGGAATTTGAAATCTCCTAAACTATTAACCAAATCATTTATATAAATTATAAAAAGTAAAGGACCAAATATACTACCCTGGGGCACACCAACATCAATTTCTTTTTTTTAACATACTCATTACACTTTACTACCTGCCACCTATTTATTAAGTAGTCTTATATACTTCTCCACAAAAACAAACTAGATCAGACATTATTTGCTTTTATGACATCGCACAAACAGGTCGCCAGCCAACATAATTTGTCGAACTATGACGTTCACTTAATACAGAGTGCTTCCAAAGTCAATTTTGTAGTTGAAAGCTAGTAGAAACAAAATTTAACTAAGAATTTTTTTTCTAATTCGCGCGGAAATGTAACTTTACCACACAAATGCGGAAAAGTACTACTTTCCGCATTCCAAAGAGTGTAAAAAAGTGCATTTTTCCGCACGCTCGTAGGAAAATACGTTTTATCGCTCGGTCGACTTGTGGCATTTACCTTCGGCTCCGGCCCACAAACGTCCCTCTCGTGTGAAAAGAGTCATTTTCAGAACTTGTTGTACAATATACTATTTTATGCCCTCTTTTCAAGCAGTTTAAGTCAAAATACGTTTGCAATATTTTACTCAATTTTTTCTAACCGGTAGGTCTGCATAGTCAAGTTCTAGACAAGAACAAGATAAAATCAGAAAGTTATTTTAATCCTGTTGAACGTAAGGAGAATTGACCCGTATGCATTGTTCTTTCAAGAGAACCAGCGTAAATCTTTTGATCGGGTGGGCGGTTGACTTCGTTCAAGTTCCCTTTTGATATAACCCAGAGAGTTGAGAACTTGACACAGTGCCGGAGATGATTTCAGATTTCAATAGCATGCGTTTCAATAATATCCAACATGTGCATAGGGTGTTACGCAATAAACTCCATATATTGAACCAGTAAATCCTGATTTTAATTCAGATTGGGGAAAAATTGTCATAAATAATAAGCTAAATATCGCCCCTCAAGAAAAACTTTTAACCACTGCGCCCAACTGGCAATAACTATAGGGTCATATAAAAAACAATGATCTAGGTTGGTGTGTTGCCAAGTCTCTCAACAATAATTCTATGCAACAAGTTTGAATAAATAATATTTTCTTGCGTGCGATATTATTATTATAAACAAATATTTTATAACACAGTAAACAAATATTTACACGGCATTGTTCATCTCATCAATACTCATCCATGATACTAAGGGTAGTGTAGTAAAAGTAAAATGTTGTAGAATGACATTTGACACTACACTAAGTACAAATAAAACATTTCTTTCATTTAATATTTTTTAACATGTAATTATCAAGACAACAGAGTTAAAAATGTATAATACCTATAGAATAGGTGATAAAGCAAAATGCTAAAAACTTTAGTAACAAATATCAACAATATACTCTTATTTAATGATACTCGGTTCATTTTTAATTAAAATAATATCATCATACTCAATAATATTTCCCGCAAGTCAATTCAGGGAACAACAAGAAAGAAAATAGACATGTATCATTTTGTCTGCAAAGCGCTAATAATAGTATTTTAGGTGTACTATTGGACCTATGAGTACATAGTACTTGACCCTAAATAATAGTAGGTACAAATACTATTTAAATAGTATGGTTGGCAACACTGGTCGTATTAACTCTTAGCATCAACAATGTTTTATATCAAATGATCCAGTATTTTGAAATTTTGGTTCATTTATTAAAAAAATCTGTCACTTTTCATAAGATCACGATCCCAAACCTTTCTTTCTGGTGCGCACCTGATTATTTTAATCCAATTTATTAACGGACTTCTTTCGGTTCCATCCAATAAGCGTAGGGGTGTTGTTGACTCTTCCCACGAGCCAAGTGCGATGAATGGTTCAACAGCGGAACCGTTTTTAATATAAAATTTTGAAGATGGTCTGGGTGGAGCTCTAATGTTTGTCTACGCGGGAAACCCATTAAAACACAGCATCTGTCTTTATTTTGTCAATTTATTGGTTTCTATTTTTATTCAAAATATAAGTCTATAAAATTATTGTTGGTGTAGTGTCTAATGTCACTATAGGAATATTTTATATTATGTTAACATGTTTTTTTTATACGACCGCGACGCGACGGTGAACTCACCAATAACTGTTTTTTAAATGATATATTTGTGCTCCCAAAAATATTTATATCGGATACATACATAAAAATACTTAATCGCTGTATGTATTTTTAAATTCTTAACACGGGGATTCACTAAAGAGGTATACGATTTAGTACTGGTTTAAATTAAGATCTTCTAGTTGATCAGATCGGTTTTCACAAGATTTTTCCGTCACTACTTGTTTAAATTTGGTATATAATATATATATATATATATATTATATATATATATATATATATATATATATATATATATATATATATATATATATATATATATACTATAAAAAGGTTTCAACGTCCGTCGCAGTAATAAACTAACAAGAAAAATAATGGCTATTCGGACTGAAAGACAGTAAGTTACGTTTTTGCATCAAAGTACGGGGAGTCCAAAATCTAATGGACAACCCGGGCAGGCAGACAGTAAGCTTTCACCCTTGTTGGGGATCATCAGACTGACGTAGCCTTAAGGCAGCTTCCCCAATAGCAACTACGCCTATTCAAGTATATCGTTTGAAAAACGACGGTACAGAACACACGAGGGCGCCATCTATAGGAAACTACTTCAATGCAAGAACAGATCTCACTCGAGGCGACGCAAATTAAGAACGTGGTGTCCTCTTGAGCCGATTTGCTATCTACTATTATAACGGGAATGTTTTCGTTTCGTCTTTGTCTTCATTTTCGTGTTATTTGCCATCTTTGCCAATTTTATCGTCTAGTGAGCCCCTCTTCCCCGTTAAAAATCAGCTGATTCTAGCTGGCTTTCGTAATTTGAATCGCCAATACGCTCAAATCACAAAATAATCTGAACATTGCCAGCACAAATTTATTATTCAATTTCGAATAAGTACTAGGAACGCCAATTAGATAATATATAGTGTAGGAAGAAGTACCAGTAACCTCATTTGCCTATCGCATCACACCGGGCTACCCAAGTTGACTTTTAACATTATTTTATCGCGTTCGTTTTTTTTCGTGTGTAACTTACGATTGACAAGTGAAATGATTGTCGTTTGTTCAGGCGGATACTAACAGGATCTACAAAGTAATCTAACTTTCACTTTTATTGAGACATATTACGTTCGCCCTACAACGATATTGATTGCTGTTCAAATGCGTTGTGGTGCAACCTTGCAAAACTTGCATCCAATTTGATATTAGGAATTTCTTTTTTGGCTGGAGTTTCATTTTAGGGAGCTCGAAAAGGAATATTTTTTCAAAAAACAAGGGTTTCATAACACCCTGTATATGTAAGTTTCCTAAAAAGGCGTCTTTCGAATTTTTTTTAACAGTTCTTTTCGAAAAATTTGTGGGAAAAAATATAATTTCGAAAATTGTTTTTTGAAAAAATATTCCTTTTCGAGCTCCCTAAAATGAAACTTACTGCATATACTGAATCCGGTAATCCTGGTATGAGTTCAGATGGGGGAAAATAGTCATAAATGGCGCATAAGCTAAATATCGCCCCTCAAGAAAAATGTTGTGTGAAATGTGAAAAACCATTGCACTGATAATAAACACATGGCCGTATAAAAACAGTATGCTAGGTTGTTGTGTTGCCAGTCTCTCAACAATAATTCTATGTAACAACTTTAAAGAAATAATATTTAGTTACCTAAATAGAAAGAAATCGTACTAGCTCTTCCAAAATTATCAATTACAAAATGTTAAAATAATATAGCACAAATAGAACATTCCAGAGAACAGCTGTTTAAGCAAGAGTAAAATCATAACATAACAGTCAACGAAACACTCATGCAGAAATATGTTTCACTAACTTATAAATCTTATAATGGACATCACTAAGCGCGTACGATATTTTGATAATACTAACAGGACAATTAAAGGGCTGAAAACTATTCTCTTTCACTAACTATTAAACAGAAACCAAAAATTTACAAGGGAATTCATCTCATCAATACTCATCCAAGATACTAGCTTCACTTCGGTCACCTAAACAGATGACAGCACGTATTTAGCGGATCAATCGGATGGAGGCCAGAGGCATGGTAGCAGATTTATAGGTCAACTAAACTACCTCTTGGCACATTTTGTATTTAATGGAATAATGTTTTTTTGAACTAAAATTTCCTACTGTTATCAAATAATTTTGGTTATAATAATTTTATAATACTGTGTAGTTGTGCTCAATTAGTGTAATAAAATAGTATATAAATTAGGTGAAGCTCTAGTGCGACTACTGGAATGGATGTGTTAGTAAATTATATGGGGCACTTGCGCGACCACTGTGTTGCATTTTGATTTTCAACCTTTTTTAAAGACAGACAGTTAAGCTAGTAGGAATAATGCTTATCTCATTAATAACATAATAGTAAGGTCATAATTCTTTGTATTAAGGGTATAACATAGCATGTTTCGCCTTGCTTACAATTTCAACCTAATTTCACGAGTATATAGTCCATATTTCCCCATATTAAGTAAAATAATTGCTATTGAATTAAAAGGCACATTTTTAGTAAAAATAAGTCTTTGGAATTAAAAATGCTTTGGATCATTTTTGGTTTTTAAAATGTTGGTACATTTTAAAAATTGCTGTCCGAAAATGTTTCATGAATTCGCCCGGTAGAGGGAAAACGCACTAGGTTTTTAGAGGAAGAGAAAACATCTGCAGGAATTTGTTTCATAATCTGGCGACCATAATTATGAATAAGCGAGAAAAGTGAGATGTTTTAGGCTTTTGTAGCTGGACAGTAAAGGGATGCATATAAAACGCGCCTCTTGTTGTTCTGTAAGGGAACAGTCAAGAAGGGAATTATAGCGGCTAGTTTTTCAGAGCGAAATTCGTGGAAGTATCGGTAGAAAAGGGATAAATCTTCAACATCGCAGTGATGTGCGACAGAAGGGAGTTTTCTCGTAAGGACTGGATCATTGATGAGTCAAATGGCTACACAGAAAAAACACTATGTGTACTGAATACAATCCACTCAATGACACACTCTATTCCGCATTGAACAATACAAATTCGGTTTATTCCAATGATTATTTAACCAATAGGTTATAAGATTGCTTGAAATATATGGTTTCATTGGTTTTTAATTGCTTCGTTCAAATATTTGATGCCAGTAATACCCTGTTCTAAACTCAATGCAAACTATCATTGTTTCACTAGAAGTTTATTTGTAAGAATATGCACCTCATTTTATGCAAATTAGCTATTATTGTTCCAATTACAACAGTAATTAATTTAATGTAACTTCCAACGCAAAGAAAATATTTCTGTTTAAATTCAATCATATTCGTGTTTTCGAAGAACACTTAGTCTTATTTCATATGATAAAGAATTTCTACTACATCAATTATATTTATATTTCAAACAAAAAACCCGCTTTATTATTTTAAAATAATTTTTATTTAGTATTATTAAACATGCATTGTTTAGACATTCTGTAAACATTTAAATATAAAAACACATTTTATTACACCAAACTGACGCGAACACCGTAGCTTTTTATATTTATTTCACTCCAAATGGATCTGGCTTCTTTGTAAAACTGTCTCCTTTGGCTTGTATGGGTACAGGATGCTAGATGGAACAAATTTGACACTGCATTCGAATCTCCTAAATTTACATCTAGATCTGGTGGAAAAATTCGAACTTCTCCAAAGGTGTCCGCGAGCAATAGAAATAATATTTCAGCCAACAATAGGACCCATTGAATTAATATTTTTAATTATTTCTCAAATACCTTATATGTTTTAAAGGAATGCTTATTTTAATTGAAATGATATAAGGATTATTGACTTAATTTTTACATTTTTTATTTAAACCGTAGTTCTTGTTTGTTTAATAAAATATATTGTAATTTAAATCACACCGTCTACAAGTAGCTATTTTTCGCCCAATTATATTTAAGCATTCCAATCAAATAGTTTAATGTTTTGGCTCTAACAATTCTACAATCCAAGGAAATAATGGTAATATAGTTTTCAAAGAAGTAGGTATACTTTTGAAGTCCAACAATAAGTCTATATTTAAAGCAATATTTTTTTTTTTTGATTATTTGAATGATGTTTTGTTGAGACAATATTAACTTTAATATAACTAATGTGACAGTGGTCAAAAACAGTACTATTATTGAAAATAGCATAGCAGTTTTTTCTGTGTATCTTTTCGACAGAATAAAGGATGTTAAGTGTCAAAAGTGTTGCCGCTCCCCAGATGTGGGGACAGTACTCTAGGTTAGGTCTTAATTGAAAAACAGAGAATGTGTAAGTAGGAAGGGTAGAAGTATTTTCTGGCTGGAAAGATAAGACCAAGCTATTGAAGTAATGTGTTTGTACCACCTGAGATCATGTTTGATCAAAATCCGTGGAAATATCGGTAGGAAAGGAACAAATCCCCAACAGCGCGGCGATGAACGAGAGAAGGGAATTTTCTTGCAAAGCCTGAGTCATTGATGAGTCAAACGGTTTGGGTAGAATCAAGGATGTTAAGTGTCAAAGATGATGCCACTCCCCAGATGCAGGAATAGTACTCTAAGTTAGTTCTTATTTGGGAACAAAAGAGTGTGTTATAAGTTATAGTTGAAAGAAGAAAAGTATTTTCTGGCTGGAGAGAAAAAACCAAGCTTTTTTGCTGCCGATGTCGCTATTGAAGTAATGTGTTTGTGCCAGCTGAGATCATGTTTAAAAGCGATTCCAACGTTTCATTGTTCTGTAAGGCTTGGCCATTCATATATAGATGGGGAAATTGTTGCCGGATTTTCTGCGTGACAGGGAGCATAGTTTGCGAGAAACTTGACAACTTTAGGAAAACCTTGCAAAAACATTAGATTGGGTATACTTTTCGAGCTGTCACAATAGGCTCTGTTGTGCAAGAAAAATCTCGTACTCGTGTAGTTTTTCGATATTCGGTTATTGATAAATTTTTAGAGCGATGTAAGTAAGTGGTTAAAATTGCACTGGGACGGCTGAACCGATCTACATAATTAACGTAAAAAAACCTGACTATTTTATCAGATAAATTAATTTTTTATGTTCAACTACGACAACACTATCGTAGCTAATCTCTCGAAGCCAAAATCCTGGCGTGACCAGGTTTCATCTTTGATGAGGCTGAACTATGCTTTAAAGGAGAGGACTGCATCCTCATTAGTGATGTAAGGATACGTATCCAAAAATCCGTTGGATACGGATATTAAAAGAATCCGGATTATCCGGAACCGGCCGAGAACTTGAATACGGATTCGGAATCAAATAAATTCGCATCGGCTGTATACTAATGCAAAGTGCAAAGAGAAAACGGAATCGGAATCGAGTGTAAGCGAACAACACGGTCTGCGATGTGGCATATTTGATCTTATGCTTTCTCTTTCTAATGACCTTTCCTAGAAAAAGATAGCATAGTTATCGGGGTAACGGGTATCATATAGGATGAGACCCATTGGTTAAACTAGGCCCGCCTCACCCGAACCGAATTCAAACGAGAACGAACGACGCCGACGCCGACGGTGCCTTCCTATCCCTAACCTTCGACTTCGAATGATACCGATACCGCATCGACCTACCTAGACGTGTATCCGGATAAATGTTTTAGTATTGCAGGCATACGTATACATGATCTGTCGCGCGGGTCAAGAAATGGATTCGTATTCGGATAATGGATACGGATATTAGCTGATTCCGATTCCGTATTATCCGGATATCTAAAGAATACGGATATTTACAACACTAATCCTCATAGTCCCCTGTGGGAATATTTAAAACTGCTTGCATAGTTTCTAATATGCTAATATGAAATTGTGAAATAAACTCATCTCCCTGATTTGATCATTTGCTTCTGAAATGAGCAATTTATCAAGTAACTTATATTTTATAGTAAACTCTGACAACACTGTATGGTCGCGCGGTCTTTCAGTCTTTGGCCCATTGAGACCATTCAAATGTGTAAATTTATCGGTCGGAAATGCCGTTGACCCTCGGTTGCGATCAAGTTTTCGACTGCTGCTAATCCTTCTGCAAATTCCGTAATCGGAATGTTGAAATATGATAACCACAACATTTAAAAAATTGTTATTTTAATTTTATATCCCAGACAAAATTGGTTAAGTGGTGCGGGGAGCCAGACGTACTACGGAATAAAAGATACATCACACACTTTAATTTACACCTTCAACTATGTACGTCTTTTTCAGCCAGAAGAAAAGGACAATTTCAGTATTAAGTTCATTACAGCAGCTCGTTCCAAGATAAAAATCATTTGGAAACCAAGTAAATCGCTGAAATATCACAATAATTCATACGTTTTTACTGACGACTTATTAACAATGACAGGACAAAAACCTGTCAAAACATAACTGATCAACTATAAGATCTTAATTTAAACCAGTACTAAATCTTAAACTTTCTTAGTGAATCTGAACGTAATTTTCTAAATAGGGAAGGCAACTGTCAGAGTAGCGCTAGCATAGCTTGTTCCCAACCCCTACGTTCGGCAATTCACCTCCGGCGACTGCTTATTTTCTACAAATCCTAACTTTATCTACAACTGCAGAAATAAAAGGAGTAGAAGGAAGGCATTTGTTTAAGTTATCATGTGCTAATAAGCTCCAAATAAGTGTTATCTTTTTATTTATCTTCAGGAGAGTTTACATATGCAAAGATTTAGTGGCGCCAGTCCTAAGGCCATTTCAATGTTTACACGCATTTTCTATCTTGCATGCTTGTTCTCATATTTTTAAGGCGAATCATCAGCGAAAAGAAATTCCGGCGGCATACCGATCTAACATAGGACAGCAACACTTCTGTCTCTGTCTAAGACCGCCCCCCGGTAAATTATATTTTTGCACCGGCATCACCGCAACTATCATGACGCGGCGACCCACACAGCTGATCGACCGGAGATATTCACATATTATTTATTTTATTATTTAGCTTGGTTCTTTAAGCCTATCCAGTGACGTTACCGACGTCTGTTGCATCGCATGGATAAAATGAAGTACAAAGAAAATACATACCTAATCTTTATTGTATTTTACCTACCTGCGCGCAAGTATAGGTAGACGTATGTTTTTCGCACATGTAATGTAAATGCAAAATTTATGTAATGCAAATATACGCGCGATGTATGTATATAGGGGTGTATGTACAATAATGTGTATATATTACATGGAATGGAGGGACCAATTCCACAAAATGGCTCGTCGGTAAATTATCTTCATACGAAGAGTGACATAAGATAGGTGAAGTGTAAGAAAAACAGATATGGCGGCCGACAGCAGCCATTGTGTTGTACAGAAAAAGAAAAGTTTTTCCTCACATTGCAATATGGATACCTTCCAAAGGAAAGGTGGTGATGAAGGCATTGTAAATTTTAAAGATATATCTATACGTTTTCCAGAAAAAAAAAAAAAATATGGCGGCGATGTCGTTAAGTTGTATCTAAAACCAACTTTCCAAACATTTCACTGGGGATGCCACATTAAAGGTCTTGGTGAAAGATCTGTACTCCGTAAACAATAGCAAATACGGCGGCCGCCAGCAGCCATTTTGTTCTAAATGCAACAATTTTCACAACCATTGCAATACGAACATTAAAGTCACGGACGTGATACCACGGTTTTAAAGATTAGATATACCTATTTCACAAAAAAAAACACATGTACCTACTTAGACGTAAAAAATTATGTGCCAAATAAAAAGTCGTAATGGAGGGCTGCAGCACATGGGAAAAACTAAATCCAAAAATAGGTACAGGTGTGGTATAGTTTGATTATTAGTGATAACTGGCTGATGCGTTGTTTCCGCGTACAACTGCATCATCAGTAAACATTCCATGGTCTCGGCAGATAACCTTCGTATTTTTGCAGTAAACAATGAGGTGAATTTTGAAAAAGAACGTTCTGCATCTAAGGATGTTATATTGGCATATGCGTATTGTTGCTCATAAGCACTTGCTCGTCCTTCACGCAAACACTCACAACGGCACGTAACTGTGTATAATTCGGATTTTTCCGTAAAACTTCGTTTGACTTTTGTGTAGTACATATCGTCGCTGGAAAGACAAAGGAGCGTAACTCCATTTAACATATTTTTCAGGAGAAGCGATTGAAAATTAAGCCAGTATTGCATTTGTTACTGAACCTTCTTCTTCTATTATAATTTACAGTACACTTATGTAAGTTGTTTAGTAGACTAAGTAGTTTATGCTTCTTGCAAAGAAAGATGTATTTACGGAGTTACCGAATTTTAAAAGGGAGATACTTTTTGTCTATTAACTTTTTTGAAAATTTTCATACATGACTGACTTACGCCTATATAATTTATAATATCACGATAACCATAAAAGAGAGAGAGAGAGAGAGAGAGAGAGAGAGAGATACGCCAGTTTGTATTTTTATAAATATGACCTTGGGAGGTGGCCATAACACGAAATTCGGGTTTTCGGAAACGCCTTTTTGTCTCGACGATATGCCTGGGGTATCTGTTAATGTCTGTAAATGTAAATTTAAATAGTCCACAATATCAAAATATTCCCCTAGCCGTAAGGCAGGATTTTGAAAATTTCCGATGGCGTTAAATATAATGTATAATTGTCACGTATAGTTACCAAATCTTATATTATCGCTTCTTGCATGTTGGCTTTTTTTTTGCTCTTGCGGTATTCACTTATGTTTAATTTTTCATTGACTTGTTTGCCGTTCTGGTCGGTCGTAGTCGATGTTGTTGGTAAATTAGTCATGGTATTTTTGAAAAAAGTAAGGGCTACTAATGAAACAACCTAATTTAATACATCTTTTTTTTAAGCTTTTTGCTGCTATATTGGCTTTTTAAATGAGGAAATTACCAGCTACCCACACTTTTCCTTTAAGGTAATCAAAGTGTAGGTTACTAACTAAATTATGTTTATGAACTTGAAATTTCGCACAGAGGTTTCTTATATAACGGAGGCATCCACCAAGGTAGGGTTTTTCAAAATTGAACCCCTAAGGAGGTAAAATAGGGGTTTAAACCTTGTATCGAAAAAGAATATTAGATTGTCCTCTCTAAAAAACAAATGTTTAAACACGTGTTTTGCAGTTTTTACTAATTCAACCTCAAATATTTTCTGTGTACAGGGTGTCCGGATTTCGTCGTAATTGCAGGGTATCTCGGTTGTAATTAGTGATAGAGAGTTGCGATTTTCGCGAAGTGTTGCTACTTTTTGATGAAACGAAAGATGGAATAAAAATATTCATGGTCCCCTCTGTTTTTGAGATACAGGACGAAATTGATTTTTTTTTCATTTTCGGACCCCCCTCGCATTTCTGTTATCTTGTAACTTATAAAAAAAGTAAAAATGGATCCTATTAGAATTTTCTACGCAGAATCGAGTGGCATGGTTAAATTTTCAGCAGATGTGATATATTTCGAGATATTAACTAAACATATGTTTTTTCAAATGGAACACCCTGTATATTTCTTAACCATTAAGTTTCCCCTTTTGAGAGCTTTTCAAAAATATATAACACTTTTAACATGTGGTTTAACGTCAATTCAAGTATTTAGATTTAAAAAAGAAACTGGTTGAATCCTGTATTTTCATTAATTTATTAAAATTGGTATTATTTTTTAAACTACAACACTACTTGTTATCTAGAACTAAAACTGCTTAGTTTTTAATCACTTGAAGATTAAATTAGTTGTCTTGAATTATAGTATTAATAGCAAATAAAAGTCAAATTTAAAAACAAAACATACAAAACTTCAGGTAAGAAAAGAGTTAGTCCATTTTAACACTTTTCGTTACCTAAAGTTTTGTATGTTTTGCTTTTAAGTTTGACTTTTATTTGCTATTAATAAGCCAAGACAACTAATTTAATCTTCAAGTGATTAAAAATAAAGCAGTTTTAGTTCTGGTTAGGATTTTCTGTATATCTAAGATATCAAGTAGTGTTGTAGTTTAAAAAACAATACCAATTTTAATAAATTAATGAAAATACAGGGTTTAGCCAGTTTCTTTTTTAAACCTAAATACCTGAATAATTGACGTTAAACCACATCTTAAACACGGCCAACTACGCAAAATTAAAGTTTAAAATTAAATAGTTCGATTTAAGTGCTAAAAACAAAAAATAACTTTAAAGTATTATATATTTTTGAAAAGCTCTCGAAAGGGGACACTTAATGGTTAAGAAATATACAGGGTGTTCCATTTAAAAAAACATATTTGGTTAATATCTCGAAAAATATCACATCTGATGAAAATCTAACAACGCCACACGTAGAAAACTCTAATAGGATTCATGTTTACTTTTTTAATAAGTTACAAGATAACTGAAATGCGAGGGGGTCCGAAAATGGGAAAAAATCAATTTCGTCCTGTATGTAAAAACCGAAGGGAGCCATGAAAAATATTTTATGCCATCTTTCGTTTAGCAACACTTCGCGAAAACCGCAACCCTCTATCTTTAGGAATAACCGAGATACCCTGCAATTACAACGAAATCCGGACACCCTGTACACAGAAAATATTTGAGGTTGATTTAGTAAAAACTGCAAAACACGTGGTTGTACATTGTCTTTCCAACGGAGTCCGTTCCTGGAATGTAAAATTTTAATCCGGTCTCTAGTGATAACATAAGTGCTTCACACATTTTTCACAATTATCACTGATTTACTTCCTTTATTTTCTTTTTCTGTTATATTTTACTTAGTATGACGCGCACGCCTATGTCGGGGGGAACATTTTGGACTATTTATGATTCCTAGAACTAACCATTTTCTGTCTTACCCAAGGCCGGCCGCACGTTGCGTCGTTGCCAGCGTTAGGCAAAAGTACAAATAGATGGTCCGGCGCCTAAACAGGGCGTATTGCACCAGGGCTTTTTTTGCAAAATCATTTTTCCAGGATTATGGACAAACTATTCAATTTTTACTTTTACTTTTTTTACCAGCATGTCTAAATTAATACCCACGAGGGCTGTATTACGTCTATATTTTAAAATATCTGTTATTTCAAAAAATAAAACTTTAAAAAATTAATATTTGAGTTTTTGGCTTTATAGCGTAATAGATAAAGTAATTCTCTGTGACATTTATATCTAAACATTTTTTGATATAATGCATAAACGACAAAAAATTGGAAATAAAAAAATTGTTGGTGATGAATCCCCTTAAGGTTAAACAAGGGAATGTTATTGTTAACACTTTTCACAGAGAAAACTATAACCTCAAAATGTTCAAATAAACATGTCAACAAGTGTTTACCGCGAAAAAATAATATACAAGTGACTTGCATAGGGGTGTTTACATTTGCAAATTTGATTTGAATGGCGTTTCAAACATTAATTGGCTCACAAAAGTTAAACTTTTTTAATCCGTGTATGCATGGATAAAGCTTGCTCGCCAGCGAGTGTTTACATATGAATTTAAGGTTTGCTGGCGCGCCAGATGTCACTGGCGCTAATAAATCATTGAATGTGTAAATCCCGCATAGAGCGCTTCTAGACGTCCGTTTTTTTTTACCGGACCACGGGCCGTGTTTTCTACTGGACTTGCGGTGTTGTTTGGATTATAATTTATAATACTTATAATGAAAGTGTGTACATGCACCATATACCGATCCGGTATACGGTCCTCGTCTAAACGCCATCCGCGGTCATAGGTTATTTGGTCAATGATCCACCTAAATTTATTTTCAATGATCCACCAAATAATGTATTTTTTAAAACTAAACTTTTCTTTTAAAAAGTGCAAGCTCCATGCGAAAACTCCCCAAGAAAGAATCAATCCAAGCCATCGTCGAAAGATATCCAAGCTTGCTCCGGGCTGGTTTGTCTTTTAAACTGGCCTAGTAGGTTTATATGGACGACATAAATTCATTAAAGCTAAGAGAGAAACAGACATACGAGCTTTAGAAAGTTAAAAAAGGACAAAATTTGTCGACGGCCCACCAATAATATCGCGCCACTCCCACTATGGAAATACACTGAAACCGCCCCGTGAAATATATTCTTTCAAAACATATGGGTTGGACAAAGAAAAACGAATTAGGTACCTAATAAGCGCATTGTATTTGCATTGTATTAATGTGTAATTAATTAGCGGCGGCTAAACATATAAATACTACGGGCTCACGCCACGCTAATGTTAGTCATCAAATATAATGGCATCGACACGGGTTTTCTCGCGTTAGCAACGTGGTTCAGAGTCTCATCTAGTGACCAAGAGGTCGTGGGTTCGAGGCTGTGCTCGGGTTGGGGTTGAAGTTTAGCACTTGTTCCTCGATAAAATATTTTTCAAATTATTGGTAATCTCATATCATATCTACTATAGCTGGCAGCCTGTATCATACTTTTAGTACAAGGCGCGACCTCTATTGACGAGACGCAGACGTATCAAAACGGGAAAACGCTAACAATCTTAGACTAAAACACGAAATAGAAAAGTAATACTAAAAGCCATAAACATCTAGATTAGCAATGTTCAATATATACTACAATATACCTATTTTATGATTTTTGCGGTGTTTATTTGTAGGTAAATAATTACTTGGCAAAACTAGGCACATTATTAAAAAACCTTCCTTAATTAAAAAAGTGTATTTTGCTTGTTGCGTTGTAATCACTAGTTGCCCACAAAATTTTGAGTCACCTGTAAAAAACTCACGTGCCGCACCATTGCGGACATACTGTATATAAGATTGTATAGGAGATAGAGGTTAAGCAAATGAAATTGGTTGATACGAGACCGCTTTAAAATTATTATTGTTGCCTACTAGGTTTCAAAACTTTTGTTCAAGATTGTATGGAAAATAGGTTTGGCGAATGATTGGTTGCATAATAATAATTATTTCTTGTAGCTTGCGCGGTTTCGCACGCTGTTTGAAATTATTGATTTTCAGTTGTAGTTAGTAGTGTGATTTTTAGGGATTCTCAGAGCAGCTGTAGAAAAATATTTTTATAGTTAAATTATCTTAGAAATTTTCTTCAAAATAACGTTTTTGGGTTTGCAATGACTTTCTTGAACAATTTATGCAATAAAAAATACATCCATCGTCCCTATGCTTCATAGCACTCCGTATGTGCACCCTTGTTTGTTCAAAAACACAAAACCAGAATTTCAAAAACGTATAGATACCAATACTCCACTTTCTCCTCATACACGTTAACCTTCTTATTATATGGCTCCTTTAGTAACATTTTATGTTGTAATAACAGTACTAAAAAATTTATTTGGTTCTTTAATGACAATTTGTGTCTTGATATAGGCAATTTAATTTAAAGTCCAATTTTAAATTTAACTTTACGGCAACAAAGTAAAAGTTAAAAAAGTTAAACCAGAGCTACTGTTCTATAATTACTATAATAAAACTCTTTAAGGATTATTTAGTAGTAGAATCGAAATTTCCAACGATTTAGGCTGATTTGCTACAGGATAGCAATGTTGCCACTGTTATCCTTTTTCCCCGATGAACGGAACCTTTATAATATATACAAGGCGTTATGAAAATGGTTTAATATATTGGAATGGGTTACTCCTGGGGTAGTCTACAGACATTCCCAATACTTTTTCCCCTCAAATCGCACGTTTGTTTATTAAATAAAATACCCCATATCCGACGCTTGCGGCGTTGCCGAACTTGAATATTTTCTTGACAACTAATTTTTTTAGCAGCTTTAGGGCTAATCGATAATAATCCAAAACATTTTTAATTTCAAAGCCTTATTTAACTAAAAATGGATCTTTTAATTCAATAGCAATTTCTTTACTTAATATGGGAAAATATGGTCCATACACTAAACTACATACACATACACTAAAATAAGGATGAAATGGTAAGCATTATTCCTACTTTCTGCCTTTAAAAAAATGTTAACAATCAACACGCAACACGGTGGTCGCACTAGAGCTTTACATAATTTACATACTATTTTATCACACTAATTAGGCACAACTATATATTATAAAATTATAACCAACATTCTTAGATCACAGTGGGAAATTTTGTCAAAAAATTATTACTTTGGGCCACCGTGCCTCCGGCCTCCTCCTGATTGGTCCCCGCTGAACACGTGCTGTCAGCTGTTCAGGTGACAGAAGTGAAATTAGTATCATGGGTAAGCACTGATGAGATGAATAATGCCGCGTAAATTTTTGCTTTCTGATTATTAATTAGTGAAAGAAAATAGTTTTCAGCACTTCAATATTGCTATTAGTATTAATAAAATATCGCACGCGCTTAGTGATGTGCATTATAAGTTAATAAAACATTACATTTCTGGGTGTTTTTTTAGAGCCATTATTTTACTCTTAGTTCGAACAGCTGTTCTCTAGGTTGGTTTGGAAATTGAGAATTTTTGAAGAGTTCTTTTTTAAAGGTAACGAAAACATTATTTCTTCAAACTTGTTAGAATTATTGTTGAGAGACTTGGCAACACAACAACCTAGCTCACTGGTTTTTATATGGCCATGTGTTTATTACCAGTGCTAGCTTATTATCGCGAAACGCCATTGATTACCGGTTTCAATTATATGCAGTGAATTCCATAACACCCTGCATAGTGGGATGTAACCCCATTGATTTTTACTGCGAATTCCAAGCTTGAAAATTATGACCTGCGAAGCTAAATTGGCACAATTCTTTTTAAGAACCGTAAACTTTTTATTGGAAATAATATTGTTCGATTATTTCAATAAATTTTTAATAAATATACTCCAAACAGTAAATAGTCATAGCAACACTGGTTTGATACATAGGAAATTTGACGGTCGGCTCTTGGAGTAAAAGACTTAAACCGTTCTAGTAAATCGAGTGAGATTTGAAGAAAAAATTAAACATCTCCGTCAAGAAACCTTGTGAGATCGCATAACCTTTGTATTTTTTTATCTGGGACAAATTTCAAGCCTAAGCACTCACGTACCGTGGGCGTCTGAACAGAAGAGGGGTCCAATCTATTGATACAGGATTTAAAGGATTGGTTGAGAGGGAAAGGGAAAAATCTGCAGACAATTTATGTATAATCTGGAGACCGTAGGTACGAATAAGCGAGAGGAGGGGGAATTATAGCGGCTAGTTCTTCTGAGCAAAATCCTTGGAAAGGGACAGATCACCAATGAGCGAGAGGGTTTCTTTATGCTTAGGAATATAACTTTTCACGGTGTTCTTATGAATCACCCTATATATTGGAGACCGATTGCTTTGGAGCTTTAAATTCCATTCCGGTGCTTCAAATATGTAACGTTCAGTTCTCAGACTCATTTACGACACTGAATGTAGCATCAGCTTGTCTTCGACTTGACAACCGTTAAATAGGTCCTTCGGTTAATGGTTTGGACATGATTTTGTGCGGTCTCCATTATTCTATGAGTACTTAGGTGGTTCGTTTGACAATTACGATCAAGAAGGCAGTACTTCCTTGATAATTATTTAAAATTAAGTCAAACTATGTACCTGTACGAAGGCATATGGTGAACTATCAAGTTTTAATGGTTGCTAATAATAATGATATTGATTGACGTAATGACGTAACCCTCAAGTTAATCTATTATGTATCTCTTATAAAAGGACTAAAATAAATTTTAAATTTTATCAGCAACGGGGTGCCAATTTTTTTTCGAGGAAATATAGTTTTGCAGACAAAGGTGATAAAAATATAGTATACTGCAAAAAAATACAGTTGTTACTAATATACAGGATGTTTATAAAATTCGAATCTACGTAAAAAACTACGTATGTGTACAATTTTTGTTATTACTCTTTCGCTTTCGGAATTATGGTTGACTAAATTTTGATCGAATAAATTAAGAAATAAATAAATTTTATCAATAAATCAAGTTTGCCTATTTCAGAATTATTATTCATTTCCGTCGAAATGAGCTATTTTTACTTAAGTCAGTTGAAAATTTTGACGTTTTAACGATTATTTCTAATTTTATTGCTTAATTAAACAGGGAAGCGAATTTTAATGTGCAAGTTCATATGGTGTTAATTTCGGAGAGTGCAGAAACAACTACAGAGAAGCTGCACTAGTGTGGGCGGTGGGGTTGGGTATACCATTTAAAATTCCAAAGTTACCCCTCACCCCTAAATATAGAGAGAGGGGGTAAATGTCAAAAATATGTTTAACTATGTCCCCCGTCTCCCTATTAACTCACCAAAATTTCATGACAATATTTTATACCGTTTTGGACATATCGCCTTGTAACACTTTAAAAGAACTCACCCTGTATACAGTGACGGCGCCGGGGGGGGGGGGGGCAGAGTGAGCACTTGCCCACGCCAGAACTAAAGGTGCCCACCCAAATTTTGTTTAGGTGATTAGTTCATACATAGCATATAACATATTGTATAAACTGTTTTATTTTAATTTTTTCAGTATTTAATTAAATTCCTTAGGATATATTGTAATATTTTATAACAAATACCTATTTTATTTCATATTAAAATAATTAATTATGTCCTGCCATTCCTACCTAGGGTTACTTTTATAGCTTATAAGTTTCACTTTTCGTTTAGAGAATAGTAATAAAAATATACCTCTGTTAAAAAACTAATAACGGATTATCGGACATACCTCGATGCATTGGTTCTATACCCGCTCACCCCAAAAATATCGGGCCCGTTTCTGGCCACTCCATTAAATTTTTCTGGCGCCGGCACTTCCGGTATTTTACAGTACGGTTGGCAGCCCTACACCTCGCATCTCTGAGATATTCGGCCAAAGAATCATCCGCAATACAGTGGCGTAGTCAGGGGGGGGGGGGGGGGGGCAGCGCTCCCGCGCATATACATAACGAACAGTTATTCTTATAATACCCTGTTGTTGCCCCCCGCCCCAACATGGTTGCTACGCCACTGTCTGCAAAGTCCTATTGGTAGAGGGTAGAGTTTTGCAACACCCAACACCCGGTAAATACAGGGTCTTATGAAATTCACTGCATATATTGAAACAGGTAAATTCTGATTTGAATACAGATTGGCGAAGACTAGTCATAAATGGCGCTTCCCGATAATAAGCTAGGTATCGCCCCTCACTTTTTTTTAATCACTGCACACCACTGGAAATAAAACACATGGCCATATAAAGAACAGAAGAACATTTAGCTAGGTTGTTGTGTTGCCAGGTCTTTTAACAATATTTCTATGTAAGAAGTTTGAAGAAATAATATTTTTAATACATTACCTTTAAAGAAACAAATCCTACCAACTCTTCCAAAATTATCAATTTAAAAATGTTAAAATACTGCCTATAGCACAAATTTAATAAAACTCTGTAGAGAAAAGCTGTTTAAACCAAAATAAATACCTCAACTTCAACTAAGTACCTAATTTAAGGTACGGTTCCCTCGGGGCAACCATGATAGGCGTTCGTCGCTCGGCGATGATCGCGAACCACTGCTAATGCCAAAGTCGCTCAACATAGCCCCCTGGAGGGAGACGGTTACATTGATTTGCCATTGAGCATTGAGCAGTGGTTCACGATCATCGCCGAGCGACGATCGCCTATCATGGTCGCCCCGAGGAAATCGCACCTTTAAAATGCACCTCACTAAGCCGCGATACGATATTTTGGTAATATTAAACGGCTTTAACATTTGTTAATATTTAACGCCTTTAACTTTTTCTTTTACAAATTAAGAAATAAATGGCAAAAATTATGTAAACGGTATTACTAAACTGGTCAATATAGATTCATCCACAGCTGACGCTGACATACGAGTTCGGCCAATCGGAATCACTCTAACAGACTGAATTAGGATAGCAGAGTGGGGTCAACAACCCTTTAGCTTCACTTTGGCTACATCAAGATCTACCACCTACTTTACTGCTTAGGCAACTATACAAGCACGCGTGTATATTATCAATATAGTTTCCTAAAGCAGTCCCTACACGATCATTATTACTGTCAGTATTTCACACAACAGTAATAGTATTATAAAAATATTAAAATATTCGAATAATATTCAATAATTTGCTTGAATTTACTTCATTCGATCATTTTATACCCCGTGCACGATCAATATTACTGACAATATTATTTTTTAATACTGACAGTATGATCGTGTAGGGTCTCCTTTAGAACTAGAAGGTAGTTTTAAATAATAATGTACCTAGCTAGTTTGTTTTTATTTTGATGCCTAGAAAAATAATGCTCTTCGTCGATCCGTTGTTCTAATATTTTGCTGATTTTTAGTTAGTTTGTGCTTTGATTAGTGCCTCTTAAATTAGTCAGATAGGGTTGAAAACTAAACTAAGTTTACCACTAATAATATTTACGTATTATGTAACGTTTGGGGGTGCAAGAAAGCGATTTATGTAGATACCTATTTCTCGACTTTAGAAAAATTCATTTAGAGGATCTCTTCAAAAAAAATCGGTAAGTTACGATAATTTTATTGACAAAAGAGCGAATACCATCTTTCTGAACGTGCTGTGAAAACAGAATAATGATTTTTTTACTAATGCTGTAATGAAATAATTTTGGTAAAAATTTTAAAATACGGTGTAGTTGTGTTCAGTCAGTATTCTTTGTTTGATTTTTAACCTTTTTTAGCAGACAGTTTAAGCTAGTAGGAATAACTCTCATCTCATTCATGACTTAATATAGGTTGTCATAATTCGTTGTGTTGCTCGTTCTAGTTAGGTACAATTTCAACCGATTTCACGAGCGGACCATATTTTCCCATATTAAATAAAACAATTGCTATTAAATTAAAATAGGTATCTACATATTTTTGGTAAAATGCGTTTGTGGAATTAAAAATACTTTGGATTATTTAAACCTAATAAAAAAATGAGATGTCAAGATAATATTTAAGTTTGGCAATGTCCCGGCTGGATCATTTGTTTTTTCTTTATAATATTAGAGCTTATGACGTCAGGCTTTCTAGAAGCGTCGGATACGGGGTGGTTCGGGTATTTTTTAAAATAAAGAAAGTGTACGATTTGAGGGAAAAAAGTATTGGGTATGTCTGTATACTACCCCAGGAGTCACTAATTCAAATATATGCAGTGAATTTCATAACACCCTGTATAGCATTAAAACCACCCGTAATACTAGCGTTAAATATATCAAGCCATGTCCCATTGTGTACGGTCTGTGAAGGTCATCCACGATAGGAATTGCCTCGCCGCTGGTAAAAAAGAAATTGTTTTGACCATCGGCCACTGACATCCTGCTCGAGTGAAGAAACGGTAGCAGCAGTCGCTCTTAAAGATTTAATGGCTTCGCCAACAACCATTTTAAATAAATATTATAATTATTATTCTCACGAATACACCGTAAAATGTTAATTATTATTTACTGTTTTTAAAAAATTAAGTTCAAAAGCTTTAAAACATTAAAAAGTAAAACTTTATGACCGTTAATTGAGCAGACTTGTACTAAACTATATATAACGGGTGTCCCAATCGGTACCGCGGGATTTACTTTTTTAAACAAAACCAACAATTTTAGAAAAATAATATGCTTGTTTATTTTATCAGAAAGTAAGAACATGACAGTTATGTTTTAAAAATAATATTCTCCAAATATTCCCCTCGGTTGTTTCTACAGATGACAGATGGCCATTCTTTGCGTAAAATTGTCAATGTTTTGCTTAAGGTCATTAATCCTGTGCAGATTGTTGGAATAGACGTTGTCCTTGAGGAAGCCTTGAGACAAAATCGAATGGGATTACATCGCATGATCTCGCAGGCCACCTGAACATCACCATTTTGAGAAATGACGCGGCCCGGAAAACGTGTCCGTAACAAATCCAGAATTTCCCTCGTCGTGTGACACGTGGCGCCATCTTGTTCAAAGAACATATTGCTCAGGTGCATACACAGAAAAAACTGCTATGCTATTTTCAATAATAGTACTGTTTTTGACCACTGTCACATTAGTTATATTAAAGTTAATATTGTCTCAACAAAACATCATTGAAATATCAAAAAATATTGCTTTAAATATAGACTTATTATTGGACTTCAAAAATGTCCCTACTTCTTTGAAAACTATATTACCATTATTTCAATGACCAAAATACTATTGGAATCCAATAAATTTCTAATAGTCCTTGGAGTGTAGAATTGTTAGAGCCAAACTATTTGATTGGAATGCTTAAATATTACTGGGCGAAAAATCGCTATTTGTAGGCGGTGTGATTCAAATTATAATATATTTTATTAAACGAACATGAACTACGGTTTAAATAAAAAATGTAAAAATAAGTCAATAATCCGTATATCATTTCAATTAAAATAAGCACTCCTTTAAAACATATAAGGTATTGAAGAAATAATAAAAAAATATCAATTCAATGGGTCCTATTGTTGGCTGAAATATTATTTCTCTTGCTCGCGGACACCCTTGGAGAGGTTAGCTTTGTTCGTTGAATAGTCGTACGCCAAAAATAATAGATCTTTTGCAAGACGTCACTGGTACGTGAAATAACCAGTTCTGGAAATTTGCCACGAAGTAACTCAATCGTTTCTCCTCCTGTGTGGCAGGTGGCACCCTCTTGCTGAAACCAGAGATCTTCGATATCCATATCTTCCAACTGCCCCCAAAAAGGTATCAATCGCTATTGACTGTAACAGCGGTTTCCGCATGATCTTCGAAAAAAAATCGCCTTCAGACCAAAAGGCACATCAAACTGTCAACTTTTGGGGATGCATGTCCTTTCAAATAATCTCTCTTGGATTTTCCAGTCCCCAAATATGGCAATTCTGCTTGTTTACAAAGCCACTAATGGGGAAATGCGCCTCATCACTAAAGATGATATTCATTGAAAAATTCACATTTTGTTCTCGAATCCATTCGGCAAATTCACGACGCTGTTGATGGTGTCAAGGCTTTAAGTCCTGTGTTATTTTGACTTTGTACGGGTGGAACTGCATGTCTTTTTTCAAAATTTTCTGTGTAGTCGAATAAGTAAGACCCACTTGCTGCGAACGATGACGGATCGATGTGCTCGGATTTTCGGTCACGCTTTCGCGAACAATGGAAATATTTGCTTCTGAACGACCCCTGCGAACATGCTGAGGGTTTTGATGTTTGCTCGAATTTTCTAACCACATTTCAAAATTGTCCTCTCAGAAGGTCGATTTCGCGTACTAAAAACTCACGAAGGTGATCGTCCATTTTCATAATAGACCTGGGAAATTATGTAGTAAACCCATTTCTGCTATTTTTGCGTTTTTTGAAAAAAATCTTTTATGGTCACATTCTACTGTCTTTCCTGGTTCCCAATATACGTGCGCACATAAAAATTTATGTTGTTTTTTTATTAATTTTAAAAATTTTTTAACTTTTAGGTTAGTTTTTTCAATGAAACCCGTGGTACACATACTCTAAATTTCTGATGGAAAGCCGCGCTGTTGCCAAATTTACAAATCGTTTTTCCTACAAAGACTGCTAGCTTTACATAAAGTTAGCGGGAAAATGCGAAAATGAACCAAATTTAACCAAAAGGGCAAAAAGATGACCCCAACCAACACCCTGGCGCACCGATCCCTCTTCGCCTGCGAGGAAAGAGACTGGTCAGGGCCCCTAACCACGTGCTAACCCTGTTCCGACCTTAGGGTGCCCTCCGATCCACCGTTATCCCACCGTTAGATCGAAAATATTAGATCTGTCACCTAATTGACCGACTTAGAAAAGTTTTTTATGCGAACGGTGGATCGGAGGGCACCCTAAGGTCGGAACAGGGTTAGCACCTGGTTAGGGGCCCTGACCAGTCTCTTTCCTCGCAGACGAAGAGGGATCGGTGCGCCAGGGTGTTGCTTGGGGTCATTTTCGGCTGTGTTCTAGAAGCGGTACAAAGTTGGCCAAGATTAATTTCATTTGGGATAAAACATAGGTAAACGTGGCAACACCGGACACAGCAATATTGTTGACAATGTTAACAGGTGGGAAAATAATGGCGGCTAATAGCGACTTAAAATGGATTTTGTATAGAAAAAAGCAATTTTCTTAGATATTAACCGTTTTTCTTCGATTTTACACTTCATTACGCTGGGAAAATTGTTGTTAAGCCTTTTACGATATTGTGTTTTTTGTTTTTACCCCGCCCAGCACCCCTATTCGCTCCCAGGTCCCGTAAGTTTGTTTCATTAAAAATTATTAAAAAACAACATAATTTTTTATGTGCGCACGTATATTGGCACTCAGGAAAGAGAGTAGATTGTGACCATAAAAGAATTTTTTCAAGAATCGCAAAAGTAGCAGAAATGGGTATACTACATAATTACCTATACTCGATTTGAAATTGGTTGATAGTAATAAATCATTAAAATCCGTCAAACACGTACACAGAGTGGTCCACCTAAATTGCCAAGTTTTAAATAGTATATACATTGAAAGTCTAGACCCTTTTGCATTTATTAAACTTTCCATTCCTATAGATCTGATAAGGGCGTCGAATACAAAGCTTAACCCGAGGCTCGAACAATAAGCGGTAGTATTCTACCTGTGATGTTTTGCACTCATGCACGTGCTTTCGGGTGGGTTTAAGTTTATATTAAACACAATAATTATATAATTTAGTGAACATTCGGATGTGTGGCATAATTTGTTACCCTTGTATTTGAATAAATATAATACTAATAACAATAAAGCAACTAATAAACAAGTAAATTTGGAAAAATGTTTCTATTTGAAATTCTATAAAATTTATAGTAAGTCATTACAGTTCTTCGCTTTAAATTAATCATCATCAGAAAATGAAATATCTGAGGGACTGTCTTCTTCCCCTAAATTGATAATAAGTGGTTCGACCGTTTTCTCCAGTAAACTATCCAATTGCCACATTTTTTCCTCCTCCTTTAGTACATGCTCTATACATCTTTGCCACTTCCCCGCGTTGACTTCTTGAAGCGCTTCTTCAAAGAGTTTTTGAACATCACTCATTTTATAAGTGGTATTTTTTCTAGCCACATAACCTTTCACATGAGCCCATACCAGTTCGATCGGATTTAATTCGCAATGGTAGGGGGGGAGCCGAAGCACTATTATATTTTGTTTTTTGGCCATTTCGTCAACAACATATTTTTGAAACCGATGTTTATGGGTGTTTACAATTGATAGCAACTCCTTTTTAACCATATTGTCCTCAAATTGTATTTGTTTCTCCACAAGCCACTCGATAATTTTTGCTTTTCGCCAAGCAGTTGTAGGCATCTTCTCCAATCTTCTGGAGTGATACGGAGCGTTATCTAACACAATGACGGAGCCAGGTGGAATCAGCTCTATCATTTGTTCGAAATACTCCTCAAAAACATCAGCATTCATATCCTCGTGGTAATCGCCTGTACGAACTGATTGGAATGATAATAGTCCACCTTCTAAAAATCCATTGGAGCTACCGATGTGAGTTATAATTAATCGTTTTCCTTTTCCAGAGGGCGGATTTATTCCTGTTGATAGACCGTCTAAAAATGCTTGCCGGTGAGAAGTCACATTTTTGTCTGTCCATATTTTTCCAACTGTGTAGCCTTCGTTCAGCCATGTTTCGTCCAAATAGAAAATTGTTTTGTTTTCATTGCGAAATTTTCTTATTTTTCTCAAATAATTACGTCTCCAACATACTATTTCATCTTTTTCGAGCAAATGAGACTTCCGACTATGTTTTTCCCATCTAAAATTCATTTCTCTTAGAACTTTCCATAGTTTATCTCTCTTGATTGCAGGAAAGTCTTCTTTTACTGCCCCTAAAACTCTATCCAAAGTAGGGATCTCCTTATTGAAATAGAATGAATGCACCTTTCGTCTTATGATGGCCTTTTCGTCCTCATCGATCGGTATTGTTCGCCTTCCTGGAGATGGTTTTGGTGGCGTCACGGTTCCTGTCTTTTCTTCCCGCATCAGCCTGTAGATGGTTGCTTTTCCAATACCTGTCATCTTTGAACAAAGTTCCACTGCAGAATCGATACTTATTGCACTTTTTTGATATCTAAGTGCATTAAATACATTAAGCACAATAATCTTTTCACTAATGCTTAGCGCTGATTTCGCAGCTCGCTTAACTGGAATAAATCCTGAAAGACTCTCCATTTTCAAAAATTACCCAAATGTGTGTCCTAGAATACTCGCATTAGGTTTGTTCGCTCTTAAAATGACTCACAGTTTTATACCAATAAGTAGAGGTACCTAATTTTTCGTAACTACCTGAAAAGTAACATTGTGTATTAATTGTTCCCGGAATTCTCGGCATAATTATTTTTACCTGTTATGACAATAATGATTACTAAATTATTCGGATAAGTAAATAGGGTTCAAACCGGCACGTCAGGTAGGTGCGCCTATGGAATCGGCTGCTAAAAATGATTTATTACTATCAACCAATTTCAAATCGAGTATAGACCTGCATAATTTTAACGCGTTCTTCGATGGTGTATTGGTTCATGATTAATTTTGTTTATGCCTCTAAGTTAGAAATAGCACGTTGTCATTGACAAATACAGTGGGGCTCCATTCCGCTCCAAAAATATTTTAGGCTGTAATGTGGAAACTCAATTTGAATCACCCTTTACTTCGTTAGCGTTCGCCATTAACTAACCGTTTCACAATCGTTATTTTCATGAAAAAATGGTCCTATAACACCTCCAGCTACAATGCACACCACATGGTCACTCGAAGTGGGTGTGAGGCTTTTCTTCAATCACTTGAGGATTTTCACTTCCCAAGTCCTACAATTTTGCTTGTTTACATAACCTCGGAGGTGGAAATGAGCTTCTTCGGATAAGATAATTTTCTTGTAAAATTCTGTGAGGTCTGAGTCATTGATGACTCGAATGGCTCTCTTTTGGATCCAATCAAGAATGTTAATTGTCGAGGGTGACGCTGCTTCCCAGATGTAGGAACAGTAGTACTCTAGGTTAGCCCTTATTTGGAATTAAGAGTAGTACGTCATACTTTATCAAAGGCCTTGGAAATGTCAAGGGCTACAAACTGGGATTCTCTTTAACAAGGTGACAAAGGCAAGGAGATCAACTGACTGTGGATCTTTTGTGACGAAATCCATACATTATGGTGGATCTGCAGCTCAGCAGAACTTACTAAGGAGCTACCACTGCATCTTGAAAACAATTTTTTTCCAATAATATTTAGTATAATTTACCACAAAAAATGTGAAGTATAAATTCTTTTTTTCTCCAAGGAGAGGATGTAAGCTTTTCACTTGACACCTTTACGCCCACGTGGCGTTATAAATTTACTAATTTTTCTCTTACTTAATGTAAACAAAGTGTGAACATACTAAATATTGCCGACCATAAATCAGAAAAAGAATTTTTGATGGTGTCACCACCATAAACCGACGTTTTATAACTCGAAAGTGAAAATGGCAATTAATATTTCCAAATGTTAAACGGTTTAAAAACAAGCTCATATACTTTCGTGAAAGGGAATGAGAAATAAAGGTCCGTCGGTCGAGATTTATTAAAGAGAAAATTTGCATCGGTCAGTTCGGTTAGACCTTAATCCCAGGGGAAAGTTACAGTCGTGGAATCATTAGTGGGATCGATATCAAGAAAAGGGTTATTTTCGTTGATTTAAAAACGAGGACGAAATACCATTATTTATTTGAAAGCAATTAGGGATTTCCAAGTTACTTATAATCTAGCTAACTATATGGTCCCCCACCTACTCCTTGAAAAGGGCTGTTGCCAGACTTTCGGTTATTTGGCATATTTTCGAACTGATAAACTGTTCTAAAATAACGAAACTACTGTAAGTTATCTGCAACCCTCAATACTACAGGCTAAAGCATAGGACAAAGGATTAATATCGTCCTACCAAGGCCAAAGTGGTTTCGCCTATATGGAGAGTGCGGTCATAAATATTGCAATTATTATTTTTGGAAAATCATTAACTGAAAATGCAGTTTTGCGCTTAAAAAAGGGTTATTGTAAACATGTAAACAAACCATACAAGAAAATAGTAAAGTGTGAGTCCAGCTAGCGTGATAAGTGTTTCGTAATACAGCTTCTCATTATTATAATGTTTTTTACTCTGTGCATCATTATACAAACTCTTGATTTTTGTCAGATTTGTTCTACTTTGATCTGACAAAGAGTAGCAAAGAGACAACAGTGTTTATAACTTTGTTTTAAATTTTAGTTAACAACTGTTATATTAAATAAACTATAAACAAATTATATATGTTTGTATTCTCCATTTTGTGGGCTTTTATTTGATACCCCGGACACTGAGCTTGAAAGCAGAAAAAAGGTGTCACTCGTTTACCCCCAAAAAACAACCCCCAAAATTTTGAATTCATTTTTTTCTGTATATTAAATCTGCTTTTATTCTATGACCTATAGGTACCTATGCTAAATTTCAGCTTTTATTAAAGTGTAACGGTCTTAAAGAAAGAGGATTGTGACTGGCAGACACCGAGTTGATTTCATATGTTCGGCTTGTTTAAATTTTGGTGCAAAATAGTAAAAATTCACTACAAGCAGAAAAGGCCGTTAAAAAGTCAAACGCTTCAGTCATATTAATTTAACTAATTTTCTACAAAACATGTTTACTAAAAATATTTTTCTAATTAATATATAATTAATAATACTAATTCACACGATACAGGTTGATAAGTTAGTCAATAATGTTAAAATTCGCAGCTGTTTTTTAAAACAATTATGATAATTTTTGTTACAGGACTTAAAACAAAAAAAAATTACCCCGAGATGTTTATTCAAGTTTCCACATAATGTACGAATAAAATTTGAGCGTGGTTAAAGTTTTTACTTTTTTACAAAACTTTCTTTCCCACCCCTTATAACAAAATGAGGTTCTTATTAGGTTAAAGCGATCCTCGTAGCTACCTTTCAGTAAATTAGGTCTGTAAAAAGCAAAAATTTGTTTAAATCAGCTGAGCGGTTTTCGATCCACAGAGCTATAAAAATGACCGAAGAAATGCTATTGTGCAAACTTTATGACGAATAGTTTACTTAAACAATTATAACTTGAAAATCTGGACGAATCTGGATACAAATTATATGTCCTCATGTAAAAGTAGGTTATAAACATTGTTCCGGACGACAAGAAACAGAAAATAGTTAAAAGTCAAGATAAAATGGTAACATTAAAAGCGCAGTTAATAAAAACATCCATTTTATTAAGGTCCAGAACCATGTGCAAATGAAACCTTTCAAACAACAATATTTTACTAAAAGAAGAACCACTTACCTGCGCTACTAATGCCACTTAAAGAGGGATTTAAATATTAATTAGTCTTCGGCTTGTTTAAATTTTGGTGCAAAATAGTAAAAATTAACTACAAACAGAAAATGCCGTTAAAGAGTCAAACGCTTTAGTCATATTAATTTAACTGTTATTTTCTATAAAATCATGTTTACTAAAAATATTTTTCTTATTAATATATAATTAATAATACTAATACACACGATACGGGTTGATAAATTAGTCAATAATCTTAAAATTCGCAGCTGATTTTTAAAACAATTATGATAATTTTTGTTACAGGACTTAAAACAAAAAAAAATTACCCCGAGATGTTTATTCAAGTTTCCACATAATGTACAAATAAAATTTGAGCATGGTTAAAGTTTTTACTTTTTTACAAAACTTTCTTTCCCACCCCTTATAACAAAATGAGGTTCTTAAAGCGATCCTCGTAGCTACCTTTCAGTAAATTAGGTCTGTAAAAAGCAAAAATTTGTTTAAATCAGCTGAGCGGTTTTCGATCCACAGAGCTGTAAAAATGACCGAAGAAATGCTATTGTGCAAACTTTTTGACGAGTAGTTTACTTAAACAATTATAACTTGAAAATCTGGACGAATCTGGATACAAATTATATGTCCTCATGTAAAAGTAGGTTATAAACATTGTTCCGGACGACAAGAAACAGAAAATAGTTAAAAGTCAAGATAAAATGGTAACATTAAAAGCGCAGTTAATAAAAACATCCATTTTATTAAGATCCAGAACCATGTGCAAATGAAACCTTTCAAACAACAATATTTTACTAAAAGAAGAACCACTTACCTGCGCTACTAATGCCACTTAAAGAGGGATTTAAATATTAATTAGTCTTCGGCTTGTTTAAATTTTGGTGCAAAATAGTAAAAATTAACTACAAACAGAAAATGCCGTTAAAGAGTCAAACGCTTTAGTCATATTAATTTAACTGTTATTTTCTATAAAATCATGTTTACTAAAAATATTTTTCTTATTAATATATAATTAATAATACTAATACACACGATACAGGTTGATAAATTAGTCAATAATCTTAATATTCACAGCTGATTTTTAAAACAATTATGATAATTTTTGTTACAGGACTTAAAACAAAAAAAAAATTACCCCGAGATGTTTATTCAAGTTTCCACATAATGTACAAATAAAATTTGAGCATGGTTAAAGTTTTTACTTTTTTACAAAACTTTCTTTCCCACCCCTTATAACAAAATGAGGTTCTTATTAGGTTAAAGCGATCCTCGTAGCTACCTTTCAGTAAATTAGGTCTGTAAAAAGCAAAAATTTGTTTAAATCAGCTGAGCGGTTTTCGATCCACAGAGCTATAAAAATGACCGAAGAAATGCTATTGTGCAAACTTTTTGACGAGTAGTTTACTTAAACAATTATAACTTGAAAATCTGGACGAATCTGGATACAAATTATATGTCCTCATGTAAAAGTAGGTTATAAACATTGTTCCGGACGACAAGAAACAGAAAATAGTTAAAAGTCAAGATAAAATGGTAACATTAAAAGCGCAGTTAATAAAAACATCCATTTTATTAAGGTCCAGAACCATGTGCAAATGAAACCTTTCAAACAACAATATTTTACTAAAAGAAGAACCACTTACCTGCGCTACTAATGCCACTTAAAGAGGGATTTAAATATTAATTAGTCTTCACGATTTTACGAAATAAAACTCACTTTTAACACAATTTTTACTTTTTCGTACTTCAAATCCACACTCTTTGCCAGTCCCAAATCGATTGAAATTAGTCTGTAAGTGCCAAAGTTTAATTGGTTCAGGTAAATTTGGTTCTTTTTTAAACCAAATCAATGCCTACCTGACAGATCCCTGACAAAATATATTTTGACTTATGACCTATTACCGGAACCACTGTGCACCGTTACTTTTCGTCATAATAAATACTATTTAGTAATTTATTGCCATTGCATTGTGACGAAATTTAGAGTAAGACTGGCAACGTCGCTTCTTCATTAGAATACCGGCCTTCTCATTATTATTTTTTATCCGGGATGACCCACATAGACTTCAAGCCTTAGTACTAACGTACCGTGAGCATCTGAAGAGAAGAGAAATGTAATCTGTTGACACGGCATTTAAAGGATTGGAGGTTTGGAGGGGAAGGAAAAACATCTGCAAGCAATTTGTTCCGTAATCTAGAGACCCTAGGTATAAATTTTTACTGTTACTATAAATTACTATTAAATTTTTCTATTTACATCAACATCACAGATGAACGATTCAGGTTAGCTGTGGTGACTGGTGAGTATAGGCAACTGTATATACACTCGAGGCCGTTGTTCTCATTTTTTGACAGCCACGTGACTAATTGTTGTAAACAATACAATTGATCACATCGCTGTTAAAAATTCAGACTAAAAGATAAAACGGATTGAATTTAAGAACGTAGCACGAAACAGCGACGCGTGCTTTAGACAATATCCGACGTCATTTGTCATTGCTTAAATGGCTGCTTTTTAAATTGTAGTAAATTATTCCGCAAAGTAAAAAAAATAGCTAAATTATTTTTCTAGTTAAATTATTGTAATAGTTTTGTTCAAAATAACATTTTTGGGTTTGTAATGACTTGCTTAAACAATTTTGTTCAATAAAAAACATGCAAATTCCCTATTGCTACATACTTTTAAAGCCGCAACTATACTAAAAAACAGATAAGTACCACATTAGCGAATATAATGGTATATTTTTTAAATAATTTACCGCTCGTTTGCCTGTTTTGTTCTTCTCTCTTTAAAGGTCGACATTGCCGTTTTAAGTGATGTATGTCATTAATATAAGTACTTAAAGTTTTAAGTAATGTTAATTTTTAATATTAAAGGTCGAACATAAAAAATATATGTTCTTATTTTAATTGTTTTATTTATTTTGAGATTACACTAAACGGTACATTTCTAGTACGACTTTGTGTGGTGGGAAGGGGACACACACACTGTCTCGTGAGTTTTTTTTACCGACTTTTATCTCTAAATTAACAGGAACCATTGGCATGCCAAACTTAATGATGCCACTTTTTTCTTGAAAGTATCGATTAAAAAATCATTTTTTAATAAACTACGTACGACACAAACAGAAATCTTTTCTGGCTATGTCACTAACATTTTCATTGTCAATATTGTAGTAAAAAAACACAACGGGGAGCGGAATTCGACGACCTTACCTTACTTTTATATTATGTTTTGGTGTTAAGTGCATCTGTGGGACGCTCTAGAAATAATCACAAAAATCTGACATAAAAACCAACTTGTATTCTGACATTTTTACAAATCTTCTATAAAATAAATCTTTCCAACTGATTTATATTTTTATCCGACAACTAACTAATAAAAATATCGTTAAAAGTACTAGCGTTATTAGCATTTTGACCTTTACTATTTAAATTAGAATTTCTTCAGCAAAATTAAGTTCATTAGCATAAAGTTACGTAATACTGGCTTGTAGGTAAAGTTGGGCTTTTAAATATGAACATGACACTTGTCTATCCGAATACGGCTTAATATTATATCATTCGGGAGCAATAAATTATTTTTTGTGTAATGGAATTATTCACCACATTTTTTCAATTCATAATACAAAGTTTAGCTATGTAAGTATTCCACGATAGACCAAGTGCATCGAACAATAGACATAATAGGAAAGGCACTAGAAAAAAAAACAATCTGCTCAACTATCTTCCTTGACGTATAGGCCAAGCAATAGAGCGATTTGTCGTGACATCAATCTTATTAGAAAACCGCCTGTGCCATCATCTGAAAGACGATCCGTAGATGATTCCTGTTATATTTCCAACTCTGAATTTTTTTCCTTTAATTTGTTATAAACATTTTTAAGCAAAAAAACGCGATTTTTTTAGTTTTTTGCTTATAAACTTAATGGTGTAAATGGACGATTTGTAGAGAATAAAAATACGAATAAAATGAGATGTCGAACGTGCCGATAGGATAAGTAGCAACGGAGAAAACCTGGAAAAACCGGAAAATTAAGAGTTTTTTTTTAATTCATAAATCAGCCATTTTTAAAAATAGAGGGCTCAAACTTTGGGAAAAAGTAGTAATTTATAGCTACTTGATGTGTGCAAAACCCCGACGCAGTCCGACGATTAGTTTTGCCACAATCGTCATTTTAATTTTTCAGCACACTATTTTGCAACAGGTGTGAATGCTCTATGGATCGTCCGATTTTAATTATTGAAACGGATTTGAAAAGTACAAGTTTAATTGAACAATATGTATATTTTAATTTTTCCATAGCTGGCTACGAATCCGGTTGAAAATGCACGTACAGATGCGTGAAAATGGCCGAGCGCGCGAATATTCGCTCCCCTTCGCTCCGCTGCTCTCCCGCTACGCGACATCTTTCGCGCGCTCGGCCATTTTCACGCATATTTACGTGCATTTTCAACCGGTTTCGTAGCATTTTATGGAAAAATTAAAATATACATATTGTTCAATTAAACTTGTACTTTTCAAATCCGTTTCAATAATTAAAATCGGACGATCCATAGAGCATCCAGACCTGTTGCAAAATAGTGTGTTGGAAAATTAAAATGACGATTGTGGCAAAACTAATCGTCGGACAGCGTCGGGGTTTTGCACACATAAAGTAGCTATAAATTACTACTTTTTCCCAAAGTTTGAGCCCTCTGCGTTTAAAAATGGCCGATTTATGAATTTAAAAATAAACTCTTAATTTTCCGTTTTTTTCCTGATTTTCTTCGTTGCTACTTATCCTATCGGGACGTTCGACCTCTACTTTTGTTTGTATTTTTATTCTCCACAAATCGTCCATTTACACCATTAAGATTGCTTCATTACTTTCCATTTTATAAGCAAAAAATTAAAAATGGCGATTTCTTGCTTAAAAATGTTTATAACAAATTAAAGGAAAAAATTTCAGAGTTGGAAATATAACAGGAATCATCTACGGATCGTCTTTCAGATGATGGCACAGGCGGTTTTCTAATAAGATTAATGTCAAAAAATCGCTAATATTTTGCTCTGTTACTTGGCCTACTTAACAAATTAAACAGAATGGTAGAAAAAAAATACGTCGAGTTGCTAACCTCTTACATTACAGATAGAGTGTTCAGAATTAAACAGGATTAATACTCTAAACTGAAAGAAGTTAAAGCAGGTGTGCACTTGTGATTTCCCACAGAGAGAAAATGTAACTGTGGCCACATTTGCAAATGACCCTGCTTTATTATTAGTAGGAACAGACATAGATGCAGCAACCAGCCAACTTCAGCACGATTGCGACCAGATTTACCATTGGACCACAGATTGGAAGAATAAGCAACCTGAGCAAAAATCTATTCATGTCAACTTTAGTAACAGAAGAATAGGCAATCATGAACCAGTTAACATAAATGGTATCACGCCAAATACCTATGGATGACCTTAGATGCGAAAATAAGATGGAAGGAACATAATATCAGAATTAAACAGACTGAATTAGGGCTCAAATAAAGACAGCTGTATTTATTCTTGGGACGAAAGTCTCGGCTGTCAGTACATAGTAAAATCGTGATATATAACCAGATTTTAAAACCAGTCTGGGTTTATGGTATTCAGCTATGGGTCTGTGTCAAGGAGAGCCACATCAAACGCACTCAACCCTTCCAAAATAAAGTACTACGGAACATAGTAATGCACCGTGGTATTATACTAACAGTGACTTACATCGCAATCTTGGTATCCCGTATGTCGCTGGTGAAATTAAAATATTTGCAAGCATGAGTCTCGACTCCACCAATAGGTTAATGTGGAAGCAATACTGCTTCTTGACAACCAGGTTGTAGTTAGGAGGCTAAAGAGTGCAAAGCCCTTGGAACTAATATAGACTTTTAAAAAACAGAGTACAGTGCGCAAGTGTGTGAGTGCTAAGTGCCATGGCCATGAGTCACAACATGTGAACCTTTAGGACTCCATTGGGTGAACTTTAGTATATTATAAGGATTTTAGTTTTTAAGAATTTAGAGAAAAATTAATGGTTGTTCTAATATACCAATAAGGCTTTTAATTAAAACAAAATACATAAATACAAAAGTACAAATCTACATTGATCAAAGATTTGAAGAAACAGGGAACTTTAAAGATAGAGACAAATCGGGAAGACTAGAAACGGCCACTCATGAGGAGAACTGTTTGCAGATTCTACATTTTGTTGCAGATCCGCAGAGCTGCGGAACAATAAGATATTGGTTTTGCGTCCATCCAGGATATCTTAAATATTTTTTTTACTTCATAATACAAAAGCACTTTAATCAGAAAGCTTATTCCCAAAATAATTAAATGTCTTTTGGGTAATTATTTAGATTACCGTAAACAGCGAATTTTTTCATGAAATTTTGCACAGACCCTAATTTTGGGTCGTAGAACACGAATCCGAAGTCAGTTGTTGGCGGTCTCGTATGGTTTTTCCAAAAAAAATTTTTTTTTGCAAAACTTTTAGGTTAACTTTTAGGTTACCTTTTTTATATAGATTCCTTTAACTTTCAACAGTTTCACTTAAACATATCTGTAAACTTATAATTTTTATTTTATTTCGTCACACAAAACACCACATTTAGGCAAAAATAACTAAGAAAATTGCTTTTTCCTATAGAAAATTCCATTTTATCGCTACTAGATGTCATTATTTTTCCAGCTGTCAATTTTCCGGCGTTGCCACGTTTACTTATTTTTCATGGAAAAATTGTAAATTAGGAATAATAAAAAAGCTAACCATAACAAACTAAATTCACTATTCTGGGCTGTGTTCGAGAACTACACCGTGCGACGCACCGGTGTGACTATCACGCGACTCAGTACTT
This sequence comes from Philopedon plagiatum, assembly GCA_963971165.1. Lineage (NCBI taxonomy): Eukaryota > Metazoa > Arthropoda > Insecta > Coleoptera > Curculionidae > Philopedon > Philopedon plagiatum. The sequence goes on from OZ020194.1 coordinate 5,327,986, forward strand.
AAATCGCTGTTATAGTCATGTGACGATTACACTGGGGCGTCGTACAGCGTAGTTTTCGAACACGACCCTGTCCAACTTAGTCGACAATATTTTTAAATTTTACCCTAAATCAGATGTAACCAAAATCCTATTTATCAGCAATCCAACACCTGCATAATATGCTGATGCATGCAACCATATCTGAACAAACAGGTGTATACCCAACCCAAGCAAACCTGAGCAAAAAGGTGGTCAGGTTTGCTCAGTTTTCATTGATATAGATATATATATATATATATATATATATATATATATATGTATCTATATCAATGAAAACTGAGCAAACCTGACCACCTTTTTGCTCACCCAACCTGAGCCCGGCTGATTGGCTTCTTGACGTTTGACCCGATTAATTTTTTGCTCGGATCCCTCTTCGCTTGCGAGGAAAGAGACTGGTCAGGGCCCCTAACCAGGTGCTAACCCTGTTCCGACCTTAGGGTGCCCTCCGATCCACCGTTCTGGACAACAAACAAAACATAATTTACAATTTTTCGTGTCTAGGTACCTTAACCTAAAAATTATGTTTTGTTTGTGTCCAGAACGGTGGATCGGAGGGCACCCTAAGGTCGGAACAGGGTTAGCACCTGGTTAGGGGCCCTGACCAGTCTCTTTCCTCGCAAGCGAAGAGGGATCCGAGCAAAAATTAATCGGGTCAAACGTCAAGAAGCTAATCAGCCGAAATTCCGGGGTCCCTGTAGACGCGAGTAGATAAAATGCTATCTGTCTTATTTTACTCTGATATTTTTTTGGATTTATTTATGGCCGGAAATTGTTAAAATTTGTAAGAAAAATGCTTTGTAAACGTGGCAACGCCGGAAAATTGACAGCTGGAAAAATAATGACATCTAGTAGCGATAAAATGGAATTTTCTATAGGAAAAAGCAATTTTCTTAGCTATTTTAGCCTAAATGTGGTGTTTTGTGTGACGAAATAAAATAAAAATTATAAGTTTACAGATATGTTTAAGTGAAAGTGTTGAAACTTAAAGGAATCTATATAAAAAAGGTAACCTAAAAGTTAACCTAAAATTTTTGCAAAAAAAATTTTTTTTTGGAAAAACCATACGAGACCGCCAACAACTGACTTCGGATTCGTGTTCTACGACCCAAAATTAGGGTCTGTGCAAAATTTCATGAAAAAATTCGCTGTTTACGGTAATCTAAATAATTACCGTCTTTTGATCAAATTTACCCTCAAAATAGCTCCAACCCAAGCAAACTCAACCGGATCAAATTTTCAAAAGATTGCGAATAATTGCGTTGTCACATGGCCAAAAATTCAACAAAGTTTACGAAATGTTTTCACACAATAACGGCAATTCTCGTAGTAAGTTTGAACGATAAAACACATTCTTTCGTCGTAAAACGACCCATAATTCAATTACTGGTTATCCAGATGACACATGTGACATGACACATGATGAAAAATGTGAAATTTGAAGGTTAAGTTGTCAAAAAAATGGCGTCAAATTTAAAACCCGAAGTACCCACTGAAATACCCTTTATTAGAGAAGAACATTAATATAATAGTTATTTTACTATTTTCTAAGATTTGTCAAACACCATTAAGTACTTACATACCTATATCATGCGTTTGATGATCAATTTTACACCCTGTGTATATTTTAACCGTTATGTCTATTTTCCATATGGTTAAACTAATTTTCCCAGCAAAACATACACAAAGAAATTCGTTCTTTAACGGTAGTTGCCTTCTTGTAGAACACCAGAACACATTGCGTAGAACAAATATTGAAACTGTTAAAAAATGGCGTTACCGTATTTTTAAACATACAAGTAAGTATATGACCAGTTAGAAAATATACGCACCATATGGAGCACATTTATACGTAATTTAAGAGGAGTACAGTTCCCATTTCTACTATTTTAATTTTTTTCGTTTCTACACAGAAAAAAGTGCTATGCTATTTTCAATAAGTCTTATTCTTGACCACTCTCACTTTGGTTATATTAAAGTTAATATTGTTTCAACAAAATATCATTGAAATAACCAAAAAGAAAACATTGCTTTAAATATAGACTTATCATTAGAGTTCAAAAGTAGTCTTACTTCTTTGAAAACTATATTACCATTTTTTCAATTACAAAAATACTATTGGAAATCAATAAATTACTATTATTAATAAGACATATAAGGTATTAGAGAAATAGTAAAAAGTATTAATTCAATGAGTTCTCTTGTTGGCTGAAGTTTTACTTCTATTGCTCGCGGACACCCTTTGGAGAGGTTAAAATTATGCTGTTGGTATTTTGTTCGTTTAGTAGTCGTTGCTTGCAGCCTGTTTGTTTATTGCGTTAAAGTTATGCCAAAAATAATAGATCTTTTGCAATTCGGGGTACTGGAGTATTTTAGTGTTTGTTATATTATATTATAAATATAATTTTAAGATTAATACGTGTTATCTCCACGGATATGCGCTGCCTGACATCCACTGTACATTCCTTGTTAAATAAATAATGAATATGGTCTAAATATTTAGTATTTGTAATGAATATACATTAAATGAATCCAAATAAACATATTTTACAGAAATCGCATGTACAATGTGAATATCCATTAATTATTATGTAGGTAGGCTACCCCAAGCCCAAGAGTCACCTATTCCAATATATTAAATAATTTTTATAACACCCTGTTTATCCCCTATAAAGTGCAAGAGTGTAAATCTGTTAAGTCCAATTTTGAAAAAATTACAAGAGAGCATAACAACTATTTATAAACCATGGTACAAACAAAGACTTAGAAACCATATAATTTATGTTTTGTAATGGTTTAAATGTCAGTTCTATAAATTATCGCCATTTTAGCTATCTAAGGGAGTTGGGCGATACGACGACATAATGGAGAATTTACTTATACAAAATACTCAATACCTGTAAAGTAAAAAGGGGCAGATTTACGTTTAAAAGTCGTTACAACAGTTTATAGTTTCAACGATAAAGGAAAACCTTTCACATCAAAATGGAAAAAGTACTTAATATTTTTATGTTTCATGGTTTGCTGGCAAATTGGAAAATGCCCGAGTATATTCAACCATGCTTAAACTTATTAAAAAATTAATATTCGCAACACAGATTTGCAAATACCTCAAGGTTAGTTATTTATAATCAGCTGACAAAGACCCATTTAACAAAGTTTTATCAATTCAGCAACATGGCATAAAATGACTCACAAGTTTTATTGTGTAGGTAAATAAATTAATGTCTGTTTCTTGTTTTGGTAGCAGTAAATTACATATCTATAAAAGTCGTATATATTATAGAGATGTTCTATAGTAAACGCCAGGAAGCCTTTTGTTTAACACAAACTTTGTTTTTGCTTTGCAGAATTTGGCACTCATAAATCTGTACCATTTCTATGCTACATAACACCTGTACGTTAAAATAACACCGTTTGGAAAGTCAGAGAGTCATAAAAAAGTCACCTTTAGTGTATCTGGTAACGGGATCCAATAAAATATGAGAACTAGCATAAAAAAATGGCAAACTAAAAAACAAAAAACTGATAACAGTAATAATTGGGGTTCGTAAACAGGTGCCCGACTATGGGTGGCGGGACCGTAAATAAACTGTTTAAAAGTAAGTTACGTAAGAGGTAATTTATATACTACACATAAAAAATACTTCCCAGTAAATATTCTGCGAAGCGGTGAACGAACGTTTGGTAACCTGTACCCCATGTGTCCATCTATTGACACGGTGCAGCCGTGACACATCGCGGTAGTTATAGTTTCGGCCCACAGTAATATATTCCTAAACTTGAATGGACAAAATGAAATATCTCTTGATTGAAAAAAGATTGTTACACAACATTGCCATCCCTCAGTGCCAACATGGTTTTCTTCATGGACGTTCGACATCCTCTAATCTTCTACAGTGTCTTAATTCATGGACTGACTCTTTAGACAAAAAAGAACCAGTCGATATATTGTACCTCGACTTCAAAAGCGCATTCGATCTAGTCCCCCATGATAAACTGGTACACAAATTGGAATACTATGGCATCAGCGGAAACCTCTTAAGCTGGATCAAAGGAAGAAAGATCACCTCAGGGGTCCCCCAAGGATCTGCTCTGGCTCCGATCATGTTCAATCTATATACTTGCGACTTACCGAATGGACTCAACTCTGCAATATCTATGATTGCAGACGACACAAAAATATTCAATATCAATAGCCCTTCCATACATTTTGCTGAACTTGACAGAGACCTAATAAAAATCGAACAGTGCTGCACCAAATGGAATTTACAACTTAACCAAAGTAAGTGTACTGTTCTTCATGTCGGCTTCAATAACCCAATTAAGCCCTACACACTCAACGGATAGCGATTACACCAGTAGAATACCAACAAGACTTAGGTGTGACTATAGCCAAAGACCTGAAATGGGCAGTTCACAAAGGAAATATTGTTAAAAAAGCAAATTCGGTTGTCTACATGGTATCAAGAACGTTCAAAAATCCCTCTCCTGAACTACTCGAGAAAATATATAAAATCTACATCAGACCCACCCTAGAATATGCAGCACCAGCGTGGAATCCTCATTTTGCCCAAGACATCCACGCCCTCGAGCAAACATAAAGGAGAATTACAAAGTTACCACCCGCCATATCTCATCTTCCTTATGAAGAAAGAATGAAAAAACTCAATCTTACATCACTTGAGCAAAGCGGAGTCTGGGGTGATGCCATAGAACTCTTCAAGGTTGCCACTACTAAGTAGAATTAAACTTCTTTACTTTAAACTCAGATGGGAGACTAAGAGGTCATAACTACAAATTAGCACGAGAACGCTTTAAAAAACCTTTCCGTCAGCACTTTTTTTGCAACAGCATCAGAGAATGGAATAGCCTGCGCAATGACTGTGTTATAGCAGACTCAACCAATGATGACCTTTAAAAGCAAAAACTTAATTTAAACAGTGATAAACTGACAGTTAGAACGGCGGTGCCGCCTAAACTTGGCTAATAATAATATAATAAAAATATGTCCCCCCACCTCCCTATTAACTTACCATAATTTCATGAAAATATTTTCAAACCGTTTTCGAGATATCGCCTTGTAACACTTTAAAAAACTCGCCCTGTATACAAGCGCATATGAATTGACAACTTCTGTGATAGTCCGAAAGCAAGTGAGCATTTTCTCGTACGATCGTACCAAATTGATTGTTATTATTTGTAATATTGTATGCTTAAGTGTGGCAAAATGTCAGTCTACAAGACCTAAAGTTAAGCAGGTTTGTTATGCAACACAAAAAACATCCTCATTTCCGAGCATGGATTTATTATATAAAAGGATTCGATATCCGTATACTGTGAGCGTATCGAACGTGAAGCCTTATATTTTGTTGTTTGTTATTCTCTTGGGGGAGCAGTTTACGAACTACGAACATAGACAAGACTACGAATTACTACGTAATTGAATCAACAATGGTAGTAGAAAGAGATAAAATAGCATTGGAGTGTTGGAGCTCAGAAGTGTTGCTGTCTGTGCTGGTTGTATAGGAAAACGGCTGAACCTCGGTCTGAACACTCGGTTAAGGCGGCTACAGACGGCATGGCAAGCCTTGGCCAGCGTTTCAATCAGCGTTTGTAGAAACGTTGGTCTTTGCTTGATATTCGCGCACCGACGACCGTACACACGACATGTTTTATCTGAAAGTTTCAATAAGTCCCTTTGATGTGTGTCGAAATTACCGCTTACTAGGCGAACCCTGGCCAGCGCCAACGTTGGCTTTGCTTTGCCATAAGTTTTGCGTCCACACCATGTACCAACGTTGGAACGAGCGGGCATTGGCCAAAGCTTGCCATGCCGTCTGTAGCCGCCTTTACACGTACGTCTTTGTCTAATGAACTAGAAAAGATAAAGTGGGACGTATAGATTTATATAAGTAGATTTATAAATGACTCGGAGCGACTTTAAATAAACACCTTTAGAAATAACATAACCTATAAATAATAAAACCTTTTTAACTTAAATTTATTATTATTTAGCAGAAAATAAAGTAATTTAGGGCTTTTATTACTTTTAGCAAATCTTGTAATGCTTCTAACGCATTTTTTGTACACAAATACAAGCTAAAATAAGATGTGGCCAATGTTTACAAATTGTGTTTACAGTGTCGCTTAGGTTGGTTTGTTTTGGCTTCAAAGAATGTTACATCATCCCGTATCCTTTTATATAATAAATCCATGTTTCCGAGCGTCACATACTCTATCTGATTTATTTTTCCTCTTCCCAGCATATCAACTAATTCATTAAACGTGTAATTTAACTTCGGGAACAAAGGTGTGCATTTAGACGAGTAGCCTTATTTGCCCAGACAGTAATTGTTGCTTGTGTTACGGTTGTTTTTTATTATTACAGTGTAATTTGTGTATTTATTTTTATTAAAAAATGAAATCTTTTTAAAAGTACCCTGCCGCGGATGGCGGTAGAATGATCGCTGCCCTGCCTATTAAATTTGCCTGGTTTCTCGTATTACGCGTGCCGTTGCCTGTAAGCGAGGTCAATAACCTACATGAAGTCGTAATAGGCGAACAGCGGTCATTGAAAACACTCTTCCAGGTCCCGGTCACTAGGCTACGCGAGATAAATCGGTTTCGTTTACGCAGTAAAATTGTTTAGTTTACGTAAGATTTCAGATAAATTATAAAAAATCAAATTCATATTTTTTATAAAATTATAGTATGTCAAAAATTATGGTTTATTAATGAAAAAAAATTTATTTTTTATCTAGAAAAAGTTTAGAAAAGCGATGCTCTCTCCGCTTCCATGAAATGCACGCCCCTGGGCAACTAACATTACTTTGTCACACGATGGTACCTATACTCGATTTGAAATTGGTTGATAGTAATAAATCATTAAAATCCGTCAAACACGTACACAGAGTGGTCCACCTAAATTGCCAAGTTTTAAATAGTATATACATTGAAAGTCTAGACCCTTTTGCATTTATTAAACTTTCCATTCCTATAGATCTGATAAGGGCGTCGAATACAAAGCTTAACCCGAGGCTCGAACAATAAGCGGTAGTATTCTACCTGTGATGTTTTGCACTCATGCACGTGCTTTCGGGTGGGTTTAAGTTTATATTAAACACAATAATTATATAATTTAGTGAACATTCGGATGTGTGGCATAATTTGTTACCCTTGTATTTGAATAAATATAATACTAATAACAATAAAGCAACTAATAAACAAGTAAATTTGGAAAAATGTTTCTATTTGAAATTCTATAAAATTTATAGTAAGTCATTACAGTTCTTCGCTTTAAATTAATCATCATCAGAAAATGAAATATCTGAGGGACTGTCTTCTTCCCCTAAATTGATAATAAGTGGTTCGACCGTTTTCTCCAGTAAACTATCCAATTGCCACATTTTTTCCTCCTCCTTTAGTACATGCTCTATACATCTTTGCCACTTCCCCGCGTTGACTTCTTGAAGCGCTTCTTCAAAGAGTTTTTGAACATCACTCATTTTATAAGTGGTATTTTGTCTAGCCACATAACCTTTCACATGAGCCCATACCAGTTCGATCGGATTTAATTCGCAATGGTAGGGGGGGAGCCGAAGCACTATTATATTTTGTTTTTTGGCCATTTCGTCAACAACATATTTTTGAAACCGATGTTTATGGGTGTTTACAATTGATAGCAACTCCTTTTTAACCATATTGTCCTCAAATTGTATTTGTTTCTCCACAAGCCACTCGATAATTTTTGCTTTTCGCCAAGCAGTTGTAGGCATCTTCTCCAATCTTCTGGAGTGATACGGAGCGTTATCTAACACAATGACGGAGCCAGGTGGAATCAGCTCTATCATTTGTTCGAAATACTCCTCAAAAACATCAGCATTCATATCCTCGTGGTAATCGCCTGTACGAACTGATTGGAATGATAATAGTCCACCTTCTAAAAATCCATTGGAGCTACCGATGTGAGTTATAATTAATCGTTTTCCTTTTCCAGAGGGCGGATTTATTCCTGTTGATAGACCGTCTAAAAATGCTTGCCGGTGAGAAGTCACATTTTTGTCTGTCCATATTTTTCCAACTGTGTAGCCTTCGTTCAGCCATGTTTCGTCCAAATAGAAAATTGTTTTGTTTTCATTGCGAAATTTTCTTATTTTTCTCAAATAATTACGTCTCCAACATACTATTTCATCTTTTTCGAGCAAATGAGACTTCCGACTATGTTTTTCCCATCTAAAATTCATTTCTCTTAGAACTTTCCATAGTTTATCTCTCTTGATTGCAGGAAAGTCTTCTTTTACTGCCCCTAAAACTCTATCCAAAGTAGGGATCTCCTTATTGAAATAGAATGAATGCACCTTTCGTCTTATGATGGCCTTTTCGTCCTCATCGATCGGTATTGTTCGCCTTCCTGGAGATGGTTTTGGTGGCGTCACGGTTCCTGTCTTTTCTTCCCGCATCAGCCTGTAGATGGTTGCTTTTCCAATACCTGTCATCTTTGAACAAAGTTCCACTGCAGAATCGATACTTATTGCACTTTTTTGATATCTAAGTGCATTAAATACATTAAGCACAATAATCTTTTCACTAATGCTTAGCGCTGATTTCGCAGCTCGCTTAACTGGAATAAATCCTGAAAGACTCTCCATTTTCAAAAATTACCCAAATGTGTGTCCTAGAATACTCGCATTAGGTTTGTTCGCTCTTAAAATGACTCACAGTTTTATACCAATAAGTAGAGGTACCTAATTTTTCGTAACTACCTGAAAAGTAACATTGTGTATTAATTGTTCCCGGAATTCTCGGCATAATTATTTTTACCTGTTATGACAATAATGATTACTAAATTATTCGGATAAGTAAATAGGGTTCAAACCGGCACGTCAGGTAGGTGCGCCTATGGAATCGGCTGCTAAAAATGATTTATTACTATCAACCAATTTCAAATCGAGTATATAAGTATCCTTTCACGAAAATCTAGTTCCTTTGTAAAGGATCTGTGCATTCTACTGTTCTTAAACATTATTTAACAAGTGCAAAGCTGTTACCAAAGGAACTAAGCTTCACTGATTTTTACTCTAAAATGAAATAGGACAAGTCGTTTGATCAGAGGTTAAAGACTTGTGAAGTGATTAAGCGGTAAACGGGTTGTGTAAGATCGTCTATCGCTTGACGATGACTGGCTTTTTTTCAAGATCTTTCTTTTTCGAGTATCTGATTTTTTTCTTTACCGTACTCGGTATTTATTTTGTATAAAATGTTATTTAAGTTTATTTTTTTGATTTAGAAATCCATGTACCCACTGCTCTTTCGCGCTAACAGAATTGCAGTACATTATACAACTCCTCCAAAAAAAACCGTTATGACCGATTCAGTAGGTAATTTTATAGTCAATAGTCAATGCCATAACATTGAAGAGAGAATGCATACAGTGTCGGACTGGCCTACCGGGCAACCGGTCAATAAATGTCGGTGGGCCAAACAAATATGGACGTTTCTAAAAACTGTAAATAATTTTACTTATGTCGATAAAGCAACTGAAATACCTACTATGAATATGTATGCAATAGAGGAGTCCGTGAAAGGTTATTAGCTTTTACCGAAATCAAAAAATCAACTGAGTCTTGTTTAGCAAGTAAAAATTTATTAGGCTTACTTAATCATACATCTTGCTCCATGATTCCTATAAAAGAATGGACATATGGAAAGAGAAAATAGGAGAAAACAATTTGAGACGCATGAAAAAGATTTGCAAAACAAGATGGTGGAGCAAATCGAAAGCTTTAGAAGTATTATTTGGCTCTTACACTGATCAGCAAAATGAAATATATTCCACGTTATTAATTGTTTTATATGCAATCTATATTAGTGAAGCATCTGATAGTAGGACACGTTCAGAACCAAAGAGTTTATTCGACTCCTTCGTTAAATTTGAGACAATCGGGGTATCGTTCAGTCATTTGCGTCTCTTTCAGTATTTAACACCGGTTTCTACTTAGTTACAAACAAGAGGTTTAAACTTTCAACAAGTTTTTCATATTATTAACAATGCAAAAAGGTATTTCTACATTTTGTATATTCGATTTCAACTGTAATAACGTTAAAAACATTTTTTTATCGTGCAAGAACTTTTATCAAGAATATCCACAATTTACTGAAAAATAGGAAATTATTTTTTTTCCATAATATGACGCGAACTTATAAAGTAATAAATACTAATTTACTTTATATGTACAATGTACATATAAAGCAATAAATAATAAATCCACGCAATCATAGAATTATTAGTTTTAATTTTATATCCAATAATTATTTAATTGAAAAAGCCTTATTTAAAGGGACTACGCCACTGGTATATCGATTTTCAGCAACTAAGCCAGGTTCAGATTAACCACAAGGCGGGATTGGGCGACCGCCAGGGCCGAATAGTCAAAGGGGGCGAAAAGAGAAAGTCAAAAACAATGTAGGGATGAATCCTCACAACCACCTTATGTCAAAGCTGAAACAAGAGGCATGATAAAAACGATGGAAACTTTAAAAACTGGAGTTCTACTAGCTTTTTGGAGCCACATTCTTATACATTCTGATAAGACCAGTAAAACGCTACAAAACATAAATACAGACGTCCTTTTGGTTATGAAATTATATGCATCATCACTAGGATTTATAAAAAGTCTGAGAAATAATTTCAATGATTTTGAAAATATGGAAAAAACATTGTGGATTATCAAATCAATAACAAAAAGGCCATGGAAAGGAAGCTTCAAGTCAACGAAACTAGAGTAAATGAGACACAATTTGATGGAAGGAAGGATATGCGAGTAAATGTTTTCATTACATATAGACACACTTGTTACAGAGCTAACAAAAAGAAAAATAGCATATGACAAAATTTTGGATCTGTTCGGGTTTTTGAAAAAAATTGTCTTATCATCTGACGAGGAAATAAGAACGAAAGCGCAGCTACTTAAAGACATATAAAATCGATCTGGCGATTATTTTCCTCCTGTGTTCAGTATAAATATTTTTTGATTCGTAGTGGTCACGATGGCAGCCTAAATTTGGAGCAACTTCAACAAAGTTTAAAATCTGAAAAACTGAACTCAACGTTTCCCAATATCGAGGTAGTACTGAGAATTTACCTCTGCCTTTTTTTTGCTCAAGTATCTTCATATTAAAAATTGAAGGGACGGCCCGGGAGGGGGCGAAATTGTTTCGATCGCTTAGGGGCGAAAAATGTCTTAATCCACCCCTGAACTAAGCCAGAAATATTCTAAAACGAGACAGATCACGCTTGATATCTTGATGCCTATGACGCTCGGAGCTTTTTTTGCTTGATTCTTACTTTACCGCCATTGACAATAATTCAATTTTTCAGGTTTAAATGAAACGCATGCACATCTAAAAGTTTGGGTTGTTAATGTCTGCAGACATACTGCAAGTTTATACACTTTTATTTTTGGGTCGGGAGTTCGGGAGCTAATAAAAATAATTAATTAAAAACTATTTCTTTAAATGTTCTTTAAACCCTGAGAAAGGTTGTGTCATCGAGTGTTTTTAACTAGAAACAAGGTCACCAAGTCAAGATGTATATCACAATTATTTAAATTAATTTAGTCTAGGCATGTGTAAAAGGGCGAGCAAGAAGTCCATTAGAAATTTCTTTCGTGACTTCAAAGGAATAAAATGAATGCGAGAAACATTTATTTGTTCTTTTTTTACAGTGGCGGTACGAGACCCATTTTTCAAGAAAATACTTTTTTTCAGATTTTTTTTTAAATTCGTAGCAGGATAATTTTAGCAAGTACCATTGATTTCGAATCAACTATAGGTACCATTAATTGAATCAGCCGATACTAGGTGGAAATCCATAACTACTATTATGGGAAACTAAGTTGAACTTGTAAAATGTCCACTATATTTAATGAAAAATGACATGTTTCTCTAACACTGTAGCTTCGTCAGATGACTATGAAATGATGAATGCAGTCCTTTAAAAATTTAAATATAGTGGAAATTTTACAAGTTCAACTTAGTTTCACTAGTATCCCATAATGGTATAGGTACCATTATTTATATTTTAGAGCAATCAGAGTTTTCCAAGTTATTTATAACTCGGCTGACGATATGGTCCCCCACCCACTTTCGATTTCACATTTTCTCCGCAATTTGTCTTAAATTCTTTTTTAAAATGTCCAGGTAGACGAACCGATCCATAGTTCGGTCAATAAAATGGATCTGGCCCACTCCATTGGAATTGAATTTTTAGGTTTGTATGCCTCCCCGCGCTTTCTGTACACTAAAAAGTTTTTTGACTTACCAAACAACTCGATTTTTGTTTCGTCTGTATATACGATGTTTTTACAGTACTCAGTAATTTTGTCAAAATGCCTCTTTCTTATTTATTAATGGTATCTTTCGACCAACTCGTGCCTGTATACCCTGGCTTCTTAAAACTTTTCTTATTGTTGTTACATGGATAACCTTTTTGTAATCACTGACTTCACTTTTCACTATATCTGTCGCAGTGGTTTGCGGATTTTCATTAACTTTTCTTAGTATTTCTTGTTTGCTTGGGTTTGCTTGGGTTTGATTTTGACTCATTTGATTGACTTTCCTCTCGAAAAATCCCTACTTTTTCTTCCTCTCCCTGGCACGATTTCTGTTGTATGGATTGTTTCATATTCTCTTATAATATATTCAACTGTTGACCGGCTTCTTCCAACAATGTTTCTTAGGTATTTTTGAGATCTTCCTTTTTGATATAAATTCATTATCAAATGTCTGATTTCTTGAGGCACTTCTGATGATTTGCGACAGATTTTAAAATTTTCTGTTTTCTTTAGACCACGGAGTATCAAACCAGAGAAAAATAAGATAGAGGGAAGAATATCTCGTACGGATTTCATTCATAAATACGATTTGCTTTCTATGACCTCCAAACCGAGGTTGAAGCAAGCTGCCACGGGCGTGCGCTGCAGATTTTGGGTTATTATAAAGTACAGTAAGAGTGAGTATTGAGACGCGCCGCAGAAAACTCTCTCTGCTTGCCGTGTTGCTACCGCACCTGGCTATGTCGGGAGGTATTGTGAGAATCCCAGGCGCCAATCTCGGGATGTTGCCGTTTGAAGGCCATAGCGTGGCCGAGCTGGCGGGAAGACGAGATATTATTCTCTCTATCTTATTTTTCTCTGATCAAACTGCTATTAAAAATAATCTAGAATCTATATTTAGAAACTTTTTATCACGATATAAGAACAGATAAATTTACATTCTGTGTACATCTTTAAATCTGTTTGGAACTGGACGAATAATTTTTTCTCGCCGAAATTTTATCAAACTATCTTTTTTTTTGTCTTTTTTGTCCAAGGGATCCTGATAAAGATGAAGAGTTATTGTTATTTTCATTTCTCGGGAAAATAGATATCTGTCAACTTACTTTTAAAATTTTACTAAATTTAATGTAGAATTTTATCTCTATCTTTAAAAATAGTACAAGTGGACGAATAATAAATCTCCCGACTGTATATACATAATAAACCATAGACCACCTTTCAATAAACCATAAACCAGTAAACTCATCCAAATGTCTCAAAGGAGACCCGATATCGGTGCACGCCAGTGTTCGTCTATATTCTTTATAGTCTCTGGTATGACCCATATTTTCCCATATTAAGTAGAGAGATTGCTATTAAAAGACACATTTTTAGTAAAATAAGTCTTTCCAATTAAAAATACTTTGGATTATTTTCGGTTTTCACTAAAACTGCTAAAAAATATGATGTTAAGGTAATATTTAAGTTTGAAAACGCTGCGGCTGGGAGCATCGGATATGAGGTGGTTTAGGGAATTTTTTATAATAAAAAACAATGTGCAATTTAATTCCAATATATTAAACCATTTTCATAACACCCGGTATGCTTTGGAAAATTGATTTTTCGAAAAAATGTTTTTGAAAACTTGAGATCCTCGAGATTCAGTTGACTCATCTTCTAAACAACTGTTGCATCTAAATAATGTACTAAATTAGGAAATGCGCGCCTCTGACGAAGTACCTACTTCATTTAATCCTGACTACCACGACTTTTTTTACTTTTGTTCATTCGTTTACGACCGAAATTCAAATTTTTAACAGCTTACCGGCCGGCAGCGCCTCGTTCTCCAAGAGTAATTATTTTTAATGAATGCCTTAAATGACACAACAAAACTGCAGTATAAATCCCACAAAGTGTGAAAAGATTTCTGTTTATACACTAGTCACGTAAGGTACGAGTACTAAAACAGTAGTTAAAGTCGTTATTTTGTCAATAACCAGCGTTATTATAACAAGAACACGGAGTCCAAACACTTACGTTAGTCTTGGGAAACTGGCTTTCCTCGTTTTAAGAGGCTTATGTAATTTTTTCATTCATAAGCTTGTTCGCTTGTTTGCATTGACCTTGTGGAACATTACGATTTTGAACTTGGTGGTACTTGGTGTCATTAGCTTGGTCAATATACGTTTCCGGTACTTTGGTAGCTCGGTAAAAGAATGATTAATTAAGTAGTGGTAGGTAAATATGTGAGCACTTTTTGTTTTCGTGATGGTCAATGTTTTAAATTTAGTTCATAAAGTATGAAGGTGCTTTATTTTAGAGCAGATGATTTTTTTTTCAAAAAAATTAACCGATTTCACAAAAAGAATCATATTGGAAAGCAGGGTTTCGGAAAATAGCATGATATTTATATAAATATCGAAATATCCGATATATTTGGAATATATCCGATATATATCAACATCTTGATATTTATTTCCTTTATGTTTTTTTTTGGTCAAAAATTAATAGATTAACCACAAGCAAAAATTTGCTGTTTATGCTGGCAATAAATGCGTGTAAGCTTCTTCTTTCTGCTTGTTCTTTAATCGTTGCCCAAGACATGTATGGTCCAACATATTGGCTGCAAAATGAGCACCTCCTAATGCCATACTTCTGCGCTTGTGAAAATGTTTTTTGACTTCTAGTGGTTGATCTTTTAGATCTATTTATTGCAATTGATGTAGGTGTGAGTAAATCAACCGCCCATGAAATTAAACACAAGTTTCATCCATACAAATTACATCTTGTGCAACAGCTAAACCAGGGCCATCTGTAGGTTAGAGTTTTGGGAGTAGATGCTAAATCTGGCACTAGTACCGAACTTGCTTTAGCGTATTATGTTTTAGTGACGAATCAAGTTTTTTTCTAAATGATACTGTGAATGAGACACAACTGCAGATATTGGTCTGACAGTAATCCTCATTGGTTTGAAGAAACCCAGACTCAACATCCTCAGAAATTAAAAGTATGGGCAGAAATCCTAGGACGTAAAATATTTGATCATTTTTTTATTGACGGGCCTCTTACCGGCCTCTTTATTTAAATCTTCTGGAATAGGCTACTTTACCTGCAATTTTAACAGCCATTGAAGAGGAAAATAAAGATTATGATTCATTTTTCCAACAAGACGGAGCACCTCCTCATTTGTGTTTGCCAGTCAGCGAATTTTTAAATAACTAGTTCCCGGAGCGCTGGACTGGGCGACGTGAATTTATTGAATGGTCACCTCGTTCACCGGACTTAGCTCCTCTTGTTTTTTTCCTTTGGGGAAACTTAAATGAATGAGTATATCTAACAAAGCCCGAAACTTTCGATGAGTTAAGCCAGAGAATTTTATTGTCAACGTGTGCCAAGAAGAAGAACCTGCCATTCCCGAAAATGTGAGAAGTAATTTCCAAAATCAACTTTATTACTGCAAATAAGTTCATGGTGGTCATTTTGGGGCAACCCCCCCCCCCCCTCCCCTGCATCCGCGCCTGCTTTTACACAGCTGTACTTATCTAAGAAAATACAGAAAGGTAGACTTAAGTGGCACGCTTATTTTGTGAGAACTTATATCATCCTCTCGGAAGAAAAGTATCAAAACTAATTGAGGATATATAGATGGAAGACTAAAGCACAGATTGGTGGGGGGACTTAATAATGATTTAAGGGAAAAAATTTACCAGAACAATAAATTCAGGATCTTATATCAAGTTGGAAAAAGACGGAGTAGACGAAGAAGAAGAAGATATTGATTGGCTATTTTCTTTTTCTGAGAAATTTCTTAGCGACTTCTACGCTTAAGAATAAGGAAAAACAAAGTGCAGTAACCAAAGTGGTATAAGTGTCACTTACTGGCACGTTTGCTTGTATATGTAGTAAAATAAGAAATGTGTCCTTTGGCGACGGTGACTGTCAGAAAACAAAATAAGTTACGTTGTTATAATTGGTCTTTATCGAAGAATAAAATCCAAGGCAAAGCCATGCCCGAGGCTGTGTAAACCGGCATGAATTCTTAGAATTATTCCACGGGGTTTAGCAAAGTATATAAAAATAATATATTGTAATTATTGAAGTTTTTGATTGGCAAACATGAGGTCAACAGATGATTAATATTGTATCGACGCGACTGGCTGAAAGAAGACGCGGCATGATTATTGTTTTTGTTTACACATATCGCAGAGATCAAAATACTATATACCAAGAACATTTAAGAATTTTGTAAGGTGACATTGACACTGACAATCAAATCAAAAACGTGTATGGTCATTTTAGCTTAGCTTTTGACGTTTTGTAAAAAAACATACTATATGCATTTATAAATCAGACTACTATGACAGATAATTACAGTACAAAAAACAACATTATAATGTAAGCAACAAAATAGGCCAAGAATAACAAACGAGGATAAAACAGATCAATAAAATCATTTATGACAGACAGTGCGGATTTCGTCACCAAAGATCCACGGCTCATCTTCTTACCTTTGTCACCCATAACTGGAACAACTCTCTCGAATTTCATGGTTAATCCCAGATTGTTGCTCTTGATACCTCCCAGTACTCTGATCCAATATGCTGCACTCCTCAACAAACTACCTTCTTACGCTCACAAGAGCTTGGCGGAAGCGCGGATACAATTTAGATGCGGTGTTACCACTTTCCCGGTGTATGCGTTTTTGGCTTTTCGTCCGGGCGCGCTCTTTCTTTCTTGGTAACGGTTGTTTTGGTTGTTTGGTTAGGAAGAGTGTTGTTATTCTCAAAATTTGTGTTTTGCGTTTGTTCATTGTAATTTTACTTTGTAGTGGATAGTGGATACTACTGAGTAGTGAATAGGTAATTGAAGACATGAGTGGATAAAGGTGTTATGTCACATTTTAAAAGTTTCCAGTAAATTAGATGAACGCGTTTTCAATTGGAACTGTTTTATTTTGATTTTCAATGAAATGAAGGATTCGATATAAATTAGGTAATAAGTTATTTTCCCTCATGTACTCTAATATTAAAGAAAAATACCTATGATTTGTGGAGCTAGATTTTTGTGTACATGACACCTTTATGCATCAACTCTAAACGCAAAATGTGATACGCTTCATTGTGAATAAAGGAGTAAAGTAGCTTTCAAATTAAATATTTATTTCAAAATGAAAACAGTAAACACTCGGAAAAATTTAAAAACTTTACTAGTAATTGGGAAATTATAAACAGGTTCCAAAAAGCGTACAGAAGTAGGAGTTAAGTATACAAAAGTAACAAAATCCTAAACTGATTTTCTTTTTTTCTTGGGATCCTCAATATTCTATTGTAAAACCTCTTCATGCGTGATTCCATTATCGCGGGTGCAACATTTTGACGCATGTTAAGTTTCATAATAATAAAATAAAAAATATGTTTAATAAAATTGTTCTTGTAAGTAGTGCTACATTTCAACAAGTTCACTTTATATTTCATGAAAAGAATTTTATTGAAATATTTAAATTGTCAGGAATGAGGTTCAAAGTCCTATCGCGGGTGCAACAAAGTTGGCCGAACCTTTCTAGATCATAAAACAAAAACACAAAAGTCTGTTAATTGTGAAACATTTATTATGTTATGCCTTCGTATTTCGTAAGGCGTTAAACTAACCAAGTAAACAAATAATGTTTTTTATAGGAAACAAAAATAAACACAGAATTATTGACTTTTAAAGCAATCGCGGGTGCAACATAAAATTATCGCGGGTGCAACTCGTCTAGTTTAAGTGAATACAAACATCAATAAAACTTTTACAGGAATGAAATAAGAGATCAAACAATGTTTATTACTAATCAGAACACTTCTTAGTCACTTATATTAATTATTTCTTTTCAAATATAGTACGTCAATATTCGCCGAAAATTCTATAAACGTATTTCTTCCGTCAATCTTTTTCTCTGGCGCTTCCAACTTCGCGATAATATCTTCAAATCGCACGTCTGCTATGTCATTAACAATTTCAGTGAAATGTTTGCCATTAACCGTCCTCAGGAATTGTACTCTAACCTCTCCATCTTTATCCATATCGCTCTGACACACCCCTACATAGCGGTATCGAGTATTTTTTTGCCAGACTTACAGAGCAGTTGCACGAGCACGTACAAACCAGCGCTAATATCTCTTGGTAAGACATCAGCACAGACAGAACCAGTTTCAGGGCATGCTTCTGCGAGTATTTTTGAGGGTTGAAGAGACGTTGTTGGATATTCGTCGTCTGAATCACTGTAAACATCAGAAAAGCACAATTTCGTTTTAAGTGGGACAAAAGATTTACTCTGATCCGATACTGAAGGCGAAGATACATCAGGACAGAGATTTTCTTTTTGTATTTTGTTTGTAAGAGGTTCCAAATCATCATCATCCCAATCACTTTCTGTTGCAGTAGTGGTTTTCGGAGATTTCAAAACCAGTGTGCATTTGAGATGAGACAGTGAAGTTCGCGCCACGGAAATGCTATCATTCCCAACTTCAGGTTGGAAGAAATGTTTTGATTGAATGCCTGGTATATTTTTCAGTCCTTCCCATTTAGCATCCAACATGGCCATCTTATCTTTAACTTCTTCTTTTGCTACGAATATAAAGAAGATGTTTTTAGAGAGACTGCGTGCCAACTCATAGAATTCTTGGGCACTGTTAACGATGGCTCTCCGGGACTTGACAGAAATCCACACCGATCTTTTGACACTTCCACCGATTCCATCGACGGCGCCTTTGCCATGTGAGGCGGCGAAAAAGTTTCATTCGAGGCGAGTGAATCCATATTCTCCTTTGAGAGCATTCATGCTTGCCATTACGTACCGATTCTTGAATTGAGCAGCGCAGTTATCGCTGAAGATATACACAAATTTAATGTTATCAGAGATCGACTTGATGTACTCAAATATTTTCTGGAGAAAGACATGTACAGTGTATTTACTGTGGCTTAATTCATCACTTACTATGACCACTGAATGGAGTTTGTCGGTAGTCCAAATACAGCACGTGAAGAGCGTGACTTGTGCATGAGACCAATGTGCTGATTGTATTTCATCTTGACTGATGAGAGCATAATTCTCAGCAAAGTCTATTTGTACCACAGCCTTCTCATTGGTCAGGTCTTGTTTTGCATTTGAAAGTAATCGGACTGAACATTTTTAACAAAAGAGTGTAGCTTGAATTTAACACTGCTGTCATGTAGTTCTTCTAGCGCTTCATTAAAAGGTTTGCTCATTACGATCTGTTTTGGTCTCTGATTCTGAAAGATCCACGACTTCCAATTAACAGTAAGATTAGAATCTAGGGTGATATCCCAAATGTTGGATTCTTTGCATACATCGCAACTGTTGGACATGCAATCTTCATTATCCACACTACATGATACCTGTTTTAGAAGCTCTTGGTGTGTTTTTGGAAACTCTGTCGCATGTTTCGAAATAGCGAGAAGAAGATTAATGTAATTTGAGTGTGTCGTACAAACGCATACATTATGAGGAGTATCATTGATAGGCAGAATGTGAGCAGGTCTCTCTTTATAAAAAACAGTCTTGCCAATAGATGTTTCGGGGTAACTTTCTTTAAAAAGTTCGAAGGCTTCACGAATGCTCATAATCATTGTTCTCTTCTGGCTTCGGGACTTCGTTCCCGTATTGGACTTGATTGATTTTACGTCTTTCATCCCAGGCATTTGTCTACTAATATCGTCCCTATTATAGAAATTACATATCTGTTCTTTTACTTCGTCCGTCAGTTTCCGAGGCACTGCTTTAGGGGAATCATTTTTGTCAGATGCAGTAACTTGGAATTCTGCAGCAATTTTTCTTACAACCTCAAATGCCTTAGTGGGACTAGCTGGTAGATTACGTTTTACTTTTGCCACAGCCTTTCCCAGTGTGCGAGGACTGCTGTATCTTGTACCTGTTTGTTTAATTTGTTCTTCTCTACGACGCTTTCTAGTTGCCTGCATTCTTTCTTTTGATCGGATCCTAGCCAGTATTTTCAAATCTTCATCTACCTCCATTTTCCTTGTCATTACTTCTCTCCGTTTTGAATCACGAGCCCTTTCTCGACAGAGATGGTCTGCATAAAGGTCAGGGTTTTCATTTAACTGTCGCCTATATTTCTGCGAAGCAGTCTCTTTCCTTTGCTCTTCTGTCATTTTAGCCCATATTTCTGTAAAAAAATACGGAATATAATATAACCACACATTAAACATAAGTCACCAATCATGCACACCATATAATTATTATTCAAAGCATAACAAAAGAATAAAATATGTATAAATCAGGCAATACGGTTACTTGTCAAAGAGTTGCACCCGCGATCCTAATATCACGATCGCGGGTGCAACCCGCGTGTTAAAGTAAATTTCAATTCAACTAACATACTCCTAAAAACGATTTAAATAAGTTTGCGTTTGATTTTTTTTTACTTTTACAGAGTTTGAAAACTATAGCATTTCATTTCTGTGAAAAACACAAACTTTTATATCTTTTGTATCGCGGGTGCAACAAGCTAACAGTGACTTTTTATAGTCAATAATGCTTAAAAAATAACAACAAGTACTTACATCTTTTGGCACATAAGAATAAAATAATATTTTCACTACACGTTCAGCCGGTAGAACATAACCTCAAACTATTGGTAACAGCTGTTTCGCGCCAGTGTTGCCACGGTGTGATTTTGCAGATTAAGCCAATTCTTCAAGTGATAATGTTTCCAAGCGCGCCAAAAATTTTAATATGAAGTAAAATAAAAATAAAAAAATGTTTTAATAAATTTATACCTTCTTCTTTGTACCGATATAAAAAAAAGTAACAAATAGCGCGATTTAAAAATTCTTGTCAAAAATCGTCTATAGCGGAATCGCCCTCATTGAACCATCTATAGTCAGCATCGATAAACTTTAGTTGCTCCCTTAAGTTGAACATTTTTTCCGCTGTCAGACCCTCAAATTTAAGTAACACAGAGTAGTTTGGCCAGCTTGAACTTTTCTTGCACTCTTCTTGCGTAAATCGACTTGTAGAAATGTGTTAGGTATAAGAGTCTAGACTAGTTTTGTATGAATAAAATTCAAAATGGTCTGCTCTAACCCATTTAACGCTGTCTCGTAGGTTAACTTTTTGGTTATTGGTGTTGTTAACCTTTTTATATAGGTGAAGTCTGGCTAGAAGCTCCTCAAAGTTAAAAAAATAATGTTCCATGTTTAGGCACGACTATTTTTAGTACTTGCGGATGTTATGATTTGTCGATAATGGTCTGGAATAAAAATTTTCTGGCGTTTTCTTAGCACTTTTTCAATTCATTCAAAGTCTCGGTCTGAGCCAAGGCAGCTATGACCCACCTCGGTAAATTTATGGTCAACAAGTTCGAAAAATAATATTGGTAAAGGCAAAGACTATAAAAGTTCTTGTTTTGGCTTCCACAGGAATTAGACCAAATTATTAAATGTTCAATTTATGGATGTTCTTCTTTAAGTAATGCAAAAACACATTTTTTCTCGTGAAATTAAAAAAATTTCAACAAAATGATATATAATCGGTCTAGAAAAAATTATAAATAAAATACCTAAAGTGTTCATTTTTTTCCCAGGGTATGCTAGGGCAAGATTCAACTTTTTTTCGCAAATTTCAAAATATTTTTCTTCACCAAAACATTCCTAGTAGGCTCGCTATTAAAACCCCTGAACTTGGCATGGGTCCCGTAAGTAGCAACAGAGATATGCAGCTTTAAAATTTCACGGGCCGCGCCTGCCCCGGTATGTAGTTAGAAAATCGGTTGAAGAGGACGCCACGTCTTAATTTGACTCACCAATACTGACGCAACGCTACGCACAAATCCGCAAGATAGACGTCTACTGCACGGCGCCATTGCAGTGCGTTATCGCAAAAGCTTTCTTTTTAAAATCGTTTCAAAATCCCGTTTGTTGGTGCGTGTGCCTTTTAAAATTTAATTTAAAAAACCTTGATAACGTCGATCGGGGCTTTTGATTTTTTTTATGTTCTGACAGCCCACGAAGGCCGAAGTCTAAGTACTATGTACCGTGGGTGTACTGGGGAAATCCGACTCACACATCCAGAGCTGGAGACACCGTAGGGACTTCACCAGCCCTTTAGGAGGATGTCTGGGCTAGTACCACCTCGGTCGAGGAAGAAATCCTCTACCACCTTCTGCCTTTGCCGATACGTCTGGACATGAATTCCAATAACGGTGACGGTCACGATATATCGGAATGGATGACAATCCTATCAATGACTCAATTCTCAGAAGAAAACTCGCTTCTCTGGCTCGTCGCCGCGCTCTGTTGGGAATTTATTCCTTTTCTACCGATACTTCCATTAATTGTGCCCCTTTACTGTTTCTAACAGAACAACAATACTTAAACCATGATCTTTACAATAAATAATGTCCACAAATCCATTCATATTATCAAGACACTTCAAACCGTTTAACCTTCAAACTGTATATAATTTATCCATGATTTATCCTAATAAGGTTGATATTTGTGATAATAAGAGAAATCAAAACCAAAACAAGGCAATATCGAAATCTGAACCCCGAGGAATCGTTATAAAAGGATTTGATTTCCTGGAGTTCTCATTTTTATACTCTCTCTTCATTCGAAGGATTTTCGGTCACGACTCGTCGCCGTCGCTTCGAGATTTAAATGTCTTTTCGAATGTCATGGCGAGCTCAAGGCGTTGGTTCAGTCCTCGAATTCATACCGAAATTTTTTGAACATTATACGTTGTGTATAGGGTGTCCCAAAATTAGGTTCTTAGCTTTTGTAGTTTAGTCATAAGAATCTCCGCGAGGAAAATGTACGAAACCAAAATGTTCTTATTACACGGAAAAAACACTTGTTTTATATCAATAATAGGGAATATATATGTTTTTTTCATTGCATAAGTTGTTGGATAAAAACAACCGCAATCAATATTTAATTTATGTAGGGAATATAAAAAATTCCGGTTTATTTGGATTATATGCAGTAGTGCTGTAAATGAAAAATAAAAAACGTTAATGTTTTTTTTTCAAAAATCGTGTTTCTTTTGTGAAAAAAAAAAACATACAGCTTGTTTTTTTTCAAAATAGGGTTTTTCCACAAACTGACAAATATGCAAGGTTTTAGAGGAAAATAATTAAAAATCCATATGTGATTACATTTGTAACGATAAAGTAAATAATAATATACAATAAAAACGTCAATATTTGTCAATAAGTAAACATATTTAAAAAAAAACGAAATAAAACCACCTATTTATGAACAGGAACACAAGAACAGCTAAAACGCCTAAGTTTAGTAATAGTAATAATATTACTAAAAATAGAAACAATAACTAATAATGAAAAAGTAAGTAATAATGAAAAATTACCATGTATTATTGCCTATCCTATTGAAGTCAAAAAAATCTAAATTTAAACAAAAATAGAAAACGAATTACGTACTATCTAAAAACTTCCTGATTCGTTTGTAAATAGGATATATTATTAACAATAATAAAAAAAAACTTAAAGCAGATCACCTGCACACTAGCGGTTTGTTCTTTTGTGTTGCACGAAACTGCACTAATCTGCACTGACTTTTTGCTTATGGGCTTCGCGAGTCGACTAACAGGATCGGGCGACTCAAATTAATAACGTGGCGTCCTCTTCAGGCGATTTGCTGAGTGCTATAACGGAGAATATTTTCGTTTCGTCTTTGTCTTTATTATCGTGATATTTGGCATCTGTCGTCTAGTGTGCCCTTCGCGTCTCCCGTTAAAAATCAGCTGATTGCAGCTGGCTTCCTTCATTTGAGTCGCCAATAGGTGCCCTGCAGCGCTATCTGGCGCGTTTTCAAATGATGATTGATGACTTCTTGAAAAAAAAATATATATTTTTTTTCATTAAAAAAAACGATTTTTTTTTCATGCTTTTCATGATAAAAGACGTTTTTTACATCACTAATATGCAGTAGGCGACAATATAGAAACATCTACTAGTCGTTTGAAAGTAACCAGTGATTCCATACTTGACTGGACCAAGCTATGGAAAATTAGTTTAAATGAATCTAAATCCACATACATTAAACCACTTAATAAGCAAAGCATAGTGCGCGAATGAACGTGTCATTAAATCAATAAATCGTTAGGACATCTGATGTCCGTTTCTTGAAAGTTGGATGATTTATCGGATGAACTCTTCTTAAGTATTTAGGTTAAGATTTATTAGAGTTATTAATGGTTGATCTGATAGATCATTTTTAGTTAATCTAAACACCAGGTGTTTATCTAAAAAAATATATTATATACACGTATTATTGTAATACATACTACCTATGAAGTAGGAAATTCTCCCATCCTTAGAGGCGCACTGTGGTCTAGAAAGCATTGAAGGTAGAGACGTTTAAATAATGCTACTTACTCACAGAAATATAAAGTACTTTTAAATATATATATAAAGATGTAGTTGCAAATTTCAAAAAGCATAATAACGAACGATTAGCAAAAGCAAGAAACTTATCAAAGGAGAAATGGAAAATTATCAATAAGGATAGAAATAAGACAAACAATAGTGTGCCCGTAAGTATAAAGGATGATAAAGGTTGCTGTCCCTGCATAAATTTGTGATGTATTTAATGATTTTTTCTTGAAAATATCTAAAAATTGTCCTGAACCTAAATTTCGTATCATAACTTTAAATATCTTCCCTCTCTAGCTTTTTTATGCGAGATGTCACTCACGTGGAGGCAGGAAATGTGATTAGCAAAACTGCACGTAAGCCAGCAGCTGGCATGGATCAAATACACGGCATGGCTATAAAAATCGTTCACGATTTAATTTGTTACCCAATTTTTTACCTAATAAATGAATCATTTAGTAGGAGACAGTTTCCTCAACTTACTACAGAGTAAGTGCATACCTATATTTAAAAATAAAGGACCAAAAAATGATAAAGCGAATTACAGGTCTATCTGTGTTCAAAGTCAAAAGTATTTGAACTTTGCTTTTCTGAGCGGTTAGTAATTTATATGGAAAAAAATAAGATTATAAATGACAGCCAAAATGTATTTCGCCAGGCTGTCAACAAATACAGCCATTTCAAACTGTCTTGAATTTATTTATGATGCTCTTAACGGAAAAGAATCTACATTAGGTTTGTTTTATGACCTGAGTCGAGCATTCGATACAAATTTTAACGTCGAATAATTTCAGAGAAAATCGCCTGTGACAGACACACGGGCGGACACCGAAGTGATTCCATAAGAAGTATTCCGTTTCACGGAACACAAAAAGGATTATTATGAAACAATTTTGCTTGCTTGCAACGCCAAATCTATAACTCATTCTTTTTCTATTTCAGGTAAGCCCGCAAATATTTGTTTGGAAAGTATATGTTCATCTTTAGAAAAAGGTAAGTGTTATTATGTCTTAAAAGTTATTTGTTTCGTCCTTAGAATGCTCAGGTTTTCAGGTACGGGTACAGCTATATATTAGGGTGGAGCGACGGTATATGACAAAAAAAAAATGTTTTGAAAATGATGCCTGACCTTAGAAAAGTTGTGACTGGAAAAAATAAGTTTTTTGGAATTTCAATTTTTCTTTTACGAGTGTCCTCTCCACCGCCACAAGATCAAGATAAATGTACTATGTACTCCTGCTCGATAAACTGTACGCTAGTGGCGTGCAGGGTGTAGCTTATAATAATTGGGCAGCATCGTATCACTGATGAACTGCTCTCTGATACGGTATCAGAGAGTAGATAGAATTCTAGTCTCTGATCGTATCTTAGGAATAGCACGCAGACTGTTGTGATAGACGGAGCGAAGTCCTGTTCAGGGCAGAGTTATTTAGGTGTTCCACAGGGGTCAATATTGGGACTATTGTTTTTTTTTATTATCTTTATTAATGATATTCATGAGTGCTGTGGCGGCCTGGGTCGTGCTGTCCTATATGCAGATGACACAAACATTTTGATATGGAACGAAAATATAGAGGAATTGGTCGTGACAAGCCATGCAGTCTTACAAAAATTTAGTGAGTGTCAATTTAATGGACTTGCTCTTAACTCCGAAAAAACAGCTTATATGTAGATTTTTCCAAAAAATGTTTGTGTTGATTATAATCTTCTCATTAGGATGGATGGGGTGTCAATTAATTGTACATCTGTATTAGTTAAATTTCTTGGACTTTATATCGATCAGAACTTTCATGGGAGAACATATTGATGTGACCTGTGCCAGGATTAGTTTCTTGTGTTTTTTAGTTAGGCAGTTAAGAGAAAATGTGTATGAAAGAATGTTAAAGCTTGTTTATTATGGACTAGTGCAGTCGGTCTTGCAGTATGGTCTGCTGTTCTGGGGCTCCTTATCTCATTTTAACAAAGCATTTATACTACAAAAAAAAGTAATAATACATTAAGAATGTACCACCATTTTGTCTGACTAGCAATGAATTTATAATTGCATTGTAAATTTTTATGATCAATCAAACCCAGCCGGGTCTATGGAAGTCGTTAGGGAATTATTTTTGGAAAAGGCCATTTCCCGCTTTAGAGATCTAAACTGGCCGGCTAGGTCTCCCGACCTCACCCCACTGGACCTTAAAATTAGCCTTTATAAAGGGAAATCCATTCCTGGCCACCTTGTGATATATTAATTTTAATATCCTAATAGTAAATGACTATTATTAATGAAAGTACCAAAAGGCATTAAAAAAGTAATTGTTAAACTAAAACAAAGTGGCAGTCGCTAAATAAAAATGTAAGTTATTTGACATAATGTAGGTACAGCAACAACAGCATCAATCACTATTTCAGTGTTCAGTTCAAAAACAATAAATTAGAGTACCTTGTCGCAAAAATAATTAGACATAATAATGGTTTTTTACTTTTATGACTACTCATAAAATTATTATCATTTTAGCACTTTCGCGGTTGCATGAAGGTCGTTCGGAAACCATATGGAAACGGTGGACAACAGTGGTTTCAATTCACGGCCATGTAACCTTATCTATAATCTTCTACCAAGTGTTATATGCGAGGTTATATGGGATTACTTCACTCATTATAGAAAAACAATCAGACAGTGACAATTTCTGTATTTACGCTTAATAGAAGCCTAACTAAACCAATAATTGCACATGCAATTATCTCGCCAATACGCCAATCCTCTATGGTCTCAAAGCTTTAATGTCGATGTCGATTCGGTATGGAATGCCAATAAATGCACAGGAAAGTATATTGTACCCGCTAGGGACTTTATTTATTTGCCTGTGATGAAAACTAGCATTGCCCATTACAATAACACTGTTCTTTGGTATGTTAGATAAAAGACCAATCTTCAGAAAGTTCTGCAGTACTATCTGCAGTCGATTGACGCGAAAATAGTACGTGTACATTGTAGAAAAAGTCACATTTCGGACTCTGTGTTGCTGACATCTTCACACTGGTCCGGGAAGCTTTGTTAAGTTAACAACAACCATAGGATGCCGCAGTAAACTTTTTCTACATGCTCTGAAAATTCCTAAAAAACTACTAACTACAACTGAAAATCAATAATTTCAAACAGCGTGCATAAATGTTTTCCTACGACCACCTATGAAAGTGAGAAAGAAAGCACGGTTAACTTGGCTAAAAAGTGCCTTATATCACACACGCGTGTTGAAAAGTACTTTTCAACACATGTGTTGAAAAGTACTTGTCAACATGACGTTTGAACAGATGGTGCCAATTTCATTTTTTTTATTTTCAACACGTGTGTTGAAATGTTTTTCAGCACACGTGTTGAAAGTGGGGGTACTAAATAAATACAGAAATTGGGGTTTTTTGGCAAATATATTTGTGGTCGTAGGAAAAATATTGTACATTACTCGTGTGAAAGTAATTTTCGCACACTCGTGGAATTATCGCATTCGGCTATCGCCTCGTGCGACAACATTCCCACTCGTGTGAAAAATGTCACTTTCAACACTTGTTATGTAATACCTATACTATTTCCTACGACCGCCTGTGAAAGTGAGAAAAAAGCACGTTTAAAAAGTGCTAGTGCGGCTAGAAAGTGTCTTATTTTACACGCGTGTTGAAAAGTACTTTTTGTAATTCAGTTATGAAATGTCATCTTTTTTGACATTGATTTTCATTGTCAAATGTGGCTCATTTTGAAACAAGTTGTAATATGATTTCATTTTAACACTCATGTTCAAATAAGTATTGCTATCAAAGCTATTTCCATAGAAACAAAAAATGCCTTTAACATTATTTTAGTCTAAATGGAATTTAAACAAATCAAATATTTTTTTAATAATTGTTCGTAATAATAACTGAATTACAAAAAATATTGTATGAGACACGATGCAAAATAGCTTCTTTTTTGCAGACGATGTGTTGAACCACTCGCTGCGCTCGTGGTTCAATCTCCACATCTAGTGCTAAAAAGTCGCTCGTTTTGCAACTTGTTTCATAAATAACTATTTCAACACATGTGTTGAAAAGTACTTGTCAACATGACATTTGAACAGACGACGTTACCAATTTCATAGCAAAACTATTTATTTAAAAAATAACAAATTTATGGGATCCGTTGAGCGAATCGGGGTGCTAAGTAGGGTAAAGTACACTAGGGCAATGCTCCACATAACACAATAAACTGTACATACATTTATACAGTGTGTCTACTTAAGTTGGAACCATACGGAAACCTTTTTTATTATTAGTTTTACGAAAAAAAAATTCTTTATAAAAAGTTCTGCATGGTCTAAAACCTAAAATGCAACCATCAGATATAAAAATTCTTTAGTTATAGAGGAGTTTTCTCAGAAAATATGAATTTTGTCCGACAGTAAAGCAGGTACCTTTATTTTTGAAACATATTACGGAACGGAAAGGTTATCATGTTTTAAATAAACAAAAAAGATTAATGTTCGGTATTGAAATTTACACAATTAAATTTAATTTACAATTTTTTCAGAAAAAATCAATTTAAGAAAAATTTGTAAAAAAAAATAATTCTACAAGAGCAGCTGACAGCAGCTTGTTTGGTAAAGTTATCTCTACTGAGCCCTGGGCCCTAGGGCATTTTCGAGATACAAGATACTCTTAGGTTTTAGGTTACCTAATGTGATGTTAGTAGGATGATGTAACTGCCTTTTCTTTGCTTGCGTGCAATGTGGTGACGTTGAGTAACAGCATCTGCTTGCTCAGGTTTAGGTATGATGAATATATTCTGACTCCTGTTTGGCGTAGGAAGTTGTGCATGTAATTCGGCTCATCCCCAATGTCCACTGCCATTGTGCGATTGTGTCCAGGTACATAGAACATAAAGAGAGTGCGTATCAATACTTATGGATATATAAAGTCCTAATTTTACATGCTTTAGGTGCTTATAAAATTAAAATTAGAAAATACATTTCTCTTTACATGCCTTTAATGTAAAAAATCCCTGATATCTAAATTAGTCTATAAACTAAGATTAATTTGCATATCAATAATTAAATTATAATTTCTTGTAAATTCAAATAATGGAAGCATGTTTAAAATAATTACATAATACTTGTATAATACAAAAACTCCCTGTTTAGTCTGCTCTTGTTCTACCCAGCGACATACAGATTAAAACGGACTAATATTGCTTGAACCAAGAATGACTCCTTTACGGACGCGCGCAGTGCCACAGGAACGCATGCGCAGTTAAAAGGTTACAGGACGGGTCTTAATATTTGTGTATGGTGGTAGGTATATCAGTTCACATAGAACACATATTTATGAAAGATTTAGTAAATTTTTAGTTTAATACGCCGATGTCCATGTAGAAATACTTATGGTAATAGGTCGAAAACTTAAAAAATATTTTTCATAAAGATATGGATGTTACCCGCGTAAATTAAAACTGTGAAAGCCAGCTGTGTGGATCCGGCAATCGCAAAGCGAAATAAAGGTTGCTAGCAGATTTCCATCAGCGAAAAGGCCGACATACCGCCAAGAACCCTTTTACAGTCTAGATTCAACAAAGTAAATATTATGTTTACGTGGAAATACGGCGACACGGTTTTTTCGTGACGCCAAATTGAGACATGCCTTCGATACACCCTTTACTAATTCCAGAATGATACTAAAAACGACACGAGACACGAGCACCAGCCACGCCAACACGCTATAGCATTTAGCGCAGTGTTGCCAACCGACAGGAAATAAAAGCCGTGGCAAAGGAAGAGATTTTTTATTCACGGTTTAAATTCAAACACGTATTTTTGTTCCACTCAGCGGCAGTTAAAATACCTTTGTCATTTTTAGCATATTCATGAAACTGTTGACAGCTTTCCTTAAAATTAAAATATATTAACAATTCTGAATGAACAAATCCCTCCATTTTTTAAAATGCTTCTCATTTTTTTACCTTCATATTTAGCCTTTGTCGTGCATAAATGGCCACGTATGCGTTTGGAGTTTTTAAACGAAAAAGTCGTGTTTCTATATGCGCGGCAGTACAGTAAGCTCGTGGCCGTACCTACCTTCGGTTTGAAAAGGCGTAAAAACACGGCAATTGCCGTGTCGTGGCAACACTGCTTTAGGGAGACGCGCTGACGCTACCTGCAGTGTTGCCAGAAGTCATTAAAAAAAAACTTGAGAGTGCTTGCGACTTGCGACTTAACCGCCGAAATTCGTGATAAATCGCGAGCCTGTAATGATTGCACCGGAAGTAAAAATAATAGGATTAAATAATCTTATTCTACTATCATTTATTTTAATAAAACTGAAAAAAATTTTACGATATCAAAATATTAGTAAACAAATTTACAAACTTAAACAAATATCTATCACTTTGTGCTATAAAAAACGAAATATATTTTTTTATAAATAAAAGTGTAAAACTCACACAAAACAAAGAAAAAGAAAGAAGTTATTCATCTGGAGTTTCCATCTTATTTTTATCTGAATAAAATACGTGACCACAACCTAACCTTTTAATCGTATTATTTGTGATACAAAAATCGTAGCAATTTTTGTCTCTTGACAAACTTTTGGTATATAAAATGCCTTCTATTGTTTTCACTTTAGGTTTGTTGCGTAGGTAGTTGAGTTTTTATTAAAGAAATGTGAAAAAATGTTCTCTCTACTGCTGCTTTCGAGTGTGGTAAGCAAAAAATCTGAAAAACAAATCTAAAGACCCGCAAATTTTAGAGAGTCATCCGAGATTTTTACTAATGAATTTTTTCCCAAAACAACAAGGTATCGTTATCAAAATTGTTTAGTGGGATCTTGACATTCGCCATTCGTTATTCAGATTTTGGATTTCATTTGGATTATATTGGAACTATTTGAACTACGTATATTGAGAAAGTGCAATGTGAAAATAGAAACAGAGTTTCAAACCTCAATTGCAATCAAATTGCAATTTGCAAAGATCAATGTCGTGAGATTCGCTGATTGATATTTCTATAAAGGTAAAAATCGTGAGATTTGGTACTTGATTCATGGGATCGGGAGAAATAACCGAAATCTGGCAACACTGGCCCACGCAAGCAGCCCGTACGAAGCTAACCGAAGCAGACCGAGGACGGACTTCGGCTGCTGCTCCGTTCCTGAATCTAGATTTGTTCGTTGCATAGATAAAGCTGTGTTTATTTGAATTTACTGGCGGACGAACCCGTCTCGTGGTTAAGAATACTATCCTTTTTTAACTACGTTATCTAAACAAGGAGAGCGCGCTGACCGACTGGAATCGGTTTGTCGTTGATGAATTCGGGAACAAGGCTATTCGTATACTGCGCATGCGTTCCTGTGGCAGAGATTTCGCCCATAGTGGAGTTAAATAGTTCTGCGCAACCTATGTATTTTATGAAATATCAGCAGTCCAAGTATGTATGTCGCTGGTTCTACCTCCAAGTATACTGAATTATAACGTTCATCTAATTTTTAAAATGAAGCTTTAGTGTTAGTCTTAGAGTATACTTTAATATTTAACTTCTAGTACACCTAGAATTTTTAACACTAGAGTAACTAAAGAAGCAACTCTTTAGTACAAAGTTACAAGTAAGTTAGTACAAGTAAAAGTTAGTACTTGCTAATGAAAGTTCAAATGTTTTAGAATATAAAAAGCTTGAATTATATCAATTTACTGAGAGGTAGCAGGCAAAAAAAGTTTGCTTTGTGCTATTATTTTTCAGATGTCTGACGATATTGCTAATAATTGTATAAATGTTTGAGGTTATAGCTCACGCAGTCTTTACAAGTATTTACAAGTATTTACTAGTTCGGTAAACTTATGCCATTATTGTATTATATCATAAAATTCTTGGTAACCTACATTCTCTGGGTCAGGTATGTTTATTATGAACTAGCTTGCGCCCGCGACTTCATCCGCGTTATAACAAGTTTACTCCATTACAAACTTTGAACCCATTATTAAAAACTGCAAAACACGTGTTTAGTCATTTATTTTTTGGAGTACTTCTATGAAGTTTCAAGTTAATAGGATCAACTAATATTTTTCCTCCATACAAACTTTCAGCCCCCTTATGAACTCTTTAGGGGTTGAATTTTCAAAAATCCCTTCTTTGTGAGTCTCTACATTATAAAATATAGCTACTGACCAAATTTCATATTTATAGCTTCAGCGGTTTCGGCTCGGCGATGATGAATTAGTCAGTCAGTCAGTCAGTCAGGACATGTTAATTTATATATGGGTGGTGCGTGGGAAAAGTAGTATAAGTCTAAAATTCTAGTTTTGAGTTATGCGCGATTAAACTTTGTTACCGTTTGCGAAATCAGTCAAAAGATATACCTCGGATATTCTTTTACCAATATATTAATAATATTATTATTGCAATTATCATTGAAAAATAAAATAGAGCAGTTCTTGTTTATTTTTATTGTGATAAAAAAAAAGATTTCGTGACTTATACTATTTGGCACATAATTTAGTTGACTTACATATTTTGCACAGCTGAAAGTAAACACAATTTATTGTGTTAGTATAATTTTATTAGAAAAAAATATATAAAGTAGTTTTTGTTTATTCTTATTGTGATAAAAAAAGATTTCGTGACTTATACTATTTGACACATAGTTTAGTTGACTTATACTATTTTGCACAGCCGAAAGAGTAAACACAATATATTTTATTAGAAAAAAATACAAAACTATTGAAAGTGAACTCAGTAATATGAAATTATTAGTCTTCTTCGAGAATTTTGTCTTCAAATGAGAAGTCTAGCCGCGCTTGAAATAATGCAAGTGCGACTGATACTATCATACACCAGTTTTAACACTGGGTGTGATAGTACAGGTAGACTTATTCTTCTTTTCCCGCTCGACTCAAGGAGATTTTTAGACTTATACTAATTTAACATTTTTTTATATCTTTTAGCATCGAAATAGACTTACACTACTTTATCCAAAGGAACGAGTCATATTTATAATGTTAATATTATATATATATATATATATATATATATATATATATATATATATATATATATATATATATATATATATATATATATATATATATATATATGTTACGGTTAATTAGGATACTTGGCTAGTTTACAAACTAACCAGCTAGTTTGCAAACTAACTAAAGACACTGTTATTTTGAAGGAATCAGCCATTTCCCACAAAATAGTAGATGGTTTATAAACTAGCTGGTTAGTATGCAAACTATCGATTTGCTTCAGTTAAGATGAGGATTTTATTGAGGTTACCTTAACCTAAAAATTATGTTTTGTTTGTTGTCCAGAAAATCTAGCGAACGGTGGATCGGAGGGCACCCTAAGGTCGGAACAGGGTTAGCACCTGGTTAGGGGCCCTGACCAGTCTCTTTCCTCGCAGGCGAAGAGGGATCGGTGCGAAAAAATCCACTATTGTTCCTTATGTACAGATTTTTCATTATTGCTTTTATATTAACTAGATATTTTATATAGTTTGTATACTATCCAATTGTCTTTAGTTAATACGATTACTACAACTCTCCTAGTTGCCTAAAATAGCTAGTTTACTGGCTAATTTGAACACTACCCCTACCGTACGTTTGCACCTTACCGTATCGTATTTTTGACACAAGAGTCTAGGGCTAGGGGATGGGTACTACTTTTTATCCCGGGCTTGCGCATGCGCAGAGGAAGGAACAATAGTGGATTTTTTTGCACCGATCCCTCTTCGCCTGCGAGGAAAGAGACTGGTCAGGGCCCCTAACCAGGTGCTAACCCTATTCCGACCTTAGGGTGCCCTCCGATCCACCGTTCGCTAGATTTTCTGGACAACAAACAAAACATAATTTTTAGGTTAAGGTAACCTCAATAAAATCCTCATCTTAACTGAAGCAAATCGATAGTTTGCATACTAACCAGCTAGTTTATAAACCATCTGCTATTTTGTGGGAAATGGCTGATTCCTTCAAAATAACAGTGTCTTTAGTTAGTTTGCAAACTAGCTGGTTAGTTTGTAGACTACCGAAGTATCCAAATCAACCGTGATATATATATATATATATATATATATATATATATATATATATATATATATATATATATATATATATATATATATATATATATATAACATGTCCTGACTGACTGATTCATCATCGCCGAGTCGAAACCGCTGAAGCTATAAATATGAAATTTGGTCTGTAGTTTAATTTTATAGTGTAGAAGAATACTAAGGGGTTAAAAGTTTATATGGAGCAAAAATATTAGATGGTCCTATTAACTCGAAACTTCATAGAAGTACTCTAAAAAATAAATGGTTAAACACGTGTCGTTTTAATAAATCAACCCCTAAGGGGTGAAATGGGGGTTCAAAGTTTATAATGGAGTAAAATTGTTATAACACGGACGAAGTCGCGGGCGCAAGCTAGAAACATTGAAGGGGTCAGAAGCAAAAGGGTTCAAGTGTCGTTTTTTCATAAAATTAGTTAAATACATATTCTGATATCTAAAACCACTAAATTGTTGGTGGCAAAGCGACAGTGGCGGTTCCTGGACTTTCAGTTTGTCGTATCTCAGTTCGAACGCATGGGACCCACACCAAATTATAAAATATTACTGTTGGGTACTCTACAATCATTTTCGTGAAAAATATTTAATTTTGGAAATTTGCGAAAATAAAAATAAGTTTTTGGGCCTCTTCACCTGAGATCTGAGAAAGCTCTGAAGAAAATTTTACCCAGCATATTTTTTCATAAAGTATATCAAATTTTATCGACAAATTCCAAATTTCGTGAAAATATTCTAGTTTTCCTTAAAGAAATGACATTTTAAATTATTTCTTAGACAAAATATTTTAGGGTAAAAATTTTAAAAACTAATTAATTTCAAAATATTAGAGGTAATTCAATGAAATTTGCATTTTATCAATAAAATCAGATAAAATTTATGAAAAAACCTTGGAAGTAAAATTTTCTTCAGAACTTTCTCAGATCTCAGGTGAAGCGGCCCAAAAAATTATCTTTTTGTCGCAAATTCTAAAATTAAATATCTTTTTACGAAAATGTTTCTAGAGTATCCAATAGTATCTTCCTATAAGTTGGTGTGGGTCCCAGGCGCAGGACCTGAGATACGACACATCTAAAATTTCACGGGGCCGCGCCTGCAAAAAGTGATTTTCGACATTTTAGCCACATCTATGGGCGAGCGAAAAAGACATGTCATCGACTGGCTGTGATTTTAATGTTTTTTGGAGGCAAAAGGGTTCAAGTACATTTTTTTATCCTGGATCTGTAAGTGTCAATATCTATTTCACACTTATTCGACTTGTGGCCTTGTCGACTTGTGTGAAAAGAGTCATTTTCAAAACTTGTTCGATATATTATTCGTATTACGTAAATCTATAGGAGCTAAATTTATATCTTTGGTGTTAATATGTGGTCTAATACAAAGAACTATGATTTTCTAAACAACAAAATAGTATGTAGTAGACGTTAATACTGCTCTCAAGTTCTTATTTTTGTCGTAAGAAGATACCATTATTTTTTTTTATTCAACATTTACGTTAATTGACCAAGGCCGTGAGAGCATCTGAACCATGTTATTAAACCGCTCTGCTACTAATGAACATCATCTGCAACCGTTATGGAAAAATGTCTGGTTTACTTTTATCACATTCCACGCATTATAAAAATTGTTTTACAGTAAACGAGTATGAGAATGTATTGTTATTATGTAAAGTGAAAAAAAAATTAATAACACGAAATAGTTGTTAGTTTGTTATTCTATGAAAATGCAAGCTGTGTAAATAAGGTATACATAGAACTAGGGACTTGTATTTTCTTGGCATGTTTTATTAAAAAGGAAAGTTATTACTCGTGAATGTAGTAATAAAAATGTATTGGTTGTAATGTAAGGAAAACAATGGGCCATACTTTGTGTGAGTGTGTATTATAAATTTTATATTATATGTGTCTACTTGGGTGGGTCGTGTGGTGAGCCACAAAGGTGCAGGGGGGGATTTATAATTTCGTCTAGGGGGGAGGGGCAAAGTCAGCTCGAGCTGCTGAAACAGGCAAGTTTACATGCGACATTATTTTTTTATTTAGGGTTCTAATAAATATGCTCTATCATTTCACAATGGACAAAATACCCAAACCTGTTCTTGCGAAAGCAGAACGGCCTGTCATCTTAACTTACCAATATTATTCTAAATTTTTTTTTGCTTACACCTTTTGTCCATTTGGACCGATGTATGAAAATTTTTCGAAAACATATTTTTTGAAAGCACGTTTTTTCGAAAATATATTTTCTTGAAAATAGAACTTTTGCGATAATAAAGTTATTCGAAAACTAGGGATGTTTTCAATTTATTTTTTAAACCAACATTTCGAATTTTTTTAAATACTTTTCGAAACGACATTTTGTTTAAGAAAACATGTTTTTAGAAAGAACATAAATTTCAAACATTGTTTCGAAAAAGACTTCGAGTATTCATATTTAAAAACAAATTCTTTTTGGAAAGTAATTTATTACAAAGTAACATAGCAATATTTTTTTGCAGACACAAGGAAAGGTAAACCTGAGCGAACACAGAAACGGTTGGTTTAGGTTAA
Organism: Philopedon plagiatum; assembly: GCA_963971165.1. NCBI lineage: Eukaryota > Metazoa > Arthropoda > Insecta > Coleoptera > Curculionidae > Philopedon > Philopedon plagiatum. The sequence continues at coordinate 5,365,374 of OZ020194.1, forward strand.
TTTAGGATCTTTTTGTCATTTTTTCATTGACATTTTCTAAGCCAGTTGAGTTTACAATTGAAATTTGGAGAAACTATATTTTTAAAAAACCGAAAGTACAGTTTTTCTAAAACCAATTTTAAAAAGTTTTTTAAAGACTTTTCAAAAATACATTTTAATAGAGAACATCTTTTTCAAAATAAAATTTTCACGGCTTTTTGAAAAAGTAATTTATGAGAAAGTAACGTACCAAACCTTAGGAAACCTCATCAAACCCAATAAGGTTTGTTCAGGATTTTTTTTCGTATTTTTTTGTATTAATATTTCCGAAGCTACTAGATCATAATTTAATTTTTTAAATACTGTTTCAGAAAAAATGTATTTTGATGGACATTTGTGGAAAAATGTACTTTCGAAATACGTGTTTTCCAGGCGCGGCCCGTGAGTTTTTTTACAGGTGGGTCAAAATTTTGTGGCCAACTAGTGATATCAACGCAACAAGCAAAATACTTACACTTTCTTAATTAAGAAAGGTTTTTTGATAATGTGCCAAGAAATTATTTACCTACAAATAAACACTGCAAAAATCATAAAATAGGTACTGCAGAATATTGAACATTACTACTCTTGATGTTAATGACTTTTAGTATCACTTTTTGGTTTATGGCTTTTTTTCTATATTATGCTTTAATACTCTAAAATAGTAGATTTTAGCGGGTTCCGTTGTGATAAGTTTGGCGTCTCTTCAATAGATGTCGCGCCTTGTACTAAAATCCCAGAATATAAACAGAACAAAATTGACAAAATTCTGAGATACAAGCATGATTATTTGTAAAATAAAATTAGGAACGCTGCCGAAACTCAGAATTCTTTAATAAATACAATGCTGGCGACTAGACATAGTAATACGATATTTGTCTACGCACGTGCAGGCTGTAAGCTGTAGTAAATGAGATTGCCAACAATCTAACAATTTTAAAAATATTTTATCGAGGAACAACTTGTTGCCAATACACCTTTTAGAGCTGATCTAATTTTTTAAATAACAAAACATTAAAAAAAAAGTTCTTGCCCAGCACGGATTCGAAACCGTGACCGTCAGATTAAGTCGCAGCGGTTATACCGCTGCACTACACTCGTTATATAAGAAAATCGGTCCGATATCGTTAAATTTGATGCCTAGCGCTGGCCTGACAGAAATCGTATTTATTTTATGTTTAACCACTAATAATTAATATTATTAATACGATGCAAATACAATTCGCATGTTAGGTACCTAATTAGTTTTTCTTTTTCCAAACCAAATGTTTTGAAATAGTATATTTTAGGGGGCGGTTTGAGAGTATTTCCATAGTGGGAGTGGCCAGATATTATGGGTGGGCCGTCGACCAATTGTGTCTCTTTTTAACTTCCTAAAGGGCGTATGTCTGTTTCTCTCTTACTTTTAATGAATTTATATCGTCCATATGAACCTATAAGATCAATTTAAAATATGACCCAGCTCGGAGCAAGCTTGGATATCCTTTGACGATATCTTGGCTTGATTCTTTCTTGGGGACTTTTCGCATGGAACTTTGAAACAAAAGATTATTTTTTGGTTTTGAAAAATTAAAAAATAAATTATTAGGTAGGTCACTGAAAATTTTAGGTGGGTCATTGACCAAATGACCTTATGGACGGGCCGCGCCTAGTGTTTTCGAGAAAATATTTTATAAATCTGTTTTTAAAAAAGCATCTTTGAAAAAGCTCTCAGGCCATTTTTGAAAAAATGCACGTTCGAAATATGTTTTCGAGACAATATTTTTTAAAAATTTCGTTAATTCGTCTTCGAAAAAGCTGTTTTTCGTAAAAAAAATTACTTTCAAAAAATATGTTTTTTGGAAACAAAACTATTTGGTTCTTTGATTCCTGTAGAAGCCAAAACGAGCCGGCGCAAATTTTGATAAGATCGTAGTGAGATGTGTAAGGATGTTCAGAAACATAAGACCATATAAATGGAAAATGCTAAAAAGACTTGCATTTTCTATATTACGTTTTAATATTGATCTATTATTCATATTTTAGTGTTATAATTCATTTCAAAGGTGCCGTTCTAATATGCGGTCTACCGTCCTACATACAGTCTATGTGTGTACGCTATTATTCTAATATGCGGTCTACCTGCTAATAACTTTAACATAAATAATATAAATTGTGTTTACAACAGTGAGGAAGGAATATCTTTGAGAAATTATCAATGTTTACACTTTGATTGTACTGGTAAGAAACAATCTTAACAAAATCTAACATTGATAATTTCTCAAAGATATTCCTTCCTCACTGTTGTAAACACAATTTATATTATTTTATTACTTTAATACTCTAATCGGATTTTCCCAAACTCGCAAAAATAAAGTAAATACGCTCGGGGCGGAATTGGGGTGCAGGATTAACATACCTGAGAGATCACTATTTTTGGAATAATTATGCGGGCGGAGTTAGGCACTGCTCACAATTAGATATTAAATGTTAAAGTTATTAGCAGGTAGACCGCATATTAGAATAATAGCGTACACACATAGACTGTATGTAGGACGGTAGACCGCATATTAGAACGGCACCATTTCAAATTAGTGATGTAAGGATACGTATCCAAAAATCCGTTGGATCCGAATATTAAAAGAATCCGGATTATCCGGAACCGGCCGAGAACTTGAATACGGATTCGGAATCAAAATAAATTCGCATCGGGTGGTTACTAATGCAAAGTGCAAAGAGAAAACGGAATCGGAATCGAGTGTAAGCGAACAACACGGTCTGCGATTTGGCATATTTGATATTGTGCTTTCTCTTTCTAATGACATTTCCTAAAAAAAGATGGCATAGTTATCGGGGTAACGGGTATCATATGAGATGAGACCCATTGGTTAAACTAGTCCCGCCTCACCCGAACCGAATTCAAACGAGAACGGCGCGACGCGGTGCCTTCTTATCCCTAAACTTCGACTTCGACTGGTATGCAGTGTGGCCAGATTGGGCGATTTATCGCAATTTGGGCTACTTTTCGCCAAGTTTTGCGACAGTTTTATTAAGAAAATCGCAAAGCGATTTTTGGGCTACAATTTAAAATACATGGCGATTTTATCGGCGATATTTCTGTGTTTTATAGAAATTACAGGTCTATTTCATTTAAAAAGTGCGCTTAACGAGCTTCAAAAACCGAGTGTCACCGAGGCAAATATCGAACAGGGTCTGCACGCCGAATAAAACGTTGGACGCTGTCGTTTAGGTCGTATCGTATCTACAATAAAATTTATTTAGCAGGCCGCGCCGTGTCCATAATCAGAACAAGTTTGAGATTGTGGCTGGAAGTTAACTTTGGTTAAACTTACCAAACCTATTGTTCTGTTGTTATACTTATAATTTTATCATAGATTATACAACATCGTGTTCTTTTTTGGTTTTTGTGCTAGGTAAAGACAACAAAATATTTACCATGGAAATTCAAAATTCGCTTTCAGTGTTTATTTTAGACTTACAAATGCCTTAAAGAAGCCTTTTTCTTTGCAGGCAATGAAATTAAGTGGAACATTTCCCATTTTTTTTTAAACGTGAATAAACAACATTAAAAAATGGTACTGCGAATTTTGGCAGAGTCAAGGTGTAAAATTAACAGTAGCCATTATTTTTGCATTCAAAAATCATGATATGATACGATTCAATACTCACGAATAATGACTTCACAACTTGTTAGTGACGTCACATCACATCAAACCTGTACAAATTTAAAAAATCAAAAAGGCTGTTTTGATTTTCTTCTTAATTTTTCGAGGCACCGGCAACACTGCGATTTTGGGCGACATGTAACAGTTAATTTTGCGATAAGCATTCACGAAAATCTGGCCACACTGCTGGTATGATACCGATACCGCATCGACCACTAGCGTCTACGGATCCCACACTAAAAATTTTGCTTTCAGGTTTTTAGCTTTACTATCGCGCAGGTGCATCTAAGGTTGCATACGTTTCTGTTTTGGTTTGGTTAGGTGCAATTATTGCATAGTGAAAAAACATTGTAAAAGCTAGAGCTATTATTTATTTATTTAAAGGTACTTTTCATGAAATATGTAAATGTTGTTGTCTAACTGTGGTAGCAGGTTGTCTAGTTGTTTATTTAATTAATTATTAAACCAACTGTAGTTGTAGCAGATATTTTGAAGTATAATCTGTATGATATTAAAATGTTTTAGGGAATTATTACATTATACAAGGCCGTCCCTATACGGCGTGCAGCGTGTGCCCCGCACAAAGGCAGCAATGGATAGGGGCGGTAAAATCAGTTAATAAGGAATTTTTTTAACTTTAGAATAATAGTTTATTATGCAATGAGCACTTAATGTTAGCTATTAATATTGAATTGAAATATCCACCCAACATTATTACGTCAATTTTATTGTTGTCAGCTTCTTATTTTTCTTAATGCCAATGTCATAATCAGAGCTAGGCAAACTACTTGAAAAAAGTAGTGGAGTATTACTACTAACTACTTTAACAAAAAAGTAGTTTAACTACTTGGTAGTTAAACTACTTCTTCAAAAAAGTAGTTAGAATACTAACTACTAAGTACTTAGACTACTAACTACCTACTAAGTAGTTAGAAGTTCAATATTTAACTACAAACCAAACCAGACATGTACCGTTGTGGTTCAAAAAACCAGTGGCGTAGCTGTACTTACAAAAATGATTAAAAAAAGGACTTGAACCTATAACAAATAAAAAAATTTAAAATAAAATATATTTTTTTATTATTTAAACTTTATTGTAAAGTTAACTGTCCACTGACTTAAATTTGATCATCAATTATTAACACAGTTCCTTTTTGGTACAAAAATACAAAACTAAATCATATTAGGTAAAAGGAATACGAGGTATTTAAAAATCAAAAATTTAGATTTTTTGAAAACTTTTAAAACCTGAAAATTCTATATTAGGTTTGCTTATCGCTTACTGGACTGGAAACGTCAGACGAGAAATTTCTGAGAACTTGTTCTAACGAGATTTTTGGCACGCGTCAACGTACACGTCATGTGATGACGTAATATAGAGGGATGTAGTTAAATATTTTTAAAAGTAGTTAAATTACACCAAAATAGTTAAAATATCTTAAGTAGTTAGCAGTGAGTAGTTAACTACTTTTTGCGAATATTTTATGCAGACTTAAAATAACCGAGTATAACTACTAGGAGAAAAAAGTAGTAAGAATACGACTACTTTTACAGAAAAAGTAGTTAACTACTGCCTAGGTGTGGTCACAATAAGGAGATTTAGATATTTTATTATTTTTTAATTCTTTTAAGTCCAAAATTCGGTCTACTATAGTATTAACAGTTTATATATCTAGGTCGTAATGGAGGCATTTACTGTAGTAAACTAAAGATTTTTTAAAATAGAACATTGGAAAAATTTATATACTAGTTTTATTTCTTTTTTTTTCTTATTATAAAACACCGATACTAAATGGTCAAACAGTTTGTGACTTCAAATGTCCAGACTGCGATGTAAAGCATAAAATACATATTACATTATCCACTTTTTTAAATGCCCTTGTATTACAAAACTAGTAATTTTCAACGCTTGCCCGTATAATGTGACAACGAAAACGCCAAAACAGAAGCGTATGCAACCACAGATGCACAAAGCAAAATTTTTAGTGTGGGATCTGTAGACGCTTGTCATCGACCTACCTTCCAGATAGAAAATGTTTTAGTCTGTTGCATGCATACGTATGTATACATGATCTGTAACCGCTTTCGCGCGGGTCAAGAAATGGATTCGAATTCGGATAATGGATACGGATATTAGCTGATTCCGATTCCGTATGATTCGGATATCTAATGAATACGGATATTTACAACACTATTTCAAATACCTTAGATAGAGGGGTAGACGGCAAATATTTGATTTTATTTGTATTACAATATTTATTTTTATAAAATTTGCTAATGAAATCCTTTTTGTACAAACTTATAGCCCCCCCCCCCCCCAAATCCGCGCCTGCAAAGGGACTAATTTTTACACTATTTTTGTTCAGGTTTCCTAAAATCTATGCTCTTTCTGTTGTATGATAACTGGATAACTAGTCTAATATAAAGGGTGTCCCAATAGATACTTCGGTACCTTTAAAGTTAACAGCTTTAAAAAGATTTTTTTTTAGGGAAAAGGAGTAAATTTTTTGTTTAAAAAACAAATTGCAGAACATTAAAATATTATCTATATTCATAAAAAGCACTATTGATGGTTTTTAAATAAACTGCTGGCCAATTCAAGCGGGACAAACTAAATTTTTGATAAAATTTAGAGTGGAATATTTTCGAAACGAAAAAAGATTTTGATTTAACTTTTTCAGTATGTAATTGAATAGTTCTTCTAGTTTTTATACTTCAAGGCACTATTGCTAGCAGTCGCTGCAACTCTATTTTACAGGGTGTTAAGTGAAACCCTGACTTTTTTGGAAAAGTTTTCCAGTTCCGAGAATCTAGGAAGAATTTTTTTTGAATTTTCTTTTCATACTAAAATGATCCATGGTCAAATACAAAAAAACAATTTCTCCGGATTTTCTCTATTTTCATTTGTTTTCCGTATACAGGAGTTAGTCGAAATTATCGACTTCTTCTTACAAAGGAACCCCTAATTTGGCCGTTTATTCACAAAAAGCGAAAGACCAAGTAAATTTGTAGTTTGAAGTAGTCCAGCTAACAAAATTAATACAAATTTTTGTACAGGGTGTAGCAAGTTTGGATCACGGGCTAGTAAATTATTATTTTTTAATTTCTACTACTTTTTCCTAAGTTAACTATTAATTATCACGTGCTACGTTAAAGGGTTAAAATTTGTTAGGTCCGATAACAGTACTGGTTAGAAAGATCCTTTTTGCCCAAACGGGTTTTTCATTTTTTGTCTAGTCCCATTTTTAGTGATTAAACGGCTCGCATTTTGAACCTAACTTTTTGCAATTGCATCCATGAACGATTGAAGTGAGAGTGCTTTTTTGGTGGTACATAATGAATGTTTTATCCAACCAAAAAACATGTAGTGGCCAAACAGCTAATGATGCTTATTCGAAGAATTTTTTAGCATTATACAGGGTTGCAAAAAATATACCACCTATACTTTATATGGAAGTCATGTGATTTTCAAATTAATTGAATATAGTCCCAATTTTCTTGGAACTTTTTGCCGAAACTGTTTTTGAATTTTTTTGTCTGGTCCCATTTTTAGTGATACAAATGGCTTGCGTTTAAAACTTAACTTTTTGCGATTGCATTCATGAACTATTGAAGTGGACATCGTTTATTGGTTTAACCAACCAATAAAAAAGTGTCGTGGCCATAGAGCTAAAGATGCTTATTCGCTGCTTTTGTCCGCGTTTGCCCAAAACATATCACCTACATTTTATATGAAAATCATGTGATTTTAGAGTCCTTTAGGTATTCATAAAGTTCCTTTTTGCTATATTAATAATTATTAAAGAAAATGTCCTACTTATTATTAATAAAATCTAGTAACGATACAGATAAAAAGAATAATATTCATTCGGAACTTTTTCACATTATACAGGATTGTGCAGAAGTTACTACTTATAATAGAAGCCACGTGTTTCTCGATATCTTTGGATTTTCGTAAACTTCGATTATTCATTATAAAAGAAAAATATTTTACCACTGCTCTAAAAAGTCAGTACATGGCATTGAGAAATTTTAATTAATAAGAAGTGTCTTAAATTAATAGTCACGGAGTACATTTTTCTCGTCAAAAATTGGAGATGGATAGTGAATTCAACTGAACAAGTTATAAAATTCTGTATAGCGTAGTTTTTAGAAGGTATAGAAATTTCAGAAGATTTAATTACTTTTGAAAGTACTCGAAAAGATACGTAATTTTCAAATTTAGTAGTTATTTTTCCCGGCATTACTTTAGGAGATCCAAAATGTAAATTTTGGTTGTTACTTTTATAGGTAAACGAAAACGTTTTAAATTATAGAACATTTTTTTTACTTGAAGGTATTATAAAAACTTGCAACTAACGAAAACAAAACAAATCTTAATACCTAGTAGGACCTCCCCTTACATTTATTATCTCTTGGCATCTTCGAGGCATGCTTATTACCAAATTATTGACAAATTCTTGCTGAATATTTTCCCACTCCTGAACAATGGCGTCTGCAAGTTGTTCTAGAGTCTGAGGAGGATCTTCCCTAGAACTTACCAATAATTTCAATTTAGACCAGACGTGTTCGATAATATTCATGTCTGGTGATTTTGCAGGCCAGACCATCCTGGTAATATTATTAGCTTCCAAAAACTCTTGCACAATGCGTGCTCTATGAGGTCTGGCGTTATCGTCAATTAGCACAAAATCGTTCCCAAAATTGTTTGCAAATGGTAGAACGATATTGCTTAAAATTTCGTCCCTATATACCTGACCGTTAATGGGCTCCAATGTTAAAAAAAGTTCCGTTTTGCCATTAAACATTACACCACCCCAAACAGTAACGCCTCCACCACCAAAAGGTTCCTGAGGAGCCATATTCTCCTCCATATACCGTTCGCCACGTTCACGCCAAACTAATATTCTGCCGTCCGAGTGAATTAAATTAAATCTTGACTCGTCTACAAACATGCAGTTTTCCCAGTTATCTAATGGCCAATTGCGATGTTCATATGCCCACTGGAGACGTCTTCGCCTATGCTGTGGTAGAAGTCGCACACATTTAGCACGTCGCCGAGCTCTAAAATTAAAATTTTGGCTTAAAAATCTGTAGTATAGGTGTAGGGAATGAACCAATAAATAAGCCAACAGTAGCTTTTATTATACAAAAATGCAAAATTAGGTCAATTTTCATAACGTTAGTTCTAGGGAAGAACTAAGGAACATTACGCTGCAAGCACAAATAATGTGTTTAGGGTCGCCTATCAAAACTTTAATTTATGAACAACTTAGTTCAAGTTTACATTTATAATATCGGTGCGCAAAATCCAAGATTCACGCCTCAGCTGACGTCGATATTATAATAGCCGACTTACTAAAATGAAACACTAAAAATATTGGTACAAAAAATAAGATCTCATTTGAAGTAACTCACCTTAAGTTATTATTGTTTAAAGTTCTTCTAATGGTCCTATTGCTCACACGAATGTGTGTTCTTGCTCTGAACTCCTGGTTAATTTTCTCTGATGGAATTTTTCGCCTTCGACGAGCCTCTCTAACCAACCATCTTTCATCTGCAATGCCGACTTTCTTTTGGCGACCTCCCCCATAACGATAGTTTGCACTTCCCGTTTCGTGGAAGCGTTGACGCAGTCGAGATATTGTACTTCGCCCAACCCCGTACATATCCGCAATAATACTAATTTTTACCCCATCTTGTAGTAAACGCAAACAATTAGCTTGTTCTTTTGCACTTAATCGAGCCATTATAAAGGATAATAACGCACCAATTCAAAGAAGAATACTTTGTTGCCTTGGTAACTGTCAATAGCAAAGAAAATGTTTTATTTTTTGGCCTACTAGATCTTTTGACTAAGAAATAGAAACGCCGCTAAATTAACAGAAATCCACCTGCAAAGTATAGGTGGTATATTTTTTGCAACCCTGTATAATGCTAAAAAATTCTTCGAATAAGCATCATTAGCTGTTTGGCCACTACATGTTTTTTGGTTGGATAAAACATTCATTATGTACCACCAAAAAAGCACTCTCACTTCAATCGTTCATGGATGCAATTGCAAAAAGTTAGGTTCAAAATGCGAGCCGTTTAATCACTAAAAATGGGACTAGACAAAAAATGAAAAACCCGTTTGGGCAAAAAGGATCTTTCTAACCAGTACTGTTATCGGACCTAACAAATTTTAACCCTTTAACGTAGCACGTGATAATTAATAGTTAACTTAGGAAAAAGTAGTAGAAATTAAAAAATAATAATTTACTAGCCCGTGATCCAAACTTGCTACACCCTGTACAAAAATTTGTATTAATTTTGTTAGCTGGACTACTTCAAACTACAAATTTACTTGGTCTTTCGCTTTTTGTGAATAAACGGCCAAATTAGGGGTTCCTTTGTAAGAAGAAGTCGATAATTTCGACTAACTCCTGTATACGGAAAACAAATGAAAATAGAGAAAATCCGGAGAAATTGTTTTTTTGTATTTGACCATGGATCATTTTAGTATGAAAAGAAAATTCAAAAAAAATTCTTCCTAGATTCTCGGAACTGGAAAACTTTTCCAAAAAAGTCAGGGTTTCACTTAACACCCTGTAAAATAGAGTTGCAGCGACTGCTAGCAATAGTGCCTTGAAGTATAAAAACTAGAAGAACTATTCAATTACATACTGAAAAAGTTAAATCAAAATCTTTTTTCGTTTCGAAAATATTCCACTCTAAATTTTATCAAAAATTTAGTTTGTCCCGCTTGAATTGGCCAGCAGTTTACATAATATGCTACAATCAATCACATCGGAGTGTTTTTTAGCGTCAGCTTGAAAACAGATTTTGTTTAATTGCCTGTAATTAGTAGTGTAATTATAAATGTCTGCTATATTATCTTTATCCTTTATATAAAAAAAGTTACATTGGCGTTTCTATATTTGGCGCCATTTTAAAGGAGTAGCTATTTTTCAAATTTTGTTTAATTTGTTAACTATTCGGCAACTACTACTGTCTTCCAATAAAAATAATTTTGATATAATTTTGCAGCAGGTTAACCAATCATATTTTTCGTAAAACCCTCTCGTGGAAATATCTCGTAAATTTTTTTACCGACTTATCCACTTTTGTATCTAAATTAATAGGAACCATTGGTCTGCCAGATTTAATGATGCCACTTTTATCTTGAAAATTTTTACTAGAACATGCTTTTTTTAATAAACTACATACGACACAAACAGCCTAAATTATTGTCCACGCTCACAGATGATCCCTCCATTGCAAAAACAAAAACAGAAATACACCCCGAAAAATCCGTAAATACCATAGACAAATAGTCAGCATTAGCTGAATCTGTAAACAAAGTCAGTTATCTACGGGCTTGCGCATTGCAGAACCGTATTTCAAAATTTAGGTATTAAAATATACACTCACTACATGACGTGAATATTTTATCGAGTAATAAAAGTTATTTTTTTATATCAGGTAATAAAATTATCCTTTTTATATATAGTAATATAAAATTGTAAAGTGACTAACACACTGATTCATCAACGCCGAGCCAAAACTACTACTGCTAAAAATTTGAAATTTTGCACACAGCTTTATTTTACGCCGCAGACGTCCACTAAGAAGGTAAAAGCAACCCTTAAAAATTGAATTATTTTTTATTTCAAAAACTGCTAAACCCTGATTGACAAACGCCGAACCATGTAATATTTTTTTGACAAAACACAATACACGTTGATCGTCCATTGTCTACAAAAATAACTAAACACTAACACTAAAAAATGAATGTATAAATTATGTCAAAAGCTCACAAATCAACAAAACCAAACACCGTTACCCACTACCTACTTCCTTTTCACCCAGGACCAGAATTGCAAATGGCGTCAGTCCGTTTCTGATCGCTTATTTGCCGTCCACCCACTTTTGCCAGACGTCCTGAGTGCGCGTGCCCCTACGGGACCGACTTTTAAAAACCTGACTGGCGCCAAATGCGTACAAACGCACTTTTTCGCCCTTGGATTGGACGGGTTCAGTTGGTGTAGGGAATACATTGTGCAAGTCTAATACATGTAATATCTATGGTAAATACACATCAAAATGCAAAACTTCCCAAGCCATATTATTATATTTCAAACAAGAAGTGCTGTTCTTAAATATAAATAAACCAGCTTTCGCCCGCGACTTCATCCGCGTGGTATACCTAGGTGATACCTAATAATGTAGTTTTTATGTCATCATTATGAATACATGAAACATGAGTTAGGTTAGGTTAGTTATATCTAAAGACCGGATTTCAATATTACAGGACCTGATACAGATAAAGGAAGGTATGATAACAAACCGTGTCAAATTCGTCCGGGTTCGCGCATGACGTCACGCTGTGTCCTATTTTTGAAATTTATAACGCGCAATATAGAGGTTACGTTAGTTATAGGCGATTTTATATAAATTATATTGGCAATATAATACTTTGCCTCCTGGTTATAATACAAATTTTATAGTATATGATTTAAAATAATCATATAAATAAAGGGATAAATACATACATTGATTGATTGATTGTCCACATCACAACCATACACAGCACATCTCATTTTTACTTTTAAACTCCTAAAAGTAATATAAAAACAACAAAAAATAGTTGAAAACACAACGCGATCTTAAAAAAGACGTGTTTCGTTTACAAAATATCGAGGAATTGGTCACGGCGTGACGTAAATGGCCACGCCTACCTGCGCGGTTTCATATCTTCTTCTATTTGTATCATGTTACAGGACGCAAAAATCGGGGTCAGACTCAGGTAACTGATAGAAAAGGTAAACACAATGAAATTAATAGTAGAATTTGTCAGGTTGTAGTAATGAATTATTGCTACTAATTTTTTTTTCACAAAAGCAGAAGCACTGAAAAGTATGAAATAATATTATTACGTATTTATTACTGCGTATTTATTACATCTAATACTGTCTAACAGCTGTTAGACAAAATTAGATGTTCTGAGCTCAGGTTGGGTTTGATAACCCCGAAAATGACATATAAGATATCTATCATCTTGGAAAAATTCCAGCCGCTTCGACACACACACTTTATACTTACACACTTTATAATTTCTGGCGATGAGTAGTACAAGCCACGAGTTTTCATCCTCCCAAATTTAGCACTTCTTATTATGTAGGACACTGTATAATAAAATCCGGTTTAAAAACGTTATGTACTTACATACATCCTCACAGAACAATAATGTATCGTATGCACAGGTATCCCAGGTGTTTATGAATTATTAAAAAAACTGCCGTATCTCGTGCGAAATCACCATACGAGTGTCAAAAAATGAAAAAATAATTAACAAAAGGTGGAGCAAACAGTTTTTGCGTTGTATAACGGTAAAATAAGTAATATGCATTATAATATAAATAAACCTGCAACATTGTTTTTGTATCTCTTCTACATACATTATTATTTATGGTGATTGTTTTTATCCATTTACTTCGGTCTTTGTTAACAAAAAAAACATTTTCTACTACACATTTTCATACAAAATTCTAAACTTGCAACACTCGATACTATTGGTTGTGACGTCACATTTCATGTAACTAAAAGTGTTACAATGGCAATGTACATGGTGAATTCCAATGTTAATTTATTTTCTTGATTATTTTCCAGAGGTGGGTAGATTTCGCGGATAAAAAACGTTACATTTAAATAAAAGGAATGTTTTACAGTGACCAGAACGGAATTTGTGCAGGGACAATTGGATAATTTGCTGAAAGTTGATGCCTATATGGCCGCTTATTTGTCTTTAAAATTTCGTTACAAATACTTATTAATTATTGTTACATAAAAATAAACGTACTGCCAAATATGCTTACTTAAATTTGACAATACTGACCTTCAATGATACCTATTTATGGAAACTTTTTGATTAACTTTGCACTAGGTATATACTTTCTTCGAACATTAGCTGTTCTGGACATGTGAGAAATTAGGATTTTAGGGCACTTCCAGTGGAATTTTTGCACATTGTCACAATACAATATTTATAGGGTAATTTTTAATAAACTTCATTGTTTAATAAAAAGAAATATACACGAAATTCACTGTAATAAGAAAAACAACCGTAACACAAACAACAATTACTGTCTAGCAAATAAGACGGCTCTCAAACTGCTACAGGGTTGCCAACTCACCGGGAACAAAATCAGTGGTTACAGGTTACAGTTGACCAAAATGAGTTATTGTGGATGTGTAGACTACATCTACTGTAAAATTGATGCGTGTTCTATATTTAAATTATAAAATAACATAATTGACCTGTGACAGTTAGTTGACTTCACGAACAGCTGATCGGTTATAAACATTGGACTATTTTGGTTAAAATTGAATTAGCAAGAGGTAGATGTAGAAGTAATTTATTTTATCCGAATCCTTCATTTTTATTTATAGTCGAATAGTTCCAAGGTAATAATTTGCATTTTTCTGATTACAATTTTTTGAATTTCACATTGTAAAGCGTCAGCTGTTGGACATAACGATCAAAATAATTGTGTCACTAACGCTGCCTAATGGGGAATTTTGGGGAAATTGGGGAAAATTCCCCATTTTCTATTTATTTGTAGAAAAAACTACTTATATTATCATACAGTGGTGCACTTGTACTGTCGAAGAAATTCGACGATATTTTACTTATTATGTTAGCAACCAAAAGTTTTGGAGCAACATACGTACGTAAAAGTAGTTTGGCGCGAGCCACTACATTTTACCCATCCTTTTCGAACGCTTTTGATATAGGGTCTCTTGTTGATTCCGGTCAAAGTGTGGTCTATTCACCAGCCACTCTGGGTGTGAGCTTGCCTGATGAAGAGTAAGGGCCCAGAAATCGAGATACAAGGAGTACACCCAGACCAGAACCAAAAAGAATAATCCAACTTTATTTTGTCATTTTACGGAATTGTGTTTTGCACTAGCGAAAGAATTAAAGCTTAATTAAAGCATTTACCGACATATTATATTAAATGTATCGACCGAAGAAAATTTCCCATTTGCTACCAGTCGGCAAACTGTCACGTTACCAAATACCTAAAATTTGATTGGGTTTTATTTGACTGTCCGAATACGTATTACATAGGTTGTTTTAGACCGCTACCGTCACCTCTACCGCGACCGCCACCTCCACCGCGTCTGTTTGTGGAATCCTTTAAGCGATGGCAATCAATTTTTAAAAAAATTTAATGACTTTATAGTCTTATTTTAATAGACTGTTTTATTTTAGGAATTTTTCATTAATTATTATAAACTTAATCATTTTTCAGGTCACATAGTCCGCGAAATTTATACAAAATAGTATAATTAAACTTACTAATATAGTTGTCAGAAGTATTTAATAAAATTAAACGAGGCCGCTTTCATTTATTACTTCTACAATAATTACCAAATTAAATAGTGCAAATAAAGCCCTTAGGATATATCAGTGTTTTACAAGGTACTACTTTATTGTTAAAAGCAGTTAACATGGTATTCTGCAAGTTTATTAATAAAAATTAATTAACTACATTGTTATAAGGCAAATCACTAATAGAGTAGTTGATTAAATAAGGTTAATGCGTTAGCTATTAGAATAGGCGTTCCGTACAAATTTTTGAGAAGAATACCAGGGTCAGCTGAAGATGTTTAGATTTAACTACAATAGACTAACTGGAAGCAATTCAGGGCGATTGTGCTTAGTAAACTAAAGTTTAAAAATTCCATTGAAAAACAACTTTAAGAGGATGTGTGGGGTGGTACCACCTCGGTCGAGGAAGAATTCCTCTACCACCTTCCAACAACAATCACAAAATATCCATGGTCGAAGCGGGATTCGAACCCGCGCCTCTCGGTTGCAAAGCTGGCGCCGTACCAACTCGGCCACCGGAGACCCAAACCATACATACCAGCTCGAACCTCCTCTAAAACGATTTACAGTAGATCAAGTCCAAGATATAATCAATACAAAATGAAATCTCAAAAAGTCTCCAGGCTACTAGCGATGGGTCATTCGTTCATTTTGAAGAGAGCCCGCTCACTCGTTCAGTTCACTTGGAAGAGTCGTTCGCAAGGAGTCGTTCGATTGAACGAGGGCTGCTGAGTTGCGAATTACAGAATCCCGGAGTTCTTTACTTTAACGTCGTTTTGGTTACCTATGTTTATATTCATTGCACAAGAGAATCAAAACGACTTTTTAGCTAAAGGCAAAAAGAGACAAAATTACGTCGCTTTCAAGGCGCCACCTCTCGAGCTATCGCTTTCGCTACGTAAGTTCGTGCTATATCGGCCCACTTTGAAACATACCGAACGGTGATACAGAGTAGGAATTGGCAAAGAGAGCCCGATCGCTATAGCGATTTTTAATAAGAGTGCCACTCCAGTCTACCCTTGCTGGGTGTGCTTTAGCCTTATTCTTAGATCTCGCAATTTGGTGGCCAAGTCACTTGTTATTTATGACCCCCTGTTGAAGTTTGGTCTATTTTACGTTTAGAGGTTGACTAAAAAACAGGACCGGACTAGTACTCACCGTTCAACTTAAATAGTAAACACCAAGAAAATCTAGTCTCTGAAATATATAAAGCCCGAAAGTAAAATGTTTAAAACAAACACTATACAAAAAACACCCACAGAAACACCAACATCACAAACACAAAACATGAAAATCAATCGAAAATAATACGACGCGACCTGTCGTGTCAGCTTGATATGGCCCGTTACTGATTTAAGGACTTTTCGAAGGAACCAATATCAGCTGTTGGTGTCATCTGTGATTTTGTCAAATGTCGAAACGCTAAGTCTTATCACAAATTGAACATATAATATGTAACAATTCATCTACTTGACAGCATACCAAGCTAAAATTGAAGTACATATTATTGATCTAAAACTTGTATTTTTAAGGTAATATTTTGATCTCTGTGACACCTTAATAATAAATTTTATTCTAATGACCTTGACGAGCATCACCCTGTATTTTCAAATACATAATGACTACTTTAAGAAATACGCAAAAAGAAAGAAAGAAGAATCGGAGAGCTGTCGGGTACAGTTGTGCGGGTGAGGCCAAAACTTGTTACTAGAACCGTTAATGACTGGATATTATTTTTAAAGATGAGTGAAGAGATACAGGGTGTTTCCAAGAAATTTATTTTCACGCATATTAAATTTCTGTAAGAGATATGACCTGAAGCGTGTTAAAATGTTGGCCTTACGATCGTATCATTTTATTATATTATGGGTGAATAATAATTTAATTTTCGCGTTTCTTTTTCGCTTAATTGAATTTTTGTATCTTAGGATTTGCTTGATTAAAGGTAATGTACGAGGTCAGTGAAAATTATTTTTTATTATGACATACACGAGAAATTTTGATGAAATTAATTTGATAAGATATAACTTTATAAGTATGAGTTTATAAGTAAGCTTCGTGAAAAAGTACACAGAAAACACTTTATTTTATTACCAATAATGGTTCTTTTAGTGAATTGGTTTTTATTTTAAAATTTCAGCAATAAATTAAGTTTGAAGCAATAAAAGTAAAATATTTGAATCAATTATACATTAAATATTGATCTGTTTTACCAAATATTTATTTTATCAACTAAACTTAAAGTTATATGGAGTAACCCATATAAAATTATCCATTGACTTTCTTAGGAGTCACTATAACTAACATTAACATAACATAGCCAATATATTATGGTGCTCTTATAAATACATACTAGATATTAAAGTAATATTATTTCCTTGTTTGCATATTTTACAATTTTCACTACATCCTGCTGTAGGTGGGTACTTGCAAAAATATTTTGCTTTCATAGAACGGTAACTTTGGAGAAATCTATTTTAACTACCTTTCTGCATACCAGTTCTACTTTTAAGATGGCATAATGGTTGATAAAAGATCTTCGTGACGTAGACAATAATAATAAAATTCAATCATTGGAAAATATGGCTCAAATGATCCATAAGAATGACACTAAAATCAATAAATGATTCTTATGATCACGAGTATTATAAATAGTACGTAAATAGTAAAAGTTGCTACTTTGGTTTGAATAATGTACGGAAGCTTTAGATCAGGTTTTCCTCTTTTTTTTAATAAAATTTCTCCTTAATAACATATCATATCACATATCATTCGCATTCCCTTAGGTTTTCGTTATTAAAAATCCACCGCTGTTCTTCCCGATTGTTGCAAGCAAAGAATTCGTTGCATTACACTATTTTATACAAATCTTAAATTATTTTCGTTGGCATATTCAAGGTCTTGCATGCTGCACTGTTCAAAATAATTAATCTTGCGGCCTTTTTTTTAATCTCTATTTTGAAAATTACCTATAATATACAGGATTGCCCAAAAAGTTGCGATGGTTCAAACTAACCTACTTTCCTGCCTTCCTAAATGGAATACCCTATTTTTTGCTTAATATTCTGATTCAGTTTCAATTACAGGCTAAATTTATGTAACTCCCTAATGCCCTAACGTAATAGTTTCAGCGATATTGCAATTATACAGGGTTATTCAAAAAAATGTTAGCACTTACATGCCAGGCCACATTTATTTTTCTGTTTGACGTTTTGCTAAATGTCGTGTCATTTTTGACAGAAACTTGTGGTAAAATAATGTGATAGTAGCTTACAGTTCAATATTATCATGGCAACCCGTCTCAATTTGGACGAAAGACGTTTCAAAGCAAGTAACATGGAAGTTTTTAAATCTACAACAATAGTAAGGCAAAGATTTCGAGAATGTTTTGACAAATGTCCTCTAAGCCGACTTACAATATACCGCATTAGCAACAAGATTATTCAAACTGGTTCTATCGCAGATAATTACAAAGGAAACAGTGGACGGAAGCGAACAAATTGAAGTGAATTGGACATCGCTGTGATTCAGAAAGCCATTACTCAAAGTCCTGGAAAATCAACAAACAAACTTAGTCTTCAAGTTGGAATCTCGCAGATTGGTGTGGAAAATATTGAATAACGATTTAGGAATGAAACCGTATCATGTGCCAACGATCCAAGCTTTGAGTACGCGAGATAAGCTACGGCCTGTGAAATTTTCGTACAAATGAAAAACATCCAAGCAAATATCCCTCGATTGTTTGCTTTTAGTGATGAGGCAACGTTTCATGTTAGTGGATGATAATTATCACAACTGTTATTTGGGGTACCGAAAATCCTCGTGTAATTCTCAGCATCTCCAAAATGCCTGGTGTGCTATTGGCGTAAATTGAGTCATTGACCCTCACTTTTTGTGCACGATACAGTATATACTGAACAGTACATAACATAAACATGTTAAATACCTTTGCTTTTAACAACATCCCTCTGGATGTTCATGCATCAGGCTATCTCCAGCACGATGGAGCTCCAATCCATTTTATAAATGCAGTGCAAAATGTCCTTAACGATATTTTTATAAATCGCTGGATCGGCGGGGGTGGACTTTTTGCATGGCCTGCCCGATCGCCAGACTTGACTCCTTGTGATTTTTGGCTTTGGGGTATGGTCAAAGAAAAGGTATACAACAACAAAGTACAAAATATGGAAGACTTACGCCAGAGGATATTTGTTGATATTGAAACAATTACGACTGATGTGCGTTCGA
This sequence comes from Philopedon plagiatum, assembly GCA_963971165.1. Classification (NCBI taxonomy): domain Eukaryota; kingdom Metazoa; phylum Arthropoda; class Insecta; order Coleoptera; family Curculionidae; genus Philopedon; species Philopedon plagiatum. The sequence continues at coordinate 5,384,682 of OZ020194.1, forward strand.
GTACTGGAGTCAACATTTGACAGATTCGAGACCTGCATCCATATAGGCGGAAATCAAGTTGAGAACGTAAAGATGTGGAAAAAGCATTGCGTGAAATTAGCTGTTAATATTTCGTTAATTGTTAATATTTTGTATTTAAATAAATTTGAAATATCAGACAAGTGTTAACATTTTTTTGAATAACCGACCTGCCATGTAAGTGTTAACATATTTTTGAATAACTCTGTATGTATAAAAGAAGAAACTGACTGACTGACAGAAATATCAACGCACAGCTCACACCGCTGAGTCTAGACACTTAAAATTTTGCACAGAGGTTTCTTATATACCGTAGGCATCTACTAAGGAAGGGTTTTTCAAAATTCAACCCCTAAGGGGGTAAAACACGGGTTCAAACTTTGTATAGAAAAAAAATATTAGATGGTCCTATTAAATCGAAACTTCACAGAAGTACTCTAAAGGATTAAATGTTCAAATACGTGCTTTACAGTTTTTCATAAAAAGTTTTTCACCCCCTAAGGGGGTGAAATGAGGGTTCAAAGTTTGTGATGAAGTAAAATTGTTATACCGCGGACGAAGTCGCGGGCGGAAGCTAGTGTTTGTATAAAATTAAACTTTGATATTTTTATTATTATCCGCCCAACCGATGTAATTTCTTGTACACCTGTTTCGATTGACCGATTGTGCAATAATATTAACATATTTATTGAAAACGCGAAATGACTGAACAAGACCATTCTTCACTTTCATCCCTCCCTAACACAACTTTGGTCTAAAGCGGTTATTACACCAATAATTTCTTGGCGAATAAATAAATTCATGAATTAATTCGCAAATTATTTCATGGCCGCATATTGGCTTTACATATTTTGTAACAGGCTTTACGGATGTTTTTAACAATTTCGCTGTCAGATGTCACCCTTACCAACCGAAAAATAATTTTCACATTTTGAGGTTATATAATTTTCATTTGTTTTTTAAACAGAACATATTTTTACTAAAATCGGAGCCGAAATTAACGAACAAAACGAACTAGCACAAAAATTGTGCACAAATAATCAATAAACCATGGAGACTATGTGGTCTCCATGTAATAAACAAATAAATCAAATGCCTTAACCTGACTTTTTTGCATTTATTTTTGGCACTACTGAATTTACGAAAAAATTGACGGAAAATTAGAACACGTCCTAATTCGTGAATAACTTCATGAAGTTCTTCATGAATTTATTGGACATCAAAGTTTTAGTATTACATTTGTCAATTTACCTTACGGAGCGATTTCATGAATTAATTCGCGAAAAAATTGTTGGTGTAATCAGAGCATGATCGCAGTATGGAATTTATCCAGTCTATATTGGTGTAAATTTCTCTTTCCAACATAAAACCTAACCTAAAAATATCGTCCCCATCTTTTGTACTTTATTATACAATAATCTTTTTTTATCTCATATAAGGGTGAAACTACATTTATTATAAATCCGGATCGTTGAAGGTTCTTGTACTTTTATTACATAATTTTAATGAAATATCGAAAAAAAAACTAAAGTGAAAGATAATGTCAAAGTAACTCATACAATGGGTACTTAGGTACTCAGGTATTATTATGAGTTTATATTGTAATTCTTAATTATCTCTTTAGTACTGCTACATAAAACAATAATTTTCTGTATTAGCTTTAGTAAAAAACTGATTTATTTTTACTCTAAGGTATTTTTTATTTGCAGGTGGGTATGCCCTTGAAGTTAAATACCTGATCAGAGTATATAGATTTATGTAAGTATGGAAAATACACAAGCCAGTGTGAAAATTGTCTTAATTCTTTATGGTAGATCTAAAAAGCTTGACTTTTATTGTCAAGTTGTAAATCGTATGTGTTAAAACAAAGGTAACAATAAATTTATGTAGCAACAAAATTCGTTCTTTTCCAACTCTATTGACGAGCAACTGAGCAAGGAGCAATACATCCATTTTTTTTTGTAATTTTTTAATGAAACATAAAGTTGTTGTTTTTGACCTAATATATGAGTTAGAACACTCAGTTTGATCAAAGTGCATAATTTTCTTTTTATCTAAGACAGCCCACGTATGCTTCAAGCCTAAGTACTAACGTGCCATGGGCGCCTGAAGAGAAGGGAAATGTAATATATTGACACGGGATTTAAATGATTGGAGGTCGGGAGGGGAAGGGAAAACATCCGCAGGTAATTTGTTCCATAATCTGCCCTAGGTATGAATAAGAGAGAAGTGGGATGTTCTAAGCTTTTCTAGCTGGACAGTGAAGGGACGCATAGGTAACGCGCCTGTTGTTGTTCTGTTTGGAACAGTCAAGGGGGGAATTATAGCGGCTAGTTCTTAGTTTACTTAGACGAAATCCGAGGAAGTATCGGTAGAAAGGGTATAAATCCCCAACAGCGCGGCGATGAGCGAGAGAACGCAGTTTTTTTGTGAGGACTGGGTCATTGATGATTCGAATGGCTCTCTTTTGGATATAATCAAGGATGTTAAGGGTCGCAGGTGATGCCTCTTCCCAGATCTGGAAACAGTTAGGTCTTATTTATTTGGGAAGCATAGAAAGTGTCTAAGTGGGAAGGGGAGAAGTATTTTCTGGCTCGAAAGAAAAACCCAAGCTTTTTAGCTGCTGATGTGGCTATTGAAATAATGTATTTGTGCCAGCTGAGATCATCTTCTAAAGCGAACGTTACATTGTTCTGTAGGGCTAGGTAATTCATGTGGATGGGGTAAGTGTTTCCGGATTTTTGGCGTAACAGGGAGCAAATCTGGGTTTTGGAGGCGTTGAACTCAACAACACATACAGGGTTTTTGGCACCCCAGTCTAAGATTAATTGAAGATCTTGGGTGCATAGATCTGCGTCTAATTCATTAGGAACAGTCGCATCTATATCGCTAAATTAACCAATCTGACGTAAATCCAGCCCAATTTAAGCAAAATTTAATTTATTTCAATTTTAATGGTTTAGTTTAATTTGTGCTTTGATTTAGTGCGACATTGGTCAAAATACTAAACATATGTTTATACCCACATACTAAACCAATTGATATTTATAGGTATATCTTACGGATGTTCATGCGATATGAGATGTATATATGTAAAGGATGTACATTTAATAAACATCTCACGTATATCACCAGAATATAAAAGTTCATTGATGGTTTTTGGGTAGGGAGTGCGGTTTGCAATTTATTCTTCTCTACATTATTCATTGAACTCCTCCCTGTACTTCATAAGTTTTCTTCCTACAAATTTGTAGTCCTATGTCTTCTGGAGATTTTCTCCAACTCTTCAATTTTCTTTCAACTTCTTCCCTGTTCTTATGGTCTCAATAACGTTCGCAAATATCATGCTTTAGCTCTCAGGTAAACCATACTTAGAAACCGCCCTGCTCCCCCCGCCCCCACCTCCCATACATACGCCCGATGGGGCCCAAAGCTGCAGAAAACTGGGATGAAATGGAGGGAGGGGGGAGTAGTATTACCTTACTCCTCCAAAAAAATTGCTAAACTGCGATAACCTTGCCTTGATAGTAATCTTAATTTTTCACTGTTAGACTGTCGTTTTGCACAGAAACTAATATACATTTCACCAATAACAAGACTTAATAATTTATTATCGATAAGTAACAACTTAAAAACCAATTCAATAATTATATTTATTACAGTTATTAGAGCTACTTATGCAATTCTTGCAAGCTCCACTTACCAATATAAATCAGACATAATTTATACCACTACTTTAAGCCGAGATTCGTAGGTGTGTAACTTGAAAAGTTTTGAGATATTTTAAGGACAAAGTTAATGATAATTTATGATTGTGGATGGCGGATCAAATCGACCGCCAAAGGTCACATTTGCAATTAGAGTATTTGATAGTTACCCCGGACTCCGGAATAATAAATTCATGTTAACATGCATTAGTGTAAAGAAAATTGACCTACTGTAAATAAAATCATTAGATTTGATTTTTGATCGAATCACCTTCCAACTAATTCTACTTTCATTTCGTTAGATAATTGTTATTGACAACGTTAATTCTAGATATAAAATTAATCTGAGTAAGTACAATTCTGCTCCAATCTTGATCTGGGGATTTAAATATAATAAAGGATCTTTTCGTAGTTATCATTAAGGAATATGCATGTATTTTTTATTGGATAAATCGTTTAAGGAAGTCATTACTCATTACAAACCCAAAAATATTATTTAGTAGAAAATTACTAGAATAATTTAACTAAAAACTCGGTATAATTTATTACAATTTAAAAAGCAGCCATTTACCCTCCATACCAAGTGACGACAGGAGATAAGCGATAATAAGTGTCAATCTCATGGATTTATTAAGAATGGATACGGGATGATTTAACATTCTTTGAAGCCAAAACAAACCATTCTAAACGACACTGTAAACATAATTTGTAAACATTGGTCACATTTTACCTTGTATTTTTGTACAAAAAAATACGTTAGAACACTGAGGAAAATGATCTAATAAAACAGTACTGCTAAGAATTATTTTGTACGGATAACAATTTTTTTATTAACCAGTATTATCTAAACTATTGGGGTAGTAACACAGGCTAACAACTACAGCAATTCCTGAACTGCTAGAACGTCATTTATAAACAGTATGCATTAGTAGCATTACCACTACAATTCTGTCTTATTCCGTCCAGTCCTAATACAACTTTCTTATAAGGGTAAAAATTTCATTTCTTATTATTACACGTTAATAAGTATAATATAACGCTTTATTACCTTCGCAAAATTGTCATGCAACTGTAAAAAATCTTTTTGTATCTGTTATTATTTAAAATCCCAAAGAGGGCGGGATTAACATTTCCGCACAATATCATTGCCCATCGGCGGTTTATCGTTTCAGTATGGTTCTAGGAGGAGACCAAGTATAAGCTTTTTGCGTTTCGGTGTGTCCGTATTTCATCTCTTCAAAATGGAAGCCATTTCGACAGATTGGGGATGTCGTGATGTGATCTTCTTAGTGGGTTTGTGTTTTTGTTGTTGTTGTCTTAGTTGTTTGTGCAAACCAGTGGAACAAGAGAAATCTTTTTATACCAAAGTTTTAATTATCAATGTTCCATATTTTAAAAATACTCTTAATTATACGAACGAGGTCTATGAAAAAATCCGAATTAATTTTGTGAATAATGTCTTAAATTTAAATTAACTTTGATATCCTATAGCTCGAGATCTGAAAATGGACTCAGTTATCGGAAAACAAATTGAAGTTTCACATCTTAGTACCAGTAGTATCAAGTTTTTTTCTATTTGTAATACTACTGGTACTATGTAGTCTGATATCTCTGATATCTCAAACCGTTTTCGAAACTTCAAAGCTGAAACAGACTAATTGTCAACTGACTAAATTTTGAAAATAAGTGAACTTACATAAGTATTGGACACTTCACAAAATTAATTTGAAATGTTAAGAGGAAACCAAAAATTTAATAATATAAATGATTTTTTATTATCACGCTTTTTTAATAGATCCTATATAGTTAAGACTATTTCTAAAATATGCTATATTTATAATTATAAAGACTTCTGTCTTGCATAAAAAGTTTTTTCAAATAATTTGCACCTAACAGAAACCCACTAGTAACACCCTATATACCTATGAGAAAATGTTGCTACTCTAATAAAACAGTTCTATAACTGCAATTCGAAATATTAAATAACCCCAGCAATAAGACAAGTGGTCCTAATACAACTGAATGTTAAGGGTAACAGTCTCAAATTTTACCGGCAATAAGATAAATGCATACAGCATACGACACAGTTTCGTTAGCCCAAAAAAATGGGGTTATACAAGCTGCTATTTCGTATTATAACGACTATACAACGGAATTTTAGTGGCTATTGCACAGCTGTATTTTAGTTATGCTCTCAATTTTTTACTGACTAAGTCGCCATATTGCTACCACAGTAAGACGGTCTAGCAATTTGTGTTGTATTGAAGCAGCAAAGCGCGTTGCTGTCCCATATAGTATTAAACAGTTGCATAAAGAGTTTAAGAATTCTTATAAGGAATAATTAGCTTTTTTCTCAGTGAAGCATCACAAGATTTACTAAAAGTAATAAAAGCCCTAAAATATTTTATTTTTCTGCTAAACAATAATAAATTTAAGTTAAAAAGGTTTTATTGTTTATAGGTTATGTTATTTCTACAGGTGTTTATTTAAAGTCGCTCCGAGTCATGTATAAATCTATAAGTCGTAGACAAAGACGTACGTGTAACCGAGTGTTCAGACCGAGGTTCAGCCGTTTTCCTAGCAACCAGCACAGACAGCAACACTTCTGAGCTCCAACACTCCAATGCTATTTTATCTCTTTCTACTACCATTCTTGATTCAATTACGTATTTGCTTCAAGTTTGTAAACTCTTCCCCCAAGAGAATAACAAACAACAAATATAAGGCTTCACGTTCGATACGCTCACAGTATACGGACATCGAATCCTTTCTTAATAAATCCATGGTCAATCTACATGTTTACGTAAAGCTTTAGGCCCTATCCTCTCTGAGCTACACGACAAGCAGACGATATGTCGCTCGAATGTTGCTGCCGTATATTTAAGTGCAGGCAATCAGGCATCCACCCAACGCTGTAGGACAAGGAAGGAATAGGACACGTCGGATACATGTTGCAGGGCAACATTTTTATTACTGTTGGGCATAATCGATATATTTCAATATTCGAATGAATCAAAATAATCGCTCGAATCATCACTCGAATAATCGATTATGAATGATGCGCAAAATTAATAATTGTATATTTCATATCTCGTTTTGATTATATGAAAGAATCATTCGAACGGTCAATTATGGGTGATGCGTAGAATTTAGAACGGCATCTTATTATTTCGAATTTAATTCTGTTTCGATGCATTAATAACGTTAACAACACATAGCATAACACTTACCTTCATAATCATACTACCAATAAATATTTAAATAGAATTGTTGGTTGCATAAGATGACTTAGGGTCCTTAGAGATGGTCCGCTTGAATGACTTGAACTTTTTAAAATAGCGATAGCGAAAGAGATAAAGAAGCGAAGGGGAAGCGATCGCTTTGATACTAAGTAGTCTATAAGCATTTCTTTATAGGCAAAATAGAGATAAACATGATAAAGAATACCATATAGTCCGTTCTAAAAACATACATTTTTTAACAAAAAAGAAGAGATTTCAGGTCTTAACCTCAATTGTTTATTGTCTCTAGAATTAAAAATAAAATTATTTTTATTAATATTTCATTTCGATTATTGTAATATGTTCCCTGCATAAAGGTTTTTAATTAATAATTTTGAAAACGATCGATTAATATATAAAAATTGTGTTCAAACGCGTGTAATGAGAAACGAATGTGGTCCCTTCTCACTACACGAGAGAAGGACCAAAAGAAATGGATAGATAAAACCACCATAAATATTTAATTTATGTGGAAAATACAAAGAAAATTCAGCCATATTCGGATTATATGAATATTCCCTATTAAAAAAGAAATAATAGCAAGCTCTAACCATCATTTATATGTAATTCCTAAAGTTCCCCTTGCAATAAAGTTATACATATTTAAATTTTGACCAAATTCTCCAAATTCATCTCCCAAGATTTCCAAACAAAAATATTTTAGTGATAGTAATTGAAAAATTAATAAAAACGTGCTCTGCCTGCACAATGATTGATAATAATTCCTGTAGTTCCTCCTGCAATAGCCCAAGAGCTAATTCAAAATTACTTCAGCGGTTTCACGCAACCCACAAAAAATCAAAACACACAAATGTAATTACGGCAATTCTTTATTATATCACTTCCTATAAAGCTTTTAAGCTGGTAACCTAGAAACGCGACCTACGGTTTTTTTCTCAGTTATTTTATTTAATAAAATAATGTTTACAATGGACCCCATTATTAATTTTAAATTAGTTTTATTTATCGACTGATACAGTTTTTACGAGTTTTTTGATGTGTGATTTGTGAAGGACGTCGAAATGAAATAAAATAATAAGTTGATGAAAATGACAAGAATTGATTTAAGGAAGTGTAAGTAGTTAATGTTAATACTATTCCGGTTTTATATAGATATAATTATCACTAGGTTACCATTTTTTCTGTGAGCAAATGTATCAACAGTGTGTAACAAAAATATGGAAACCTCGAAATATCTTGAAAACCGTTTATCCGATTTTTATGAACTCTTGTGCACCTAGGTACGAAATTACGCCCGATCCAATGGTGGGTTCCGCATTGTTGTCAAGTTTACCGTTTTTCTAAAATCGACAGGAACTGTTTTTTGTAAATAGAACGTTCTAAATTTTATTTGACTATCGAATTGCGCCTAAAATTCTGAATACTTCTTATTGGGAACATTTTATCCAAAAGTTAACAGTTTTTGAGGAAACGGTGGTCAAAAATCGTTATTTTAATGTATTTTACCTTAAAATACCTGTACGCGAAAGGTTACATGAAATGTCTGACATTGTCAGTTTCATTTATTTACAAAAAATGGATCATAATATGATCAATTTTCTGGTGAATTTCTGTTATATTATAACTGAAATGCAAAGAATTAATAGAATGGGAACGCAACAAGAAGTTTGTAATATTTTTAATGACAAATATCCTGACAGAAATCCAATAACTAAATCTACTGTAAGTAAAGTTTTAAAAAAATTTCGTCACACTGAAAACGTATACGCTATACTATTGGGATATTTAGTACAAGAATAAACAATACCGAAGGAAATAATTTAAAAGTTGATGAAGAAAACTAAATCAAATGTTTAAAATGTTGTCCATTTACTTCTTGGCAGTAAACCAAATACTGCGGAAAAACGTGCAAAACGTTTAGCAGAAAGTCAGTTTCCTTGATTCTTCTACATTCTATTTATAAAAAACCATATTCAAATAATCAATACAACAACGGGTAAAATAAAGTATCAACGCTTACTTACGATAATTTAGAAATAGATGTGCAGGAGCCGAGACAATTTCATTTCTTAGAAGATCTCTTCCATCTTTCTCCATTTAATGTCTTTTGCATAAAGAATGGGCCAATTATTCTCCGATCTATTATACCAGCCCAAACATTTACCTTTTGGGGGAAGTGGCAGTGACCGCTGGTGAAATTTCAAAGTTGTACATCTCTGTTCCTACTTACAGGACCCGTACCAAATTTAGGGGTTTTAATAGTAAGCCCACTGGGAATGTTTTGGTAAAGAGAAAAACATTTTTTAATTTGCGAAAAAAAGTTGAATATTTGCTGTGCGTAGGATAGAATATTTCAACTTCTTAGCTTTTTCACTAGCTATACCAGCATCGCATTTTCAGTAAAGTTTACTGGATGCTTTTCTAAGCATCTTTTGCTAAGAGTTTAATATGCTTCTTCGTATAACTTACTTGACTTTTCTGGTATTAAGTTGACTGTCACATCATTTGTTGCTTCGGTAATTTCTTCAGATTCTTCTACATAGAAAACTTTAAAATTCATATTTAACCGCTCACGAAACTTTGTTTACTTAAATTTTGACAGCTGCTTATTTAAATTTTCACAGTTGTCAAGGATTTTTTTTAACTGATCAAAGGCTACTAATAATTTTAAAATCAATAAATATTAATGAAATTAGGTTTTTCGTTTTAAACTTACATGTGTAGTGAAAAAAATAATATATACACGTCAGGAGAGAATCCTATTTTTTCTTCTATGCTTTGTAGCCCTCGAGCTTCGCCCTCTGGTTTCAAACTGCACTTTAGGAAAAGTCAATCATTTCTCTCCCTTGATGTTTAATGTACTATTTTATCATAGTGTCGGTCGTAAAAAAATATTGTACATTACTTGACCGGAAAGTGTTTTGCAGGTCTCCCCAAGCTTCTAGGTATTTTATTTGATAATATTTACAATTAACCTTATTATTAATTTTAAATTGATCTTTCAGTTATCGACAGTTGCAGTTTTAGTGTGTGATTTGTGAAGGTCATAGAAATGAACTAAAAGAATGGCTTGATGAAAACGACAAGAATTTATTTCAGGAAGTGTAATTATAGTTTATACTTTTCCGGGTTTAGTAATTTATATGGCGGCGTTATCATACGTTGCAGGTAACGGTAATCCCACGAAAAACATACATGTAAAAAACAGACCAAGTTCTCGACTGCGTGTTATCTTATCTGAAAAGAATAACTCATAGTAAAAATTATGCCAAGTTCCTTGCCTACACGTTATTAGCAGTATTTTGATATGCACAGAAAAATATTGTGTGAATTGATAGATTTGCAGATCAAACTTGGTGAGTTTTCATTAAAGAACTAAGAACTAAGCAATATTCAGACCCTTGAAAAGTTGCCAGATTTGGTTTGGAAATTTATCACTTCACACAATATTTTTTCTGCGCTTATCAAAACACTGCTAATAACGCGTAGACAAGGAACTTGGCATAATTTTTACATTTCAGTTATTTTTTTCAGATAACATAACACGCAGTCCAGACGAGAACTTGGTCTGATTTTTTAATTGTATGTTTTCCGTGGGACTTTTTGTTCAGATACTTATAAAACCAAATGATGTTTAGATATTACTTAGTATATGTTGGGCGCAAAGCTCGAAAACGGCTAATGGTCGATTATTTTGCTCAGTCCTAGGATTGGACGTTCTAAAGCGACCAAAGTCCGAAGTTTAATTCAATGTCGGGCTCTGGCCGTCTCCAAACAGCCAAACCTGGAATTGTGCAATTGCGAAACGACCAAAGCTTAAAATAACGATCATTCTCGATCTCGATAAGAATAAACAGAGGTAACTTGGCGCGTGAGTAATGTGGATGGATGGGTGGACCAGTGTAGTCAGTCTGAGCCTTGTCTTGAGGAAGTTTACACGTATTGTCTCGTTTACGATGTCTGCCGTAAGTGAACATGAATTTAAGTTGAAATTAAATGCTTATATCCAGAAAAGTGAATCGAATAATACATTCCTATTTACTACTTTTATAAGTACAATGCAGTAATATCCGATATAAAAGTTGCGCTATATAAAAGAAGACAGAGAGAACCGCTTACAACATTGGATTATCGACGCATTAAGAGGTATGGCATTCTAACCATTGCATTGGTGATGTAGAAAAGCTTATAAAAAAGCGATCTACAAATGAGGATGAGATATTTTTGCCATACAGATGAGTTTTATGACATTATTCACAAAGCCCATATAGATACTGGACACAAAAGAACGCGGTGCATGGACAAAGAATTTAAAAAAAAGTAATGTGATATAACGCGTGATATTTATTTACACTTATGTGGACAATGTCAGTTGAAGAAAAAGCATAACGGAAAGGAGCTAGTGGTAAGGCCAGTTTTGAGCAACAACATAAACTCAAGAGGGCAGGTGGATCTCATTGGCATGCAAACAGAACCTGACAGAGATTATAAATTTATTTTAAATTATCATTTATTTAATGATGTTCGAATTGACTTCGAATAAACTGTAATATAAATTTAAATAACACATGGCTCAAACTTACTTTTTTAGAGTTTTATAATGTTAGAGAATTTCTATCGATGTCAAGCTTTGGTTGTTTCGTAATTGCACAATCCTAGGTTTGGCTGCTTGAAGACGGCCAAAGCCCGAAATTGAATTAAACTTTGGGCTTTGGTCGCTTTAAAACGTCCAATCGTAAGATTGAGCAAAAAATCGAACATTGGCCGCTTTTGAGCTTTGCGTCCAACATATACACCGACTGCCTGTGCTGTTTCCAAAGCAGAAGTCACTATTTCGTGTCAGAATCCGCCATGTTGGATTTTTATTGATTTTTTATTTTTCACAATTATCACCTTAAATACAATGTTTCAAATTTTAAAGTTCTAGCTCGATTGGAAGTACCCTAGATTTATGATGATCTATCAGCCAGTCAGTTAGTGCGTCAGTAAATACCCAAAATTGGGATTTTTGGAGACTCGTATAACTCCGTGCGCTTTGATTCCTGATATTATGTCGAACCGTTCAACTTGTCGAAATAGACGTTTGTCACAGCAATCACTTCTAAGTCCGACGCGAACTTTTAGCCAGCAAGTAGTCTCTCCCACCCATGCAAGAACTTCACCAACGCGCGACGTATAAGCACTCACTTTGATTTTAATAAAAATTTGATGTTCTTTAGCCATTCTGGGTGTAAGAGTATCTGATGAAGGGCAAGGGTCTGAACAACATAATTCTAAAACTAAAATTGTTCACGCGTCTCTTGTAGATGCTCCACAGAATTTGTGGAATACCCAGAGGAATAGGGACAGAAGCACGTAGAAATTATAGTTCTTCGCTATAGTTATATTTATGTCTTTTAATCTACCGTTAGTGAAGCTATAAGGAAATAAATAGCTTATTAAATGAAAACTTGATTTTACAAGATAAAAGTAGATGCTCAAAGCGTAATTCTCGTGGCCAAACCGCAGGCGCATGCTACTACAATATAATTTCAAGTTCAATTCTTTCAGAAATAACTATATATTGAATTTAAATCTTGGTTATTGATCCACAACTGCGTATAATCCCATTTTATCAAACTTTAAAGACCACTTTTTCATCGCTACTCTTCGCAGGAACTTCATAAGTATAGCAAATGTTCTTTGTTTGGCTTTGACAGGAAATGCTTCTAATAACAGACCAGACACTCACTGCATCTGCTCTTCGATGAACGTTGCCAAATCGCACCTGCCCATCATCGAGGCGATTTTAGTGGTCGAATGAAAAAAATGTGGTTTACCGGCTGCAGGTTTTAGACAGTTAATGCAGTGCAGCAGCTTGTTGCAGAAAGGTCAGGCCGAATGAGAATAAATCGATTTTATTAAATGCGTCGTAAAAAGTCGTTCTTGTCTCAAAAATAAAACTGCTGGCAAAAAAATGTTATTACCCTCTATTCACACAGAAAAAATTGCTATGCTATTTTCAATAATAGTATTATTCTTGACCACTCTCACTTTGGTTATATTAAAGTTAATACTGTTTCAACAAAACATCATTGAAATAACCAAAAAAAAATATTGCTTTAAAGATAGACTTATCATTAGAGTTCAAAAGTAGTCTTACTTCTTTGAAAACTATATGACCATTTTTTCAATTACAAAAATACTATTGGAAACCTCTAAATTACTATTATTTCTTAGAGTATAGAATTGTTTAAGCTAAAACATCAAATTATTTGACGAGAATGCTCAAATATAATTGGGTGAAAAATGCTGTTTGTGGGCGGTGTGATTCAAATTACAATATATTTTATTAAACGAGCAAGAACTATAGTTTAAATAATAAAATTTAAAAATTAAGTAAATTATTCTTGTACCCATACAAGTCAAAAGCAGACAGTTTTCCAAAGAAGCAGATCCTATATTTGTAGTGAAATAAATATAAAAACTTTACGGTGTCCGCGTCAGTGTGGTGTTAATAAAATGTGTTTTTATATTTAAATTTTTACATAATGTCTAAACAGTCTATGTTTAATAATACTAAACAAAAATTATTTTAAAATAATAAAGCGTGATTCATTTGTTTCAAATATAAGTATAATTGATGTGTTAGTAGAAAGGTATAGTCATTTGACTTTTTTTTTAAATTATATTTTAGGTTTAAAAAAATTCAAATGACTATAACTTTCTACTAACACATTTTTAAAAATTCTCGACAAAATGATTGTAACATTTGTTTAGAAAAAATAATAAATAAAATACTTAAACGCGTTCATTTTTTCCCAGGGAAGGCTCAGCAAAAATTCAACTTTTTTTCGCAAATTACTAAATGATTTTTTTCTTTACCAAAACATTCCCAGTTGCCTCACTATTAAAACCCAAAATTTGGTATATCCCTTTAAAGTTCAGCAACAAAAACCTAGAACATTTCATTTGTTTAGCTCATTCATATGTAGTCTCCAGATTAAGGAACAAATTTCCTGCAGAGGCTTTCCCTTCCCCTCCCAACCTCCAGTTCTGTAAAACCCGTATCAATATATCACATTTCCTTGCTGGTCAGACGTCCACGATATGTTAGTACTGAGGCTCGAAGTCTACGTGGACTATCACCGACAAAAAGAAACCTACTGCCTACATAATCATTATCTCTTCTCATCAGACGCCATGATCACTATAGTCTTCTTTCCTCCATCTTTACACTCCGACAATATTCTAAAAACGACAAAGTCCGACTTTAGTGCCAGAATTGCTCCTTTATTGGTTGCTGTCCTAGAGTATGTTAATGGCTTCGACTGCGCTGAATACCCATGTCTTAATTTTCACCTTGTCAATCTTCAAAATGGAAGAGACCTTGCTTGGCATAATGAATTTCTACATAGTTTAATAAATGGTATAATTCTGCCTTTATACTACTGATCAATAATCATTAAACCAGACTAGTGATTTAAAAGCAGTTAAAAAAACAGTAAACATTATTATCTCCCTTATACATCATCCAATCAAATGGTGTATTGACCTTGTATATCTAAAACTGCAATAAAAGCAATTTGAATGGTAATTACAATAAATTCTATAGTAGTATATTTGTACATGTCAATCATTGTAAAGGATTTTTAACGCCTTTTAACAACAATTAATTTTTTTATATAATGCTCAACGATAAGATATTACCGGGAACGAAAAAAGTATTTAATGAACTGCGTAGGAAAACAATTCGACCTCATTGTTTGTTTATTTTTATTTGGGTGTTAGTCAATATTTTGAGTCATGAACAGACGAAGTGTGGGCGAGCTGGTATGGTGGATAAAAGATTTACTCATGGGATGGATATTAACATGATCTGAATTATTTTTAACTTCTTCTTGTTTGAGGCATTCTAATACGTTCTTTCGTCGTAAAACTATCCATAATTAAAGTGATGAATCTCCAGATGTCACTTGCAAAATATATAATTTCTAGTTCAAGTTGTAGAAAAATGGCGCTAAAATTAATTCCTTCAAATACCTATTGGGATACCCTTCACAATAATAAAAGACACACAATTCTCCAGAACTGCTTAGAAATAAGAACTTATAATAATAATATATACTACTTCTGGTAAAAAAGAAGCAAAGTGTTACAGAAATTAATTTCAAATATCGAGCTGCTTATAAATCAGTTTACGTTCTGGTTGACGAGGTCTATATAATTTGCCTTCGTTCATTGCTGAATAGCTTAATAACTTTTTTAAAGCTTAAACATTTTAATGTTTGTTTTGACTTGTTAGTTATCGATTATCAGTAATAATGCTGTATAGGGTTTTACATGTTAAATTTTTAACCCCACGTAAGGTTCTGTTCTATTACAAGTAAAGAGATAAAACATGACATGCATAGGAAAATTTCAGAGTCCTAAGATTATGCTAATTTCCCAGTTATCCCAAAAAGACCTAAAAAATACCTAGATCTTGCGCAATTTAAATTTACAGAAAAAATTATGATTGCCATTCAGAATTATATGAAATACTTTTCAATTAACTTACGAAAAGCCCGTATGTGCCGCTCCCTATAAAATACAGCAAATTTGAGAACGGGTAACTTTTCCCATCCCAAAAAAAACCCGCCTACCAAATTTTACTAATTTATTTTGCGTAAGAGTAAATGTACCTGGTTTATTATTTTCCACCAAAAGACTAAATTTAATATGAAATATGTTTTAAATTTAACCCCAAGTCAAAGTAGATTTCATTAAATAATTGAACTATTAAAATTAGCAAGTTTTATTATTTTTTTTTATCTTCTGACAGCCCACGAAGACCGAAGCCTAAGTACTATGTACCGTGGGTGTATTGGGGAAATCCCACTCACACATCCAGAGCTGGAAACGTCTGTAGGAATTTTACCAGCCCTTTAAGAATATGTGTGGGGCGGTACCACCTCGACTGAGGAAGAATTCCTCTACCACCTTTCAACAATTAACAATCACAGAACATCCGTGGTCGAAGCTGGATTCGAACCCGCGATCTCTTGGTTGCAAAGCTATCGCCGTAACCAACTCGGCCACCGGAGACTCCGGTTATTACATTATTTTTTTAAAGTCCCAACTATTCTCTTTCACACCTTTAACCAGAGTACTAGTTTCTACATATTAAACAATAGTGACACCTATGGACATGTTTGTCAATATCTTTATTGAATAAAACAATTATTTAAATCAAAATATTTCTTATTCAGGTACAATTTTTAAATAATACGGACATTTGGTTAAACTCAAAAAATATTATATAAACTAAGCAATACCAATAAAGATATTAAAATTCAAAAGCTCCACCCCCATATTCAACACATTTTTCTACTGACTTCCTTAGATATCTGAAGGAATTTCTAACTTCTTTCTGGGATATTGAACGGACGGCTTGGGTAATTCAGCTCTTAGCACGTTATTATTTGCTCAGGTTGGGTTTGCTTGGGTCCCATAGAAACATATCGGCCAACGTTAAGTCGGGACCTTTGGGGGCCACAAAATTGGGCCATTTCTACCAATCTACCTTGAACCAAATCTGCGGTGAAGGCATTCTATTGCCACGCGTGCGCAATGTGCTGGACAACTATCATGTTGAAAATACATTTTTTGTCGAAAATTTAATTGCAAATTTTCGAGTTCATCGCTAAAAAATGTATCCATAATTTCTCAGAAGATATTCTATTGCATGTGTCATCCAAAAAATATGGGGCTATAATGCCATGGACAGATATCGCGCACCACACGTTCATTTTTGTAAGATATTGCCTTCGCCTCATTACTTTAAATTCGGGGGTTTCTCGAGACCACTATCTGACATGCTGGGATGCTACAGTTCCACTTTCCACTTAATATTTGATCTCCCACCCATAAAGAAAAATCTAGTCTTTTCGCTTTATCTCCCTGTTCCAATGTTTGGTTATGGCGGTTTAAACGGAAATAATTTATTTTCTTTTAAGATCATCCAAATATGAGTTTTTCACAACTTCTAGAAGATGTTCACCACGATTTCCAAGGGACATAACAGGAGTTTCCCTAACAGACTGAAGAACTAAAACTGTGGCAGCATCGTTTTGGTCATATGTTTTCTTCTTCTTGAGATTTAAAACCGAACTAGGGTTCTTGTGCACTTTAAGTATGTCGGAATTAACAAATTTTCGAAAGGGCAAATTAAAGATTACCTTCTTTGGAGCACTTTAACAAAAAAAATCGGTGGATGAACCATTTTTTTCCAAGAAAATTCCAAAAAAAGGAAATAATTTGGAACGCAGCACAGCACCAATTTTTATATGGTTTCAAACCACACAAAACACTACAAATAATATGTTATAATTATCGCCAAAGGTATGTATTACATATACAAAGATTGACTAATCACAGAAAATTAAAAAATTTTAATTTTTATACGAAAATTAATTTATAATGGCCAGAAATTATTTGTTTACTTGTGTTAGGGAACGCGTCACTTCGTCAGCATTCTTCTGTCAACTAAACTCACTAAATGCAAAGTTGCCAAATCTATTACAATTTTGTATTTTAGTATTTACACAAACTGTCTGGTTTTATATAAAGGCAAATCGGGAAATGCGAATGCCGAAAGTTTATACTGTGGGTCCAGAAAATCTAGCGAACGTTGGATCGGAGGGCATCCTAAGGTCGGAACAGGGTTAGCACCTGGTTAGGGGCCCTGACCAGTCTCTTTCCTCGCAGCGTATTTCCATTCTATACATGGCCAGAACGCAGCCCTAGAAAATTGCTCGTTTTCTATGGCTGCTCACCCAACCTGAGCAAAAAGGTGGTCAGGTTTGCTCAGTTTTCATTGATATAGATACATATATATGTATATCAATGAAAACTGAGCAAACCTGACCACCTTTTTGCTCACCCAACCTGAGCAAAAAGGTGGTCAGGTTTGCTCAGTTTTCATTGATATTGATATATATGTATCTATATCAATGAAAACTGAGCAAACCTGACCACCTTTTTGCTCAGGTTGGGTGAGCAGCCATAGAAAACGAGCAGTTTTCTATGACTGCGTTCTGGTCATGTATAGAATGGAAATACGCTTTTCCTCGCAGGCGAAGAGGGATCGGATAGCCAGTCAAGTTTGGCAACACTGTAAGCCACCTTTCAATATTAAGGAGTTTTCGCATTGCAAAATTTCTAAATAACGTGGTTTTATTCAACTTTATCTTGATTTTTCTGGTAGAAAAAGTGCTTCATCCGCAAATTTTTTTGTTTTAATCCTCTTTATTCAACCTACTCCATCTTCTAAAAAGTTTAAAATTGCCAAATTCGGACATACTTAAAGTGCACAAGACGCCCGAACTAGTTTTTGGAACTTTGGTTGATGGTTTTCATTTCAGTTATTGGGATTCCTACAAATTTCTCGTTAAATTATTCCATGGTGTAGCGGTATGATACTTGACCATCTCCATAATACTGGACTATAAAAATCTTTTGCTCAGTAGATAGCATTTTGATGAAAATTATTTTAACTTAAATAATTGCTTCATTTAATAAAGACATTGACAAATATGTCCATAGGTGTCATTATTGTTTATTATCCAGAAACTAGTACCTACTCTTCCTAAAGGCGTGGGAGAGAATATATGGGACTTTAAAAAATGCTAAGGGTTTAACTTAAAACATATGTCATATTTGTTGTTTGGTAGAAAATGATAAACAAGGTATGCTTACTCTTACGCAAAATAACGTTTTCGTATTTTTTGTGGTCCCCCTCTATTGCTGCCACACTAAATTGTCTTGGCAAATCCTATCGACTTGTCCAGTTAATAGGCCAGAGAACGCCCCACGGAATTTTTCAACTCAGATTGCGTCATAATCGTAATTAAGAATAATTTCTTTTCTCGGCAAAACCGAATTCCTGAACTGACATATTTACAAAAGGTCAACTCAATATATACCCAACAACAAATACCAAAACTGACCACATTACGTTGACTAATACACAAAGCAGTCATTGTTGACGATTTCAAAATAAAAATTACGCGTCTTGAAACGAAGTCACGTTTGAATCTAAAAAAAAGTTATTTCCTTTTACTTTTACTTCTCCAATTATGCCTGCATTCTTTTCGTAAAAATATTAACTTAAATTCATCGTACTTACTTAAAGTGTAACTAATAGTATGTGCCGAGGTATGTGCCAATATGGGTGATGGTTGTCAAGTCTTATATAACGCTACGTTCTTAAATTTATTAGATTGCCAATTTATACCACTAGCCATATTTTTTTTACAAATACGTAATAAAAAAGAGTTTGGCATTATGTAGTTTGTGGCGTTAGTGTTCAAGGCAATTCTGAAAGATGGCTCTACGAGTTCAGAGTGTATTCTAATCGGTCTCTGTACGGGGTTTCCCCGGCTCGTTTTTGGATTTACCCACGAGACACTCACAACGGTATGCTACGCTATGAATCAAAACACGTTGTGGCCGCGCGGATGACGTTACTTCGTGGGAAAATCAAAGTGACTAGGCCGCTTGAATATTCAAAATCCCTCGCAGTGACGTCAAAATGGTAGGAGCCTGGCCAGTCGATCGACGCGTCGGAATACCGTTGTAAGTGAATACATGATACAATAAAAGGAAAACCGTGTCAAGTTCGTCCGGGTTCGCGCATGACGTCACGCTGTGAGTTATTTTTGGAATTTATGACGTGCAATATAGAGTTTACGTTAGTTAAAGGCTATATAAATGCTATTGGCAATATACTTTGTCTTCTGCTTATAATACAAATTTTAAAGTATGTAATTTGAAATATTAATGTAAAATATAAAGGGATACATTAATTTAAAATAATAGATATTGGTAAATTGCCTGCCAATTGCGTCCTATGTATTTATTTACGTGAAAAGACAAGGTAAATAATTTTATAAAATAAAACTATATAAATAAGTATAAATAATTTACCAAATAAATTATATTGTAATGTTTATGTTAAATATATTATTGTAGGCGTTCAGTATTTAAAGGGGAGATGCCTCTGAAATGCTGAATTGTCAGACTTTTTGTCGTGGTACTAACAAACTTGGTTTGGCGCACATTTTCTTTGGAGCATCCTATATACTTGGATTTTGTTTGCTATGTCAACTTTGTTTTGGATGGAGTCCTCCAGGTAGTAGCTTTCCACTGCAGTGGAAGATTTCCAGCCCGCATGTATTTTTAAATATATAATATACTTTCAAATTCACTTTTGAAAAGTGAAAAAAATTATAACTGTGTTATTTGACTTATTCAAACAATAACACAAGCTCGTCTCTATAGTAAGGAAAGTAAGGCAGACTTTACCACTGTTTTACAGTAGTTTTCACGTACAGAGATTAGAAAGAAGAAAAAACAGGGGTCGACAAAAGCTTTTGTCTGATGCGCATTTTCCGACCTTGGCCGGTAAAATGTTAATTTCTACCGGAAAAGTTCTCCAGAAACAGTAGGTATATTTCTGGTCGGATGTAATAAAATTCTTTGCCGTATTTAAATCTTTATCTTTCATTCGCACTCCTGCTCTTGTTTTTCCACTGAACTATTTTCTACGGATCCCCTCCAACTCTTCACTTTTCTTTGGATGTTTTGCCTTCTAATGATACACATTATTACAAATTACAACATCGTCCGCAACAGCAATCGTTCCAAGTAACAGAATAATAAATTATTTTAATTAAAGCTTAAATTTCTAATCCCAAAACCGAAGATAAAAATGGAAAAAGGAACGCAGTTAATAACAATGTATTAACAAGAGGCGTCGTCGGAAAACTACTGATTTATATAATTCAACTGTGAATAAAGGCAAGCTTGGATTAGCCCAGAAACCTTCTTTCTATTTAAGTGTTAAATAGATGGCTGCCAAATAGTTTCGAATTTGATACAGACAAATTGGTTTCGTTGGGTGTCACAATGGATACTTCGGGATTTAGTTTTTAAATAAAAACAACAAATATATGAATGAAGTCTACTTGTCAGGGGTGTATACAAAAATTGAGAATCAATTCTCTAACCACCTGAAAATTCCTTATACAATAAGGATTTTAACAAATAATGTTAAAACAGCTATTCTCCGGGCTATATGCCCCTTGCCCCTCCGAGCGCTGAATTACATGCCAAAATTTGCCGCATTTTCTTCTAACACAGTTAGATAAGAAAATACTAATGTTTCGAATGCAAAAAAACTACCAGGAAGAAGGAAGCTTTTTCTTTAGTTAGAATCCGAGAAGACCGATCAACGAGAAGCGACAATCGGCTTCCCGCCAAAAAAAAAGTAGTGGGGGTAAAACCTGATTACTGGCAAAGCTTCGACCGGATCTGGTAGTCCGGGAGTCGATGTCTAACTTATGTTGACAGTGCTGTTGTCTGTGTTATTAAAGTTTTTAACTGTTAATTAAAGTTTCTAACTATCTTGTGTCGTGCAAAAATATGCCTGGAAATTGGTGTGCCTTTCGCGGATGCAGTACCCAAGGAGGACAAAAAATAAGTATGTTTACATTCCCCAAGGATCTTGAACCGTAAGTACATATACACCTTTTCAATATAAATAGTGTTTACGCATTTTGAAATGTTAAATTTCTTATTTTTTTTCTTAAAATATATAAAAGCAGTACTTACAGTAATTGTTTACCATAGCCCCATAATCCAAGTTTGTAATTTTCGTGGTAAATGGGATTATTTTAGCCCCCAGAAAGTTCATTTTCACTACAATTATCTGGGAAAAACATGGTTAAGAAAATTGTGCTATATCTATGTCTCTTGGTTGCAGAAGCTTTTCTAAAGAAGTAAGGTAAATGTTTACTATATTTCCATTAACCAAATTTGCATTTTTTTATTATAACATGTACCAAATTACTTTCCCCCAAAAAGGCACTTTTTGGTAAAATCTTATCTCGGGTACAACTGTCCGACACAAAAAATATTTTAAAAAATCCTGTGAGGAATATATTTTATAGTTAAATAAGCTTTCTCAAATAGTTGCTCTTAAGTAATTGTTAAAATATAGGCATAGCTTCATATCCTAAGTTTGCGTTTGTTGTGTAAAACGAGAATTATTTCTAGGGCCAAAAACAGATTTTAAATTAAAATTACCAGGCCCAATGTCATTTTTTCTAACATTTTAGCATTTAAAAGGACAAACTCACTTTTTCTAGTCTAAAGCAGGAACATTGTTTCCTTCTCTAGAATGCTTAAGTAGTAGAATTTTTAACACTCATTATACTATCTAAACAACACCGACACCAGATTTATGTCCATTGATAATGACAAAAAAAGGAACATATTGATAAAATACATTTCCATTTTATGGGACCGAAAACGCTGGGTTTAGACTTAGCACCCCAGGGTAAAGCGTAGCTGTTTACAAGATTGTTTTAAATTTTATTTTAACTAATTTTTGGTACCTATAGGATTTAGGTCCAATGTCTTTTTTAAAATTTAAAATCTTGTAGCGTTTTGGACATACAACGAATCATGCCTCACAGAAAAATGCAAACTTAGGGTTAATTAATTAGACTTTCAGACAACCTACTTTAAAATCCATATCGTTCTAATTTTTTTTAAAGATCATTTTACCGAAACTTGTTTTAAAAATCTAATCATATTAAATTAAAAAATTGCAAGTTTGGGTGATGGGTAACGTGACCATTCGTTCCAGATTTTGCGGGACGGTCAGTTTTCAGACAAGCCTTCCCGCATTTACAACGTCCCAAAAATGTCCTGGTTGGCCGGATTCCGTCCCGCATTAAAGTGTATTATAGTTGAAATTAAAAATTTGAAACAGTACTAAAAATTAAAGAGATGTGTTTTGGCAGCCCCAAGATCTGGTCCCTTTACTGATGGATCGCTAGCCTACTTAGTTAAGTATTCTTGTGTCTCTAGTCTCTAGTAAACACAATATGCATTTAATTATCCCTAAGTAATTGTTTATTATAGCTTATTTACTTAAGTTTGTTATTTTCTATTGTTAAATATTATTGGGATGTTTCCTAACGGATATTTTTATTATTATACTGTCTTCTTTTGTTCACTACAGATTATGGTTGTTTAGGTATAAAAATAAGGTACAATTATATTTTATTTAGACCCCGGTAGTACCTATTTTAGGCAACTACATTAAATATTTAATTTCAATTTGTTGTTTTTCTTTAAAATGGGTATAAGTTTGGGATTCAGTAGGGATGAAAAAATCATTATATTTAATATTTTGTAAAATCTTAGGCTTTGCTATAGCTGACTATAATTTAAATTGTTATAAAAAGGTAGCTGAAATATTCAGAAAGGTGTAAACAAAAAAAATAAGGGGTTTGTTCTATTATTAAATATTATTATTGAAATTTTCTCCCCATGCATATTTTTCGAGATATTTTTATTATTATAGTGCCTTCATCCTTCTTGTTTATTACAAATTATGGTTTTTTAGGTGGATACGCACTAACTTGTGGACTGTATGAAAATTTGTAATAACACTAACTTATTGGCTCTAAATGTGATTTATTTTAAAAAAATTATAAAACTGACAAGAACGACATGTTCTCTTGTAACTATCAACAACAAACTTAAAAACAAAAACTGGTCTTTTTCTCTCTTGCTCTTTGGCGCGCTCTCTTCCTTAAGGCAGAGTTGATTTATTTAACTAAATTTAAAATAGTCTTTTATAGGGCTGAACATTAGGTATAAAAATAAGTTATACTGGTACCTGCTTATGATTTCTTTCCGATTTAGACCCAGGTAGTACCTATTTTAGGTAGTACTTTAATTTATTCTGTTTCTTTAAAATTTTTATAAGTTCAGAATTCGATTGGAAAGAAAAATTTATTAATTTTAAAACAGGACCATCTACTCGGCAGTACTAATCTTTCTACCAAATTTTATTAAAATCGATCCAACAGTTCTTGAGCTGAGCGCGTTCCAAGGATTTGTCTACAGATAGCCGACTGACAGACAGGCGCAAAATATCTTCTATATGCCCTAAACGTAAAAATGTTTAAAATCCGAGACAAAAAATTATACACAGTCTAATATTTGTGAAATCAATATGAAAAGACCCATTTACTAAAAGAGCGCCAGAAAAAAACGATGCAATTTAGAGGTTTGAGCATTTTATCCGAAAGTGAATCGTTATCCAGATATTTTCATTATTTCAGACTATATCAGCATCCTGTATAATAACATTTAGATCAAAGTGTGCAAGGAATATACATTAAATTTTAAATCAGATTAATTTCTTACAATTTCGTATAAAATATAATTTAGTTTCTCAGTGTACAAGCAATTTTTACGCGGTCGCAGCATTTTCCTCAGTGTACCGGACCTGATTATCGTTAAATATTCGTAAATATTCGTGAACACGAAAGAACAAAGGATTTGCGGATATTGTCGCTTCTCGTTGGTTGGTCTTCTCGGGTTAGAATGTCGTCACCTGCAGACCGGTTTCGAACTCGTTGGTTCTCATCAGTACAGAATAGACGAACATACCAATCTTCCGAAAAAGTAATCCCTTAAAGCTACAATGTCGTACTGCATAAGCAGTGAGACAACGGCAGCGCCATCTATTAGCAGTTTCAAGCACTCAGAGTAGAGTTTACCGTAAGGTAAAATTTTTAAAAAATATATGAATGAAGTCTACTTGTCAGGGGTGCCTACAAAAATTGAGAATCAATTCTCTAATCACCTGAAAATTCCTTATTCAATAAGGATTTTAACAAATAATGGTAAAACAGCTATTCTCCGGGCTATATGCCCCTCCGAGCGCTGAAATGCGGCAACTTTTGGCATGTATTTCAGCGCTCGGAGGGGCATATAGCCCGGAGTATAGCTGTCTTACCATTATATGTTAAAATCCTTATTGTATAAGGAATTTTCAGGTGGTTACAGAATTGATTCCCAATTTTTAAAACCAACAATTTTAGAAAAATAATATGCTTGTTAATTTTATCAAAAAGCAGAGATGGCAGTTGTTTTAAAAACAATATTCTCCAAATGTCCCCCTCGGCAATTTTTACAGATGACCGTTCTTTTCTATTCTATTTTCCACATTATAATCTCGACGATAGGGACAAATTCCTGCCTGTGTCTCGCATAGCACATCGAAAAAGGTATGTTCCACTAAATGTATGATTAGGCTCTTATTAAATATGTAAATTTTAATTTTTTTTTATTGCCCACCCTTTTTAGATCACCATCGCACGAATTGACACGACTTTGTCATTTTTACAGCAATGTTAAAGACCACTTAGCTGCTCCACATTTTAGGTTAATATCGTCCCCATTTAAAAACGGACAAAACAGCAATTGGTACAAGAAAATAATACGTTCTGGGACAACTATCCTTAACAATAAACGACAACCCACAATCTGTGTACCTTTTACCTTTTACCATTATTTTGCAGAAAATATCAGCCCAATTATTTTGTGAACAATGTCATTAAAAAACGGCTTATCTCAATGTCATCTCAGTTTATAGGTCAACGTTATGAAAAAATTGATGAGAAATGGCAATTAAATAAGAATTTTAACAACACAGTCCATTGTTTTTGGTATAAAAATGCTTTAGACAATAAACTAAAGGAAAGATAAAGGTCGCTGGCTGGTATAACTTCCTAGTACTGAATAAAGAGGTATCCAAAAAATGTGTTTATAATAATAATTATGTCCCCATCGATAACTAGATTTATTAAGGATGTCCTTTCGTAGTTTGGCGTAGGAAAATAATGCCGAAATAAACCTTATCGTAGCATATGTTTCACAGAAGAGAAGTTCTTTGGCCATTTAGTAGTTTCAAGAAACGCGTATGTTTGCACTAGCTATGAATTTGTGATACATTTTTTAAATTCTTGATTCAAAAACGTATCACAAAATAAATTTAATTCCTAACATGATATATTATATTCTTGCGGTTATAAGTACGAGATATAAATACTTAGTTAAGAGCTCTATTCTTGACTACCTAACCTTTTTTCTGTAGGTAAATCTAGCCAGACATAATTTAAATAATGTGTTTTAAATAAATATTCTGCCCACATTTTTCCTTAACATTCTGCACTCACCACACAAGGCCAGGTTCAACAAACCAATTAAAATTTTTGCAACTGACTTATGCAAATGACGTTTTCTCCGATTAAAAAATGTCATTGCAGATAACAGGGTCGAAAAAAACGACCTCGTTCTTCACATTTTTTTATTGTCTCTAGATCTTATCTCCTGGTATGGGAGGAACCGGGTGACAAAAATTATAATTAAGATGTTGTCAATAAAGAAAGTTTTTCTTAAGATAGCAGTATGGAAATCTTTTGTGCCCGAATTGTTTTTTTTACATTAATTTATGCTTGCATATTCAATGTAAACTCAAGAGCTTTCCTGTTAAAAGAATACTACTATAATATTAAATAAATAAAATCTGTTTTAACAATAACTGAGCCTATGAAAGCCAAAGTGGTCTAAGTCAGTTTTTTCGGAATTGCGTTTCTTGACACAATCGTATTGTTTACGTAGTTATTTACCTCTGGACAAAATATGAAATATCTATCTTCAGTACAACACTAACAGGTATCGGTACTAACATGAATGTAAAACGCATCCACATACAGATGAAAGCCATAGTGTTCCAAGTCTGACTTAGACCTTTATGCCTGTAAACATTTCGTATCGACTGTTAAATGCTGCTTTGTTTAAATCCTAAAAATGTGAATATTAGTGATTTTGACGCTGAACCATATGCCATATGAAGAAAGTGAGAGTGAATATTATCCATCGGCATCTACTGAATCTGATTCTACAAGTTCAGGTAAATAAAACGTAAAAAAAATAATTTTTAAAAATAGAACCTAATTTTTTGTTTTGGATTAATCAAAAGTTAAAATACATGCTTCGGATTTAAAATTGTTTAAATTTATCGATAAGAAGCAGTCATACATTTTTTTTTATATAGAACCCCTCAACGAAAATATTTCGTTCAAAGAAAAGGATTTAGCTCCAAAGAATAAAAAGGGTAGATTGATGGATTTCAAGAATACTGACCTGTCCCTTCTTTATAAATTTAGCCTCCTGGTTACTGCGAGCAAAAAAAAATCATGAAAGAAATGTTTCAGTTTATACCACCCGTCTACAAAGACTATTTTCGATCATTGAAAGTTGATGAAGAAAATAGCAATGTTCCAGAAGATATTGGTCCCCTGGAAGTCTGTTTGTTCAATAATGATGAATATTAATTAATATAAGTTATATCTATGGGTTTGATGATTTAAGTATAAAACAATAAATAATTAAAGTTGAGAAGATATTTTCTACGAAATACGTCAACACACAAGCAATGAAAGCCATAGTGTTCTAAGTCACAAGTTTCAAAAAAATAGGGACAAGAATCATTTTTTTAAAATACCAAATATCACAAAATTTAAGCTAGCTTTTCCCAAGAAAAATCTCCTAAACCCATTCGCTATTTGTTTTTCCACATTTGTTGATCCTGATTTAACTTTGAGCTTTAATATCTCAAAACTACTTTTTTTGACTTCCACCACTCTGGTTTTCATAGGCTCAACTAATATCTTTTCTCTTCTCAAAAGCAAAAAAAAATTAGGTTAAATTTAATTCTCTTTCTTTCAGTGCTTGACAGCAGTCCATTTTTGCTTCGGTTCGGTAGGGAAAAACATTTCGTGCACTTCTCACATCAGGCATAATAGTTATGTTATTTAGGCAAATAGTGCGTGAAACGCATCTTTAAAGAACAAGATCACAGTTTATTGATCGAGGCGATAGCCGAGATCAATAAACGATCGAGTTCTTTAAAGTTGCTTCACGCACGAGTTTCATACAATATTTTTTCTACAACTGCCGAAAAGTGTTAAAAATTCAAAAAGAAAATATATAAAATTTTAAAAAATCGCTTCTTAAAAAATTTGTTTCTTGTAACTTGGTAGTCGTTGCTTTCATGATTACTTTGGAATCCACTTGTTTATTATTATTTTTTTGTTTCTGTCCATTTAGCAAAGTATTGTCAAAGTTGTTAAAATTGACGACACGCGCACAAATTAAATAAAATTTATTGAAAATTGCCTTATATATCGATCTGAAAGTGAAAGAATCAATTAAAGACTTTTCTCGTCTTGTTTTGACAGAAATCTCGTCTGAAGCTAAAGCAATTTTTTAAAGATATTTTAGGTTTCAGTCCGTGAAATCATTTTTCCATCGGTGAAATAGCTATTTCAGGCACGTTGATAAAATGGCGTACTTCGCACATCAAAATCAATGTCTAAAGTCACCTTTTTTGACAGGTGTAGAAAAATATCATTATATCCATAGTTACTGAATCTACATTCACTACTTGTGTTTTCATGCTGGTATAAAAATTTTAATTTAAATAATAATTTAGTCTTTTTTATGGTTTTCAGAAAATAGTTATAGAAAAAATATTTAAAAATATGAATGAAGTCTACTTGTCAGGGGTACATATAAATATGAAAAAATTGAGAATCAATTCTCTAACACCTGAAAATTCCTTATACAATAATGATTTCAACAAATAATGGTACAACAGCTATTCTCCAGGCTATATGCCCCTCCGAGCGCTGAATTACATACCAAAATTTGCCGTATTTTCTTCTAACACAGTTAGATAAGAAAATACTAACGTTTCGAATGCAAGAAACTACCAGGAAGAAGGAAGCTTTTCCTTTAGTTAGAATATCGTCACTCACCTGCAGACCGGTTTCGAACTCGTTGCTTCTCATCAGTACAGGATAGACGAACGTACCAACCTTCCAAAAAAGGAATCCCTTAAACCTACGATGGTACTGCATAAGCAGTGAGACACAGGCAGCGCCATCGATTAGCAGTTTCAAGCAGTCAGAGTAGAGTTTACCGTAAGGTAAAATTTTTAAAAATATGAATGAAGTCTACTTGTCAGGGGTACATATAAATATGAAAAAATTGAGAATCAATTCTCATATACGGCAAATTTTGGTATGTAATTCAGCGCTCGGAGGGGCATATACCCCGGAGAATAGCTGTTTTACCATTATTTGTTGAAATCCTTATCGTATAAGGAATTTTCAGGTGGTTAGAGAATTGATTCTCAATTTTTTCATATCTATATGTACCCCTGACAAGTAGACTTCATTCATATTTTTAAAAATTTTACCTTACGGTAAACTCTACTCTGACTGCTTGAAACCGCTAATGGATGGCGCTGCCTGTGTCTCACTGCTTATGCATTACGACATTGTAGCTTTAAAGTATTACTTTTTTGGAAGGTTGGTATGTTCGTCTATCCTGTACTGATGAGAACCAACGAGTTCGAAACCGGTCTGCAGGTGACGATATTCTATCTAAAGGAAAAGCTTCCTTCTTCCTGGTAGTTTCTTGCATTCGAAACGTTAGTATTTTCTTATCTAACTGTGTTAGAAGAAAATACGGCAAATTTTGGTATGTAATTCAGCGCTCGGAGGGGCATATAGCCCGGAGAATAGCTGTTTTACCATTATTTGTTGAAATCCTTATTGTATAGAAAAAATATTGTCTGAAACTCGTGCGCGAAATACCTTTGGTGCTCGAATGATTTGTCATTGTCGAATACTAAAGTACTACTTCGTGCCCGAGTAATACAAATAACTATCTTTCCGATTAAAAAATGCCATTGCAGTTAGAAAAACGACCTCATTTTTCACATTTCTTTATTATCTTTCCAGATTTTATCTCTTGGCATGGGAGAGACCGGGTGACAAAAATTTTAATTAAGATCTTTTCAATAAAGAAAGTTTTTTTACCTACCTATAATAATATGTAAATCTCTTGTGCCCGAATTGTTTGTTTTTTTTTTCATTAATTTATGCTTGCATATTCAATGTGAACTTAAGAGCACTACTGTTAAAAAATAGTATTACAATATTAAATAAATAAAATCTGTTTTAAAATAACGTAAGATCAAAACAAGGTAAAAGGTTTATGTTAATGAAAAATAAAACTGTGAAGTTCCGAAGTTTTTATTTTTAAGAAAATTACATTATGGTCATTGTCATTGCATAATACAGAATTAAAAAAAAACATATACAACAAAGAACCCAAAAAGTATAAATTTAAACTAAATGAAAACCGTGTCCACCTTCTACTTCCAAACATGTTTTCATTCTTCTTTTTGCATCAAAAACATTGGTGAGCACTTGGGGAGAGTTGTTGATCTTCTGAAATTTATTTGTAATTCTAACCCGTAATTGTTCTAAATTTTCACAAGGGGTTTTGAAAACAGAGATTTTAATGTGTGGCCATAAAAAAAGTCGCACAGCGTGAGATCGCAGGACCGTGGTGGCCACCTAATCGGCATATTACTCGGTCTTGGAAAATTTCGTCCAAAAAATTTATATTATAAAGAGTTACGTGAATTAGTGCGACGTCCTGATGGAAGTAGTCTTGTCACACCTCTTCATCGTCTAATGCGTTTACAAAATTTTCTAAAATTTCATTACGATATCGGCCGGAATTGAGAGTCCCTTCAAAAAGAATCGGTCCAATTAACCTTCTTTTCGATATGCCCCCCCACACGCCAACTTTCCGTGAATGCAGGGGCTTCTCTATAAATAAATGTGAATTTTCGGAACTCCACATTCTCATTTGTTGAGAATTTACATAACCAGAGAGGTAAGTAAAACCATGCTTTGTCAGTAAAAAAGGTTTTTCCAAATACGTTTTCATTATTATGCAAATTACCTATAAACCACTCTAAAAATTGCATCCGCTGCGGCTTGTCACTTGGTAACAATTCTTGGACTGAGCTTAGACGCAAAGCGTGCATATTATGCAGGTCACATCTCAGGATTGTATTGCATGTTCCGTAGGATATATTTACTTGCTGGCTTAAAAGCCGAATAGAAGTTTGTGGGTGTTCATTAACAATTTGCCTCATTTCTTCTTCTTTTCGTGCAGTGCAATCTTTGGATCTCCCACTGCATTCCTTTCTATTCACACTTCCTGTTTCTCTAAACAAAGTCACAGATCGAGTCAAAACTTGGCGAAACTGGTCGAAATCCATGGCTATGTGTGAAAATTCTGTTTGATAATCCTGAATGGCGTCTCGTGTTGCATAAGCCTGGTCATCAACCTTTCTACCATTTCTAAAGTAACTTTTGATTATACTTAAAAGCTTTTTGTTCTGCCGTGATTACCATATTTTTTAATATTCTTAAAAATGAAAGCTTCAGAACTTGACAGTTCTATTTTTTGTTCACCTGTACCTTTTACTAATGTTGCCCTTCAAGAGAATACTCATGCAAATGACGCTTTTCCTGATTAAAAAATGCCATTGCATGATAACAGTAAATTGTAAAAATCGACCGACAACTAGGGGTGGGCAAAATAATCGATTAATCGATTATTAATCGATTAATCGATTGAACGATTACAAAAAAAATAAAATCGATTAATCGATTTTTCGATTAATCGATTAATCGATTTTTTGATTAATCGATTTTTTGATTAATCGATTTCTCGATTAATCGATTTTTCGATTAATCGATTTTTCGATTAATCCATTTTTCGATTAATCGATTTTTCGATCAATCGATTTTTCGATTTTTCGATTAATCGATTAATCGACTTTTCGATTAATTTATTTTTCGATTAATCGATTAATCGATTTTTTCGATTAATCGATTTTTCGATTAATCGATTCTTTTTTATAATCATAACTCGACTGTGAAACACGTATTCAACGAAATAATTTGAATGCTTTTCGATCCGCGCTCCTTTAAGGGTCTAAAATTTAAATCGCCCGTCGGAATTGTGTTCAAGATAGGCAAGTGGTAAGCGCTGGAGTCGCTTTCATTATGTCATTAGTAATGACATAATTTCGACTAGTTCAATAATCGATTTAGTTCGATTAATCGATTTTCTCGATTAATCGATTTTTCGATTAATCGATTTTTCGATTAATTTCGATTAATCGATTAATCGATTAATCGATTTTTCGGTTAATCGAATAACCGATTTTTCGATTAATCGATTAATCGATTAATCGATTTTTCGATTAACCTATTTTTCGATTAATCGATTTTTCGATTAATCGATTGATCGATTTTTCGATTAATTACGATTAATCGATTTTTCGATTAATCGATTAATTTCGATTAATCGATTAATCGAAAATAATCGAAAATAATCGATTATTTCAAATAATCGAAAATCGATTATCTTTTTCAATAATCGCCCAGCCCTACCGACAACCCGCTTAGCAACATGTGAGGGTGGAAGATGTAAATTAATTAAAATTATTTATATTAATTTTTTATTATTATTATTGTACAAGTAAACTATTTGTAAGTATTCCAAAACGAAATTCTAAAACGTTTAAAAATCGACCCACACACCCCGGCTATATGCTAATGCAAAATGTCTGGAATCATTCGCAAAACATTATGCACTTATATTAATATTCTCTGCCTCTGTTTGCCATCTTTCCGAAAGGTCAGAACCTAATTTTCGTTTACTCCGTTGACCGTTACATACTATTACCAACGATACAGCGATTTAACTTCGATTACCGGGGCCTGACCGGTCTAAAGGACTTGAACTGAATATTTAATTACTTCCGGTTACCCATTGTTTGAGCTGCTATTTTTGTGTCTGTTTGTGTTATTCTATAGAAACGGGATAGTTTAAGAAGCAGCTCGATTTTTCTGTTAATTTCAATCTTAGATAAATATCCTTGCTAGTATGAAAAAGTCAATTTGAGCACAAACATTTACTATTAAACGGAGTCACGGATCCTCGTAACGGATCGGTCGTAGAAGTAGTAAGATCTGCTATAGAGCCAAGTGTATTACACACCAAAAAACACTAATATAGTATCAAAGCGACAGTCACTTAATCATTGGTAGACCATGTTCGCTATTCCTGAATGACTACCATATTTAATGCAATGCTTAATCTTGTTCCAGCAGTAACGATTATGTTTTTTTAGCTTCGTACAACCCACGAAGGCAGCTAGCCCAAGTCTAAGGTACCGTGTCGTGTCGCAAAGCCGACTCACACACTCAGTGCTGGAAACATCCGTAAGGATTTCGCCCTTTTAAGATGGTGTGTGTGGTGGTACCGCCTCGGTCGAGGAAGAATTCCTCTGCCACCTTTCTGACTGATTTAAGAATAAGAACACATTGCTTTATATCAAAATATCATTGGTTAGCAAATGGAAGGCTTCATTTAGGGCAAAAGAAGGACTACTTAAACACTATTGCTTTTCAATTAAAAGCTTGGTTTAAGGCAAGGCAACTTAAGGCACACTTAAATCTCGTGTCAATAGATTACATTTCCTTCTCTTCAGACGCCCACGTTACGTTAGTACTTAGGCTTGAAGTCTAAGTGGGCTGTCTCAGATTAAAAATAATAGCGCAAAATTGAAGACAGAATAGCAAGACCTCGACCAGCCACAGACATAAATGAAAATTTATATCTTCATCTCGATCCTTATACACGCTTAGAGTAGTGGGGCTGCGTACCCTTAGTATGAAGAAGCACTGAAATAAAGACAATCAAATTTCGATACAAAAATGGGTGTAATAATATCTTAACATAATTTTTGTTGTTAACAGAATGTAATAACGAGAGTATTTTTTGAGCAATAATGTATTTTTACGGTGGAAACATTTCCTCTGTTTTCAGTGTACGTCTATAATGTTTCTCAACCTGTTTGGGCATAATAGCCACTGACCTCCGGTTCATTGACAAAAGTGCGCGAGCCTTGCCTTGACTGCAAGGACCGTTACTTAGTTAAATTTGGCTTCTAGCTGTGGGTTGGCTGAAGCTTGATTGGATAATAATAAGTGCGATTTATGATCAAATTGCTTATTACTAAAGGAAGATTAGGTACAGAATATGCGGTAATGTGGCAATTATTTGCCGTGTAATGTAATTGGGGAAAGACGTGGCATAGATTTTGATAATGACTTAATCTATGCAAAAATCAAGTAAATGCTATTTAACGAGAAATCATTAAATGAACTCTATATTCTACAAACGGTGATACCTTACAAGAAATGAAAACTTGATTTTTGCGATATCTAAATGCTAGGTGTATTCACAAATACAGCATAATTCCACGGAATAAGTGCAAGAATAAGTATTACCAACCTTGATTTACATTGTAAAATATACTCATTTTGTTCTGTCAACCCATAACAAATGATTTTTTCTACATCAGATTTGAAGTCCAACCCTGCCTCCTCTGAGCTATGCTGTTTGTTAAGAACTCTATACAGGGTGTTTTCTAATTGAATGTCAATATTTAAGAGGGCGATTTTTGGGTCCATTTTAAAAAGAAAACTTCATATGAACGTATGTCCTAAACGTCTTAACTTTTGAGATACAGAGTGGTAAAGTTTTCAAAAATAAATAGTTTTTTATTAATATCTGTAATACCACTTTAGATATTTTAATTCAATTTGGCATGTACTATGTATAAAGAGGCATTATTTAGTGTACCACAATTTTTTTTATTTCCACCAGTGGCGTTCGAACGGAATTTCACCTGCCTATTTTGGCGGACATTGATGGTACGCCACTGATTTCTCGTAAATTAAAATTATTCCTGTAATCCCCAATCATTTCTAAGCAAATTTGATTTCTTGAATTTTTTCAATCCGATGCACGGTTTTCTCTTAAAAAAATAAAAACCTTTTCTCTGCATGATCATAACAATATCGTTGATATGACAATATCACCATGCAGAGAAATATATTTTATTTTTTAGATCAAATTTTCTTAGAAATGAATAAGGATCAAGGCAAATTTGATCTAAAAAATAAAATATATTTCTCTGCATGGTGATATTGTCATATTAACGATATTGTTATGATCATGCAGAGAAAAGGTTTTTATTTTTTTAAGCGAAAACCGCTTTGCTAGAAATGATTGGGGATTTCAGGAATAATTTTAGTTTTACAAGAGATCAGTGGCGTACCATCAATGTCTGCCAAAATAGGCAGGTGAAATTCCGTACGAACGCCACTGATGGAAATAAAAAAAATTGTGGTACACTAAATAATGCCGCTTGATACATATTACATGTATGCCAAATTTCATTGAAATATCTAAAGTGGTATTACAGATATTAATAAAAAACTATTTATTTTTGAAAAATTTACCACTCTGTATCTCAAAAGCTAAGACGTTTAGGACATACGTTCATATGAAGTTTTCTTTTTAAAATAGACCTAAAAATCGTCCCCTTAAATATTGACATTCAATTAGAAAACACCCTGTATACAGTGAGAATTGTGTTTTGTCCTGTATTGCAATCAATAGGTAAACGGGGTATTTTGAAACGAACTATACTTGAAGCCTCGGTGGGCTTTCCCAGAAAAAAAAAATAAGAACAAAATACCAAAAAAAAACGCGATTTTTATTTTTTTCAATTCAAATAAAATGCCCTTAAAATCTTTATTTTAGGAAATAAACACAGTTTATTTGCCGCCATTGCTTTTAAACATAATCTGAAGATCTAAAATATTACAACATAATATATTAAATATAAAAAACTTACATAACTGGAATACGTTGAACATTGAATGGTGTTCGGGTTCAATGAACAAGGTTTGAATATATTATTGAAAAAAAAACTTGCTTCGTATTCAAGACTGAATACCTCAATTTAAAAAAGCCAATATTTGGATTTCGAAAATTTATTTTTTCTAAGCGTTCGTTAAGGCGTATAAAATAAACACGTTCCCTGTTATTCAATGTTTTTTTATGGATTAATTCAATATATAATAAAATTATGTTAGGCACTGTTTAACTGGGACAGGTCCCGGCATACTTTTAGCTAATGTGCCAGTGCCATGTATCTCTAGTGAGAAGTATAGTCTGTTAAAGAATGAAAAAAAACGTGACCAGCATGAATTAAAAAAAACATTATTCACAAAGTAAAAAGTATATCCAGGGTGTTATGGAATTCACTGCATATATTGAAACCGGTATATCCTAGCATGATTTCAGATTGAATAGAAATATAAACAACTCTTTGGAAAGTATTTTTTTTCGAAAAACAGCTTTTCCGAAAATTGATTGAAGAAATTTTTCAAAAATATTTTCTCGAAAACATATTTCGAACCTACATTTTTTCAAAAATGTCCGGACCGCTTTTTCAAAGATGCTTTTTAGAAAATGGTTTATGAAATATTTTGAATTTTCTCCAAAAACTCGTATTTCGAAAGTACATTTTTTAAAAATGTCTCCAAATAAATAATTTTTAAAACAGGTACATTTTTCGAAAATATATTTTTTCGAAAACAATATTTAGAAAGAAATTATGAACTCTAGTAGCTTGAAAAATGTTAAAGAAAAAAGACGAAAAAAGTTCCTGAACAAACCCAAACAAACCTCTCTT
Organism: Philopedon plagiatum; assembly: GCA_963971165.1. Classification (NCBI taxonomy): domain Eukaryota; kingdom Metazoa; phylum Arthropoda; class Insecta; order Coleoptera; family Curculionidae; genus Philopedon; species Philopedon plagiatum. The sequence continues at coordinate 5,421,032 of OZ020194.1, forward strand.
GGGTTTGATCAGGTTTCCTTACGTTTGGTACGTCACTTTCTCGTAAATTACTTTTTCAAAAAGCCGTTGCTTGAAAAAATTAATACTATCCGAAAAAATTTAATTTCGAAAAAGATGTATTTTTGAAAAGGGCTTTAAAAATTTTTTTTAAATTGGTTTTAGACAAATTGTAGTTTCGTAAGTACTTCGTAAGTACTCGTATATCCCCCCAAATGAGCAGAAGGCATAAATAAAAAAATGTTACAATATTTACACTTTCATATTAATCAAACAATATGTCCTGTTGCGTGTAAGCTAACCTCTTCTCGCTGTTTTGTTGTTTTCAGCAAATATCTTTTTTGATGTTAAATTAAGTAAATTTTTTCGAAAAACAGCTTCTTCGAAAATATATGTTTTTAAATAGACCCTTTTAAAAATACATTTCCGGGAAATATATTTTTTAGAAAACATTGTTTTCCTAAATTTAAATTATGAACTCTACTGACTGAGAAAATGTCAATGAAAAAATGACAAAAAATCCTAAACTAACCTAAACGAACCTTTTTTGTGTTTGGTCAGGTTTACGTTTCCTTAATTACTTTCAAAAAAGGGTTGTTTTTAATATGAATATTCGAAGTATTATTCGAAATAATGTTCAAAAAATGTTCTTTCTAAAAGCATGTTTTCTTGAAAAAATTGAATTTCAAAAGGTGGTTAAAAAAATTCGAAGTTGGTTTCGAATAAATGTATTGATGAAAAAGTTCTGTTTGTTGAAAACATATTTTCGAAAAAATGGGTTTTCGAAAAATTTTCATATATTAATCCAAATGGACAGAGGGTATAAGTAAATTTAAAAGATGCTACAATTCTGGTAAGTTAATATGACAAACCGTTGTGTTTTCGCAAGAACAGGTTTAGATATTTCGTCCATTATGAAATAGTGTACATTTCTTAGAACCCTAAACAATATAGAAGTAATGTCGCACTTGAGATTGCCCGTTTTTTTTTTCTTGCTCTGTGATTTTATGTAGCTCTAGGTGAGGTTGCGCCCCCCTAGACGAAATTCCTAATCAGCCCCTGGGTATCTTCTCTTTTTTTCTAAATCTATATCTGAACCTAGTCGATCATTAACATTTTATATTACGTAAAAGCTTTTTAATTTCTAAATATTTTTGCACTCTTACTTGGACGACTTGCCCCGCGGTTGCTTCGCTTGTTAAATTTAAGATTTTTAAGTTTAACCACACTTAGTTGTAATCAGTTTGGTATATTTTAAAGACGTTGACGTAACAAGTTCAACGAAACCCATTCTTATTTTCACATTTATATTTACATTGAATTATTTCACAAAAATACCACATACCTTCAGGTTTGTTTCCTTAAAAGTGAAGTAATGAATTTAAACCAGTTTCGCCGACCGAATATTTACTGTATTTTTAAAATTCCCATGCACACGGTGTGCCTTATCGAGTTTTACTCGAAACTCGTTTTTAAATATTTGTTTAAGTCTGATTCACAATTGACATTGCAAATGTAAATATTGGCTCTGAGTATGGTGGAAAACATGCTTTTATTGTTTATGTTTTATTATTACTCATTTGCTATTTCAATTATGATGAATTTTTGTAGTATTAAATGAATACATACAGGAAGCTTGTTGTCTCATTCATCATAAAGGGTGCTATGAAAATGGTTTAATACATATATTGGAATCTGTTACTCCTCCACATTCACAATACTTTTTTCCCTCAAATCGCACATTTTTTTATTTTAAGAAATACCCTAAACCACCCAATATCTGACGCGACGCTTCCAGCCGCAGCGTTTCCAAACTTATACAGTGTGTCTGCTTAAGTTCGCAGCATATGGGAAAATTTTTATTATAAATTTTACGAAAAAAAGTTATTCTTCATAAAAAGCTCTGCATGGTCCAAAACCTAAAATGCAACCATCAGATATCGAAAGTTCCCAGTCATGTATGAGGTCTGTCAGAAAATGACTTTTACCCTACAGTAAAATACTAGCTAGACGCTAGTGTTCTATGCACCTACCCCTTTCGCAAGATCTCCAATTAACCTTAGTCTGGGGTGCAAAACCCAGTCTTGCTCCCTGTCACGCAAAAAATCGCAGCAACACTCCCATCCAAATGAATGGCCAAGCCTTACGGATAAAGAAACGTTCGATTTTAGTTGGCATCGCACACTCATCGCACCAGGCGCGGCCCGTGAGTTTTTTTACAGGTAGGTCAAAATTTTGTGGGCAACTAGTGATATCAACGCAACAAGCAAAATACACTTTTTTAATTAAGAAAGGTTTTTTTTAATAATGTGCCAAGAAATTATTTACCTACAAATAAACGCTGCAAAAATCATAAAATAGGTACTGCAGAATATTGACATTACTACTCTAGATGTTTATGGCTTTTTTCTATGTGATTTAATACTCTAGTTTAGTAGATTTTAGGGGCTTCCGTTTTGATAAGTTTAGCACCTCCTCAATAGATGTCGCGCCTTGTACTAAAAGCCCAGAATATGAACAGAACAAAATTCTGAGCTAAAAGTATGATTATTCGTAAAATAAAATTAGGAACGCTGCCGAAACTCCGTTTTCTTTAATAAATACAATGCTGGCGACTAGACATAATAATACGATATTTGTCTACGCACATGCATGCTGTAAGCTGTAGTAAATATGAGATTGCCAACAATTTTAAAAATATTTTATCGAGGAACAACTTGTTGCCAATAAACCTTTTAGAGCCGATCAAATTTTTTAAATAACAAAAAATTAAAATAAAGTTCTTGTCCCAGCACAGATTCGAACCCTCGACCTTTTAATCAACTCGCTGAGATTGTACCTCTAGACTACGCTGGTAATGTAGGAAAATCGGTCCGACACCGCTAAATTTGCTGCCTAGCGCTGGCCTGACAGAAATCGTATTTATAATTTTTTATGTTTAACCGCTAATAATTAATATTATTAATACAATGCAAATACAATGCGCATATTATGTACCTAATTAGTTTTTCTTTTTCCGAACCAAATTTTTTGAAATAGTATATTTTGGGGGGCGGTTTGAGAGTATTTCCATAGTGGGAGTGGCCAGATAATATTGGTGGGCCGTCGACCAATTGTGTCTCTTTTTAACTTCCTAAAGCGCATATGTCTGTTTCTCTCTTAGTTTTAATGAATTTGTATCGTTCATATAAACCTATAAGATCAATTTAAAATATGATGCAGCCCGGAGCAAGCTTGGATATCCTTTGACGATGGCTTGGCTTGATTCTTTCTTGGGGAGTTTTCGCATGGAACTTTGAAACAAAAGATTCTTTTTTGGTGTTAAAAAATTAAAAAAGAAATTGTTAGGTAGATCATTAAAAATTTTAGGTGGGTCATTGACCAAATGACCTTATGGACGGACCGCGCCTGCATCGCACACGATTTCAGCTGGTACAAACACAATATTTCAATAGCCACATCGGCATCGGCAGCTTAAGAGCTTGGTTTCTTCATCCGAGTCAGAAAATACTTCTTCCCTTCCAACTTACACACTCTGTATGTTTTTTCAAATAAGGCCTAACTTAGAATACTGTTCCGACATCTAGGGAGCAGTATCATCTTCGACACTTAACATCCTTAATTATATGCAAAAGAAAACCATTCGACATTAATAACCCAGTCCTCACAAGAAAACTTCCTTCTTTCGCTTATCGCATTACTGTCCAGCTACAAAAGCCTAAAATTCCCACATCTTTCGCTGATTCACACCTTAGGTCTCCAGATTACGGAACAAATTGCCTGCAGATGTTTTCCCTTCCCCTCCCAACCTTTAATTCTCTACATCCCATGTCAGCAATAATAAATATATAACAAAATATGCTCACTTGAATTCGGGGATAATAACATTTAATAATATTTATATTAAATGATTTTTTACTAATTTTGCACTGCTTTCTTCTGATCTTGACACAAAAAGAACAAAGAATAAATGCCATAAGGTTAAATTAATAGTTGTACGGTCTGGTGGACCACAGACTAAAAAGGAATACCAGCTTTGTTCAAAGCTGTTTATCTAATTTAAAAATAAACTTACTACCCCGACACTGCGTATTCACATGATAGATCGTAGACAAGACAACTATGCTTTCCTAGCGAATGTGCCCTTGACATTTGCTGACCATCGGCGCCAAAGTGTCCGTGTACCCGGCCCGAAGAGGCCGTGTTGCAGCATCCTGCGTCTTCGCGTCTTCGCAGGAATGCAACTCGCTGAATTCCTGCAATCTACCGGCGATTATCTTTCTGTAGTAGAAATTTGGTATTTTTCGTCGCAGGATTTAGCACTAGATAAGCAGTGAAAATTATTGAGTTTTATGTGGAGGTGGATTAATAGCATTTTTTCTGAAAACTCATTCCTCGCAAATTATTTTCCAAAAACACTGAAAATACGAGAAACATCTTTTTTTGAGTACCTACGCGTTTTATTATCGAAAGACAATTTTCCAAAATTAGGAACAATTTTTCGAAAATGCCTTTTTTTTGCTACTTATGAAGAACCATCACAATTCGTTTTTTGAGGTAGTATTACTGAGATATTGGACTATTTCTATACCTAAATTACCCAGTATATCGAGCTTTAACTTCCCGTTGAAAAAAGTACCAGATTTTTTGTTCAAATTCGATTTAGCAGGCATGTCTCTAATGACTGTGATATCCGCAATACACATGTAGTACTCAGGATGTGAAAAAATAATGCAAAAATGGTTAATGTTGCGTCTTAACTACGTACTTACAAACTTACAGTATTAAAGCATCACAACGTGGATTTATTTACATCATTTGCTGATTATGCTCCGTAAAAACAACATTAATTTGTTAAGTTATTTTTTATATTACCAAATAATTTTATAACTAATTTTATCTAATATCGGTGTGCTGAATATAACTTTAATGCTACAGATTTCCATCCAGCCTAGGATTTGCCATTATGTCCATGGGATACGTCACACAGGAAAACACTATCGTATATTTAATTGGATACCAATATTATTAATTCACTTAATGACTCTATTCCGTATTGCATAATACAAATTCGGTTTATTTCAATGATAAGTTTATCATTGTTAACTAGGGATCGACCGATACCGATATCGGTATCGGTATATCGGCCTTATCGGCCTTATTGGCCGATATCGGTATCGGCCGATATACACACCACTATATCGGTATCGGCCTAAAAAAATATAAATTGCTTAATATTTCTGTTGCTAAGGATTTTTTAAAGAAAATTAAAACAGAAATACTAAATAAAAAACAAATCAAGTTTATTCTTATTCAAGTTTAGCAAAAAAGTCATTAAAAATGTAGAGGTAACACACTAAGTTAAACAAATTAATATTTAAAGTTAAGTTTTGGCAAGTTGTAATGTAACAAAATTAAGCTTTCTGCTCTTTCCGGAGTTAGACGATTTTTTGCGCTTTCATAAACATTTCCAGCTGAAGAAAATAGCTGTTCACTAGCAACAGTACTTGGCGGCGGTGCTAAATATATTATTGCAACTTTATACATCAATGGAAAAATGTCTTTTTCTTGCGCCCACCAAGTCAAAGGATCTTCATTTCTTGATATTTTTTCTAATTTATTATACAATTCAATCTCATTATCAATTTTATTTATCATATCATCAGTACTTTTCTTATATGACACTGATTTACCTGTCGTCATACCAGTGAGTTCATTAAAAGTATTCCAAAATAAACTATGAGAAATTGAGCCCGGGACATTTTCCTGAATCGGTTGATTTACCTCGTGTGTTTTTTAGCGATTTTCGCTAAAGGAGCATCATCGTAGCTCACTTCAGATTCTCCGGAATTATCTTCCAGCAAGTCTGAATCTTGTCCATTAATTTTTAAAAGTTCTTTTTTTAAATCTGTAAAGGTTTTTTGCGATAAATCATTGTCAAAGAAAGATGTCTTGAACCTTGGGTCCAATAAAGTGGCAAAAAGAAGGTTTCTATCAGTGAAGAAGGCTTTGCATCTCTTATTCAAGGAATCTTTAAGCTCATTTTTAGTACTCTGCACCCCTGAAAAGTCAGCTCCTTCAGCTTTCTCGAGATAATTTAAGACAGTTTTAAGTAAGGGTATTACTTCCGATATAGATGCACTTTTCTTACTAAAAATCTTCGTAATTTGTTCAAAAGGTTTTAATAGATTTAGTAAATTTTTTGCTAGTTCCCATTGGTGGTATGCTAGCGCCATATCTTTCAAAGCTGGATTGTCCATTATATATAAATTAAGCGTTTTTTTCTTCTATCAGACGTTCCAACATATAAAAACTTGAGTTCCATCGTGTTGGAACGTCCTGCACCAAAGCTTTCTCGGTCATATTAAGGGATTTTTGAATATTCTTTAGCCTATCACAAGCCAAAGAGGAGTGACTAAAATGAGTTACTATACGTCTTGCTCTTGCCAATAAATCTACAATTGATCGTTGAATTCCTATGGAGTCATGTATGGCTAATTGTATGGTATGTATGAAACAGGGTTGGTGTTTTAATTTAACCTCGTCAATGCCCTTTTTCATGTTGGCAGCATTATCAGCTAAAACCAAAAGAATTTGATTTTGATCTAACTCCCATATTGTCATTAATTCAGATAACATCTGTGAGATATTTAAAGCTGTATGTGACCCAGGAAAATGCTTGCAGGTCAGTACAAGGGAACATCTTTCAGTCGTTTTAAAATCTATCCAATGTGCAGTAAGAGAAATAAATGGGTTGTTATTATGCTTGCAAGTCCATATATCTGTAGTTGCAGAAATTTTAATGTTTTCTTTCAAGGAAAGTGATAATTTTTCACAAATTGCCAAAGTACATTTTTTGTATATATCAGGAAGTATTCTTTCTCTAAAATATTTATCTGAAGGAATATTGTAACAAGGAACCAATTTATTTAAAAGCCGCTTAAAACCCACATCGTTCACAATACTAAAGGGCTGTATGTCTATAGCTATTAATTCTCCGATATAATAGTGAACCTTCTTAGATTTAGTGCTATCAATGTCCCATAACTGCATATTTTCAAATGATTCAAAAATCTTTGGTTGTGTGGTTGAGCCTCCGCTTAAGCTTGCACATGAACGAGATGAACCAGGTTTTTCGTGTGCATCTAAAAAAAAAAGAACCCTTCTAAATACTGGGTGTTTCATAATTCATAAATTTATAATCAGAGGTATGGTTTGGCTTGACGGCTCAGGAATAAAAGTACTCGTTTAACGACTTAACGTAAAAACAAAAACAGAAATTTAATAAATTGTCGATATTGCAGCCAAAATTACTAATTTAATCTCTAAGTCAAATTTATTATATACTTACTGCCATCAACATTTTTTTCTTTTGACTCCTCACTTAATTTTTCAATGTGAAACTTCGCCATATGATGCTTTAAATTGGTGGTATTTGCTGTTTTGCCTTTACCTCCCAGAGAAACAACGACATTACATAATTTACAGGTGGCATTTGCTTTTGTTGTAGAGGCATTAACTTCGTTCTTGGAGAAATACTTTTACCACTAGTTGTGTTGCCACTAATACTGCTACTTATTGAAGATAATGAACCAGAACCAGACTCGTGTAAAGATGACGATGACGACAGTGAAACGGATGGAGAACGCACGACAAAACGATCCATGTTTGTCAAAAATCAGAGCAATACTATACTACGAGTGTTATTAGCTTTGTTCGCGGTAAGGATTCAGAACGGATTCGGGACTATTCGCATGCGCAGTTGAAATAATGACATTCGCGGATCACAAAATTTCGGATTTCTAGTTACAGTTCCGTGTTCGCGGAGAAGCAACATTCGGTTCGAGATCCATTCTGAACTGATTCTATCGGTTCTAGGGTTTAACAAGAACCCTAAGTTCGGACACGCCCCCTATCAAATTTATATGATTTCACGATTGTGTTTGTTTGGTTAGGAATCCAAAGTTTAGACTGAAACAGATTTTTTGCATAAGGTGATTTGGATTTTATTGTAACTGCCCTATGCCCATGCCCTATTGCTGCCAAAACCAAAAAAATACATTGACAGTAGACAATCCCAAATAATTCTAGTTCCGATGTTCCGAAATCGTTCGCGGTAAAAACAAATCCTGAATCGGTTAATAATTAAGCATGCGCACTACGACAAACCTGAATCAGTTCTGATCTCGTTCTGAATCGATTCGGAATGTCTTCCGCGAACAAAGCTATTAACTTACTGTTTCCAAGCGTATTCGGAAATTCTGGTATTCCCCGGCCGAGCGAACGCAGCGGAATGGCCGGGCTTTGTCAAATTCGGGGATTCACCGTATTGATTTTTATTCCGCCGGGTGATTTTACAAAATATCGAATTGGCTCTGCATTTTTTTAAATCATTTTATGGTTAATCCGTGTAACGGTTACAGTATATCATTATTATAAATCACTTTTACCTCATTTATACAGCAAAAAATTTACGACAAAATTTTATGGCCGATATATCGGTATAGGCCGATATCGGCTATGAGTATATCGGTATCGGCCGATATCGGTATCGGCCGCAAAAAATCATATCGGTCGATCCCTATTGTTAACCAATAGGTTCTAAGATTGCTTGAAATATAAGGTGGTTTCATTGGTTTTTAATAGATCGTTTAAATCATGGATTTATTAAGAATGGATACGGGATAATTTAACATTCTTTGAAGCCAAAACAAACCATTCTAAGCGACACTGTAAACACAATTTGTAAACATTGGCCACATCTCATTTTACCTTGTATTTTTGTACAAAAAATACGTTAGAAGCATCACAAGATTTACTAAAAGTAATAAATGGCCTAAAATATTTTATTTTTCTGCTAAATAATAAAAGGTTTTATTATTTATAGGATATATTATTTCTAAAGGTTTATTGAAAGTCGCTCCGAGTCATTTATAAATCTATAAGTCGCACTTTTTCTTTCCTAGTTCATTAGACAAAGACGTACGTGTAACCGAGTGTTCAGACCGAGGTTCAGCCGTTTTCCTAAGCAGCCAGCACAGACAGCAACACTTCTGAGCTTCAACACTCCAATGCTATTTTATCTCTTTCTACTACCATTCTTGATTCAATTACGTAGGTCGTAAACGAAACCCCTAGGGGAAATGTGTTCATAACAAACAACAAATATAAGGCTTCACGTTCAATACGCTCACAGTATACGGACATCGAATCCTTTCTTAATAAATCCATGGTTTAAACACATATATCAATTCTTTGATGCCAGTAATACCCTAATCTAAATTGGTTACAAAACATAATAGTTTCAGTAAAAATTTATTTGTAAGAATATGCATCTCATTTTATAGAAATGCCTATTATTATTGTTTCAATTGCAACGGTAATTAATTTAATGTACTAACTTCTAATAGAAAAATCATTTTTGTTTAAATTCAGTTATCAAGAACAATGCACTCTTATTTAATATAATGAGTAATTTATATTACATCAATTATAGGTACTAGTATTTAAATCAAATGAAATACTTTTTATTATTTTAAAATAATTTTATTTAGTATTATTAATCATAGGTACATTGTTTAGACATTCTGTAAACATTTAAATATAAAAAACACATTTTATTACACCACACTGACGCGAACACCGTAAACTTTTTATATTGATTTCACTCCAGATATAGGATCTGCTTCTTTGTAAAACTGTCTCCTTTGGCTTGTATGGGTACAGGATGCTAGATGGAACAAATTTGACACTGCATTCGAATCTCCTAAATTTACAGCCAGATTTGGTGGAAACCATGTCTAAAAAATACAAATTCAACAATAAAATTGCGATCATATTTAATATTAATAGTTTTTTAACAATACGTATCGGCTGAGTAATCAATCATATAAAATAGACTAACCAAGATACAAAGAACAAAAATAAAAAAACAAACTTCAAAACTGCAAAACTTTTTAGATTTGTTTTACTTACCATCAAACACTGAAATAAGTTGCTCCAGTCTCCAGTCTTGCAAAAGATCTATTATTTTTGGCGTACGACTATTCAGCGAACAAAGAAAAATTATAACCTCTCCAAGGGTGTCCGCGAGCAAGAGAAATAATATTTCAGCCAACAATATGACCCATTGAATTAATACTTTTTATTATTTCTCTAATACCTTATATGTTTTAAAGGAGTGTTTATTTTAATTGAAATGACATAAGGATTATTGACTTACTTTTTACATTTTTAACCGTAGTTCTTGTTCGTTTAATAAAATATATTGTAATTTGAATCACACCGCCTACAAATAGCTATTTTTCGCCCAATTATATTTAAGCATGCCAATCAAATAGTTTAATATTTTGGCTCTAACAATTCTACACTCCAAGGAATATTAGAAAAGTATTAGATTCCAATAGTATTTTGGTCATTGAAATAATGGTAATATAGTTTTCAAAGAAGTAGGTATACTTTTGAAGTTCAATAATAAGTCAAAGTATATTTAAAGCAAAAATTTTTTTTTGATAATTTCAATGATGTTTTGTTGAGACAATATTAACTGTAATATAACTAATGTGAAAGTGGTCAAAAACAGTACTATTATTGTGTAAAATAGCATAGCAATTTTTTCTGTGTGGAATCACCTTTATATTTTGACGTTGTGATAATAGTACAGAAAAATGATTATTTAACTTTTGAACCTTATGGTTATTGTTGAGATTTTCTGCATTAAAACCTAAGAAAATATCATTTACATGCATACATCGTACCCTAATAATATATTCGACTTCTCGACTAACTACCTATAAACCACAGGCAATAGTAACCCGTTAAAGTTATTCCTTTTTTTTTATTCTCTTTCAATGGGTAATTCAAAACCTTGTTTAAAACAATTCCATCGGGTAGCTTGGCATGTTTAATAAAACTACTCGCATTACGACGCGACATAGAATCATATAGAAACCGAAAGCACCAGGAGGTGGTTCATTGAGACCACACAAGGCGATGTCGTCCATATTTACTTTTGCCCATGCAAAAGACGTTGTTAGACCATTCGAAGCTACTACTGCTCTGGTGGGCCGTTTTATATGTTTTATTGTGAGAGCTGAGGTGTTGAAATGGAATGTTGAGCAATTCACTGTAAATTAGCAATTTAATTTCAGACAAACAAACAAAAATATTTGGTTTAACGAGAATAATGTTTCAGTTTTGCAGTGGCCGGCACAATCCCCAGACCTAAACCCCATCGAAAATCTATAAGAAGAAGTCGAACGTCAAATTCGCGCAAAATAATTGTTTCCAAATAAACAATCGTTGGGGGACAAAATCAGTGATTTTTGGAGAAATCTTCCTGAGACGGTAATTCAAAATTTGATTGCCTTAATCCGTTGTAGCAAAATATAAGTAATAAGAAATATTCTATTAATTATTACCATAATTTTTCCGGCTGCTATAATTTTAAAATATTTTACGTTTTGTTTGCTTTATGCTTGTAAATAAAATACTGTTATAATATGCATTGTTTTACTTTTGTCGCATTTATTTTTGACTTCTTTAATTCTTATAATTATTTGTTCCTGTAAATGGTGTTCAAAATTAATAAGATATTACTAAGATTGTGAGAAAAGTATTTAATAAAAACTAATTAACAGGTATATATATATATATATATATATATATATATATATATATATATATATATATATATATATATATATATATATATGTATATATATACAGTGTAAGTTTTTTGAAACCTGACATAGGCTAACTTTTTTATTTGAAGTGATAGACTAGTACTTCCAAAAGCAAAGTTGTATGAATTAACCTAACTAAGAAAAATCAACAAAACATTTCTCTCCAGCGTTGCCAGATTTCACAGTAGCTACTTAAACAATATTTTTTTAAATGACGACACCGCATTTTTTATCATTATTTAAGAGCTCTCAAAGTTATGAATAAAAATGTGTAGTAATATTTTTTTATTCGAGTACCCGTTTTTCAGCAATCGGTTGAAAATAATTAAAATAATCCGCAGTCTATTGGTATCAAAACGTTTATTTGAGGGCCAACCCAGCACAAATTCTTCAATACATGCTCCAATTGATGCCCTTCTTGTAGTCTGCATCAGAAAACCCGTTTTACAATATTACTGTTAATATTTTCCAATACAGGTATCGGGTGTAATGCTATTATTTGAATTTTTTTTGACCGATTGCTCAAAAATGGCCACTCGAATAAAAAAATGTTACTGCAAATTTTTTATTCATAATTTTGAGATCTATTGAATAATGATAAAAAATGCGGTGTTGTCATTTAAAAAAATATTGTTTAAGTAGCTACTGTGAAATCTGGCAACGCTGGAGAAAAATGTTTTGTTGATTTTTCTTAGTTAGGTTAATTCATACAACTTTTGTTTTGGAAGTACTAGTCTATCTTTTCAAATAAAAAAGTTAGCCTATGTCAGGTTTTAAAAAACTTACACTGTGTATATATACAGGGTGTTTCAAAAAACATGTGCCATCGCTTAAAGGGAGATTCCTTGTAAGAAACTAAGGCAAAAAGTTCATGCAAACATGGGTCCGCAGATGCTTTGTTTCAAAGATACATGGTGTTAAATTTTTTAATTTTTTTCAGTTTTTCCAAAATATTTTCAAAATGGCTTCATCAATTTTGATGAAATTTACGTTGTGTAAAGTACTTAAATTAAGCATAATTCTGACCATGAAAAGACTTTGACAGGTCCTCCAGGAGCGTACATATGAGAAGACAGTACAATATTTTTCCAGTAAAAACATGTACGCCACTGATTTCTTCCCATTTTCGTATATCGGTCAAATAGTATGTTAAATTCTTAACAAAACCTGTCTCTTCATATTTTTTCAATTTTCATTTCGTTTAGGAGATAAATGGAATTTTATTAACCGTCTTACTGGTTTAGTTTTCCCAACCATCGGTTTTAACATGTAAAGACCATTTAAAAATTGAACGTCCTGTATCTTTGAAACAAAGCATGTTCATAAGAACTTTTTGCCTCAATTTCTTTCAAAGAATCTCCCTTTAAGCGATGACACATGTTTTTTGAAACACCCTGTATATATATAAATAAAATAATAAATAATAAAAACTAATTAACAGATATATATATATATATATATATATATATATATATATATATATATATATCTATATATATATATATATATATATATATATATATATATATATATATATCTATATATATATATATATATATATATATATATATATATATATATCTATATATATATATATATATATATATATATATATATATATATATATATATATATATATATATATATATATATATATATATATATATTTGAACGTAGACTTTCACGGATGGAGAAATGTGAAGAAATATTGATCCGGGAGTACATCCGTTCGTTTGTTAAATTCCTGTTGGAATCTGGCAGACGTTTCGCCAAGGTCTCACTTGGCATTATCAATGCTTACTCGTTGCTGTCAAGTCGTAAACTGATCAGTTTACGACTTGACAGCAACGAGTAAGCATTGATAATGCCAAGTGAGACCTTGGCGAAACGTCTGCCAGATTCCAACAGGAATTTAACAAACGAACGGATGTACTCCCGGATCAATATTTCTTCATATATATATATATATATATATATATATATATATATATATATATATATATATAATCATCCTTTTTATCCAATTAGTATTGAAAAATTATCAGTTTTGAAAACAAAATATATTAAAATTTGTCAAAAGGCACTCCGCCGATAATTTTAATTTCTTCGAGAAAATATCCTAGAAATCTTATAGATTCAAAATCTGAAAGTAACTTTCGAATGCAAGAAACTTTCATTTAACTTCACTTAAAGCTCACCGTGCAGGACGTGATGGCATTTGTATTTACATTAGAAGTTGTAAATGGTCTTTTAACATTGAACATGAACAACACATTTGTACTACTTTTTACATGATTTAAAAATATTACATAACCATAATTAAAAAACATTCGTCAGTGTTGTTTTTTTTTTGCGGCATTAAGTTCTATGAAATCTTTTTGAATGTCTTTTAAGATCACTATACCTCACAAATTATTGGTCGACATGCTCTGCACTCTATTTATAGAATTAGAATAAAACTGAATCACTTTGAATCAAAAACAAAATCACAGAAAATAAAAGCGAAAAAATCAAAACTGACTTTAAACCTAAATTTTCTGTTTTAGTACGCGGTAAAACGCCAGGTTCGAATTAAAATTGTTATTGGTCGGGTTCATGAGTTGCCGTGCTGGGGTAAACACAAGTGTATAAAAAACGAATCGTCACAGTGTGTGCCAATTACGACTTTACGAGCGACATTTACAACTAAAAACAGTCTGAACAAATTTAAAATGTCTCATGTATTGTGTTTGTACTTACTTCCACGGGTTTTAGTCAACCCAAAAACCCTCCAGCATCCCTTTGACCTGACCGGAACTTGCTGGAAGAACAACCTGCTCATTCCCATACGGAGTTACATAAACCCCTTAAACGACTCCAGAGTCACTTCTTGGACTCTTGCGTCTATTCGAATGGCCTAGCAGAGTCTCGCTCAAAGACTCAGACTCGAAGGCCAAAAATAATCCACCCGACACACTTCCCGTTCTGAGGAGCGCAGAACATCAGGATTTTTATCGGGATCAGATCCACTTCGTTCTCGGCCTAGTGTCGCCCGAGAATAACGTGTCGCCTTCTCTCGGCGCCTCGGATTGCTACTAGGAAGATCCTTGAGCTAATAAATCCGTGGGGTCCAATCACTAATGGACGCCATCGAATAGTTCGCGGATCACTAAGAACAAACGCTGAAAACTTTCTGTGGCAAGATGGTTCGAAGTTCGCCATCTAATTGCTATCTACGAAAGTATTTATTAGTTAAATTTATTGTACCTAGACTAATTAAATAAGTAGATACTTCATTCATATCAACAGACAGTATGGATTGTATGTCTCTTATCACTCTTATCAGTAAAACTGTACATAATGACTTATTCCAGTGGCGTTACCGTTTTATTTATTGGTAGGGTTACCAGACGTCCTCTTTTTGCCGGACATGCCCTCTTTTTGAGGGTTTATCTATCCGATGTCCGGGATCTTTTTCATAAATCTTCTAAAAAGTCCCTTTTTCGCCAAAAACTGCAAAAATTGTAAAAACAATGAAATGTAAACACAATGAAATGACAAAAAAAATTGAATGCCGCCCGCCACTGTTCTCCTTTCTTGCAGCAGTGACGTCAAAGTACGTACACAAATACATATTTGTCTTGCCGTCGGATTGCATTTTCGTCGCTTATGCTTATCTTGTTTTTACGTCGTGATAGAAAGAGACACACAGCAACCTAGCACAGTGTTTACGTATGTTTTGCACTGTCAACTGATTATCCTGATTTTGGTATTTGATTTGCATTAAATCGGCTGGCATTAAAAAGTTTTAGATTTAGTTTTTAATTAATATTATATCACAATATGCCAAAATATTTCCTGTTGTTTAAATGGCCCCAGAAAAGGAAATCATTTGGCGAAAGATCAGAAGACCTGGCTGGCCAATTTACTGTATGATTTAGGCCAATAACATTTCCATTAAAAGCATTGTTTAAATATTCCCGGACAGCCAGGTTACTATGTGCCGGGCAGTCATCCATTTGGTACCAAACTTCCTGATTTTCCCTGGCGGCGTCATGTAAAGTAGGTAAAATATGATCTTCGAGTAGTTCCAAATAATATTCTGCATTTAAATTTCGTGTAAGGAATAATGGCCCGATAATATTTTGTCCGAAAATCCCTGCCCAAACATTTACTTTCTGTGGATATTGCGTCCTTGTTTCGACAAACCTGTGTTGGTTTTCTTTGCTCCAATATCGATAATTTTGAACATTGGGTTCATTGTTTAAGGTAAATGTGCATTCGTCAGTGAAACAAATGTTTTTTTAAAATTCCCTATCCATGTTTGCTCTTTCCATCATATCAAAACAAAACTCCTGCCGTCGTATTTCGTCCCTAGCTCTTAGTGCTTTTCATATTTGTATGAATAACATCCATGTCATTTCAATACTCGTAACGCTGTGGTGTGATCTAATCCTATGTCATCCTCAAGTTTCCTTGTGCTGATCTTCCCATCATTCTCTTCCATGCACAATAAAACTTGCAAGTCACTATCATTTCTTGCATTTTCTCTTTGTTCCTGCCTTGCTTCACATCTGCAATTATTTATTACAGTGCCTTTTTTTTCAAATTTCTTGATAGTCCTTTCGACTGTAGATTTTGCAGGTATCGGTCTATTCGGATACAGAGCAGCAAACATGTCTGACACATTTTGATAACTATTTCCTCGATAATTCCATTTAATCATCAATATTTTTTCTTCTAAAGTGTAATTCATGGTTAATATTTCCGATGTACGAGTTTTTATAACAATAAAGCACACATTTCAAAATGACAACTTCATTTGACAGTCATATTTTACCTTGACTGGTGCTCGCAAATACGGGGCCATAAAAAAGGAGAAATATTAAAAAAGAAATCGGCGATAACTCGTAAACGGGATAATCAAAATTATCTAAATTATTCTTTTGAATGTGGGTTTTAGCGCTCTTTAATAAACCTAAATTGAATTTTTCTCTAAAATAATTAGGGAAGCCAATAATTGACCCTATTTAAAATTACTTGGGATTTCCTATGTCCCGCTCGACGATGCAACACCCGGTATATATATATATATATATATATATATATATATATATATATATATATATATATATATATATATATAAATGCGAAGATTTACTTCTTCGCTAGTGCAGCGAAAAGGCCGTGAATGAAAAATAAAAATAATGAGGACTATCTTTGATTCTGGTCTGGGTGACCTCCTGCTATCGATTTCTGGGCCCTTACCCATCAGCGGGCAGGCTTACACCCAGGGTGGCTGAGGAACAGACCACGATTTGACCAGAATCAAAGAGAGTCCTTATATCCAAAATGTTCGGAAAGGATGGGTAAGATGTAGTGGCTCGCGCCAACTAGTTCACCCAGTGTTGCTCCAAAAATGTTTGGCTGCTAACACAATAATACTCGAAAGTATGTCGAATGTCGATTTTCTCGACGTCGACGGTACAAATGCACCATTGTACAACAATAGTAGAAAAATGGAAGATTTCTTGGCCTATAGGTAATATAATAAATGTAAATGCGAAGATTTACTTCTTCGCTAGTGCAGCGAAAAGGCCGTGAATGAAAAATAAAAATAATGAGGACTATCTTTGATTCTGGTCTGGGTGACCTCCTGCTATCGATTTCTGGGCCCTTACCCATCAGCGGGCAGGCTTACACCCAGGGTGGCTGAGGAACAGACCACGATTTGACCAGAATCAAAGAGAGTCCTTATATCCAAAATGTTCGGAAAGGATGGGTAAGATGTAGTGGCTCGCGCCAACTAGTTCACCCAGTGTTGCTCCAAAAATGTTTGGCTGCTAACACAATAATACTCGAAAGTATGTCGAATGTCGATTTTCTCGACGTCGACGGTACAAACATTTTGGATATAAGGACTCTCTTTGATTCTGGTCAAATCGTGGTCTGTTCCTCAGCCACCCTGGGTGTAAGCCTGCCCGCTGATGGGTAAGGGCCCAGAAATCGATAGCAG
The DNA here is from genome assembly GCA_963971165.1 of Philopedon plagiatum. Taxonomy (NCBI): domain Eukaryota; kingdom Metazoa; phylum Arthropoda; class Insecta; order Coleoptera; family Curculionidae; genus Philopedon; species Philopedon plagiatum. The sequence goes on from OZ020194.1 coordinate 5,438,708, forward strand.
GAGGTCACCCAGACCAGAATCAAAGATAGTCCTCATTATTTTTATTTTTCATTCACGGCCTTTTCGCTGCACTAGCGAAGAAGTAAATCTTCGCATTTACATTTATTATATTACCTATAGGCCAAGAAATCTTCCATTTTTCTACTATATATATATATATATATATATATATATATATATATATATATATATATATATATATATATATATATATAATATATATAATATATATATATATATATATATATATATATATATATATATATATATATATATATATATATATATATATATATATATATATATATATATACACGCGCGTAAAGCCGCGGGTGCTAGTAAGATATAATGAGTGATGGAATAATTTATAGTGAAATCGGAATAAGTTAGTTTCTAACCTAAGAAATAAATATAAATTTAATAAAATGTTGTTTTTCTAAGTTTTTTTACTAGATTGCAGTCATCGGCAGCAATTCGGCATTTAATTCTAGGTAATGGTAGACCAATTTGCCTACGAGAAAAAACTAGTCTGCAACTGTAATTACTCATAAAAATACCAAACAAGATCAGTATGAAACTAGAGCATTGCCAAATTTAAAATTTCCAAATCAAAAGCAAATTATAGCGTGTACCGAGCAATAACACGGTTATACAATGCGATTTATGAACACTATTGTCTAAATCTATTGAAGTATAATGATATATTACCACGAGTTTGCATATATTAGGATTGTTTTTGCGACAGGGGTGTTGTTTCTGCAAATTTGTACTAAATTTAGTACATTGTTGGTTTTATGATACGTATGCTCGTTACTAAAGAACTTTTTTGTTAGTTTTTGGATATTTGGAATTAGAGCAACACAGCTAATTCAAAGAAATATCCCTAAGAACTCTGTAATTCTTTTGCATAATTCGCATTGGTATTTTAAAAGAAAGTCGGTGGTTTCGATTTCGCAAGTCTCCTAAAATCAATTATAGATTAAACTAGCCAATAACAATACTTTCATATAGAGAGAGTCGAGGAACTATGACCCAACTTTGATAACATCGCTTTTTCCGAGCGAGTTAAGTACAATAATTGTGTACATTTTCCTCATTCGATAGTACATCACCACAAAATTTTATGTGGCAGCGCTGTGTTGCAATAATGCAATCAATTAAAAGTTTCAATTTGAAATACCAATGCACATGTAAAGCACTTTTTAAGCTTCTAATTATTTGTACTACTCTCTTGAAATTGTTTATTTTCTTTTTTGCACACCATTTACTAAATGGTTCCAATTTTTTGGCATAACGTTTTTTCTGGTAACAGTTCGACGTTCACATTCTTGGCGTCTTCGAGAATGTCTTCCGGTACTCCATTAATCATATTCTTTCAATTTCTTCCTCGATCCCCATTTTCTACTCAAAAGTTGGATAAAAGTCGAATAGCCTTTGTATTTTCACTTTGACGTCTATACTGACAATCATCAAATAAGTAAATATCACAAACTTAATTGCAACGATATAAGTAGAAAGGCCCTGTAATTATTCGGTTTATTCATAATTTTTTGAGGTTTTTTTTTAGTATTTTTCACCAGTATTGTCACGCCCTCGTTTTAAGGGTGTGACTAGGGGCGTAAAGGTAACGGAACCTTAACGAGATCGAAATCAAACGTGAATTAAAAACAAACTTAAATCGTTTATTTATAAAAAATAGGAACATTCCATCTTGGCATAAACAGAAGACAGATTTATATAATTTACCCTCGAAAGACAACTTCATTTTCTATTACTTACATTACAGATTTGAAAATAATTTCTTCTACAATTTATCACAATCACAAACGCATCGGACCGGGAATCGTGAACTAGTGTCTTTTCTAACTCTCGTCTTTCCGATCGCCCTATCACCCAGTCAGCAGTTTTCCCCTCCTTTTGGGGAGCGTTAACTTTAGGTCAGAAGCCGCAATTTTGCTGAATAGATAATAGCGTCGTTTAAATAAATTATTTCAAGTATTTGTTTGATTTTATAAAGGAACTATAATATTTCATAGTTTCAATTTGAATGCTTATTCAATAAATAAGCTACATCCTGTCAATGTAGAGTGCAATAACTTATGAATAAGTAAAATAGGATTATAGTTTACTTATTGAACTTCCAAATATTGATCTTATTGGTTTTTCCACTTGTGACAATATTATGCTAAATATGTATTAGCAAAACAAAATGTTTTGCTAATTTTATAAACACAACAAAAAAGCAACAATTATTTAATTGAACAGTACAGTTATTAAAAGAATAATTAGAGAAAGCTCTTTAACTCCGCTTTTGAGTGATTGCGGTTGATCTGTTGGAGTGGTTGGTTTTTTTTGCCTTTGTATTTAGGCCAATGGCTTCGCCAAACGATTTATCCAATTCTGAATAATTATATTCTTGCCAGTGGGATTATCATCGTATCAACAATCGCATTCTGCTTTCCAGAAACGATTTGGTTTTAAAACTAATCTGTTTCAATATTAGAGCCTCATTTTGATAGTAATTTGTTAAATAATCTTACAGGATAGACGTTACTGTCATTGTTTTCTATTAAAAAATTATTTTCTGTACACTTTCTTGAATCACCTTGGAAGATTTTACAAGATACGGGGATATATTCAATCCGATTTGTTGCAGAACTATCATTATTTGTTTCATAATGAAAAAAGTCAGTTAAGCAAGCTGCAGCTTCTTCATTACGCCCTAGAAAATTGTATTAAACACTTGTACTTTACTCATACTCGCGCCCCAACGCCGTTCTCACAATAATACAGGGTTGTATGCTAGAAAATATTTTTCAGATAGTTCTGACTGCCTGCTCCTTGATATTGAGTACCTATTTTTATTTTGAAAAATTCATTTCAAAGAGGTTTCGTGAAAAGCCCTTGTAGACTTTTTATGAAAGATGTAATTAACATTTTTATTTAAAACGTTTCGTCCGTGACATTTATTGGAAATCGACTCTAATTAAGCACAAATGTTGAAAATTTTTGATCCCAGATTCCAACGGCTAATAAAGAAATTGTGAAATAAATCCATTAGTGATGCTGCTGCTTTGAAATACAATTTCCTTATAGACACGGAACTTTTCCATTATCATTTTTACAAAGGCTATCTAACCCAATTTATTTTTTTACATTAAAAACTCAACGACAATAAAACAATCTCTGCAGTAGCTATTGACCAACTTAACATCATGAAATATTAGATGCAGAGTTGCGTAACTGGTAAACATAATAGATGTAACTTGAGACCTGATCGATAGGAACATCTTTGATTTACCGTTTTAGACGACAAGATGACATTAATAAAATCTGTCTAATAACAGTTTCAGTAAGATTCGTTTAGATTAAATTTCATGGTGGAAAAATGTTGGTAATCTGAGAACTTACACATGGCAAACTGAAAGAAAATTAACTTATTTTAATACTGGTTTTCTTGAGTTAAAATGGAACTGTTTAAAACATAATACAAGGCAGAGTCAAATGAAAACATTAAAAGTGCCTTCAAAAATATTTTTTTAGTTTAGTAGGCCTAGCTAATGACATATCGTAGTAACAATATGCATGTATTTTATGTTTTAGAAAGTCATTACAAATCCAAAAATATTATTTTGAAGAAAATTTTATACCAGTTGTTTTAAGCCAATCAGATGCCTTGTTTTTGACAGGTTGCTATGGCAACAACCCGAATTTTTCGGAAATTTTTTCGGTCACGGGACCTAGTTGAAAAATTAATAAGTGATAATTTCCCTGGCTTGACAGCTGTCACGTGCAGATGTCAGAATAACAACAGAAGCGTAGATTAAGTTTTACAAATATTTATTTTCAGTTCAATAATAAGTAGGTAGGTACATGTTATTTATTATTAACATCAATTATTACAGTGTCAAAAAAGTAATTAAATAGCCACCTTATATTAAAACACCAAATCTCAAAGCAAAATAAACGCTTGCCAAATTGTCAAAATTTGTATTTTTTTTTTTGAAATAATTTTTGGTATAAAATTTTCGTACCGAATCTCCCGCAAGCTTGAACTAATCTCCAAAAATTTTTTCTCTGTTGCGAATTTTAATAAGAAAATTTCCCTCGGCTGACGCCTCGGGAAATTTTCAAGAAATTCGCACCTCGAAAAAATTTTCGGAAATAATTCAAGTTCTAGGGAGATTATAAGTGAGAATTACTAGGAAAATTTTTTGACGTAACAACAATCGAATTAATTTTGTCTATTTGTAACCACGTGTGCAACCAATGAATAACATCACAATAATAACAGCCCATGGGTTAACTTATGTCATCATAAGTTACCATGGAAATTTTTTTTTGACAAATGTCATCACTGTCGTCAAGATTTGGTGAACAAACCAGTGCTTCAATCGACAAAATCATTGAAGAAAATACACCAAGTTGTTACGTATTAGAAAGGATAAGTTAAATAAAATTGTTTAAAAATATTATATTTATGTAGTCAAGCATATACATTTAATTAATATAAATTCTTCATCGATGTATTCACCATTGAAACGTGAGGAGTTTTCAAAAGATTTTGAAACACATTTGAAATATTTAGTACCTAAATATGTAAGTGTAATTAAATACATATGAAAGAAAATATTGTGTCACAAGCCCAATGATTTTTTAAATAATTATCTCGTTTAATATGAAAAATAAAATTGCATTTGTATATAAAAGCAAAATGTCAAATGTCAATAATTTAACAGAAAAATTTCCACTTATTAATTTCGCCCAGGGTACCCTAGAAGGTGAAAATTTCCGGAAATTTTCTGGTTTTCCCTGGTAACGCAACCAAAAACAAACTTCTGATTGGCTAAAAAATGACGTGTGAAATTTTCACTTATAGTCTCCCTAGAGCTTGAATTATTTCCGAAAGTTTTTTCGAGTTGCGAATTTTTATGAAAATTTCCCGAGGCGTCAGCAGAGGGAAATTTTCTTATAAAAATTCGCAACAGAGAAAAAATTTTCGGAGATTAATTCAAGCTTGCGGGAGATTCGGTACGAAAATTTTATACCAAAAATTATTTAAAAAAAAAAATACAAATTTTGACAATTTGGCAAGCGTTTATTTTGCTTTGAGGTTTGGTGTTTTAATATAAGGTGGCTATTTAATTACTTTTTTGACACTTTGACGTTTCAAAGGCGTGCCTAGTAAAATTTTGTTTGTGATTGAGTTGACTACAAAAATAAAATGTCGCGTTTCGGAAAAGACAGTCAAGAAGTGATAAGAACTGAGGTAGATAACTCAACTCCCTCCAATACGAAGAGATCAAAGTCAACAATATGGAAACAATTTTTGGCCTTTTGTGAAGAATGGAAATAGAAAGTTGTAAACATCTGCTCGTGACAGCTGTCAAGCCAGGGAAATTATCACTTATTAATTTTTCAACTAGGTCACGTGACCGAAAAAATTTCCGAAAAATTCGGGTTGTTGCCATAGCAACCTGTCAAAAACAAGGCATCTGATTGGCTTAAAACTGGTATAAAATTTTCACTGTAATTATTTGAAAATGTCCCGCTCCATATGAGATTTTTAATATGTTATGAGGGAAATATTCCTAGTACTTTTCTTCAAAATAATAATTTTGAGTTTATAATCACTTTCTTAAACAACTAATGCAATAAAAAAAATACATGCATATTCCTTATTGTAGTTTTTAGGCCTGACAAGATGTCAATGTTCAAAATTACGCTGAATGAAGTGTATAATATTGTACCAATAATCCCTACTCCATAACAGAATGTTTTTTCAAAAATATATGACTCTTAGGGAAGTCCAACCATAATTATTTCTTGGAATTGACAACGCTGTCAGATGACATCTGATTAATTACAGAATAGGAGTCATAGTTAATTTAAATTTTATTTAAACTTTGTACGTGGACAAAATTGGGTCGCGTTGTGATGTATTCAGCTTGTAAACAAGATTTTTTACATTCTATATGTAATTTTAATAGTTAATTTCCTTGCAAGAGATTTATTGACTTATTAATTTTGTTTTGGTGCTAATGTGGAACCAATCAGTACTACAAATACGTTGATTATATTGAGAATTTTTTGATATTTGATGAACAGCAATGAGGTGTGACTTTTTGCTGTTTCTTTGCGGATGTTTTGACTCCACCAAATTTATGTTTTAATTTTTTTAACTAGTGTGTTGCCATTGCCATGCATCGGCAGAAATACAAAAAAGAAACACGGAATATTGTCTAAAATTATAAATTTAAGAGCTCCATTTACCTCCCATTACTATCGCTTTGTTAATTATTGCTCTTTCTCCGTTATTTTTGTATTTTTCCTTTAAAACCGCACCCGGCAAAAATTCGACAAACGGGTCCAATTTAGATTTTTTTAATTATGGTTCACGTCGACTTCCAGTCAAATGGTTCTCTTTTGGATAGGTGATTCTACTCCCTAGATGTGGGAACATTAGTCTAGGTTAGTTCTTATTTTGGGAAACATAAAGAGGATGTAAGTTGGAAGGGGAGAAGTATTTTCTGGCTTGGAAGAGAAAACCAAGCTTTTTAGCTGCCGATGTGACTATTGAAGTGATGTGTTTGTGCCAGCTGAGATCATGTTCGAAAGCGCTGCCAACAAGATTGTTCTTACTTAAATTGTGAAAGGCTTTCGCTGCCATCGACCAATATTCGTGTGGTTTGTTAAGCCGTCGTCGGTTGTCTCTTACTCTTGACGTTTTGCTAACACGAGCGGTTGGCATCTTCAGAAGGTGCGCTCAGTTTGACTGCTCGCAAACTACTGGAACTCAGCGTGGTCTTAGCTGATATTTATTGGAAGCTGGGATGAGCGGGGCCTCATGCGTGGCATCATTTGATTGGTTCGTTGTGACGTTAGTTACCTTGTTGGAGTTGAAGTTGGAGTGAAGAATACTATCCGTAACGTAACTGTGGATGGGATTGGTAGCTGAAGAGAGCAGGAAAGCAATCTAGAGTTAACGAGTACTCGCCTAGGCGTATACGTTTATTTCCGAAGTGAAGATCGGGTATAGTCGGGAGGTTTCTGGATCTGCTTTGGATCCCTCATGTGATTGATTGAAGCAAGATAGCGGCCTTTTTGCCTTTAAGTTTTACTGACTGCACACTTACACTACAATGTCATAAATAATAACAGTCTCGTGTGTCAATTGATGCATTGTACGAGAAAATATGTTTATTTGCCGGACTATAACACAAGTTGTCGATTGGTTTGTATGTAGTTCCCGTACGTTAAGCTTCGGAAATAAACGTATACGTCTTGAAGAGTACACGTTAACTCTGGATTTCCCTCCAGGTCATTAATGTGATGAAGAAATAGGGATGGTGTCAGAACCGTACCTTGGGGTACGCCAGCAATGATAAGATGGAAGTTAGATGAGTGACCGTCCACCACGACAGATATGCGCTGATTAGGGAGAAAGCTACCGAACCAGATATATAGTAAGGGAGAAAGACCGTTAGTTTGTTGAGGAATGCAGCATGCCATACTTTGTCAAAAGCCTTGGAAATATCAATGGCTACAATTTCGGATTTGCCGTGAAATTCAAGAAACTTTTTCCAGTTGTGTGTTACAAAGGTAAAGAGATCAACTGTGGATCTTTAATGACGAAATCCATACTTTTTGCCGTGGATCAGTTTGTGTTTTTCTAGATATTTTATATTTTATATTTTGCTGGATAAGTTGATGACTCTAGCCAATATTATTTGCCTTTTTCGCGGCTTCGCCCGTTTACATGTTAGACAATTTTATTGATATCTACAAGAGAGAATATCAAAAAATGTTCTGACCCTGCACCCTACCTAGCCCTTGCTTTTACATAAAGCACCACACCGATTATTCCAGTGAAACCTTATTATGGAACTCAATATAAGTATCGTTATAATTTATAAATTTCATACGCAAAATCAACACCTGCCTGCTTATAACAGAAGGCGTAAAAGGCAATATGCCGTATATATGACACGACGAAATTCCTATAGACCTATAAGGTTTCATTTTTCTCATTTGTTTTTTGTAATCGGATACGGTGTGGTGTTGGTTATATATGTTAGAAACATTCGTCTTTGGGGGTCCACTATTGGATAATTAGCATCATGTTAGCTTATTTTTAAGGCTAAAATAATTACTGTTTTAAATTATACTACAAACAGATTTAGATAAAGATCATAAAAAATGATTCAATTAAATTAAAATTTTTAAAATAGGAAAAGGAAACCTAAACAGTTGTAAATTTTTAACAAAGCTAACTAATTTTACCCAGGTAATCGTTTGACTGTAGATTACCGTGCCATTCTGCAGGACCGGGATAATTGATGAATTCGCTCAATGTTCTGCTGAATTTTAAAATGTTTAAATAAATAAATATTATGTAAAATAAAGACCTGCATATGTTTTTTATTGACCTAACAAATGCATGCGACAGAGTTTTATGTCAGAAACTATGAAGTTATGTATATGATGGACAAAGGGGTGCCAGAAAATACGTAAGTATTTTCCAAGATATGATATGAGCTGGGACATGGGTAAGAAGTAGTATAGGATTGACACAGCAATTTTCAGTTATGGTGGGCCTGCGCCAGGATTCGGTATTGGGCCATTATGTATTCAACGTTGTCATGGATGCCATAAGATGACACAGGCAGTATGGTGCATGAAGTTTGCGGACGTTATTGTTGCATCACCAGGGAAGACGTTAAAAGTTAGGTAAAGAGTTGGAGGAAATCCCTTTTTTTATTTTTCTTTATTGGAGGAAACGAAAGTTTTATAGATTTGTAAAAGCTGAAGGTTGATGCTTGTATGAAGGATGGCCATTTATTTCTCGTTTTATTATTTGTTACAAGTAAATGTTACAATAAACAAATACTTATTATTTATTGTAACATAAAAATTAACGTGCAGCCAAATATGTTTACTTAAATTTGATGATACTGACCTTTAATGATACCTATTTATAGAAAATTTTTGATTAAATTTGCACTAGGTATGTACTTTCTACCAACATCGGCTATTCTGGGCACATGATAAATGAGGTTTTCCGGGCACTTGTAGTGGTCTTTTTGCATATTGGCACAATACAATATTTACAGGATAACTTTTTAATAGATGCCGTTGTTTAATAAAAAGAATTATACGCAAATTACACTGTAATAAGAAAAAGAGTCGTAACACAAAAACAATTATTACTGTCTGGGCAAGCCGCTAACATCTTAGACTAAAACATATAGAAAAGCAATACAAAACATCTAGAGTGGCAATGTTCAATATACTACCCCATCTAGAAATTTAAACGCACAGGGGCCCTTATTTGCCTTTTGGGAATAATAATATTTTTACGTCTGTAATGACCGTTAAATGATGCATGCAATAAAAAGAATGCATGCATATTCCTTATTATTCATATCGGTAAACCAAAATGCGTATTAGTATGCAATTAAAAAGATTTTTATTAAATTTAAAAACAAAATTTTTAACAAAATAAAGAAAACATAAACTATAAAGTCGGCAAAGCAGGCACATTTTTGTGTTAAAGATTTTCATCATCATTTATTTTTCAAATAAATCAATTGACGCATTGATCGGCCTATTTTTACATATCGAACATTCCAATACAATGGTGCTTTCCATGGATTTATTAAGAATGGATACGGGATGATTTAACATTCTTTGAAGCCAAAACAAACCATTCTAAGCGACACTGTAAACACAATTTGTAAACATTGGCCACATCTTATTTTACCTTATATTTTTGTACAAAAAATACGTTAGAAGCATCACAATATTTACTAAAAGTAATAAAAGCCCTAAAATGCTTTATTTTCTGCGAAATAATAATAAATTTAAGTTAAAAAGGTTTTATTATTTAGGTATAGGTTATGTTATTTCTAAAGGTGTTTATTTAAAGTCGCCCCGAGTCATTTATAAATCTATAAGTCGCACTTTTTCTTTTCTGGTCCATTAGACAAAGACGTACGTGTAACCGAGTGTTCAGGTTTAGCCGTTTTCCTAAGCAACCAGCACAGACAGCAACACTTCTGAGCTCAAACACTCCAATGCTATTTTATCTCTTTCTACTACCATTCTTGATTCAATTACGTATTTCCTGTGATATTTCCTTAAAGTTTGTAAACTGTTCCCCCAAGAGAAAACAAATAACAAATAAACAGGCTTCACGTTCGATACGGTCACAGTATACGGACCATCGAATCCTTATTATAATAGATCCATGGTGCTTTCAGACTTGTACACTTAAAAAAATGGAGCAAATCAAAGACGGTGATGTATCAATACCACTGAGACTTCAACTGAAGTTGCATTACTATTCACATATCACCATCTTTGGATGTACATATCTATGCAATAAGAAGTTACTTAATAAGAAAAGTGTAAGACTGATACTGCCATGCATAGAACGTACACTAACAACGTAGGTAATTTCTTTCATCTTCTGACAGCCCGCGAAGACCGAAGACTAAGTACTGTGTACCGTGGATGTAGAGGGTACCTAAATCTGACTCACACATCCAGAGCAGGAAACACATTAATGTAAAGTGAAAAACACTTAAAAATCAACATCGTTATGAATTTTAAAACACTATAGAGAAATTCGGAACCAACAAGATTCCATCTAAAAAAGTACGCACTCAAAAAATTGTGACTTAGTAATTAACTCTTTTAGCGAAGGAACTAAAAAAATGACAATTCTGAATGTCACACATTGATGAAGTTCATGTTAAACGTCACACGTTTCGACGTATTGCTTATGTAAATTGCAGATCTAATATTGCGCCTAAAGCTACGTCTGTCTAACGGAATGAAAATTGCAAATTGCATAATTTTAGTATCATTTTAACCTAATAACGAATTGCGTAATATAGAGTGTGACAGCGACGTCACAAGAAGATGAAATGACAAAGAGCAATGCGCAATAACACAACCCGTAACTCTATATTGACCCCATAGGGTAGATGTGACATTTAAATGTTTTGGCTTTTTCACAAAAGTATACCAGCATCGCATTTTCAGTAAAGTTTACTACATGCTTTTTTGAGCACCACTTTCTAAAACTTTGATATGCTGCTTCGTATAACTTCCTTGACTTTTCTGGTAGTACATTGACTGCCACAGCATTTGCTGCTTCACTAATTTCTTCAGGTTCTTCTACATAAAAAACTTAAAAATCCATATTTTACCACAAACGAAACTTTTATTATTTAAATTTTGACAGTTCTCAAGGACTTTTTTAACTGATCAAAGGCTACTTATTTTAAAATCAATAAAATTTAATGAAATTACGTGTCTTGGTTTTAACTTACATAGGTCGTGAAAAAAATAGTATACCTACGCCTCGGGAGAGAATGTTATGTTTCCTTCAGTGCTTTGTAGAACACAAACTGCACCTCACTAAAAATCAAGCATTTTTTCCCTTGAAGTATAATTTTGAAAAGATTTGTGGCAAGGAGCATTGTCCTGGTGGAACATATTTTCTTGTTGGCTACGTCGGGACGTTTGTCGCGAATGTTTTGGTTTAGTTCGTCCACTAAGCTCGCAGGGTACTCTGGATTTATTGTTTTATCCATGTCAACGTAATCTATGAGAATGTTGCCTTTGAGATCCCAAAAAACGGTTGCCAAAGTTTCCGCCAGATGGAATTGCTTTTGCCTTCTTCGGAGTCGGTTCATCACTCTCTGTCCACTGAATTGATTGTTGTTGGGTCTCTAGCTTGTAGTGGTGGATTCATGTCTGATCGACAGTCTTAAATAGTGTTAAACACTTCTCTGAAATGTTCACACGCGTGTGTCACATCACCCATCGCGCTTATAGCTGTCTCATATCTAAAATTTCACATAAGATACGGGTCGCCCGCTCTTTCGCTATGGCCACAGCCTTAAGCTGCGTCCAGACCAAATGAGCGAGTAAAAGCGAACAAGAACATGTTCTATACGAATATACGTTCATTACTGAGGCATACTTCAAGAGTAACGATTCTTACAAGATGAAGATTGTGTGCTCACTTCAATATTAGGCGTGTGGAGGACGCCCCAAGTGAAAATTTCCTAAAATCGTGGACGCGGAGGTTTAGAGAAACATCGCTAGCTATAAATGTAAAGCCTCATGGTCGTCCAAGGACTGCAGCTGCTCCTGAGAATATTGAGGCTGTGCGTGCCGCGATTATTCGAAATCCAAGTGGATCAATTCGTACACTGAGAAAAAAGCTAATTATTCCTTATAAGAATTCTTAAACTCCTTATGCAACTGTTTAATACTATATGGGACAGCAACGCGCTTTGTTACTTCAATACAACAAAAATTGCTAGACCGTCTTACCGTGGTAGCAATATGGTGACTTAGCCAGTAGCTAGAAAAAGAAAAAAGTAAAATTTTAAAAATATTTTAAATTTAATTTTTTTACAAAGTATTATTTTTTCTGAAAACGCAAATAAATGGAGAGCGCGTTAAATTTTTAAAGCTGAATTACTAAATTACACAATCAAATTTATTTCGACAATGATTTTTGGTTCTCGTTTGCAATATCCATGAAATAAATCTACCATAACTTATAGAAAATACACTTGTGACAAATTCTTGATGGCGAAATTATTTTGTCTTCATATTGTTTTTGTTTTATTTCACAACGTGCAGGTATTTCTGCTTATTTGATTCCTTTTGACCATTATGACATATTCAAATACAAAATATCTGCCACATTTGCAAGCAGTTTTACCAAAATGTTTGCCGTGGTTTGCCCATTCTCCATCAGTACAGCGCCCTCTATAAGATGTTGAGCTGTCACTTGTCACTCTTGAATAAACACATTTGATGTAAGATGTTTCCAGCTCTGGATGTGTGAGTACACCCACGGTACATAGTACCTACTTAGACTTCGGTCTTCGCGGGCTGTCAGAACATAAAAAAAGAGTTTAGAAACATTTTCGAAACATTTCCGAAACATTTTCGAAATAACTTTCGATTGTGTGTCGAAACAGCGAAAGTCACAGCTACTACCAACCACTTGGAAACACGTGCAAATGCGCCATTTAAAATGTACAGGGTGTCCCATTTTCGGCACTTTTGCGGGGTATCTCCCTTATTTTTAAAGATAGAGGGTTGCGGTTTTCGCGACAGTGTGCTACTTTTTAATGAAACGAAAGATGGCATAAAAATATTTTTCATGGCCCCCTTCGTTTTTGACATACAGGACGAAATTGATTTTTTTCCATTTTCGGACCCCCCTCGCATTTCAGTTATCTTGTAACTTATAAAAAAGTAAAAATGGATCCTATTAGAGTTTTCTACGTAGAATCGAATGGCGTCGTTAGATTTTCATCAGATGTGATATTTTTCGAGATATTAACCAAATAAATGTTTTTTTAAATGGAACACCCTGTATATTTCTTAACCATTAAGTTTCTCCTTTCGAGAGCTTTTCAAAAATAAATAACACTTTATAGTTATTTTGTATTTTTAGCCCTTAAATCGAACTATTTAATTTTAAACTTTAATTTTGCGTAGTTGGCCATGTTTAACAAGTGGTTTAACGTCAATTCAGGTATTTAGATTTAAAAAAGAAACTGGTTAAATCCTGTATTTTCATTAATTTATTAAAATTGGTATTATTTTTAACCTACAACACTACTTGTTATCTAGATATATAGAAAATCCTAACCAGAACTAAAACTGTTTAGTTTTTAATCACTTAAAGATTAAATTAGTTGTCTTGAATTATTAATAGCAAATAAAAGTCAAATTTAAAAACAAAACATACAAAACTTTAGGTAACGAAAAGAGCTAGAATGGATTAAATGGACTAACTCTTCTCGTTATCTAAAGTTTTGTATGTTTTGTTTTTAAATTTGACTTGTATTTGCTGGTAATAATTCAAGAAAACTAATTTAATTTTCAAGTGATTAAAAGCTAAGCAATTTTAGTTCTGGTTAGGATTTTCTATATATATCTAGATAACAAGTAGTGTTGAAGTTTAAAACATAATACCAATTTTAATAAATTAATGAAAATGCAGGATTTAACCAGTTTCTTTTTTAAATCTAAATACCTGAATTGACGTTAAACCACTTGTTAAACACGGCCAACTACGCAAAATTAAAGTTTAAAATTAAATAGTTCGATTTAAGGGCTAAAAATAAAAAATAACTATAAAGTGTTATATATTTTTGAAAAGCTCTCGAAAGGGGAAACTTAATGGTTAAGAAATATACAGGGTGTTCCATTTACAAAAACATTTATTTGGTTAATATCTCGAAAAATATCACATCTGATGAAAATCTAACCACGCCACTCGATTCTACGTAGAAAACTCTAATAGGATCCATTTTTACTTTTTTTATAAGTTACAAGATATCTGAAATGCGAGGGGGGTCCGAAAATGGAAAAAAATCAATTTCGTCCTGTATGACAAAAACGACGGGGGCCATGAAAAATATTTTTATGCCATCTTTCGTTTCATCAAAAAGTAGCACACTGTCGCGAAAACCGCAACCCTCTATCTTTAAAAATAAGGGAGATACCCCGCAAAAGTGCCGAAAATGGGACACCCTGTACTTATACGTTTCGAACATATCCGCACATATTATGTGTATTTTTGCCTTATTACATTGTTTTTAAAACTTCAAGAAAATTTTTAATTGGCTTTCAAAAAGGAAAATCCATTCCTGGACAATAACTTGCACTCTCTTGAAACTTGAAAGGTGTCAATATTACAGTAAACTGCGACCTCTCTGGGTCGGGCTGGAAACTTTTCATCTCGTCCTCGTAAATGTAAAAAATGTCGCCAGTAAAATCTCCATAAATATTAATAACACAACAATAAATCAATGTAAAAAATGTTAAAGTGAAGACTTAGGAAATTCTCGACACACTGACCATGACCGACGACTGCGTTCGCTGAAGCAATGCAGCCAGCAGTACTACAGTACTCTTTAGCAGGAAGGAATTATTGTAAAAAACTTGAACGTGAACGTCCTGCCAATGTTGCCAATATTAGTTTGTATGTTGTACAGAGTTTGTGTTTTCCACTGATCTAAGGAATAATTAAATTATTTAAAATCTTCGAACGAAAAAGATTTGTTCTAAGAACCCATCACAGTTCCTATCCAATTATAATTTTTTTAAACGGGTGTTAAACAGTGGTGCATTTAGAATTTCGTCTATGGGGGGAGGGGCGCAATGTGACCATACATTTTTTTAAGAAAACATGTTTTTAGAAAGTACAGTTTTTCAAACATTTTGTAGAAAAAGACTTCGAATATTCATATTAAAAAAAAGCACTTTTTTGAAAGAAATTTAGATACTACCTACAGAGCAGACACAAGGAAACGTAAACCTGCCCGAACACAAAAACGATTCGTTTAGGTCAGTTCAGGATATTTTTTTCATTCACATTTCATTCATTCATTTTTTCATTGACATTTTCTAAGCCAGTAGAGTTTACAATTTAAATTTAGAAAAACTATGTTTTCTAAAAAATATATTTCCGAAAAATTTATTTTTGAAAGATTCTCTTAAAAAATATATTTTCGAGAAAATTTTGTAGATCCACTTCCGAAAAAGCATGTTTCGAGAAGCTGTTTTTGGAAAAAATTCACTTAATGTAACATGAAAAAGATGTTTGTTAAGAAAAAACAGAACAGAACCCAAGCAAACCCAACTCAACCAGAACAGTTGGTCATCTTAGCTTACACGCGACAGAACATATTGTTTGATTAATATGAAAGTGTAAATATTGTAGCATTTTTTTTATTTATCCCTTCTGCTCGTTTGGGGGGATATACGAGTACTTACGAAAGTACTATTTTTCTAAAACCAATTTTTAAAGCACTTGCCAAACATACATTCTTTGAGAAAACATCTTTTTCGAAATTAAATTTTTCGGATATTAATTTTTTCAAGCAACGGCTTTTCGAAAAATTAATTTACGAGACAGTAACATACCAAACCTGAGGAAACCTGATCAAACTCAAAAAAGGTGAGATTTGTTCGGGATCCTATTTCATTTTTCAAGCTACCAGAGTTCATAATTTAATTTTCTAAGTACTGTTTTCGAAGATATGTATTATTTTTGGAAAATATACCTATTTTTTTAAAATTATTTTTTGAAGACGTTTTTGAGAAAATGTTCGTTCGAAATACGTGTTTTCGAGAAAATATTTCATAAATCCCGTTATAAAAAAGCTGTCGGGACATTTTTAACAAAAACGTTCGTTCGAAAGATGTGTATTCGAGAAAATATTTTTGAAAAGTTTTGGTAATCAATTTTCGAAAAAGCTCTTTTTCGAAAAAATTTACTTTCAAGAGAATATTACAAAAAAAACGATTTGGTTATATTTGTTTCCTTTAGAAGTCAAAACGATCCGGCCCAAATTTTGATAAAATTGTAGTGAGATGTGTAAGGAATGTTTTCAGAAACAATCTAAGAGCATGTAAATCAAAAATGCCAAAAAGGCTTGCATTTTTGTAGAATATGTAGGAATGTTTATGTTACAATATTAATTTTTACAAAATTCGCTATTGAAATCCTTTTTTTACAAGGCTTCAGGGGGGGGGGGGCTGCGCCCCCCTAAATCCACCGCTGGTGGTCAATATGTGCCTGAAGCCATGTCCGGGCATGTACTCGTATATTGTGGTTCTACGAAAATCTGCTGAAAATAGTTTTCCAATAAAAAATTCAGTTTAATCCAAGACTTATTTTGAAAACACATATTTTTGAATAACCTCTAAATAATTCATATGCCCATTCATACGCGCATGTGTGGGTCGTTTTTAAACCCTAGTCGGTATTCTACTTTATTAAGAGGGTTGTAGAGATAACGTGTGCATATAGTTGCAATCAAAATTCCTTAAAAATAAGAAAAAATGCACTGGTGTAAGCTGGGAAGAACGTGGATTCGCCTTCTGCATTATTTAAGCCTTCGTTGGATCTGGCGTAAGATTTAATTTTATATTTATTAATATTTTAATGAATTCGCAGTGTAGGCATAAGTTAAGGTCTTCCGGAATATTTACAAGTCCCTAAGATACTGAGTTATTTATGGGGTTTTGCTTAACGGCACCTGATATGGAATTCAAAAGTATACCATAAACCAGACTGCTTATGTATAAGGTGGGTATAATTACGAAGTTTTAAAAAATATTGGCCAGTCCATATTATGTGAGCTCAGCCTCTCACCGTTAGTGATTCCATCGATGGATTCGTCGTTCATTTTAAGTGTAACAGCACTCTTCGTTCAGCACACTTTAAAGAATGGTTTAGTGGTTTTCCCACATAATAATTTATTTTTTAAAACCAAACTTTTCTTTCAAAAAAGGGCAAGTTCCATGCGAAAACTCCCCAAGAAAGAATCAAGCCAAGTCATCGTCGAAAGATATCCAAGCTTGCTCCGGGCTGGGTCGTATTTTAAATTGGCCTCGTAGGTTTAAATGGACGATACAAATTCATTAAAACTAAGAGAGAAACAGACATACGCGCTTGAGCAAGTTAAAAAGAGCCACAATTTGTTAACGGCCCACCAATAATATCGCGCCACTCCCACAATGGAAATACGCTCAAACCGCCCCGTAAAATATACCCTTTCAAATCATTTGGTTTGGACGAAGAAAAACTAATTAGGTAGCTAATATGCGCATTGTATTTGCATTGTATTAATGTATTATTAATTAGCGGTTAAACATAAAAATTTATAAATACGATCTCAGTCACGCCAGCGCTAGTCATCAAATATAACGGCATCGGACCGGTTTTCTTACATTACCAGCGTAGTCCAGAAGTAGAATCTTAGCGAGTTGACCAAGAGGTCGTGGGTTCGAGGCTGTGTTAGGGTAGATTAAAAAAAAAATTAGATCGACTCTACAAGGTGTATTGGCAACAAGTTAGCACTTGTTCCTCGATAAATCATTTTTAAAATTATTGGAAATCTCATATCTACTACAGCTGGCAGTCTGCGCATACGTAGACAAAGATCGTATTACTATGTCTAGTCGCCAGTATTGTATTTATTAAAGAAAACGGGGTTTCGGCAGCGTTTCTAATTTTATTTTACGAATAATCAGACTTTTAGCTCAGAATAAACACCATCCATTTATTCTGGGCTTTTAGTACAAGGCGCGACCTCTATTGAGGAGACGCTAAACGTATCAAAACGGGAAGCCGCTAACAATCTAGAGTACTAAATCACATAGAAAAAGTCATAAACATCTAGAGTAGCAATGTTAAATATACAACAGCGCCTATTTTATGATTTTTGCGGTGTTTATTTGTAGGTAAATAATTTCTTGGCAAAACTAGGCACATTATTAAAAAACCTTCCTTATTTAAAAAAGGGAATTTGGTTGTTGCGTTGATATCACTAGTTGCCCACAAAATTTTGACCCACCTGTAAAAAAACTCACGAGCCCCGCCTGCAATTTATTAGAGACATTACTTCTTGGAATGGGGAAATTATGAAGATATACGTACATATATACATAATCTTATTTATAAGAGCAAAATTTTTCCATTTTTGTATGACAAAGTAATAAATGATCAAATAAGAAGGGCGCGACAGACTCTGAACCCAAGATATAATCTAAGTAAGTTAAATCCGCGTATGTTAGCTGCAATTTAAGGTGTCGACGACAAGCCACGCCAATTAATACAGGGTGTTAAAATCAATACTTGATTTATAACCGTAATGTATTATTTTTAATAATGCATCGACTGATTTGGGTGTGTTGCTTAAGCATATCGTGTGTTATGTTATGACACCACCATGATACACGCATACCTGCGAGTAATCGGACCGCCATCGCCACCCACTTGTCGTATGTAAATAACAATACATGTGTGTATGGTGAGATATTGATACTGGTTAGTTAAATTTGGGTCACTTATTGTACGAATGTCATTAAGAGGTACATAAGGTCTTTAATGGAGCTATAGCTGCACATTTGTAAAGACATTTTAGTAAAGACACGAATTAAAGCAAATGGGTTATTTCACTAAATTTTGATTTTGCACCCATTGCATACGGGGTGACACAGTAAGTAGTTAGGTATCGCCTAATTTTTCCGTAGATTTTTAAACAAAAGTACGAAGATTTCAGGGTACTACCAGTGCAGTAAAATGTGACCCTCAAAACAGCGTTCGCTTTAACTGGAAATTATATCAACTTCTCTTTTTTTTCTACTATTTATGCAGGAAGTTCGGCAAACGCATTAGGAACCTTAGAGAGGCGATTCAAGACGTCCCACGTTGACTTCAAGCCAAAGTGCTGATGTACCGTGAACGTCTGAAAAGAAGGGAAATGTAACCTATTGACACGGGATTTAAAGAATTGGAGGTTGGGAGGGGAAGGGAAAACATCTGCAGACAATTTGTTCCATAATCTGGAGACCTTATGTATGAATGAGTGAGAGAACTGAGATGTTCTAGGCTTTTGCAGCTGGAGAGTAAAGGGATACATACGTAACGAGTATCTTGTTGTTCTGTTAGGAAGGAAGTCAAGGGAGGAATTATACCGACTAGTTATTCAGAGCAAAATCCGTGGGAGTATCGGTAGAAAAGGGATAAATCCCCCAACAGCGCGGCGCGGCGATGAGCGAGAGAAGGGAGTTTTCTCGTAAGGACTGGGTCATTCATGACGATGAGTCGAATAGAATAGAATCAAGGATGTTAAGTGTAAAAGGTGATGCCGCTCCTCAGATGTGGGAACAGTACCCTAGGTTGTCTTATTTAGGAAACATACAGCGTGTGTAAGTTGGAAGGGGAAAGGTATTTTTTGGCTCGAAAGAGAAAACCAAGCTTTTTAGCTGCTGATGTGACTGTTAAAGTAATGCCAGATAGGATGGAAGCTAGATGAGGGAACGTCCACCATGGCAGATATGCGCCGATTAGAGAGAAAGCGATCGATCCAAGTACATAGTTAGGGAGAATGATCGTAAGACGGTAGTTTGTTGAGGAGTGCGGCATGCCATACTTGGTCAAACGCCTTTGAAATATCAAGAGCAACAATTTTGGATTCGCCATGAAATTGGAGAGACTTGTTCCAGTTAGGTGTGACAAAGGTCAGGAGATTAGCTGCGGATCTTTGGTAACGAAATCCGTAATGTCTGTCATGGATGATTTTGTATTTTTCTAGATATTTTAGAATTTGCAAGTTGATGACTTCCTCTATAAGTTTGCTGACAACAGAGAGAAGAGAGATTAGTCTATAACTGGATGGAAGGGACATGGAACCTTGCTTCGGGACAGAAGTTAGAAACCCCATTATTTAATCAATATTGACACTATGTTTAATCGACTATACCTACTCTATATGGGGTCTCCGGTGGCCGAGTTGGTACGGCGCCAGCTTTGCAACCGGGAGGTCGCCGGTTCGAATCTCGCTTCGACCATGGATATTTTGTTATTGTTAAAAGGTGGTAAGGGAATTCTTCCTCGACCGAGGTAGTACCACCCCACATATCCTCTTAAAGGGCTGGTGAAATCTCTATAGATGTTTCCACCTCTGGATGTGTGAGTCGGATTTCCTCAGTACACCCAGGGTATATAGTACATAGACTTCGGTCTTCGTCGGCTGTCAGAAGATAAAAAAAATGCAGTGAAATTTTTTTATAAAATAAAAAATTCTCATTGTCAACGTGAAAAAATAAATTATCACATAAAACACACCAGAGGTTTTATATCATAAATATATTAATACCACAGACAAGATATTCCTTATTCAAAGTTTATTACAGCGACAAGTTCGAGATGAAGAGATAGCCTTTTTGGGTATCTTATCGCTGGGTAAGGTTGAATTACTTTTGGGAGACAATGAATGATTAACTGGACGATAGGCTGTCATTAATAATAATACAGAATCCGTTACCTCCGGAACTTTGAAGTGTTTTTATTTCTTTAAAGATAAAGGGACTTTGGGTACTTTATTACGTGATATACATAGGTGAAACAGATTGTATTGAATAGGGTCGTTCGGCTCTACATTATTTACCCATCAATTCCAAAACTTTTCGCGAAATTTGGGATGTTTTTGTGTGCATACTTTAATACATCATTAGGTGTCAGAAACGCTCAAAACGTGTCAAAAACGCACCCGCCTTTGGCGAGACTCTGTGTAGATTCTGCATTCACAGAGTGAGTGTTCGGAAGTTTCAACCGCTTCGATACAGAATCTACAGTGTTCTTCATCCGTCTTTCCCATCTTTTTGAGTGATACCTCCAAGGGCCTTGCCCAGTGAGAAGGCAGGTAACCAGTCTAAGTTCGAGGAAATTTTTTGTTTAGTCAGGCCTATAGCTAATAATTCTCTTTGCCTGTCTTTGCCCTGGAGCTTTCCTCCAGTGGGCTATTTCTGTTCTTTTTCCCATTGACTGAGATTCTATACAAAGTGCCCTCTAGTGATGCCTCAGAACGGATCAGGTCCATAGAAAGGGCTTGTGCTCCTTCTTTAGCAAGTTGGTCAGCAATTTCATTGTCTTCCATACCTTTGTGACCCGGCAGTCCCGGCACCCATATTAAAGCTATACTATTGTTTTTTGCACCAGCTGATTGAGGGATTGTTGGCAATTCCAAACCAGTTTAGAGTAGAAGGTATATGAAGTAGTGCCTTTATAGCTGCCAGGCTGTCTAATAGAAAATGAGACAGATATGATATTGTAACTTTCGTTACTGTTATAGTTTCAAATAATTCAAATGCTGATTAAGTTTTGGCTATTTTTGAGCATGTGCCAATGAACCGCGCATATTCGCGAGAATATAAACTTCCAAAAAGCAGTAGTGTCAGTCATACCGTTCAGCTTGATGTTGGTGACTTTTGAGTTGTCATTTGTCCCATGACATTCTGAAAGGCTGGAGTAAACAAAGGGCCACTTTCTAGAGGAAATTCAAATCTAGTTTCATTCTTCTTCTAAAACAGATAATTCTTTGTTAGGGACTCCCAAAGGAGAGAACCTAGCCTAATTATCTCTTTGAGTCATAGTATTTAAAAGTCATAATTTCGACGATTTGATGGTTCAGAGAAGTCCTGGGCCTGTGTTTCTGTGCAAACCTTTGGATTGGAGAAGCAACCCCCGCAAAGAATAATTTTCAATTTTGAAATCGTCGTTTGATCCAGGGTCCAAGCTTTAAATGAGATTAAGATAAGTACCTAATTTTATAATCACCATGAAAAGCCAAATGTTTTGAATGAGTATTTTTTTATAGAGAAACTGATTAAAATAGCGTTCTAGCACTGTAATAGTTACAAAATTATCATTTTCTTTTTCATAACATTTTTTCCATATTTTACTATGCTTTCCTCTTTGCAAAATTTCTAAGCTGTATAATAATAGTGGCAATTGCCAGTGTATAGCACAGGCAGTACAATCTTAAGCAAATGTTAATTTTACAACAAAGGCACTAAATTCTAACGGACTTCGATCTTGGTCGTAGGACGGTAATTGAAAATAAATTTCTGTGGAATATATGGACTGTCAACGCTAATAATACTGTAAACGTTGTAGATTTTTTTTATATCGGAAGCTGATAATTAAAAGAGTCTGCGATAAAGTTGACTGCGTTATTTTACGTAGAGATGAGAACGATATATCGATGTTTATCGTACATCGATATGATTGGAAACAATTTCGATATTTCTGTATCGCTATACCCTTTTTTTCTGTTCTCCCGTACTCTAATAATCAAATTATTTAACTGTCTTTGATATGTTTATCGTTTTAAAGGGCATTTCACGCATCGTTCCAACGCCACCTGATTTTTTAAGTTTAGATGGGCAGTTCTCGAGAAATTTAAGTTAAAAAGTTTAGAATAACAAATATACGTACCAAATGTTTTAATTTATTAAATGTTGAAAATGTCCTCCATCAACCTCCATGCAGTTGTAAAGAGATTGTTGAAAATGTTCACTAACATTGTGGAGACTTCCCGGAGTGATGAGATTACACTCCTGTACGATATCTTCCCGAAAGTCTTGGAAAGGTACAGGCTGCGTCGCATAAATGTTTGTCTTTAAACGGCGCCACAAGAAAAAGTTCACCGGAGACAAATCTGGTGACAGTGGGGACCATTCAATAAATCCCCCCCACCCAATCCATCGTCCTGCGTGAAAAATGCTGCATCCATACCTCATTTTCACTTTTAAACTCTTAAAAGTGATGTAAAAACTCCAAGAAATAACTTTAAAACGCAACGCGATCTTAACAAAGACGCGATTCGTTTACAAAATATGGCGGAATTACACACAGCTTGTAGAGAAGTGTAAAGAACGATTTCCCACTGCCAATAAGGACTTTGTCACCAAAAAATTCACACTTAGGTGTAGTTTTTGCCTAGAGCTAAAGAAGGTGTTTGCTTCACAAAAAAATGGTAGATCTGCTGATGATGTGTACATTCCTGTTTTATGGTACTATGACCTTTTAAGTTTCATAGTAGATATGCCTCCTACTAGTGATATCATTAAGACCGTAGACAACACAAATTTCATTTTTTCACAAAAGAAAATCTTGCCACAAACAAACTTGCTACTACTACTACTAGTACTGACTGAAAGTCAAGTTTCATGATTCTTGGGAGTCGATGCATGCATCGCTGCATGTTTCAGTGTGTATGGGCGTCTAAGTGTCGACGGTGATGGCACTCCCCAGATGTGAGGACAGTACTCTAGGTTAGGTTTTATTTGGAAAACAGAATGTGTGTAAGTTGGAAAGGGAGAAGTAGTTTCTGGTTCAATAGAGAAAACCAATATTTTTAGTTGCCGATGTGGCTATTGAAGTAATGTGTTTGTACCAGCTGAGATCATGTTTGAAAGCGATACCCAATCAAACCCAATCAAACAAAATCGATCGTTTCGTTGTTCTGTAGGGCTCCGCCATTCATGTCGATGGGGTAAGTGTTGCGTGACAGGGATCAAAACTGGGTTTTAAAAAACGCTCGCGTTAGGCCACTGTACAAAAAAGGAGAACATAATATTCTCGAAAATTATCGGCCCATAAGCATTATATCGTTGTTTTAATAATTCTTTGAGGAGGTATTTTACAACAGGCTCATCGGATACTTTGTCTCCAATAATCTGTTTGAGAATTTTCAACATGGCTTTCTGCAGGATAAATCTGTAGAAACACCCATTTTCGAGTTTGCCGGCGGCGTTCTGGGTCTCTCCAAGGCTTTCGATTGTTTAAGTCATGTAGACTTGCTGGGTAAATTATTTAGGTATGGTGTAAGAGGATGTGCATTGTCCTGGTTAGAAACCTACTTAAAAGGTGGAAGTCAAAATGTAATAATCTCCGCAGATCAAGTCAGTTACAAATCAAATCAACTTTCAGTTAAGATGGGAGTAACCCAAGGTAGTATACTAGGGTCCCTACTTTTCATCATTTATCCTAATGATCTCCCAAATGCTTGCAATAATCTAATTTCACTTTTTCGCTGACGACACAAATGTTATTATAAGAAATAAAAATATTTCTGATTTGGTGGAAAAATCTGAAAATGATTTCTTAATAGTCAAAAAATGGTTCCATGACAATGGCTTGATCCTAAATGCAGATAAAACTCAGTGTCTCATATTCCGAACACAGCAAAATAAATCCGTCTGCCCTGAAAGTGTCTCTCTTGGTGAAAGTGTCATAAATGTTTCTGGTGTTAAGGATACATTTTTAAAGTGGAATTATTATGTTGACAATCTATATAAAAAACTGTTTACTTCCCGTTATTTGCTTCGTGTGTTAACAAAGCACTTGGATTTTAATACTTCAAAAGTTGTATATTTTGGCAGTTTTATATCAATATTACGTTACGGAATAATATTTTGGAGACAGCCGTCTAATTTAGTAAAGACCTTTATTATTCAAAAGCGTGCAGTTCGAATACTGTTAAATTTAGATTACAATCTTGCCGCGGTATATTTAAAAAACACAAATTTTGGCAGTCCCGGCAATATTTATATATGAATAATAATATAGAAAAACATCCTCACAAATTTTCTCAATATAAAATAAATCACAGTTATGACATAAGACGTAAAACTATTGACTTCAATTATTATCTAGAACATAGTTTAACCTTGAGTGAAAAAAATTGCCCTTACTATGCAATTACGTTCTATAACAGACTGCCTTTGAATTTAAAGGGTCTTGAAAGAGTGGACACATTTAGAAAAAATCTTCAGATATATTTCTATACCATAGAGTCATATACTGTTCAGGAATCCATGAGTTACTAATAGTGTTTTCGGTGCTCTGTTTCTTTAAATTTTGATATTTATGTATATTTGTCTTGTTCCTGACTGAAATCTGTTATTTTTAATCTGTTTTATTATTTTTTTCCTCTAAATGTAGCTGCTGACGTATTTCAGACTTTGTACTTGTACAAATATGTTTTGAAATAAATGCTTATCTTATCTTATAGGCGTTGAACTAAACAAGGGTTTTGGCACCCCAGTCTAAGATTAATTGAAGATCTTTGGAAATGGATAGGTGCATGGATCTGCGTCTATTATCCAGCTCTTGATTCGAGACTTGTCCGGAAAAAGGAATGTTGTAGTGAAGAGTATTGTGGTCAGCATAACTATAAATGGGATTGGTAGTTGAAGAGAGTGGAGCAGAGATTATTAATGTATTAGAGAACAAGGAGTCAGGACTGAACCTTGGAGTACGCCAGCATTGATAGGTTGGAAGTCAAATGAGTGATCGTTCACCATTGCAGATATACGGCGATATGCGTCATAACTCGATAATTTTTTTTATTAGATGCCACTCAAATCGATTTACTTTGCCATTCCTAATTAAAACATAAAATTAGAATAAGTAAGACGTCAACAACAGCTAACTGGAACGAAAATTATAACCTGCCACTGAAATATATTGTGAAAATTCGTTATTATATTGGAATTGTTTTCTTATGGGATATCGGGTGTACTCGCTGGAAGCGACGATATAAATTTATTTGTTCTGTCATCCACGAGTAATGTGTTCCTGTACAGGGTGTTTAATTTAAATTAAAATACAGTTAACGTATTCTCTGATACGTACTACTACAAGACTGCATATTGACGTGCGGTAACAATAATTAGGAAGTTTCCTGTTTCAGAAATATCGAGTTATTTATTATTAATTTAATGCGTAATCCTCGTACTTAAACTTTTGTTGTGTCAAATTTTACCCAGTTTACATAACACCTTCAACACACACACTACGTATTGTGTCCTTTAACATTCAATTTTTCAATCACAAAACACAAGTCATGATCAGATCAAACCGATTTTCACGCAAATTTCGCAAAATGAAATACCGATCGCTGCTCCGCATAAACGAATATAAATCTAGATTGCGAAATCGAAAGCAAACATTAATCTTTTGTTTTACAAAATGGTTGTTGCATGGTTGGCCGCGAGATTCTCAAAGTGTGGTAATCTTACATGGATCTATATGGGGACAGATTTTGTTTCAGATAAGTGCGGTCGTGAGAAATATTTTTATGGGAACGTTTTCCTGTATTTTTCTTTAATATGAAGTAAATAGAGTTTGTTTACGTCTTAGTTTAAGAACTTCATGTTTTGGGTTTTTTCCATTTATGGGTTTTAATTCAAAAGTAGCGCAATGTATCGACAAAGCAATATTAGCTCTGCTTGTAGAGGAATCACCAACCAATCACGCCAATCAGGCTTCAGATCAAATATGGTTTCAGCAGGATGGTGCACCGCCACATTACGCGCTAAATGTGGATAGGGAGAAGAGGTGCTATTGAGTGACCGGGAAGATTGCCAGATCTTAACCCCTTTGACTATTTTCTTTGGGGCCACCAAAGTAAAGTTTACGTGACAAAACCAGAAAATTTATAGGAATTTAGGCAACCAATAGCACACAAAATCCGACAGATAACTCCAGAAATGATACAATGTTACAAATGAATTTTACTTTAGGTTAGGGTTCTGCCAGGAAAAAATTGGTGAACATTTCCAACAATATTTACAATAAAAACATTATTTAAGAAATCGCATTTTTTAAATTTTTTGTCGCTTATCAGGTAACAGAAATTAAAGGGTAAATAATGGGTTATATTCCTTTTTACGCCATTTTTCGCGAGCTATACATGCATTTGCATTTGAAAAAAAGTTAGGTTGGTTTCCATCCCTCGATGAAGGGTAAATTCACGAAAAAAACTGCTGAATCAAAAAAAGGTACTCGTTTTTTTGGATTTTTTCAAAGAATGGATGGATTCTGTGTTACCGAATTTATTCCAGTTAGAAAAATTCAGTGGCGGCTGGTCCTAAAGGGCACAAGGGAACGTGCCCACTCTAGATTTTCGACAAATAAAAAATATTTTATCAAAAGTCAAAAAGAAAAAATACACCTCAATACCTCTTTCCTTGCATGTCACACCACGGCGAACGCGACCGCCGGCGATCAAACTTATCTCCGTTGACACAGCAGATTTGTCCCAATTTCATCATCAATTTTGGTGGCGACGCCGATCTATGCATTGGAGAATTAGGGTTAAAATCGCGTGCTATCGGCATCTCGATGGGCACAATATTTCGTGTCTCCTAGCACTTGTTTATTGTTTGGATTTCGAGCGGCGTTGTCCTTGGCGCGGCGGGCGGAAGAGATTATTGCACAATTTTATGCTTAGTTTTCTTGATATATTAACACGTGAAGGGCTAATATTTTTTTGTGATCAGTTGAGGGATATTTTTTTTATTTAAATAGTTTATCAATTATTAGTAGTAGTAGGCATTACTAGTAATTCTAGTACTGTGTATTTTGTTTTGTTCTTACTTTTGGGTTTTCCCGATCCGCCGTTTCAACAAATGGAATCGGAAATAAACTCAGTGCAATATTTATTACAAAAGACTTTTACAATTTTTTAAGTAGTTATTGATTTGTATTTGTATTTGTGCCCCCCCAAATAAAAAAGTCACGAGCCGCCACTGGAAAAATTCACCCTGTATTTTATAGTTATATTTTGGAAACCGACCTGTTTTACCGCAGGATCATTTTTGTTTTTATTTTCATCATGTATCCTCATAACCTCATTTCAACTGCTTCTTTGTGTTATGTTAATATTCAGCAACGGAAAATATACATTTTATTATATAAAACTGAAGTGCTTCGTGTTTCTCTGCAATAAGCGAAATAAATTACAGAAAAAATATATTAAACAAACCGCAGGAGGTCGTTGCAGCTTTGTACGTGTTGGCGTTGAAATACCGAAATTTCTTTCAAGCCGAAGTCTATTACGTTCGGTATATATTCGGTATATACATATGCGTGTGTTACAGTTTGGTTTGTGCTTGCCTTTATTTCGATATTCCAAAATAGGTAAAGCAAAATGATATAAATGTATTACGATAATACGTATTCTGTGTTGTTAAAGTTAGATAATCAATACGATTTCTCCACTGCCGTGAGAATCAGAGCTATTTTGAATTCAACTAAAGAGTGTCCCAAGTCCCAATAGGTACGTCGAGATTTGGCGCCATTTTTAACAATTTAACCTAGAAATTTTATATTTTGCATGTGTCATCATTTTACGGTCGAAGAACGTGTTAAAATTGTTCCAACTTACTACGAAAATTCCCGTTCTTGTGTGAAAACAATTCCCAAACTTCGTTTAATTTTTGGGCGTACTCATGTGCCAATCAATTCCCTATCTTATTCGAAAATTTGAGGTTTCGGGATCGGTTCTTGATTTAAAGATGCCAATGCGAATGCGCCCACGAAGTGCTCGATCCAATGAAAATATCGCCAGAGTATGTGAAAGCAATCCCAGAACCTCAGTTCGTGATCGATCTGAACAGTTGAACATAACGAAAAGCTCTCTGAATTGCATATAAAATTCAACTAACTTAAGCATGATACAATAAAAGGAAGATATGATACCAAACCGTGTCAAATTCGTCCGGGCGCGAGCATGACGTCAAGCTGTGAGTTATTTTTGCAATTTATAACGCGCAATATAGAGTTTACGTTAGTTATAGGCGATTTTATATAAATTCTATTGGAAATATACTTTGCCTCCTGCTTATAATACAAATTTTAAAGTATATAATATTGTGCAATACGGAATAGAGTGTGTCATTGACCGAATGGGTATCCAATTCAATATACGATAATGTTTTTTCTGTGTAGGTAAAACGTATAAGTGAATGAAAAATAAAACTGTCAAGTTCTGAAGTTTTTATTTTTAAGAAAATTACATTATTGTCATTCTCATTGCATAATACAGAATTAAAAAAAAACATATACGATAAAGAACCTAAAAATTATAAATTTAAACCAAATGAGAGACGTGTCCCACCTTCTACTTCCGAACATGTTCTCATTCTTCTTTTTACAGCATCAAAAACATTATTGAGCACTCCTGAAATTTATTTTTCTACTAGCGTGCGCAATTCACCGTTTTCCCGCACTCATTTTGTCTCTGAAAGACTAAGTTTCCCGCACCGTGCGGGAAAATTTTTCCCGCACCGTGCGGGAAAATTTTTCCCGCACTGAGTGCGGGAAAATATTTTTTAATGTTTTATATTGAAATAAAATTTTGGTGATGTATGAATAATATTATTATGAAGTCTTAGAGTCATTTCCAATAAAATCAAGTGAGATATATCAGCGAAACACTAATTTTTCACTGTTTGTTGCAAAAATAGTAAATTTAAAAATACTTACTCAAAAAACCCTGTACATAGAAGTTGGCATGCCAACCATCACTCAAACAATTTTATTAAATTGTCAAAGTCACAATTTAACATCATTTGTAAACGCCAGCAGACACGCAGTGATTCTTTTTAGATTTCTACACGTTTAATCTACCCAAAACAGTATTCCCGATGGATTCTTCTTACGAAGAGCTTCCAGAAGATATCTTGGAAGCTGCAAGTCTGGCAAATTTGGAGTTACTACCAGAGAAATCGAAATCAAGATATGAAAAACAATACCAACATTTTATGAATTGGTGCGAATCAAAAAAAGTAAAGTCGCTGAAAGAAGAGGTCTTTTTGGCATATTTCTCCGAAATGTCCAAGTTGTGGAAGCCGAATACGTTATGGTCACGGTATTCCATGTTGAAAAGCGTCTTCAAGGTAAAGAAGGATCTAGACATTAGCAAGTACTACAAAATAACTGCATATATAAAGAGACAAAATGTAGGGTTTCGTCCAAAAAAATCACTAATTTTCACACAAGAAGACATTACGAAGTTTATGACAGAAGCACCAGATGAAGTTTACCTTTTAATCAAGGTGGTTGCTATTTTCGGACTAGCTGGTGCCTGCCGCCGTGAGGAGTTAACCAAGCTCACTCTTGAAGACATAAACGACAAGGGAGATATTATAATCATTACTATCCAAGACTCCAAAAACCATTCCACCAGGTGCTTTGTAATATCTGAAGAAGTTAATAATCAAAGTTTTGTAGGACTGTACAGAAAATATGCAGGGTTACGACCAAAACAAACTCCACACCGCCGATTTTTTTTAAACTACAGAAATGGAAAATGCACTACCCAGTGTGTTGGTATCAATACCATAGGGAAAATGCCCTCTAACATCGCGGCTTATATAGGACATAAAAATCCTGAATTGTACACCGGTCACAGCTTTAGGCGCTCATCGGCCACTCTACTGGCCAATTCTGGTGAAGGAATAACGAATATTAAACGCCTAGGGGGATGGAAATCCACGTCTGTTGCCGAAGGCTACCTAGAGGAGTCCATCAAACAGAAAAAAGATATGTCCAACAAAATTCTCAATATCAGTCAAGCTATTCCAACGACTTCCAGTTGCATCTTAGAAACATCCACGTCCCTAGATATTGCACCGGGTCCCAGTAGCGTCCATGAAAGTTCAACACCTCTGTCTCTTCAAACTTCCACTATGCAGAATCAGTCAACTTCAACCTCTCTAGCTTCAGCAATTAATTTACACAGTGCATCCAATTGTACTTTTACGATAAATATATATAATAAGTAATAAGTAAACATTATATACCTGTTATTTTTTGTTTATTAAAAAATAATAAACTTTGTAAAAATGATGTTGGTTTTTTTAACGCTAGTAGAAAAAAATTTGATCCTAACTCATGCGGAAAGGCACTTTCCCGCACTCGACTGCTTACCCGAACTCCGCTTCGCGTCGTTCGGGTAACGGCAGTCGCTTGCGGGAAAGTGACTCTTTCCGCACTTGTTAGGATAATAACTATTGTAATTCTTGCCCGTAGGTCTTCTAAACTTTCACAGGGGGTTTTGAAAACCGAGTTTTTATTGTGTGGCCATAAAAAAGTCACACGACGAGAAATCACAGGACCGTGTTGGCCATTTAACTGGCATATTACGACTGATGATTCGGTCTTCGAAAAATGCTTCCAAAAAATTTAAATTATTAAGAGTTACGTAAATTGTCGCATCTTCATCATCTAATGCATTTACAAAATTTTCTAGAATTTAATTACGGAATCGCGCCGAGTTAAGAGTCCCTTCAAAAAAAATTGGTCCAAATAACCTTCTTTTCGATATGGTCGCCCACACGCCAACTTTCTGTGAATGCAAAGGCTTCTCTATAAACAAATGTGGATTTTTAGAACTCCACATTCTCATTTGTGGAGAATTTACATAACCAGAGAGGTCTCGTCAGTGAAAAAGATTTTTTCAAATACGTTTTCGTTATTATGCAAATTACCCATAAACCACTCTGAAAATTGCATTCGCTGCGGCTTGTCGTTTGGTAATAATTCTTGGACTGAGCTTAGACGATAAGCGTGCATATGAGGTTACATTTCAGGATAGTATTGCAGGTTCCGTAGGATAAATTTTTTACTCGCTGGCATAATAGGGGCCGAATAGGGGTTTGTGGGTGTTCATTAACAATTTGCCTCAACTCAATTCAAAAAGTAGAACTTTTTGCGCAGTGCTCACTTTGGGTCTTGCGACGCACTTTGTTCAATAAAAAGTGTTTGATTAAAATCCGTCAAAGATAATATGATGAGTATCATTGACCAAGTACTTACCGCTTATAACTTGGAAAGAACATTAAAAATAACTCTGAAAAGTACTCTAAAGAAAACCACAGGAACAACAGGGTGTCCTGAGGGAAGCAGGTGTAGTAGAGCGCGTGCAAATTAGCCCTTGGCTCAGTTAGCCGGGTAGGTTCAATTGGACGCCACCAGTTTTTTTACACCGACGCAAACTGGAAGTCGCCTAGATGGTTTAGGAACCTGCTTCTCACACGACAAGCCTGCTATTCATAACTGAAAGTTAAAAAAAAACATAGGGCGCAATGAGCTGGATAAAAACAACGTAATAAGGTTACCCTATATACATATATTTACACAAAAAAAAATTACAATTGGTGGTACAAATATGGTTGGGCGATTTGCCCCCGCAAAATAAATAAAATACCAAATAAAAAATGTGGAGGAAGCCTGTCCTCAAGGACACGTAAATCTTAGGGTGGCTCCTTAGCTCTCACCCAAGAAGGCTGCTTAGCGCCCGTCAAAAAGAAGTAGGGATGCTTCCTACCAAAGACAATAGGGTTATTTGTAGCCCCTACGGAAGACCCCCTTAACCAAGGAGGGCTCGAAATTCCAAAATCTACAGGCAAACGCCCAAAAGGCCAGCTACTAGCAGCATCCAAAAGCCATGTCGATGTTGGTGGCCTATCGTCGAACGAAGTCGCCCAAAAATATCCTGCGTCTTGGCAGGTCAAATTCAGTAAGAATTTACACACAGTCCCTGACTTTAACCCAAAAACTACTTGGGCTTCAAAAACTGAAGCTTTAAAACAAGGACCATAGAACAACTGCGTCGAGAGCTAGCGTGGAAATGCCGCCTCGTGGAGCCTGAGTGAGACCTTCCGCATGTT
The DNA here is from genome assembly GCA_963971165.1 of Philopedon plagiatum. NCBI lineage: Eukaryota > Metazoa > Arthropoda > Insecta > Coleoptera > Curculionidae > Philopedon > Philopedon plagiatum. Next base: position 5,471,573 of record OZ020194.1, read on the forward strand.
GTCTGCGAAAGCCCGACAAGGTGGTACAGAACATCACCCAAGATGATCGGGTGGGGGGGGGGGGGGGGCGACAGCAACTACACTGACCGGAAAATCATGACAGTAATTGATAAAGTCTAAAGATGGCGCCACGGCACACCGACAAGAATTACTAAATTAAAACCAATCCCAAGCATGGATTAGAAGCTGCTCCTTCAAATGACCCCGATTGCATAATCGCACAAGTCTTGGACCCCATACTGAGAAACAAACGCAAAAAACACCGAAACTTAGAACTCCAATTGTCGCCACGCCACCAAACAAAGACACTACAATCATACAGAGGCCCCTGGCGTGAAACCATAAAGTGACGGAAATACAGAAAGTTAGAGGTACCTACGCCGGTGCCGATCGAGACGCACTATTTCGGTTTGATGAATCTAAAGACCCTAACAGCTGAGACCCCGAATGTCGAAACTACAGAAAGGAAAACGATGACGTAGTGCTACAAAATTCCAACCTTCCCACACTCGAAAATGCCACTGCAGCAGCCGTGTTCATAAATCGACGGCTCCCAAAAGCCCTTTGGGACTGTTCGTGTATGCGAACAGATCAGTTGATTCTTACCCCCGATGCACCATCTCTACAAGAATCGACTTCGCGGTCCGAACTGGAAACAGTCCCGTCTTATAGTTCCGTGAACGAAAGCATACCACCTACAGCTGCTCCAAACTTCAAAACAAATCACTTAATTAAATAAAAATACGAATAAAGTAAGTTAAGTTCTAAAATAAGGTCCGAGAACATGAAGGCCGAATGTTAAAGAGCACAATGCAGGTGGGAAGACACTAGGATTAAATCCCATCCAATGACGAGAGAAAATGCTAACAGCTGGAAAACGTATGAAAATATGTAGGTATCCCCTTATAATTTATTCTAAAAAGCATGTTAACACCAATAGACTAAGAGGGCCTGTCTGTACACAGGGTGGACTTTAAGCAAGGCAAAAATTCAGGGCCCAAACAAGAGAGAAAGATGTTAACACAAACTACAAGCTTCGAACGAAGGAGAGCTGATGTCAAGCTGAATTGGACGAGATAAAAGACAAACAACACTCCCAGGGGGTAGTCTGGAAAGCAAGGGAAGGGGGCCACATAGTGGAAGAACGAAAATAGAACTTCTCAATCAAGGTAAATAATTAAGAAAAACAGGCGTTCGTGAATAAACGAATTATTAAAACAAATACTGAGTCTGTGACAAAAAATGACCTGTCACAGTCTCTCACTGCCTTCATTTCTATTCACACTACCTGTTTCTCTAAATAAGGCCACAGATCTAGTCAAAACTTGGCGAAACTAGTCGAAATCCATGACCATGTGTGGAAATTCTGTTTAAAAATTCTGAATGGCGTCCCGTGTTGAATAAACCCACTGGCCATCAACCTTTCTACCATTTCTAAAGTAATTTTCGATCATAAAAGCTTTTTGTTCCGCCGTGAAAACCATATTTAATTTTCTTAAAAATAAAAACTTCTGAACTCGACAGTTGTATTTTTCATTCACATTAACATTACCTATATTACCTTTCAAGAATAATAATTCAAGACATGCATGATTGGCATACTTTGAGAAGCTTTTTTTTATCTTACGTCGTGTCGATTGAAAAACTTTTTCGCCTGTAAAGACCACTCTATCCCAATTTCCTCGTATCATATTACTTAAGATGCTTGGCTGCTTGTGGTTATCAGTTTCCACAGAGCTGCTACACAATTTTTTAATCGAGATTTTAAAATTCTGCGGCATGCCGTTATTCTCGACCCTGAAAAATTAATTATGTAGTATACCCATTTCTGCTATTTTTGCCTTTTTTGAAAAAATTCGTTTATGGTCACATTCTACTGTCTTTTCTGATTGCCAATATACGTGCGCACATAAAAAGTATGTTGTTTTTTAACAATTTTTAATGAAACAAACTTACGGGACCTGGGAGCGAACAGGGGTGCTGGGCGGGGTAAAAACAAGAAACGAAACATCGTAAAAGGCTTAACAACACTTTTCCCAACTTAATGAAGTGTAAAATCGAAGAAAAACGGATAATAGCTAAGAAAATTGCTTTTTTCTATACAAAATTCCATTTTAAGTCGCTATTAGCCGCCATTATGTTCCCACCTGTCAACATTGTCAACAATATTGCTGTGTCCTGTGTTGCCACGTTTACCTATTTTTCATCCCAAATGAAATTAATCTTGGCGAACTTTGTACCGCTTCTAGAACACAGCCGAAAATGACCGCAAGCAACACCCTGGCGCACCGATCCCTCTTCGCCTGCCAGGAAAGAGACTGGTCAGGGCCCCTAACCAGGTGCTAACCCTGTTCCGACCTTAGGGTGCCCTCCGATCCACCGTTCGCATAAAAATCTTTTCTAAGTCGGTCAATTTGGTGACAGATCTAATATTTTCGATCTTACGGTGGGATAACGGTGGATCGGAGGGCACCCTAAGGTCGGAACAGGGTTAGCACCTGGTTAGGGGCACTGACCAGTCCCTTTCCTCGCAGGCGAAGAGGGATCGGTGCGCCTGGGTGTTGGTTGGGGTCGCATTTTCCCGCTAACTGTATGTAAAGCTAGCAGTATAAAAAACGATTTGTAAATTTGGCAACAGTGCCTCTTTCCGTCAGAAATTTCGAGTATGTGTACCACGGGTTTCATTGAAAAAGCTAACCTAAAAGTTGAAAAATTTTAAAATTAATAAAAAACAACATAATTTTTTATGTGCGCACGTATATTGGCAATCAGGAGAGACAGTAGAATGTGACCATAAAAGAATTTTTTCAAAAAACGCAAAAATAGCAGAAATGGGTATACTACATAATTACCTTAGTTTGCAGTTAGTTTGTTCTATAGCCATTTGAAACGGGTTCTGTTGTAAATAGTATATTAGGGCGTTATCTTCTTCTTCCGTAAAAATTCTTGACCTATTCGCTGCCTTATTTTTTTTTGTCGCATGTCTTTTCCATCTATGTTTTATTTTTAGAACTGTATGTTTTCCTGTATGCATTAATATGAGCAAAGTCTCTTGTATTTAAGCAATATTTTGTGCTTTCTGGGCTAAATTAATTTCAGGCATTTTGCTATTATGATTTTGATTAATAGTCAGTCAGTGGAAATTTTAATGACATATTTCACCAAGCCTGATTTACAACACTTTAGAATCACTGCTGTGTTAAGTTTTTCCAACGAATATATAAAAATGGCACAATTTTTAAAATGTGCATTTTCATTCACACATACATCACCATCCTAGAATGGCACCATTTTTTAAGTGGCAAGCCTCTATTAGTATTTAAAATGCAAATTAGGAATATATATTTTGCCACCCTGTATATGTATATATAGCTTAGATACTCTATTCTGCCTTTATCTCTTACAAGCCCAGATTCTTCTATGCTTTCCTAGTATCTTCATTCCTTTGTTAAATGGAGAATTATTATTTGTATTCAGATTTGGTGGGAACAACAAATTATTATTCTTCAGCTTCCTTGAACAGTTATAAGCAATTTGCAGCGAGAATAATTTCATAGACAAAATATTTACTTACTATAAATAATAATAAATGAGAAACTGATTTTTTATATAAAATTTTAAACGCATTTTCGATGAACAGTTACATTTATAAATAAAAATTTCATTATAAATAAATAAAGAGTTTGAAACTTTGAAACCCATACTGCGTTCTTTTTCGGTAATCGATTTTTTTTCGTTCACAGCGGATCCTCACATCTAACAATGAATTAAAACATCGAAAATAATTAATTAATAGCTAATAGCAATTTGTCTATAATTAGTATCTAACTGTAATAAATGGTTATCCATTAGGCTGAACATTGGTTAGGTCACTAACATCACGATATGGGTCGTGTCTAAGGTCATTTTCTCTATAATTTTTAATTCTAAAAATATATGTGATGATTTAAATTGTAAACCGAATTAAGTGTTGCAGAGAGGAAATGGGATCTTTACCACTAACCGATAAAGTCTAACATCGAGGTTTATTTTGTAAGTGTGGCTTTGTTATTGGCAAATATTTTTAACCAACCACTTTTTACTATTAAGAGCAATATTCGCCGCCATATTGTTTTTTGTACATTATTGTTGTTCCGTGATTTGCAACAGAAACATTTTGTAGTATTGGCGACTCAAATTAAGCAATCCAGCTGTAATCAGCTGATTTTTAACTGGGATGTTGTGATATATTCGAAAGTGGTCCTATTAATTTCTTTGCTTTTTTCGGTTTATGTCCTTCATTTCTTCTTTTCAGCAAGGCAGCTAATTTGTGAAATTTGCTATTGATATTACTTTTAATGTTGAGCTAGGTCTTCAGCATGGAGTAATGGGTCCAAAGTGTTGAAGCTGAAACAGTCCTGGATCTCTCTGTGAAAAACACAAGCAAAGCATCTTCGCTGAAATTTTCCACTTTTCGTTCACAGCACCAATTTGCAAACATGTCTGATACTGCGCTTCGTATATTTTCTTTGATTTTGTCGGCAAAAACTATCTAGCGCCGCTTTAAGCTGCTTCTTTTAAGTCAAAATCTTCTATTTCGAAAATTGTGATCACGAAATTGATGACACTGACAGCTTGTTTATTTTTACCGCAGCTAAGTGACTTTTTTTTAATTGAAAACATACTGATAAAATAATCAACTGGTTCTTGTCAAATTGAATTGTAATATTGACAGGTGTTTCTAAATTTATATCTACAGGTTACCTAATTTTAGCAATAATTTTCCCGAAAGTGCAAAAAATGGCATAGAATACCGCGCGACTAAAGTGACTCAATCTCTTGAGTGGCTATTGCCCTAGGGCACTCGCGGGATTAAATGGGGCACTTTATTCCCATGTTATATGTATAATATACTATTTGATTTTTTTGATGAATTATTATTATATGTTCGTGACTTTTTTATGTATCTATAATGTAAATTTTTGACACGGACGCTACTCTTACAAGAGATTATATATTAAAATCTGCCGGGTGAAAAATTTAACACGCATAAAGAAAGTGTTCAGCTTTTGACTAAAATGCACAAACCTACGCAATAAATGTATGCTGAAAGATAATCTGATAAAGGCAATAAAGCTCGCATACCATAAAACAGCATAAAATACGACTTAAAATATAATAATAATTGCTTTAAATGACGATGGTCTAGAAAGTAGAATTTTTACGACCCGAGATGTTGGCGATTCAACGAACCGGGAAAATCATTTCGAAAAATGCGTCCCCCTGATATCTGCGGGCCCTCTTCGTGGAGCCCAGACTTTTACTTTAACACCTACGACTGTATTATGCTAAATTATACATTCTTTGACAGCAGGTTTTGTTTATGAGTTATTTGGAAATAGAATGCAGCAGGTTAGATTATATTATAGTATGGTATAGGTTGTTCCGGGAGTACTGAGGGCTTTTGGGGACTTTTAGGGGGTATAGGTGAGGTTTACATAAAGTAATATATTTGGATCAATGTTTTGCCAAATGTTATTTAAGTAAAGTTATGTTTTTCTCAATTATAGTGTAATACTGGCCTAAGTACAATGTACCGTGGGTGCATATTATTATGACTGGCAATTTCCATCACGAAGCATATTTTTCCGACAGTGGCAAAACGCGTATTTGTGAAGTGTTTTAAAGGGTATATTACACGCACTCATTGGTCATTATTAGTCAAGTCGAAAAGAAATACGGTATAAGGTCTTTGGCCACTTTTTTATATTTGTGAGCTGCACTGTTTATATTGCAAGTGTACATTTGCCTCTTCCAACAGAGAAGTTTTTCATCACATACTGAACATATCACGTGTGAGCCGTTGTACTTTAAATCTGGAAAATCCGTAATAAATTTTTTAACAATAACACTACACAGGCGCTTGTTAAACCGTTTTGTCGTTACCGTTACCGATTCTCCGATTGGATTGGTATTTCCAAATGATTTTTATACTGAAACCTGCTACTAAAATTAATTTAGTTCTCTAACTATTTTTTATCTGGAAAAGCCCGCGTAGACTTCAAACCTAAGTACTAACGTACCTTGAGCATCTAAAGAGAAGGGAAATGTAGTCTATTAACAAGGGATTTAAAGGATCAGTGGTTGGGAGGGAAAGAGAAAACATATGCATGCAATTTGTTCCATAATCGGGAGACCGTAGGAATGAATGAGCTAGAGAAGGGATGTTCTAGGCTTTTGTGTCTGGACAGCGCCTCTTGTTGTGCTGTTGGAAACAGTTAAAGGCGAAATTATAGCGGCTAGTTCTTTAAAGCAAAATCCGTGGAAGTACCGGTAGAAAAGGGATAGATCCCCGACAGCGCGGCGATTAGCGAGAGAAGGGAGTTTTCTTGTGAGGACTGGGTCATTGATAACTCGAATGGCTCTCTTTTGAATAGAATCAAGGACGTTAAGAGTCGAGAGTGATGCCGCTCACCAGATGTGGGTACAGTACTCCAGGTTAGGTCTTATTTGGGAAACATAGATAGTGTATAAGTTCCAAGACGAAAAGTTTTGTCTGGCTAGAAAGAGAAACCAAGCTTTATAGCTGCCGATGTGGCTAGTAACGTTTTTGTGCCAGCCGAGACCATGTTCGAAAGCGATGCCAACAAAATCGAAAGTTTCATTGTTCTGTAGGGCTTGGCCATTCATGTGGATGGGCTAAGTGCTGCCGGATTTTTTGAGTTACAGGAAGCAAGATTGGGTTTTGGACGCGCTGAACTGAACAAGGTTCTTGGCACCCCAGCCTAAGATTAATTGAAGATCTTGGGAAAGGGATAGGTGCATAGATCTGCGTCTGTTATCCAGCTCTTGATTCGAAACTTGTCTGGAAAAATGAATGTTGGAGTGAGGAATACTATCGTCAGCATATCATTGAATGGGATTGGTAGTTGAGGACATCAGGTCATTAATGTGAAAAAGAAATATGATTGGGGCCAGGACTGAACCTTGGGGAACGTCAGCATTGATAGGATGGAAGTTAGATGGGTGACCCTCCATCACGACAGATATGCGCCGATTAGAGAGAAAGCTACCGATCCAGGTACATAGTTTGGGAGGAAGACCGTGAAAATGTAGTTTGTTGAGGAGTGTGGCATGCCATACTTGGTCAAAGGCCTTGGAAATATCAAGAGCAATAATCTGAAATTCGCCATGAAATTCGAGAGACTTGTTTCAGTTATTTGTGACAAAGCTGATGATCTTTGATGATGAAATCCGTACTGTCTGTCATCGATGATTTTGTGTTTTTCTAGATATTTAAGAATTTACACGTTGATCGCTTTCTCTATAACTTTGCTGACAACCGAGAGAAGAGAGATAGGTCTATAATTGAATGGAAGGGACTTGGAACATTCCTTCGGGACAGGCTGCAGTCTTCCAGCTATCTGGGAAGATACCCTTGTCATAGGAGAGCTGGAAAAGATGAGTTAAGATGGGTGAAAGTTCTGGAGTACATTTTTTTAGAACAATTGCGGGTATGCTATCCAGACCGGAGGACATTTTGATTTTGTTGGTACCTGTGGAAAATTTATACTGAAATTATCCTTTTCTTTATCAAACTCATAAGTAAATTCACAGGAGAAAACTTAGTTGTCTTACTCTTACACTTGTCAATAAAAACCGTTGATTGTCTAATTAAACCGGTTTTAGCAATAGTATATAGTAATGTCTGTTTGTACCATAGGCCGATAATAATTTCATCTTAGGTTTGTACGCTCCATAAAGCTAGCAGTAAAAAGTCAGCGGAAATAAAAAAACACCAGAATTTGTTGCTACTTTGTTGCTAATTTGTTGCCAAACAATCAATTTTGGTGCTCAAACCGGTCTCTCAAAATCGTGAACACTTCTAGCTTTACATAAAGGTAGCGGGAAAATGCGAAAATGAACAATAATAATCTATCAACAAATACGGTAAGTTGCTAATTTGATGCTGCAGGACGCTGCTAAAAAGATATCGAAAACAAAGATTTACAGCTTTTTTTTTTAAATTACGTATGATGCTGATCATGCTAGCTAGAGAAGCAAAACACACAAGTATTTGACCATCTTAGCTTAACCAAGACCAGTGGCAAATATTAAACAACTATTGCCATCGGCTGTAAATTGAGGCTAACTCTTTTATTGACCCCGCTTACAGGCAACGACACGCGTTACGCAAGAAGCCGGACAAATTTAATAGTCAGGGCAGTTCGGTTCGAAAGTCTAGCAGATTTTAAGTGTATTTACGGATTTTTCGGAGTGCATTTCTGCGAGGAAGTGCCTCCGCTGCCGGCGCCGGTAGCCATTATGGATGCCGGCGCCGGCAGCCGAGCTGGGTGCCGGCAACATTAGAAGATTAATGTCAAAATACCTTAATTCAATCCAAAAACAACAATTTATCATAGTGTAAACTTTAACGAAACTTAAATCTTGCTTCAAAAATATAACAATTATTATTCTGCGAATAATATAATAATCTTCATCCTCGTCCGCCAACAAGCAAATAACTACAGTCTCACTCAGGCCGCTTCCATCTTCTACCATTATTATGTAAGTCGCAAACCTTAGATTTACCAGGCAATAGGTACCATCAGAGACTATAAAGGATAGTACCATCAACAAAAATAATCTTTGGAAAACATTCCATTTATTTTTTGATTCCATCACCTTGGAAAAATAAACCCTTGAAAAGCCCATTTTAATCAACTAAAATCTCAATATTAATACAATGGTATGAATTTCTTAAAATATGCATGCATTCTTCAAAATTCTTTGCTTCAGTCTTGCTACGATTTCCAAGATTAGTGAGGTCCTTCAATGTCATTTTACAACCTGTTTCTCTAATTAAGTTATCTAAAATGATTTTTTTATTTGCCCCAGCCTTCAAGGCTTCTTGAGTAGTAAAGTTTGACATTTTCTGGCAAATTTAGTCTTTGTTTTGCTAGAAAATTGAAATAAGCTTTGGATGAAGTATGATTGTGATTTTGTTCAGGCTCCATGATGCATAGAAATTGTTTATGTTCACTTACTTTCAAGAAAATGCTAGCCTGGCAGCCTTACTTATACGTGTAACACTTCCTTGTTGACTTTTCATTTTTTGTCTTGAATGGTCTTCCACCTTTAACACAGACTAACCGCAGAAATAGTATTTCAAAGCCGGATTAATATCCACCACAGTTAATAGGATTTTGTCGTCTTTGATTGTCAATTGTTCTGCTATTACGCAACCAAAACTAATTGTTTGTGGCGTTCTTGTAGTCCATCAAAACGCAAATAAAATTTTCATATAGAAAATTGATCACCTATTTTCATGTTTTATAGTTTTTACGCAAGATTAAAACAACACAATGTTTACATATCATTTAAAAGGCGTAACTATTTTTATTTTAGGTTAGAACTGCCGGCACCCAAGAGATTTTGTACTCGGGTGCCGGCCCAACTCGGGTGCCGGCCAACCCAACCTGAACCATAATTTAGACTCTGTTTGTGTCCTACATAGTTTAATAAAAAATTGAATTCTAGTCCATTCAATGTTTTTTAAATTATTTTTATCGGATCGCTTCCTCTTTTATAATAGTCACCGCGCACCACTTGTGTAATTCCGCCACCCTGTATAAAAATCTTAACCTTGACGAGGTCAATAATTTGCAAAATCACAAAGCTCTCCAATAACAAGTTTAACGCACTGGCATCAGAGCTTAATTCAGATTTATTTACGTTCGTAAATTCGTATCCCCAACAATAATAAAAACTAATTTCAACGACTGAGCGTGTAATTGACAATAATTCCCTGCGAATTAACAATTTTAACGCAACAGAAGCTGAGCATAGTAATCACACGTGAATACCGTCGGTTGATCGCCTATAAGTTGATTTAAAATTAAAGCATAAGGTTGTGACCTGGGGCTGTTTTGTGCGTTGTTGGTTATGTTAACGGCCTTGGTAACAATTTTAAAGAAAAATAAAATAGTTTTAAAAATAAGGTTAGGCATTTAAAATAGCTGGATGATGTGGATTATAACAATAACTGCTGCCATTGAAACATGAAACAAACAAAACAAATAAAAACATTAAAAACGGCATAACCTACCCCAAAACACAATATCCAGCAACATCTAATATTTTTTGTTTCAGGTAATTGTTGCAGATCATCAGAGCTTAGTCTATTCTAGAGAATTAAGATCTTGTAGGAAATATTTAAAGGTAACGCTGTATTTAGTTTTAAAATTATATTGGATGAGGAAAATAACCAATTGCGTTGCGAAATACTTATTTTTAAACTAAAATTGTTGATTACTAAATCGACTCGGAATCAACTTATTTTGATTAGTTACTAAGAGTACCGGCTTTGTCTTGAGTCATTTTGATATCATGTACCTATCAAATATATTATGTGATTCTAAACGTGATAGTAAAAAAAATACCAAAACTAGTAATTTCTTTCAAAATCTGCATGTTAAAGTTCTTGCTTCAAGGAAAATGACTCATGTAATATAATTCTTTAAAAAGTATTTCCTGAGTTTTGTGTACTTTTTTTAAATTGTATACAAAACGGTTGCGTAACGTCCAAATTAAGTGAAAGTTTACGTAATTGTGTTGACAACTTAGACACGCGAATCTCTGGGTCTCACGCAATACATCTATTTAAAAAATAGTACCGAGAATTTTATTTAAAACAATTGACAAATCTGCGAAAGACGATTAAAATATTTTCTAGCATTTTAAGACGTAATAATAAGATATAAGAAGTATTTGCTTCCTTGCAACCTTCCTCCATTCTCTGCCTTTCTAAAGAACAACAACAGGCGGATTAAAAGGTAAACTACCTCTTCGAACATTTTGTATTTAACGGAATAATGTTGTTTTTGTCAAAATATCCCACTGTAATCAAAGAATTTTGGTTATAATTTTATAATACTGTGTAGATGTGCTCGATTAGTGTGATAAATAAGTATGTAAATTATTTGAAACTCTAGTGTAAGTGGAATGGATGTGTTAGTAAATTATGTGAGGCTCTAGTGCAGTGGTTCCCAACTTTTTTTGGACCTGGGACCACTACGATTTTTTTTTTGTTCTTAGCGAGCACCATAAGGTTCAAGAATTCAAGAATAATAAACTGTGTTAATCTTAAAATAAACTTTAATCAAATATAGGTTAATCTTAATAGTAACGTGCACAGTAGGGTGGATCGAAAAATGAGAATTTTCGAATTTCGAGTTGAAACTTTGGGAAAACGTGTCACATGGGCTGTATATGCTTTTGTTAAAAGGAAAAAAAAAAACAAAAAATTCCTTCTCGCGCCCCAACCCCATTAAAAAATTATTTGTTTCAATTGTTTTTAAACTTAACAACTTAAAACGGACATAGGAAACTTCCAATCTTTTTATAATTTCAGAGGTGTAATTCAATTGTCCTTAAAATAAGGTATCACTCGGCCCCCTTCCCTTCTAAGGATAACTGCCCTTAGGGGTTCAAGCATAGGGGGTTAAAATACCAAAAAAATATGCCCCCCTGAAAAGTAAAGTGTACGGGTCCGAGCGTTTTTTGATTTATTTATTTAAAAGAAAATAAACCTGGGTGGAAAGATTTTGATGGGCCACCCTGTATACTGACCCTTGGAAAATTGTGGTCAACCACCGTTCTTTAATATATTTCTAACTTCAGTTATGACATCAATTTATTTTCTTAATTATTAACGTATGAAAAAGTACCTACTAAGCTAATTACATACGAACCATATCACGTTTGCTTTACAAAAAAAGACTTGGCGTTAAATAAATTCGTCTGCGTAAAAAAACACCTCTATTGATTAAAATTGATTGAAATTATGCCGGTTTGAGATCAAAGTTTTCGTTCATCCTTGAATATTTAATTAATCTAAATTGTAGAGTTGGGTAAATCTCTAATAAATAATCGACAATTTTAGTGGAGCTAAGCGCTAGCATTAAAATGTTATGCAAATAATTTAATAGTCCTTCTGGTCAAACTTGCATAGATCAGCAATGCTTCCTACAGGCAGCCAGTAATCGTTACTTTGTAGTGTTATATAAAAAAATATTTAAAAATTAATTGTGTGACAACACTGGAAAAAGACGGACGAAAAAACCAGCTAAAAAAATATGATCACATATCACCTACCTTTAACAAACATAATATAATTAAATTAGAAAAAAGACGCGAAATCCACTTATTCTGTTTTATATATAAAATAATTTTAACTCAGAAACCTAGATATTTATTTGAAAAAATTGAATTCAGGAATAATATTCATAATGTTAATACTAGAAATCAGAACGCAATAGAAATACCTCAACATCATACTGAAAAATATAAGTCTTCGTTTAAATATACATCTTCTGTAATTTTTAATAATATTCCTTCTAGTCTAAGGGGCTTAAGCTATATAACTTTTAAAAATAATATAAAAAATTATTTAATAGGGGTAGGATTGGAAGAATGATTTCTTATAAATCAAAATCCTACCTAATTATGCCAACTAGTATACTACTGTCATTTTTTGGTTTTCTTTTTTACTTTTATCAATTTTATATTTATATTTAAATTTTTTGTATTGGCATAAATAAACATCTTTATTATTATTATATTTATTTATTAGATGTAACACATAATTTATAATTTACAGTTTAATATACAATTTATACAAGTTCTTATTCATTCATTCCCATTTATTCTATATTCACACATCCCATTCGCTCTTATTTACATGTAACATAACATTTGCAGTAATAAAAAATGAACCCTTGGAATACAGCCCTTACAGAATTCATAGATAGATAGATTGCAATACCTACTTACTTTTTAATTTTTTAAAATTTGTTTATAAATACAGAGCGTGAATCAACAAAGTGGAAAATTTCACACTTAAGCAAAAATATCGGAAATTTAAACAATCGAAATACTTTCAATATGATTAAGTGATTGTCGTGGCGACTATTTATACGGGCAATTTTGTTTTGTTCAAATATGTTTAATTGATCAAAAGTTATGTGCTTTTGTGTAGGTACCGCTGCATCCGCTGCGCGCTCGCGCGGCTACTTTTTGGGCGAATTTTTATTTAGTAAATACTGACGACTCTATTGGTCGTATAAAGAAGCGCTCAGCACCAAAATTATGTAAAAGTTTTTCGTCTTTCCGGTGGTGCCGACAGCGTTTCGCTATTTTAACAAATAACTGAAATATGACGGAAAACCCGAGAAAATGCATTGTTAATAAAAAAAAGTAGCAACAAGATATTATTATAGAGTTTTATATGTTCATCTGGACACATTTAGGGACCCATTTCAATTGGTTTCATCCATTGCATCATTTTTTTTTGCTTATTTCGACTCTTCAGATCTACGTAGAAAAAACACTATCGTATATTGAATTGGATACCCATTCACTCAATGACAATGACACACTGTATTCCGTATTGCACAATACAAATTCGGTATATTTCAATGATTGGTTTATCATTGTTAACCAATAGGTTATAAGATTGCTTGAAATATAAGGTTTCATTGGTTTTTAATGGATCGTTCAAATATAACAATTATTTAATGCCAGTAATATCCTGTTCTAAATTCAATGCGAACTATCATTGGTTTCACTAGAAGTTTATTTGTAAGAATATGCACCTCATTTCATGCAAAATAGTTATTATTGTTTCAATTACAATAGTAATTAATTTAATGTAACTTCCAATAGAAAGAAAACATTTTTGTTTCTATTCAATCATATTCGTGTTTTGAAGAACAATTACTCTGATTTAATATAATGAAGAATTTCTATTACATCAATAATTGTACTTATATTTCAAACAAATGAAACACGCTTTATTATTTTAAAATAATTTGTATTTGTTATTATTAAACATACATTCTTTAGACATTCGGTAAACATTTCAATATAAAAATTATATTTTATTACACCACACTGACGCGAACACCGTAAACTTTTTATATTTATTTCACTTCAAATATAGGATCTGCTTCTTTGTAAAACTGTCTTGGGTACACAATGCTAGATGGAACAAATTTGATACTTCATTCGAATCTCCTAAATTTGCAGCTAGATTTGGTGGAAACCATGTCTAAAACATACAAATTCAACAATAAACTTGCAATCATATTTAATGTTAATAGGTTTTTAACAATACGTATCGGCTGAGTAAACAGTCATATAAAATAGACTGACCAAGAGAGAGTTACTAATAAAAAAAGACACTTATTACTGCAAAGCTTTTTAGATTTGTTTTACTTACCATAAAACACTGAAATAAGTTGCTCCAGTCTTCAGTCTTGCAAAAGATCTATTATTTTTGGCTTACGACTATTCAACGAACAAGGAAAAATTCTAACCTCTCCAAGGGTGTCCGTGAGCAATAGAAATAATATTTCAGCCAACAACAGGAGCCATTGAATTTATATTTTTTATTATTCTCTCTCCCAATTATATTTAAGCATTCCAATCAAATACTTTAATATTTTGGCTCTAACAATTCTACACTCCAAGGAATATTAGAAATTTATTGGATTCCAATAGTATTTTGGTCATTGAAATAATGGTAATATAAACTGCTGGCCACTCGAACTTACACATAAAGATTTTTAGGCAAAATTTAAGGTTCAGTATTTTCAACAGGAATGCAAATTTTTGAACGCGTCTTGCAGATTTTAAGAGCTAGTGTTTTTCGGATTAAGCTGAATGACGTATATTTGTCGTAGTACCATAGGTTTATGATATACGGGGTGATCAATGAAGTCATGCAAAAAATCAAAAAGTTTGTATGAGTGAAATTTCCGCAAAACCGTTTTTGGTCGTTGCAATATGGTTCGTTACTAAGGTAACATCAATATCTCTAGACGTTTTTGTCACTTTTTGGATTAAGACCCTTAGGTCTTGTACACGCTACTAAACATAAAATTTGGGTAGCAAAATTTCTAAAATGCTATAACTTGCCAATGGTTTTTTAGGGATTACAGGAACCTTTACATTAGGTTTAGAATTAGAAATTTTGTAAGAATTGACTTTGGCCGTTGTTAACCCATCTTGTATATTGTAGAATATCATGTAATAAACTTGTTCTCGTCGCTACGTTTTTGTCTATTATCGACTCGGTATAATGTGTAAATTTCAACCTGTATATTTCAACTCCCAAATAAAATGCTTAGATTATAGAAAATCTACGTGAAATAAGGATTCCAAATCCGTAAAAATCATCAAGAACAGTCAATCCAATGTCAAGTTACAGCATTTTAAAAATTTTGCTACCCAAATTTTATGTTTACTAGTGTGTACAAGACTTAAGGGCCTTAATCCAAAAAGGGACAAAAACGTCTAGAGATATTGATGTTACCTTAGTAACGAACCATATTGCAACAACCGAAAAATTTTTTTGCTTAAATTTCACTCATACAAACTTTTTGTTTTTGTGCATGACTTCATTGATCACCCCGTATATAAGAAACCTATGGTCCTACGATAAATATACGTCATGCAGCTTAATCCGAAAAACACTAGCTCTTAAAATCTGCAAAACGCGTTAAAAAATTTGCATTCCTGTTCAAAATATTGAACTTTAAATTTTGCCTAAAAATCTCTATGTGTAAGTTCGAGTGGCCAGCAGTTTAGTTTTCAAAGAAGTAGGTATACTTTTGAAGTCCAACAATAAGTCTATATTTAAAGCAATATTTTTTTT
This sequence comes from Philopedon plagiatum, assembly GCA_963971165.1. NCBI lineage: Eukaryota > Metazoa > Arthropoda > Insecta > Coleoptera > Curculionidae > Philopedon > Philopedon plagiatum. The sequence goes on from OZ020194.1 coordinate 5,487,270, forward strand.
TTGGTTATTTTAATGATGCTGGGTTGAGACAATATTAACTTTAATATAACTAATGTGATAGTGGTCAAAAACAGTACTATTATTGAAAATAGCACAGCAGTTTCTTCTGTGTAACTGGCGTCCTCTGTTTGTAATTTTTTACATCGATAAAAGGGTTTAATTTAAAAATTTTTAGGTATTCTGTCAGGTTTGTTCCTATTATAATTAAATTGTTATAGGAAAATATGAATCCAAAATATGTTTTTGTTTCATGCTTTAGTCTTGACCTCCCCCTTCGGACACCGTTGAACCAAAAAAGCGTCGTCACGTGTGCTAGTTTAAGCTGACCAATTCTGACACCAAACATAATTTTGTAATCTCTTTTGTAAATAATGAAGTGGCTCTGACACTACCATTAACAGATATATCGATTAGGATTTTTGTTATATAAGGTACAATTATTTACAATAGACTTAATTTATTTAAACGGATTTTTTTTTATAGTCCGCCCACTCTCAATCTTCCATAATCGCTTTCACGCGTTATGTTAAATCTGTTTGTAATAAATTGCATTTTACAACCTCTTTACATTTTCTGATGTTAGGAGTTGCAAAATCATGTAAAATTCTGGTATCTTTTTTCAGTAAATAGTCTATAAAAATGTAGATAGACCAAATTAACAATTATTTTTTCAGGAAGAGGAGTCTGTTATATTCTACTGAGATGGGGGGCCCACCATCGTATAATTCCAAAAGTAGAATAACCTTTGTCATCATCTGCGGGCTTAATTCCAATTTGGACTATGTCCATCACTACCTCCAATCATGCACACCCCACATTCTTTTCTGACCGAAACCCGAAACCCAAATCGGTCCCAAATCCTCAATTAATCATCTCCTGTTTCCAGGCTATGAACTTCCCTCATCTTTTCGCAGTCTATTTTGCACCCGACTCCCGAACCTGGAATCAGGCAAACCCGATGATATCTGGCTAAAACTTACCCTTAAATGTTCCACTAAATTTATCTGTTGCATTTACCGCTCCCCATCAGACAACTCCTACAATGAGTTCTTTGAATTTCTCTTGGCAAAAATTGAAAATCTTATCCCCGAATTTCCTTCCGCTGAAATTATCATCCTAGGCGTCTTTAACGTCCACAGCAAGGAATGGCTAGGATCCACCAAAACCAACCAAGAAGGCAGAGCGGCAGAAAACTGCGCAATCAGCAACTCGCTAGCCAATTTAATCAAGGAGCCAACTTACTTTTCCCGCGTTCCTACCCACAAGCCAATCCCACTTGATCTATTCTTCGAAACTTCTTCTCTGCTTTCCCTCGGAACCCTGTCTGTTTTTCCACTCCCGATCCTTCCGAAATTTTCTCTTTTATATCACAGATATAATTCAAGTAGGCACTGAAAGTTTCATTCCACATATACCCGCAAGAAACCTAAACTCCTCCATCAAAAGCCCTGGTTCTCCAAGGTTTGTGATAAAGCTAGGCTCATACAAATCTAAGCTCGGAAAAGGTTTCTTTAAAATCCTACACCTGAAAATCGTCAAATATCGACTGAGGCAAGAAATCAATTCAACCAAACTATCTTAGAGCCCAAAAATACTTTCCTGTTCCAACGGCAGCAAATCTTTCTGGTCACTTGCCAAAAACGTTATCAAATCTTCTGTAGAAGCAATTTTCCTCCCCTGACCTCTGACAACGAAATTATCTCCACATCTAAAGAGAAAGCTGACCTGTTTGCTGTCAATTCCACCCTCATTCCTCCTACCAATTTCACTCTTCCAATCGCTACGTCTGTACCTCACAAAATGTCCGACATAATACTTAAGGCCAAACAAGTTCAAAAAATTCTTCTATCCCTTGACACCAAAAAGTCTTCCGGTCTGGATGGCATTCCAGCAATTGTTCTAAAAAACGCGCTCCAGAACTTGCACCCATCTTAACTTGCCTTTTCCAGATCTCCTATGACAAGGGTATCTTCCTAGATAGCTGGAAGACTGCTCGTGTGCAGGCTGTCCCGAAGAAAGGTTCCAAGTCCCATCAATCCAATTATACACCTTAAATTTAAATCTCCCTTCTCTCTGTTGTCAGCAAAGTTATGAAGAAAGACATCAACTTACAAGTTCTAAAATATCTAGAAAAATACAAAATCATCCATGACAGACAGTACGGATTTCGTAACCAAAGATTCACAACTAATCTCCTTACCTTCGTCAGACATAACTGGAACAAGTCTCTCGAATTTCATGACGAATCCCAGATTTTTGCTCTTGATATTTCAAATGCTTTTGATCAAGTATGAGTATGGCATGCCACACTTCTCAACAAACTACCTTCATACGGTCTTCCTCCCAAGCTATGTACCCGGATCGCTAGCTTTCTCTCCAATCTGCGCAAATCTGTCGTGGTAGAGAAAGGAAAAACGATTTTAAATTTGGGGAACTTTTTAAAATCTTATCTGGCAAGTCCGCCTGGGTGTTTGTGATCGCCAGTATGAATGAAGCGTGTGTACGGTGTATGCGTGGTGAGTGAAGGAAGGTGGTGGTAGAGGAATTCTTCCTCGACCGAGGGGGTACCACCTCCACAAAGGCCAGGTGAAATCCTTATGGATGTTTTCAGCACTAGGTGTGTGAGTTAGCCTTGCGATATACAACCCACGGTATCTTAATACATAAGCTTGCATCCTTTTTAGGTTGTACGAAAATAAAAAAAGGCAATACCCACTGTGCAGTATTTGCCCGCAACAATAATATGCAAAAGCGCTTCTGTTTCATTTTGGTGTATTGCCAGGAGCCCTACAGGCGCTAAATTATTAGACAATCCCAATAAATACCCGAAAACAACGTCTTTCGCGTGCGTATCAAGAATTAATATTGTGTAAGGCAACTTAAAATGGCGCCTCGAGCTGTTCCAGCAGTCTCGTTATGGCAGACGACATTCCATTACTTTATGCTAACCGAATGCACTTAATTATATCTAAAGAATGCGCGTATTCTGTTTGGTTTCTGAAAGAAATTTTTGTACAAGTAGGTGTTTGATTAAACTTGATTTTCTAGCTTCTAAGAATAGCTCGAATGTAACGGAATTATTGGATAAAAAAGCATTTTTATTGCTTTTCTGTCTGGTATGGTAAAGAACAAGATATTCAAGTACTGATAGATTAATTGATTATTTTTGGGTTGTTCCGTTGAATCTTTTTCTTTTGGATTTCCTCTGGTTAGCTCAGGTTTGCCAAGGTTGTTTAATGATAATGGGAAAGAACGAATTGTTCAGGTGCTGATGGTTAGATTAACTAACATATTTCGGCTTGTTCGTATGACGCTTTTTGGAGCTACTCTCCCAGCTTGTGTAGAGGTCTCAACAATGGAAAATGTATTTTGCTTTTAATTGATGAAACTGTGACACTGTCTTGAATCAAAGGTATACAACGAAGATTGAAGATTGTGGCTTCGTAAACACCTGTCAATATTACGGCAAATTTCGCCATTTCTCGGTCACGCTGGTAAATTTTCATACCATTCTCGGACACTTATCATATTAATGTCTTGGTTGTCAAATTGAACCGTTCAAATTAATTAAATTAATTATTTATAACAGATATTTACGATATAGGTGGGATATGAGTCCTATTAATATACGCTTGCAAAATTATTCACACTAACTATCTAATTGTAATTTGACATTTTTTATTATGATTTATTTTGACAATCAGAATATTAAAACTAACCATCGATCTGGCAGTTGTCAAAATTGTGTTGAAACCATGATTTATTAAGAATGGACACGGGATGATTTAACAATCTTTGAAGCCAAAACAATCCATTCTAAGCGACACTGTAAACACAATTTGTAAACATTGGCCACATCGTATTTTACCTTGTATTTTTGTACAAAAAATACGTTAGAAGCCTCACAAGATTTACTAAAAGTAATAAAAGGCCTAAAATATTTTAATTTTTCTGCTAAATAGTAATAAATTTAAGTTAAGAAGGTTTTATTATTTATAGGTTATGTTATTTCCAAAGGTTTATTTAAAGTCGCTCCGAGTCATTTATAAATCTATAAGTCGCACTTTTTCTTTTCTAGTTCATTAGACAAAGACGTACGTGCAACCGAGTGTTTAGACGTATTTCCTAAGCAACCAGCAGAGACAGCAACACTTCTGAGCTCCAACACTCCAATGCTATTTTACCTCTTTCTACTACCATTCTTGATTCAATTACGTATTTCCTTAAGTTCATAAGCTGTACCTCTAGAGTAAGATGTTTTCATAACAAACAACAAATAAACAGGCTTCACGTTCGATACGCTCACAGTATACGGAACACCGAATCCTTTCTAATTCATCCATGTTAAAAATAGTTTTTTTTTTGAATTTGTGCCAATTGAGCAGTATGCGTTTGTTTTCTTCCAGAACTTGGGCGTTTTGTCTACTTTTCGTTTAGTTATATGCAAAGTATGGTAAAAAATTGTCTTGGAAAGTTTAGTGATGTGTTATTTTTAATTGTTTTTATTTATTTAAGTTACTAGATCGACTTTGCACTGGGCTGATTTAAAATTGAAGATACCGAGTATCTTAAAAGTAGCGAATTGCAATTTCATAAACCAAAATTTTTACATTTTTTGTTAAACAAATCAGTTTGGATACAATATATTGGGTACTAACTATTTAAAAGAAGAAAGACTAAATAAATATATTTGATTGAAAATTCGCTATGGGACTAAAAAATGTATTAACAAGCAACAAAAGAATTTGACATTAACGATATTTTTGAGCACAAGCATTAACAAAAAGAAAACATAACAAAACAAAAAATTATTTTTAATATCTAGTAGGTCCACAATTGCAACTCTGCACATGCGCACCCTTCTTGGCATACTGCTCACCAAATTCATAATGAAATCCTGAGGAATAGCTTCCCACTCAGCCCGAAGTGCATTTGCCAGCTCATCCAAATTATTAAAATCATTCTCACCTTCATTCAGTCTCCTTTTCATCCTGCTCCACCTGCTCATAACAGGAAATTGGACAAAACGCCCTAGTTGTGGAACAAAACAAACGCATACTGCTCAATTTGCACAAATAACATTTTGACCTTAAAAAACAGTTTTTTAAGTAAAACTCTACACGAAAAGGTCTTTCAATGAATACCTAAAAAAACCCGACAAAGTCTATCAATCCGATTTCGAGCTACAGCATTTTAAAAATGACGCTACCAAAATTAATGTGCTTTTTTGTTTCCTCCTGTATTTTCCGCCAAGACTATTAACGTGCTATGTCGAAACGATAAAAAAAAATTATTGTTAATGTGGCACACACCTAAACTTTTAGTAGTTTTCCATTATCTTATTAATCACCCTGTACAGTGTATAGTATAAAAATGGCATTCCCATTGCAATATCACTTGTTGATAAACTGGGAAAGACAGACTATCGATATCCGAAAACCGCTCTCAAAAAAGTTAAGTTTTTAAAAAGTTATAGCAGTTTGAAAAGTCGAGTAAAAATCGCTTTTGCCATCTTTTTGTTGACCAGTTTATTTGCTAATATCACTGACTTAACTTGACTAATTGAAAAGCAGTGGGACAAAAAAACGCGTGCGGTAATAAATACTTCACTGCACGGAAAATGAGTGGGATATCCCAAGGGTGTGGATAAATATATTAAATTAATGCAGATTTGACTTAATACCTAGTAGTTCCATATAAAAGAACATAAAGGACTTTTTATGATTGCTTTTTATTTAACAAATAAAAACTTAGCCAGTGATTCCTGCGTACAACGCGAGTGTTTACCTTGAACAAACCGAAGAACTGCTTTATTTTTAGTTTTTACAGCCGGATAAGTTTACCATTTTTACATATTCATGCGGGTTACAAAAACAATACAAGTCCAAAATTGAACCGAGACCGCAGTTATTTAATTTACACACGGGGCCACCGATATTTCATTTCACGTTCGGACAAGACAACACTTCTTTCTCCTAAAATATACAACGTGTAATTTTTAGGTCGACAACCATAGCTGATTTTGGTGTTACTAAAGATGTGGTACCATCCAATGAGGTGCAAGTGATGGAATTCGATGTTTTGCATAGTGAAATAGTACATTGTATAACAAGTTTTGAAGATGACCCTTTTCATACGACTACGATGTTTATGGGCCTGAGACAAAGGCGAAGGCGAAAGTCGAACACGTGTGAAAAGGTATTTTCAGGTGAAAAAAGGTATTACTGTCGTACACTATAGGGTTAATGTGAGACAGTTGCCCAATGACTTACAGATTAAAATGGACTGATACTATTTAAAGTTCCATTCAGAAATGCACAGGTTGTGCACAACATTTTAACTCCACTATGAGCGAAAATTAAGCTGTACGTCAATGAATATGTGCCACAGGAACGCGTGTGCAGTATACGAATAGATATTTTCCGAAGTCATCAACGACAAACCAATTCCAATCGGTCAGCGTAGTCTCCTTGTTTACATAACGTAGTTAAAAAAGCATAGCACTCATAACAACGAGACGGGTGCGTCCCAATGACTTAATGGTACGTCCTCCGGTGAATTCTAATCAACACAACTGTATTACAACATACAATACCTGGATCAGGGCCAAAGCAGCCGCCCAAGTCCATTCTTTGTCTGGCTTCCTACGGGTAGCAGTGTCGCCATGCCTAGGGATTCATCCCGAATCTAGGGATTTTTAAGGCATTTGGAACGCAAGTGATTTTCTTCACGAGATTTTCTTTAATCTTGGCATTTTTGTCAATTATAAAAGCAATGATGACATTTCTGTGTCTCTTTTTCTCGAGTTCTGGAGTTATTTTCCATTTCCTAGCCAAAGCACTCGCCGCGCTGTCTCTCTTAATATTTTCAAAACTAAGGTTTCTAATAGAAATTAAACTAGAATTTAACATTGTTTTGGCGATTTCCGAATCTGTTACAACAGATTGTAACGTATTTGATGTTAAATTTATGCGCTCTAAAACTGCACACTGAAAAATCAGTAAAAATACAAATTTAAATTTCTCCATGACGTATTTAATGACCCGTGCTTCCTGAGACAACTATTTTAAAAATCATTCAGAATTATATACATTTATTAATTATACTGTGGTTGGCGCTGGGCCCCGTAGAAGGCTGCCCCTCCCCCCTCCCCCCTCCCCACTCTGCGGGGTATGCGGGGGTACACTTTACGCCTCTGATGGCGCCCTTAAATAATGTCAACCCCTCCGCCCCTAGAGTCTGGCTACGCCACTGTTGCTATAATGTGTTTCTTGCCAGTGGCGGGTACCTACTGCTGATTAGAGAAATTTTAAGGGGCTATTATCAGCTTATTATTGCAAAGCGCCATTTATGAATATTTTTCTTCAATAAGATTTTATTCCAGGATTTACCTGTTTCAATATATGCATAAATTTTATAACAAACTATTCCACATGCAAATTCAGTTTTCTAAAATTAACTTTGATCGATTGTAACCATTATTTATGTAATATTACCTTAAAGTTTTTGGACAATTTAAATACGATTTGTACTCGCTTAAAGGTTGCCAGTTTTTTATCATTAATCCTATATTATCTATAAATTATGTTATTAGTTTCAAGTTTTCAAAAAAAAACTGCAAAAGGTTTTAAATGTTCAAGTTATTAATATTGTTTGAAATCATAGACGAATTGCAAAATTATAATAATTATGAAATATTTCATCAATAACTTGTAAACAACTTAATTTTTCACGGATACTTAACATACCATGTGGTATTACAAAAATAATTTTAAATATAAAAAAATATGACCGATTAAGAAAAAATTTAACCATGTCTAATGGACAAAATTTACATATTTTAAGCTCATTTTGTTTTTTTAACAATAATTAGTAACAGCAGAAATGTAATTTATTCCCAGGATTTATTAAAAATGTTTACTTGTAGATTTCCTGGTTGACCAATGAGGTTTTGACAAGTTTTCGTCCTGTCATTTTTGTTAAGTCGCCAATAAAAATGTACAATTCCTGCGATTTGCTTGTTTTCCAAATGCTTTTTTACGTGGAACTTGTTGCAAACTTGAATTTAGTTCTATTATTGTCTAAATTGCCTTTTTCTCTACAAATTTGCAAAACATTCTAAAATATTTACTACTTATTATCAAAATGGCAACTTTTAAAAATAATGGATTATCCTGTGTGTTATTTGAGAACCCTAGAAAGTGTATGCTTTAGAAGAAAACATTTTTAATTTTTTACACCAGAGCGAAATTTAGGTTTTTTTTCTTGTTAACATATAGATATAGACAATTTATATTTTGAAGCTTTAGATAACATGATAAGATGTGATACACAAATAAAATATATTAGAAAATTTCCTAATAGTTTTAATATCATAAAATATAAAAATTTACAAAAACACGATGTCAACTACAAAGTGTACACGGCAAAAAGGGGCTAATTTTGCCTTAATGAGCCCTCTCTTTTGCGGTAGCCAGAGGGCTGACTGAGGTTGGTTCTACGGAATCTACTAATTTATGTCTGCCAACTTCTGTTGCTTGTTTAACATGGTGCTTGATCTAAAAATATTATTAAACTATAATCAGAAAAGTTAAAATGTACTTTTAAGTTGGGGAAATAGTCCATAATCACAGTGGTAGGTACTAGAGTTAGGAGATATACCAATCACCATGATCCAATCACCGTGAAAGAAAAATCACCATTGCTACCGGCGATCGAAATCTCGCTAAACCCGTTATTCAGTGTTCAGTGATTAACAAATCTGCATGCACCACGAACGGATCACCGAAACAAAATAGATCACGGCGACCGCGTAATCGACACTTATACTTCAATTGGACACGTCCTCCTAGATCACCCTGTAGTAATACAGGAGGACGTGTCCCATCTCGTATAATTAGGATTGAACTTCCTTACAGGTAAGTCGTTTAATCCTTAAATATATCTTGGATTGAGGAACAAAATCGCTTCTTGAACTGCTACTGTTGCCAGTTATTATCGCTTCTTGCGTTGTGACTATTTCTGATTCTTTCGGTATTCACTTTTAATTGTTCAGTGATTTGTCGTTTATCGGTCTGATCGGTCATAGTCGATGTTGTTAGTGAATTAGTAATTTATTGTTCATTGCGCGTAACGATTATAGTGTGACCGATCAAATAGTTTTAATACTGTTAATTATAGCAAATTCAAAACATGCAATATATTTAGATTCACAATATATCCAAAAAACAGAAAACTAGTGAAATGTGGAAATGTTTTACGCTAATTGAAGGTGAAAACTTTTCTACAACGTGCAGTATTTGCAAAAAAAATACTCATATAAAACATCCCACTCAAATTTAAAAAAATATATCATGTTAAGTCATCCTTCTGTCCCAATGTACCTGAATTCGGAATTTTACCAAAAATTAGTTAAATATAAAAGAGAATGTTTTTTTGTTTATATTTTTTTTATTAGTTAGATATAAAAGAGAATGTTTTTTTTTTGATTATATGTTGATTATATTGTTTCTAATTATTTTGTTATTTCTGTTGTGGGTTGTCCTTATTAAATATTTTATAATCTACTTTAGATTCAGTGCGCCCTCATTTTTACCCTATTAAATGGTTTTATTTGCAGTTTTAGATGATTAATTTCAAATTTGAAAAACATCTAAGAGATTATAATTTTATTAATTACGAATTACTATGAATTATTCAATATTTATACCGAATATCAGCCTCGTTAAAGCAGCTATGCTGCGCCTTCTCGCCTTAAAAATAAAAATCGCTGTAGTGAAAAATCACCATTAAAAATAACGGCTATTCTTAAATCACTATCGCTGTTCTAACAGTTATCGAAAAATCACTATATCTCTCAACTCTAGACTAGGTACCTACTTGACGAATAGAGGGAATTAAAACTCTCTGTCATGCACCACTAAATTTATTTTGGTTGTTAGATTAAAAATCTAATATTATTAGATATGTTTCGGACACAGAAATGATCATCATCAGCCTTAAAGTTAAGTAAGTAATTAGTGTCCTGAGAATATAGGGCCGAAGTAAGACTTACCTAAAAGTGAACTGGGACACTCAACATAATTCAACTTTGTTTCAACCCTCCAGAATGATCAAAGGTGAATTATGTTGAGTGTCCCAGTTCACTTTTACGTTAGTCTTAATTGGGCCCTATGTCCTCAGGACACTAATTCTTTAGCATTTAGGCTGATGACAGCCATTTCTATGGCAGAAACATGTCTAATAATATTGGATTTTTAATCTAACAACTAAAATAATTTTAGTGGTGCACGGCAGAGAGTTTTAATCCCCTTTTACTTTTAAAATTTTACCTTTAAAAAAAATATCTAAAATTTATAGCCATGAATTAAAACACATTTTTAGAGTAGAGATTCTATAGTGGTTAATATAAACGGTTACTTCATATTGATTGTTATGTTGTTAGTCCATCTTAAATGGTTTCTCCCTAAAGGTGCGTTTAGACTTGAGCACGCACGCACTGATCCAAGTGTAAACGGCTATACGCGAACGCTCACTCTGTGTGTGGCTATGCGCGAATGGCCGCGACGCGATCCGGCTGGTGTCGGTCTCGGAACATGCTCAAAAAGAATTAATGGGTTCGCGAATGCTCAGTTTGGACGAGAATAAAGTCATGCGAGGGTGCGTTTAGACTTGAGCGTTCACGTGTGTAGGATTACAATTTCTTTAGCCATGGAGTGGAATAATGATACAGTTTTACTGCTTTTACAATATGGAAATGTGCCCATTTTATGGAATGATAAGCACCCAGAATATTATTCAAAAACGAAAAAAAAATGATTCATGGCAAGAACTGATAAATAAATTAAATATTGAGAATTTAGACAGTGGGGAAAGTGGTTCGACGGGAAAAGAGCAAAATTAAAGCAAGCATGGGAACTGGAAAAGGTAAATGATAAATGCCGCCGCTGCGATATTCACGTTCATGGTTAACACACTGCGAACAACTGGATCAGCCCATGCATCAGAAACTAAATTTTAATTTAAACGCTTCTCGCGCGGGCGCGAACGAATGCCGTGCGCGTATGCTCAGTGCGTGCGTGCTCAAGTCTAAACACACCTTTAGAAACATGTAATTCTAAACAGGATATTGATGTAAAATATTGGTGAAAAGCTCTTCTGCTTGTCGGCTGCAAAATTTCTTTAGATGCAGCTCACGCCCACTTATATTTAGGCCCTCCAAATTATGGAACAAATTGCCTGCAGATGTGTTCCCTTCCCCTCCTAGCATCCAATCCTTTAAATCCCCTGTCAATTAGTTACTTTTTCCTTCTCTTCAGACGCCCACGTTATGTTAGTACTTAGGCTTGAAGTCTAAGTGGGCTAATGGGCCAAGTGCAAGCTATACTTGCACAATTAGTGTTTCGTGCCATCAACCCCCACTCCCAATTAACCTGAGCAAACCTCGACCGCCCGATCTCAGCCCATCTGTCGCGCTACCCTCCGCCGACGGCACCAACGCCGTATCACATTGCGTATGCGCATATCATTAAAAAACGTGCAAGGACAAAAGTTTTTCCTTACATGGTGAGAAATAGTTTTTGTAGAAGTTATAAGAGCGTGAGCAAGGCACAAAATTTTCCTGAAGTTTCCGAACCAGTTTTGAGGTTATTCGGTACTTTCCTATTAGGGAAGCTGACTCCCAAGTGCCATAAGTTTTCTTTTATTACTTTTGGGTTCCGTAATAGTCCTGATATTTAATTATTATTATTATTCGTCACGTTTTGTTATTATTTACCACTTTCCATCTTCACACACTAAATAAAGTTCAGTTTATGACAAAACTCAGCGTTTTGACATTTGACAATCACAGATGACATCAACGCTGAATACTGGTTCCTTCTAAAAGTCCCTAGGTCAGTAGTCGGTTGATAGGAGATGTATCGAGCTGACACGACAGGTCGCGTCGATTTATTTTCGTTTGATTTTGGTGTTTGGTGTTTTGTGTTTGTGATGTTGGTGTTTCTGTGAGTGTTTTTATATAGTGTGTTTGAAACATTTTACTTTTGGACTTCATAGATTCAAAGCCCGTATTTTCTTGATGTTTATTATTTAAATTGAACAGTGAGCACAGGTCTGGTCCTGTCTTTCAGCCAACCTCGAAACGTAAAATAGACCAAACTTCAACAGGGTGTCATAAATTTTAATGATAAGTGACTTGGCCACCCAAATGCGAGATCTAAGACAAAGTTTACTATAACTAGGGAAGAAGACTGGAAGAAGGAAGCTTGCTTTGGAGTGCAGCAGCATGCTATATTTAGCCTAGAAAACTGGGATGGATTGTCATTTTTAATGGAATAAAGTGTGCCGTAAACTACACAGAAAAAACTGCTGTGCTATTTTCAATAATAGTACTTCTTTGACCACTGTCACATTAGTTATATCATAGACTAAATAATACAGAGACGAACACTGGCGTGTAACAAAAATGGACCAAAAAGCGGGCATCCATTGAGACATTTTGAGGGTTTACTGGTTTATGACTTAGAAATTTGTTTGTCCACAATTATATATCCATGCGTTTATATGTACTATATAGATATGTAATGGTGAACAAACAAATTCCTAAACCATGAACCAGTAAATTCACATAAATGTTTCAAAGGATGCCCGCTTTCGGTCCCATTTCGGTGTATTCGAGGAGTTGTCTATACTCTTTATAGTCTCTGGTTATATTAAAGTTAATATTTTCTCAACAAACATCATTGAAATATTAAAAAAAAATATTGCTTTAAATACAGACTTATTATTGGACTTCAAAAGTATACCTACTTCCTTGAAAACTATATTTCCATAAAAAAAATACAATTGGAATCCAATAAATTTCTAATTTTCCTTGGAGTGTGGAATTGTTAGAGCCAAAATATTAAACTATTTGATTGGAATGCTTAAATATAATTGGGCGAAAAATAGCTATTTGTAGGCGGTGTGATTCAAATTACCATATATTTTATTAAACGAACAAGAACTACGGTTTAAATAAAAAATGTAAAAATTAAGTCAATAATCTTTATATCATTTCAATTAAAATAAATACTCCTTTAAACATATAAGGTATTGGAGAAATAATAAAAAATATTAATTCAATGGGTCCTATTGTTGGCTGAAATATTATTTCTATTTCTCGCGGAAACCCCTGGAGAGGTTAGAATTTTTCTTTGTTCGTTGAATAGTCGTACGCCAAAAATAATATAATAGATCTTTTGCAAGACTGAAGACTGGAGCAACTTATTTAAGTGTTTTATGGTAAGTAAAACAAATCTAAAAAGCTTTGCAGTAATAGGTGTGTTTTTTATTTGTAAATCTCTCTTGGTTAGTCTATTTCATATGACTGTTTACTCAGCCGATACGTATTGCTAAAGAACTATTAACATTAAATATGATCGTTTATTGTTGAATTTGTATTTTATAGACATGGTTTCCACCAAATCTAGCTACAAATTTAGGAGGTTCGAATGCAGTATCAAATTTGTTCCATCTAGCATCCTGTACCCATAAAAGTCAAAGCAGACAGTTTTACAAAGAAGCAGATCCTATATTTGGAGTGAAATAAATATAAAAAGTTTACGGTGTTCGCGCCAGTATGGTGTAATAAAATGTGTTTTTTATATTTAAATATTTACAGAATGTCTAAACAATGTATGTTTAATAATACTAAATAAAAATTATTTTAAAATAATAAAGCGAGTTTCATTTGTTTGAAATATAAGTATAATTAATTGATGTAATAGAAATTCTTCATTATATTAAATAAGAGTAATTGTTCTTCAAAACACGAATATGAGTGAATTTAAACAAAAATTTAAATGAATTTTTTTTTCTGGGAATTTAAATTAAATTAATTACTGTTGTAATTAAAACCATAGCTATTTTGCATCAAATGAGGTGCATATTCTTACAAACAAACTTCTAGTGAAACCAATGATAGTTTGCATTGAATTTAGAACAGGGTATTACTGGCATCAAATAATTGTTATATTTGAACAATTCATTACAAACCAATGAAACCTGATATTTCAAGCAATCTTATAACGTATTGGTTAACAATGATAAACTAATCATTGAAATAAACCGGATTTGTATTGTGCAATACGGAATAGAGTGTGTCATTAAGTGAAGTGGTATCCAATTCAATATGCGATAGCGTTTTTTCTATGTACAATACAAAAATCTATATCTGAAAATCAGCACCAATAGTAGGTACCTCTAACAGTTTAGTAAACTTGATAGATCTTTGCAATTGGTGCGGTCAATCTCCTTCGACTTGCCGAAGAATTCTTACTTCTCGGTACTCGCGCCGGCTTTGGGTTCTTTCTTCAGTCGTCATCATACGCCGGTATACAAAGCACCACCACGTTCGAGCGCGCCGAAGACATATCTCGCTTTCAAGGTCAACGCAACCTGGTGCCCTCCGCCGTGGCTTGAACTGGTGTTTGTTGTATAATATTGATGGAATTTGATGAAGTTTCTTGTGGTACTTCCTTAGATATAGATTTTCGTATTATTTATTTGTAATTTGAACATCAATAGGTTGTATAACAATTGGTAATTGCCGATTTCAGTAGTGGTAGTGAACCTTGGTGAACTGGTGAACGGATCTTAAGTGACAGGTCAAAGTGTTTAAGTTAACTTGCAATCGTTGTTGGATAAATATGTAAAGATTTGTGTTACAGGATATTAAAATTAGTCTCAGATGAAGGTAAGTACTAGTTAGTAGGTGTAAAACTGCAAGTCAAAACTCGTTCTTGTTATGAGGTTTGAACCAACTTAATTTTTAAATTGTATGGAAAAGACACAGTCTCGGCCTATAATATGCTGATTGGGGCCAAGACTTTGTTTTTTCTTCATAAAACTTAGCTAAACAGGCCCCTTGGAAAATAGCGGACGATTTCTTTATATCAGTTTGTTTTATTTTCTATAGGTCAAAAATATTGATGACACCAGAGACTTTTCGTAGGTACTCAACTATTACCACGCGATTCACTAAAGAATTTACGTTCAGGTTCACTAAGAAGGTTTAAGATTTAGTACCAACTGGTTTAAATTAAGATCTTATAGTTGATCAGTTATCTATGTTTTGACAGATTTTTGTCCTGTCATTGTTAATAAGTCGCCATTAAAAACTGAATTATTCTGGTATTTCCACGATTTGCTTGGTTTCCAAATGATTTTCATCTTGGAACGAGTTGCTGCAATGAATTTAGTTCCATGACTGTCGAAAGTACCTCGTACTAAAATTGCACTTTTCTTTATAAATTTGCGAAAGTTCAGAAATACGTTAATAGTATAAAACTTAGTTACCTCTTTTTTACACTTGTCAGTTTAAAACTTTCGGTTGGCAAAAATATTCCGAATTAGCGTTGGAGAATCTGGCTGTTAAGATTTAGTACTGGTCTAAATTTATGTAATTGAAGTTTGCGTCGAAGCTGCTACGATCAGTTTAAATCTTCTAGCTTGACCAGTTATAATAGTCAGTTCCACTTTTTTCCTGCCATTGTGTTGATCGGTAGTTATTAAAAGCTTACCTATGAGTTATTCTATTATTTCCGCAATTTTCTTCGTTTCCAAACTATTTTTTATATGAACTTGTTCTGAAATGAATTTAGTTCCTTTTCTTGATGCATTCGCGAAAGAAACTAGGAAATAAATTTATAGTACCAACTTAGCTATCGTAGTCTCACAGATATCAATTTAAACCATTAATTGTCAAATTAGACAGGTCTTAGCGTAACAATGTGAATCTAGCCGTTATATTAAGATTTGTATGACAGACCAAATGATTTTTACGTTGAGGATTGGAGTTGGAGTCGAGAATCATAGGCGCCGAGTTGTCAAAAATTTAGGGGAGCTCACATGCCCGCCGAATAGAACTGGTGTTTTAATAGGTGCGGATTTTGGAGGGCGCCCCCCCCCCCTAAAGCCTTGTACAAAAAGGATTTCAATAGCGAATTTTATAAACATTGATGCACGCATAAACAATAACCGTTCCTACTTATTTTACAAAAAATTATAAACAAACATTTGCCGGCTTTGAAATGAATTATACCACAAAAATATGAATACTAATAGATCAATATCTACTATGTAATATATAAAATGCAAGCCTTTTTTGGCAATGTTAATTTACATGCTCTTAGATTGTTTCTGCAAACATTCCTTACACATCTTAATGTAATCTTATTAAAATTTGCGCCGGATCGTTTTGGCTTTCAAAGGAAACAACCAAATAGGTATTTTTTTTGAAAAAGGATCTCTTTTGAAAATATTTTTTTTCAAAAAACAGCTATTTGGAAAACGCATTAACGAAATTTTTCAAAAATATTTTATCGAAAACACATATTTCGAACGCACATTTTTTCAAAAATGGTTTATGAAATATTTTGAAAATATTTTCTCGAAAACACGTATTTTGAAAGTGGATACATTTCTTCAAAAAACGTCTTCTAAAAGTATTTTTTAAAAAATAGGTACATTTTCCGAAAATATATGTTTTAAACAATATTTAGAAAATTAAATTACAAACTCTAACTAGTAGCGTGGAAAATGTTATTGAAAACAAGACGAAAAAAGATCCTGAACAAACCTAAACGAACCATTTCCGGGTTTGATCAGGTTTCCTTATACGTTACTTTTGCTTTGAAAAAAATTGATTTTTGATAAGGGCTTTAAAAAAATTGGAAAAATTGGTTTTAAAAAAACCATTTAAACTACTTATAAACAAATGAACAGAAGGCATAAATAAAAAAATGCTACAATACTTTATTTACACTTGTCCTGTCGCTTGCAAGCTAAGATGACTACCTGTTCTGTTTTTTCAACAAACATCTTTTTTGATGTTAAATTAAGTAAATTTTTTCAGAAGTGGATCTACCAAATTTTTTCGAAAATATATTTTTTTAAGAATCTTTCAAAAATACATTTTCCGAAAATATATTTATTAAAAAACATGGTTTTTCTAAATTTAAATTATGAACTCTACTGGCTTAGAAAATATCAATGAAAAAATGCTCCGTCAGGTTTACGTTTCCTTTTTGCTATGCTCTATCTGTAAAGGGACAATTCTAATATAACTTTATAAAACATGTACCTTATACTAATTTTTCTATTTCGCACTTTTTCAATAAAAAAATTCATATTTAAAAAGAAAATATGACACACAAATTATGTAAATTTTTGTGTCAAAATGTTATGTTGGTTATACAATCAAATTATTTACCACAGCAGCCTTGATAAATTAACAAATCATTTTATTATACATGACTACACACCAACTTTTAAAAAATAAGAAAGCGATTTTATAAACAGCTTGTTGATACTGAAATCGACATCGAAAAAGTTTTGATATGAAACGGAGTATGAAACCAAAATAGAAAATCTTTTTCGAAACAGTGTTTGAAAAAATGTTTTTTCTTTAAAAAAATGTACTTGCGAAAGGATTAAAAAAAATTAGAAAAGTTGGTTTCCGAAAAAAAAATTGAAAAGATCCCTAGTTTTCGAATAACTGTATTATCGAAAAGTTCTGTTTCCGAAAAAATATATTTTCAGATAAACGTGTTTAAAAAAAATGTGTTTTCAAAGATATTTTATATATCAGTCCAAAAGGACAGAAGCTATAAATAAAAAAAAATGATACAATATTGGTAAGTTAAGATGATAAACCGTTGTATTTTCGCAAAACCATGTTTAAATATTTCGTCCAGAACACAATAAAAAAAGCTATCGCATGCGAACTTGCCCGTTTTTCTGTGGTTTATGCTTTTGTGTAGCTCGAGGTGACTTTACCCACCCCCCCCCCCCTAGACGAAATTCTAAATCCGCCCCTCGGTTTTGATATCAAAAATTACTAATTTTTTTTAGTTTGAGACTTGCTTTTAGTTTATATTTGTATACTGAGGCACACTTCACATACTTAACACAAAAATTAATATACAGCTTTTGCGTTTCGTTAGGGGAGCCGAGCCCCCACTATATCTTCTTGCCCCCCCCCCCCCCTGTCGGCGTCTGTCGAGAATTGTTGACATTACATGGGTGCCCATCTGATGTACCAGTTTATGTTTAGAATGGGCATTTTCATGTAAAATATGTATCAGTTCATTTGAAGAATATATCTTTGTTGCAATAATGAAACCTTTTCACCATATACGACATGTATATGGTACATGTACATGGAAGGTGGTAGAGAAATTCTTCCTCGACCGAGGAAGTACCACCCCATACATCCTCTTAAAGAGCTAGTGAAATCCCTACGGATGTTTCCAGCTCTGGATGTGTGAGTCGATTCCCCAGTACACCCACGGTACATAGTACTTAGACTTCGGTCTTCGTGACCTGTCAGAAGATAAAAAAAATGTTTTTCAAATAAGACCTAACTTTAAATATTGCTTACAAAATCTTCCGGAGCTTCTTCAGATTCAAAATAGTTGATTATACTCCTCTTAATAGCTTAGTTATTCTAATTTTTCAATGCTTAATACCAAAAGTATACTGTCCAAAATAAATATAATATATTGTTAGTTGTTCACGAAGTATATCTAGTATAAGGTCGATGAACCAAATATACTTATTTGTACCTGTTTTTTTAACTGAAATTTTTCGCTGCTTACCAAACCGCAACCAAACTTGCAAAGTCATAGATACCAGAACCGATCCGGCGAGTTTTTAAAGTGAAATAAGTCTGAACCATTTGAGTGTTATTGTAGGAAATATTTTTATGGTTGAACAAGGTGACACTCCTCTGATGGCTATTTATTTTTATTGCGTAACGGTTTGAAGGGTTGGTAGGTATTCAGGTAAAGGAACGAATGTCTTAAGGTGATAACTTTTTGTTCTTCTGCAAGACAGAGATAGGGAACGATAGAACGGAATCAAGAATTTTCTTCATGAATTGCGCCACTTTCGGGTTACTTCCATTATCGTGCAGTCGGAGTATCATCTAGGCAAAATGAAAGAAAACTGGTCAACGCATTGCGAAGTATATATTGTTAAGGCTTTATGTGCCGAACACACCCAGTTATTGCCAACATAATTTAATTTTAGTGTATTTTTTGCTTTATTTCTCATTTGCATGAATATTTGAAACAACTGACAGAAAAACCTATATGATGAACATAAGGGATGAAATGGAAATATAATTATAGAAGAAAACGAAATCATGGAGAGATGGAGACAATTCTTTGAAGAATTGGCAGAGTTAAGCACAGACACAGACGAACAACAGTAAGAAAGAAATGAAAAGCTGAAAATTGAGATATTGGAAAATGTAGCAGACACAAATAACAGAGCTGATTTTTATAGACGATATTAATATGGTACTCCTGGCTGACACGGAAAAGGATCTACAACACAACCTAGAGATATTGGATAGAGACACGAGTAAAATAAATATGAAGATATATATAGAAAAGACGAAAACAGTGATAATTACAAGGGCAGATACAGTACATAACATAAAAATACACGGAAAAGCAATAGAACAAGTGGACAGCTACAAATATCGAGGTTCAGTAATAGAAATGACGGAAGGATGGATGGGGAAATCAACGAAAGAATAGGAAAGACAGGAAAAATTTGCAACGGCATAAATACATCGTTTTGGGGATGAAAAGAAATACCTCTAGAAATTAAAACGGAAGTAAAAGAGTGGTTAGACCGACAATAACTACGTATAGTAGCGAAGCATGGACTTTAACAGAAAAACACAAATCGCGATTAAATGCTATAGATACTAGATTTCTTAGAAAGATAGTATGGAAAAACGAAGAAAGATAAAATAAGGAACGAAGTGTACAGACAGAAGTTAAATGTGAAACCAATAAACGATATAATAAGTGTAGAACAGTTGAGATGGTTGAGTGGTTGTGTTACAGACAAATTTAATAGTGTATTAATAAGGAATGTCGGCCTCGCTAAATTGAGGTAAATTTATACTGATAGTGTTCCAATAGATCCGTTAAGCAGTTTCCTTAAAGACCATTTTACCTGCACACAGGTTACATCGTTGGATGTCGAACGGTCGTTCTCTTTACATAAAAATATTTTTCCCTGCTGCTGACATCGCTTAAAGAAACGACTGTAGTTCTGTTCCAACAAGCAGTCCGTATAGTTTTCTGACCGTCCGAAACAAACGGTCAGTTACGTACACTAAACAGCTGTCGCTGTGCAACATGTAATATTTATATGGGCAACTCTATTTCTGATCGAAAACCGATCACAAACTCTGTGTAGGAACAGACCTTGTGGAGACATACGGCATGACGCAGATGTTTAGCCGAGCTCATCCGGATTTCTAATATACACTGTGGGAGTGTTTCACCTAGGAATTTGTTCCGACATAACCTCAGAAATTCTGTTTTTGTCAAACTATATTCTTGTGTCAGTTGTGTTTCAACTTTGTTTATTATGTTTACGTCTTTGGTATTCTTACTATTATCATAGACTAATAATTGATACCCAGACGAACACTGCCGTGCAACGAAAAGTGGGTCTCCCTTGCGATATTTGGTGGGTTTACTGGTTTATGGGTTAAAAGTTTGTTTGTCTACCATTAAGTCTATAAATATGTATACTATGTATCTATACCATCTGGGTCTATACTATGTAGAATATCATGCACTTTGTTAAAAAGAATAATAAACTATTATTTAGATTATAAACATTATCATTGTAAAATTCTATCTTGTTACACTTGTTGGACACGTTCTGAAGGACAAATACGGATTAATATCTCCCGGGTTAGAAAACTGAGTAGGAAAAGTATGGTTTTTGTTTGAGCGAACATTAAAGTTCCTTATCGTTTTCCAAGTTTTTGTAGAGTTATTGTCCTGACAAATATTTTCTAAATAATTCCTTTCGGGCCCGTCTCATTAACGATAAGGTATAATTACGAAACTGTTTATACCTGTTCCAATCATCTTCCATTTCTTCTTTCTTGAAGGTCGTGGTTATATTTTTTCGTACTGGGACATTGTGATACGCCGCATTGTCTATAACGAGGACGGACCTCTCAAGTAAATCTGGCCATATTCTACATTCGGCAACATCAACATTATATTATAAATATGTCTAATATGTATCTACATGTATGGTGGACAAACAAACTTTTAAACCATAAACCAGTAAACCCACCAAATGTCTCAAGGGAGACCGGCTTTTCGGTGTACTCGAGTGTCTGTCTATATTCTTTATAGTCTCTACTGTTATTCATAACACCATCATTTTTTGTATATACTAAATATCGCATAATCATTTTCACATTGCTTATCCTACTTAATGGATTTTCTCAAATTTAGCATGCACTGAGTAATCAGTATCTGCCTTGTTTTATGAGAAGATACAAAAGACTTCCTACGGCATTTCTATATGGCAAAGGTCCTTCAGTTTTCTTCTGTATATTTTTTTTATTATAACTTATCATTTTAGTATCTGCTTTATTTGTATTTCCCATGTCAAATATTTCCAAAACTGTTTCTATATAAGATTTTATGTTTAATAAAAGTTTTCTGAATTTACATAAACTTTTTATTATGACAACATTAAACTTTTTTATAACTGACTACTACAGATTATGAAATATATTACGATGAATTTTTATAATCATTGTTTTAACATTACGTATTTCGTTTTACATCAAAAAGTGAAAATTAGGTTAAGTTTGCTGCACACTCAACTCTCCATAGATCGATTCCGAGAAAAACGGACATGCTTGGAGAACGTACTCCGTCCCATTTCGAACGCAACAGGATGCTCTCGAAGTTTCTAAAAATCGAGCGTGCCCCGAATACTTAGAGCGTCAACTCAGACTCCTCCAAAATCGACGCTAATGAAATGTAACCATAGCCCTTTTAAAAAAAAGTAGAATACCCACTACGTTTCAAAAATGGCACACGTATGCACGGACGGCCACATGGAGAATTTCATTTCATTAAGTTTGTTAGTAAGAAATTGTGTTGGCAGCAGCCGCTAACTTCGTGGAAGTTGATGGGAGCTAATTTTAAAAACAAAGAGATAATATAATATGAATGTTAATATTTTATAATGTAAAATAACTCCAAATGTTTGGCTACTTTAGGTTATTGTTTTAGAACTATTTTGTAATCCAATTACTTAATATAAACCGAAAAAATGTTGGGTAAAAAGCAGTGCACAAATTCGACCGCACCCACGAGATAATCGCCTAAGTCAGATTGTTTTTTGTTGACGTATTTCAAGTAACAAGGCTACCAACATGTCAGCATCTAAACTTGAATACCCTAGATAGCCGTTCTTTGCATATGTGGCCATTTTATTAACAACGGATCTTATGGGAAGTAGGTAATCTATTTATTTTTAGAGAGCTGTGAAT
Organism: Philopedon plagiatum; assembly: GCA_963971165.1. Lineage (NCBI taxonomy): Eukaryota > Metazoa > Arthropoda > Insecta > Coleoptera > Curculionidae > Philopedon > Philopedon plagiatum. The sequence goes on from OZ020194.1 coordinate 5,509,648, forward strand.
GTAACCGACTTTTAGCTCATCACAAATTTCAGGTCAGAGTACAAGGGAGTCCTGTTCAAGCTAATCGAACCTGACCGACTTTTACTTTGAAAACAAGAAAACATTTTGGTCAATACCCGGGTCAATATGTCCCCAATTGGAGGATCATATTTCGTGTATTTTATGCATGCATGATTGAAAATTTGAATTAACAAGTGTCGTAAACAATGAAATGGCGGGTTTTTGCTACCGAATAGCGGGATGTTTAACTGCTTATTATCCGAAAGAAAAGGAAGGAGCATAATGACTCTATTAGTGAGTAGGTAATAGTTTTAAAAAATATCCAAGTGTAATTAATTTAGCTAACAAAAAGTAATTCTTTTTATATAAAAAAAAATGTCAAAGTCAAAATATGGTAAATGAGGCTGGTAAAATGACCTATTCCACAGGGTGCTTCACTGTTGCAATGTTACTTCTTGGCAGAGTTCCAAAATCGACTTAATTACTGCCACAAAGTTCATGGTGGTCATTTGGAACAACTTTCAAGATAGTAATAAAGGGAAATAAAGGTATTTAAATTTAAAATTATTTTTGTTTTACGATTTTAATTTTTTGAAAGCTTGCAATTTAAAAACGAATCAAGATACGGACTTCGGGTATGCAGTATAATATTTGTTTTTGAAGACCTTTAAAACGAGGTACCACACGGCATAGGGTTGCATTTAAAATTTTTGACCTCAACTCCCTAGTGCCACCCCTCAAGGGGTAAGAAAAGTTAAATTACATAAGCAAGTAGATTTATTACCTATTAAATTACACCTACAATTTGATGTCTCTACTTTACTGATAGCAAATAAATTTGCCCATACTAAAACTTTTTGGACACCCTGTATGTATTTGATACCAACAATTTCATCTCAAGAGCATTAAAAGGATCTTTAACTTCTTCTTCGCGCCTAAAAGATTACGATAAAAGCGCACCACCAAAATGGCGGTACTCTTTGACAAATTAGCTATACAAAGCCGTTTATCTATAACCACATGCCATAATCCTCAATCCCTTAACGAAATCACGAATATCTTAAAAAGCAAATATCGATCCTCTTGAGAAATGATCTACTTCGACTATTGATACTATAGAGAAACAATGCGAGTGTCATAATTAAGGTTCGCCACCAGCGGCGGCGCGTGAAATTTCAAAGTTTTATATCTCTGTTCCCACTTACAGGACCCGTACCAAATTTAGGGGTTTTAATAGTGAGTTTTTAATAGGTAATAGTAATAGGTTTTAATATGCCCGGTCTACAATCCGCTGAGTTTGCCGTGTTTCGGACCGGAAGCGACTTTCGAGAATGCGGTTTCTGTACGCTTTTGGAGCTGGAGCACCCACCTTGTGTTTACTGAGTCATACTCCCCTTCATTCAACCTTACTTTCATTCTCCTCCACGCATGCTCTATAACAATCATATCGGGAGATCTAGCAGGCCACTCCATTGGCTCAATGTCATTCTTCATCTGTCCTTCTTGAACAATTCTCATTCTACTCCACACATAACATTCATATCGGGAGATCTAGAAGGCCACTCCATTGACTCGATGTTATCCTCCCTCAAAACTTCTTGAACAATTCTCGCTCTATGCGGACGAACATTGTCGTCTGTTAATTTAAAATCATTCCCGAAGTTTCGGGCAAAGGAAATATCAATCTCATTCATACCCATGTCCCTGTACCTAACCGCATTCATAGTTTCCCCTATTTGAACAACCAAATCAGTTTTACCAGTCGCCATAACATCACCACTTTTAGTCACTGCACCACCCCCAAATGCGACCCTCGCGTCCATATTTTCTAAAAAACAGTCTGAAGAAAGAATATTATTCTACCTTTTTTAATGATCTAATATCCTGCCATGCCTGCCCCAAAAGCTGTTTGTTTGAAAACCAAATTTATTTGTCTATATACCGGTTGAGGTATGTCAGTCGGTGTTCTTTGAAGATAAACCGACACCCATATTTCAGTCAAATTCCGTAAGTGCAATTAATTTTTGCATTGTCTTTCGCTAATTTTATGGCAACAGTCAACGACACTTAAGATTTTAGAAGGTGTTTAACGACAAAAATTGCTGATTTTTTAATTAGAAAGCTTAAGGGACCTAATCAATGTGTAAACAGGCTTCAGCGTATATAGTTTAGAATCATTGAACTTCAGCAAGACGAGACGGGAGTCTATTCATAACTAACCTTTTGTTTGTTTCATACATTGTTCGTGTGTAGGACAAAGAACGACAGCTATAACTCCGTCTCCGCGCGCCACCATAATGGCTTTCCGGGCCGTCTGGATTCTATCGAGAAACCCCGTGAAAGACATTTGCGGATGAAGAGAATCCTTGTTCCACACACTTTGCACAGACGCACCATTTCTCAAAGTTTATGGTTATATGGACAAAGTCCTTTTGGGAAAAACCAAAAAAATACTTAAAATTTCATTACGCACGTATATTCCGAACTGCTTGGAACTTACACACAAAAAGTTACGCCTTGAAATCATCAGATTTATCATTAAACCAGACGATGCCACGTGAAGCGACGTTGCCACTCTCACTATAAATTTTGGAAATAAATTACTAGGAATTTATTATGACGAAAAATAATGAGATTTTGGTATATTTCCTTTTGGTATATTCCTTAGTCATATGTCTGTGGTATTTATGATTGTAGATAAGTACCTACTACCTCACAGTAATTACGTTATTTTAGTAGAGTCTAAAGTAAGGTTTAAGCAAGAAAAAGTCACGAGCGTCACAACTGACAGAGACCGCAATTATTTCCTCCTCTCTCATCTTTTGCAAAGTAGACATCAGAGGCGTGTTATGGATTATTCTTTATTATTATGATAAAAACAGTGGTGCTGAGTGAACTGGCAACGCTGCACGATTTTCCGTTCCATCAACATGCTTCTCTTGTCATCGCGAGTGCCTCTCCGATGTTGCCGAATGTAGAATATGGCCAGATTTACTTGAGAGGTCCGTTCGTTATACGCCATTCAAGAAATAAGAAAAGGAGAATAATTAGAACAGGTGTAAACAGTTTCGTAATTACACCTTATCTTTAATGAGACGGGCCGAAGGGAATTATTTAGAAAATATTTGTCAGGAAAATAACTACAAAAACTTGGAAAACGATAAGGAACCATAATGTTCGCTCAAACAAAAACTATACTCTTCCTACTCAGTTTTCTAACCCGGGAGATATTAATCAGTAGTTTTCTATTTTCCTTCAGAACGTGTCCAACAAGTGTAACAACAAAATAGAATTTTACGGTGATAATGTTTATAATCTAAGTAATAGTTTATTATTCTTTTTAACAAAGTGCATGATATTCTACATAGTATAGATACATAGTATACATATTTATATAATGGTAGACAAACAAACTTTTAAACCATAAACCAGTAAACCCACCAAATGTCTCAAGGGAGATCCGCTTTTCGTTTCGTCTAGGTCTCGGATGAATTAGGAATGGATACGGGATGATTTAACATTCTTTGAAGCCAAAACAAACCATTCTAAGTGACACTGTAAACACAATTTGTAAACATTGGCCACATCCTATTTTACTTTATATTTTTGTACAAAAAATACGTTAGAAGCATCACAAGATTTACTAAAAGTAATAAATGCCCTAAAATATTTTATTTTCTGATAAATAATAATAAATTTAGATTAGAAAGCTCTTAAATACATTATTTCTAAAGGCTTCTTTAAAGTCGCTCCGAGTCATTTATAAATCTTTAAGTCGCACTTTTTCTTTTCTAGTTCATTAGACAAAGACATACGTGTAACCGAGTGTTCAGACGTATTTCCTAAGCAACCAACAGAGGCAGTAACATTTCTGAGCTCCAACATTCCAATGCTATTTTATCTCTTTCTACTACCACTCTTGATTCAATTACGTATTTCCTGAAGTTCGTAAACTGGACCTCTAGGGTAAAATGTTTTCATAACAAACAACAAATAAACAGGCTACACGTTCGATACGCTCACAGTATACGAAACACCAACTCCTTTCTAATTCATCCAAGGTCTAGGTATTATTTAGTCTATGCCTATACGCACTCTTATTGTTCCTTATCTTGTTGTCCGACACATACTGCAAGAAAGCACCCCTTTAGCGTTGAATGCATTTTTCCGTTTGCAAAGCTCGGACAGCTCTAGAGTTCTGTAGTGTAGAACAAGCTTTCTATTTTTTCGTTCAGTTCTAACTACAGTTAAATCGTACAACAATTTTAACTAAAGGTATTGTGGCCCGTTTTAGAATCCAAAAAGACAGATATGTGTACTGTGCAGGTTTGCAAATGAGCTTTGTTTTTCTTTTCTTTATTATCTAGCTTCACAATTCAGTTTCGAAAAACCGTATTTAAAAAAAAATCGGAAAATTGTACTTAAAAATGTGTTTTCAAAAAAACAGATTATCGAAAAAATCCAATTTTGTTGTAATAGAATCCAATTTACTTGCTGATCCTCATTATTGCCACATTCAAACAATGATAGATTAGACCTCTTAAAACAGGATATGTAAAAAACCTGTCTTACTAAATCAGTTATATTTTACGTTTCATCAGTATCGTCAAAGTTCTTCTCCTAACGAGGAATTGAAGCCGTAATTATTTCTTAACGGATCTTTTTTTATTATTACCTTGGGCAGATTTGGCATTTATTAGACAACTTTTATGTACGTAAAATTTTCGGACATGGTAGACACCAGCTGGAACGGGTTTAATGCTGTCTAGGATTTCGGTTATCGAAAGGCCTTATAATATTGATAATTATTTGCCTTATAGGTGCGTTTTTCTGTCTATAGAAGTTTAAAATTCTAACAGCTCAAATCTTTTAATACCATGGATTTATTAAGACTGGATACGGGATGATGTAACATTCTTTGAAGCCAAAACAAACCATTCTAAACGACACTGTAAACACAATTTGTAAACATTGGCCACATCTTATTTTACCTTGTATTTTTGTACAAAAGATACGTTAGAAGCATCACCAGATTTACTAAAGGTAATAAAAGCCCCAAAATATTTAATTTTTCTGCTAAATAATAATAAAATAACAATAAAATAAATAATAAAATAAATAAATAAAAGTTAAAAAGGTTTTATTATTTATAGGTTATGTTATTTCTAAAGGTGTTTATTTAAAGTCGCTCCGAGTCATTTATAAATCTATATAAATCTATACGTCGCACTTTTTCTTTTCTAGTTCATTAGACAAAGACGTACGTGTAACCGAGTGTTCAGACCGAGGTTCAGCCGTTTTCCTAAGCAACCAGCACAGACAGCAATACTTCTGAGCTCCAACACTCCCATGCTATTTTATCTCTTTCTACTACCATTCTTGATTCAAGTACGTAGTTCGTAAACTAAAAACCTGGGGGAAAACAAACAACAAATATAAGGCTTCACGTTCGATACGCTCACAGTATACGGACATCGAATCCTTTTAATATAATAAATCCATGTTTAATACAATGTTAAATCCTAATTCAGAGTTAAAAACAAAAGATAGTCAGTTTAACATTGCGTTTCGTATACAGAAACAGCCCAAGAGTGATTAAAAAAACAATTGCCACTACCAAACCCTTGGAGATGTTTATTTTTTCATTTGTTTTTAACACAGGGGGGACTTAAATTAATTCCATAATACTCTGGGACGAAATTTATGTCTCTGGAAAATTCTTTGATAAAATATTATTTAATTTGACAAAATTTTGCAGCCGATACCAAAAAATGAAAGAATTTACTTTCTTCAATATTTGAAATTAAAATTATACACTTCCCCAGTAAATCAACGGTAGTCGGGAAACAGTCGGCCGCCTGTCGGCACTGGTATGGACGCCGGACGAAATTTTAAATTGTATATCTCTTGCTACTTACGGGGCCCAGGCCAAGTTCAAGGTTTTTGATAGTGAGCTTACTAGGAATGTTTTGGTAAAGAAAAAAAAATACTTTGAAATTTGCGGAAAAAGTTTAAATTTTGCTTTGTCCACCACCCCACCCCCCCCCCCCCCACCCCCACCCCTGGAAAAAAATGGACACGTTTAGGTATCTTATTTATTATTATTTATTTGTCCATCATTTTGTCGAAATTTTTTTAATATTAAGAGAAAAAAATTTGTTAGTAGAAAGTTATAGTCATTTGATTTTTTTTAATTACCTATATTTTAAGTTTAAAAAATTCAACAGCCAGATTCTCCAACGCTGGTCCGGTCTAATTTGACAACCAAAAGTTTTAAACTGACAAGTGTAAGAATAAGACAACTAAGTTTTATACTCCGAATTAGTTTTTGAGGTTTTTCGCAAAATTATAAAGAAAACAGCAATTTTAGCACATACTTTCGTCAATAATAGAACTAAATTCATTCTAGCAACCCGTTCCAAGATGAAAATCATTTGGAAACAAGCAAATCGCTGAATGACGACTTATTAACAATGACAGTACAAAAACCTGTCAAAAAATATCTGATCAACTAGAAGATCTTAATTTAAACCAGTACTAAATTTGAAACCTTCTTAGTGAATCTGAACGCTAGTGACTATAACTTTCTACTAACACATTTTTTTCTCTTCAAACCCAAGCAAACGGAGATTATCTCGAATCTACTCCTCCACAGCCGCAGAATATTCCAAAATCTCCTTCCTTCAGTTTCAAGAGGAAAATATGAAGTCGTGTATAAATTTTTTTTAAAATGGAGACAAGAAAAACACTTAAAATCATTATGAGAAAATGCCAGTTATGACGCTTGGCAGCTACACTACCACTTCCGATTGCTGAAACCGATGTTAAGCTATTTCTTTTTAACGCAGGTCTTGGCCAGCTTTAGTTGAATCATGTATAACTTGACAAAAATTTAACAGTGTTAAAATTTAACACGGCGTCAGCTAATTCCAAATTAAATTAAAATAAATAATCTTTATTTGTAATTAAATGGAGGAGGGAGGAGGAAAAGGTTGATATTGCCTTTCACCACAGGTGAAAAAGGCCTAGTTGGGACCCAGTGTACAAACATTCCAAATCTCTCTTTAGACAAATAAGTCATTTCTCTAGAAACCGACAAATTAGACCGAAAAATGCCCGCTGTAAAATCACGAAGTGCACCGATTCCACAGCCTTATTCTTCACTGTTGCTAAAAGACATCCACTTACCTCTGACCTTAAAGCTCTTCTTTAATTTCGAGCTGCTAGAACCCGTTGTTTTACATCTGCCGACCCGGTTAAGACGCGCACAATTTCCTTATTTGTTATATATTACAATATTCTCTTGGCTTTCGAAGACCCAGATAATTTAAAACAATAAAATTGTTGCTAAGTATTCGATAATCTTTGCGTTAGTTGCGGTACCTTTTTCGGAGTTATATGTATCTAAATTCATCGAAATACCACGTAGTTTTCTTTAAAATTTATATTTTATCTCCATACCTTGTTGGGTTTGCTAGGCAGAAAAATGTAGAGTTAACAAAAATCATGTCTTTGTGTTTTTGTTTGTTTAAATTTAATTAAAATCAATTAATTAATTAAATTAAAACAAACGCCAAATTAATATACCCCCAAAAGCAGAGACTTAGTATGGGAAAGTTTTTTTTGTCTGTGTAGTAATGATGTGGGCTACTTAATTCTTCTAACTACAAAAACCCATTATTAGATAATTATAATTTTGCTCAACGATTTATATACATTTCAAAACTTTTAAGCTAACTGCCAAATAGACATTTTGTTACAATTTACACCTTTTTTCATTATTTCAGTGCCGGTTATTTCCTACCTAACTTTATGACTACCATGACTAAGCGGTGTTACCCGAAATCGCCACTATAATTACTTGCCCTTAAATTGGCAGCCCAAAATCGCCACGGCTTACAGAGTTACCCGGACACCTATAGCCCAAAATCGCCATGAGCCTTTTATTTATAAGATAATAGTATATATATTTAATAACTTTATAGTTCATAATAATAAAGCAGAGAGAGATACTGCACATGTGTGAAGGTATAGTCAAAGATATTCCTTCCTCACTGATGGAAACAATCTGAAAGAATGCTTAGCAAACAACAGCTAGAAATATACTGAATTAAACATTTCTTTTACCCCTATTTACAATAATTTTATTATATTATTACCAAGAAACCATAAAATACATTTCATTTAATTTATTCAGAAGATAAGAGTAGTGGCGATTTTGGGCTATACCCTCTGCAGGTAAAATGTTTGACAATACATTAACAAGGGGTTCGTGGCGATTTTAGGATGTAGGTACACTGATAAAACTGTGTTCCTTTAAACAAATAAACTGATTTATTTGCCGAAGAAGTATTCGTTATAAATAAATATGATTTGAATTAACTCAGTTTTATTTAACTAAAATATGTCAACTTATTTGGTTTTATTTGTAAAATGATTTGACTCTTGGTGAATTTGTGTCAAATAACTCAAGCTTTAAAATAAACATCTTAGCAATAATGTCAAAAATAATAAAATCTAAATAACTTATTATTTAAGCGAAATAATCCTTCAGTAGGAACTAAATACCGTTAACCGAAAACTAAATCATTAAATAGCGAACCATTTAAACAACTTGGTCATTTAACTTAAATAATTAAGAATTTAAATCAAATCATACTACCCCGGTACTCGGATGACCTTGTGTTGCGTCACCCGCATTGAGTTATTTGATTGGTGACAAAAGCGTCGTTTACGTTTGGACTTGTCTTTTGTCTTTCGCGGATCGCCGCCGCATTCCTCATTTGCATCTTGTCTGGTCACTCGGGGGAAAATAAAAGTTGTAAGTGTTTGTAAATAAATAATATGTGAATATGGATCCATTGTGTAATCTCTTAGCGAAATGGGGTATTGGCCATCTTTCGGATACTTTTGAAGGTAGGAAACGATTTGCATATTTGAGACTTTTTGATCATACGATATTAGTGATGGTGATGGCCTACTTATTTCCTAAGAATTTTATTGTTTTTTTTTTGCAGAACAGAGAGTTGATGAAATAGAACTATTAAAAAGTCTATCGGAAACACAAATTAATACTATTATTCCAAGTTTAGGGGACCGAATACGGCTTAAGCGGGGGCTAGCCAGTTTAGAGGTAAATTACTTATGAAAATCTTTTTTTTGTATATACAGGGTGTTACAATATTCATTACACAGGCGATGGGAGAACTGTAATTTGTATTATATAATTTCACTTCATCGTCAGTAAGGAATATGTATTTTTTACAATTTATAATTTTAAGCGTAAAGTTAATACAGTAGTACTCAGTTACAAGATTAGTATGCTAAATTATCTGCTTGTTAATACATTTAACAAATTTTAACATAACATATAATAACATATATTTTTGCACTATTTTGTTCTTAGCTTCCAGTTATCCCTAACAACTAGTAATAGATTTTTTAAAATTTGTATATTTGTACAAACACTTTTTCACATTATTTTACTAGTTTTATGACGGGGGTTGCTCAGCCAGCTTGCCGGCATTTTTTGTTCTGAATTTTGTTCTAAATAAATGTTCATTTAAACTTTTAATCGTTGAATTTTATTTTACCTTAATACCAATCAGTATAAGCCATTGCGATACTAAAAATACACCCTGTTATAAAATACAAACTTGCCACAATATTATTTTAAAATTCAGTTGTATGAAATTAGTAAACATTACTTTTTATCTTTCAGTTTCAGTAAAATCAAGAATGTATTTTAATCAAATCAGGTTACAACAAATAACTTAAATTGTTTAAATGAAATAAACGGTTGTGATCCCAAATAAATATTTAACAAAAATGAAACAAATATATATTTAGATAAAATAACAACTAACTTGAATGAACTCGTGATATATTTAGGGTAAACACACAGTTATTTGAACGAAATACAACGATACTTGGTGTATAGGCGTATAAAAGTTAAGGTAAACAAACATGTACTTCAATAAAAAGAACAACTTTGAGAGAAATAAACGGTTTATTTAAAAGAAATAACTTAAATTGTTTAAATAAATAAGTTTGTTGTTACGGCAAATGCATATAAAATAAAAGTAGACAAATATGTACTTGAATAAAAAAAGTAAAAATTTCAGTGAAATAAATATTTTGGTAATTTAACATTTAACTTACTTCTTTTAACTCATCAAATCATTTTATTTAAGTTAGAAGACATTTAAATGAAATAAAGATTTGCTTTAATTTTGTAAAAAGTGATTACCTCCAAATAAAAAATTATTTGTACCAAATCAAATAATAGTAAAAGGTCAAGTCATTTCACGGTACATTTCAAACACATATTTGTTTGGCTAATAGGAAACAAATATTTATTTAAGTCAATGGCAAATTTTTTTAATCCAAATAATTAATTTTATCAGTGTATGGTCATTTTACTTTCTTTGACACCACCCTTCACGTGCAATACCAAGTAATCCCAGCAATAAACCTCTAACGCTTCTTGAAAAGGTGAATTATTGTAGAAAGCAGGTATCAACATAAATGGTTTTTTAAACCTTTTTCCAAAGATTACTACTTTTTTCTTACAAAGTAACTCTTCTGACAGTTTATTTTGGGTAGGTGAGATACTGGTGAACGCAAACTAATAAATCTACAAACAAATTTCAATTTTCTTTTACTGAAAAACACTAATTTCTATTTTTGTCTCGAAATCCTTCGAAAAAATTGTAAAAAAGTATGGTTATGTTAACTCTTTCTTCTTTTTGGTTGCGCTGTAATAGTATATTGTACAACAAGTTTTAAAAATATCTCTTTTCACACAAGTGAGACGTTTGTTTCGAGCCGAAGGCGAAGACCACAAGTCCAATGAGTGTGAAAAGGTATTTTCAAATGTATTGTACACTATACTTTTTCTACAATCTTTCTCGTGAAACCGAAGGAAGGAGATTTTAGGATACTTCTGCAGCTTTTCCTGCTATCCCTGGAGGAGTAGATCCGAGATAATCTTCGTCGAGATTTTCACAGATCATTTTTATCATTATTTTTACGAAGTTTTACTTTTATTATGTATAGTTAAATCTTGTCGATTCTCTGGGTGGCAGTTGAGATAACTCCGTTATATAAATAATTAAACAAATGAAATTGGTTGCTACGAGACAGATTTCAAATTATGACAGCTGCCAAAACTGACGCCTAATATATTTCGAACGGTTTCACTGTAGTCTATAAAGCATAATATTTAGCGCGAAAAAATTATAAACTTATAAATATGAAGTAATATTGATATGGGTTATATTCTGTACTAATCCAAGGATGAACTATTATAATAAAAACAATATATAAAACGTAATATTTCAACTATTGGGAGACATCTTGGACGTTACTATAAAATGTTAGGTTATCTATTCATTTCAAATTTTTTTAACGTTAGACAAGATTAGAATTTTTGACCTCAATAACCCCGAAAATGACACTTAGTTAATATTTTTGAAGAAATTCCTAGCCGCCCCGTTTTATCCCCCCCTGCACCTACCCCATGATTAATTTTTTAACATCTGTTAGACAAATTTAGATTTTCTGATCTCGATAAACCAGAAAATGACACAATAATTACCATTTTTGGAAAAATTCCTAGACGCTCTTTGTTATTTTGCCAAGAAGTTAATGATGCTTATTTTGAACAACTTAAAGGGCTAGTGAAGTCCCTACGGATGTTTCCAGCTCTGGATGTGTGAGTCGGATTTCCCCAGTACACCCACGGTACATAGTACTTAGACATCGGTCCTCGTGGGCTGACAGAACATAAAAAAAACTTTTAAAGTAACAAGAGAAATAAAGGTACTTATTTAAATTTTATTTTTTTTCAGGACTTTTAATATTTAGAGGCTGCCGTTTAAGAACGAATTAAGATACGGACCTCGGGTTTGCGGTAAAATGTTTCTTTTTTGAAGATCTTTAAAATGAGGCACCACATGGCATGGGGTTGTATTTAAAAGTTTTAACCTCAACTTTCTAGCGTCGCCCCTCAAGGGGTTGAAAAAATTAAATTACATAAAAAAGTAGATTTATTAACCAAGAAGATACATCTAAAATTTGGTGCCCCTATCTTTACTAATGGCAAAGGTATTTGCCCAAACTAAGACTTTTCGGACACCTATGTTTAATAATAATAAGAATTAGCAAATTTCGACTAAGTCAGCCTTAATTATTATACTTCCTAGAAATCGATGAAATAATATGATAATTATACTAAAACTGCTTCTTGTTGTCGTTACAATTTCTTTATTAATTTGATTCCTTTCTTGAATGCTAATGCTATTTGATACTTCTTAAGAATTTTTTACAATTTTTATTGATCATGCCAAACTGAATCTATAAAACTACCTTTCTAGCTGGATCCTTTGAAGCGCAAGTGTCTACTCGCACTTAACCATAATACATATCTGTTACTTTTCTTTTAATTTAATTAGGTCGATTTGTAAAAATATTTCTGCTCACTTAGCAATTGAAATCAGTTCATTGGCACTCGAGATATCAACCTTGCGACTCCATATTCAGTAGCGCTAATTAGATAACCACTGTTGTTATTGTGTTCTAATGAGGTATAAATCTAATTGTTTCTTAATTAATCAGAGTTTCTGTTATTGTCTGTCTAGCTGCTTGCAACGGTTTTAATTTTTCAAGCAGTGCAGGAATTACAGTTAGATAATGTATTATAAATTAGAGATCGCACGATATGACTTTATTTTGCCGATACGATATATCGGCCGATACCGATATTTACGATGCCGATATACCGATACCGATATATCGTATCGGCAAAGACATTCGTACATGTTTCAATGTTTAATTTTTATCATGGTTGGAAAAAGTCATGACATAAAAAAGAGTCAAGGCTTAAATCATGTGAATTAATTATTCATGCCAACCAGGGGCGTGCGGTGAAATTTCAAAGCTGTATATCTCTGTTCCTACTTACAGGAACCGTACCAAATTTAGGGGTTTTAGTAGTGAGCCCACTGGGAATGTTTTGGTAAAGAAAAAAAAACATTTTGTAATTTGCGAAAGAAGTTGAATTTTTGCATTGCTTCCACCGGGAAAAAAATGAACACGTTTAGGTATTTTATTTATTATTTTTTCTAAACAAATTTTACATCATTTTGTCGACACTTTAAATTTTAAGAGAAAAAAATGTGTTTGTAGAAAGTTATAGTCATTTGAATTTTTTGAAACCTAAAATATAATTTCAAAAAACATTCAAATGACTATAACTTTCTACAAACACATTTTTTCTCTTAAAATTTAAAAATTAATTGTCGACAAAATGATGTAAAATGTGTTTAGAAAAAATAATAAATAAAATACCTAAACGTGTTCATTTTTTTCCCGGTGGAAGCAATGCAAAAATTCAACTTCTTTCGCAAATTACAAAATGTTCTTTTTTCTTTACCAAAACATTCCCAGTGGGCTCACTATTAAAACCCCTAAATTTGGTACGGTTCCTGTAAGTAGGAACAGAGATATACATCTTTGAAATTTCACCGCACGCCCCTGATGCCAACCCTGGTTTTTATAACGTCGAATATAAAAAAAAAATACAAAATATGGTTCTGAACCTCCAATTCGCTAAATCCTGTACGTGTTCCGTATCAATTTCCGTTTTTCGTTCATGCGTTTTCTGTTTGGGCGAAAACGAAAATCGGGGAAGTCCCGGTTTATCATTATAACATAACGTTTCTGATTGGTGAAGTTTCGGGGAAGTCCCTGTTTAATGTTTTCAGTATTGCTTTGTGAAATTCTGAATTTATTTCTCCGGAAAAAGGCCTCAGTTATACTCCAGTTATATTATAAATGATTAGATATTATTAGTGACATTAGAAGAGGCACAAAAATGTATTTTATTTTATTATATTTACGAGTACATATTACCTTTCCTGCCGATACGATACGATACCGATAATCGGCAACAACCGCCGATATGCCGATATATCGCTATCAATATCGGTATCGTGCGATCTCTATTATAAATTTAAAGCTTAGGATTCATTCGTGTAGACAGAATTTTTTCTCTTGAGGGTGAGGGAGAAGGGCAAAAATTTCCCCTCATGGTAACCTTACGAAATCTCCAAATTTTTTTTTAGACGCACCTTCTTTGAATCAGCAAAAATACTGCCAATTTTCATAAGTGTAGGGGTAGTGGCCCCTCTGCCAGTCCCTCTATCTACGCCCATGCTTTCTGGGGGGACAAATTTTTTTTATACACGCTCAGTGTTGTCAGATTTGGCAGTTCATCGAAAAATAGACCTTCAATCCCAATTATCTCTTTCTTTCTTGCACATATGTCCGTGGGGGAAAATTCGAGGATTAAAAACATACTACAAAAGTTACGCAAAATACTAACATTCCATGTAACATGGCGGTGTTGCCGTATCCTTAATTTGATCATCATCATCATCAATAACACAAAAGGTCAAGCTAAAAGACATCATAGTCCTTGCAAAAAATGTTAAATGAAGTTATAAAGGACATACCCGTTTTTATAAAATACCTACTCGTGTACTGAACTCACTCTATTCTTTTTAATAATAGAAGCTTTTCCTCGTCGCTATCTGTACTGCAAAAGGCAAGTTGTTCTGGTCGGTGTAAAATTCTATGCGTTTTATGAACTATACAACTTTATTTCCTTTATCGAAAATATCCAATCTGGTGGCCATTTCTTGGTCACCCGAGGCCATTTCGCTGCGACCCAGTGTGGTTGGACTCCCGCATAACCGGTTGTGTTCGGTCTCAGGTAAGGATGGCAAATTACGTTTTTATGTCGATACATTCTGTGGAACGTTGTAACGATGCCAAAAAATCTACAAAAAATATATGAAATATTATTGTAAATCGATATCTACTACTTCATAAAAATAAAAAAAAAATAATTTATATATTTAGTGTAGCCTTCTATAGTAACTAGGTATTTTTAGAATGACCTAAATATTTGGCATGTGAAGGAATCATGGTATCTTTTTTAATTCGATATCCAAATTTTATTAAACCGAAAATTCTGTTTCTTGTGAAACACTTACACTCTTAAGCAGCGTTATCAAGTAGCTTAACTGGCTGCCTAAACGCATGAGGACATTGGAATTACCCAACATAAGAAGAAGTAGAAGAAACGTATTAGTGTTCGCACACTAAATAAGACCCGTAAACCTTTTGCAGCATCAGGTATGTTTCCACACTTGTCTCACTGAACGATGTTTGCCGTGATGGAAAAATGTTCTTATATGTTACTAGCTGGTACCCGCGGGCGTCGCCAGCGTGTTTTAATCCTGAAATATATTTTTAGAATATATATTTGAAAATGAGCACTTCCTTGTAAACGACATCAGTTGTTTTTCATAGAGGCCGCATAATAGCCAAGCTGTTGGACAATTACATCTATACAGTATGCGTAAACTTTTTTTAAACTATTGCTTCTGTGTATAACAATAAAGAATGCGGAAAAATAGAAATGATGGCTAGATCACGCTAGGTCATGCGGCCCGAACGTCTGAAAGCACGATTGTAAGATTTATTTAAGTATAAACTAAAAAATTTTACGCAAGGTGTTACCCCCTGGGATTAATTTACAACTCAGAAAAATTGCTCCTTATCTAAAAAAAAAATTGACATGGTCCGGCGTTTGTCAATACAATCGTTTTAGATTAAACTATTTTAATTTTTTGGGAATGACTTTACCCTCGACTTTACCCTCTTAGCAAGAGACTTTCATTACATCCGGTACTATTTTGTACCAAGACCGTAAAGCAAACCTGCATGCCAAATTTGAAAATTTCACGACGCGACGGAGGGTTTGCGAGATGATCTGGTTAAGGGGGCGGGGGTGTTTTTACTCCTTATGGGTACAACATAAAAATTAAACAAAATCGACGTGTTTCAGCCTTTTTCATAAAACCCAGTTTAATTTTTAAGAGTTGATTTTACTCCTTTAGAGGGTGAGTTTTGCAATATCCTTTCTTAGTGGACGTCTGGGGCCTAAACTAAAGCTATATACAAAATTTCAGCTTCTGTCTTTGGTAGTTAGGGCTGGGCCTTGATAAATCAGTTTTGATTGGGTTTGATTGGGTGCAAAATGTCAACTTTTTAGAATTAGTAGTTTTGGCTGGTCGTTAGGGATGTCGCGAATAGTAGTTTTTACTATCCGGCCAAACCGGATATTCGGCCAAACGCTAACCGCCGGATCCGGATATTCGGCCGAATATCCAACAGTTTAAAAGGACGAATTGAATTAAAGTTTGTAGCTAAGTAAATCGAGCCGCCATGCGCCATGCCTGTCGTGAGATAATTTTTACTGTGTAATGCAGACCGATGACCTGCAGCAACATTTTCCTATCTTATCTGTGTATGCTTTCAAAAACTTGTCAGCACCAGCATCCACAATTTTTGGCGAACGACTTTTTTCGGAGGCAGGCAATGTGTTTGAAGACAAGCGGAATCGGCTTGCCTCCGAAAATGGCGAAATGTTAATTTACTTACACCACAATCTTCCATTAGTTAATTTCAAATATTAAAAATTTAAGTTCGTATTTTCGTTACATAAATTTACTAGTACTAGTACTAGTTTTCAGTATTATTAGGTTTTAGTTTTTATTTTTATCTAAACTTACCCAAGGTTTTCGTGTTGTATGTTGTTTATTTTAAAATAAAAAAATCATTCGTTTTACATGCAACATAATTATTTTTTATTATAATTTATAATAATAATAAAAATAACCTGTCTCCATACAATAAAATACATCGGATATTCGGTCGAATATTCAATTATCCGGCCAAACCAGATATCCGGCCCAACCGGCCGGATATCCGGATCCGGCCGGATAGACCGAATATTCGCGACATCCCTACTGGTCGTTGATGAATGAGTGAGTCAGTCACTTTACAATTTTATATATTATAGATAGATAGCTTTTACTTACCTGAGATATTTCTTTTATGTATTATTGAACACTGACGATTGTGGTGTACCATGTATATTATCATGAACAATAAGCATAGTACAACATGTATCCGTGACACTCCCTGGATAATATGACATATACAATAATAGTGTAAACTATTACTATTTTCCTACAGTGAACAAACCTCGACAAAACATTTTTGCCTCTGTATCGCATACATAGTCTTTTCTGCGCATTATGACAGACCCTGTATATAAAATACTGTTAAGAAAAAGTTAGCACACTTTGAATTTATTGACAGAATTTTGTAATTTCATTTATGGATTGTCCAGTTTTCAAGTAATAATCCAAGGCCCACTTTCGTTATCGTGACACCCTGTATACTACTTATCGAACATAGAAAAAATGGTATACTACTTAAAAAAATAAAATAAAATTGACGTGTTTTACAGTTTCTTTAAATCGCAAATACTCCTTGAGATACAAATTATTTTCATTTTTAGGGGGTTGTTTCAACCCCTTGGAATTTGAGTTTAAAAAATCCCTTCTTATCGAAACCCTTCACCCTAAAATAAACATGTATGCCTAATATTAGCTTTCTATATCAAGCGATTTGAGCTTGAAAAATTATTTAATTTTACCAGCTTGGAGGGTGACTTTTGCAATATCCTTTCTTATTGGATATCTGGGGCCGAAACTAAAAGGGTAAAATTCGAATACTAACAAAAGGCAGTCTTATGTAAAAAAATAAAAATGACGTGTTTTGCCGTTTTCCTTAGAAATTAGTAGTTTTTAAAATAAAAAATAATGTAATGTTTAGTTTTACTTTTTGCTTTTAACCCCATCACAAATTTGTCTTGATGTGGTAAAATCGGAATCTCGCTTTAAAATACTCTTAGAAACTATTTCATGAATCGTCCTATTGCGACAGGACTATAAATCCGACTTAAATTATTCCTATAAATGCACCTTTGTTTTTTCGCTGTATTGTGAAAAATATCGATTTAAAAATATCGATACATAGTTGCAGTCCCTAATCTCAGGCCAGGCACTAGATTGGCACTAGAAGAAATGACCATAAGAAGGTGATGACTTCACCATTCGATCAATGTCGATTCATTCTTTTGTTTAACGTCCAAAGATTGTAATAGAAATTTTTAAAGAATAATAGACGTGTTTGTGTTTTAGACCTAGCCCATGGCTCTTGAAACAAGCACAATATTTTAATTCATTACAATCGGTCAGAGTGGATGAGTTGTAGATTCGATAGTGTTATATACAGCGTGGCCCAGAAAACTCCTACGATACGAAAAAATATGCGAAGACTAATCATTCCTTTTCCAAACCTTCTCAACTTTCAAACTTTTATTGCACGCGAGTTAATATCATTAGATAATATTCAAATCAGCCCTTAAACATTGCTGGCAATCGAAATATTATTGTGTATTTTTCCTCTTAAAGTTCTTCATACAAATTTCGATAAGTCTATCGGATTTTTCTGGTTGTTAAAATAAAACTACAACATAAAATTTTTATGCCTTTAATAAATCAAATGTTTTCGCGAGTCTCTAGCGGAAAGTCATTGGTCCCTTATAGCAACTAACTGAGTAACATTGTTGCCAGGAGAAAAACATTAATTTCACCAGATTATTTCAATAGAAATCACCAGTTTCTTTAATATGTAAACAAAGTGTTTATTAAGTAAAGTGGTCTCATAACTGCCAATGTAGTAGTTGCACGTCATCATTCCTGATTGTCATTTGGGAAGGTGCTGATTCGTTTGATTGTTTTTACTTTTTTAAATTTTGTAGGTTGTTTTCAGAATACTGTTTCAATCCTTATGTCTATTATGTACAATAACTATAAGATTAATCTTATTTCTTCCACATGAGTTGACAGATTGATTAAATTGACAGGTTGAGTGACGTGTGTTTGTATGCATTTAATATTATAACCTGCATTACCTACAAAAGGTGGATTCGAATGTTCATCTGCCAGCGTTTAGATAACTTATGACAGCTGGTGACATGGTGACTTATAGAATGGTACTAATCACGTAACTCTAATTAAGTAACGAACCCGTTTAAAATAAAAGTATTAATTATAGGACACGGTGTTATCAAATGGGTTAGGTTTACTTATTCTTACTTTTCAACGATTATTGTTTCATTGTTTAGCCTGATTTTAAGAAAGTTGTCCGAGAATTAACCTGAGTTTCGCATATTGATCGCAAAAACCATAGAATTTTTAAAAAGTTTTTAACCAAATCGCCAAACAGCCTAAAATCCACCAGATTTGGTAAATCACCAGCTGTAGCAGCACTGCTGTGTAAGAACAAGCGGGTACATTACATTCCCTCTGAAACTAAATGTAAGAGGAAATTCAGTGCGTTATTGCGATGTTGCCAAATCAAATTTCCCTAAAAATGGGACAAATTAAGTGCTTCAAAGGGTTAATTTTCGTTTGTTGTGCAAGAAAAACATCAAAGCTTTATGGCCTTTGCTACATTGTTGACTGACCCTGCAAGCCCTAAATTTAGAAAAAAAATCGGCTTAAGTTGATTTATCCCTCATCGATTTATAACGCAATAGAACAAACAAATGTTGGTTATATATGAGTATGAGATTATAGTAGGTACACAAAAACTTTAAACTCGGCCATCTTTTATTTCTCATTCTTTCCTCTTCTATACTTATGCAGATTCTTACGTAATCCTTTACATGGTAATATGCTTATCCATATATGGTTTATAAAATTGATGTCAAAGCATATCCGATTAGGTATACAGGATGTTGTATTTTAGGTGGTGCTTCAAAATCTTGAATGGACGTGGTCATTTCGCCTTTTCAATAAATTGAAAATTTATTGAGTTTTTATGAAATTATTTGAAATTTTAAAGTTTTAGGTACTTATTAATCCGTTTTTCCAACCGACATTTCGTTGTCGAGTTATTAGGAACCAAAGAGGGGTCTGCAAAGAGCACCTTTCGACCTAAAAAAAAAGAATTACTTGTCATTTTCCGGTCTTCACCAGTTTCAATTGGGTTCTGAAGCTCCGGGTCCTCTACTACCTTCGAAAATTAAAATCGATTTAATTCACCGATTTCAACGGAATTCGCGGAAATTTCGACTTTGGCGTTTAATAGCTCGGAAACGATACATCCTGTATAACTGCATTTTTTACCGAAGCTAGTTGCACTATTTCTCTATTAACCCACAAAATTCGATTGCTCCCCCTCTGACTGTTTCCAAAAAAACAAACCTGTTCGGCTTTAGGTTAAGCTTTACGTTATTTTTGCTGATCTCCTGACGTCACTATTCACTATGGACAAATGGCTGCATTTTAAATTGTAATAAATTATACCGAAAAGTAAAACAAAAATTCTAGCTAAATTATCCCAGTAATTTTCTTTAAAATAATTTTTTCGGGTTTATAGGTAATGACTTCCTTAAAAAAAATTGTCTGTTATATATTTTGTGTCAAAAATGCCTATTGTGTAATGTTTTTAAATGCTTTAATCCAAGAAACGGAAATATGGAAAACTGTTTTAGCTTTGTGGAGAATTTGATACTACGTAACAAGCGTTTCCCTATTTCACAATACTAAATGAAGATTGTTCTGTTGAGATAGATTTTTTTACAATTACCGTGCTTGTCGTACCCATGTTTTAAAATAATTATCATCACGATTTTTTTCAGTTGCTTTTTTACAGTTTCTTGCCATTACTTAATATTCAATTACCGTTTTATAATTTTAACCTAAAAAAATAAGGAAATAAAAAAATAAATCACGAAATATTTACTAATTTGTAAAGTACATCACGCACACCACAATCACGTAAATTAATTTAAATAATTTTAATGGATTCGGCATTATACAACATAATTTCCTCGATAGAGTCAATCAATCTTGTTTCTAAAAATAATAGAAATCAATTACACCATTGCTAGGTTATAGATATTATTAATAACTTGCAATTAGTATTGCCAAAACTATTTTAAGGACGTTAAAATATTAATCATAACAGTCACAACAAATCTGTATCGTGAAAAATGATATTTGAAATCGACATTATAAATAGGACTGCTTTCATTTGAAAACTAGCCGTTCTTAATAATAGTAGATGTCGAAGGGGGCGTTTAAAACCAATACATATACAGGCCCGTCAAGAGGGGGGGGGGGGAGAGAGTGGTGTACTTTTCGGCATGAATTGGTGACATCTGATAACAAGATGGTCTAATTCGGTTTTTCAGGTCAATTACATTTGCAGGCCTGCTTTGATAAACGACCTCTTTTACTCTACCCCAAAAGAAATAATCCATTGGGGTGAGGTCGGGGGACCTTGGTGGCCAATGAGAAAAAACTTTGGTTGCCTGTTAGTTCCATCAATACAAAAGAAAGAAAATAAAATATTAATTGAATCTAATACCTTTTGGTTTTGAAATTACAAGTCTCTTAAATATTTTTTCAGCCTGTAAGTTACGGCAAATACAAATTTTTTGTAGTAAAAAATCAATTTTGCGTTTCTGTTATTCGCTAGTTTAACAAGATACATGAGATTTAAAAAAAATCTACAATTTAAGATATAATATGACTTTTTCTCGAACCCTGTATGATATGACTTAACTTTTTTAGTGGCAATATTATTTTTAGGTCATGCAAAACTTTTTATGAAGGATGCATTTTTTCGTTAAAATTGAAATTAAAAAAATTTCCATATGTTAACCAAATCTGGGCAGACACTGTATATAAAATAAAAGTGAAATTTTGTAAAAATAATGATAAAAATGATGTGTGACAATCGCGACGGAGATTATCTCGGATCTACTCCTCAAGAGATAGCAGAAAAGGCCGCAGAAGTAGTAATATCCTTCCTTTGGTTTTAAGAGAAAGATTATATATACAGGGTATCCCGTTGCTGCACGATGAAACTTCAGGGTTAAAAACTACATCACAAATTGTCAGATATAAACCCTATCTATCTTTGCAATTTTTAAAGTTATAGTAAAATTAAGTTTTGGTTGTTCTTTTTTTGCTTCTAGAAAGCTTGTCGCTAATAGTTTTTGAAGTTTTATTAGTAAATTAATTTTCCAAAAAATATTGGAAAGCCAGGACTATTTTGCTATCGATAGTGGTAATAGTAAAACAAAAATTCGACAGGAAGGATCAGAAAATAAATCGAATTAAAAAAAAAACAGGCAAACTTTCTCTTATTTTCCTATTATTTGGTCAAAATCACTAAGACTGTTGACTGGTATTTTTTGTTTCTTAAAAGAAGCAAAGGTTATTACCTATAATCATAAAAAAAGGCGAACCTCTAACTTCTTTTTTCTTCTTTAGCTTTTACCCAAATAATAGAAAAATAAGAGAAATTCTGCCTCATTTTTTTAAAATTCGATTTATTTTCAGGGCCTTGCTGTGGAATTTTTCTTTACTGTTACCATTGTAGACATCAGAGAGAGTCACTCGCAATGCATCTCTTAGCATGTTGATGGGAAGGATTTTATTTCGATTCTGATTTGGCCAAAGCGAAGATCGTGCAGCTCTCTGCCCTCTGATGCTCACTTTGCAAAATATGATTTTTACTTTATCGGAAGAGAAAACCAAGCCATTTAGCTGCTGATGTAGTGTTATTGCATTTTTTCTACTAAAAATTTAATTATTACTATTTCTTCACCTTGTAACGTTTCAATTTTACATTAGTTTATTTAAAATCCATTATAATATAAATTCTCAAGGAATATTCCAAGATCTAAATATTTTACTTCAAATTGTTGTGGGAACGGTATTTATGTTACACGTCCAGATCACTTTTTATCTAATATCTAATAAAGAAACAGGTTTATTTTAGTGGTTCTGTAAATTCTAAATAAGCAGTAAGCCATTGCCTTTTATTGACATTTTCAATTAGTAACTCTAGATAAGTCCGACGGCTTAAGTGGGTGGCTTCATCATAAAGTTCCTTTGTTGTTGAAATATAGGCTACAAACATCTTACATGGTGTGGTTACTTAACACCATTTATTGGAATGTATAAAGCATAAAAAATAAATCATCAGGATTCTTAATATACCAACCCTGGGTCTCACTATAAAAATGTAAGACTTTACATATTTACATATTACTGGTTTAAATTTAAATTTTCTAATCAGGCGCGGATTTAAGGGGGGCGCAGGGGGCGCCTAAGTCCGGGAACACTTACCCCACCCTGAATGGCCAGACCCTACAGAACAAAGAAACGTTCGATCTCGCTGGCATCGCTTTCGACCATGAACTCAGCTGGCACAAGCAGCTACATCTGCAGCTAAAAAGCTAGGTTTTCTCTTTCGAGCCAGAAAATACGTCGCCTCTTCCAACTTACAAACTCTCTATGTTTCCCAAATAAGACCTAACTACTGTTTCCATATCTGGGAAGGGGCATCACCTTCGACATTTAAATCCTTGATTCTATCCAAAAGAGAGCCATTCAACTCATCAGTGACCCAGTCCTCACAAGAAAACTCCCTTCTTTCGCTCATCGGCGCGCTGTTGGGGATTTGTCCCTTTTCTACCGATAATTCCATGGATTGTGCTTTGAAGAACTAACCGTTATAATTCCCCACTTCGACTGTTCATAATAGACCAACAAGAGGCGTGTTACGTATACATCCCTTTACTGTCCAGCTACAAAAGCCTTGAACATCCCACTTCTCTCGTTAATTCTTTGATTTATTTTTTATTTTTACATCATCAGTTATACAGTCTACACTCTTTACCATCGTCAATGTTACATTACAAATACACTAAAATATATTAATACATAAAAAATACATTAAAAATAATTTAAAATACAACAGAAAATAACAAAATACACCATAAGTGCACACAAGTAAACTCACAAGATTAAAATATGGAATTTCTATTTTAACATAACATGCAATATTGATATGTTGAACAACACTTAAATGTTAATACCTAATTGCAATTTTATAAGCGACGCGATGTTACAAATTACATGAAATTATGACATTTTCAGTAATTACCGATTTGTCTTTATACTGATATAAAGAACTTACACGGATAATTTAAAATTTTTCTTTGACAACAAAGCGATTAAGTATTTCATTTTAAAACCCTTTTAAATAAGCGTGGTGAAATATTTTAAAATCCATTGACGCGACGCGTCACATTAAAATTTGCTAGTCAAACGTGTGTTAGTATAGGAATTGCTTTTGTAGTATCGATTGGATCGGTGTGCCCTTTGAAGTCCACGTGAAGTTACTTGGCCAAGTTTCTTTGTATTAGAAGAAGAAATAGTATATACATATTTCTTTCTAAAAGACCCAGACCCTAATGATGCAATTTCATTCCAAATCTGTTAATCGACCATTACTATTAATATTACATAATATTATGTAGAAGGTAGACACTTTTAGTATTTTACTTTTTTACAGTGTTACTGGGCCGCGTTGCCTCGCAGGTGCTCTGCGCTTGTCAAATTTACAATTTTTCGCCGCGCTTACTTTAAATTGCCAACCATATCTCACAATGGATGACGACTTTTCATGAGAGAGGTCATACATTCACCACGACAAAATCTTTATGATGAATCACAAACGGTTTTCTAAGTGTACTATTTGTTTACGTTTATCTTGCGAGATGCTACCTAGTCACCCATAAAAGGAACATATTTATTTACATAATTTTAATTTAATACCCGGTGGTACTTATAGCCTGGTACTACGCCAATATATTATGGGACTTTATTCTCACCTTCGAGAAGTGTTACGAACAGTTATGTAAAAGATTTGGGCGTATCCACGGCTTGTTTACGATTTTAATGTATTATTATATTTTTGTTAGTAGGTACTATCCGAATGCATATTATTTGAAGATTGTTAGTGTATCCCATACGTGGTTGGTGGAAGTACTGTTATTTAAAATATAAACTACAATAAATATAATGTCAGGTATATTCTTTATTCTTTTGTTAGCCTTTTTTGGGAACTGGGTTAACAGAATAATTATGTTTATATCCGGGCTAGTTTTGATTTCGTTTTCTTCTGTTATTATTTGCGAATAGACCAACGAGGCAAACTCAAGTGGCTTAAAAATATACCGAGCGGAACCTTGCCTTGTAAGTTGCCAGACATATTATTTTAAATATTTAGTAGGCCTTGCTTATGACACCTAGTGAAAACAGCAACAATAATTTAAAATGTTTACACGGTGATGTGTTATTATTATTATAATTATTTAGTATTCCGGTAGGTATATATATTCTAAAAGTTTGGTTTTTGTTGGTAGACAAAAAAAGGTTGTGGTCGAGAGGTGTATGCTGTACGAAAAATAAAGTGAGTTATTTTTGGGTAGTAAAGCTGGTTGTTTTATTTATTACAAGTGACGGTCCAAACAAGGCAACTTCACTAGATTCCTTACCACCCATCCTGAGACATACTTAACATCTGTATGTGCTCCCATTGGTCGTTCAGATCACGGCCCCATTACCGTCTCTTGTCCCACACATGCCGAGTAGGCTGAAATCAAGCCGAAATGCACAATCTGGCACTACAATTCTGCCGACTGGGATGATTTCGAAACTTCTTGTCTGCTTTCCCTGAGAACCCTTCTCTTTTTCCACTCCCGATCCCTCCGAAATTTGCTCAGGTTTGATCTGATATCATATCATTCAAGTAGGTATTAAAAGTTTTATTCCACATACCCGCAAGAAACCTAAAATTCGCCGTCAAATGCCCTGGTTCTTCAAGGTTTGTGATAAAGCCAGGCTCAAAAAAGCCCAAGCTCACAATAGGTTTCCTTAAAATCTTATCCCCGAAAATCGTCAAATTTTCAGGCAAGAAATCAATACAATCAAACTATCTTGGAGTCCAAAAATGCTTTTAAGTATCAGATAAAAGATAAAGTGCTTTCCTCTTGCAACGGCAGCAAATCTTTCTGGTCACTTGCCAAAAACGTTAGTCAAAACTTCTGTAGATGCATTTTTACTGACCTCTAACAACGAAATTATCTCCACATCTAAAGGGAAAGCTGAACTATTTGTCAAACAGTTCCCTGCCAATTCCATCCTCATTGCTCCTGCCAATTTCGCTCTTCCACCGCTACGTCTCTACCTCACAAAATATCCGATATAATATTTAAGGTCAAACAAGTTCAAAAAGTTCTTCTATCCCTTGACACCAAAAAGTCCTCCGGCCTGGATACCATTCCAGCAATTGTTCTAAAAAAATGCGCTCCAAAGCTCGTATCCACCTTAACTCACCTTTTCCAGATCTATGACAGGGGTATTTTCCCAGACAACTAGAAGACTGCTCGTGTGCAGCCTGTCCCGAAGAAAGGTTCCTTGGAACCTCTGGATGGAAAAGACTTGTTTCTTCCATCCAAATATATACCTACCCTTCTTCTCTCTGTAGTCAGAAAAGTTATGGAGAAAGGTATCAACTTAGAAATTTTAAAATATCTAGAAAAATACAAAATCATCCATAACAGACAGTACGGATTTCGTCACCAAAGATCCACAGCTAATCTGCTTAACTTCGTCACATATTACTGGAACAAGTCTTTCGAATTTTATGGCGAATCCCAGATTGTTGTTCTTAATATTTCCAGGACCTTTGACCAAGCCTAGCATGCTGCACTCCTCAACAAACTACCTTCATACTGTCTTCCTCCCAAGTTATGTACCTGGATCGGTAGCGTTCTCTCTGATCGGCGCATATCTATCGTGGTGGACGGTTTCTCATCTAACTTCCATCCTATCAATGTTGGCGTACCCGAACGTGCAGTCCTGGCACCAACCCTATTTCTTCTTCACATTTATGACCTTCTACTACCAATCCCAACCAAAATACTTCTCCCCTTCCGACTTGCTCACTCTTTATTTCTCAAATAGGTCCAAATCTATAGTACCGTTCCCACATCTGGGAAGCGGCATTACCTTCGATCCTTAACATCCCTAATTATATCCAAAAGAGAGCCATTCAACTCGTCATCATCAATGATCCAGTCCTTACGAGAAAACTCCCTTCTCTCGCTCATCGCCGCGCTTTTGGGGATTTATTCCTCTTCTATCGATTCCACTGATTTGCTCTGAAGAACTAGCCGCTATAATTCTTCCCTTGGCTGTTCCTGAACAACAAGAGGCGCGTTACGTATGCATCCCTTTACTGTCCGTCTACAAAAACCTAGAACATCCCACTTCTCTCGCTCGTTTATACCTAGGGTCTCCAGATTATGGAACAGACTGCCTGCAGATGATTTCCCCTTCACCTCTCCCCTATCAATAGATTAGATTTCCCTTCCCTTCAAACTCCCACGGTACGTTAGTACTTAGGCTTCAAGTATACATACAAAGAGCAATTTCACCTAAGAGTACCATGGTTCTGTTATTCCTTCCGTGTACGGTGAAGGAGGTGAAGCCCATTAATATTTATCGTGGAATAAAGCTACAATATCGAAATTCATGTTTGTCATTCCAACAAACAAACTTCAAAACTTTTGCGACGATTTGAAGCAGAAGGAAACGCCTTTCTGGCAATATTTGTGAGTGGGGATGAGTCCTGGGTGCACTATCATCAACGGAAAAACAAGAAAGCAAGCAAGGAATGGCGTCACACATCTTCAACAAAAACTAAAACATTTATCACACAGTTTTCGACAAGGAAGTTTGTGCTGTCCCTTTTTTGGGATGCAAGAGGGGTAAGATTGGAGGACTACATGTCCAATGGGGTTACCGCCACTAGTGTCACATACTCACAACTCTAAAAGAGCCGTCTCAAGCCTGCCATCAGGACGATCCAAGCGATTACCTTGATACATGGGCGCCCGCAGGGAGGGGCCAGGGTGGAGGGCGTGCCCCCCTGAGATTCTCATACTTCGTACTTTTTGTTGGACGAAGTGCCAGATATCTATTATTTTTATAATAAATAATATTTCTTTGTATAATAAATGTTGTCTATTTTTCTGATGTTTGAACATACTTATAAAGCCACGTACAAAAAATTAAATTAGGGTTAGGAATATTATTTAAATCCAGTCTTAACTCAATCAGCAACCAAAATAACTATGAATTTTCTGCGACCTGCATGTTTATTTTAGGAAGTTTTTTTTTAATGTTCCGTGCTAAAATCAGCAAAACGGAATCACTTCGGTGTCCGTCCGTCTGTCTGTCACAGGCGATTTTTTCTGAAACTATTCTACGTAAAAATTTGAAATTTAGTACAGAGATAGAGTGTGGGGCTCAGTTAGAGAAGTGTAGTATAAAAAGTTGAATTTTGATTCTGGTGGTTAATTTTAGGGGTAAATTGGGAAATGGAAAAAAATTTCAAGGGCATCGTGTAGAGTGTCAAATGAAAGCTCATTGAAGCACGAATTCAAAAATATATATAGTGTATTTTTACATTTTTCGGGAAAAACGCTTAAAAATGACTGTCCCCCACCCTTATCATCAAAAGAATCGCTCTGAAAAATCTGAAAAAATCATGAAGATTGAGAATTGGATGGAGATTGCGCCAAAATTATCAGGATTGAAAAATTATAGCGCGATCAATTGGTATAAACAATTTAATTGTTTATTTCCTTATAACTACTGAACCATTGGTTTTGGAGAAAAAGATTTTCGACAAAAAATGTTTCCCACGATATAAGGAACAACTTTTGTCCTTACACGTTTTTCAAAAATTTTAATTTGGCTCAGTCGAAACGCTCCCCACTCAGCTCCGCGCATACGCGATGTGATACGGCGTTGGTGCCGTCGGCGGCGGGTAGCGCGGCAGAGGGGCGAAGATCAGGCGGCCGAGGTTTGCTCAGGTTAGCTTGCCCTTGACCGAATTTTCCTGTTTTTAATTTTATTATTAGTGTATTTGTATAAAACCACTACAAATAAAATCTTTAAAAATAAATATATTTTTTTTATTTTGCCCCCCTGAGAAAAAAGTCTGTTTGCGCCCATGCTTTGGTGCACTAGGTGCAAAGGAATTTCAGAGCAATAATGAAGTGATGCAGACGGTGCATGTGTGGCCATTCGCGCGACAAAAGAAATTTTTTCTTCAGGTATTTAAGGGCTTCCAAAACAATGGAGGATGTGCATAGATTGGAAATTATGTCGAAAAATCACATGCTTGTTTTTAACATTGCTGTAATAAATTTTGTTTGACAACGTTTTTAACGTTCTCATTTGACTCTGCCTCGTATTTAGAGCTTTTATGATATAATGTTTTAAATAATGATCTTCCCTTCATTTATCACCTGTCGTCTTCATTTTGATTATAATTTATAATAGTCTTTGCGTCAATAAAAATCGCATTAGACGGTATTCTTCGAATTGGAATCTTTATTGTTGGTAGTTACATTCAAGCAACATTAAAAATAACTAGAATTTAAAGCAGCTGTGCTTTAAGTTGTTTTTCTGACGTGACTTATACTGACAAAATTACGATACACTTACAAAGGTATGCTACGTTATGACATCACTTCGAGGGAAAATCTTAAACTGAGTAGGTGCTTACCTGAGCAAATGAAATATGACAATAATATTTTAATAATCGTCAACTCGACACACTACTCGACAATAAACTGACCTGTAATAATATTTTAATAAACGTCAACTCAACACACTACCCGACAATAAACTGACCTGTAATAATTTTTTAATAAACACACTACCCGACAATAAACTGATCTGTACTTATGTACAAGGGGTGCAAGCGTCTAGTCAATTTAGGATTTTCCCTCGAAGTGACGTCATAGCGTAGCATACCGTAGCGTAGCAAAATCATATTTTGCTACAAGTCTGCATTGGCTGAGATAGAGACAATAGGAAATATGCATATTATTCAAATAAAGCTGAAATATATTTTTTTTTCTATTCTCTACATAAATTCAATATTTATAGTGGTTATTTTTATCCATTTATTTTGGCCTTTATTAGCAAAAAAATATTTTCTACTACAATACGTCCTATCAAACCCAACTGAAAAGTAAAACTTTTGTTTTAGTTAAATTATCCTAGTAATTTTTTTCAAAATATTATTTTGGGGAAACGATTCGTGCAATAAAAGAACACATACATATTCCTCATTGTCACTTGTTGTGAAATTGTCGCATGGTCCTATAAAGCGCTAAAACAGACAGACAGTACGGATTTCGTCACCAAATATCCACAGCTGATCTCCTTAGCTTTGTCACACATAACTGAAACAAGCCTCTCGAATTTTATGGGGAATCTCAGATTGTTGCTCTCGATATTCCCAAGGCCTTTAACCAAGTATGGCATGCCGCACTCCTCAACAAACCACCTTCTTACGGTCTTCCTACCAAACTATGTACCTGGATCGGCAGCTTCCTCTCTAATCGGCGCATATCTGTTGTGGTTGACGGTCACTCATCTAACTTCCATTCTATCAATGCTGGCGTCCCCCAAGGTTCAGTCCTGGCACCAACCCTATTTGTTCTTCACATTAATGACCTGCTCTCTTCGACTACCAATCCCATCCACAGTTACGATAGTAGGCACTCTTCACTCCAATATCCATTTTTCCAGATAAGTTTCGAATCAAGAGTTGGATAATAGACGCAGATCTATGTACCTATCCCTTTCCCAAGATCTCTAATTAATCTTAGACCGGGGTGCCAAGAACCTTGTTCAGTTCAACGGCTCCAAAACTCAGTCTTGCTCCCTGTCACGCAAAAAATCAGGCAACGCTTATCCCATCCACATGAATGGCCAAGCCCTACAAAACAATGAAACATTCGATCTTGTTGGCGTCGCTTTTGAACATGCTCTCAGCTGGCAAAAACACATTACTTCAGTAGCTTCATCGGCAGCTAAAAAGCTTGGTTTGCTCTTTCGAACCAGAAAATACTTGTCCCCTTCCAACCTATACACTCTCTATGATTCCCAAATAAGACCTAACCTAGAGTACTGCTGCCACATCTGGGGAGCGGCATCGCCTTCGACACTTAACATCCTTGATTCTATCAAAAAGAAAGCCATTCGACCTACCAATGACCCAGCCCTCACGAGAAAACTCCCTTCTCTAGCTCATCGCCGCGCTGTTGGGGATTTATCTTTTTTTTTACCGCTACTTCCACGGATTTTGCTCTGAAGAATTAGCCGGAATTATTCCCCCCTTGACTGTTCCTAATGGAACAACAAAAAGCGCGTTACGTATGCATCCCTTTACTGTCCAGCTACAAAAGCCTAGAACAGACCACTTCTCTCGCTCATTCACACCTAGGGTCTCCAGATTATGGAACAAACTGCCTGCAGATGTTTTCCCGTCCCAAACTCCAATCCTTTAAATCCCGTGTCACTACAATTCCCTTCTCTTCAGACGCCCACGGTACGTTAGTACTTAGGCTTGAATCTACGTGGGATGTCTTATATAAAAAAAAAATGAAGAAGAAACATTTAAATTATGAATCATAATCAGTTATAAATCGGTCAGAATGACAGAGACAATTTTAACAAATATCTGCAACATAATACACGTGAGCAGTTCACTGAGCATTTAACAATATCTTCTATCACCTGATATCTTCAATCTAAATGGGACTTAGGAAAAGTCAAAGAACTGTTAAGTGTCGAAGTAATTCAGTGAGTTAAACACAAATAAAAAAGTTCTGTTATACATATGGTTTTAATTGGTTGCGAGAGGTAAAGTTTAAGGACTCCGCAGCCAATGTTAAGAGACTTTTTTTTGTTCTTGTACTAGAAAGAAATTTGCTCTGGAAATATATAATAACTCTTGAATATCTTGAATTAATTGTTTTAATGGTATATAGTTAGTGTAATTAAGATATTCTCATTAAGAATGACTTAGTGGAAATGCATTTATAATTTTAGGTTGAATGCCTTAAGGCTCCATCCAATTAAAGATAATATTTCATATTCTTATAATTTACTTGTTTTTTTTTATATCGGGATTAGTCTATTTTATACATATGTTTTGTTTTTAACTGTGACGTATGGCTCAGTTTTACTTTAATTGCACAACATATTTCATTTTTCTGTGTCTTAACGTTCGTTACTGTTGTATTTTAAGTAGTTCAGTTGTTGCTTGGGATTTGGGTATTTTCGAGCCGGGTCTCCGGTGGCCGAGTTGGTACGGCGCCAGCTTTGCAACCGAGAGGCGCGTGTTCGAATCCCGCTTCGACCATGGATATTTTGTGATTGTTGTTGGAAGGTGGTAGAGGAATTCTTCCTCGACCGAGGTGGTACCACCCCCACACATCCTCTTAAAGGGCTGGTGAAATCCCTACGGATTTTTCCAGCTCTGGATGTGTGAGTCGATTCCCCAGTACGCCCACGGTACATAGTACTTAGACTTCGGTTTTCGTGAGCTGTCAGAAGATAAAAACAAATGTGCGAATGAAACGCGTGAGTTCGCGAGATCATGAACTAGAGGTAGAAGTATCGGTCACACCGTCTTGGTTGACGTTTATGACTTTTAAGTTATTATTTGTCCGATGACATTTCTGATCAGATGGGTTGATAAGAGGCCCCTTTTTTGAGGAAATTAAAAGCAAATTTCATTCCTCCTGTTTAAACAAATAATTCTTTGTTAGGGACTCTAAAAGGGGAAAACCCAGCCTAATTAATTATTTATGTGGTTAATTATTTTACCGCTTCGTAGGCTGCACCTTTGGTGTTTTTTGGCCGTGCTTGGATTT
Source organism: Philopedon plagiatum (assembly GCA_963971165.1). Taxonomy (NCBI): domain Eukaryota; kingdom Metazoa; phylum Arthropoda; class Insecta; order Coleoptera; family Curculionidae; genus Philopedon; species Philopedon plagiatum. The sequence continues at coordinate 5,542,250 of OZ020194.1, forward strand.
TTGAGAGTTTAGATAATCTTGGACGTATGTCCCTATTTAAGCCTTTTGAGGTAGATCCACAAAGAATACTTGCCAGTTTAGGAATTTGAATGAAACAAAGCTTCGTGTTAAGTGCAACATTTTTAATTTATTAGCAGAGCGTTTTCGACCTTATAGGTCATCATCAGTGCTTCCTGAAAGTAAGGAATAAACAGGTTTAAGCTTTAAGCTTAGGTACTGATTAAGAGATTAATTATTTAGAGTTAAGTTTTATTTTGAAATTTAAAGGTGGACAATTTTTAATTTTAATTTACTTGAATTTATTTTTAGTTTTATAGGTTATATTTAGTTTATTACTCGCTTGTCAGGATGCCAGTCAGAAATCCATTTGCACGAACAACAATAGAACATATTAAAATATTTTTACATCACAATTAAACTCAAACAATCATATTACAAAACAATTTCAAATTCGGCTTCAACGGCCACATTTTTGATGATGTGAGATCTGATAAATGGTCATGAACCACTAGGTTGCTAAATCGTTAGGGGAAAATTTTTTGTAACCAGATAGGCCTGATGTGAAGCTTGGTTATAAATGCGCCAAATTCAAATTTTGAGATCAAAAACAAATCCTTTGTAAATTCTATCCCTATGAAAAAAGTGGGTGGTAAGTTATGTTATATTTAAATGTTAAATTAAAGGGAAAGTCTGAGGGAATCTTGAATGAAGAAATCAAACTAATTCGAACCCAAACATTAAAGAAATGTTAAGAGCCTAAATCAATTGTATAAATGTGTAATGTTACTAATATGTATTTAGGAGGAAGTAAGTAACAAAAGAAAGAAGTAGATGGGTGGAGGGTTTAGATTATGCAAGGGGGAGAAAAAAAAATTACATTAAAGTATCAAAGGTTTTGGAAACCCCAAAAATATAAGAAAATTGAAAGAACACATTCGTTAGGATTATTAAGAATTTTTGGTAAATGATTTAATTGTTGATGAGATCGTGAGTGAATATTAAATTTCGAAATTTAAAAAATTCAAAGAACATCAAAATTTACTTTCATGTTTATTTTTAATTAATTAAAAAAGACAAGTTGGGCCCGCAACAGGAAGTTTAGTGAAAAAGTATCAATCAGGAAAAAAGGTGTGTGTAGGAGTAGAAAATTTCTATTTAGCTGTTCTTGACTATTGAGACAAGAGTTGTTAGTTTTTAATTCTGTGTTGATAGCTATGTCTTCGATAAAATCCAAGCGGTTAAAATTTTTGGAGCTATAATATTATTTAAGATTTGCAAAAGTGCTCACTTATTCTAGTTTCTAGGACAGTGTGTAGGCTGTGTGCACTTTTTAAAAAATATGAATGAATCAAAGATTTTTATTAAGTGCAAAATTTTTAATTTATTAGCAGAGCGCTTTCGACCTTTTAGGTCATCATCAGTACTTCCTGAAAGTAAGGAATAAACAGGTTTAGATACAGATTAAGAGTTTAATTTAGAATTAAGTTTTATTTTGAAATTTAAAGGTGACGAATTTTTAATTTTAATTTACTTGAATTTATTTTTATTTTTAAAGATTATATTTAGTTTATTACTTACTTGTCAAGATTCCAGTCAGAAATCCATTTGAACGCACAACAGTAGAACATAATAATATTAAAATATTTTTACATCACAATTACAATCAAATGGTCATATTACAAAACAATTTCAAATTAAGTTTAGGAACTGACACTGGATGTTCCAAGGTTACATCACCATCAACATAAGTACCTAGTTTTTTAACGCCAAGAAAGCCAAATGTTTTGAATAATAACATGTATAAAGAAAACTGATTTAATATAGTGTTCTAGCGTTGTAAAGGTGATGCAACTTCCTAAAACTAGTTAAAGGATTATCGTTTTCCTTTTTATTACGTACGTCTAATTCAAACTCTACGATGCCTTCCTTTTTCTAAAGTTAGACATTTAAATTACTTCTATCGTGTTTCATTGTGTGCACTTTTTGGGTTTACTTACAGGAGCTTTAATTATAAGTAGTGGGCTGTTTGATACATTTATAATATAATACTGTAAGGGGTGCCAAATTAGGTATGTTTATTGGTCCACACCAATGATGTTAAGGAGTGTACGTACATTTATTTTTGGTGTCCTACATTGATTGGTCATTAGCATGTGGCATTAATGACCTAACCCCCCCCCCCCTCTCAAGTATACTGCCACGCTATTTATGAACTAGTCGATGACTTTTTGTCACACCTTGGCCTTTACTATAACAAATATTATTTGATGACATCAATAATATGTTATAACTTACGAATAAAGACATCAAAGCTTCTACCTACATAACCTATATTTCTTGTTGCACGCTGCGTGGCCATAGTAAATAAAAATAAATATTACTTTGATATCTGATCAATTCTCCATTACGCAACGTAAAATAAATTTTACTTTGATAATTTATTTAAGTTTCATCAGGCCGTAACTCAAAATTATACTACTTGTGCATGCACAATGTTCCTCGGCTATTTGTGGCGTGACTTACCATATAATTAAAATAAATTTATGTTTTTATTTTTAAATTAATTATTACGAAATCAAATATTATTTATAATGATTGGAAGTTTGTTGCAGTTATTGAATTTAGCTAAGGTATGACGCTATTAGAAACGATAAACATAAGGGTCAAGTGAGACTTGTTCGTGATACAGGTAATTTCGTTTCAGAAATGTTCCAGTAAACACTAACCATTTGTGAGATGTTTCAATTTGGTAATACTTATAAACATTTGAAACATTCTTTTGAAGGTTTCATACATGTTTCCGAAATGTTCCAGTAAACATTAATCATTTGTGAAATGCGTATCAGTTTGGCAATACTTATAAACATTTGAAACATTATTTTGAAGGTTTTATACATGTTTCAAAAATGTTCCAGTAAAAACGAATCATTAAATTTCAAATTGACAGTACTTATAAACATTCAAAACATTCTCTCAGGCGCGGATTCAGGGGGGTGGGGCGAAAGGGGTTTCGCTCCCCTGAGCCCTAATCACGGCATTAATTTATTTGAAGTATTTCTTCAACCCGTTATAAAATTTACCCCCCCCCCTCAGCAAAAACCTGGATCCGCCACTGCATTCTCCGTTGAACGTTGCGTACCTATGCATGTTTCAAAAATATTTCCTAAAAATTACTCCTCCGACTGCTTGAAACTGCTAATGGATGGCGCTGCCTGTGTCATACTGCTTATGCAGTTCGACATGGTTAGCTTTTAGGATTGCAGTTTCGGAAGGTAGGTATGTTCGTTTATCCTGTACCGACGAGAACTAAAGAGTTCGAAACCGGTATGGGTAACGACGTCCTAACTAAAGAAAAGGCTTCCTTCTTCCTGGTAGTTTCTTGCAGTCAAACCAAGTATTTTGTTGTCTAACAGTGTTAGTCAAAATACGGCAAATTTAGGTATGTAATCCAGCGCTCGGAGGGGCATATTGCCCGGAGAATAGCTGTTTTAACATTATTTGTTTCATATCCTTGTAATATAAGGTATCGTCAGGTGGTTAGAGAGCTGATTCTCATTTACAAATATATACCTAAGAAGTTGGTTATGTTTCATAAATCGATCTCTGAAATGTTTCAGTGAAATATAGATAGATCACTTATGGTTGCAATAATGTTTCAGAAACTAAAATTGGTTGTTTCCTAAATCAATCTTTGAAATGTTTCAGTGAAACGTGTTTGAGATAGATCACTTATGGTTTCAAGAATGTTTCAGAAACTAAAATTGGTTATGTTTCATAAATCAATCTTTGAAATGTTTCAGTGAAACATATTTTAGGTAGGTCATTTATGGTTTCAGGGATGTTTTATAAATATCTCTGAAGCCAAATACGAAACGTTTCAAATCTCGGAGTTATTGTTTCAGATATGATTCTGAAACTGTAGTTGGTTTACTGGGGTGGGACAGTTTTATTTACGCAAATAAAATCTACTACTGAAACGACTTTGAAAACCAACATTTTTGAATAAAACAGCATTAAAGCTGCATAAATCTAAATACCTAATTTTTCAACTGTAAACTAAGAAAAAAGGTTAATCGTTTCCCATGTTATATAATATTTTTTCTTTAAATTCTTACATAAAACTTTAAACAAAAAATTAAATCTTGTTACATTATAAACGAGGAACTAAAAAAACCTTTAATGCATGGAAACGTTTATGTTAAAATCCCACAATATCAATCGGTTACTGCATTGCTAATACAAATGCAAAGTCTAAGTTTAAACGTCAGTCACGCCTAAAGGCTATATTATAAATAAATCAGAAATATTGTCCCACCCTAACCAATACATTGTGTGCTTGTTTTTTTATAATAAACAGCATTACAGTGCAGGTAAAATTTTTATGAAACATTTTTTTTGCATGAAGGTCAATCTTCTCCGCTGATATTTTCGTCCATTTTGTAATACTGTTTACACCTAGAGCCATGTTTTAAACCAACTTCCGTTTCTTCAACTAGAATTTACGGTTAAAAACAAACGATTAGTTGTTACGCTATTATTGTGTTTATTTAAAAGTATTTTCAATAATTAAACTGGACAAAAACTGACGTTATTTGTGTTTCTTACTAACCACTTACTATTTGCACAGCTTTTTGAGCGACCGTGTGTAGTTTTAGAAAACCCAGGGTTATATTCTGAACTTCTGGATTAAATTTTCTTTCACAATAGTTAAAACCATGGTAACCAAATTTATTCGACATAGCCTTCTGGATGTGCTTCGGTAGACAGAGACAAATTACTCTCTGTCTAACGAAGCACATCTAGAAGGCTAATAAGGCGAATGTCAATTCGATATAAAATAGCGTGCCTTTGAGCAGGCGAGGCCCGTCCATAAGGTCATTGAGTCAATGACCCACCTAAATTTATTTTCAATGATCCACCAAATAATTTATTTTTTAAAACCAAACTTTTCTTTCAAAAAAGTTAAAGTTCCATGTGAAAACTCCCCAAGAAAGAATCAAGCCAAACCATCGTCGAAAGATATCCAAGTTTGCTCCGGGCTGGGTCGTATTTTAAATTGTCCTCATAGGTTTATATGGACGATATAAATTCATTAAAACTATGAGAGAAACCGACATACGCGCTTTAGGAAGTTAAAAAGAGACAAAATTTGTCGACGGCCCACCAATAATATCGCGCCACTCCCACTATGGAAATACACTCGAACCGCCTCGTGAAATATACTCTTTCAAAACATTTGGTAGGTAGGTAGGTAGGTGTGCATGTTTATTTGTAGGTAAATAATTTCTTGGCAAAACTAGGCACGTTATTAAAAAACCTTCCTTAATTAAAAAAGTGTATTTTGCTTGTTGCATTGATATCACTAGTTTCCCACAAAATTTTGACCCACCTGTAAAAAAACTCACGGGCCGCCCCTGCCTTTGAGAGTCTTTGGCTTAAAAAGCCGGCAAAATTTTACCTTTCATAATTTTTCCAATGAAATACAGGCAAAACTCTATTGATGCTATATTTTTATTGGCTGGAAAAAATATGAGTGGAATAGTCACTAAAAATTTGTATAATACGAAATGAGAGTAGTGTTTTCTCAGTGTAGGATCTGATTATTCCTTTTAATTCACAATTTGTAATTGAAATTTATAAATTGTAAGTCCTGTGTTCTATTTTTGTAATAATTTTGTGCTGGCCTTACAAACTAGTTTATTGACCACGAACATTTAATTTATTTATGGCGTGGGATGGTTGGATGTATGTCATTAAAAGCAAAAGATCAACCTTTGTATTTGTCGATGTTTAGGAATATATTACACCATCCTCAGGACGGACAGTACATTGGTGATCTTTTTTTTTTATTAAAACTGAGTGTAAAAACATTGGATTTTGTTAGATTTGGTATTTTTCTATATAATAGTGTTATTTTGTTGCAACCAGAAGTCATCTGAATATTGTTGGTATCCCTATATTAGCTATTCAGATGCGTTCCGATTGCAGCAAAGTAACATCGAGAATACAGAAGTACATACAAATACAAATCTCTTGCTTTTATTGACCTACATCGAACCGTCCCACACCATCATATATAAATAGTAAGGTCGAAAAAAGACTAAATAAATGTTTAATTTATTTACTAAAAATTACGTAAGCCTAAAAAATTTTACTGCGCAAACGCAACCAATTTCTCGTGCGTCGCCGTCGGCCTGGAAACCGGGCGATCTTTGCCACCTTCCGCGAGTTTTAATTTGTTCGGACGAGTTCGCTTGGAAAGTTTTGCATTTAACAGAAATTACAAATTCTTCAAAATAGCTGTGTTCGTTTTTCAATAGGGCTAAAAAAATATGATCACGTATCACCTGCTTTTGGCAAACATAATTTAATTAATTTAGAAAAAAGACGCGAAATACACATATCTTGTTTTATATATAAAATAATTTTAACTCAGAAACCAAGATATTTATTTGAAAAAATTGAATTCAGGAATAATTTTCATAATGTTAATATACTAGAAATCAGAACGCAATAGAAATACCTAAACATCATACTGAAAAATATAAGTCTTCGTTTAAATATACCTCTTCTGTAATTTATAATAATATTCCTTCTAGTCTAAAAGGCTTAAGCTATATAACTTTCAAAAATAATATCAAAAATTATTTATTTGGTACGGGTAGGATTGGAAGAATGATTTTTTATAAATCAAAATCCTACCTATTTATGCCAACTAGTATACTACTGTCGTGTTTTTTTCTTTTTTACTTTTATCAATTTTATATTTTTAATTGTTTTATTGGCATAAATAAACATCTTTATTATTATTATTATTATTAAGTGTATTTCTGTTTTTTTGCAATGAAGGAACCATCTTCTGTGAGTGTAGACAATAGTTTAAACTATGTTTAGGCCGTATGTACTTCATTAAAAAAATGGATTGTCCACTCGATATATACTCAATTACTCAGTCCCACTTAAGATTTCAATGGCGGCCGTTGATACATGTTATTTGTAGTAACAGTCTGTTTACACAACTTGAACTTTGGTCAGGGTCGGACTTCACATTTTTCATCAAAACTTATGACTTAAAATAGTGAAACAGAATCTTGCTATTAAATTAACTTACTGACTACCTACATTATCAAAATAATGGCAAAATGCATTCTGACAACGCCGAGAACCGACAACAATATTCCTAAAAACACACTTTGATTTCACACGTCATAATCAAAATCGGAATGACGGGACGGCTCTGTAAATAGCGAAGAAACGCGGAATAGACAAGGACGGGTTGAAGACTGCTCAAAAGAGATATGCCAATGCCGATGTAAAGGAATAAGAAAAGGATGTCCATCTACACGGCATTCGATGTGAGATGCTGTACATATTCCACCTATTGGCGTTTTTCCGGCTAGATGCGGAATATGTATCTTTCTCGCGTACTTGCAAATGTATGACCATTTATATATACATTATACATCTCTCATCCATTCAGCGATTCTCTGTTGCCTCGAGGTGTTTTCTGAATTGGGAAACTTTTAAATTATAAGTTGGCAAATATGTCTGACATGTGTCAACGGCCGCCATTAAAATCTCACATGGGATTGAGTATACAATGTTTATCGGATCGCTTCCCCTTTTACAATTGTCACCGTACGCCACTGATGCATACCACAAAAACACTAAAAGAACGTTCAGATAAACTACATGAAAACAAAGACTACTAAAGTATAGTTATTTATTACTATGCTCGATATTAATTTTTCTCTTAGCTCCTGTACTAGAGTTGTTTTAAACAGCCTTGCAATAACCACGCCTCATATGAATAAAATAATGGTATGCTAACGTAACGATAAGTGTTGAGATTTATTGATATGAATGGGTTTGTGCGTAGAGAAGATATTTTTATTAAAGTCTCATTGAAATTATGGGCGTAGCAGAGCAGAAAGTATTCACACAGAAAAAACTGCTATGCTATTTTCAATAATAGTATTAATTGTTGACCACTCTCACTTTGGTTATATTAAAGTTAATACTGTTTCAACGTAACATCATTAAAATAACCAAAAAACAAACATTGCATTAAATATAGACTTATCATTAGAGTTCAAAAGTAGTTTTACTTCATTGAAAACTATATTACCATTTTTTCGCCGGATAATTTAGGATTTTAAACGAAACAAATAACCCAATATATTTTTTTAAATAAAGATCTCTTTGGAAAGTAGTTTTTTTTTGAAAAACAGCTTTTTCGAAAATGGATTAACGAAAATTTTCAAAAATATTTTCTCGAAAACATATTTCGGATCTACATTTTTTCAAAAATGTCCTGTGATTTTTGGAAAACGGATTTATGCAATATTTTGAAAATATGTTCTCCAAAAATCCGTACATTTTTTCAAAAATGTCTCCATACAAATAATTTTTAAAACAGGTACGTTTTTCTAAAATAGATTTTTTGGAAAGCAATATTTAGAAAATTAAATTATGACTCTAGCTTGGAAAATGTTAATGAAAAAAAGGACGAAAATAGGTCTTGAACAAACCCAAACGAACCTTTTTTGGGTTTGATCAGGTTTCCTTAGGTTTGGTACGTTATTTTCTGGTAAATTACTTTTTCAAAAAGCCGTCGCTTGAAAAAATTAATACTATCCAAAAAAATTTAATTTCGAAAAAGATGTTCTCTGAAAAAATGTGTTTTTGAAAGTTCTTTAAAAAATTGAAAAATTGGTTTTGGACAAATTGTACTTTCGTAAGTACTCGTACATCCCCACAAGTGAGCAGAAGGCATAAATAAAAAAAAAATGCTACAATATTTACTCTTCCATATTAATCAAACAATTGGTCCTGTCGCGTGAAGCTAAGACGACCAACTCTTCTAGCAAATTCTTTTTTCAACAAATAATATTTTTTTTTTTTTTTTTGCAAAAATTCTAGTAGGCTTACTTACCGGCCATTGCAGGCTGAGACATCACATGGAGCGGATCGGACTGGCGCAAGACGCCGACTGCCGACTCTGCATGGAGGATGAGGAAACGGCAGAACACATAGTGTGCACATGCCCTGCGGCAAGTAGAATAAGATTTTCATTATTTGGCGAGGGGGTGCTTCCGCCAGGAAATCTAATCTACGCCTCTCCCAGCACTATAATCAGCTTCATTCAGAGGCTGGATCTGCTGGAAGAAATCTAATAGAGATGGGAGCCACAATAGATCGCGATGGTCGCAGTGGAGGGTCAGCTCTTGACCCACTCACCTTAATCCTAATCCTAATCCTAATCTTTTTTGCTGTTAAATTAAGTACATTTTTTCGAAAAACAGCTTCTTCGAAAATATTTTTTTGAAAAGGACCTTTTAAAAATACATTTCTCGGAAATTGTTCTAAATTTAAATTATGAATGAATGAAATGACAATGAGAAAATGACAAAAAGATCCGAAACTAACCTAAACGAACCTTTTTTGTGTTTGGTCGGATTTACGTTTCCTTGTATTTGCTATGTTACTCTGTAGTAAATTACTGTCAAAAAATCATTGCTTTTTAATATGAATATTCGAAGTCTTTTTAGAAACAATGTTTAAAAAATGTTCTTTCTAAAAACATGTCTTCTGGTAAAATTTAGTTTCAAAATGTGGTTAAAAAAATTCGAAGTTGGTTTCAGAAAAAAAAAAATTTAAAACATCCCTAGTTTTCAAATATCTGTATTATTGAAAAAGTTTTGTTTTCGAGAAAATATGCTTTCGAAAAATTTTCATATATCAGTCCAAAGAAAAGTGGAAGTGGAGTTCTGTTCATTTTCAACTCCTAATAAAAAAGAAAAAAATCTAGCGTTAAAACCGAATTGGACGACTGTGATGAAGTAGTCCTAGTAGGGATGGGAATTTTTTTCGATATATCGATAGTTATCGATAACTATCGATATATCGACAATCGATAAATGTTTTAAAAAATATCGATATATCGATATATCGATAACTATCGATATATCGATAACTATCGATATATCGATAACTATCGATATATCGATAACTATCGAGAACTATCGATAACTATCGATATATCGATAACTATCGATATATCGATAATTATCGATCACTATCGATAATTATCGATAACTATCGACATATCGATAGTTATCGATATATCGATAGTATCAAAGGATGTTTTTAATGAACTTACAGTATATTTTTAATTAACTGCCTTAGAATTATTGTACGTTAATTTCGGAACACCTAGTGCATTATCAGTAATTAATTTTTTAATTATTATAATATACTGCTAAAGCACTTCTCGTAAACCTCCAGAAAGCAGAAATTTGGTAAATATCGGCTCGACCGAACACTTACGATTACGAACTACCTTTTAAATGTATATTAATGTATCTATAAGTATTAATATATATAATTTATAGTTATCGATAAATCGATAGTTATTGATATATCGGAGTTATCGATATTTATCGATATATCGATATTTATATTTATCGATATATCGATAGTTATCGACATTTCGATAGTTATCGATATATCGATAGTTATCGATATATCGATAGTTATCGATAGTTATCGATATATCGATAAATCGATAGTTATCGATATATCGATAGTTATCGATAAATCGATAGTTATCGATATATCGATAGTTATCGATAGTTATCGATAAATCGATAAGTATCGGCATATCGATAACTAAAACTTATCGATAGGTACCTTGCCGATGGTTATCGATAGGTAAAACCCATTATCGCCCATCCCTAGTCCTTAGACGATATATTATCAACTTGAATTTGGCTGAAAAAAAAGTGCCAACCTTGCTTATAATTCACAAAAAAAGACGACCACCATTACACCGGTTTTATTGAGAGTCTAGGGAAAATTATGAAAAAAAAAATGGGATTTAGGTGGCGAAAAAAAAAAGATATTTAGGTGGCTAAAAAAACACTAACCGCAAACTGTTGATGGGAAAACCCGATATACGTCACACGAGATTAAATTTCTTAAGAAATATGAAAAAATTTCGTGAAGAGAACCATGCTATAATTTATATGGATAAGACATACATTTATTCTTCTCACACGCATGAACAACCTCCGAGTGGTAACAGTAATGAAAGGCACCGAAGGCTTGTTATTACATGTTTGTATCGCCAAATTCAAGTAAGCATATTTGGCAATTTTTTTTTATTTTTATGGTGAAATAAATCCTACAAAAGTTGAAGACAAATGCGTTTATGATTTACCACTGTCAGAGTATAGCGTAAGATCGCCAGGAAGAAAAAACTTATATACCTAGAGCTTATTATGTTAAACAAATACTTTTAAGCTTTCACGTTTTTAATTTCTGCAGACGCAGGTAGTCAGGATTTATAGAAAAATTAGTAGTCATCGAAAATGAAACAACTGTCGGCAACAAAAAAAAAATAAAATAGGGTTTTTAGCCCTCAAATAATCTCATTGGCCTTTTGGTCATTGTTGAACAGTCTTTTTAATCAAATGTAATGTTTCTTATAGGTACACGAAAGCTCCTAATCCTAAGGAAAGAATCAAAAAATAAATTAACACTCGAATTTATAATACACTTTCATTTAGACGTAATGTGGCGTCACAAACAATAGCGTCGCGTTTTATTAGTTTCGAAATTTGTACGAACAGTTGTAATAGAAAATCTTGCCTTTTTGTTAATAACAACCACAATAAGTGGATTAAAACAACCATGATAAATATTTAATTTATGTAGAGAATAAAAAAAAATATTTCGGGTTAATGATTAGGACAAGTCCGCTTTGCGAATAATAATATTATAACATACTATATTGAGTGAAATCGATTTGGGGGCATAGACAAATATTGATGATAAAAATTAACATTTTGCCGCCTTGTATTATGTCATTACCATCTCATAATCCCCAAAATAAACAACTCTTTATTTAAATGTTATTAGTAATTTATTCGCTTCTTTTATGATTTTTTAAACTTTTACGTCAACTCTGGTACTCCGTCTTATGCAAATTATATTAAACCGTCTTTTTCGTGTGGGATTAACTGACTTTATTTATACATATATATGTATATAAATTTAGTTAGGTCAAACACCTCTCCGCCATTCTTTTTTTCGTTTTTTTTATTACATATTAAACTAGTTTTGTGTTTTATGGTTTAAAAGCTAGCTGTAAATCCTATAATACATATATAATTAACCTTTTTGGGAATCCACAATAAACCCAGTTAATAAAAGAAATAAAACAAAATAAATATCCTATCGATATGCATTAATGCTCATGAACTAGAAGACGGTCAAGTGGCATACCAGTTTTATTAGGATTTTGCTGTTTTACGCTGATGATGTTTTTCGACATTTTCTTAATAAAAATAATAAGGTCGTGTAGAAATTTCATACCATTTTCAAGAAATCGGTCAAGTGTAAGCTTGCACAATTAGTATTCCATGCCATTAGCCCTCCACTTAAATTATTAAATAGTAATGCACTCACTTTTTGACTGAACCAAATTAGAAATTTTGAAAAACTTGTAAGGGCAAAAATGTTGTTCCTTACATCGTGAGAATTATTTTTTGTAGAAAAACTTTTTCTCTAAAACCAGTGGTTCAGCAGTTATAAGGAAATAAACAATTAAATTATTAATAACAATTATTGATCGCCCTAGAATTTTTCAATTCTGATACCTACTTCTCAATATTCCTGATTTTTTTCAGATTTTTTTGAGCGATCCTTTTGGCGATGAAGATGGGGGACAGCCATTTTTAGGCGTTTTCCCAGAAAATGTTTAAAAATGCATACAAAAAATACTTTGCACAGGGTGTTATGAAATTCACTGCATATATTAAAACCGGTAAATCCTGATATGAATTCAGACTGAATAAAAATGTTCATAAATGGCGCTTCACAATAAAAAAGGTAGATATCGGCCCTCAAAAAAAATTTTTTAGTCGCTGCGCACCACTGGTATTAACTACATGGCCATATAAAAAACATTGAACAACGTCAGTCACAGAAAAAAAACATTTGTTTTGACGTCAGTACTGGCTGTGGCGTTGCCAAGTCTCTCTAATCTATATTTATATGTAACAAGTTTGGAAAAATAATATTTTTGTTATCTTTAAAGAAAGAAATCCTACTAAAGGTGGATTTATACAGACCACTTTAAATTTAATATATCCTTAATTTAACTTTATTTTGCTTTAAGGAATTTTTAAGGCATTGAAAGTTAAAATTAAAGTAAAATTAAATTAAAGTTGTGGATAAACGCTGTTATGCCTTCATGTGTATTTAACTCGTACTAAATTAAATGTTAAGTTAAATTAGGGTTAAATAAATTTAAGCTGGTCTGCATAAACCCACCTTAACTTTTTCAAAACTCAATTTCAAAAATTTTAAATACTACAACACAAAAAAATCCAGAGAACAGCTGTTCAAACTAAGAGTACAATAATAATGTTCAACTAGGCCGACCAGAAATTTTTGGAGGAAAAGAGTACCTATACAGAAATTTTAGTTCAAAATTAGCTTCAAACTAAAAACCTCCTCATACTTAAGCATGTACGTTTTTATGTACCGTTTCTTAATTATATTTAACAGAAGATTCGACTTTTATTAACAAGTTTATATCATCCTTAATTTTTGAACGAAATTCCTCACAACTTAAATTAATAATAAACTTTACCTTCATAACCTCTTCCAGTGTTAAAACAGTCATTCGACTTTCTTCATCTGTCCAATAATTTTAAATTTCGCTAGAGTCTTTCACAGTCTACGTTAGTACTACCAGCTAACGTAACAATACTCAATAAGATTTTTTGATACAAGGAAAAGTTGTTTCAAATGCATCATTGTATTTACACATGCCTAGCGCACTTATTTCCGACAAAAAATCCATACGTGCTGTTGTATCTTATCCTTGTTTCTAAATCAATCTGGTAAGTTCAAAGGTCAAACAGACCAACCACCATATTAACCACACTTTTTTCCAACGTCAGCCATAGAACCGTGTGACAAATGACAAGCCATTGTTTGAGCACCGTCCGGCATTTAAAAACCGGGCGAAGTGGGCTGGCATTATTATAACTCTGATGAAGGCAGCAAGTGACACTTTTACACAAAATCGTGGTTTCAAAATTGCTATATACATCACGTCCCTAATGGCAATGCGCGGGTGGGCAATGATGGTTATTGTTTGGGTATACCCTGTATGGCTGGGTGGAGCAGTTATTTTTATCGTTTAAAAGTCGTAAGTTTGTCGTGTTACGAAACTGTCGGCTTCGGAGGTAAATGCTATAAAATGCTCTAACCGAGAGATCGATGACGGTGGATAAATTTTCTTATTGTATTATGTAAAGGTTATTCAATATCTTTTCTTTCGTGTACAAAAGTTTACCTGCGTTATTTCACAGCAATTATTAATAATTTCCTAAGTTTGCTCATGGTTTTCTTTACGTTAGAAATACATAATTATACAATGCATTTTTTTAACCATAGAGTTTTACATCTTAAATTTGTACCTCCAATGTTAGGCCCTATTCTATTACAAGTATAGAGATACAATTTGACACAGGTAAATCCGAGAGTCTTCAAATTATGTTAATTTGCCAATTATGCTAAAACAGCTCCAAAACAGTATATTACGATTCATAGTCAGTTAAGTGTATTTTACTGACCGAGAAAATTTGTAGCAAAACGGGACTCGCAGGGCCGAGTTTTGTAAGTTTTTGAGATCGGTGAGCACTTACTGACTTTATTTTTTACACAATCTACGAAAAAATTCAAAATTTGTATTTATTTTCAAATTACAACGTTTAAAAAATATATTAAAGACGCTTTATTTTCATTTCTTTTTGTTGGTGAACAGATGATAAAAAAATAAAAATTGAATTACAACTTTGGGTTTTCTTGACTTACATAATATATACGTGTAGAATGCACTCCTAGAATTTGGTGCGTTCCTCCCGACTCACCCTGTATATTCCAAAAATATGTCATGTTTAAAACACGCTGGCGAAGCCCGCGGGTATCAGCTAGCTGATGTATAAAATAAAAATATTTGCACATTGTGTTAAATACCCCCTAGGGCCTAGGGATTAAATTACAACACAAAAATATTGGTTCTCACCTAAAAAATAAATAAAATACAATACAATCTGTCGTTTTGGAATGAACAATATTTTAATTTTTTGGAATGACTTTAACTTTAGCTCCTTGGCAAGAGATTTTCATAACACCCGCTACTATTTTGCACCAAGACCGCAATGCAAACCTGCAAGCCAAATTACAAAACGGACGTAGGGTTTAGGAGATCTGGTGAGGGGGTGTTTTAACCCCTTAGGGCTATTCCAACACAAAAATTAAATAAAATCGACGTGTTTCGGCCTTTTTCATAAAACCCAGTTGGTTGAGTGGAAAAAATCCCTTATCGAAACCCTACACAAACGTGTATGCCAAAATTTAGCTTTATATGTAAAGCGGTTTGAGCTTGAAAAATTATCTAATTTTTAGGAGTTGATTTTAGTCTCTTGGAGGGTGACTTTTGCAATATCCTTTCTTATTGGAAGTTTGGGACCTAAACTAACGCTGTTTGCAAAATTTCAACTTTCAATCTTTGATAGTTAGGGCTGGGCCTTGCTAAATCAGTGAAAGGGGTGTGTTTTTACCCCCTAGGGGTTGAAATTTCAACACGAAAAGAAGTAGTCTCATGTAAAAAAATTAGTATTATTTGTGTATTATTTATACAGTCAGCAAGAAAAGGTTGATATATTTACAACATATACAAAATGCACTAACAATATGAGGAAAGCAAGGACATTACATGCAAGACTGTATCAGAACCGATAAGTTCCAAGCCCAAACACCTTTGTAAGGACCTACAGAAGAATAATAAATTCTCAAGATTTTATAAGAAAAAAGGATAGCACGCCAGGCTGACGAACACATTGAGCTAGATGTTTTGCTTTATTTTAATAAAAACCCGACTACCTCCAGCATAGCGTGTGAAGCATTAATCAGTACATTTTACCGAGTCCAAAGCACTCTAAAAGAGTTCAAATATATAATATTTTCTAAGTTCCGTAAAGTTCAACAGCTTTCTAAAGAAAATAAGCGCAAAAGACTGAAATTTTGTAATGTTATGCTAGAACAACTACACGGGGATGACACTTTTGACGGGATAATCTAGACCGATGGGGCTTGCTTTACTACTACAAACAGTGTCTATAATGGGCATAATACCTATCATTGGGGTCAAGAAAACGCTCGTGTTGTAAAAGCCGTCAAAACTTTAGGTTGGAAAGCTTTCAGTGTTTGGTGTGGCACTACTTATTGGTGACAGGGTATTAGGGCCCTTTTCTACGATGGTGGCCTAACTGGTGATAGATATACTCGTAATCACTTCCTCACTGGAGAAATAGAGAATGGAGTATGGAGGGTTGCTTCAGTTCCGTATTATAGGAAAACAGTCGCACATCAGTGTAGGTAACTTAGCATAAAATAGAGCTCTTAGCGAGTAGAACTTCAAACACAAAAAAATACTATTACGAGCCCTCTGAAAAAACTTATGGTTACTTCAAAATTCGGTTATTTGATGTTCAGTTGTTTTTATAGTTACCTTTCCTGATGGTTCTTGTATAAATCTAAATATTATTTTCTAACTTAAACATTTTTCTACTTAGGCTTGAAGTTTACGTGGGCCATCCTTGATAAAAAATTACAAAAAGGAAGCTAAAGCACAGACGAATCTGTTTTTCCTTGCACGGTACACTGACACCAAAACTAAAATTTACCAAAAGGACCCACTCAAAATCCAGTTATGTTGTTATGTTAAGAGTTCGGTGTGGTCCCCGCTACTGTCCATAACCCATCAGAAAGATGTTATATTAGGCGCCCTTCATCTCTCAACATCCAAAATTTATGAGTCTCGCAAAAAGGCGGACAGGAAGACAAGCGTTTAGGTATATTTGCGGACGGCTATTATGCCCAGATGGTCGAATTAATTATACCCATCATGCCCATCACCGACCCATGATCTGGTGTGAGTCAGGTAGATATGGCGGACCATACACCGTTGAAACTGTAACCGGCTTTTTTCGGGATGCAGGTTGGTTATTTTGACCAGTTCATTCTAAAAATAGATTCCGGGATTCACAAAAAAGGTTTAAGCCGTAGTACTATTTTAACTGTGACAATGTTAAAAACGTTTTTTATCAAACCCAGACAAAGCCAAGAACTTTTATCAGGGATAAACAAAATTTTCTTAAAAATAGGAAATAATTTTTTTCCCATATGACGCGAACTTTATAGATGGCGCTGTATATATAAAGTAATAAATTCACACAATCGTTGAATCATTAGATTTAATTATTTCAATTATTTTTTGATCCAATAATTATTTAATTTAAATAAACCTTCTTTAATGGGACTACGCCACTGGAATATCGATTTCCAGCAACTAAGCCAGGAATATTCTAAAACGAGACAGAGCACGCGTGATGTCTTCATGTCTATGACGCTTGTGGCTTTTTCAAGCTTGATTCTTACTTCTACCAATATTCTTCGGGAAAATAAATTTGTAGTCATTTATTTCCAATGCATGGAGACGAAATTTACATTGAAAGTGACAACGTCGGTTTTTATTTGCAACACTTTCCATAGTCCCGTTCATTCATAGCTTAAACAGTTGTCACTGTGTAGCGGCTAAGATGTATGACAACAAGCCATTGAATAGTTCTTATGTTGCGGCGCTGTTTGAGGGGGTGTTTACTAATTTTAGTTCATTTATGCCACCTGCTAATGACCCATCAATGTACTTACCAAAAACATATGTACACTTCCCAACATCATTGGAGTCAACAGATCTAATTTGGCGTCCCTTATAGTAATATAAACGAATCAAATAATCCACTGCCCAATAATTAAAGCTCCTGTAAGTAAACTCAAAAAGTTTTTTACAACTAAATTAAATGTTTAATTTAAAAAGGCGATCATCGTAAAACATGGAACAGTTGTAAAAAAAGAAAAATGATAATCCTTTAACTAGCTCTTGGAAGTTGCAAGGCCTTTACAGTGCTAGGGCACTATCTTAAATCAGGTTTCATTATAAAAGTAGTTATTCAAAACATTCGGCTATTCTTAGCCTTTGGCTTTTCTAAGGGACTCTAAAATTAAGAACTTAGCTTGTTTGTGATTTTGTTCATAGCTCGAACTCTCGAAGCAAGAGTCGATTCCAAAACAAATAATATTTTAAGCAGTCTACTTCTAAGGGCTTAAACAGCGTTGGGTTGGGTCGTCCAAGATCTTTCCAAAAATCCAAGCACAGCTTAAAAAACATCAAAGGTGCAGTCTACAAAGCACCGTACATTATTCTCAAAGGAACATCGTGCAAGACGCATTGAATTAATTAATTATATATATAGTTAATTACGTAATAAGACCGGTTAAATAATTAGGTTGGGCTTTCCCTAGAGAGAAAAATATGATGTAGATTCCAACACATGAAATCAATATTCAAAATATATTATAAAAATAAGAAAAATCATCCTTACTTATCCTTTAGAGTCCCCAACAAAGATTCATCTGTAAAAACGGAAGAGATGAAACCAACTTTTGATTTCCTCTTCCTCCCGTTAACGCAGCCGTTCATAGTGACATCGGACAAATGACCTACTCAAAAGTCATCAACGTCAACCAAGACGGTATGATCGATATTTCTACCTTGAGTTAATGCTCTCGCTTGAAAACATAACAGTAACGAACGTTACACACTGTATCGATAAACATTGAGAAATGGTGCATCAGTGTGTGGAAAAATGGATTCTCTTCATCCGGAACTCTCTTTACACAGGTTTTCTTCGTGAAATACAGACGGCCTGGGAAACCATAGCGGCGACGCGCGAAGACGAAGTTATAAACTTCTTTCTTTGTCCTACACATGCACAATGTACGAAACAAACAAAAGGGTAGTGAATAAGGCGCGTCACTTTCGGTTCACTTTCATTATCATGTTGTCAGGATATTGGGTAGGTATCTAAGCAAATAAAACGAACGAAAACAGGTCAACGCAAAGGCAAGTACATATTGTTCGGACACGAACATAAATTATTTCAGGTCATAAATAGAGAAAAACCGGCTTTCTTCACAGATTTCTCTAAAAAAGTCACGCCACGAGGCCCGAGACGACTTGGGAAATTCCCTATAACATTACCAGTGTTGCCAGACGATTCTGGGTAAATACTACTTGTACCAAAATATTCTAGTTTAAGTATAGGTAAGCATTAACTTGCGAATTTTTTTAAAGGCCTTTTTGGGCGCAAAGCCGTCGGCGGTCGCCGACATCGCCGACGCCTAGCGCCGCCACTGGTCGTTCCGATAACACATTTTTAAGTAAACAGGTTTTGATGGCAGAGTATCGTATTGTTTTTTGATTGGTTGCGGTCTTCAGCATTGAGTGAATATAGCTGAGGAAAAACGGTTTAACAAGAGATTTTCCAGATTTAAATGGCTCACACGTGATACGTTTTTCCAACGCGAGCGTGCCGATAAGTGCACTTTTCCACACTGTTTTGGATGCGAAAAGTAGTACTTTTCCGCACGAATTAAAAAAATCATTCTCTCAGTTAAATTTTGTTTCTACTAGGTTTCAACTACAAAATTGCTTTGCAATGTATTAAGTGAACGTCATAGTTCGACAAATTATGTTGGGTGGTGACCTGTTTGTGCGATGTCATAAAAGCAAATGTCTGAAAAAAAGACATCGATTTGAGCAGATTTTTCAAGTTAACTGCCTTTGTGAAAAGACTTACTGACGGATTTACTCTGAAAAATTCAAAAATTCTCGAAAAAGCAGATATTGAGAAGTTTCTCTCTAAAGCAACAGATAATATTTACCTTATGATCAAAGTTGCAACAATTTTCGGCATAGAAGGGGCCTGCCGCAGGGAAGAGTTAATGAAGCTCACCATAGACAATATTAAAGAGGAAGAAGTTATTTTATTAATAACAATACCCAATAAAAAGACCAATGTAGAAAAAGTACAGATCCTTACGCCCTGCAAATACCTATCATTAACGATTTTTCTTAGCATACAAAGATGGAAAATGTTCCAAATAATGTGTGGGGATAAATACGTGTAAAAAAATGCCTTCAAACATAGCAGAGTACTTAGGCATGCAAAATCCTGAGATGTATAGCGGACATTTTTTCCGTAGATCTTCAGGGACAATCACGAACACCTGTTTCGCCACCTTTGGAAAAATATGCTTCGCAACGGAAATTGCCAAATTTCAAATTTTGATAACGAGATTAGAAATTACGTTTCAAAAGTTAGAAAAGCTACTTGCTATTTGATCAAACTATGTTTTTAACTTCTCGAAATGAACTATTTAAAAACTTATTACAATTTCACTAACATTTTCTATAATACCCTGCTGACCGAAACACTCTCTATTTTACTAAACTGTTTAACTTTTATAAAATGTTGCTTAATAGCAACGGAATAAAACTACATTTATTATTTAATTGTAAGTGTTGGCATCTTTTAAAATATTTATCCCAAATGGTTCGTCTTAATTGCTGTAAACCATCAGCCCATGAAAAATCAGTCGACTGAAGGAAGAATGTTCAAGTCAGGTACGGGAAAGGAAACCGTACACGTACAAACTTTGACATTGAAATGAAACAAGTTGTGCGTGAAAAGAGTTAAAGACCGGTTAGGGTGGGTATGCTCCAAGATAGCTTTTTGGCTTAAAATAACTTACTAGTGAGTATTGATAAGTACTTAGCCTACCACATGAAACGTCACAATATTACGGAATAAATTTTATTTATTCAACATAATCATCCCATCTTTGTCCCAGAAAATTGAAGCAAGAATCCTACCAGCCGATTTTTGAACACGGAATTTGGATCGTGAAGAACCAGACTATTTCCACTCTTTGGATTGCTCTTTAGTGTCTGGGCTCTGGGTCATAGTAATGGACCCACGTTTCATCCAGAGTAACAAGTCAATCCAAAAAGTTTGAGGAATCCTCTTCAAAACGGCGGCAACGTTCTCAATCAAATCTGACCAGTATTCAAGGCTCTTGGAATCCATATCATGGACAGAATCACTGTTTTCCGGAGTGGTCACAGAAATTGATCTTCCAGAGCCAGTGTTGCCAGGTCTACTGTTTTTGCAGTAGATCTACTGCTTTACTGCCTGAACTGTAAATTCTACTGTTATCTTTAGTTTGAGAGAAAATATGAAAAGATAGAACAAAATTTACTCAAAAATATAAATCTAGTGTCGCAAATGTCGAAAAAATATTTTCGCATGTAAATCTCTTTAAAACTCAACAGGGAAAAAAGTCTGCAACAGCAAGTATTTTAGGTACTCTTAATACAAAAAAGTTTATTTCTTCACAAGGCAAAAATTGTTTCTCTGTAGAGTTTAATAAAAAATGTATTTGCTTCACATATTCTACAAATGTACAAGAAGTCATCAGAATTATCTGGTTCCGAGTAAAATTAAAGTATATTTTTTCACGTTTGTTTACTTGACTTAATAAATTACCTACTTAGGTTTATAAAAAATATTCATGAGAATAAAAATAAATATTAAAAACTGTATTTTTTACTTTTCAATTAATGTATATTATTATTTTACTATTCTCCTGTTATTTTTATTAATGTACTGTTTTTTCTATAAAAATCTACTGCCTGACCGTGAAACTGATTTGGCAACACTGTCCACATTTTACATCTTACTTTTTTGTCTTTAATTTGCTTTGTCACAATTATTAGAGATGGAACATTCTCGAGAATTTATTTTTGGGAAATATTCTCCGAGAACAATGAGAATTTATCGGAAATTTTGGAGAATTTATTTTATATGTTGGAGAATTTTATGTTTTAACTACATAAACTGAAAGAACATAGTTTTATACCAAAAGTACATTTTACAATAATTTTATCTGAAAAAATAAAGAGATGTAGAGATGGAACATTCTCGAGAATTTATTATTGGGAAATATTCTCTGAGAAAAATGAGAATTTATCGGAAATTTTGGAGAATTTATTTTATATGTTGGAGAATTTTATGTTATGTTTGACTGCATAAATTGGAAGAACATATTTTTCCCCAAAGTAGTTTTTACAATAGTTTTATCTGAAAAAATAAAGAGATCGAATAGCACAATACCTAAATTAGACATATTTAAATTGTAAATTAACGTGATTTGATTACGCATCTTAGTCAAAATAAGGACACATTAAATTTTTATTTCCATTATTTTCGAGTAACTTTAATTATAAATAAAACACGACTTAGAAACGCATTGTATAAAATAACATGTCTAAACAAGCTGTTTACAACAACACAGAAAAGAAATAAAGATTGTCCAAGCTCCATCTATGATACAATAGCGGCATTAAAATAAATTACCTTAAATTTCCGTAAATTCTCATAAATTCTCCGAGAATATGAATTTTCCCGAGAATATGAATTTTCCCGAGAACATTCTCGTTCTCTGAAGTTTTCTCGGTAATTTTCCAGAAATTTATATTTTTTTCTCGAGAATTTATGCTGGGAAATATTCTCGGTAATTTATCGTTCTCCGGAAATATTCCCTTGAGAACATTCTCATGGCACATCTCTAGTCACAATATCTTTAACTGTAGACAAAGGAGTTTTTGTTAATGAAGACGTTTCTGCTACAGCTGAATTTACATTAAACCCCCTGTTCAATAAAGAAACGCCCATTTTAAACAGTTTGTTCGGCATCGGGCGACAAATATTTTCTTTTTAAATTAGCTTTTCCGGACGCACTCTGATCAACTTTCTTTACCTACGGCACCTAAAGATATTTCAGCGCATCTAATTTTTGTAAATATTGTATTGCGTTTTGGTGGTATCAATAGAAATGTTGGAAAATGTTATATGTAAGTGTAAAATAACATAAGAAATTATCGCTTGCTATCAGGTGCGGCCCGTGAAATTTCAAAGTTGCATATCTCTGTTGCTACTTATGGGACCCATACCAAATTCAGGTTTTTTAATAGTGAGCCTACTAGGAATGTTTTGGTAAAGAAAAAACTATTTTGCAATTTGCGAAAAAAAGTTGATTTTTTGAATTGACCCACCAGGGTAAAAAATTAACACGCTTAGATATTTTATTTATTATTTTTTCTAAACAAATTTTACATCATTTTGTCGACAATTCTTAAATTTTAAGAGAAAAAAATGTGTTAGTAGAAAGTTATAGTCATTTGAATTTTTTGCAACAGAAAATTTAAATTATTTTTCGGTTGAAAAAATTCATATGACTATAACTTTCTACTAACACATTTTTTTCTCTTAAAATTTAAGAATTGTCGACAAAATGATGTAAAATTTGTTTAGAAAAAATAATAAATAAAATATCTAAGCGTGTTAATTTTTTACCCTGGTGGGTCAATTCAAAAAATCAACTTTTTTTCGCAAATTGCAAAATATTTTTTTTCTTTACCAAAAGATTCCTAGTAGGCTCACTATTAAAAAACCTGAATTTGGTATGGGTCCCATAAGTAGCAACAGAGATATGCAACTTTGAAATTTCACGAGCCGCGCCTGCTTGCTATCATAACATTATCAGTCGAAACAATTATTTTTGTAGGAGTTGTATTGATGTGTATTTTATTAAATCCTTCCGTTAGCTTTATAGCACTCTGTTCCATTCGTTTTGCATTTCTATAACATTTTATATCTTATTTAGCGGTTAGTTTAACAAAATAAAACAAAAATCGGAGGTATTTTGATCTTTACAGTCGCAGTCGAGAACCGAGAAAAGTTTTACGGAATGAATCATCATCTGCATTCCTAAAGTCGATCGTACAATCTCAGATTTTAATTCTTTTATTTGTTTTTGTTGTTCTCCGTAATTTCCGTGGACTGATTTTATGATTAATCAAAAATACCGTTAATAGTAACAAATAATGTGATGATAATAATAATAAATAATATACAAAACTTTTTTTAAATTCGCAGTGTAAAATCGTGCCAGAAGAAGTGAGGTGTTACGTTTCTGGAGCAAATATTTAAGATGTTTTTCTGCCGACCAGCATTTTAAAACTGTTTCGTTGACTTTACGGCAGTGGCGGCTGGTAAAATTTTAAAATTGTTTATCTCTGTTGCTACTTACGGGACCCATGCCAAGTGCAGAGGTTTTGATCGTAAGCCTACTAGGAATGTTTTGTTAAAGAAAATATAGTATATTGTGTATCTGGTAGGAAAAATATCATATTCTCGGACGAGAATGCAAATTGGTGGACGAGGCGCAGCCGGTGGAAGCACTTGACAAATTTTTTTTTTTTTTGGGGAAAAATATTTATTTTTGACCTACACTACTTTCTGTCCGATTTAAGAAAAAAATATTTCGCTCCACCCTAATTTACAGTATCAACTATGTGAAACAGGTCAGGAAGTGACAGATACCTTTGTTGAACGCTGTCAATAGCATCTACTAATACACAATAATTTGCGTTTATAGTACTCAAATCTGCTTCGATTGTAGGGTTATTAAAGTGCTGTTGAGTTTATTTAATGCAGCTGGCACTTTTTGGGTCGATCTGCGAAACTACAGAGTTAGGAAGTTTCCTATTTCAGAAATATCAAGTAACTTCAACATCATTTAATAGTCTTTCACTTAACTTGTCAAACAAAAAAAAAATATCTCGATATCTTCAAAATTGACGAACTTATTCAATTTCTTATTTAATAACTTCGCGCGCGGCTTTTATCGGCCGTGACGTCCAAACACACAACTCTGTCGCCCCATGGTCGCCGGGCTAGCTGCCCGCTGCTGCTTTCGCGTGTTTACTTTGATGCATTGTATCCTGTCCGGTAAGAATAACACTAAAGATTAAACGGGCGCCTATTCCGCTGTTGACGGAGTTGTGTGTATGGACGTCATCGAGCCTCAGCCAACGTGAGCGTAGCATCTCAGACTTTGAAGGACGACAACTTTTTTATTTCTACAGATAATTAAATACAAAAAATACATATGTTTTTTACATTTTTAGGACTATTTATTAAGAGAAAATGAAAAAAATGGAAAGTTCCTAATTAACAGCTTGGAAATGTTGATTGTACAAAATGCAGCATTCAGCCACGTTTCCCATCTTGTCAATACGGGCTATGGGGATTCGGTAATTCCGGGGCACAACTGGTGAAATTTTTTAATCCACTGTGCAAATTTTGTAAAAATCTTTTTGGTGCTGGCACTGGCAATTAGCTTGTCAACATCTGGATGCTTGTTTCGAATTGTAGGAAGAAAACATTTCTTTTTAAATTCAATCATATATGTGTTTTGAAGAACAATAATTACTCTTATTTAATATAATGAAGAATTTCTATTACATCAATTATACTTATATTTGAAACAAATGAAACACGCTTTATCATTTTAAAATAATTTATACTTAGTGTTAATAAACATACCTTGTTTAGACATCCTGTAAACATTTAAATATAAAAAAGCACATTTTATTAACACCACACTAACGCAAACACCGTAAACTTTTTATATTTATTTAACTCCAAATATAGCATCTGCTTTTTTGCAAAGCTGTCTACTTTTGGCTTCTATGGGTACAGGAGATGGAACCAATTTGAGGCACAACACTGCATTCGAATCTCCTAAATTTACAGCTAGATCTGGTGGAAACCATGTCGAAAAAATACAAATTAAACAATAAGCTTGCGATCGTATTTAATGTTAATAGTTTTCTAACAATCCGTATCGACTAAGACTAGCCAAGAGAGATTTACAAACAAAAAAACAACTTGTTCAGCAAACTTGTTCTTGCAAGCCGTTTAGATTTGTTGTACTTACCATTAAACAATGAAATGAGTTACCCAGTCCCAAAGATCTATTATTTTTGGCGTATAACGCAATAAACAAACAGTCTGCAAGCTTAAACGACGATTGAACGAACCAATATCAACAGCACAATTTTAACCCCTCCCTCCGCGAGCAATAGAACTAATATTTCTGCCAACAATAGAACCCATTGAATTATATTTTATAACAGTGTTTATTTTAATTGAAATGATATAAGGATAATTCACTTAATTTTAAGATTTTATTATTTAAACTGTAGTTCTTGTCCGTTTAATAAAATATATTTTAATTTGAATCACAACGCCCACAAATGGGTATTTTTCACCCAATTATATTTGAGCATTCTCGTCAAATGATTTAATGTTTTAGCTTAAACAATTCCATAATCTAAGTAATTCATTAGTTTAAAATAGTATTTTTGTAATTGAAAAAATGGTAACATAGTTTTCAAGGAAGTAAGACTACTTTTGAACTCTAATAGTAAGTCTATATTTAAAGCAATGTGTTTTTTTTTTGTTATTTCAATGATGTTTTGTTCAGACAATATTAACTTTAATATAACCAAAGTGAGAGTGGTCAAGGTTAATACTATTGTTGAAAATAGCATTGCAGTTGTTTCTGTGTAGAGAATACAAAAAAATATTTCAAGTTTATTTGGATTACATGCATATTCTCTATCCGTGGAAAGATGTGGGGGGGGGGGGGGTTTCTTTCTTGTAAGGACTGGATTATTGATTGGTCGAATGGCTCTCTTTTGGATATAGTCAAACATTTTAAGGATCATAGGTGATGCAGCTCCCCAGATCTGGAACGATATTCTAGGTTAGGTCTTATTTGGGAAGTATAGTTGGAAGGGGAGAAGTATCTTCTGTCTTGGAAGAGAAAAACCGAGCGTTTTAGCAGCTGCTGTGGCTATTGTGTCTATGTATTGTGTCTGTGCCAGAGGAGATCCATTCGAAAGCGACGCTATGGATACATACCGAATAGCATTTCTCAAAAAACAAAAACAAAGTTTGTTGCAGATTGTACAGATTTGCTGACTGTGTAAACCTTTTTTCCGCTTAAAATCTGCTTCTTAATGATAAAGCAGATCTTAAACTTAATGACTCGAATCGTCTGAGCTTCTTACGTAACACACCGATAATATAAATTCCTGCATTCCTTTCGAAAGATTAACTCTTATAGTTACTGCAATCTCAATCTTAAATAAGAATATTAACGCAAAATAAACATTTTGCCTGCCTTCTGCCTCTATAATACTCTGTATATCTTTCTTTGTCCAGGAATGGAGGCCTTTTGTGCGGCACCCACCCGTGGGCGTATAATCTTAAATTTATTTGAACGGCTGTGAAAAGGTACACGGACTCAGGTCTGCACCTTCTGGTGGATTTCCGGCGTGCAAAGAGAAGTAACGTTAATGGTGTAATTGAGAATTAATGACGGCACTTGTCTATTGTTCGGCTTTTTCCCAGTTCATAAGCTTTTATTCCTTGCATTTCTCTTTTAGATTATTACTTAAAAAACCGATGTAACAACATAATAGCAGTATTTTGTTCTGAGTGTATTAAGTGTGCCATTAATCAAATAAAAAAATAACTAAAAACTGTCCTTTACTTCAAAAACTACATCTGTGGAAAATTTCAGATTTCTTTTTTTTTCTTTGACTCCATCTTTTTCCAACTTTATAATATGGGGTCGGCGTTCCACGTTAATGGGGTTCAGTTTCTTTTTCTATTAAATATTCTTCTTATTCTCTTAAATCATCCTTTACTTTAACCACCCATATCTGCTTTGGCCTTCCTCTACCTGTTCTTCCATATACTTCCATTGCTATTACCCTTGTGGTGACATAAGCATTATTTATTTTCATCAGATGCCTGTACCTCCTGCACCTGCTTAGGTTTGATGACTGCAAGGCGTTATACCTATGTACTCTATGGATCGGTATCTTTCTCTCTAATTGGCGCATATCTGTCGTGGACGGTCACTCATCTAACTTCCATCCTATCAATGCTGGCGTACCCCAAAGTTCAATCCTAGCACCAACCCTATTTCTTCTTCACATTCAGCAAACCTGCTTCCTTCAACTACCAATCCCATCCACAGTTACGCTGTCGATAGTACTTTTTACTCCAACATTCATTTTTCCAGGCAAGTCTCAAATCAAGAGCTGGATAAGAGACGCAGATCTATGGACCAAGCCCTTTCAGAAAATCTTCAATTATTAATCTTAGACTGGGGTACGAAAAACATTGTTCAGTTCAACGCCTGCAAAATCGAGTCTCGTTCCCTGTTACGCACAAAATCCGGGAACATTTACCCCATCCACATGCATGGCCAAGCCCTACAGGACAATGAAACGTGCAATCTTATTGGCATCGCTTTCGGACATGATATCAGCTGGCACAAAAACATTACTTCAAAAGCCAGATCAGCAGCTAAAGAGTTTGGTTTCTCTTCCGAGCCAGAAAATACTTCTCGCCTTCCAGCACTCGCTATATATTCCAAATAAGACCTAACCAAGAGTACAGTTAATACATCTGGAGAGCGGCATTGCCTTCGACACTTACCATCCTTGATTCTTTCCAAAAGACAGCCACTCGTCTCATCAATGACCCAGTCCTCACAAGAAAACTTAAAACAATATTTGTTGTCATTAATTAGTAGTTATTATATTAAAGCTTATGTGACAACTAGTAATTGGCTAGCTCTAATGTTACGAGGCAATATTACTAGGGGGGTTTATTAATTCCTAGCTCATTAATGCCACATACCAATTACAAATCAATGTACTTACCTAAAATAACTGTACACCCTTTAACAATACCGGTGTGGGTGTGGGCCCATAAACAGATCTAATTTGGCGCCACGTACAGTATTATAACGTAACAGATAACCCAATGTCCAATAATCAAAGCTTCTGTAAGTAAACTCAAAGGTGTACAAAAATGAGATAACGTTAAAAATTAATTTAAAGGAAAGGCATTGCAAAATTTGAGTAAAATGCTAGTGCTCGATCTAGCCCTAGATAGTTGTAACTCCTTCGCAACGCTAGGAGACTGTATATTAAATCAGGTTAACTATAAAAAATTGGCCATCCTTAATACTTTAACTCGGTTTTCTCCATGAAAATACTCTATAGAACATTTGGCTCTTTACGCCACGGTAAATCGAAGTACTTAGCTTGCTGTTGCTTAAAGCTTGGACTCTAGATCGCCAAGAGTTGTTTCTGTTCTCCAAAAACTCAAACGGAACACATCCAGGATTTATTTCAGACTGAAGCAAGTTCTTTGCATGGATTATCCAGGTAATAGGGTAAATAGATAAAGGGTCCGGAACGCTTTCCGTGACATCCGAATTAAGAATTTTTTCACATGTCATCGAAAAATAAATATTTCCAATAGTTGGCGAATTTGCGGAATATTCAGTAGGTACTTTTCTTAAAAAGAAGTTATTGAAATTTGAAAAATTGCGTGATAAAATGTCACAAGTTGTATGCGGTGTTTCCAAAATTTTATACCAACACGAACCGCGCAGTCGCAGTAAAAAACTCAACAATGATAAAAAATTTAAAAAAGCTACTGATGAAACCTAAAACTGAGCAAACCTGTCCGAGAACGTATTTCACAACTCCATGGCCACAAGAAGAAATTACATTATTTCTAACAAAACCTTTAATGCCAAAATTTCACAAAAAAAGAAGTAAAACACCAAAAAAATAATAAATGTGCCAACACTGTGTTCATATAATCCGAAACGTCATCCAAAATTGATTTTTCCCTCAAATGTGTTGCAAAACCAGCAAATGGTTCATAAAAATCATATTTTTTTACTAATCAAGTAATTTCTGAGTTAAAATATTGTGTTTTCCACATTAAAGGTGATTTGTAAACATAAGTAATATCAATATCAATAAAAAATGTGTTAAAATTCCAAAATCAAAGGTGTCCGGATAGTGTTATGAAACGAGATAAATAAATAATCTGGTTAAATGATTATACCATTAGGTCATTAAGCAACTAAACCATATGGTAATCGGGCTGGGTCTTCCTAAAAAGGCCAAAAGGTCAAACTCCGAAACGTGACATTTACAGGCTAGAATTTACATCCATACAAAATATATAAAAAATAATCAGAAAAATAGCCCCTACTTACCCTTTAGAATCCCTAACAAAGGTTTATCTGTAAAACAGATAGGGATGAGCTACATTTTGTTTAGATTTCTCCATAAGGGGGTTAAGCGACCATCCAGCCGTCAGAGTGACAGCAGAATGACGACATCGGACAGATGACACTGAAAAGTTATCAACGTCAGCTATCAATATTTCTACCTGGAGTTCATGCTGTCGCAAATCTAAACGAGTGACCCGAACCACCCAAAAATGACAACTACTAACTTAAATTTATAGTCTCGCGAATTCACGCGATTCATTTGCACTATATTTGAAAATATTGCAGTAACGAACGTTACAAACACCTTTCTCTCGCTCATCGCCTCGCTGTTGGGGATTTGTCCCTTTTCTACCGATACTTCCATGCATTTTGCTCTGAAGAACTCTAGCCGCTATAATTCTCCCCTTGACTCTTCATAACACAAGAAGAGGCTTGTTACGTATGCATCCCTTTACTATCCAGCTACAAAAGCCTAGAACAACAATAATATCCTTACCTAAATTAACTGTAGCAACAAAATCAAAGTTAAAAATCGCGTGGAAAGCAAGCACATCACAGAAAAAATAGGATAACGTATGCTAATAAGTTTTTAATGGTGACTTACTAACAATGCCAGAATAATTAATTATTACTAAACAAAAACTGATCAGCTAGATGATCTAATTTAAAGCATTACTAAGTCTTAAAGCTGTTTAGTGAATACCGGTTACTTCTGCACCAAAACGTATTCTTAAAATCGTCGAACCATCCTGTAGTTACACTCTTTGTATATAAGTTCATGCCCACCAAATCAACTAACATTGTTTTCTTTCTTTTCAGACTAAAACATAACTCAGTTAAATGGCCACCCAACCACCGCCGCTCACTGCCACTATCTACCTCGGGGCTAGCGACCTCTGTGCCCTGATTCCACTCACCGCTCTACAATGATGCCATCTCGATCTACGCCCAATCTACACCAAACGAAACCCGCTGCCGAGTACACTACTACAGCATATCACCGACTCTCTCAGAAAGCCATACTATCGACTGGCGCAGAGAGAAATGACGACTCGCCACCGCCTGCGCCACCTGTACGTGATTCCTCAAGCCTTAAGGTAAACTGAGTGAACTAGTATTGAGTGTATTATTTATAGTATGTTAAATAATGTTAGCGTTTTGTGCATTTGCATGTGCTCGTAATAACGTGTCCAATATGAGATTAGCAATACTCAACCAACAGGCGCTAACTAGCCTTAATTCACGTTGTAGTATATCAGCATAGTGATGCAATAACAATTTCGTTTATAGTCAATCAAATACGGACCTGGGCACGAGAAATTTCCCTCCTGGCCAGTTCCGGCAGCAGCTGAAGGCCTCCAACGCACCAACCCCGGTGGAGGTTCCACCAGGTCCAAATCTTGGACTGACCATACCAACTATCCCAAGGAGAAGGTGGTGGCTTACACCAGGCCTTACATGAAGAGACAACATAATCAATATCAGCAGCAGGTACATATATCTAATACATTCATAATAAGGACTATATTATTATATACCTTTATACTGAAGGGCTGTCAGGACCTTGTTTAGTTTAACGCTCTTAACAGCTGTATGCAGCTCTTGATATATAGGATTGCTTTCACAAAAGTGTTTTTTTAAATGTAGTTTCGAAACGTGGTTAAAAAAAATTCGACAAGTTTGTTTCCGAAAAAAAAAAAAAAAAATGGAGAGCATCCCTAGTTTTCGAATAACTGTATTGTCGCGAAAACGTTCTGATTTCGAGAAAATATATTATCGAAAAAACGTGCTCTCAAAAAAATGTGTTTTCGTAAACTTTTCATATATCGGTCCAAAAGGACAGAAGTAAATAAACAAAAATTCTAGAATATTGATAAGTTAAGATGAGAAACCGTTCTGTTTTCGCAAGAACAGGTTTAGATATTTCGTGCATTATGAAATAGTGTACATTTATTATTATCAAAATCCTAAACAATAAAAAAATAATGGCGCACGCGGACTTGCCCAGCTTTTTTTGGTCTATACTTTTGTGTAGCTCGAGAAGACGTTGCACCAGGCGCGGCCAATCCATAAGGTCATTTGGTCAATGACCAACCTAAAATTTTTAATGATCTACCTAATAATTTATTTTTTAATTTTTTAAAACCAAAAAAGAATCTTTTGTTTCAAAAAAGTGCAAGTTCCATGCCAAAACTCCTCAAGAAAGAATCAAGCCAAGCCATCGTCGAAAGATTATCCAAGCTTGCTCCGGGCTGGGTCGTATTTTAAATTGATCTCATATTCCTCATCAATTCATTAAAACTAAGAGAGAGACAGACATACTCGCTTTAGGAAGTTAAAAAGAGACAATTGGTCGACGGCCAACCAATAATATCGGGCCACTCCCACTATGGAAATACACTCAAACCGCCCCGTAAAATATACTCTTTCAAAATATTTGGTTTGGAAAAAGAAAAACTAATTAGGTAGCTAATATGCGCTATGTATTTGCATTGTATTAATAATATTAATTATATTAGCGGTTAAACATAAAAAATTATTAATACGATTTCTGTCAGGCCAGCGCTAGGCATCAAATTTAACGGCATCGGACCGGTTTTCTTACATTACCAGAGTACTCCAGAGGTAGAATCTCAGCGAGTTGACCAGAAGGTCGAGGGTTCGAATCTGTGTTGGGGTAAACTTATTTTTTAATTTTTGTTTTTTAAAAAATTAGATCGGCTCTAAAAGGTGTATTGGCAACAAGTTGTTCCTCGATAAAATATTTTTAAAATTGTTGGCAATCCCATATTTACTACAGCTTGCAGAGCCTGCACGTGCATAGGCAAAGATCGTATTACTATATCTACGTAGTTGTATTTATTAAAGAAAACGGAGTTTCGGCAGCGTTCCTAACTTTATTTTACGAATAATCATAATTTTAGCTCAGAATTTTGTTCTGTTTATTCTGGGCTTTTAGTACAAGGCGCGACCTCTATTGAGGAGATGCTAAACGTATCAAAACGGGAAGCCGCTAACAATATACTAATCTAGAGTATTAAAACACATAGAAAAAAGCCATAAACATCTAGAGTAGTAATGTTCAATATACTGCAGTACCTATTTTATGATTTTTGTGGTGTTCATTTGTAGGTAAATAATTTCTTGGCACATTATTAAAAAACCTTCCTTAATTAAAAAAGTGTATTTAGCTTGTTGTGTTGATTTTGACCCACCTGTAAAAAGCTCACGGGCCGCGCCTGCGTTGCACCTCCTCTAGACGAAATTCTAAATCCGCCCCTATATTGGGACACCCTTTCTTATACTTCTATGGCATTTCATACACTCCAATTCCTTCTTAACAAAAAGTGCACTTACTTTCCACACATAACACCGATTCCAGGACGATATTTAATACGAGATAACACATACCAACGTTCGGAAAAGTAGTATGGTACAGACTATAACTGCGGGACATAGTGCTGATTATAATTATATGTTATTAGACCATAATTTGTACTATCTGCTTTGTTAATTACACTTTATACAGCAGCCAGATATTTGTAAAATTAAGTAGGGTAATTTCTGCAGCACGATGGGCTATAATAGGTCTAGTTTTTTCTAGGTTAGATACGTTATTGCCAGGCAGATCTTGTTCCTCGAGGCGGGTTATTATTAAAAAATCTCGCGAAGCTTGTAATTAAGGTTTCTGATAAATTGAAGAAAGCCATCATTAAAAGTGTGCGTTACTTAAGTTTGGAATATTAACAATGAAAAATAATGATGGCATTTTATGTTGCGAGATAAAACGATATTTTTTTTCGTCGAGTTTAACGCATCATTTATTTATGAGACACTACCGCTATTTGTAATATTTGTTTTTATTGTCGGTGCCGGTGATTTTAGTGCTAATACACAAGGTGGCCCGTTTATAATGGCATCGAATATTATACATTGTAGGTCGTTTTCTTCGCGAAATCAAATACGGAAGCATTTTGTAAGGTCGTCAGCTTCTAAAAAGACACAGAAGGTTTTTTTTTATATGTAACAAATTTGAAAAATACAGTTACTTGCAGTTGATTCTAAAGGATTTATTAAAGAATAAAGCAATACAGGGTATTTGGTAACATATGGTTGGATATTCTGCACAGTTTAAAACTATTTTGAATTATTCAGGGTGCGTGCAAGAAGAAGGGGTCACAGAGTTAGATTTTTTAAAAGGGACGCCCTGTATTTAAATGAATTTTTAAATTCTACGTGGAATTTCATAACTTTTTTACTATGGTTTAATATACGAAAAAGTCATAGTTTTCAAGATAATTCGACCTGTAATGAAAATTTAACATTTACAAGCATTTCTTTGTTGTGAACATACTACTTAAATTTTGACTTCACGCGATTTCTAATTATTTGTATCGTGAGTCAATAAGGTCAAAAAAACATATTCACTATGAAATGTTTGACATCTCATTTTCATCTCAACATCTCATTTTCACACGTATATCCCTCCAAGATACACGCGGTGAGCTAACTTAAGTATTAATCTAGCAGACCAATTACTATAACTCGGGTTCTGATCAACTTATCGACTTCGTTCAACCACCATATTTAGTTGCTAATTAGTTGCTGGAAGATAGCGTAGTTTATTTTACCCCCCGTCAACCCCTAACTCCAGGATCGGCACCCCTAAATGCATGAATTTCAATATGGCTCTGTAGGTAATTATAAATGGTTCGATATTTAGTTGCTAATTAGTTGCTGACGTTTTATGATTTTAATTTTTTTTTCAAACAGTTATTTTAGCACCATCGTAGTTTTCGGTTATAATGGGGAGGGAAAAAAAAATAAAAATCATAAAACGTCTGCAACTAATTAGCAACTAAATATAGAACCATTTATAATTACCTACAGAGCCATATTTAAATTGATGCCTTTAGGGGTGCCGATCCTGGAGTTAAGGGTTGACCGGGGGTAAAATAAACTACTCTATCTTCCAGCAACTAATTAGCAACTAAATATGGCGGTTGAACGAAGTCGACATCTCTCATAGATCAAAAGTTGCGCGGAATAGACAAACAGTTATTTTAGCACCATCGTAGTTTTCGGTTATAATGGGGAGGAAAAAAAAATAAGAATCATAAAACGTCAGCAACTAATTAGCAACTAAATATAGAACCATTTATAATTACCTAAAGATCCATATTGAAATTCATCCCTTTAGGGGTGCCGATCCTGGAGTTAGGGGTTGACGGGGGGTAAAATAAACTACGCTATCTTCCAGCAACTAATTAGCAACTAAATATGGCGGTTGAACGAAGTCGATATCTCTCATTGATCAAAACTTGCGCGGAAGGGTTGAATAGACAAACAATTATTCTAGCACCACCGCAGTTTTCGGGTATAATGGGGAGGGAAAAAAAATAAAAATCATAAAACGTCAGCAACTAATTAGCAACTAAATATAGAACCATTTATAATTACCTACAGAGCCATATTGAAATTCATGCCTTTAGGGGTGCCGATCCTGGAGTTAGGGGTTGACGGGGGGTAAAATAGACTACGCTATCTTCCAGCAACTAATTAGCAACTAAATATGGCGGTTGAACGAAGTCGATAAGTTGATCAGAACCCGAGTTATAGTAATTGGTCTGCTAGATTAATATTTAAGTTAGCTCACCGCGTGTATCTTGGAGGGATGAATAGCACCTAAATCGGGATTAGCGTAACTAATTAGCAACTAATTAGCAACTAAATATCCATTAGGTTAGAAATGCGCGACGTGACCATGGTGAGCTAGCTTAATATACGTCATTTTCACGGGGTTTTATTTCTAGGTCCAAAGTAAGAAAACTTCTGATTAAAAAATGTCTCTTTTATCAAATGGAACACCCTATATATTTTCTTCCATGTTATAGCTCCTCAAAAACTCTTCACATTTTGTAAAGAATTTCCCCTCCCTCCCTATCTCAAATAGTTTTTGTAATGTTTTGATTTTTCCGGATTTTCCGTTATCGTCATAGCATCTTTTGTCAATGGATCTCTGTAGCCATGGAAGACAAATGAAAATAATGTTAACCCAACCAGATCGGTTTTAAAGTAAAGCGGTTTTACTGTAAAGTTTATTGTCCAGTTATTTATAGGTACTCAAAATGAATTTTTCCAAAAATGAATTAATCGATATGATTTAAGTTTTGGGCGAGGCAGATAAAAATTGTCTTTTTGCCGAAAGATTATACAGGATGAAATATCCTGAGCGGCAAACACCCAGTCCTCGAAGTTTTTAAAATTTAATGGAGCGTTTTGATTCAACCGGCAGGGTGGAACATTCAAAACGTGAAGTCAATAGAATAGCTAAAAATGCTGGGAAAAAACTCAAAATATTGTTACAAGTTCAGGAGAATCCCCAAGCTAGTAGCCGTAAATTAGCTTCACTGTGTGATACGTCACAGTCAACGGCAAACCGAACAACGCGCAAGTATAAATACCACCCGTACCATATTGAGTTACATCAGGAACTCCACGAACGTCAAAATATGTGACTCCAACAAGGTGGTGCTCCCCCCCCCACACACACACTTTTATCGTGAAGTCAGAAAATATTTCGATCAGCACTAACCCCAAAGATGGATTGACCGGGGGAATTTTGTTGCATGACCACCAGGGCCTTGTGACCTTACCCCGTTAGATTTTTCTCTGTGGGGCTACATAAAAGATAGGGTATATGTCAGACCACCTACGACAAGGCAGGATTAGATGTCAAATAATAACACCAGGCGTATTATCCAATATCCGGGGAAATATCACTAGAAGAATTGACATGTGAATTGAACAAGAAGGACATCTATTCGAACATTAATTAAGAAACGTTTTTTTTTTTGGGAGTTACAGTTTACAAAAATAATGTATTATGCACGTTTAAGTGTAAATGTAAAGATATCTATGTTTGTATTTAGTTAATTTTACCGACAGATTTTTACCTATCTATTGTATTCAAAATGTCAGTCAAAATATTTCAAAAACTATTAGAGATAGGGATAGGACATTCTTTACAAAATGTAACGACGAGCTATGAGATGACAGAAAAATATATAGGGTGTTCCATTTGATAAAAGTGACATTTTTTAATTAGAAGTTTCCTGACTTTGGACTTAGAAATAAATGAGGTGTCAAATATTTCATAATGGATATGTTTTTTTTTCACTTAATTTTACTCAGCATACAAATTATGAATGCTTGGAGTCAAAATTTAAGTAGTATTTTCACAACAAAGAAATGCTTGCAAATGCTAAATTTTCGTTACAAGTCCAGTTATCTTGAAAACTATGACTTTTTCGTAAATTAAACCAACAATGAAAAAATTATGAAATTACACGTAGAATTCAAACATCCATTCAAATACAGGGTGTCTAATTTAAAAAATCTAACTTTGTGGCACCCTACTTTTTGAACGCACCCTATATAATTCAAAATATTTCTAAAATGTGCATAATATCCAACCATACCTTAACACAAAAGCTTATAATCTTCAAGGCATAAAATCACTCCGCGCAATGATTGACTCACCCCGTACAAAAGTTAGTAATAAGAGCGTAATAGGGTGTTAAAGTTAAAATTTTATACGTATGAATGAAAGTCTACTTGTCAGGGGTACATATAAATATGCAAAAATTGAGAATAAATTCTCTAACCACCTGAAAATTCCTTATACAATAAGGATTTCAACAAAATGTTGAAATCCTTATTGTATAAGGAATTTTCAGGTGGTTAGAGAATTTATTCTCAATTTTTGCATATTTATATGTACCCCTGACAAGTAGACTTTCATTCATACGTATAAAATTTCACCTTACGGTAAACTCTACTCTGAATGCTCGAAACTGCTAATGGATGGCGCTGCCTGTGTCTCACTGCTTATGCAGTACGACAGTTGTAGCTTTAAGGGATTACTTTTTCGGAAGGTTGGTATGTTCGTCTATCCTGTACTGATGAGAACCAACGAGTTCGAAACCGGTCTGCAGGTGACGACATCCTAACTAAAGAAAAAGCTTCCTTCTTCCTAGTAAGTTTGTTGCATTCAAAACAAGTATTTTATTATCTAACTGTGTTAGAAGAAAATACGGCAAATTTTGGTATGTAATTCAGCGCTCGGAGGGGCATATAGCCCGGAGAATAGCTGTTTTACCATTATTTGTTGAAATCCTTATTGTATAAGGAATTTTCAGGTGGTTAGAGAATTTATTCTCAATTTTTGC
The DNA here is from genome assembly GCA_963971165.1 of Philopedon plagiatum. Lineage (NCBI taxonomy): Eukaryota > Metazoa > Arthropoda > Insecta > Coleoptera > Curculionidae > Philopedon > Philopedon plagiatum. The sequence continues at coordinate 5,580,490 of OZ020194.1, forward strand.
ATATTAAAATTTTATTTTACATTTTGTCGATATGTTTTGAAAGATACCAAATAAATTCCCGAGATTTGGTGGGCGGGGGTTTTTTGGAATGGGAAAAGTAAATCCTGTCTCAAAGCTGTGTTTTGTAGGAGACGCCACGTACGGCATTAAATGCAATTTTAAAACGTCCCAACTTTTTTGTGCTTCAGTGTACCAATTTCTGAATACAATTATCAATGACGCTAGAATCAACTGTTTTTGAGAAAAATGCATTTGAATTTGATTTTGCACAGAATAAATAAGAAATAAAACTTTTTAATATCAGCAACAATAAATCTTTTTATCAAGGAAATGCAAATATCAATTAAAAACAATAAAAACCAAATAAAACACGAATATTATTATTAATATTATTATTTTCACTTGATGTTTGCATTTCCTTAATAAAGAGATTTATTTACTGCTAATAGGGGAGTCTGGGGAATTAAGGTTTAAAAATCAATGATTTGATTTTGAATACCAATTATTATTAAAAAATCGTCTATGCTATCGATTTTTCTTTTAGATATTCTTAGCCGTGGGCATTTTGTGACTATAAGGAAAAATTTGAGTTTGATTGGGTTGGGTTTGATTGGGTTTGATGTCTATCCCTCTTTTTTTCCCAAAAAATTCGAGTTCCTATTACCCCACTATCAAATTCTCATTAAACTGGGCTGGGGTAATAAGAACTTAAGAGTCTATGGGCTCTTGTTTGGATGTGCCTATGGTAATGAGATCTTATTCATAATTTGTTCTTTTTACCCTAAAAAAATAACTGCTATGGAACAAGCCAACTTGTAATGTGATATGACAGTTTTGAAAAACTCTGCCATAGTATTTGGTTGGTCATCAATCATCATGTACCAATTTGTAGAACAACAAGTAGCAACAATAGGCAGCAACTGCTGTTAGAACGAATAGAGTTAAAGTCAACATTTTTGAAGATATTATATTAATGAGAAAAAAGTTGTGACTATTTAAATCCTGACATTTTGTGATATACTATGCCATGCTATGGGTCATTTTTCCGTCGTTTAGCCGGCTTTCCCTTACCCCTTCCAATTTCCTTACGCCTAATCAATACCTATAAACCGAAATAATTATCTTTATACTCCGATCGAAACCAAACCCAACTTACTACATACAATTGACAATGAGAAAATCCAGTTACAACATTTTTTCTTGACCTAAATGTACAAGTGTGAGTTACAATGATATATATTATTATCTTTTTGACACTTCATGCTTTAAGCGTCCAAGATAAATGACTGTAATCACTAGCTTGCCATCGTTTTATGTCTCGAGAGTCAATCGACTTTTCATTCATCACTGTCAGGATCGATTTGCAAAAATGCAAAAATAAAAGGATTGTAATACTGCTACAAGGTCTGATGTTGTCTGGTGCACAGATATACAATTACTCATCCTATAGTTCTTTTATTTTATTTTGTACATTCTTCGATACTTCCATCGAAAGTTAATAAATATATATTCGTTTATTTTGCTGTTAGGTTGAATTTACAATAATTATTCTAGAATACTCTAGTATCGATCAAAGGGCAAATAATTGTAAATGTCCATTTTGCTGATCAGAATATCAACAAATTGAAAGAAATGACGTAAGCACACTATCATACTGAGATTATAAATAATCTTCTTCTTGGAACCTTCAGTTCTGGAATTGATTGAAGTCCCTATGTGATGATTTTGTGGCTAACCTTTCGTTTCTCTATAGTTAACCTTAACAATGCCCTTTACTATTTGGTCTGAATAACTTGACCTATTATAGGCCTACCTCTGCATTGTCTATCCCATGGATTTATTAGGACTGGATACGGGAGTTCACATTCTTTGAAGCCAAAACAAACCATTCTAAACGACACTGTAAACACAATTTGTAAACATTGGCCACATCTTATTTTACCTTGTATTTTTGTACAAAAAATACGTTAGAAGCATCACAAGATTTACTACAAGTAATAAAAGCCCTAAAATATTTTATTTTTCTGCTAAATAATAATAAATTTAAGTTAAAAAGGTTTTATTATTTATAGGTTATGTTATTTCTAAAGGTGTTTATTTAAAGTCGCTCCGAGTCATTTATAAATCTATATAAATCTATATGTCGCACTTTTTCTTTTCTAGTTCAGTAGACAAAGACGTACGTGTAACCAAGTGTTTAGACCGAGGTTCAGCCGTTTTCCTAAACAACCAGCCAGACAGCAACACTTCTGGGCTGCGTTCGATATCATCGCCGGGTGACACACCGGTGTGATTTTTCAACCTGAGCTCCAACACTACAATGCTATTTTATCTCTTTCTACTACAATTCTTGATTCAATTACGTAGTAATTCGTAGTCTTGTCTATGTTCGTAGTTCGTAAACTGCTCCCCCAACAGAATAACAAAAACAAAAACAAACAACAAAATATAAGGCTTCACGTTCGATACGCTCACAGTATACAGATATCGAATCCTTATTATAATAAATCCATGGTCTACCCTTTGCCATTGCTGCCACAATCATTTAATTGTAGTAGAACGCTATGCCTCAAAATGTCTCTCATCACACCTTGTGTCTTCTTTTCTGAAACGTTCTTTAAATGACCCTTCCTTCACTAGTTCGAATTAACAACTTCCTGATTTCTAACTCTATCTATTCAACTTACTACCATCATTCTTCTGGAGCACCAAACCACATCGAATGTTTCTATGTGCCGCTTTTCTTGTTCCCTGTTGTTTGTCCAAGCTTACGCTTGATATGTATGTTTTTTTTAAGAATCCTAATTCCTCTATTATAAGTTGCGTGTTAATTCTGCCTCTACTCTGCGAAATCCTTTTTGGTTTGCACTATTCTGTTCACGCATGCTGCTGCGATTGTCTTTTGTTGTGATGCTGCCAGGTGGTGAAATTGTTCAACGTCCACTAATCTGTTTCCTTTGAGCTCGACGTTGACCTTGGTATTATTATTACTTTATCTTCAGTTTACTGGAATAGAATTTCTTGCAGTTAGATTGGGGTGTTCTGCGACCTGTTCTCGCTCTCAGCTAGAACAGCTATGCCGTCTGAAAACCGTCTGCTTACCTTGTACCTTTATGCCGGCGTTGGATCCTCATTGCTCTTCTCTAAATGTATAGATTAAACTTTTTAGTTTTATCCTCGTACAGGTTGCAAATTACTCGCCTATCCTTCTTCTATTCTCCACTTCAGATTGTCGCATGTATTTTAGAAATCTACAAACGAATATTGATTTTCTACTGTTAGTTTTTCCTACTGTTCGTAGAATGATTATCGCTTTCCGTGTTCCTCTGTTTTTCCTGAATCCAAACTGGGCATCCTGGGCCTTTCTTCTACATTGCGATAATTTCGTTCGATAATAACGTCGGCTTTTATCTTTGTTGATATTGTTATGATGGCACACTTCTTGCTGAAAGTGCTTTCGAATTGTTCGTTCTTCATAAGTGAAGCATCCTTACCTGTACAACTTATCTGAATATGTCTATAAAGGATACACCTACACCTATTAATTTAGAATAAAATATTAAATATTTGCACACCTGAACAGTGTATGGAACATAGTTTTATATATGTTTGTTATTTAGTAATGTTGTATTCCATGAATTCCTCTATGCCACTTTCGGTTAATCTATGATTACCTTCCTTAGTTCCATTTGGCGGAAATGTTCAAGATCCGCGACAAGTATTATGAAAAAACTAAAAAATATCCAGAAAATCAATTATATAGAAATATTTATAAAAACTATAATAATTTAGTGAAAACAAAAATTAGACAAGCTAAACGGAAATATTACAATGAAAAATTTATATCTGGAGACCAGAAAACAATATGGAAAAGTTTGAACGCTCTTTTAACAAATAAATTAAACCACAGTGAAATAAATATCAACTCTCTAAAAATTAATGGTCAGAAAATTGAAGACAAGAATATTATATGTGAAGAAATGAATAGACATTTTGTAAATGTTGGAGAAGAACTAGCTAGCAAAATTCAGCAAGTAGATCCTAATTTTATTGTACAAACAAATGAGTCCTCTATGTTTCTTAACAATAATGATATATATGAAGAAGATATTTTTAATGTAATCAATGATATGGACATAAAGAAATCTTGTGGCTTTGATAAAATTAATGTAAAAATTTTAAAGACTGTTAAGGCGGAAATTTCTCCCATTTTAGTTTATCTTACAAAAATTTCTCTAAAAAAAAGTATTTTTCCAGATGGTTTAAGAATTGCAAAGGTTGTCCCGATTTTCAAAATTGGTGAAAAAAATATTACTAATAATTATCGACCTATTTCAGTTTTACCAGTCATTTCAAAAATAATAGAAAAAATAGTTTCTCAAAAAATTGTCCTTTTTTTAGAAAACAGAAATTTACTGTATTCTGGACAATATGCATTTCGTAGATCTAGGAATACTGAAGCTGCAGCTACTGATGTTGTAACTGACATCCAGGTTAATGTTGATAATAACAGAAAATGCTGCTTGGTATCTCTAGACCTATGTAAGGCATTCGATACAGTGAATCATCAAATTTTATTGCAGATTCTTCACACTATAGGAATACGAGGTAATATATATAACTGGATTCAAAATTATTTATGTAATCGCAAACAATATGTTGAAATAAAAAATATTAAAAGTTCTTTAAAAAATATTACATGCGGTGTCCCACAAGGTTCGATATTGGGACCAATTCTTTTTCTCATTTATATTAACTCTATTTCAAAATTAAATTTAAAGGGTAAAATAAGATTATTTGCAGACGATACCACTATTATTTATTTTGGTGATACATATAATCAAATTATAAATGATATTAATGATGACTTAAATGAAATATTTATTTGGCTGCAATATCATAAATTAACTTTAAATTTTGAAAAGTCTTGTTTTATGATAATTTGTAAAAATCAGAAACAAACTGAAAATTTGACATTATCCTATAGGGGTAGAAATATAAAGTATTCAAAAAAAATTAAATTTTTAGGATTAACATTAGACGAAAATCTTTCCTGGAAACAACATATTCAAAATTTAAGGAATAAAATATCACCCATTGTTGGTATATTATATAAGATTAGATATTTTATACCCCTTAGATATTTAAAATCTTTGTATTTTTCATTAATTTATTCCCATTTACAGTATCTTATTTCGCTATGGGGATCTGCTTGTGCATATATTTTAAATCCACTAAAAAAATTACAAAATAAATGTATTAAATGCATTCATAAATTACCTTTTCTTACGCCAACTGAAAATTTATATAAACCAAATGGTTATTTGAATATTGAAAATATTTATAAATTAAAAATTTCTATTTTAATTCATTCAATAATAAATGGAAAAAAGATTTTAAATTTAAAATTATTCAAAGCAATAAATATTCATACTTATGAAACAAGAAATAATAATGATTTGATTATTTCTCAAGTTAAAAGTAACTTTGCCCAGAAATCATTATTACACAATGGAATAATTATTTACAATAATATTCCAAAAGAAATAAGAAATATTTTCGATATTAAAAAATATAAAAGATATTTAAAAAAATATTATCTGGAAAAATAGCCTTTAATTAAAATCTTCTTTGTTATTACTGTTATACTGCTTTAACTTGTTTTACTTTGTTGTAAATTTTACTTTTAGATTTTTATTTGTAGTTTGTAATTATTTCCCTGTAATAAGCAATTGTAAATGCTGGTTGGGAATAAATGTATTTAAACTAAAACAAAAAAAAAAAAAAAAAAAAAAAAAAAAAATGATAGATCCACAATGTAAAAAAAAAATCGATTGTAACGTGTACCTTGTAGACTATTAATTTAGTTCGACTAGTAAACCCTTTTTGTTAACATTTGTTAAACATCTTTTTAATGTTGATTTTCATTTATTTCAGAAGTTAAAAACTGTGATGGAACGCTGTGAAAAAATCCCCTCCGAAGCCTTCGAATCTCGTCACTCCGAAAAAATCCCCGAACGCCTTTACTTGCCAAACGTCGACCACGACGGAAAACCTTTGGGCGATGCCGATTACAGTGTCCCCTCACCCCCAGAAAGAGACTTCTCCAAACCTCAACTCACTGAAAAAGACCTGGAGGAATATGCTAGAACATACCAGGACCCAGTGAAGTTTGGTTACAATGGAACTAAGGAAGGTAATCATAGATTAACCGAAAGTGGCATAGAGGAATTCATGGAATACAACAGAAGTTATGAGGAGTCACTATTCAACTCCATAGACTCGAAACACGAAGGAAGTATGCTCACTCAAATACATCACCAAAAGCAGGTGTCGTATGCTCAAAGTGAGGGATATCACAGTTACGTCTCCAGCACCGATTCAACTTCGACTCCATTTTTGGATAGACTGAGACGTGATAGTGAGGCTGTGGTATCTCGTTCTCACTCTACATCGGCGTGGGAGGATGATTCCTCTTGCTCTAGGCGTGAGGGTAGGGATAGTGTTGTGACAACTAGTTCAGGAAGCGCTTCTTCTAGTGAGACCCTTAAATGGCATGGTAAGTCCAATTTTTTACGATTTGAGTAAATATGGTCTTTTGTAAGACTGCTGTACGTAGGTCTTGAAAAACGCATGGCTAATTAAGTGTAACTACACTATGTGTGAAAGAATTATTCACACGGTCTCATCCTTGTCAAAATATTCAAGGTTAGACAACCATATATATGTACATTCCTGTTACTAAATATGAAAACCTAGTAGGAGCTAAGGGATGTAGTAAGCCATTTTTCAATTGTTTTACGGTTGCCATGAGCAACTACTGTTGTGCTTTGACTTATTATTCCTATGGAAGACAGTTGGCGATTAAGAACGTGGCGTCCTCTTCAACCGATTTGCTAACTACTATAACGGGGAAAGTTTTCCTTTCGTCCTTGTCTTCATTATCTTGTTATGTTATTTGACATCTTTGTCGTCTAGTGAGCCCTTCTTCCTCGTTAAAAATCAGCTAGTCCTTTCGTTTTTAAAATCCTATTGGAATCTGGCAGACGCAGACGATTCGCCAAGGTCTCACTTGGCGTTATCAATGCTTACTCGTTGCTGTCAAGTCGTAAACTAAAAAAACATTCATTATTAAAACATATATGATGATGATAATGAAGGCTAAATTAAATTTACCTTGTCATAGAAGACATGTGGTAACTTAAAAATCACTTTAACAGACTGACTTCGAAAATTTAACATTCTGTCATAGAATTAGCACCTGCAAAGAACATATGCCGCTTGTTTGGTTTAAACAGTATTTGTAGCATTGTCAAACATTGATTTATATGTACGACTTTCTTTAAAATATTTATTAGGTACTATTTTACTTACTGAAACCTAAAACTTAAAAATTTATTTTGTGATTTCCAATGATGATACAATAATATATCTATAACCCTACAAGTGAAGTAAATTTTTTCTATTATTAAATAATAACTTTAAAATCCTCGTATGTTGGACAAGACAGATGAGTTGGCAACAGTTTCCAGCCACAATAAAATTTCATTTGACGTTCCCCACAATTCCATTGGTGGATGTCAAAGCTACATAGTAAAACAGTGTTTGCAGGTTATTTTATTTTTGCCAATTTTTTTTTATATCATGACATGAATAGCATGTCCAATAGGGAGAAGCGACAATCCATTTTTGGAATTTGGTAACGGGGTATTTACCAAAAGTGGTAGAGCTGCATCACTAATAACTGTGATAAATCCTAAAACTGTGAAATTATATCTTGGGTCTGCACAAAGGGCTTAAATTCTCGACATTTTGGGAAAATTGCAATTTTATAATATTTTTTTTAGTATCTGAAAATCGATATTGAAACTGTGGGTAATGCTTAAATGCTGCTAATAGGTTCCTTTACCAACACAAAAAAATACATGTAAATAAGTAATATCCTTAGTCTGCGCAACCTACTTGAAATTTGCCTAAATTGGACAAAGGGAAAAATTATTCTATTATCATTTTACAAAACCCTGTTAAATTACGACATACATTTAGCGAGGACCTCTTAGCAGCATTTACGCATTACTCATAGGTTGAATAAAGATTTTAAGATACCTACTTAACAAAAATATTAAAAAATAGCAATTTTCCTAAAAAATCGAAAGTTTAAGTCCCTTGCGCAGTCTCAACATGTAATTTCACAGTTTTTGGATTATACGCAGTTATTGGTGGTGCAACTCCACAACTTTTGGTAAATACCCCGTTACCAAATTCAAAAAATCGATTTATTCGCTCGGCGCTCCACCCTAATGTCCAATAATTTCTGTGATGTGCAAATTTAGATTTACATAAAATATATATTATCGATCAAAGTCAAAAGCTGGATAATAGACGCAGATTCATGCACCTATCCCTTTCCCAAGAGCTTTAATTAATCTTAGACTGGGGTGCCAAACCAAAAACCTTGTTCAGTTGGACGTCTCTAGAACCCCGTTATGCTCCCTGTCACGCCAAAAAACCGGCAACCCTGGCCCCATCCACATGAATGGCCAAGCTCTACAGAACAACGAAACGTTCGATCTTGTTGGCATCGCTTTCGAACATGATGTCAGCTGGCACAAACACATTACTTCAATAGCCTCACATCAGCAGTTGAAATGCTTGGTTTTCTCTTTCGAGCCAAAAAATACTTCTCCCCTTTCAACTTACAAACTATCTATGTTTCGCAAATAAGACCTAACCTGTTCTCACATCTTGGGAGCGGCATCACCTTCGACACTTAACATTCCATCCAAAAGGGAGCTATTTGACTCATCAATAACCCAGTCCTCCCTTCTCCCGCTCATCGCCGCGCTATTGGAGATTTATCCCTTTTCTACCTAACTTCCACGGATTTCGCTCTGAAGAATTGATCGCTATAATTTTCCGCTTGATGGTTCCTAACAGAACAACAAGAGGCGCATTACGTATGCACTTCTTTTCTGTCCAGATACGAAATCCTAGAACGTCCAACTGCTCTCGCGCGTTCATACCTAGGGTCTCCGGATTATGGAACAAATTGCGTGTAGATGTTCTGCCTTCCCCTACCAACCTCCAATTCTTTAAATCTCATGCCAATAAATTTCATTTCCCTTCTCTTTAGACGCCCACGGTACGTTAGTACTTAGGCTTGAAGTCTACGTGGGCCGTCTGAGATAAAAAAGAGGTAGAACAATGCCTCATTGGAAAAAGCAAGTATTTATTGTACTGCTTATTTCGTATAATAAAATTTGATATGGATAAACGATAGCATTCTGGCAAACTAGTGGGGAATTTTCCCCTTTCCTCTCAGACTGTGGTTAAGCTAAACATACTTGTTTGTTGATAAATCTAGATACACGGTTCAACTATCGAAAGTAACACAATTTTTACCTGATTTAAATCCCTTTTATTTTATTTATTGCAGGCTCTATGAGCGACGTCTCAGTAGCCAGCAGTTCGTGCACGCATCTTGCCAACCAATCCAACGTATCTTCGAGACAACTGATTGCCCACAGTGCCCGCGTTCAAACCCCGCAAAAACACCATTCGGAAAGTGTGCTATATATGAGTGGACAGGTGGAGGTGCAACAGGGGGGTAAAGAGGGGTGGACTGAAAAAGAAAGTAGAAACAATAGTGTAAATAAACTTAAGCTGTTTCCTGTGAATACGTACACGGTGCAGGAGAGTAGTGGGGAGCGGCAGCAGGAGATTAATAGTGGAGTTAATAATAGTTCTAAAAATAGGTAAGTAGGTATTATTTATTTAACGGACAGTGGGGGAACTATGCGCACCTAGGCACAACGTGCTTCTATGACTACATCGTTGGTCTTACAATACTGATAGTCATATACATTTAAGTAACTGACCGAGTAGTACGGCAAAAACACAACCAGTACAAAGCGCACAATTCCCCACCCCACAGGGTAATATTAAACGCAAAGGGCGGGGAATTGTGCGCGTAATAGAGTAGTTGGGTAACGAACGCAAAATGAAGCTAATCAAAAAATGATTTTAATATGAAATAAAAGTAAGCTTATTTATAATATGTTTAATAATCACAAACGTATCCGTCCGCTCGGTCAGCACCTCTGCATGGTTCCAAGTTGAACAGTTAACGAATAGTTGAATAGTTCCCTATTGCGACCGAACTCATTGCAAATTCCACAGACTTCGTGAGAATCTTCAGGCCTACCGGCGTTAGTAAAATCTTCGAAAAGATCTAAGATATCTTGATCGTCATCACAAAGATCGTTGCTTAGGTCAGATTCATCATTTGATTCCAGTTGTAGTTCCCACTTTCTCTTTTTTACTGCCAAACTCTTTTTATTCTTTCTTTTAACTGCATTAACAGCTTTTTTTTCTGCTGCTTTTTTCTTTTCTCCTCTGCTAACTCCAACTGATCTTTAAGGGGAGTTCTTGTTAGCATTTCGGAGCTCTGTTTATCACGAGACTGTCTTCATAGCTTCTGGCTTTATCTTGTCCTTTGGAATCGGAGCAAAGCTAAAGAACGATTTTTTCGGCGTGTAAAGACCTTGCATTGGAAAAACTTTCTTAAGTGTGTTTTGGAGTACTTCGCGTAATGTAGAAGGTTGAGGATAGGGTACTGAAGGCCTGCTAGGTGTCACTTGAAGTTCTCCGAGTGATGTTAAAGGTCGAGGTTCGGATGTTGAGGGTCTATCAGGCGGCGGAACTGCAGACTCGCCAACCAACGCAGACCCTACAACATGTTCATCACTGCCATTTTGACGTTCATCGCCTGCAACTAAATTAAAGTAAATAGCCAGCTTACCTTCTTATTTTCACCACTTACAAAATTATAACGTAACATCCACCTGCACGATATGTTGACAGCGTTCGTACAATAACTGAAATGGACTCGATGTCGTCGTCCACCGCTACTTCAGACAACATCCGCTGGGTGACAGCGCTTGTCGGACTCGTTAATATTCTATATTTAGGCGGAAAACTCTCCCTCGCTCTCCCTTACGTTTCGTGTACTTATGTTTTCCTAGTAATAAACCTTGCATTCTATGGAACTAGATCGGTAGCTTTCTCTCTAATCGGCACATATATGTTGTGGTGAAGGGTCACACTGACTTCTGACTTCCATCCTATCAATGGTGGCGTACGTGAATATTCAGTCCTGGCACCAACCCTATTTCTTTATCACATTAATGACCTACTCTCTTCATCTACCAATCCCATCCACAGTTACGCTGGCGATCGTACTCTTCACTCCATCATTCATTTTTCCAGACAAGTCTCGAATCAAAAGCTGGATACTAAACGCAGATCCATGCACTTATCCCTTTCCCAAGATCTTCAGTTAATCCTAAACTGGGGTATCACACACCTTGGACGCGGAGTTCCTCTCTGTAAAACCTTGTGGGGTCAGTTCGTGGGCTAAAGAGAGGCTGCAGTCTAGCAACGGTCTCGGGGGGAGTATGCTGTCAGACTCAATAATCCAGATCATGTAAATCGTTCCCCGCGGGGTATTGTTGTCTCCGTCTCGCCCACACAGCTGTGCATCACAGGAAACCAAATACTTTCTACAGTCAAACTTAGATTGTGTTATACTGTGTTTTGTTTTCGCTTCAAAAAATGTGATCTCATCTCGTGTCTGTATTTCCTTTTCATCCGTGGTATCAACACGCACGTATTTTTAGAGAAGTTTTTGTTTTAGAACAATTTTCTAATAATAGTAATTTAAAAAACAATTATCCACGAATGATCTGAGAAATTAACCTTTGAACAACAATTGCTTCAAATGCCAAGTTCTCTGATTTACGTTTATGATTTTACCAAATGATAGATTATAAAACACGCCCATTTTATTATTGTTTTCCTTTGCGGAAAAAATATTTTTTTATAAACAATAATTTTATTCATTAAACAGAATTCGCTCTCGAGGCTTATCCTGTTTAGGTTATTAGGTCATATTACTATACAGTGTCAGTGGGAAGCAATGAAGTAGGCCTTGACTGTTGACATATTCTTAGTAATATTTAGTGATGGGATGATTTAAATAAGGAATAGGTATGCTTGGTATGCACATAGTCCAAATAAACCTGAATTTTTCCACATTGGCACAATGCAATATTTATAGGGTAGTTTTTAATAGATTTCATTGTTTAATAAAAATAATTATACCTACCCAAATTACACAGTAATAAAAAAAAAACAACTATACCGCAAACAAAAATTTGTGCAGTAATAAAATCGATTTTGGAACACACTTCTCATATTTTCAAGAATGGCAGGTGTTACTTCTTGGCAGACATTGACAATTCTTTGATGTAACTCAAAAATTTTCGGGCTTTGTTAGGTATACTTAGAGACGGAAAATTCTCAAGAACAAAAAAAAGGAGGATATTCTCGATTTTGATAATTTTCCGAGAACAATCTTTAAAAATGGTTTTAAATCAGTACCTTCATATAATTCGACGGAGAAATAACCGAAAAGTTCCTAATTTGTTCTTTTTCAAATAACTTGTTTGTAATTCCTCACGTTACTTGTTGGTTTTGTTATTTTTTGTTTGCTTTGATTCATTCTGCCTGCCGCGTTAGCGTACGTACATCAACGCATCTAAAGAAACAGTTAAATAATTTGTTTACTAAGCGTTTGTTACTTCATTAGTAAGGCTGCTCTCTTGAATGTCACACCAGTGGCGGCGTATATAAGCAAATACGTATGTGATAATAATACTTTATATAATACGTATAATACTTACCCAATTAGCATTAAAAATCCGGATTGGCTTGGCTAAACATTTGCAGCGTGGCGTGTGTCTCTAAAATCACTTCCGTATACGGTACGGTATACGGTGCGGCGAAAAAATGATTTTATATAAAGAAAACAACCGTTCGATATCTAGTGATGTTATATTTGCGTAGTTGAAATGGTCTATGAACTTATTTAACGGATCCGAATCGGCACTGTCACTATAAATATGTCTTGACCTGGCAAAATTTGTTTTTTTTATTACACTGTAAAATATTTCTCTAACACAAATACCTGTCTCGTCATTTAAAATCTGTAGCACTTTTTGCGCGTTCGCAAGGATTCACCAGATATAATGTAGTCTTTCGCGCACAGCCGGTAAATGTATTTGCAACGTACTTTGGCCGGGCAATTTCCATTTAGGATTATATTTTTTCCAAAACTGACGAAATGGTTCTTTATTTAATATAAATAACGGCACATTACACGACCACAGCATAATAAGTAATTCTAAAAGAAATTGTGTATAACGGCGTTGGCCCCTTTTTTTTTAATGGGCGTGTTTTAAACTCTTTACGTGCCTTATACGTAAAGATTTCTTAAAGGCCAATAAGCTCCGCTGACAAACTTCACATATTATTTGCGACCCATTATATTTTAAATCAGTCGCGTGTTACTGCACACTTTCGGCATTTTACGAACTATCAAATTACCAGCGATGCGATAGGAAAGTAGAATCCATAAGTGGCAAAGCTAAACTGAATTGCTGCTGCGACCTGCGGCCGAATTCCCCGCTACTGGAGCGGCACTCACGCTGGACAGCTTTATGTATTAGCGTGACAAACGCTTCGACTGGGATTCCTGGCTCGCAGTCGGCGACGTGTCGTGCGGCGCGATTGAGCAATTTATGAATTTACCTAGAGAATATTATCCAAGAGAATAATCTATTACAGAATATTCTCGTTCTCGAGAATATTCTCTCCTCACATCTCTAGGTATACTAGTTCTTTTAAGTATTCCCAAAGGAAAAAAATCAAGAGAAGCAAGGTCCGGAGAACGAAGTGGTCATTCAATAAATCCACGCCGTCCAATCCAGCGTTCCGGGAATTCATTATTTAGGAATTCCCTGACTGATAAATAAAAATGAGAAGGTGCTCCGTCTTGTTGGAAAAATGGATCATAATCTTCATTCTCATTTTCAATGGCTGTTACAGTTTTAATAGCCTGTTCCAGAAGGTTTAAATAAAAAGGTCCATTAAGAGGTCTGGCAATAAAAAAAGGACCAGATATTTTGCGGCCTAGGATTCCAGTCAATACATTTATTTTCTGAGAATGCTGAGTGTGGGTTTCGTCAAACCAATGAGGATTATGGTGGGACCAATATCTGGTAACATTCAGAAAAAAGCCTAATTTGTCACTTAAACATATCCGGTGAACCAAGATCGGTACTATTTCCATAAGATGTAGCATGTGCTCACAAAACTGTAACCTACGATCTGGATCAGCCTCATTTAGTTTTTGCACAAAATGCATAGATGAAACTTGAACTTTTTTTTTAATTTCATGAACGGTAGATTTACTCACACCTACGTCGATGGCAATTTTCCGAACTGACTGTTGTGGTTCAACCACAGTTGTTCCTAGAGATTGAACTTGAGGCTCCTCGGTTTTAACAGATGGACGACCGCTTCGTGGAGCATTTTTCACGGTAAATTGGTAAAAAATTTAGACACAACACTTTTGACATAACTAGGAGAAACCGGCCTCTCTGGAAAATAGTCAATAAAAAGTTTAACTGCTTCGTTAAAATTACGATGCGACAGGCCTTATTGATCATTTTGTAATTTAAAATAACTGAAAACAATTAATCGAACGCCTAAAGACCGCCATTGCAAACTAAGCATAAACAGTGTAAAAGCATACAATTTCAAATACCTCATTTTATCAGTTGTTTGCATTCTTTTTAACATTATAGTAGAAAAAAAATTCCCTTGGGCCTCCTTTGTTAAACGATTTTAACGCGTCAATAAAAAAAATAATATTTTTTATCTGTAAATATTTGTAGGTCAAAAACCAATTGAGATACAGACCTCGGGCTTACGGTAAAATGTTTCTTTTTTGAAGATCTTTAAAATGAGATACCAAGGCATGGACTTGTATTTAAAATTTTTGGTCTCAGCTCCCTAGCCTCACCCGTCAAGTAAGTTAAAAAAGTTACTTGAAAAAGTAGCTTCACTAACCAATAGGATACCCCTAAAATTTGGTGTCTTTATCGTTACTAATAGCAAAGATATTGCCACAAGTGGAAAAACGAATAATATTTTATAGATCAATATTTGGAAGTTCGATAAGTAAACTATAATCCTATTTTACTTATTCATAAGTACGTTGGCAGGATGTAGCGTATTTATTGAATATCCATTAAAATTGCAACTATGAAATATTATAGTTCCTTTATAAAATCAAACAATTACTTGAAATAATTTATTTAAACGAGGCTTAATTATCAAGTCAGCAGAATTGCGGTTTCTGACCTAAAGTCAACGCTCCTCAAAAGGAGGGGAAAAACTGCTGACTGGGTGATAGGGCCCACCAAAAATGGAATTGAAAAACAAGCCCAGGTGGCCTAAACCAAATGTCTCGAGATACGCGGACCTTAACCCAATCAAACAGAGACCGGCAGCCTCCACCAAAAGTGGAGTGGAAAAACAAGGCTGGCTGGCCTCCAATGTCACGCCCTGCTTTTCGGGTGTGAAAGGTAACGGAACCTTGAAATCAAACGTGATTTAAAAACAAACTTAAATCGTTTATTTACAAAAAATAGGAACATTCAATGACATAAACAGAAGACAGATTTATGTTATTACTCTCGAAAGACAATTTAACTTTCTCTGACTTTCATTAAAGGTTTGAAGATTATTTCTTCTACAATCTATCACAATCACAAACGTATCGGACCGAGGATCGTGCCCTAGTGTCCTTTCCGACTCTTGTATTTGCGATCGCCCAATCACCCAGTCAGCAGTTTGCCCCTCTTTTTGAGGACCGTTGACTTTAGATCAGAAACCTCAATTCTGCTGATTTGATAATTAAGCGTCGTTTAAATACATTATTTCAAGTAATTGTTTGATTTCATGCCAATGAAGAGGGGACTTATGATTAAGTAAAATAGGATTATAGTTTACTTCCAAATATTGATCTATGAAATATTATTGGTTTTTCCACTTGTGACATTTGTCCATACTAAGAATTTTCGGACACCCTGTAAAGAATAAAAGTGACAGTGAATAGGTGTACCATTTAGAAAGAATGAGGCTTATAGGAAGCGGATACTCTACTTCTTTTTAGAGAACCGTGATTCTTATTAAGTAGGCTTGTAATAATTTTACATTGTCCAAAACCCCTACTCAAAATCATTCATTAATGTTTCCTTTTGCAAACAGTACCGTTATTTCAGACTAAATATTTGATCATTTTCCTACAAATACAGAAGCGTAAAATGAGGAAGAAGCCAAATTACTATAAGAAATTTAATATGTTTTTAATTGCTGCATTCGTTAACAGGTATAATTTAATGTGGAAGTGAAGAATTAAAGTTAAATAAAATTCTGTTAATTAATGCATTAAAAATATTTAGCATATGTTAGGTTCTAACTGTTCAGGCATAGTTCGATTATTAATTAACGTTTAACCGCTCTTTTTCGAACTTGACAAACTGAAATGTGTGGTAGTTAGTTTTACGGGTGCGTTAACACACATTGGGTAATGCGTTGTAGCGATTTCTTTCAACAGATTCTTCTATTGATTTCAATTACAGAAAATATTTACAGTCATTATTTTATCATGTTTTTTTTTTCAAAAATAAATTGTAGTCAGTTAATTTTAAGTCTATTACCACACATTGGATTATAGACTGTAACCCGTTTCCTTAAAAAAAATCGGTCAGGTGCAAGCTATACTAGTGTTCCGTGCCGTCAGCCCGCCATTTAACCTGAGCAAACCTCGGCCTGCAGATGTTTTTCTTTCCCGTCCCAACCTCCAATCCTTTTAATCCCGTGTCAATAGACTAGATTTCCATTCTCTGCAGACGCCCACGGTACGTTAGTACTTAGGCTTGACGTCGACGTGGGATGTCTTAGATAAAAAAAGCAGAATCAAAATACAACTTTATACTTCACGTCTATATTTGATCCACCACACTCTATCTCTGTGCTAAACTTCAAATTTTTACGTCTAATAGTTTCAGAGCAAATCGCCTGTAACAGACGGACGAACGGACACACCGAAGTGATTTAGAATCCAGGCACAGAATTGATTTACCAAACTGATTATTATTATTTGTAATATTGTATTCTTAAGAGTGGAAAAATGTCAGTCTATAAGACCTAAAGTTTGCCGTTTGTAGATAAAAACAAATAACGACATATATAAAATTACTATTCTCCTTGTGTTCTTGTTGGAGTCTTTAAACCTGAGATTAGTTGGACGCATCTCTCCATCATTGACGCTTCTGTGCTAAATTCTACTTTTTCCTAGACCCTACCTTACCTATGTCATGTCTGGCTACTTCATCTAAATATCTTAGTATAGGCCTTGTCTACCTTCTGCTACTCCCTCCGCAATCAATCAATCGAGTTTAAATCGCCATGTTGTCCGAATGTGCCCGATCATTTCGTCTCTTCTTTCCTGTAGTATTCTCTCAGTTCGATTTAGCACTTCGTCATTTGTATGACCCAGCACTTCCTCATTTGTGTAACCATGTTTACACAACTTACCTTCCTCATTCTTCTGCTGGGATGCCTCTCTTCTTTTATTTTTCTTATTGTACAAGCTTCACACTCGTATAAAGCAACCCTTCACATGTAAGTTTTTGCAGGTTTGCTATGCAACACAAAAGACATCCACATTTTCTAGCCTCACATATTATATCCGATTTATTTGTTCTTCACAACACGACATCAACCAGTCAGATAAGGAATTTAACTTTGAAAACAAAGTCATTGTTAAACATTCCTTTTATTTAAATGTAGTGTTTCTTATTCACGAATTTTCCTAACTTTTGGGAAATAATCAAGAAAATTCACCATATATAACACTTTTGTTTACATGACATGTGACGTCAGAACCAATAGTATCACGTTTTGTAAGTTTCGAGTTTTATATAAAAAATTGTACAAGTCTTTTTTTTAAGAAAGGACAAAATAAATGGATAAAAATAACCACAATTATATTTAATTTATGTAGAGAATACAGAACAAAATATTTCAGGTTTACTTGGATTACATGCATAATTTCCCATTGCATCTTGCTTCAAATTTACTAACCCAATATTACCAGGAAGGTGGTAGATGATTCTTCCTCGTCCGAGGCGGCACCACCCCACACATCTGCTAAAGGGCTGGTGAAACCCATACGGATGTGTCCAGCTCTGGATGTGTGAGACGGATACCCCTAGTACACCCACGGTACCTAGAGTACTTAGGTTAGACCATCGCGGCATCGTGCACTGTCCAAAGATAAAAAAATCTTACAGTTAAATTTTCTACATTAATAATAACAAAAACGGTTATAATTTAAATATTTTAGGAAGAACTGTATTATAAATTTTAAATTATGTAATAATGTCCATATAATTATAATATCCTTGGTAATCAAAATTAGTCTGCGACCTTAACAAATTAAATCTGGCAAAAATCGTCGTAACACATCGCTCATAAATATTCAATATATATTTAAATACAAAATTAAATTTTAATATGTCCGTATTCTTTTAGTTTATTAACCTCTACAAATCGATTTGGCATTGAGTAAACAAGTTTTGCTTCTTTACTATACCCTAAGGATGAGATTAAGTTTATTGATAATTTTTAAAAACCGCAAAATTTGTGTTTCTCTATTTGCTCGCCGTTGCTAGATTTATTTGTCTGTTTGTATCCTATGTTTACAAATCTATTCGCCCATTACATATCTATAGACAAGCACAGCTGGTTGCCTGCCAAGTACTCTTGGACCATTGGTTTAAAAACAAGAACGAGATAGCATTATTTACATTTAGAGCGAGCAGAGATTCCCAAGTTATTTATTATCTCGCACTTTTCATACCTTCTTCTCTGCCACTGAAGTGTGTTTATAATACTTTCGTCATCATTATTTTCGTTCAGATTTCTTACTTCATTTCTCACCTTCCTTTGAATTTCTTCAATACTTTCATTATGGTTGCTGTATGACATTTTTCAAATGACCCCAAAGAAATGTATCTAAAGGTGTGAGGTCTGGGCTATTTGCAAGCCAATGTAATGTTCCATATCTACCGATCCATTCGTTATACTGACGGTTTAAAAAATTGCTAACCTCAGTTATACTATGGAGAGGCGCTCCGTCCTGTTGCCATATAATACGTCGACGTTCTTCAAGTGGCAGTTCGTCGAAAATATCTTAGATTTAATTTTCTAAAAGAATAAAATAGCGCTGGCCAGTTAATGCTACCCGAAAAAACAATGATCTTAGAATTTTATTTCGTAATATCCCACACCAAACGTTGATTGAATCACGCCACTGAAAAGCAATATCTTCGACGGTAAAGGGATTTTCATCCGACCAAACATGAACATTTCGTCTATTAAACATTACCGCAGTTAAGAAAGTTGCTTCGTCTGTCAAAACGATAGTATGAAATAAATTAGGATGTTGCCGCATTCGTTCGTTAATATTTGTGACAAAAGTATATCTCCTTTCTTTTTGATTGGCACTAAGCTTTTAAAGTGGAATAATTTTATATGGGCTATACTTAAAATAATTTGACGATCTTTGAACTCCTTCCCTAAGTCACCTTTTATCTCGTCTTGCATATCTGACATGCCGCACACAATCGGGAATTGGTTTTTTTAGATTCTCTTGAAAACATAATAAAATCGCTAGGTCCATTTCTTCATTTCTTTCGCAACTCCTTTTTCCATTGCCCAGAATTCCTCTTTCTTCTAGTCTTCTATTTGTTTTTATTATGGTGTTTAAATTTATTGATGGAGTTCTTTGTCCCTCTTTTACTGCCCCGGGGCCCGTCCCGGCTCCCAGCGGCACTGATACTTTCTTCATATTGAGCCGCTCTACCATTATTGTTAATTTTTAAATATAATTTTAACATTTTGGATCTCTCATTAATAGAATAACTCATTTTGCTTAAAAATAAAATTATAAATTCACGGTGACTGAAGTATTATTGTCAACTTCGACACTAACTTTGACTTACCTACGAAGAAAATTTAAAAAGGTAGCAGGTATTTCGTTCACAACCGTTTAAAGTTTAAAGTATATTTATGCGAAATAATTTTTAATTTGAAATATTTCAAAAACGATTGAAAAACCGCATAGGGTATGTTATACAAAATATATCCAGAACGTCTCCTAGAATCCAAAAATATGATAAAAATCATACCATCCAATTTAAAACAAGCTAGAAAATCGATGTCTTATTTTTTTATTCGATGCTCAATTGTTTTGCTGATACGATATATGAATAATCCATAAAAATCCCAAAAACTTTCATATTTAACATTTTTTCCCATCTTTAAAATTAAAAAAGTTATAAGGCCTGTTCACTTTTATTTGGATATCCCTGTACAGTTACAAGAACTTGGGCAAAATTAAATTTCAGTACTTTTTTTGATGCTAAAGGTGTATAATTAAATAATATTAGTGTATTTAATTTATTCTCTAATTTAAACACCTAAAGTGTAAACAAGTTCTTCTACACTCGTCAAATACATTTTAATATACACCTAATAGGCCTTAGACTGATAATTTATTGCGGAAACACACATTTATGTAATGGGTGATTCTACGTTAAGAGGTCCTTTTAGGCCTAGCTATCTTAAAAAAGTGTCTTCGATATCTTCAAGTAAGAAAACTACTTATTATATAGCACAATTCATCTTGTGCTATAAAAAATCATTCAGATTACCTACGAAAATCTTTTTTTTTTGTTAATTATTTTTATTAAAATACGATACCAGGGGAGTGACTTAACAGGCTGGGGTCAGGATTGAATTACATTTATTTACTTGACAATCTTCAATAAAATAACAGATAAGTTTCCAGTGACCTAGCAATGTTAGTGTTTAACTCATTTTGATATATTTATGTATATTAAATGGTAATTTCCTATTAAAAAATAACTTTATGTCCAGGGGAGAGACAATTAGATGTGCCAGGGGAGAAATATTTCGACTATATTATCCCAGAATTTTCTTATTTCACTACGTTTTTTCATACTTTGCAATACTGCCTCAATAAAACTAATCACTTACTTAAAATCCATTAAAAAATAAAAGAATTAATTTGTTTTCTTAACACTTACAAATTCTCTGGACATGACATGAACCTCTTAACGCAGAATCACCCTAATATTATTAACGCGATCGCTAATATATCATACTTTTTATATGTTTAATTAAGGTTGTTCGCATACGGTAATTAAAGATGATTTTAAAGTATATTGCATACAATACATATTAACAAGTATAGTGAAACAGCGTGATGGGAAAATGGGTACAATAATGTTAGGAAGCGATAGTAAAGTTCATGAAAAATTATAGAAAAACCTTAGAATTTGATAGATTCGGTAAGAGCAAAAAAAATTGGTGAAATTTCAAATAATACCTCAATAAGGAAGACAAGAGCAAACTCAAACTAATGGCGCCATCATAGCGTGCTCCAAGCTATTATTTTATTCATTTTAGACGGACTTGTTTTTTTTTAAATTTCAAACCAGTTTACGTGCTAATTAGGAAGTTTCCATTTTTTCATTTTCTCTTATTCAATAGTCCTCAAAATGTAAAAAATGTCTGTATTTTTCTTTTTTAATTATCTGTAGAAATAAAAATGTTATCGTCGTCCAAAGTTTGAGATGCCACGCTCACGTTGGCTGAGTGAGGCTCGATGATGTCACAACACACGACTCGGTCATCAGCGGAATAGGCGCCCGTTTAATGTTTAGTATTATTCTTACCGGACAGGACACTGCGTAACGTCGTTGTAGGTCTTGCTTGTTTATCATTTTAATCATGTGAAAAACAAAGTTATGCCTAAGATAATTATCCCAAAATGCACCAATACAAGTGTAACTAGTCCCAATAAACATTTTTTATAAATCTGATATATTTTCGAATATAATTAAACGCGAGGATATGCTAGAAGATATTTATAACAGATATAGTACAACACAAAAAGCATATCATAACATCTAATTTTAAATTATTTACTCTTTATCTATCGGTTACACGTTGTACGGGGTGCGCTGAAGAAGTAACTTATTTGTTGAAATATTTTTAAGAAAAGAATTAAATCTATGTTATTTTTCAGAAAAGCTGCTGGCCAGTTGGTTTAAACCAGAGCAGAGCCATAAAACTTAATCACACACACAATCAATATAATTAACTTCATTTTTGGCGATTTAAAACAGACTTCACATTGAAACTTTTCAAATAAATCCAGACATTCAAAATTCCAATCGAACTAAAAGACTTTTATATTCAGTTGCAATATTCAATCCGCTCTTTTGAATGCTTTAGAAAGCGTAATGTTAATTGTAAATGCACAAAAACTCTCAAACAACATTTTAATAAAATGGAATTGTTTTTTGATTGTTTTTTCAAAATTTGATCCCCTAAAAATTTAAAGCTCTACGGCAATGAGTACTAAACACCAAAAACTAATTACAGACAGACATGTAGGTACCCCGACAAATATTTCTAAAAGTTTACTGAAAATTGAACGGTTTTTTTAAATTTTCAGAATATTGTTCAACATTTGACCCTCTTAGAAACACTTTAAGCCCTACGCCAATGAGTACCAAAAACTAATCAGCTCCGTGCTCCATACATATACAGGGTCTTCGAACGAGGACTGAACAGGGGCTCATTTTTGAGCTTCCTTGTATTTAAAGAAAAATCTAAAATAGCCAATCGATGTACTTTTTCCTGCAGAATTCAAAAATGAAACCAAAAATTTATTTGAACCAGAAACAAAGGAGCTACGCTATGGATAAGTTGTTTTTTAAATGGAACATAGCTTTTTTTATACGATTTTCGGAACGACTGATTTTTTTTATGTCCGTTCTGATTAAAATATTTAATATTGTGACAGCTATTTTTATTAAATTTTAATGTTTTATCCAATATAATTTAACTTCAACCTGTTTGAAACATACACTAGGTAATAAAGGTAAAATCACCTTGAAATCCTTCAAAGTCAAAAAATTTGACAAATTTACTATAATTCTCCTTGCTTCTCTTGCATTTTCTTGGCATTTGTAGAACAAGATAACAATCTGCAATCTCTCATCTAATGAATATTTCATTTCGGCAATATTATAGTAAATTTGTCAAATTTTTTGACTTTGAAGGATTTCAAGGTGATTTTACCTTTATTACCTAGTGTATGTTTCAAACAGGTTGAAGTTAAATTATACTGGATAAAACATTAAAATTTAATAAAAATAGCTGTCACAATATTAAATATTTTAATCAGAACGGATATAAAAAAAATCACTCGTTCCGAAAATCGTATAAAAAAAGCTATGTTCCATTTAAAAAACACCTTATCCATAGCGTAACTCTTTTGTTTCTGGTTCAAATAAATTTCTGCAGGAAAAAGTACATCGATTGGCTATTTTAGATTTTTCTTTAAATACAAGGAAGCTCAAAAATGAGCCCCTATTCAGTCCTCGTTGGAAGACCCTGTACACCAACAAATATTCCTGAAAGTTCAGTGAAAATAATTTTTTGTAAGGGTCATTATTCATACACCACACTACCAATAGTAATAAACAAATAAACTAATTAATAAATTGAAAGAATTAATGGATTTTCCTAGTGTCAAAAGAGGGTATAAGAACGGCTACAACATAGGTCAAACATACTTTGGAAGCTTAGCCCCTCGAAACCCGGACTATTGTATGACGGATTATTCGCAAAAAAATCCATTATCATATCAATAATATCAACTTTGGGTAGGTTTGTTGAATCCCCACGAACAAAACTTCTTCCATTCTCACAATATCATGTTGCAAAAAGAAACGAGAAATGTGGACCGCACTCAATAAACATCACAATGAACTTAAAATAATACCTAAATGTAAAGTAAACACGGGAAAGCTGCAGTAGGCAGCTAGCCCGGCGACAGTGTTGTGTATTCTGACGTCACAAGTCGACACAAGCCGGGCGCGTAGTAATTAAAAATTGAACATAGAAGAAACTGAATAAGTTCGTTAATTTTAAAGATATCGAGATGATTTTTTTTGTTTGACAAGTTAAGTGAAAGACTATTAAATGATGTTGAAGTAACTCGATATTTCTGAAACAGGAAACTTCCTAATTCTATTAAAATTTTGAAAACAGTGTATTTTATATGAAAAGTCAGTGAACTCAAAAAAGTGCACATGTTCGTGGACTCCTATTTCATTGCATTTTGGCACACAATAACGTGTCATCTCATTTTAAGGAAAAAGCCAGGTTTATTATAAAATACAAGGCAAATTGAATAAGTGAACGCGCTGAATATTCCTTCCGCCTCCCAAATTATGTACCTGGATCGGTCACTCATCTAACTTCCATCCTATCAATGCTGGCGTAGCCCAAGGTTCAGTCCACATGAATGTCCTGCTCTCTTCAACTGCCAATCACATCCACAGTTACGCTGACGATAGTTCTCTCCACTCCAACATTCATTGTTCCAGGCAAGTCTCGAATCAAGAGCTAGATAATAGACGCGATCTATGCACCTATCCCTTTCCCAAGATCTTCTATTATTCTTAGACTGGGGTGCCAAAAACCTTGTTCAATTCAACACCTCCAAAACCCAGTCTTGCTCCATGTTACGCACAAAAATCCAGCACTACTTAGGTACTCACCCCATCTACATGAGGGTATGTACAAACATGGTGGCGCAACACGTCAAGCGATAAGCGACGCGACTAGCGACAATGCAAGAGATATAAACACACAGTGAACCGACACTAACTACTGATCGTTTAAGATGGCACATGTTTTTTGAAACACCCTGTATGTCTGTAAGAAGTCAATAACTTTTTACAGCAAATAACTGGACAATAATGTTAGCAAAACAGAATAGTACTAAAAGAGGCTGGATGAGTACTCCTATTAAATAACAGCTAAATTTTTGTACCATACTTCTATGGCCTGCTGCCGGGGCCTGATGACTGTCTGGTATTTGTTTAATTTATCAAACGGCCATATTGCTGATACTTTTAATTGTTTATTTTATGTCTTTTGTGTCTGTATAAAATTTAGACAGAGATAAGAAGCGAGAACTTTTTTCTGCTTTATTATGATCTTTGTCATAAAATTTTTATGGCTAAATTAATCTATTTTATTTAAAATAGCAAAACACATTAATACAGAAACTTACACTACAAAAATCACTTGGTAAATGTCAGTTATTTTACGTTGGTCACAAATGGACCCGTAAATTTACAGAAACATCCTGATTTTATTTCCCTGTAGATTTTTGGTGAAATTCACTAATAAATTAAGTAAATTTGCACACAATATATTCATTATTTTTTAATATCAATAATATTACCTCAAATTTCCCTTTTAAAATTACTTTATATATAAGCGAAATACGTTAATTTCCGTAATCGGAATATAAATTGCTTATCTTTACCATTTAAAATTGCGTAATACAGGGTGGCGCAAAAATCCCTTCACGATTTTAAATTTAAAAAAGTATACCTACGCAGAGTGAAGTAAATTTTTATTTTGAATCTCATAATGCAAAGTGTGTTTCTTGAAGTTTTTTTTCAACTATTTACGAAAAATGATGCCTATCAAATGATGTCCCCTTTCGCGATTACAAATATATGACCTCTTTTTAGCACATCTTCCATGACCTTTCTTAAACCTTCTTGAGATATCCCCAAGATCTCTCGCCTAATATTCGCTCTAAGTTGTTCACATAGGTGTAAATGTACCTCGCCTGACATCCACAATTCGTTGATAAAACCTTCCTCTATGTCTGCAAGATTTAATATGGTTCGGCTGTATTCTAGACGCGCATGAAAGTCTTGTGGGCTCAGTGGTTGCACCTGCTGGATCTTATACGGATGCATGTGAAGATCTTGTTTCAAAATGCGCTGCAGTGATCGTCGTTTGATCCCTAGCTGCAAAGAACGTCTTCGTGTTGAAGTTGTTGGTGCTTCATGAACACTTTCCTGCACACATTGAATATTTTCAACCGATCTTGCTGTTCGCGGTCTTCCTGCCCTCTCTGCGTCTCCTACTGATTCTCTTCAAATTTGGCTACAAGTTGCAATATCGTGTTATTAGAAGGACCATATCTTCCATTAAAATATCGTCCAAATTTTCTCTGAGTAGAGATAACGCTTCTTCCGATTTCCAAATAAAAAGTTACGATCTTTATCCTTTCTTCAGGTGTGTATCGCTCCATATCGAAACTCCCAAGTATTTATTTTAATCTAACAAAGAGAAACTCAATAAATATTAATTTCAGAAAGAATTGGTGAAATTAAAAGTCTTGAAGGTACTTTTGCGCCACCCTGTATAATACTTAATTTTACTATCCAGTTTTGCTGCACATATTTAAAAAATTTAGAGCTGCTGTGAGAATTATATTTATTTCTTCTTTCTAATTTCTTAATATTATGTGAAGGTTATTCGTACACAATTGTAGATCTTAAATAAAAACTGCTGGAAATGGAAAAACATTTTTACTTTTTTTTCGTAACTAAAAATATTTGTTTAATTTAGGATCGACAATAGTTGCGGATAAAGCAGAACTCGTTACAGAATGAGACATTAGAAAACAGAAAGAAATAGAAAGTAAATTTACGTATATAGTTCCACTGCTTCATTTTGTAACTTTTTACTAGAAAAAGTTGAGCTAAAAACTGTTTACAAAAAAGGGAATCTGCAACAAAAGAAAATATACCAATGTTGGAATACTAAGCGTATACTGGTGGAAAAAATGCAAATACAAATAGATACAATAAATATATGGTTGGATTTTTTATTAGAGTAAAAACTATAAAGCTTTAAATATATTAAGACACATTTAACAACGAACATATTAAAACATATTATAGGGTATGCTTTACAAAACCATTGCTTAATTGTTTTTAAAGTAATATCACAGATTACTCCTACCAGATGCGAATCTCTTAATAACTTTCCTATATCAGGATTCCGCGGTTTTGGCGCTACGGACAGAGCGGCCCGGTCGCGTCGAGCGTCGATGCCGGGAATGGAATTTTCCACGCGTTTGGTAGGTTTTAATTCAGAGAAATTATGGATTATATTTTAAAATATTAAAACATGATATTGTGTGGCATTTTATATAAAATTATATCATTAACAAATACAAAAACGTATCTCATTTATTAAAATTACACTACAACCTAGTACAACCACAATTTAAACCATAAAATCATCGCAACAAAACTGATGTAATAACATTAGCCTGCTCTCTATTCCACCGAGACGCTCGTACAAGCTAACAGCGAGGAATTCACCGTTCGGCGACAGACTAAATAATAAGGTGCATCGCCACCTTATAATTTCTCTAAATTGAGCCACCGTTGAAAGCGTAAGATTCGCATCTGGTAGGAGTAACCTGTGCTAATATTACAAAGTCTGCCCTGGGCGGCGCCACCGGAGTGACAGATTTACAGAACATATAACGTAAAAATTGGCGCTAATGTGTGACGTATAATATTCCGGAATACAAACTGCATTTTTAATTTGTAATTTTACTCTACTTTTTGAAATTAAATATTTTGTAAATGATTTTCTTTTAGGAATTAAATTTGCATAACTTATTTTGTGATAAAATAAATGAATGAACACCCACAAACCCCGAGTCGGCGTTGAAGCCAGCAAGTAAATGTATCCTACGGAACCTGCAATACAATCCTGAAATGTGACCTGCATATACACTCTTATCAACGAGTGTTGTATGTTCGGTGCTCTTATCGTCTAACATCAGTCCAAGAATTGTTACCAAACGACAAGTCGCAAAAAACCTTTTTTACAGGCGAGGCATGGTTTTACCTCTCTGGTTATGTAAATTCTCAACAAATGCGAATGTGGAGTTCTGAAAATTCACATTTATTTATAGATAAACCCCTGCATTCACAGAAAATTGGCGTGTGAACGGCCACATCGAAAAGGAGTTTAATAGGACCGATTCTTTTTGAAGGGACTATCAATTCGGTCCGATATCGTAATGAAATTTTAGAAAACGTATTTTTGTAAATGTATTTGACGACGAAGAGGTGCGACAAGACTACTTCCAGGCAGCAGGACGTCGCACTAATTCACGTAACTCTTGATAATTTAAATTTTTTGAAAAGAAGTTTTCCAAGACCGAATCATGAATCGTAATATGCCAGTTAGGTGGCAACCACGGTCCTGCGATCTCACGCCGTGTGACTTTTTTTACGGCCACACATTAGAAACTCTATTTTCAAGACCCCTTGTGAAAATTTAGAAGATCTACGGGTTCGAATTACAAATAAATTTCAGGAGATTAACAACTCTTTCCAAGTGCTCACCAATGTTTTTGATGCAAAAAGAAGAATGAAAACATGTTAGGAGAAGGTGGACACGATTTTCATTTAGTTTAAATTTATAATTTTTAGGGTTTTTGTTGTATATGTTTTCTTTTTAATTCTATATTATGCAATGACAGTAACAATAATGTAATTTTCTTTAAAATAAAAACTTCGGAACTTGACAGTTCTATTTTTCATTGACCTTTACCTTTTTCCTATGTTATACATACCTTTCAAGAGTAATAATTCAAGACAAGCGTGACTGATTCTACGGCATACTTTGGGGACCTTTTATCTTGATCTTACGTTATGTAGGTATGTCAATAATTGATATGTTATGTTTTTTATTTCAGGTTATCACTATCTTTACAATCGGCCCTTTCTGTAGCCGATAGGATAAGCGAATTAGAAAAGCAACAGAAATACTCATACTTAGACCCTAACAAGAAACACAAAGTTCCTGACCCTACTCTTAAGGCCATTCAGAAAAAAGCTCTCTTGTCCTTCTACGAAAGGCACCAGCAAAACAACAACACGAATAAGAACGCTTGGCGATCCGAGCCGCAACTAGCCCAAACTCAGCAACAATCTCTTGTAGTGCCAAAACCGCCATCTCCAAAAGCTAAAGTTTCATTACCGTCGAGAAGGGCGTCGTCCGCCAGCGACTACGCGTCTGGAAATAACTCGAAGAGGAGTAGTCTTGCTTCTTCATTGGAGTCGAAGACGACTGATCATATAGGTACGTAAGTCTAAATTTTAATATAAAAATATGTATGAAGGTAATCATGCCAGAGGAGCCAGAAAGCTTTGTCTAGTTTGTCAAAATTTTTAGCTACTCTATTGCTACTGTATTGTTACATTTTAAATGTTTCTTGCTCTTCGTTCTTTAAAAAAAAATTACTGTTCCTTCACATTTTGGACGTGTTGTACGGGAAGATCTAGAGGAAGTTTTTCCTGGTAAATGGATTGGATGCCGTGGTGGAATTGAATGGCCAGCTACTTTTCCCTACATAACCCTGCTTTACTTTTAGTCTACAAAAATATACCACAAAATATAAGAGTCGCAAGGCAGAATAAGGCATGCATCCAGTACCTATTCCTCCCAATACCCTTTTAGATTCACTAGAAAATTTTGTTCATTCATTACTGCCATCAGGTAAACGGTGGACACTTTAAGCACCTTCTAAATTGGGATTCCAAAGAAAATTGTTGTTCATTAAAGCATGTTTTCTCTCTTCTTCTTCTGGTACCTATAACTATCTACTCGAAAACGGTTAAGTTTAGGTATGATCTGTCATTGTTTCAGCGAAAGAACGACGGTTTATAAAGTCATTTGGGTTCAATTGTTTTACTATTTGGATTTCGTATGGAGAAAACTTCAAATCTCTCCTTAAAATTAGGTGGACAGATGATTTGTGCATTTGCAAAGCTTGTGATATTTTACGAATGGGATTCTTGGATTCCGAATAACTGCGGCACGCACAACCTCAACATTCTCAGGAGCAGTTGCAGGCCTTGGACAACCACGGGGTTTCTCATTTACCGCTGACGATGTTTCTCTAAACCTCCGCACCCACGATTTGACCAAATTTTTTCCTTGGGAGTCCCCCACACGCCTAATATTGAAGTGAGCACAAAGTCTTCCTCTTCCAAGTGTGCAAGAGTGGTTACTCTTGAAGCATGCCTCAAAAACTTGACATAGAGAAACTTACGTCACAGCCACGGTGGTCTCGTTACCTCAGTCCTGTAATAGTGTTTTGTATACGGAATAAGCCCTATATTTTTCCAATGAACAGAATAAGATCCAGCGAACTGGGATTCTTGGATTCCGAATAACTGCGGCACGCACAACCTCAACATTCTCAGGAGCAGTTGCAGCCCTTGGACAACCACGGGGTTTCTCATTTACAGCTGACGATGTTTCTCTAAACCTCCGCACCCACGATTTGACCAAATTTTTTCATGGGGCGTCCCCCACACGCCTAATATTGAAGTGAGCACAAAGTCTTCCTTTTGCAAGTGTGCAAGAGTGGTTACTCTTGAAGCATGCCTCAAAAACTTGACATAGAGAAACTTACGTCACAGCCACGGCAGTCTCGTTATCTCAGTCCTGCAATAGTGTTTTGTATACGGAAGAAGCCCTATATTTTTCCTATGAACAGAACAATATCCAGCGATCCCATATATGTTATCCTACAAACAAACAAATTAAGTCAAATAAACCTTTTTTTAAAACAGGTACTGGCAAAATAACCCCAAGACACCAGCACAGCAACTCCTGCGGAAGTCTATCGACCGACCTGATGGGCCCGTTCATCGTTGGTCCATCGATATCACTCGACGACTACGTGCCAGAAAAACCGCCTGAGCGACCTCCGAAGAATCCGAAACTGAGGACGGCGTTTCCCGACTTATTTCAAGAACAAAGGGTACCTAGTCCAGACCTGCCACCTCCTTCACCTCCGACCGTTTTGGAGAACGAGGTGTTTGATAATGACGATCCATTACCTCCGCCCCCGCCTGAGTGCGGCGCGGATTGGCAGGAACAGTTTAATGAAAGGTAAGGTATGATTTTAATGACGACTGACTAGCAATGACAGGACAAAAATTGTCGAAAACCTTACTGATTAAGTAGAAAACATTGAGATACGATCCTACACTTTGCCTATTCTTTGTTGTAAATTAACTTCTACTGAAATGCTGCAGATAGATATTTTACACTTCGTTAGCTGTTGCGGAAGTTCCTGCAAATTCTCTACATCTTGTAAAACGAGAGTTTATGTAAATTCCATCTTCGATTATGCATTTTCAGACTTATGTCTGTTCACGTTAACGTACCGATGACAGCGCATTAACTCAAAATTGGCAGGATATTGACTAAATTAAGCAATCTCATCAGGAATGTAATCAAGCCTGTTCGTTTGTGATTTTTCGTTTTTTCTCAAGTTAGTATTATAATTAAGAATCTTAACTATTCGATAAATCCTAGTGAACAGTTGTATAGGGTAGAAATTCTTACGAAATACTATGAAGTAACGCGCTTCTTTACTAAATATAACTTACTATCATCATTTTATTATTGATATTTAGAAAATGGGGAAATTATAAATATTATGTAAGTATTATGTAAAAGAAAGATCCCTTCCATCCAATTATAGACTCTCTTATCTCTGTTGTCAGCAAAGTTATGGGGAAAGTCATCAACTTGCAAATCCTAAAATATCTAGAAAAACACAAAATCATCCATGACAGACAGTACGGATTTTGTCACCAAAGATCCACAGCTGATCTCCTTGCCGTTGTCGCACATAACTGGAACAAGTCTACATCGGCAGCTAAAAAGCTTGGTTTTCTCTTTCGAGCCAGAAAATACTTCTCCCCTTCCAACTTATACACTCTCTACGTTTCTCAAATAAGACCTAACCTGGAGTACTGCTCCCACATCTGGGTAGCGGAATCACGTTAGACACTTAACATCTTTGATTCTATCCAAAAGAGAGCCAATCGACTCGTCAATAACCCAGTCCTCCCTCACAAGAAAACTCTCGTTCATCGCCGCGCTGTTGGGGATTTATCCCTTTTCTACCGATACTTCCACGAATTTGACGAAATGTATTAAAACCTACCCTATAAATATTGTATTATGCCAATGTGCAAAAATGCCACTGTAAGTGCCCTGAAAACCTCATCTTTCATGTGCCCAGAATAGCCGATATTGGAAGAAAATGCGTACCTAGTGCAAAGTTAGTCAGAAATTTCCCATAAATGAGTATCATTAAAAATCAGTATCGTCAAATTCAAGTAAGCATATTTGGCTGTACGTTTATTTTTATGTTACAATAAATAATAAGTATTTGTAACGAAATAAGACAAATAAGCTTCCAGCCATCATACAAGCATCAACGTTCAGCAAATTATCCGATTGTCCTTGCACAAATTTCCATTGTTAAACATGCTCTTTATTCAACTGTAATGTTTCTTATCCACAAAATTTCCGAACCTATGAGAATAATCAAGAAAATAAATTAATACCGGAATTCACCATGTACTACTCATTATATCACTCAATAATATCACGTTTTGCAAGGTTCGAATTTTGTATGAGAGTTGGTAGTAGAAAATCTTTTTTTTTTGTTAATAAAGACCAAAATAAATGGATAAAAAACAACCACAATATTTAATTTATGTAGAGAACACAAAAAAATTATTTGGATTATATGCATATTCACTATTGTACTTTAACTATTTTGAATTGAATCACCATAAAAAGTAAATCTCGACCAACAGTCGGCGGTTTCTTTGTGAAACATGGGCCGCGTGATATTTAAAAATATTTTATACTGAATAAATAATTTATACTATAAATACAGAAGATAAAAATTCCCGCTCGGCACTCATGGATTTTCAACTTAACAGATGCATGCATTCCAAAGCACGTCGGTGATCGGCCGCGCGTTATGGCCCGTGAAAATAATTATTGAGAAAGTATTTCATTTGTCGATTGTGGGGAATATTCAAAATAACCCGGAAGCATGTTTTGAGTCTTTATTTACGTGAAGACTCAGAATACCGATCGATCCTGGTATAATACCTAGCTGAGAAATAAAGTGATTCAATTGTGAATAGTTAAAGTATACATACCATTTAGTAGTGTAACCAGTAAGTTATTTAAAAGTGGCTGCCGTAAAAATGTAATAAATATTTTTCGTAGATTAAAAGGAAACACAACATCAAGGCACCAAATACCTCAACCTCAAGTTCAAAAATCGCCCCATTCAGATCACAAGAAGAACTCTCTGAATCAAAACGTCGGCATTCCAGAAAGATCCATGAGTTATTCTTTGATCAAAACAAGATCAACTGATCACATAATCCAGCAAGTTAGCAGTAAGCCTTACCAATCGCTACCACCTGAGCCTAAACCTGTGAAGCCAGAAATATTAGGATTTCCTAATCAGAGAGGGTACGCAGAAAGGTCCAGTGCAAGGTATATATAATAGCAATAAAGTCGATCCGTCGATAAGCAATATACCAAAAAATACTGACAATACAGTATAGCAATTATTTTAATCCAAGGAACCAACGCTTGACTAACACTAAAAAAGTTCCAATAACGAATAAAACACAAAATTTAAAAGATTCCACAGTATTAAGCTATATAACTTTTAAAAATAATATAAAAAATTATTTAGTAGTGGTAGGATTGGAAGAATGATTTCTTATAAATCAAAATCCTACCTATTTATGCCAACTAGTATACTACTGTCATTTTTTGGTTTTCTTTTTTACTTTTATCAATTTTATATTTATATTTAAATTATTTTTATTGGCATAAATAAACATCTTGTCACTACCCGCACTTTTAAAAACTGAAAATTAATGTTTTTGTTACTTTTAAAGTAGAATCTCTGTAAAATTCAATTCCCTTGTAGAAAGTTTTTTCCATTAAACTTGACACACTTATGAAATACCAGCAAATCCGTAGGTGTAGCCATTAATGAAAAAACCATTCCACTAGCTAACTAAATACAATGCTTAAAAGAATCCACGTTATTTTTTACTATCAGCACTAGTAAAACACCACAGGAAAGTAAAGGGTTTGTTATGAAAAACCGACCACTCATTAAAAAGGAAAAAGAAAAGTATAAGCAAGCCAAAACACTTCATAGTGAGAGTCTGCAACTAGCAACGCTAACCATAAACGATAAAATTTAAATTGGTGTTTCTATATCACATAATTTATAAAAAAAGTCTAAATTTTAAAAAAAGGCAAAATCTTTGGTAGGCTTATAGATGCATTTAGCAAATGAGGTGATAGCTCTGATTAAAATACCATTCTAAATTTTGTCGTTCATGAATTAGCGTATCTGCAATTTCTTCTTGCAAAATCTCCCTAATAGCTCGGTCGATCAGCTGATTTGAATATCGGCTTTGCAACAATAAAAAGAGACGGACGACAGGGACAGCGAGCAATAGCAAGATAAGAAGTTGTATTTCCTAGATATCAAAAACCACCTGTGCGGAAGAAGTTCTTTGATCTCGGCAATTTTCACATTTTATTGTTATAGTTATAATATTGACGAAAACCGTTTGTTTATGCGAATAATAATACCGAAGACAAGAAACCTACCAAAACATAAGTAATAAATAGGTGATTTAACTCTTTTTATGTGGTGCAGTCAAATTTTGAAGCGTCGCTGAAAGAACTTTCACGAAGTTTGTTTTGATCTCAGTTATAAACAACTTAGGTACTGTTTGATTTCTAACCATTTATGAAAGGCATAATAAAGTTTAAGGTAGTAGGAATTATGCTCATTTCATTAATAAATAACGTAAGAGGTAAGGGGCAATTTTTTGTGTTAACGGTACAACATAGCCTGTTTAGTTCTGCTTACACTGTCATCTTGTTTCACCAGTGCATGGTCCATGTTTTCCCATTTTCCCAGAAATTGCTATTAAATTAAACTAGGCAGTTTTACTAAAATAAGCCTTTGGAATTAACAATGCTTTAGATTATTTTCGGTTTTCACAAAAACTGCTAAAAAAATGAGATGCCAAGGTTAAATTTAAATTTGGCTACGCCGCAGCTGGGCCGTTTGTTTCTCCTTTAGCCCATGACTTTAGGAGCGTCGAATATGGGAGTGGTTTAAGGTATTTTTAAAAATAAGAAATGTGAGAATTGACAGGAAAAAGGTATTTGGTACTATGTCTGAAGACTACTTCAGGAGTTACCCATTCAAATGCATGCAGTGAATTTTTATAACACCCTATATATTTTCGATAAATTGAATAATGTGTAAGTAGTAACTAACTATAGAATAAGAGAATTATTGGTAGTTTCTGGAGCTTAGAGGGCGGCCGCAACCCTGCAGCTTCTACTGATTGCACCACTAGTGCCATGCCGTTCGAATTAGGGTAGCCATTATCATACTAGCGCAATTTTAAGACTTTCCCATGGCGGGGTAAGAAATTTTCTGCGTTCTGCAATTCCTGAAACTTCATACGTTTAAGAGTAAAAAAGAAATTAAATGGCAACCCAGATTTTCAAAAACGCTTGTTTTAATTTTAGGTATCCGTCCAGTCAAAAATTATGTTTTGGAAACATAGCTGTCAGCCAAAAAGTCAACGGCTTGATAGACCCGCACCGCCCAGAACCATTAAAACCAATCCACAGGACTGCCTTCAAGAAACAACCACCGTCTCCACCCGGAGGAGAAACGCACAGGTAGGGTCCAGTTGCATAAACCATTTAATGAGGAATTAAACTCATTGCACACTTATAATGTGACAGCGCTCATCTTAATGTCAATGCCAAAGGTGACCCCAAACGTCAATTCAATTTATAACTTGATTGAAAATAGTGAGCAGTAATCCTCAAAATATAAACGTAATTCCTGTACCTTCCTTTGATATGATGATTTGCGGCTCCATCTCATGATTGTTCTCCTAACTTGCCAATCAGTAAAGGAAATTTTATGTGGAAATCATTCCGAGCTAACACAGTCTTAAAATAGTAGCTGTATTATGGCAATTTACTTGAATTGTTTAGAATAAAATGATAATAGCCTAATCTGCGTCGTCTCATTCCGAGCAAACACAGTCTTAAAATAGTAGCTGTATTATGGCAATTTACTTGAATTGTTTAGAATAAAATGATAATAGCCTAATCTGCGTCGTCTCATTTTTGTTTAGCCTTCGAGCCCTTTGTTATTACTTTTACTCACGTAATCCTTTTCTTATATTATTTCTTTCTTGTGTATCTGATTCTAACTTTCTGGAAGACGTTTTAAATCCTATATTGCTTAGGAAAATAGTGGTGAGATTAAAACCATACACAAGGAGCCATTTACTATGACTGGTACATGCGAAAGAAATAAAAAAGTTTAAGCGCTATATTTTTAGGTATACTATACAAAAATATGTTTCATTGTTTATATAATTTATTTGTAATCAAAATAACAGTGAATTTTTGAATTATTTGAACCCAGTTCATTTTAATTTTTCCCATTTTTATAAATCTTACCCGGTTTTCTTATTAATATAAGTGAGTTTGCCAGCTTCCAGTTAAATATCTAATTAGGACCCCCGAACAAAATGTTTCCCAATATACTGAATAGGGTCTAGGGCCTAGGGCTTAAGCACCTTGACGGCCTAACTACATCCATGTCCTCTTTCAAACTGGATAACTTAATTTGTTGCTTTATTACTGCTGCATTCAGAGCTATCTGGTCTCAAATTAAGTACTCGTAGTTGATTCTGAAACAAGCGCCTGCAGTGTCAAAATGACATTTTCTCCTTAGTCATCACCAATAATCATGGTCAGAAAAGTCTGGTGGGTATAGATTCTGGGTAGACTACAGAATTCTCAATAACATCACGATATCTGACGCTTATCTCATTCTATATGCCAGTGCTACGCTGGATAAATTAAGAAACGCATGTTTCTTTTCTTGATTGCCTTTAAAAACTTCCCCTCTGCCATTGCCAATAGTCATTGCCAGAAAAAAAGACTGGAGGATGGAGATTCTGCGTGTATTATAGAATCCTCAATAAAATGACGATTGCTGATGCGTATCCCATTCCGTATGTATGTGCTACGTTGAATAAACTGAGAAAGACATTTTTCTTTTTTTATTGCCTGTACAAACTTCCCCGCGGCCATCGTCAATATTCATGGTCAAAAAAAGACTGGAGGATTCAGATTCTGCGTGGATTACAGAATTCTCAATAAAATGATATCTGACGCTTATCCCATTGTATATGTAAGTGCTACGCTGGATAAACTAAGAAACGCATGCTTCTTTTTTGATTGCCTGTAAAAACTTCCCCTTGGTCATTGCCAATAGTCAGAAAAATGACTGGGGGATGGAGTTTCTGCGTCGATAACAGAATCCTCAATAAAATGACGATTTCCGATCCTTATCCTTTCCCCTTATGTGTGTGCTACGCTGGATAAACTGAGGAACGCATGTTTTTTGTTTCCTGCAAAAACTTCTCCTAGGTTATCACCAATAATCATTGTCATAAAAAAGACTGGTGGATGGAGATTCTGGGTGGACTACAGACTCCTCGATACAATTACGATTCCTGACGCTTATCTCATCCCATATGTAAGGCAGCTCGCACACCAAGCAAGCATAAAACACGGTACGCGGAAATACTGCAAGACAACATGCATCGCTCAAATGAATGTAAATCACCCAAATATCATACACCGATTCGGCAGCGGTATATGCTTCGCTACCTAAACCGCAGGCGACATTCTATGCGTATCTTTTCGCAGTACATGTGCGCATTTAACGAGGTAGTCCATGTCCAACTTCTAGTCCAAATTTGCCAGAGCCAGCGTGGGTGATGGGAAAAGAACAAAGGTTTGGCAGTTGCAGCGGATTGCCGAATTACTAATGTTAGTAACTATATGTGTTATTTTGTTAAAGCTATGCTGTCATTTTTATATTTTTGTATACCTACTTCCCTAATAGTGATTAATAAACGTTCCTCTGGAAAACTTACCTTTCGATAATCGATGTCTTTCTTTTCTATTTTCGGACCTTCCACTAATTGTTTTAACCTTTCTTGACTCATTCTATAAAATTCCTTATATTTTTCTAGATTAGGGACAACTGTTCCTGTACAACACTTGCTGGACTATGTAAAATATTATGTTCAAGTAACGGCTGAATCCAATATCGACGCAGTCTCTATTTTTCTCGTTTGCATCTTCGCAGAAATTGCCATGCTTCGATGCTACTTATTATTTATTATTTATTGTAACATAAAAATAAACGTACAGCCAAAATGCTTGCTTAAATTTGCCGATGCTGACCTGTAATGATACCTATTTATGGAAAATTTTTGATTAACTTTGCACTAAGTAGGTATGTACTTTCTTCCAACATCGGCTCTTCTGGACCCGTAAAAAATTAGGTTTTTAGGGCAGTAGCAGTGGTATTTTAGCACATTGGCACAACAGAATAATTATAAGGTACTTAGTTTTTTAATAGATTTCATTATTTAATAAAAATAATTATACACAAATTACACTGTACCTAATAAAAGAAATAACCGTAACACAAAGAACATTTTTATTAATGTTTGGGCAAATAAGGCGGCTCTCCACATGCTACTCGTCTAAACGCACACCCTTTTCCGAAGTTAAATTCCTCGTCTGATTGGTTGATGTGTTGCGAAGAGAAAAAATAAATCGAATAGAGTATGTGACGCTAGGAAATGTGGATGTTTTTTGTGTTGCATAACAAACCGTTTAACTTTAGCTCAATATTTACGTTAACATGTAGATTAGCACTTCATTCTGCTTATCTCTTGACGTAACTTGGCACTAAGGGCAAATGGCTGCTTTTTAAATTTTAATAAATTACACCGAGAAGTAAAAACAATTAGTGGAATTATACTAGTAATATATGGTTTCATTTTTCCATGGGGTTGCGGTCAAAATGTTTACATTAAAACAATAGTCATCTTTGACGTTTCGGTTTATTGACTGACTAAACCATCATCAGAAACAGTTTAACTCTGTGTCTCGTAGAGAGTACATGGTTGTTAAAATGTAGTAGTATTAGTGCTAAGTTTGTTCATCATAGTTAAAAGTTAACTTTCTGATGATGGTTTAGTCAGTCAATAAACCGAAACGTCAAAGATGACTATTGTTTTAATGTAAACATTTTGACCGCAACCCCATGGAAAAATAAAACCATATATTATAATTTAAACGGTCAGGAAAAACAATACTATACTAGTAATTTTCTTCAAAATAATATGTTTGGTTTTGTAATGACTGCCTTAAACGATTTATGTAATAAAAATTACAAATTGAATTGTTTTCATGTTTCTATTGTCTTCTTTTGCTTCTAGGGCCCAAAGAGCATCGATCGCAGAAAGCCCAATTAAAGAAAGTCCACCACCATTGCAACCACGACACATGCGAATTAACCAGAGCATGAGAGTCAAAATGACCCACGACCACAGATCCAAAATGTCGCCACCGAAGGAAGGGATGCGGGAGGGAAGATCGTCATCACTGTAAGTACAAAATTTTTATTTTCGCCAGATTTCTTATAATAAATGTGAACATCAATAATACTTAGAAACTAGTACGAAACGCTACTTTCCGTAGACGTTGCAAAGGATTTGTGAGACTGTAGCAAACGTCGACAGTTCAGTTTTGGAAAAATCTGCAAATTTTTCCTTAGATTGCTTAGGTTTGTTAAAAGTCGACAGTTTCATTACGGAAAATGTAGAAAAGGTTGACCGTTCACACAAAAAAGCCTCGACAGTTTAATTTGGGAAAAATTTGAGTAAAGGTCTACAGTTTCTTTCCGGCAATCGTAAAGAATGTTGACCATTTACATAAAAAAGACGACAGTTTAATTCTGGAAAAATTTGCAAAAGGTCGACAATTTTATTCCATCAAACGTAAAAAGGTCGACCATTTCCACAAAAAAGGCGACAGAGTTTTGAAAATATTTGATAAAAAGGTTGGCAGTTTCATTCCGGCAATCGTAAAAAAGGTCGGCCATTTACATAAAACAAAACACCGCAGTTTATCTCGAAAGATTTGCAAAAGGTCGACAGTTTCATTCTGGAAAATGTAAAAAGTTTACCCTTTACAAAAAAAAATTCGACAGTTTAGTTTTAGAACAATTTTCAAAAAAGGTTGACAGTTTCATTCCGACAAACGTAAAAAAGGTCGACCATTTACATAAAAAAGGACGACAGTTTAATTCTGGAAAAATTTGCGGAAGGTCGACAATTTTATCCCATCAAACGTAAAAATGGTCGACCATTTATACGAAACAAGGCGACAGTTTAGTTCTGGAAATATTTGCAAAAAAGGTTGCCAGTTTCATTCCGGCAATCGTAAAAAAGGTCGACCATTTACATAAAACACCACGGTTTAATTCTGGAAAGATTTGCAGTTTCATTTCGGCAAATGTAAAAATGGTCGACCATATATAAAAAAAAGGCCACAGTTTAGTTTCAGAACCATTTTCAAAAAAGGTTGGCAGTTTCATTATGGCAAACGTAAAAAAGGTCGACCATTAACACAAAAAGCGGTGATAGTTTAGTTATGGAAAAATTTGCCCGTTCACACGGCATATCCAGTTCTGCAGCAACGGTTTTTTACTCTTTCCCGCAAAATTGAATAGGGTTTTCACACACAGTTTGCGTATCTCGCTTTTTGCGGGATTCTAGCTTGGGTGCAGGGCAGGGCAGTATATGTTCAAAGAATCAAGACGTGATGGACATGAACAGTTTTATGATATTGTATTGATATTATCGCAGGCGTAAAAGAAATAGGAGATTCTGGCTACCCCCAATTGTGAAAGAACGATATAGAGTGGGCAGCTTTCGAAATCTGTTGGGCCAATTGAGAAAAGACGAGTATAAATTTTTCAATTCCTTCAGATTGGCAATGCTCACGTTTAGATTCTGGATCAAAACTGCTCTCCGCCTCTAGTAGCGGCCCTTGCAGACCCCACCGCGCCTCATTCCGCAAAAAACCATAAGCAAGACGTATGTGTGTATACTCTCATTTAAAAGAAGAACTGAATCCTGTTGTCTGCAGTACGACGGGATCCAGTAAACACTGTAAACAGGGACCAAACCGAAAGGTAAAATTCGACCGTATCAGAGTGTTTTCCCGCAAACGGGATGCTTGTGTGAACGCTGTTATTGAAACACGTTGGCCACTAAACGGGATCCCGCAAAAAACCGGTCCTGCAAAAAAAAGGATGTTGCTGTGTGAACGGGCCGTAAAGGTCGACAGTTTCATTGCGGCAATCGTAGGAGAGGACCAATTACATAAAAAAAGAGTGACAGTTTAGTTTGGGAAAAAACTGCAAAAGGTCAACAGTTTTATTCCGGCAAACGTAAAAAAGGTCGACTATTTACACAAAAATTGGCAACAGTTTAGTTTTGGAAACATTTGCAACAAAGGTTAACAGTTTCATTCCGGCAACCGTAAAAAAGATCGAACACTTACATAAAAGGACGACAGTTTACTATTGGAAAAATTTGCAGAAAGTTGTCAGTTTCATTCCGGCGAACGTAAAAAAGCTGGCCATTTACACAAAAAAGGCGAAAGTTTAGTTTTGAAATATTTGCAAAAGGTCGATAGTTTCATTCCGACAAACATAAAAGGGTCGACCATTTACACAAACAAGCGGGAACCATTTAGTTTTATTGTAAAAAAAAATTCAAAAGGCCGACATTTTTATTCCAGTAAAAAAAGCTGACCATTTACAGAAGAAAACAAAAATCAGAAGAATTCCTTAAAGTTTGAATTTTTGTCTTCGCATAGTTGAAAATTTTTTCCTCCGCTCCTCCCTCGCCCTAAACATAAGTGTTTTCGGGACGCTCCAGATTGCTTTTATAAAGAATATACACCTTTATATAGGCAAAGAGATTTCCATAAGAAAAACACAATTTAATTTCGAATCCGCTCGCCATATTGTCAGAAATAGGCTGCTCTAAAGTTACTGCTTCCACAAGAATATTGATTTTAATGATTTATTTTTAAGTTATATAAAACAGAGATTTTAAATATTACGGTATATATCTGTGATGCGAATTCGGTTATTAATATTTAGGGTAAAATTAGTATGCTCTTTTAACGCACAATAATTTGATACATACACTTTACTGTTGTATTGACTTTATTGGTATTTAAAAAGAACCTTCCTAACCATTTTTTTAGTTATATAAAAACTTTAGAACGCTGTACGTACTTAGAATTTCTCTATGTGGCAACAGGTATTTCTACAGCCAGTAGTCAACGTTAACGAAAAAGTTATAAAGAAATAACAAAGTTTATTTCTACTCAAAAACTTTTAGCACTTGACCATCACCAGTTATTTGCAAGTTTTAGAAATCGTATTAATAATATACATAAATAATATCTCACAGCTGTTGCATAAACAACATATATTATGCATATGGGTATAAAATGCATAAACTCACTTGACTTGAACTAATAACAAATTTCATAAGAATCTAAGAATTATATTGCCAATTAATTATTAATTTTTTAAAGGATAAGTTTTTTAACACAGTCTATAATGTGAGGAAACATAAAGGTTGTCGCTCACTTATCAACGCGGCATCGCCTCGTCTCCTATATTTCCGGTAACGCCTGTACATGGGATGAGGCGATCCCTTAATAACCCGTTGCTCGTACAGGGTGAGTTTTTTACAGTGTTACAAGGCGATATTTTGAAAACGGTTTAGAATATTTTTATGAAATTTTGGTGGGTTAATAGGGAGATGGGGGACATATTTAAACATATTTTTGACATTTACCCCCTCTCTCTATTTTCAGGGGTGGGGGGTAACTTTGGAATTTTAAATGACATAATTTACTTTTGTTCATAATATTCGAATCTACGTAAAAAACTACGTATACGTACAAATTTATTTTGATTTGCTCTTTCGTTTACGGTTACGGTTACGGGAATTATGATTTATTAGGTTATACAAAAATTACCATTTCATTTCCCCTTATTATTTATTGTCTGTCATTCTTGAGAAGTTGTTCGAAATGTCCCCCTTCAACTTCCAAATAGTTTCTTACTTTTTTTCTAAATGAATTTCGTACCCGCTGTAACATTTCAGGTGTCACTAATAAATAGGCAAAGCGGATCCGGTCTTTCATATCATCTAAGATAGTAGGTGCAGTCGCCATCACTTTGGCCTTTATAAAACGTCAAAGGAGGATCAAATCCGGCTACTTAGCAGGCCAGTTGACCGGACCAGCTCGTCCAATCCACCTGTTTTCAAATATTTAATTCAAATGATTACGGGCCTGTATCGCATAATGGGGTGGAGCCCCGTCCTGTTGAGATCAAATGTTAGGATTTATGTTTTGGTTTAATAATTGGGGTAATTCTCGACTAACTTAAGTAAAAATAACGCATTTCCATGGAACCGAATAATAATTCTGAAATAAGCGATCTTGATTTATTGGTAAAATTTATTAATTTTTTTAAATTCAATCAAAATTTAATTAATCATAATTCCGTAACCAAAAGAGCAAATCAACAAAAAATTGTATACATACATACGTAGTTTTTTTACGTAGATTCAAATACTATAAACACCGGCACCCGAGAAATTTTGTACTCGGGTGCCGGCAACGTGCCCAAAACGAAATGACAGCAGTTCTAACCTAAAATAATAATAGTTACGTATTTTAAATGATATGTAAACATTGTGTTCTTTTAATTTTGCGTAAAAACTATCACCCACTTGAAGGTAGGTTTCTGTCTTTTGAAGAAAGCCACCAACAATGAGTTTTAGTTGCGTTATAGCAGAACAATTGACAATCAAAGATAACGAAATCCTAATACTGTGGTGGATAACAATCCGGCTTTATAATACTATTATCTGCGGTTAGCCTGTGTTAAAGGTGGAAGACCATTCAAGACAAAAAAATTAAATGTCAACAAGGAAGTGTTCCACGTATAAGCAAGGCTGCCAGTCTAGCATTTCCTTGAAAGTATAGAGTGTAAACAATTTCTATGCATCCTGGAGCTTAAACAAAATCACAATCATATTCCATCCAAAGCTTGTTTCAGTTATGTAGCAAAACAGAATCAAAGCCAGGAAATGTCGAACTTACTACTCAAGAAGCCCTGAAGGCTGGGTCAAATAAAAAACATTTTAGATAACGTAACTAGAGAAACAGATAGGACCTTACTAATCTCGGAACCGTAGCAAGACTGAGGCAAATAATTTTGAAGGATGCATCATGCATCCATATTTTAAGAAATTCATACCGTTGTAGTGATATTGAGATTTTAGATGATCAAGATGGGTTTTTCATAGGGTTCATATTTCCACGATGGTAGAATGAAAAAGTAGGTACATGGAATGTTTTCCAGAGATTATTTTTATTGATGGTACCTATTTCCTAGTAGATCTAAGGTTTGCGACTTACATAATAATGGTAGAAGATAACAGCGGCCTAAGTGAGGCCTATTTGCTTGTTGTCAAAGGAGGATTACGAGTCTATAATTTTTTTTTGAACCATTTAAATACCGAAACCCTGCATGAGAAAAACCTATATTCGCAGAATAATAATTGTTATATTTTTGTAGCAAGATTTAAGTTCCGTTAAAGTTTACACAATAATAAATTATTATTTTTTTGATTAAATTTAGGTATTTTGATGCTGATCTTATTTTGACATTAATTTTTTAATGTTGGCGGAACCTAGCAAGGCTACTGTTAGGGCTGCCGGCGGCGGCGCCGGCAGCCTAATATTTACGATGAGTCCGTGTAATATACCTACCATTTAAAACAATTCACAAACAATCGTTTCGCCACTTTTGTGAAAAATATGCTTCGCAATGGAAGTGCCAAACGAAAATGAACCAAACCTTAAACCCTCGTACTGAATTCCAGAAATATTCTTTTAAAAAATGCTTATTGTATGCTTCCTGGGAATTTATATTGCATGTAAAAATCCCCCTAAAGAAAAT
The DNA here is from genome assembly GCA_963971165.1 of Philopedon plagiatum. NCBI lineage: Eukaryota > Metazoa > Arthropoda > Insecta > Coleoptera > Curculionidae > Philopedon > Philopedon plagiatum. Next base: position 5,625,308 of record OZ020194.1, read on the forward strand.
ATGCACCCTTACTCTTTACCGGATATATGCATCGAGTACTAAAAAAGGTAACTGGAATAATTATACACCTGGCTTTTTTATTGTCTCTGTGCAAGTAGCGGTAGTCTTTTAACGTCCTTAAGATTATGATTTTTGTATATAAAGAAATAAATGTGTTTTTTGTTCAGTAATAAGTTTTTGTGTAAAGTTAATCATGCATAACTTTAGATACTAAAGCACGTGTATCCTGCTTATATTTTAATATATAATTCAATGCAATATACAGAGGGGCACAATTTCGATTCTTACGGTAAGAGACTATACAGAGTGTTCGGAAAATGCATTAGGAAACTTGGAGAGGTGATTCTACATGAAAATAATTATAGTAGTTCCATAAAAGAAATTTGGAAATCTCAATATTTACCGAGATATAACTGGATGTGCAAAGTTTAATTTTTTTAGTTCTTTTTTGGCATGCTGGATTTAAGCTTTCAAGTATTAAATTGTATTCTTGCACACACACACACACACTAAGTTTAGTAGACTCTATAATCCTGAGATAAAAGTGCTTCACTGCTTGGACGCTAGAGGGCACATTAATTAAAACACAAAATTTAGTTTTATCATCTTTTATTTTGACAGATATTGCAAAATTTAATATGTCATTTTAAAGGCAATAAAAACACAATAAACAAAATGCTGTTCGAGTCGATAGACCTAACCGTTTAGTCGCAAATCGGAATTGTAGTTTGAAATTTGATTTAAAAAATAAAAACTTTGATGCCGATTTTCGACTGAACGATAGGTCTGTCGATATTTTCAGTTTTAGGGAAACTGCCCTCTACATGGCGAATTCCAGTGTTGTAGGGCCATCGAAAAATCCATTAAAATGGCATTTAATGCGTAAATCATCCAATGAAATATCCTTGCACTTAAAGTAAAAGGTCCCTAAAATCTTATTCATGTATATTTCAAGCCGCAATCGGTCCAGGAACCTTTCAATTTTGTAACAAAAACTGCCATTTTTGCGAAATTTTGACACATATCTTAATAATTTCGAGTAAATAAATTGCAATTCTTTGTTTTCATGGCACATCCTCGATGCAAATAAACCTATTTATTTATAACTTTAACGAAAAAATAAGTAATTTAAATTGGTGGTAGGCATTCCTAGATAATTAACGGATAACATAAACCCAAAAAGAATCACTAATTAAGGAAAATAGTGTGAAATAATGTCGGTTAAAAATAACATTTGTCGGAAAAAATCAAGATAATTCGGTTTTTACCCCTTAAATACGCCCCTGGATAATCTATTCGGTATTCGTTTTAGAGTGGTTCAAATGTGTCGAAGCCGATGCCGTGGACAAAAAAAGTCAAAAAATCGAAATTTAATTGGTGATTGCTCCGTTCCTATAAAGAATGAAGGAAAGGAAATATGTATATAGATATCATGTATTTCGACGAGCTCTTTTCGATGACGCACATGGAATTTAATTTAAACCATTTTGACCCTACAAAAAATTAGAAACCGTAAAATATTTGGGTCAAAAATCAAAATTTCCAGTTTTTCCCAAATACCTATAGGTATCCATTTTCCAGTGATTTTGGGTTTCACACAAGTTTCACTAATGAATCCGTTTTTCAATTCGACGTTTTGTTTTCGAGTTATTAGGTACCAAAGAGGGGTTTACAAATGGAATTTTTCGACCTAAAAAATTCTAAAGAATTATCTGCCATTTTTTGATCCTCACCCGTTTCAATAGAGTTCTGAAGCTCCGGGTCCACTACATTCTTCAATAATTTACATCGATTTAATTCACTTTTACGACCCATTCCCCATTTCAACGGAAATTGCGGAAATTTCTAATTTTACGTTTATTAGCCGCAAAACAAAACATCCTGTATAACTGAATTTTTTACCGAAGCTAGTTTCACTATTCCTCTATCAACTCAAAAAATTCGATTGCTCCCCCTCTGATTGTTTCCGAGAGAAACAAACCTGTTCGATCTTAGGTTCAGCCACAGATTACCTATACAATGACCTCGCATCAAACCCATTATAATGTTATGAACGGTCAATATTTCATACCAATTAGACCAGTTTTTGTAATTTTTCGTAAAGATTAATAAAATTGTGCAAGAAATAGTATACGGTGCTTAGTCAGTAAGTCAACCGATCTAGAAAATTTACAGCAAATTTTCTCGCTCGGTAAAAGACTCCTACTGACTTAGGTATATATCGTAATATACTATTATGGAAATACTATAATTATCACTTTCAATATTCATTGTAATGAATGAGGTCTACTTGCTTTTCAGGGGTATATATAAATACGTAAAAATGAGAATCCGTTCTCTAACCTCCTGATGAAACCTTATACTATAAGGATTTGAAACAAATACTGTTAATACAGCTATTCTCCGGGCTATATGCCCCTCCGAGCGCTGGATTACATACCAAAATTTGCAAGGTTTCATCAGGAGGTTAGAGAACTGATTCTCATTTTTACGTATTTATATGTACCCCTGAAAAGTAAGTAGAAAAGTAGACCTCATTCATTGCAATGAATATCGAAATTAAAATATTTTACCTCACGGTAAACTCTACTCCGACTGCTTGAAACTGCTAATGGATGGCGATACCTGTGTCATACTGCTTATGCAGTTCGACGTGGTTATCTTTACGGACTGCTGTTTCGGAAGGTAGGTATGTTCGTTTATCCTGTACTGACGAGAACTAAAGGGTTCGAAACCGGTATGCAGGTAACGACATCCTAACTAAAGAAAAAGCTTCCTTATTCCTGGTAGTTTCTTGCAGTCAAACCAAGTATTTTGTTGTCTAACAGTGTTGGTCAAAATACGGCAAATTTTGGTATGTAATCCAGCGCTCGGAGGGGCATATAGCCCGGAGAATAGCTGTTTTAACATTATTTGTTTCAATTCCTTATAGTATAAGGTTTCATCAGGAGGTTAGAGAACTGATTCTCATTTTTACGTACTATAATTATGTTTTCATGTGCTCCCCAAGTTTTCTAATGCAATATCCGAACACACTGTATACAGCAAAGTTTAAATAAAGGCAATGTTGCGTATTTCTGAGAGCATCTGAATGGCATAGCGAAGTTTGAAAAATTACTTAAATTCAAAAATATATAAGGCATTAACTGTATACGTGCTTTTTAAATTTTTGCATTAGGATGTTTTAAATGTTTGCAAATTCATCGACTTTTGGCTCGTATAGCGTAACAAAATGATACATAAATTAAAAATACACCGCTTGGGCAGAAGACCATGGTTACCGCTTTTCAGGTTTGTGAATTTCGCACAGTTCCATTGAAATAGGTGTATACAGGGTGTCCCGTAAGTAGCGGTCAATGGAGCAACTCGAGATCGTCATATTTGGTACTTTTGAACTCACTTAAAAAAATAATTTTAAAATGTTGTTCGACAATCTTTCAGACATCCTGTTAAGTAATGTCCAAACAACAATGACACTACACTATGAAATAATAGCTCTGTTCGTACAGAAATCACAAACCGATCAGCGCCAATCGAGTTTTAGTTATTTGGTAACGTGACAGTTTGCCAACTGGTTTCCAGCAATTTCATAGGCTCTGACAGGTTTGTGATTCTTGTGCGAACAGAGCTAATAAACATTATTACTTATCGAAATAAATGACATAATGAATTTATTATTAAATAGTTGTAAATAATTAAATTTTATTACATAATTTATTTTTATTTACACCAACATTCCTGCGAACTAGAACTAAAAGTTGCAGGAAAATCTGAGCCCACTAGCGATTCATTTTGAATGCGAGCTTCCATTTCAATTTCCCACCAATTTGCCACAAATGGGTATTATTTGTTGCTTTGATTACCATGGCGTTTAATAACAGTGTAAAATGTGGTATTTTTAAACGTAATATATCTACGAAGTGATGCAACCAGTCATTACCCGATGGTAGTTCTTACAATAATAACTAGTAGTTATAGAGGCAAAACTATATCTCTCTATAATATTAAAATTCCTAAGGGAAATTTTAGGAATATTTTACACTGATGTTTTATAAATTGACAGTTTTATTATTTATTTATAGTCAGTTCACTACAGAATTAAAAATTCCGAATGGTACAAATTTTTTAAATCACTAGTAGTAACATTATTAGGGAAGTTTAAGCTACATTAATATTTTTATCTACTTCCGTACTCTAATTCAAATTAAATGTTTTCGATATGTTTCATAATAATGTTCATTATGATAAAAAATTTTCCTAAGACACCGCGTTATTAGCCAGCTCTTTTTGACACAAATGATCTGACTTCTTTTACTAAAATTTGCATTTTCAGTTAAACTTTTAAAAATATTTAAATTAGAAATTATGTCAGATTATGGTATTAGTGATATAGGCCAAGCAATAGAGCGATTTGTCGTGACATTAATACTATTAGAAAACCGTCTGCGCCTTTATCTAAAAGACGATCCGTAGATGATTGCTGTTATATTTCCAACTCTGAAATTTTTTCCTTTAATTTGTTATAAACATTTTTAAGCAATTAAACGCGATATTTTTAGTTTTTTGCTTATAAAATGGAAAGTAATGAAGCAATCTTAATGGTGTAAATGGATATGTAGAGAATAAAAATACGAACAAAATGAGAGGTCGAACGTCCCGATAGGATAAGTAGCAACGGAGAAAATCCGGAAAAAAACGGAAAATTAAGAGTTTTTTTATAAATTCATAAATCGGCCATTTTTAAACGTAGAGGGCTCAAACTTTGGAAAAAGGTAGTAATTTATAGCTACTTTATGTGTGCAAAACCCCGACGCTGTCCGACGATTAGTTTTGCCACAATCGTCATTTTAATTTTTCAATGTACTACTTTGCAACAGGCCTGGATGCTCTATGGATCGTCCGATTTTAATTATTTAAACGTGTATGGGAAAAGTACAAGTTTAATTGAACAAAATGTATATTTTACTTTTTCCATAAAATGCTACGAAATCAGTTGAAAATGCAGGTAAAGATGCGTGAAAATGGCCGAGCGCGCCAAAGCGGTCGAGTAGCGGGAGGGCAGCGGAGCGTGCATTTTCAACCGGTTTCGTGGCATTTTATGGAAAAATTAAAATATACATTTTGTTCAATTAAACTTGTACTTTTCAAATCCGTTTCAATAATTACAATCGGACGATCCATAGAGCGTCTAGACCTGTTGCAAAATAGTGTATTGAAATATTAAAATGACGATTGTGGCAAAACTAATCGTCGGACAGCGTCGGGGTTCTTCACACATAAAGTAGCTGTAAATGACTACTTTTTCCCAAAGTTTGAGCCCTCTACGTTTAAAAATGGCCAATTTATGAATTTTTTAAAGAAACTCTTAATTTTTCGTTTTTCCGGATTTTCTCCGTTGCTACTTATCCCATTGGGACATTCGACCTCTCATTTTGTTCGTATTTTTATTCTCTACAAATCGTCCATATACACGATTAAGATTGCTTCATTACTTTTCATTTTATAAGCAAAAAACTAAAAAATCGCGTTTTTTTGCTTAAAAAGGTTTATAACAAATTAAAGGAAAAACTTTCAGAGTTGGAAATATAACAGAAATCATCTACGGATCGTCTTTCAGATGATGGCATAGGCGGTTTTCTATTAGGATTAATGTCAAAAAATCGCTAATATTTTGCTCGGTTGCTTGGCCTAATAATGAAGAATTTAATTTGCTTAACTGTTGCTAAATCTAATAGATGTTATTCAGTTTAATATTTATTAATAAATGGTCGTAAAAAAATAGAGTATGAAACATTCATGTAATGGCTATTAATACACTAACATTCGTAACGACACTCACCAAGGCTCGTGTCATTACTATATGCTCATGTATTAATAGCCATTATTACATAATCGTTGCATAATATACTATTAATGCACTCGTGAAAAAATCTTCACACATTTTTTTCGCAAAGTGGAGCTATAGAACCGAATATTGACAAGCTAGGACTAAAAATTAATTCTGTTCTGACACCAACCCTATTTCTCCTTCACATTAATGACCTGCTCTCTTCAACTACCAATCCCATGCACAATTACGCAGACGATACTACTCTTCACTGCAACATTTTTTCCAGACAAGTCTCGAATGAAGAGCTGGATAATATACGCAGATCTATGCACCTATCCCTTTCCCAAGATCTTCAACTAATCCTAGACTGAGGTGTAAAGAACCTTGTACAGTTCAAGGCCCCAAAACTCTTACCAAAACGAACACCTCATCCACGTGAATAACCAAGCCCTACAGAACAATGAAACGTTTGATCTTTTTGGCATTGCTTTCGAACGTGATCTCAACTGGCCCAAACACATTACCTACTTCAAGCAGCAGATAAAAAGCTTGGTTTCTCTTTCAAGGCAGAATATTACACTCTCTATGTTCCTCAAATAAGACTTAACCTAGAGTATTGTTCCCATATCTGGGTCATCTTCGACACTTATTCGATTCTATCCAAAAGAGAGCCATTCGACTCGACCCAGTCCTCACAAGGAAACTCACTTCTCTCGTTCATTTCCGCGCTGTTGGGGATTTATCCCTTTTCTACCCATACTTCCACGTGTTCTGCTCTAAAGAACTAGCTGCTATAATTCCTCCCTTGACTGCTCCTAACAGAACAACAAGAGGTGCGTTACGTATGCATCTCTTTACTGTCCAGCTTCAAAAGCCTAGAATCTAGAACAATCCCACTTCTCTCGCTCATTCATACCTAGTGGTCTCCAGATTATGGAACGAACTTCCTGCAGACGTTTTTCCTTCAACTTCCAATCCTTTAAATCCCGTGCCAATAGATTACATCTCCCTTCCCTTTAGATGCCTACGGTACGTTAATATTTAGGCTTGAAGTCTACATGAGCTGTCTTAGTTAAAAAAAACGAGTCTGTGCTCAAGCATACAATGAAATATTCAAATCTTGTCATTTGAATGTCGTGCCGTGTCAGTTTGGCGAAAACCGATCAAGTAGATAATGAGCTTATTACTAAATACTGCGGAGTAATAAAAAGATCCAATTTATTTGTTAAAATTGCACCAATGATAACTGTATTATTAAATAGTTGTATAGATTAATAAAATTACATCTTATTGTACCTATGTATATATTTCCTCGTTTTAAGCTCATTTTGTTTCTTTTTGTCAGAAATACCGTACTGTACACTATTATTATCAAATTCCATGAATGTAAAAAAATACGATTATGAACTTCTTAGTATGCTTACAATGTATGACCTTCGGAATTTTGATGTCTGCAACCATGTGTGTTGCGTGCAAAGACTGCTTAACATTACCGTTTGTTGTTAACTAGCTGAAAGAAATTTAATTGCATTTACCGAAATAAACTCTTCTTTTTTTTTTTAGTTTAATGTCCGTGCATTTAGAAATGAAATGGTAATTGGTAGGTTTGATGATGGCGTTTCTTGCTTTGAATATTTTTGTTGGTCAACAAACATTTAGGATAAACAAGTTGGAACATTGGACTATTTCTATCCGGAGCGGATGTTAAGCCTTCTCTCTATCTTTTTCTCTTTCTTTGTCCTACGCGCAATGTATGAAAAAAAAATGCTAGTTGTGAGTGAATCGTTTTGTATTCCTTTGCTGATAAGTCCATGAGGGAGCCTCTTGCCAACAGAAGTTTTCCTTCCTTCCCTAATCGTCAATCCTTAAAATCTCATGCCAATATGTTGCGTCTTGTGCAGGGCTTGAAATGGACCGGAACGCACCGAAACGCCGCCGCCGTTCCGGTTCGTGGAAAAAACTAGTATTAATAAATATCGACTTTGGTGTTTTTTTAGTTAACTTTTTTCTTTTTCCTCGTCCCTGCGCTCCGGCTCGTGAATAAATCCATTTCGAGCCCTGGTCTATATCTCTTCATACACCTATCATCATGGATAATGACTGTAATTCAAATATTGACTTTCTCCTTCGCCCAATTTATCCATTTGTATATGATAACACCGGCACACAAAAAAAAAGTGGTCTGTACATTTGACCAGACCCATCTATCTATATGTATTTTGATGCGCTGAATCCAAATCCGAAATCCGTTTGGCCCGTACACCCTCAAAATTTTGAGTAAATTGCGAAAAAGCGCTGGAAATGGCTAAAAATTGCGAAAAATTACAGTTATGAAAATGAAGAAAATTTTATTGAACTAGATCAAGTACGTTTCTTGTGTATTTTGATGCGCTGAATCCAAATTCAGAATCTTTTAATCTCGATCATTCATATATTTATCAAAAATCATAAAATATTGCAGTGAGTAGCAGAATATACTATTGTTCTTACGTACCAACGAGGACTTTTATTGCGCATGTGGGAGTGCTTTCTTGTAATATTATACTCTACAGAAGCCTAGTGACCCACTAATGTAGAGTTGAAGTCGCTTAATGACGACGCCAGCGGGCCTGCTTTCTCACCCTGACCAGACGCCGATACTGGGGCTCCGAATCCCTGCATCCTAAAGCACTTATCGCTTGTGCATGCCATGACGGCATAACCCAGGGACTCTGCCAGACGGTTCTGTTGCCTACCGTCACCACGTGGAGGTGCCATGGTTACAGATAGAAGCCATCAGTCCTCCGGTTGAATTGCAATTTCAAGCTATTTTTATCAGTTTTTCGCAATTTACTCAAAATTTGGAGGGTGTACGGGCCAAACGGAATTCGGATTTGGATTCAGCGCATCAAAATTCATATAAACTGCTGGCCACTCGAACTTACACATAGAGATTTTTAGACAAAATTTAAAGTTCAATATTTTCAACAGGAATGCAAATTTTTGAACGCGTCTTGCAGATTTTAAGAGCTAGTTTTTTTCGGATTAAGCTGCATGACGTGTATTTGTCGTAGGATCATAGGTTTATTATATACGGGGTGATCAATGAAGTTATGCAAAAAATCAAAAAGTTTGTATGAGTGAAATTTCCGCAAAAAATTTTTTTGGTCGTTGCAATATGGTTCGTTACTAAGGTAACATGAATATCTCTAGACGTTTTTGTCACTTTTTGGATTAAAGCCCTTAGGTCTTGTACACACTACTAAACATAAAATTTGGTTAGCAAAATTTTTAAAATGCTATAACTTGACATTGGATTGACGGTTCTTGATAATTTTTATGGATTTGGAATCCTTATTTCACGTAGATTTTCTATAATCTAAGCATTTTATTTGGGGGTTGAAATATACAGGTTGAAATTTACACATTATACCGGGTCGATAATAGACAAAAACGTAGGGTACGACGCGCTCTACGGTTTGGCATTATTTAAGTTTTTGTAAAAATAAATTCTCACCTCAAGTTGTTTTTGTTTAATGTCCTTCTTACTGTTCTGTCCAAAACTTTCACCCCAGTTTATTGTCTCAAAGTGTCATTCAGTTTTATAGAGTTCTTTGTCTATAAATTATTACCAAAGATTAGGTATTTAAAGATAGGGCACTTGGCAATTTTTCATTGATATTTGCCGGGTTTTTTTAGGGATTGCAGGAACCTTTAAATTAGGTTTAGAATTAGAAATTTTGTAAGAATTGACTTTTGGCCGCTGTTAACCGATCTTGTATATTGTAGAATATAATGTAATAAACTTGTTCTTGTCGCTACGTTTTTGTCAATTATCGACCCGGTATAATGTGTAAATTTCAACCTGTATATTTCAACCCCCAAATAAAATGCTTAGATTATAGAAAATCTACGTGAAATAAGGATTCCAAATCCGTAAAAATCATCAAGAACCGTCAATCCAATGTCAAGTTATAGCATTTTAAAAATTTTGCTACCCAAATTTTATGTTTAGTAGTGTGTACAAGACCTAAGGGCCTTAATCCAAAAAGTGACGAAAACGTCTAGAGATATTGATGTTACCTTAGTAACGACCCATATTGCAACGACCAAAAAAATTTTTTGTGGAAATTTCACTCATACAAACTTTTTGATTTTTTGCATGACTTCATTGATCACCCCGTATATAATAAATCTATGGCCCTACGATAAATATACGTCATGCAGCTTAATCCGAAAAAAACTAGCTCTTAAAATCTGCAAGACGCGTTCGAAAATTTGCATTCTTGTTGAAAATATTGAACTTTAAATTTTGCCTAAAAATCTCTATGTGTAAGTTCAAGTGACCAGCACTTTAGAATCTTTAGATAGATGGGTCTGGTCAAATGTACAGACCAACTTGTTTATTGTGTGCCGGTGTAATTGACCCTAAAACATATAATTACATCTTGTACTGGCAACACTGCCACTGATTACTGGTACCGTACCATAACAGCACAAAAATAAAATGCAAAAGATGAATAATTATTTACTTCCCATTGTTATATAAGTTAGTTAATAAAATTAATCAAATAGATTTTATTGCGCTCATCAGTCAGCAATAAGTTTTTTAAGGCCCAGGAAACTACATTTCCGCAAGTTTACGGAATCGACTACACTGTTTGAAGAAATATAGAAAACGTTGTTTTCTTTGTTTTCGTCTAGATAATTTCCTTGTTTTCCACATGAAATTAGGTCAATATGAGTATAATTAAAATAACACAAGTTCGTAGTGCGTGCAACTTTTCTGTACACGCTGGAAATTTCATACTCAGATTATACAGGATGACTCAAAAGTACATTTACAAACTTTTAAAGGTGATTCCTGAGTTTGTTTCATACGTATAGAAACCTTAATGAACCATGGGCATTGTTTTTCTTTTATTGTGACTGCCGTGGGTCAAAGATATTGCCTCATTGTACCGGTTCTTAACTACACTGACCCCCTCCCGCTCTGCACTCCCCAAACAAACCTCTGAAAAAACATTTCCAGATGAAAGGAATCCATTTTTCCCAACAGTTAGCATTGACGCATCATTCTGCAAAGTGGATGGATAAAGTTCTACCAGGAAAACCCAAAAAATTACGTAAAATATCATTACGCACGCATATTTCGACCTGCCTGGAAAATACAAACACAAAATTACGCCTTAAGATTCATAAGATTTGTCAATGAACCAGACCACACCACGTGAAGCGACGCTGCCGCTAACTCTAAATTTCGTTACCATGCAATTAAAATAAATAAGTTACTACAAATTTATTATCACGAAAAATAGTGGTATATTTTATTAATTCTTAGTCATATGCTTTAGAATGTGGCATTTTAAATTGTACTAAGCCATAGTAATTGCGTTATTTAAGTAGAGTCTCTCAATCTGCAAATGTTCTACATAACTAAAAGCCAGGCAACAGCCATTCTCAGAAAGTAGGTGGGAGACCATATCGTTTGGCGGGTTATAAATAACTTGGGAATCCCAGATTGCTTTGAAGTGTAAATAATGATCCTTGATTCGAAATCAATTGATTCGAACCCACGATCTCTCGATTGCAAGGTTAGCGCCGAACAGTGGCGCCCGGAACCCAGACTCTTGGCATTTATTCAAAATACGAAATTGAACATTAAAATTACCTTTGCTTATATTTCTTAACTTCACATACCACTGCGTTATTTCCCCCTCCCTAATACTATGCACAACCTTTTTTAAGCGAGAATATCTCAGGCGAGCAAGAGCGTGTGATCAAATAGTGATCTGTGTTAAACATTATTTAGTTACTGGTACGATTTTGCGAAGTCAATACTGTTTTAGTATACGCATTACAAAGTTTGCTTAATTATGGACTCAATACCTTCAGGGATGTACTAAATACTTGCACTCATTTGATTAATATTAGTTGTGCTGTAGTTTTTCCATACTTTGTGTAAATAGATTCTTACAAATAGGTTTCAGAATTCATCAATTACCTATACTATTTTGGTAGCATTATAGTTTACTTCCACGCGCTTCCACACTGACCTTTTTATAAATTAATAAAGTAGAAATATTGTACTTTTAAACAGCAGAACAACCCGTTGCTCATGTTTGCTCCTTTTAGTTTAATGACTCTATTGTACAGTGAGTTTCTTTATAAAAACATTATCCTGCCGAAGCGTTTCACATGATAATTCCTCTAATAATTCAGTAGCAGATTCAAGCATGGGAGAGTGGAGAATATGAAGATGATTCTTCTTCAGATTCTTCATAACTCCTATACAAAATACACTGCGCGCAATAAAAATGGTCGTTTTTAACCTATTCAAAATATATTATAAAGTTTATTTTTACGTAAAAAAGCAAACAATAATGATTTGAATTTAAAAAATATATTTCACAATCCTTAAGCTTATAAAGCAAAAACATTTGGAATTTCCACTTCATTCCGCAAGCAGTTTGGTACACAAATTACTTGTAAGTTACAGCTTAATATTTATTAATGCATATTCAGATTTATCAAAGCATGTTGAAATTAGGGCTTGCAATCCCGGACGTATATTAGTATCCGGGGATTTTTGGGATCGAACAAACAAAATCTCAGGATTCCTGGATTCATCCCGAAAAATTGCATCATTAATAAATGTAAATTATTTTTGTTTATAATATTGTAATTTTATAATAAAAACAACACAGTTTTTGCAGAGGACACATAAAAGTATAAGAAGTAAAAATAATTTCAATTCGTTTACGTAAGTACTTAAGGGAATCTTTCAGGATTGCCATATCAAGCGTTAAACATTATTTTTAGGAAAAATACTGCGATGATGCTTGAAGCGTCAATTTACTTAGGTTTTTTTAAACATATTTTATAATTTATTTATTCCGGGATTTAAGTGCCTAATCCCGGGATTTTTCGGGACTGAGTTTTTAACGGGATCCCGAGATGTCGGGATTTGGGGATTGCAAGCCCTAGTCGAAATATTATGATAAATAATTAACGACGAAATTGCCGTTTTATGGTACTATAATAGCTTTTTCATATGGTGACCAAATAAAATCCTTATAAATTGTAAGAAAAATTAAAGAAATATTTTTTGTGTAGTTTTATTACCTAAATATAAACGTTTTAACTACACTATAAACAATTATCTGCAGTAAACCCACCCCGTGAATTGATGCCAGATTTAAGGGCGTTTGGCCCCACTGTGCGCCATACCATCTCGACCATCGAAGACCCCACTATGGACCTTAAATGCATCTTTGTGAAAATTCACTGTTCAAAATATATAAAATAAGTTAAATTTTTAAATTTCTCCCAAATGTATGTTTGCTTTTCTGTTAAGTTCAGTGAGCACGATAATAAACACCCTCGGATGAATTAGAAAGGATTCGGTGTTCCGTATACTGTGAGCGTATCGAACGTATAGCCTGTTTATTTGTTGTTTGTTGTGAAAACATCTTACCCTAGAGGTCCAGTTTACGAACTTTAGGAAATACGTAATTGAATCAAGAATGGTAGTAGAAAGAGATAAAATAGCATTGGAGTGTTTTAGCTTAGAAGTGTTGCTGTCTCTGTTGGTTGCTTAGGAAATACGTCTGAACACTCAGTTACACGTATGTCTTTGTCTAATGAACTAGAAAAGACAAAGTGCGACTTATAGATTTATAAATGACTCGGAGCGACTTTAAATAAGCCTTTAGAAATAATGTATTTAAGAGCTTTCTAACATAAATTTATTATTTTTTAGCAGAAAATAAAATAGTTTAGGACTTTTATTACTTTTAGTAAATCTTGTGATGTTTCTGACGTATTTTTTGTACAAAAATATAAGGTAAAATAAGATGTGGTCAATGTTTACAAATTGTGTTTACAGTCTCGCTTAGAATGGTTTGTTTTGGCTTCAAAGAATTTTAAATCATCCGTATCCATTCTTAATTCATCCAAGTAAACACCTAACTCGTATATTCGTTGAAAAGATGAGGACTATATTGATTTAAATTTACATCTTCTATAACTTGGTATGTTAGTAAAACGTTTATTCAAAATACTGTGTAATAAGCGTTATATAACTCAAGCATCTTAATTTAATAAAGAAAAACTACACGATCAATATTGCTGGAATTTTCCCACATAAAACAATTACAATCCTTAACCTGTAATTTCTATTGTATAAAATCCATTTAATTTAAAATTAATTATTCTTATTTTAATTCTACGAGTATTATCAATTTGCGTACAGCCACGCCCAAATCTGATTCGTAATCAGCCCCAAGGTTGTAAGAAAAGTGTTGATTGTTGTAAACTTCCTGAATTAATTTATTTAAAGTTTTTTCTTTTAATTCGTGAGGTTTAAAGTTTGTTTTGTTACTCAATTAAGTGGTACACCAAAAAGGTATTCATAGTAATTTAAATTTTAAATCAGCATGCCTACAACGCAGTGGCGGATTTAGGGGGGCGCAGAGCCCCCCCCCCCCCCCCTGAGGCCGTGTACAAAAAAGATTTCATTAGCGAATTTTATTAAAATAAATATTGTAACATAAACATTACCCATTCCTACATTACAAAATATTATAAACAAAAACAAACATTTTCCGTCTATGTAAGGTCTTTGAAATGAATTATACCACAAAAATATAAATATAGATCAGTACTAATATGTTATATAAAAATGCAAGCTTTTTTTGACATTTTTGATTTACATGCTCTTTGATTGTTGCTGAAAACATTCCTTACACATCTCACTCCATGCGATTTTACCAAAATTTGCGCCGGATCGTATTGACTTCTAAAGGAAACAAATAACTAAATAGTTTTTTCCAAAAAACATTCTTTTAAAAGTAAATTTTTCGAAAACGAATTAACGAAATTTTTCAAAAATATTTTCTCGAGTGATATTTCGAACGTACAGTTTTTCAAAAATGTTCTCAGCTTTTTTAAAGGTGCTTTTTTGAAAACAGATTTATGAAATATATTCTCGAAAACACGCATTTCGAAAGTAAATTTTTTCAAAAATCTTTAAATAATTTTTTAAAAATGTTTTTTTTTTGTATATTTTCTCGAAAACAGTAGGTATTTAGGAAATTAAATTGTGAACTCTTGTGGCTTGGAAAATGTTAATAAAAAAAGACGAAAAGATGTCCTGAACAAACCGAAACGCACCTTTTTTGGTTTGATTAGGTTTCCTTAGGTTTGGTATATTACTTTCTCGTAAATTACTTTTTTACTTTCTCAAAAAGTCGTTCCATTAAAAGATTAATATCCGAAAAATTTGAATTTCGAAAAAAGTGTTCTCTGAAAAAATGTATTTTTGAAAATTGGTTTTAAAAAAATAGTACTTTCGTAATTACTCGTATATCCCCCCAAATGAGCAGAAAGCATAAATAAAAAAATGCTATAATATTTACACTTTCATATTAGTTAAAAAATTTCTTCTGTCGCGTGTAAGCTAACTGTTCTGTTTCTTCGTTAACAAACATCTTTTTTGATGTTGAATTAAGTATTTTTTTCCAAAAACAGCTTCTTCAAAAGATGATTTTTCGGAAAAGGATCTACAAAAATTTCTCAAAAATATTTTTTTTAAAGAAGAATCTTTCAAAATTAAATTTTCCGAAAATATATTTTTTAGAAAACACAGTTTTTCTGGATTTAAACTATGAACTCTACTGGGTTAGAAAATGTCAATGAAAAAAAATGAGGAAAAGATCCTGAACTCACCGAAATAAGCCGTTTTTCTGTTCGGTCAGGTTTACGTTTCCTTGTGTCTGCTATGTTACTCGGTAGTAAATTATTTTGAAAAAAGTGCTTATATATGAATATTCGAAGTCATTTTCGAAACAATGTTTGAAAAAATGTACTTTCTAAAAACTTGTTTTCTTCAAAAAATGTAATTTCGAAAAGTGGTTAAAAAAATTCGAAAACTTGGTTTCCGAAGCAAAAGGTTTGAAATCTCGCAACTCTCATTTAATGGCCATTAATACACAATCATTGCATAACATACTATAAACAAAAATAATTCACTTTTAACACTAGTGTTAAAAGTAAATAATTTTTAAAACCTGTGGCAGAAAATGACTCTTTTGGCATTAGAATGACACATTAAAAAGTCTACTTTTAGTAGTATTTTTCGAAAAAGTTTTATTTTGAATTTATGTTTTTAAGTCTAGAGCGCGGTGTTTAAACTGCTAATTTTTGCAGTCACAAGTTTGAAAAAAAAAACAATTTTACTTTTCGGCTATTACTTTTTTTGTACACGTTCAAAAATTAAAAAAATCGTATTTTTTCAGTCATTTTTTAAAAAAATACAAACAGGGTAGCTCGTTGGGTTAAACCGAAAGCTTTACGAGTATAGTTTAATATCACTAACAATTAATAGATTATTTTTACCGTTTTTGTTATATTTTCCAAATGCCCTACATATAACAAAAACTAGATAATCAAATAATTAGAAAGCAGAAGAACAAATTACAAATTTCATCCACGTTTTTTTACTTAGCCCTAACGGTAAAAACCGGTACGACCCTGGCCTTGCGTGGGGGCCCTATCTATAATTTATAGAGTAATTTATCACGAGAGGGTTATCGTGCCCGCATTTAATGCATCACGTAATTTTGTTTTTTTTTTTATACTGGTTGTATTCCGATTTTATGCAGTATGTAGAAATGCTGTGTTAAATCCATTGAGCTACGTACAAAAAATGTAGCTACAATTGAGCTAAAACAAATGTTCTTGGTTAAATAAAAGATTGTAGCCCCATCCCCGCATGAGTTTTTCTATGATCGTTATTCAGCCCCCCCCCCCTCCCAAATCCCAAAGATAGGATCTGGTGTAACACTATTGAATTCAGTATGTGATAAATTGTTAAATTTCAATTCGAATCCATTAGATCAGTGGTTCCCAAATGTCTCGAAATTCTGGACCCCCACAATCAGAACTTAGTAACATGCGGACCCCCATGAACAGTTTAGCTTCAAAAATAATAAAAGGAACAACCTTTGTTAAAAATACGTCAGTAGTTAAAGTAGATGCTTAGTGAGTTTCCGCATGCGCAGTAGGGTCGACCTTGAACGCTCAGGTGTGCTATTGTTATTTGGCCTTGATATGCGCAGGTGTTATTCCAAGGTCAAGGTCAATAACTTGGCCTTGAACGCGAGCAGATGTTTCTTTGTTTGGTGATGGCCAGGTGGACGACGCTTATTTCAAGGTTACATTTGCGGTGTATATTTTCAATGAATGCGAGCAGCTGTTTCTTTGTTTGGTGATGACCAGGTGGACGACGCTTATTTCAAGGTTACATTTGCGATGCATATTTTCAATGAATGCGAGCAGCTGCTTCTTTGTTTGGTGATGACCAGGTGGACGACGCTTATTTCAAGGTTACATTTGCGATGCATATTTTCAATGAATGCGAGCAGATGTTTCTTTGTTTGATGATGACCAGGTGTACGACGCTTATTTCAAGGTTACATTTGTGATGTTAGTTTACCTTGAGTTATTATTGGGGTGTAACATGTTTTGGTATGAAGATCGAGTGGGTTGGGTCTAATGTGGTTCGGTATATATGAGGGTAGGGGGAATTAAATTTTAGTATAGAACATTGTGTTGAGTAAAACGGTTCAAGCAAGTTAATTTGAAAGTCATGGCGTACGTGTGTGAAAATTGTGGTAAATCGTTTACCCAGAGTTATAATATGTTACGACATAAAAGAGAATCGTGCGTAGCACGATTTGCAAATATACATGGTGGAAAACAGCGAAAAGTTGACGATGGGGCATCAACATCTGTGGTGCGTACTTGCACTTGCTGCAATATAACCATACCAGCAAATCGAATGGCAGCTCATCAAAGAACAATACACCATAAAAGTAATGCATGTTCACCAATATCAGCTGGTGTTGAACTCGTGTCCAGTGCTTTTAGAAATAGAATTGCCACATACCGTATATCAAGTGATAATGAACATACTGACTATTCATTATTTTTTGACGAAATTAAAGCAAAAGTGTTAGAGGTAGTAAGTGACCTAGTAAGAGTGCGTTGTGCTTTGAAAGTTAATATGGTGGTTGTTGGTCGGTATCTTTTACCAACACAAGATAATATGTACAGTGACAAGTCATTTAATACACGCAATGAAATTGTTACTTCAGGAAGCGATTTGGAAGAAATATATCAATCATTAGTGGAAGCCATGAAGACTCAATCGACTGAGTTTCAGGAAAAAGATTCAGGTATGTTATAAATTAACGACTAAAAATAAAATAAATACTTATGTCACTCTTTCCTGTTTTCGTAGGTTGGGCTCTGGAAAAAATTCTATACCTGGAAGTAAATGTCAACGAGTATAAACCTTTTGGTGGATCTTCATATATAAAGTTACCCCGATTCATCGAATTGAAAAAAGCCATCATCAATGTGATTAATCAAGATGAGTGTTGTTTTGCGTGGTCAATCGTGTCTGCTTTGTGCCCCGCCACTAGAAGGGCATCACAGATTCAATCTTATCCACACTATTCAAGACTGCTGAATTTTACAGGTATAGACTTTCCAGTAAAGTTGCGTGATATATCAAAATTTGAAGAAATGAATAATATTTCAGTTAACGTTTATGGTTTGCAAAAAATTTTCGAAAATAATATGTTAAAGTATGAAGTTGTCGGTCCATTAAGGTATTCGGGTAGAAAACTTAACAGACATGTAAACTTGTTGTTAATAACAAAGGATTGTAGTATTAAAGATGATGATGAGCATATTTGTGATACGCGTTGTTCTAAAAGTCATTATTGTTGGATAAAAGACTTATCGAAATTATGTTCCAGTCAAATTACATCGCGTAGAGATAAAATGTATTTTTGTGATGGTTGTTTGATATATTTTAGTTCACCATCATCTTTGATATCACACCAAAAAAATGACTGTAACCACAAATATTCATTAACACCATCACTAAATTTAAAAATAGATAAATTTGGAAGGAGTGTAAGTGAAAATATATTAAAATTTGAAAACATAGAAAAGCAAATGCGTGTACCGTTTGTCGTTTACGCGGATTTTGAATCGGTGCTTAAACCGCTGGATACTGTGGAACCAAATCCCACAAATTCTTACTTAGTCAAAAGCATCAAACATGAGCCATATTCTTTTGCGTATTTAATTAAGTGCTCCTTTGACGATTCGATTTCAAAATTTGAGCTCTACCGGGGAAACGACGCAGCCCAGGTTTTCGTTTCTCGACTTGAAAGTGATTTAAGATCTCTTTACAATACATACTTAAGAGATATAAAAGCAATGGAAACTTTAACGGTGGACCAAATAGCGGAGTTCAATAATGCCACAAAATGTGGTATATGTGAACGACCTTTTGAAAATAATAATTGTAAAGTAAAGGACCACTGTCACATAACTGGGAAAAAAAGACCTGGTGCTGCTCATTCGATTTGCAATTTAAATTATAAGTTACCCAATTTTATTCCAATTATATTTCATAACTTGAGCGGGTACGATTGCCACATGTTTATTAAAGAGTTGTGTCGTCACGGAGACAAGATCGATGTTTTAGCTCAAAGCAAGGAAAAGTATATTTCGTTTACGAAAAGTATTTACGTTCACGATTATGTCGATAATAAAAGTGGGACAATAAAGAAAAAATATTTGAAATTGCGGTTCATCGATAGTTTTAAATTTCTATCAACTTCGCTGGAAAATTTGGGTAATGGATTAGCTGTGGGTAGTTTCAGGGAAACAGGAAAATATTTTTCTGATAATGAGCAGTTTAATTTAATGCGCAAAAAAGGTGTTTTTCCCTATAGTTTTGTCGATTCAATGGAGAAAATGAACCATCCAACTTTACCCACAAAAAATCAGTTTTATGATAGTTTGTCAGAGGAGCACATTAGCGATGAAGATTATGATAGAGCTAAAAAGGTGTGGGACACATTTAATTGTAAGAATTTGGGGGACTATTCGGATTTATATTTGAAATCTGATGTTTTATTACTAACCGATGTTTTTGAACAGTTTCGCGATACTTGTTTAGAAACGTATAAACTGGATCCAGCACAGTACTATACCCTTCCAAGTTATTCGTTTGATTGTATGTTGCGTATTTCTAAGGTAGAGTTAGAGCTATTGACTGATATCGACACGGTTCATTTTTTCAAAAAAGGTATTCGAGGCGGTATAAGTCAGTGTTCAGAAAGGATGCACGCTGCCAACAACATATATGTACCAAACTACGATCCTAACGAACCATCATCTTTCATTGTTTATCTTGATGCAACAAATCTATACGGTCATAGTATGTCGCAGGCATTACCATTTGGCGGCTTTAGATGGTTATCAGAGCATGAAATTTTAAATTTAAATATTATGGATGTGGACGATAATGGTCCAGAAGGATACGTTTTGGAAGTTGACGTTCATTATCCGGATACGCTATATGATGACCATTCCGACTTACCATTTTTAGTTGAAAATATTGTACCACCCACGGAATCGGCAAAATTTTCAAAGTTAATTCCGAATTTAAACGATAAAAAGAAATACATCATTCATTACCGAACATTAAAACAAGCAATCAATAACGGCCTAATGGTAATGCAAACACACAGAATTTTAAAATTTAATCAATCCCCATGGTTAAAGACATATATCGACTTAAATACAGATTTGCGCAATAGGGCAACAACAAAGTTTGGTAAAGACACTTTTAAATTAATCATTAATGCTGTTTTTGGCAAGACCATGGAAAATGTGGAGAATCGTAATGATATAAAACTAGTTACCCGATGGGAAAATGACAGGAATAAAATTGGGGCACGAGCATTAATTTCTCGTCCTTATTTTAAAAGTTCAACGGTTTTTAATAAAGAATTCGTTGCCATTCATATGGACCAATTAAAGGTAACTTATAATAAACCAATTTATATCGGATTTTCCATACTGGACATGTCGAAAACAGTAATTTATGATTTTTTCTACTCATTCATTAAAACAAAATTTGGCAAAAATGCTTCTTTACTGTATACAGACACAGATTCGTTAATATTAAAAGTTTACACCGACAATTTTTATCGCATAATTGCAGAAAATCCGGATAAATTCGATACATCCAATTATACCGAAGGAAATATTTTTAACATAAAAAAAAGTCAGTCAGTAGTAGGTAGAATGAAGGATGAATTTCCAGGTGATCCAATAATAAGTTTTTTTGGTACCGCAGCCAAAGCTTATTACATAAACTCAGTTAGTAGCGAAATTAAAAAAGCGAAAGGTATAAAAAAACGTGTAATTGAAAAACAGCTTCACCTGGAAGATTATCGGAATATCGTAGAACGTGGTGGTCAGATATTTCGAAAAATGAAAACCTTTCGAAGTTATAAACACGACGTTTATACCGAAATAATTAATAAAGTTGCTTTATCTCACCACGACGATAAACGTTATATTATACCATCAACAACAAAAACTCTACCTTGGGGGCACCCAGACATAAAGTTTTACGAAACAAACCCTGAAGATAACCTAAATATGTTAATACAAGCTATGCAAAGTTTTTTACCCGAAAATATTAGTTATAATTAGAAAAATGTTGGAAAGTCTATGTTTTAGAAAAATAAAAAAATATTAACTCGAATGTCACGTAGTTTTCTTAACCACTATAGTAATAGCAATAGTTGAAATTTTATAACGCAGGATAGTAAAATACATAGATAATTGTTTCAATAATATGTTGTTTTATTTTACAATATAGTAATAGTTACAAAAATAAAAATTAATTAATGTCTTGCTTGTAAACTTCTCGTAGCATCCATTGTCTTCTCAGCATATGAGATCTGCTAATCGGTCCTCGTCGACACATCAGCGTTCCACAGTAATGACACTTAACAATCCTTACTCTCAACAATTCAATGTAACTGTAAGATTGCATGTGGTCAGTCCAAATATATACTTCTCTTTTACAATTATAGCAAACAGCAGAAATTATTATTTGTGCTCCTGAAAAAGTCTCAGCTGGACGATTGTTATCTTGATCTGCAGGCAACATAATAGTTTCTGATAATAGTCATCGAAGGAAAGAGAGTGTCTATAAATATGGGTTGTCTGGATCATATAACCTTGAGAGCACAAACAATAACAGAAGTAAGGACACACGATTACCTTGAAAATATGTCCTTGAATCGCTGTCTAGCCGTCGAACGCAACCTTGTAAGTTGAATGAACTTGTTTGGCCTCCAAAGCATCAACCGTCAGATAGAGTGGGGGAGTTTATGGTGGGGTGATAAGTATAAATTTGGTTTGCTAGGCAGAGCATTTCATAGTTCGCTAGAACAGTTCGCCAAGTAAATACATTTGTCAGTTTAGTGCAGTGAGTTAGTTAGTTAGAAAAATGAATTCCGGTAGTGAGTCGTTGTTAAATGCGTTTAACTTGGATGGAAGTATCCAAGCAGAGTTGATGGGGCAGGAAGTGATTGACCTACTGACCCCAGGTGTCTTCGAAGAATGGCACAATGACGACGTGCTGAACACTGCGTTTGTGGAAGAAGAAGTAGACGCGAAAAAGGAGACAGTTAATTCGGCGGTTGAGTACGTCAACAAGTGGACTGAGGAGGATGGAGGCCGAATTAATATTATAAGTGATGTGGTGATCAAAAAGGCGAGGCGGGGGCCAACATCGAAACTACAAAATCTTCTGACCAAACCCAAGACGGCCGCCATTAATAAAGGTGAATTCTATGCGGCTGCCGAGGGCGAGAAGAAGAAGAGGAAATTTCAGTTTAGGCGCCCCACAGTGCCAGTGGAACTACCTGATTTTCTGAAGTCTCCGCCACCACCGAAGCCTCTGTCTCCAATCGTTGTGGTGAATAACGGTCCAGACTCGGCCACACCTGACAATTCACAGGTTGTCGACAAAGGGACAATTGCAACGGAGGCACCACTATCGCCAACAATAGGACGTGGGAAGTGCCGCAAACCGGCCAAGATGCGATGCAAGCGATCGTACGAGGAATCGCAGCAGTCAGCAACAACTGCTGAAGAGCCGGACTGGTTGAACGAGTTTTCGTCGAGCCAAAAGTGCGTCTTCTCCGCGGCATATAGGTATAGGGAACAACTACTGCGCGAAGTAAAAAAGTGTGATAGTGATGAGGCGGACTTTGAAAGACAGATTAATGAACTGCGGGTGAAAGTGGAGCAAACTAAAAGGATAAGGGAGAAGTGCGTTAAAAGACTGGAAGTAATGAATAATTTAGCGTATAAGAAGTAGCTTTAGAATTTTATTGTAAATATAGAGTTAAGTTATTTTTGTAATAGTAATGTATATATAAGTAAAAGAAAATGTTTTTGTATATATGATAATAAAAAAAGAAGTTAAATGAAACAATATTTTTTTATTTCTAAAATAAGTATACGGAAGTTACACACAAAAAATAGTGTGAAAATGCAAAATAGAAAAACGAATAGACGGAAAATGTAGGGCCGTAACTTTAGGTGTGTAATCGTTAGATGCACACAACTTAAGTATGCGATAAAGTGTTATGTCTGTGAAGAGAGGCTATCCGTTACAATGGCTGAGAACATGCATCTTATTTGTAATAAAATGTGAATTTTACTACAAGTAAGATAATAGACCAAACTCTCAGCATACTAGAAATTTAGCTAGTTCTAACGTACGGTAAGAACGTACATGTCTTTACAGAGTAACACAATATTTCCCAAAAGAAATTAATTCTTGAGAAATATCATGTTACATGAGATGTGACATGAATCAACTACAAACTACGATCAAATATTTTGTAGTCCTGAAAAGGACTGATTTTGTCGGGGTAGATCGGGGAGGGCATGGTTCCGGGATCAGTTGGTGGAATCCGCTGGACCATCTTCATCCTGATGGTCCGTGATCCACCAAGTGGATGAATCGGCCGGACCGTCATGATCTTCCGGCGGCGGTGGTGGCACCCAATCGGTACTGGAGTCCGGCTCCATCTCATCAGCCGACAACTCCCCATTTTGCCAATCGATGTTTGGCAATTCCTGACCCAGATCTGCTTCGACTGCCCGCTCATCTTCCCAGGCAATAAACATATCTTCTGCCTCGATGTCTAGAAGTCGTTCGATGTCCAAGAGCCGATCATCCATATCGACATCATTCATGTCGACGGTATCATCGCTAAAAACCGATGAACCGCGACTTAACGGCCTTTCGAAATTCATAGTTATATCTTGGTACTTTAAGATTTAAAAATGAAGTGATTCTGTGACCCGCTCGCAACCGTTTAAATAGAGATAATCTACCCCCTCCACCACTCCATCCCCACCTTTTCACCGCCAACAAACTAGAGTTTATTATACAAATGCCCTCCATCCAAAAATGATACTGGCGGACTTCACTGTCGAAAACTGCTTTTAGTTCGCAAAAATGGTGTAATTGTGATGTGGAAATGTGACCGACAAAGAAACTTATACTCGATCCGTCTGGACTTACATAATTTCTATCTAATGTCACAGATGTCGTGACATTAGATAAATACAAGTAAGATCAAAATATTCTGTCATCCTGAAAAGGACGGATTTTGCAAAGAAAATTATACTCGATCCGACTGGACTTATATAATTTTCTATCTAACGCCACATATACTATGGCATTAGGTAACTAAAACTACGATGAAACATTCTGTGGTCCTGAAAAGGACCGTTTTTCACGGGATATCTTATTTGTAATCAGGCTCGATTACAAATAAGGCACGCACTCTTATGTTGTAGAGTACCAAGAGCTACTCCACAACCTTTACAGTTCGGTATGTGCGCGCGACTACCGAAATCTTGGGTTACATGACCACTGAAGAATTGGTCACCAGCCGACTTGTTTTCCAAGTCGGCATAGCAGCCAATACACCAGCCGTCATCACCCACCTTCACCAGGTTTAGGGTCTTGCACACCCGGCGGGATCGGACGGGGAAAACTTTCCTCTGTCTAAGTGCCCAATTATCCAAATTCCTAGGAGTATCATCGCTTAAGTATCCATCATCATCTGATGATGCCATGTTGAGATGAGCGAATGTAATGAAGTAAGCAGTCGACTCGAGCTGCTTTTAAAGACCTTAGCTCCGCCCCTTGGTGAGTTTGGTGGGAAAGTTAAAACCAATTTTGTTAATATTTTTAGACACTTCCAGTGAAATAGCTCCGCCCTTTGGTGAGTTTGGTGGGCGAGTCAAAACAAGTTTTATTAATTTAAGACACCTCCAGTGAAATTGTCGAAAAACTTTATTGGAAAATGTTGTTCGGCCGGCCGCCTACGGCGGCCCTTAGGTCGCTCCGCGACTTAAGCGGCGGCTTCGCCGCCGCGGCCGTCAGGTCGCTCCGCGACCTTAAGCGGCGGCTTCGCCGCCGCGGCCCTTAGGTCGCTCCGCGACCTTAAGCGGCGGCTTCGCCGCCGCGGCCGTCAGGTCGCTCCGCGACCTGACCTATACTATCCCCCCCCACCCCCCCCGGGTGCCGAAGGCGCCCGGGGGGGGGGGGGGGGGGGCGCCTTCGGCGCCCCCCCCCCCACGCCAGGCGCCCGGGGGCCGCCTTCGGCGGCGGCGGGCTTGCTACTTTAATTTGCTTCATCTAGACTCCATCCGCAAGCCGCCGCCGCCTTCGGCGGCGGCGGCCTTGCCACTTTGTTTTGCATTATCTAGACCCCATCCGCATGCCATGAGAAATCTATTTTGTGCAGCGTCGCCCCCCCAACCCCGGAATAACAGTCAAGTTGTACAATTCACATTAGTTTGGACCTGACTATCTTTTCATAGTTCCCTGTTTTCCCTAAAATACATACCTACTCTCTAGGTCTTTTTTTGACCGACCTCTTATTACTTTTAATGACTCAAATCACTCGGGTCTTATTTAAAAACGATTATGCCACCCATCCCTCATGCTTTCGCCCTATTCCCCAATCAAACCCAATCAAACCCAACCCCATAATTCTTGAAATTTTGATTAGTCTGATCATTTTGATCATAAAAAGTTTTATGTCACATGTTTTGAAATGTCCTTGAACTATCAAATAATAATAATAATATTAATAACAAAATTCTTATTATTTGTATTGGCTAAACAAACCCAAGCAAACCTGAGCAAACCCACAAGTTATGTGCTTGTTGTCATTGCTTTGATCCGAAATAAAAATATTTTTGTTATATAAGGGTTAATGTGGTTGCTTTTTTGTTAAAAATATACAAAAATAAAAATCTTAGTGGGTCGACAAATATCGATTTTTAGTTCCAAAAATATACGTCTCGGAAATAACTAAATGGATACAATTTTTAAGTTAGAAAAATAACAATTTTAACGGATCTTGGACCTTTAACTTAAAATACGTTTTAGACACTTCTAGGTAAATTATCGAAAAGAGTTATGCAAAAATGTCAACGTCTATTTTTAAACGTCCTGAAAATATCATCCTTGGTCATCTTTGCATTTTTTCACTGATTCAGTGTCAAACACAAAGTGACTAAGAATATCTAAACTACGATCAAATCTTTTGTGGCCCTGAAAAGGGCCGTTTTCGCGGTGGGATGGAGAGGGAAACCTAGAGTGGTTGTTCCCCTCTCGCGATCTGCACCGATCGCGGTGCGGCACGCCGTCTTCGTGCCTCCAGTCGCGTGCTGCGACGGCTCCGACGGCGCTCCGTGAGCTCTTGTAAGAGAGCCGCCCTTTCTTCAGGACCCAGCAGCATCTGGGGTCCTTCCACCACTTCCACGGGCTCTGTTGGAGCCGGCTCCGGTGGTGGTTGCGGTCTTGGGATCGGCTGTACGATAGCCGTTGGCTTATTCGCGTTTTTTAAACGCCAAGCCTCCCAATAGTCGCTAATTTTGGACTCCCTTGTCGTCCTTAACATCAGCCTGTCCCACTTCATGGCTGGTTGAGAAATGAAAAATGTGATGGCTGCTCCCGCTTTTAAAAGCATTTAGGATGGTGGGGGGTGAGAGTGGGGGTGAGAGTGGGGCTAAACAGTTCTAACATATCCTTTCAAAGTAACAAAATATTTCCTATAGAAGAGATTTCTTGTTCGAAATATTTTGTTACACTGAAAGGATTCGTCTGTTTTTGTCATACTTAAGAGCAGGTTTAATATTAGCCAACGTTCTATGTGAAACGACAAAATTCTGATGTATCTTTTTGAGCGTATCAACCCAGAGTGACTTTATTTTTTAAAATATGTTTCTTGATAGAAAGTCATGTCACTTTGAATATCTAGAGGCATATGCGTTCTTATCATACATAAAAACTACAAGCTAAATATTGCAAATGCTCTTTCTCTCGCTATCTATGTATGATTTAAACACATAATGCATCTCTCACTCAAAGTAACACAATTTTTCCTTCGAGAAATATCTTCCTTAGGAAACATAGTGTTTAACTACAAACTACGATCAAATATTCTGTAGTCCTGAAAAGGACTGATTTTGTCAGGGGGCAGGCAGGGTTGTCGTATGAGGAGCTTTATTTGTAATAGAATTTACATTCTATTGCAAATAAGGCACGACTGCTGATGAACGACTGTAAACAGTCTCTCCCTACACAAAGCACACCTCGAGTGGTTCCGCCTTTGATCACCTCGCGAACCCACTGTAAAATGAGTTGTGACGAAATGAACATCCATCATCACAGCTCCAAATCCTCTCGTGTAGCAGTGCATACACAAATCTCTAGACCCCCATGAGACGTAGGATTGCATGATGCAATACCTAGGTCTAAGCCTTCGCGGTCTCAGTACAAGCCTATGT
Source organism: Philopedon plagiatum (assembly GCA_963971165.1). Classification (NCBI taxonomy): domain Eukaryota; kingdom Metazoa; phylum Arthropoda; class Insecta; order Coleoptera; family Curculionidae; genus Philopedon; species Philopedon plagiatum. The sequence goes on from OZ020194.1 coordinate 5,652,894, forward strand.
TGCACATTTGGTGCCGCGGTCTGCTCGTCGTCACTGGAATATCCATCATCAGAACTTGATGACATCTTGGCTTCGAGTGAATTTAATTTTCTAAATCACGTCTTATATACATTCTTTTCCCCACCCCTCTCCTAAATTTCTGCCTATTCTTCATCTCTCGACCTTATTTACCAAAACCCCACATTTGAAGTATTAAAATAAGCCTCAAATATGTCGTATGTAGTAAGAATTAAACTCCAATATGTCGTTTATAAGTTTATTTTAAATATGTAAAGTACATAATTTGGAGAATTACACAACTTCAAACTAATGTATTGATTTGTTAGTAACAGAACCATTAAGTATATTGTAACTAAAAAATGCATCGTGAATAACTAACGCGTACACTTTAATGTCTTTAGGAAATTTACTTTTGCGTGTTTCGAACTCCAATTTCACGTCCACTGTGGACGTCCTGACGGCTTCTGGTTGGTGACTGCAATCGATTACGAATAACGGATTTTTAAGATAGTCGGCAAAACTCATCATAGGATCGCTCAGTTCTCGCTGGTAGTAGCTAGCTTGAAAATTCTCATAATTATAATAGGCTGCGGCATACAGTTTCTTGGAAAAATCTAAATTCCATCTTTCGTAGGGAAATACGGCAGAGTTAAGATAGAGCCTAATATCACTTATATCGGCCGTTGTAAATTGTGTGCTATCTTTTGCTCTGTTGTCGGAAGAGCTAGTTGGTTGAAAACCGATAATCAAATATCTCGGTTTTTCGAGACTCGTGCTAGTTCTTAAGGCCCATACGTCTGACGATGTTTCTCTCAAAGAAGGTAGCTCGTAAAGATCCCATTTACGGTAAGCCATTGGAACGTTTGCGTTACTGCCACCTTTATTCATGCGTGATAATATCTTTAACTTCTGTCGATCGTCTGGAATAATGTGACGAATTTTCCATTCAATTTTTTCAATTGAAATGTCTGCATCTACTTCGCCGATATAGCAATTGTTGAAAGTGCGGGCGATAATTAAAATCAACTCTTGCTTGACGTTAAAAATACCCTTTGAATAATCCTCTGCGAAACCCATGAGATATTTTAGAGGAAGCTTGCCGGAGAACATGTTACTTGTGGAATCTAGTATCCCTTGATTTGCTTCGTCTAGACCCCATCCGCATGCCATGAGAGCTCTATTTTGTGCGGCACCCAATGACACCATAGTTTTCATCGTTGTGGTAATTCCGGGTTTCCGAACGACGGCAACTTGCTCCCCTCCCATTTCATAACGACATTCGTCGAATAGAAAGGCGATGGCATTATTTGATAGATAACATTTTTTACTAACATCTTTGGGTTTAAATGTTCCTTCGATGTAAATGTAACTATCCGATATATCCAAAATGATATCTTGAAAGTGTACAGGTATACGAATTTCATCGGAATTGCGGAATGTTGGAGAACCGTAAGGTTTATATGTGTGTTCTTGAAAACTAATAATGGAGTTATCAAAAATGGGTTCGGTAAAAACTTCGATTTTGTCACTGCTAGCGGCCATCATTTTCTAATTTTTCTCACTTTCAAACCGATCGATTGTAGAAATTTGCAATCTTTCACGGAGAGCTGGCGATTGCTGTGCGGATGTGTTTTCGATCGTCCGTCTGACTTGCGAATGAACCTTGACTGTGTTGTCTGCTTACTTTTATGTCGTTTAACTGAATCTTGAATTGTTGACAGCATATGCAGTTGACGGTTAAAGCAAAAACCCATTATACGATTTTTTTCAACTCTAGTTTAACTATAATTTTCTCACCTCGAAAATCGATCAAATCACCGCTATCGTCCAAGATGCGTAGAGTAATGTTGTCGATAAACTGACGACCATCCGGCATTATCGGCATATAAATATTATTTTGCGGTTCTTTGGAGATTTTGTAACCGGGTTCGACGTCAATATCAAATTCAAATAACGTATGACTTTCCAAAGAATTCAGGTATGCTCCGGAAATTATATTACAATCCACACGTACGATGCGCACTTTCATTATGTCCACGATGGTACTTGATTCGTGTCGTTGTCCACCTTGCAGCAGCACAGAGCCAAATCCGAGCACTTTGCCGATACTGTTGCTACCTCGAAAATCGATGCTATATTTTGACTTTAGCTCACATTTTAACGTATTATTATTGGCTGTTAATGAAAATAAATCGGTACCAACTTCATTGCATGACTCTTTTAAAGCGGTGTACATGGCTTTTGCTATTTCATTAATTTCGTAAGCTCCTGGTGGAATCCTTAAATGCTTTGGTATAGCTGTTTTCAAATGGCTGAATGAATTATTGCTTTCGTCGATATTAAAAATCGAATTATATGTGTAAAATCCCAGTAGTGCAACTCCATATTTGCTTGTTGTATTTAACTCGATGGGTGGGTAAAAATCCGCACTTAAGACACTTGAATGTCCTGTTAGAGTGAATGTGTAAGACATGACTGACCACGAAACTATTTGTGTAGCTATTTTATTGCTGTTTGCAACAGTTAAATGGATTTAAGCTGAAGCGTTGCTTTATTCCTTTGGACGTTTTTAAACTGTTTTCTGCCTTTATATTCACATCGTTAATTTTGCAATAACAACAAAATATTTTTTTTGGTATCGGTCCATCGCCCTCATCCGAATCTGAATTATTGCTATTATAATGTTCGAAACAGTATTGATATTTCAATATATCGACGTCACTTTTTAGGTGATTAGGTAACCTATCCCAAACTAGTGCTATTTCATTTGGAGCTAATGCGATCAACACTTCTTTGGGCGTATTTTCTAACTGTTCAGCTGTCATTTTTTGTAATCCTCCGACTTCACGATATGCTTTAAGTGATAGCAACATTTTGGTGTAGTTGTCACGTTCCATTTGGGGTGTCAAAGACATACTTTTTACGATTGTAAAAGAAACTTCAAACACAAATGTCCACACCAGACTGTTCCAAATTCTTGTTGACGGTCGTATGTATAGTAAATTTTCGTCGTCGCTTCGGAACCCATCTGCAGATATCGTACCAATTCCATAGGTGGGGGTAAATCACCGAAACTATCGTAGTATGTTACATCAGACTTGCTTTTTCTATATGCTACCCAATGAGTCCCTACACCCGACATACTATCCAAATTTATAATGGCGGCCTCATAACGTTTGGGACCGCGTACAGGTAATGAATCTCTCATATATACGCCTCGAAAGTGTGGTATTTTCATTTTTAAGGCGTACTTTTCTATATCAATATTGGATAGTGGTCTTTGAGGTAGGGATTCTATTAGTTTTTTGATTTCTTATTTTTGCCGTTGTTTATAAATAATCCCAAACCTGTGCGATATGGTTTCAAATATAATCCGTTTCCTCTTGAACTTAGATGTAAGCCGGTACCTATTTTTTCTGCAGTCGACTTTTTTACTGCTTTTACGGCACGCACGATGCCTGCTGCACCACCTGCTAATGAACCTAAGGCCGATAGTCCTGCAAATATTGGTATTAACGGTAATATCCCCCCAGTCTTCGGAATTGGAATGATTCTAGGCGTGCGAATTTTTCGTTTGCCACCGGCTATTCTTAGGGATTTACGTGCAGCTACTGCAGCTATTTTCGATGCTTTCATGATATTTTTCTCGATAAGTTTTTTCCCACCAGCTTTTAACAATTCTGATCGAACGGGTCGTCTAATAGATGATCCAAAAGCTACTTTGTGTACTCGCTTATGTTTACCGACGCCATTACCTTTAGTGTGGCGGCGGCGGCGCTGGAAGCGACGTTTACCTCTAGTGGATGCTTTTCTCGATTTTGATGATGATACACCCATACCAAAACGTTGTTTCGCTTTCATAATGTTGGTTACCAACCAAGCTGCAGCTTTTTCACCAGCGCTAGAGTCTTTAGATTTTACTCTTTTCCACGCGCTTTGCTCGAGTTCCTGATCTGCTTGGTGGCGAGCACTTAAATTTTCACTATTACGCAAATAGGCTAAATCGTGTTTTTTGCATGCGACATCCAAAGAATTAATTCCTTGATCTCCTCTTGCCACACGTTTTACTACTTTCGTCCCGGGCCCGCAATACTGATAGCCGGGAATGTGTAACTCGAACGGTAGCCTATTAATTACTGAATTAACAATACCGCTTCCAGTCTTACTTGATAAACGAGACCGTCTACTTCGTCTGACGAGCGACATCTGAATGATAGTTTACGTGAAAGTTCAGTATAAAATATAGATTTTGTTAAGATGCGTATCGTCAATCTTAAACAAAAACTTCCCGTCGATAATCTCGATGTAAAGGTCGGATCTGGACTAGAACAAAAATTATTTAAAAGGCATGGTCCTTTGCTACCGTCATCTATTCGTGGATTATTAATAGGACCTTCAAACTGTGGAAAGACAAATGTTATGATTTCGCTGCTTACTCACCCCTCGGGACTGCGTTTCGAAAATGTTTATATCTACTCAAAGTCGCTCTATCAACCGAAATATGAATATTTAAAGAAAATTTTATCACCAATCAAAGGTCTTGGCTACTACGCTTTTAGCGACGCAAATAACATTGTGGAACCATCAGATGCTAAACCTAATTCAATATTTATTTTTGATGACGTTATGTGTGAGAAACAGGACGTTATAAGATCGTATTTTAGCATGGGACGTCACAAAAATGTGGATGCCTTTTACTTGGCGCAAACGTATTCTCGTGTTCCTAAGCAGCTCGTCCGGGATAATGCCAACTTCATTATTATGTTTAAACAAGATGAGATGAATATGAAACATATATTTTCCGATCACGTTTCACCCGACCTGACGTTTACACAATTTCAAGAGATGTGTGCTAAATGTTGGGATAATAAATATGGTTTTTTAGTTATTGACAAGGATAGTGATGTAAATTCGGGCAGATACCGCAAGGGATTCGATAGTTATATATTCCTATAATAATAACTTGGATAATCATTTCATCGTTGAACGGTGCTTTGAAAGCATCATGAATGAAGAAATCGAATTAAAACGAAAGCTACTGGAAACTACAAATGCGGTTAGAAAAAAATTTAAACAAATTAAAGCAGCTAAAGTGCAGAATGAACATGATTTGGAAAAGTTTTATGAACCAGTTTCTAAACCACTAGAATCTATATCTAAAGCCGTAAAGCAGCAGCAGCAACAGTACGCAACTAAAAAATCAAGTACTACGACTAAACCACAAAGTCGGAGTAGCAGCAGCAGCTCGGTGGGAATGGCGAAAATGTTTGAAGAACATCCAACAGAAGCGGATTTTGAGACATCTACACCGATTTCGCAAAAAACACAAATTCCTACACCAAAACGTGGAAATCGTGAGTCACTGTTCGAAACCCCTTCCCCATCAACGATAACATCATCTTACACATCACCACACACATCCAGTGGTAGCAGTTCAGCCGCAAAAACAATTCAAGATTATTTAAATGGATTAAAATTGGAGCCATCTCATTATGATACCGTGTATGGTGTACGCTTTGGTAAAAAAGAAAATAAATCAACAAAATATATTGGCAACTTGGTGGTTCGTTTTCTAACAAACGGAAAGATGGTGTTATACAAGAACAAAACAAACATTGCTGAATTCGATGGAACGGCTGAGCTTTACGATTTGATTTTTCTAAAAAATCCAGCATGCTTAGATAATGAAGACGAAATTAGTCTAGATGTACTTCGAAAATACCAAACCATTTTGAAATTGACGGATGCGGCCTACGACGGTTATGACAAGAAACGTGGTTTAAGGGAAACCCGATGGAGAAAATATTTACGAATCATAAAACCGCTAATTATGGGAACCAAACTGGGTGGTGGTGGTGTAGGAAGAAAAAAAGGCGACAACAAAATCCAACTACCAGCAAAAAAGCGCCTATCGTCGAAATCATCTCAATATGTTTATTGGAATAAACCTAAGGAGTTAGTGGATAGATTACGATTATTGTGGGGGTCAAAAGTAGCTGGACATACCGGACATGATAATGAGATTATGTCAATTATGGAAGAGCTTCGAGAAGAAGGAATAATATATTAAGTTTTGCACGTAGTTGCCATCCTCAGTGTCTGATAAGACGTGGAACCTTATAATATGGATCCTAGCCGAGAAAAAATTAAAGTCGTAAATGAATTACATAGGACAGCAAGAAAAAATTTTGTTAGAAGACGTACGGTCATAAAAGGATATCGAGATTTGTGGCAAATTGATTTGGCGGAAATGCAGCAATATGCTACTGACAATGATGGATACCGTTACATTGTTGTATGTATAAATTGTTACTCCAAATTCGTGTACACCAAAGCAGTTAAGAATAAGACCGGTGTTGAAGTTACGAATGCCATGAAAAGCATCATTGAAGAAGCATCATATGCACCAAACAATTTACAGAGTGATCAAGGAAAGGAATTTTATAATAGCACCTTTCAAGCACTCATGAAAAAATATAATATAAACCATTATTCCACATATAGCACGAAAAAAGCGGCAATTGTTGAGCGTGTTATAAGAACTTTGAAAAATAAGTTATATAAACAATTCTCGGCTAGAGGTTCTTACAGATGGTTACAAATATTACCAGCTATAACGAAGACCTATAATAACACTAAACACCGCACCATTGGAATGAAGCCTAACAGTGTAAAAGAGGATACGCCTATTAAAGCATATGACTATTTGAAAATTGTTCCGAAGAAAAAAAAATTTCATTTGGGTGACGTTGTTCGCATTAGCAAGTACAAAGGTGTATTTGACAAAGGATATACGCCTTCGTGGTCAACGGAACTGTTTGAAATAGCAAAAGTTAATATTACAAATCCACCTACATACTTGCTACAATCATTGGAAGGTCAACCTATTAAAGGATGTTTTTACGAAGCAGAACTGCAAAAGACAGCTAGCCCTGGTGTTTATTTAGTTGAGAAAATTCTTAGAAAACGCAAGAACAATCAAAACGATCAATTGTTTGTAAAATGGTTAGGTTTTCCAAATCAATTTAATTCTTGGATAGACAAATCAGATATTGTATAAATATTATCAAATAGGTTTTACGTTACGTATGTATGCATTATAAATAATAAAAATAAATATTGCTTTTCATAATTATTCGTTTTATTTTCAATTTAACAGTATAATTATGTTTTTAAATAGAACTTTATCTAGGTTGGTTTCCATTTTGGTTTTTTTGGATCCTTTATCTTCGCTGTAGTATACCGTGCAGCAAGTGAGTGAATTTGATACATTTTTTCCTTAAGGTACGTAATTTTGGTCTCATCATCTTCAAACATTTTTTGAAAAACCGGTACTAGCACATTACTAAGTATGGTATTTATCTGCGAACCAAGTTGATGAACTTCCGTAAGGACATATTCTTTGGTAGCAGCATCATTATCATTTATCGGTTGGGCAACATTCCTTAATAATTTTCCCTCTATATCAAAATGTCCATCTGAAGTAAGTTTAAATCCGATTCCGGGCAACCCTCGCGATAAGTTGTTACAAACAGGAGTTTTCTGTCGACCAAATTTATCAATTGTGTTGTTAACACGGCCCATTTTAAAGTAAAACTAATTCACACTCTTTATGTTCAGCCTATATATAAATGACATAACTAATAAAAATTCATTTTACCATACACCATGAAGCAAGTAAGATTTGACGAAGAAAGAAATATTATCCACCATATGTCTATTTGGTGTTTTGCATATAGACAAGCCAGACAAAGTAATTTTCAGCAACTAATACTTGATAGATATCGTTTTCAAAGGAGAATTGGAAAAATGGATGTAATGCTAGCGAGGATTTTAGAACGGAACCACAGAAATAATATATATCAAGAGCGATTTGTTAATTCAAATGTATGGTGAATAATAAACATATTTAGTACAAAAAGATTTTTATTAAGATTTAAATAATACATCCACACTATCATTAGAAAAACGCACTTATTCACATAAATTTAAAATTACATGACTATCATAAGAAACTTTTACACTATATCTAAATTGTCTCTATTTTTCGGAATTACCAGCGCTGCCCTTCTTGGTCGAATTCCATGGTCTCACCGTTATTACGTTCTGATGAACCTCCTCCTCCTCCTTCTAAGAAAACAGGACTTTGAGGTGATTCGTTAATTATTTCGAGATCTTCAAAATTGCTTGAAGAAGTCCAGCGCTGCCCTTCTTGACTGAATTCCGGCGTATCGTGATTATTATGTTCTGATGAACCTCCCACTGAGACAGCGAGACTTTGCAGAGATTCACTAGAATTTTCACGAGATATTTGTTGCGGTGATTTCATCCCATGTTTCTTATGGTACTCATTTTGACACCATTCACAGAAACCCATTATTCCACTAATAAATTCCCAATTTTCGCAATTGGCACACATCTGACGACCGTTTACAGAGAATGGGCGAACAACTGCAATTTGACGTTCACTTTTTGGTGACTGCATTTTGAGGAAATAAATTACTATGCAGTATTCTGGAAGTACTGAAATGCAGACTGAAACAAGAAAGTTTTGTGCCTCTATTTGTATCTGTTAGGTGACCTTCAAACCCCTCCACTCTCATATCCCATGTAAAATCGAGGTCACCATACACAGAATAGACTTGTTTCTTTATCTACATGCGCGTAATACGTATACGCTGAATAGCTTTTTCTTGATTCAACAATTTTGAATCGATTTCCTTAAGTCTTTTTGTAACAGATTGCAAAAAATCTTCATTCGCCTCTTCAGCAAGCTTTTTATTCATTTCATTAAGTTCTTTTCTAACATATTCCAAAACATCATTATTCACTAATTCACTAAGTTTTTTAATAATTTCACGCCTTTGTTCAAGAACATATTCCTGATTAGCGGCATCCCCAGGATTCTTTGGTGGTGCTACATTAGTTAGAGATTTCCCTTGTATATCATATTGACCATCATCGGTCAATCTAAATCCAACTCCTGGTTGTCCAACAAGAACAATGTGATTTTGGTCATTAAATTTTTGGCGCCCAAATTTATCAATTGTGTTGTTAACACGACCCATTTTTAGCTTAAACTGATGTGATTTTTGTGAAGGTTGCCTATTTATAAAAAAATTAAACAATAATTTAGGTACTTAATCATTTATTTAAAATCTCATGTTATTATATTATACAATGAATTAAAGATTTTCTTCATCTTCTTGAACACACTCCATTTCGTCATCGCTAACAGTAGCCAATGCTTTACTATCAACTTCATTGGTGACTGCTTTATTTCCAAGGTCATCAAGAATAGTGGTATCATCTGCGGGAGCCAAACCATATTTTGTAGCTAATTCATCGGGTAAATGAGGCACTTCGAATAGGTAGCTTCCCAATTCTTCATTTATCATTCCAGCGCAAAATTCGTCCAGATCAATGGTTCCATATAGGTATTTCTCGCAAGTATGTGCTCCAGCCGTGAAATTTACGGCGTCTTTCATATACTTCCTATACTGACTTTCACTAAAACCCATATCGGATTTACCATAATTTGCAAAGTGTAGTATTTCTTCAGCCAGCTCTCTTAATTTACATGATAACCAATTAATGTACATATCTCGATTTTCAATGACAGTAGGGCAGTCACACATCTTAAATAGAAAATAATGGATATGTGATTGTGTGTGACTGTGTGTTTTTCGATATATACTTAACAAGAACTATTTTATTACATTTTAAATCAACATTAAAATAGCCTAATCAACAATATATTACAAACAACCAAAATTTAACAACGCTCTAGTATTACCTCCAGAGAATACATGTGAGCTTTGCCCCAAATAAGTTAAGGTGTACTGATCACCGGAGTTATTCATCATTTCAATAGTATCCTCTGTCAGAATTTCAGCTACGCGTGATGGTAAAAATGTTTCAAATGTTGCTTGATGTGTTGGATCAAACAATGTGACGATAATGGCTTTTCCAAAACGTGAAGTCAAAGAATTCATTTTTTTTATCATATAAATTTTGCCCACCGTTAATGTAGAGAATTTTCTACGTTCCAGAAATTGAATATCTTGGTTTATCATATTATTAATTTCGGCTATGGTCTGCTTTGAAATGCTCATGATTTAAAATACAATAAAAACAATTACTGTCAAGTACCTTGAATAAACACTTGTAGAACACACCACAAACACAATACTTTATATGCCAAAGCAACAGTTAACGCATACGATGTATGAGTGACAATGAAAGATATTTTCGAAATGAGCCATATTTATTAGGAAGTAATCCAAGGTCAAGTATTTATTTATGGTGGGAGGAATACATCCGACGACCTCGAAAAATACAAAACAAATGTAACCTTGAAATAAGCGTCGTCCACCTGGTCATCACCAAACAAAGAAACATCTGCTCGCGTTCAAGACCAAGCAAATGTAACCTTGAAATAAGCGTCGTCCACCTGGCCATCACCAAACAAAGAAACATCTGCTCGCGTTCAAGGCCAAGTTATTGACCTTGACCTTGGAACAACACCTGCGCATATCAAGGCCAAATAACAATAGCACACCTGAGCGTTCAAGGTCGACCCTACTGCGCATGCGGAAACTCACTAAGCATCTACTTTAACTACTTACGTCGTGCAAAAGGGCATCAAGTGTTTCAAAGCAAAGGTTGTCGCACCCCCGCAAAATAACCTGCGGACCCCTAGGGGTCCGCGGACCACCATTTGGGAACCACTGCAGTAGATGGTATATGGCATTGTGATGTTTTTTTTATATCTGGTTCACTGAAATCGAAATAGGGCTTAAATGTATATCTGATAAAATGTTCCCGTTTAATTGTTATTCGGATTACGCGACTGTCAAGGCTGAATAATAATAATTAGTAGTTATTGCGTGCACAGAATGAGAGAAAGAGAAGAAAGAAAATGGAAAAGAAATGCTTGTGTTTTTAGTAGAAGGAAATCGAAATATAATGGAGGTTAATTAAGGTAGAACGAACGAACGCATTAAGTTAAAGTCATGGAAATATGTAAGAAGGAAGTATTGAAATTAATTCTTGATTACAACGAAAGCATGAACACTTTTTTCTCCCGGTAGTTTGACGTTTTCGTCAGCGAAGTTTTAACTGCCACATCCCACACTTAAGAGATTTAGGGCTTAGTGCTGGTTTAAATTTATGTCTTCTAGTTGATTAGTTAGGTTTTGACAAATTTCTGTCCTGTCACAGTTAATGAGTCGTCATTAGAAACTTATGAGTTATTCTAATATTTCTGCGATTTGCTTGGTTTCCAAATAATATTTATTCTGGTACCTGTTTACTTCTATTTTTATCGAAAATACATACTTAAATTGTCTTTTCTTTATAAATTTGACAAAAACTACAAACAAATGGTGTTGTTTGTGCTATTGATTCTACTTCCACTTGGATTCTTTAATGTTCATTTCCCCAAATCAGTCCTAACTATTTAACTGCACATATTTCTCTTGCAAGTTCTCATATTACTTAGGATTAAGTTGCAAAAAACTGTAGCACTATCCTCCTTCACGTGAATGGGAGTTTTGCCAGGCGCGGCCCGTTAGTTTCTTTACATGTGGGGCAAATTTTGTGAACCACTAGTAATATCAATGTAACAAACAAAATGCACTTTTTTAATTAAGGAAGGTGTTTTAATAATGTGCCTAGTTCTGCCAACAGATTACCTACAAACAAACACCGCAAAAATCATGAAATATTAAAATTGCATTTTTGCTGACTTTCTTTAAATTACTTTCTTGTTTCTTGCACTAGTAAAGCCATTGTTAACACACGTACTCAAGTACTAGTACTACACTACTACACAAAGGGCACAAGACAAATATCAACTAATATCCAAAAATAAATTACTATTGCACAGTAAAATTAGGAAGTCTAAACATCCCTTAAACTAATAAGTGCCGGCATGTTGTAATGAAATGTAAACTAAAGTTTGTGCAAATACAATGCGCATATTAGGTAATTAGTTTTTCTTTGTCTATTCCAGACGTTTTGCAATAGTATATTTCACGCAGCGGTTCGAGTGTATTTCCATCATATGAAAGCGAAATTCCCCTTTTCTGCTCTGTATGCAATAAATAAAATGGAATCAATTAAAGAGGAACCATGCATAATTTCAAGTCGCAAAACTTTCTTAAATCATTCTATTTGAGCTAATAGAAATTGCACGGTTCAACAAGAAATCAAACGAATCGCGAGAAAAAAACTCTGAATGCCAAAGTAGATTTTACTATTGTTCGATTTAAAACAATTTGTCGCTTGAATGTTAAAAAAGGATAATTGTTCAATTACAATCAGTCGAAATGAAATCAACATCCAATCAGCTTGCCAAATAATTACACGTTATGCAACAAATCGTTCTATTTTTACATCCTCGACTCGATCAACCGATGAAATATTTGTAAAATGTTGCAAAAAGGCAGCGCGTGAATAATTGACAGATGCAATTATATAACTGGTGTCTATTTTTGGTAAGAAAAAAAAAACAAACAAAGCTAAAACGCTTTAAAAAACTTAAATTGTCACAATGTTTACTGTATACGCAAAACTATTGTTCTGACTGAAAAGGGATTACCAAAAATTTTAAATTTTCTGAAAAATTAGATCTTTGCTGCAATTTTCAAAATGCTTGGTCATCCTTTGAGGGTACCTATACCCTGCATTTCTACCCACATTTTTTGCAAACTTCCCATTTGCTACTGTCATTTTCTTTTTATTTACAATACAAATAATTCCATACGGGATTTTTATCTCGTGGCATTTTGTATCCCTTTTATTACTGTGGAAATACCTTTTTCGTTTTTAATTACATATAAATCGTCGAAAAATCTATTTATAACCACTCGGACGAAAATATAAAATTAATAGGCTAGGGAAATCACCGGAAATCTACTACTAACGAATCAAAGATCGATAAAACCCCGAACAACGGTAATTCCCCTGTAAATGCATGTCAATGTTGTCAGATTCAACCAAAAATATTATTTTTACATTTTGATCCTTGATATTTGATCCTATGAAAACCAGAGTGGTCCAAGTCACAAAAAGTAGTTTTGAGATATTAAAGCTCAAAGTTAAATGAAGATCAACAAATGTCGAAAAACAAGTAGCGAATGGGTTTAGGAGATTTTTCTTGGGAAAAGCTAAACTTAAATTTTGTGATATTTGGTATTTTTTAAAAAATGATTCTGGTCCCTATTTTTTGAAACTTGTGACTTAAACCACTATGGCTTTCATTGTTTGTGTGTTAACGTATTTCGTACAAAATATCTTCTCAACTTTAATTATTTATTGTTTTATACTCAAATCATCAAACACATAGATTATAACTTATATGCTATTTTCTTTCAATGATCGAAAATAGTCTTGGTAGACGGGTGGTATGAACTGAAACATTTCTTTCATGTTTTTTTTCTTGCTCGCACTAACCGGGAGGTTAGATTTATAATGAAGGGGCAGGTCAATATTCTTGAAATCCATCAATGTACCCTTTTTATTCTTTGGAGCCAAATCCATTTCTTTGAACGAAATATCTTCGTTTAGGAATTTTTATAAAAAAATTATGGCTGCTTCTTATCGATAAATTTAAACAATTTTAAATCCGAAGCATGTATTTTAACTTTTGATTAATCCAAAATAAAAAATTAGGTTTTTATTTTAAGAAATTATTTTTTTACGTTTTATTTACCTGAACTTGTAGAATCAGATTCTGTAGATGCTGATGGCTCATATTTACTCTCACTTTCTTCATATGGTTCAGCGTCAAAATGACTAATATTCATTTTTTTAGGATTTAAACAAAGCAGCATTTAACAGTCGATACAAAATGTTTACAGGCATAATGGTCTGTCAGACCTGCACCACTGTGACTTTCATCGGTATATGTGGATGCGTTTTAGATCCATATTACTAGCGATATCTGTTAGGGTTGTACTTGAAGATAGAAAATTCATATTTTGTCCAGAGGTAATTTACTACGTAAACAATACGATAGTATCAAGAAACGCAAAAAACTGACTTGGACCACTCTGGGTTTCATAGGCTCATTTTTATTCATGTATAAATATCGTAATATATATCATCATGATATACATACATCATATGCTATATGTATATCTGCGAACCCTGCCTCCATTCTGCTCGTATACGAGTGAATGCAAGTCAAATAATAGGGTTTCTATGGAAACATCGACAAGTGACAGGTGCTCTAATTAAAGATTGTCGATGTTTCCATAGAAACCCTATACGATTTCCATTAACCCATAGACGAAGGGTATGGAAAATTACTTAAGTTTGGTTTTTTTTTTTAATTATATGAAAACAGTCGAACATCGACGTAGGTGACTTGACATAAAGTAGAGCTCTTAACGAGTAAAATTTAAAATACAAAAGCATAATATTGCGAGTTCTCCGAAAAAACTTTAAGTTACTTCAAAACTCGTTTATTTGATGTTCAATTGTTTCTTCAGTTACGTTTTCTGATGGTTCTGGTACAAATTTACAATTTATCTAATCAAATCATTTTTCTATCTCTTGAAATAAAAAAGTTATCATTCGTTCAAACAATAAATAACCCTGAATTTCGAAAGATGCGTTTAAAAAAATGTATTTTCAAAACACAAAGTGTTATTCTAAAATTTTGTCATAATGTCACGCATCTCTTTCAGCGAAAAAAACCAACAATAATTGTTGTACTACATAAAACAATGGGGTTAACAGGAAATAAGTTAATATAAGTATTATTTTTTGTAAAGATTTCACTGTCTGACAAAAAAGCATTTTTTAACACTTTAGCACTTTGGTTAACAGTAAGGAGTGACTGTTGACAAAATTGTAACCGGGATAAAGGAGTATGGATTTTTTATCCATGGGCTATTAGGACAATGATTATTCACAATTTTTTTATTTAAACTATTTTATCTTAAACTGATTTGCTGTACAGATAAACTTTAACACGATCAAGGTTGCTGTGTTTAATGAACTATGAAAAGTCACCATTGTCTTATCGAATGTGTCAGTTATTTAAACATTTTTATTAGTTATTAATGGCGAATATGAATTAATAAATTATTGTATACCTTGTTATTATTCCGGTTTTAGACATACTGGCTAAATTAAGTTTTATCACATAAAAAAATGTATTGTTAATTCAACACTAATTTTATTTTCGATTGATCTTGCTCTTAATATTTTTGTTATTTTTCTTTTAACAATTTCTGTTTTACTCATTAGCTTTTTGACTGAAAAAATTAAATAATCAAAACTGTTTTTCAAATATTCTACATAACTGAAAGCCTGACAATAATTGTCTAAAAGTAGGTGGGGAACATATCGTTTGGCGGGTTAAAATTAACTTTTAAATCCGTGACTACTCTAAAATGAAAATAATGGTATATATATATTTGATTCGAAATCAATGTGTGCCAAAAAACCATCTCGAATTTGTCCGAAATGGCCCGAGTGGTGGTGAACTTCTTATCGCCAGACATATACCTGCAGGTGAAATTTCCAAAGAATCAGCCAAAAACCGAATTTTGAATAGGGTTTGACGCTTAGTTTTTCTGTATACGTTATCTGTATATGTTGTGTTTTGTGGATAACTAGCAATTTGCTTTCATGTATTTAGCGAGAGCTTTCGTCACAACAGAATGAAGACCGATTTTAATAAAACGACGTTTGCTTTGACTTTCACCGTATTATCTCACCGTCTGTTGATTAGGAATTCGCAACACTGGTTCTGCTGAATAAATGTTATAAAAGGCAACAGCGTAATTACGCCAATTTAAAGGGGCGGGGTCACTGAGAGGACTGCTAAAAGATCAAAGGAAATTCGCCGGGTATCCTCTCTTGTTAACCTTATTTACTCTTTGGTTATAACCGGGCCCATTCGTGTGCGATCGGCATTGTGCGCTCATTTAATTGCTATTCTGTCAGCGTCAGTTATTAATGGTTGTGCTTAGGTCATTCATCATAATTAAGTATGTTTTGGTAGGGAAGAACTCTATAGTAAATTTTGATTGTATAGTGATTTTGGGGATTTGTTTTATCTTTACGTTCTAAATTGCATCTAAAATAAAAAATCGAGAGAATCACTATGAAAATATTAAATATCGAGAAATTTTCAAGACTTTCGTCTCGATACTCAGAGTGACAACGCAATGCCAAGGTCACTAGATCTTAAAACGCACAGCTTCTATAGCCTGAAAGAAATCTGTTAACAACATTCCTAACACATTTATTCACTGCATTACTTTATTTAATACCCTGTATAATGGGAAATTGGAAATGCGGACATTCAGTATACATTTTGGGACTGACTAAATGAAAAGTTGTATGATTATCGACGGAAATATTGTTATTAATAAAACTGTGCGGAATTTTAGAATTTCTTTCACAAAAAGACCATTTTTGGAAGCAAATCGATATTTTCTGTTAGAAAGTCGTAATTAAAAAACTGACATACCGGTATACTGATCTAGACTTTAAATCCTGCCTAGTATGCAATACAACAAACAAGTACCAGTGCAAATACAAGAACTTAAACTTTATAAATTTTTGCAATTATTCTTTCTTCTCCGCTCTGTATAATGTCCAGATATCCTTACTGACGCAAAACGGCTTCCTGAATCGAAATGTAAACAAAACGGCGGCCTGTCAGGATCTGAAAGGCTCATCAAAATCCGTCAATTAATTTTCAAACTACAGCAATTTAAAACCGATGCTGAAACTTTGCTTTTTCGGTTTTTTTGACGAACACAGTAGTTTTCATGGATTTATTAAGAAAGGATTCGATGTACGTATACTGTGAGCGTATCGAACGTGAAGCCTTATATTTGTTGTTTGTAATGAAAACATTTGCCCTAGAGGTAGAGTTTACGAACTTTAAGGAAATACGCAATTGAATCAATGAATGGTAGTAGAAAGAGATAAAATAGCAGGGGAGTGTTGGAGCTCAGAAGTGTTCGTGTCTCTGCTGGTTGCTTAGGAAAACGGCTGAACCTCGGTCTGAACACTCGGTTACACGTACGTCTTTGTCTAATGAACTAGAAAAGAAAAAGTGCGACGTATCGATTTATATAGATTTATAAATGACTCGGAGCGACTTTAAATAAACACCTTTAGAAATAACATAACCTATAAATAATAAATCCTTTTTAACTTAAATTTATTATTATTTAGCAGAAAATAAAGTAATTTAGGGCTTTTATTACTTTTAGCAAATCTTGTAATGCTTCTAACGTATTTTTTGTACACAAATACAAGGTAAAATAAGATGTGGCCAATGTTTACAGATTGTGTTTACAGTGTCGCTTAGAATGGTTTGTTTTGGCTTCAAAGAATGTTACATCCTCCCGTATCCTTTTATTTAATAAATCCATGGTCTACACAATGCAATTGTCAGTAAAATTAAAATGTAGTGAAAGAGTCAATTTCAGTTTTTTATTAAATATACTATGATTAAAGCACATTCAACCAGCATCAGACGGCATGAGAATAATGTTTACTAGCGCTAGGTCTATTAAATTATTAGAAGTATAACCACCGAGTACTACAAATAAATGACCTTGAAAACGTCCTTGCGGTTGAACCCGCATGCAGAGCTGCTACGCGAAAAAGAGCTATTAGACATTTAGATACCAATTAGGAAAAAAATGGCCGGTAGAATAAAATACAACATTGCATCTACAATTAAAATAGCAATCTTAAGCGCCTACCAGACGTTAAAATACCATATTACTACAAGAAGGATTATAATAAAGCTAGTTGATTAGTACCCTGGTGTTTTACTGCTGATCGTATTTCAGATATAATAACTCGATGGCCGGGGAGTTTATAGGGATATAAGTATAGGTAGTGGATTGGGGCTATGCTACTTTATTGCTTCCTCGGTATATTTAGAGGCTTGCAGGAAGTTTCATGATGACTTGTGAAAATTTAAAAAATCGCTGATTTTGAAGTGGAGATTGAATACATTTCGAGTCATGTTTATATTTTCTGCATTTATAACGTTTATCTGAAAACGGACGTCCCAAAAAAAGTTTTTTTTTATTTTATGTCACATTTTCAAACGTTTTTATTTAAATGGAATAAATTTGATTATAAATTAACGTTCAGGTTCACTAAGAAGGTTTAAGATTTAGTACTGGTTTAAAATAAGAATGACCAGATAGTTTTGACAGGTTTTTGTCCGGGCAGTGTTAATAAGTCGTCATTAAAAACTTATGAGTATGAGTTATTCTAATATTTCTGCGATTTACTTGGTTTCAAAATGATTTTCGTCTTGTAAAGTGTTACTAGAATAAACCATAGGCTAACAAAGTATATAGACAAGAAACTAATACCACATCTCTTTCTAAACTGGTGTTGAGCGCCATCCTTGGACTGTACGCCCAAGCTTGCTTTAATGATCGCTCGCATCAAACTTAAAAGACAAAGAAATCATTATAATTGGGAACGCATTTTAGTAAACCTGCTTTACCAACAGAGTAAACGACGCTTTTTATTGAAATATACAGTATGTCCACGGATGAAGTTGACAAGAGGAAAAAAATCGTATTAATTTTACGACCAAAAGTAATTATTTATAAAAACTCTGCTTCTCGAAAAAATAAGTTTGAAAGAAAAATGAAAATGCTTTAGGAAGTACTATTATTTATTTTAAATAAAATGTCCGTAAAGTAAAGTTGTTTGTAATTCAAAACAAAGCCTAAGTACAAATTTTGAAATCAAAATTCTAATTTTTAAATGTATTCTACATAGCTACCTCCCACCCCACCGTATTAAATAAATACGCTCTTCTTTTGTGAACATTTTGGAAACTACCATCACGAAATCAAAATACTGACAGACGTAAAGACGATGCTGATGTAACATTGACGTTAACTAAATCGACTATTTCGATTTTTAGTCAAATGCTGCAAGCAGTCGCAAAAAAACACTATTATTATTCTAAATTTAAAAGTTAGAATTTTGATTACAGAATTTGTATTTAAGCTTTATTTTGGATCATAAACAACTTTGTTTTATGAACATTTCGTTGAAAATACTAAATAATGGTTCTTCTTTCGTAAAGCATTTTAATTTTTCTTAATTTATTAACACACTGTACATCTGATCTCAGATATTTATATTTAAACTTATTTTTTCGACAAGCAGAATTTTTTATAAAACTAATTAAACACGGTAAATATAGAAATTTGTTATATGTATGTATAAACAACCGATGATTGGAAAAACTCTCTCTTTATCTTCTTCTGTGACAAAGATCTGGGTTCCGAGCACCACCACAACATCAAGTTTCTATATAATTTCAGGTACTATTACGATTTTCGAAGCCCACACCATACTGTTCGGTGCCCTCACTAAGAAAACCTAAGTCAAGTAGCAATTTTAGTTTTAGTATAGTTCACCAAAGTAGTTTGTTATTGCCAGTAATTTTGATACCACAAAAATTATGTCCCCTTATATTTTTGTATTCTTGATGTTAAATAACGGTGGATAAAATACTCTATAACTTTAACTCTTTTTTTCATATTAAATTATCTTGACATATATTTACTTTTTACATTAAAATTTAATTAGTTTATTATTGAAGATGGTTTTTTATAACAACGCAAATTAAAGATGAAAATCAGTAAAATTATATGATTACATTGGTTAGATAGACATGTTATTTATTCATGCTAAGGTTACCACGCGTAATAGGCGTTGAGCCAAGGGGCCAAAAATGGGCAGTTTGGTTTCCTTTCTGGGGAGTAAACGTAACCCACAAATTTAGAGTTGTCATGTAAGTAGGATAAATGTTTGGTATGATACTTTGTAAAATTCGGTAGCTTAGTGGCGTTATGACGTCACAAAGATGGCTGCCGGGCGAAAATTATAATTAACCGTTTTAAGTCTGGTTTCGTTTGTAAGGAGTGGAAGTATCTTACAAAATTTGATTCAGCATAAAACCAGGATCAACGTTTGGAATGATACTTTGTAATATTCGGTAGTTTAGTTACATTACGACGTCACAAAGATGGCCGCCGGGTGAAAATCGTAGTACTTATACCATTTTAAGGTCAAGTTTATCTTGTAAGGACTTACAGTACCATACAAATTTTAATCAAACTTAAAGACAGGATCAATGATTTGGATGATACTTTGTAAAACTTGGTAGCTAAGATGGCGGCTAGGCGGTTTTTACGATGATGACTTTACTTTTAATTTAATCTTATAAATATAGACTATGTATTTACTTAGTTCTGTTTAACAAATTCGAATTGAAACATGAAAATGCATTGTCATTATATTATACATTATTTTAATATTATTAGGAATAACATTGTACAGAGTATATTTATATTTAAAAGAAACAATAATTATTCATTGTCTGAATCGGCGTCTGAGTCGGATGAAGCTTCGAGAACATAATATGGTTGCGAATAGTTACTGCAAACCTTAATTTTACACATATCCGTACATTTCAATGAATTTTTAATACAGCAACATGTGTTCGGCTTACAATCTTTCTTGCAAGAACATGACAGTAATTCAAGAACAGCAAGAGGTGCTGGCGCACAGCTCATCCAATCGATATGTAAAATTGAATTACCGTCACCCTCTGTTTGAAGTGACCATCCAAGACCTTCAGGGGATGGAATGTCTGGCTGTGGATCTAGTGCCTTCTTCCATACCATTGCTTGAAAATTGGCTCTTGATATATGTTTATGTAGTGTGTTCTGACATGGAGGAAGATTGTGCGACTCAATGTTACCTTGCTTGCCACAGAATAAAATGTACCTTAGCTCGTTGACACTTGTTATTTTGGTAGTGTTGCTATAGAGCCTACATACGAATGTCTCGAGAACTATCTTTGTTTCGTCAGATACACCTACAGTTTCTCCCACCTTTGACATGGCACTTGCAAATTCTTTGTCTTTACGCACGACCTTTAACGCTGTAGCTTTTCCTTTTCCTGCAAACGCACTCACTGTGTCGCAGCCAGTGAAGGCGTGCAAACCTGGTAATGCTAGACACATATCTTCACCTATTTCTTCAAACATTTCGTTCATATTGAAGTACTTCAGCCGATTGATAGTTCCCTTTCTTAGAAAGATATTGCATCCTAGTTGTTTGAAGGTAGGTATGGTATGTAGTGTTATAACAGCGACATCAGTATCATCACAGTGAATAACTACATCTCTAAATCCAGATTTTGCTGCATGATGTGCGTGAAGCAATAAACGTGTATCTCCTTCTTCGTGGGAAGAATGCAATGATGTTACTTCTGTTGCATTACTTGATGTAACTTGGTAACAGCGGTCTTCACACGTCACAAACATAATTTTGGATCCCAACCGGTTAGTGTATTTCGGTTGTTGCCACTAGTGCGTCAAAAATTTAATAAGCTCCGATTTATTTTGAGAGACTGTTAGGAATTGTCTCCATTTGGCTATAGGATGGGCTGCTTTAATGCTAGAAAAATTACGTGCTTCAGACGAATTTCCACGTTGCAGTCTCTCAGCATTCTTTATTGATATACTTCTGTACGTATCAAAAACAATATCGATTCGTGAATACGCTTCTCGAACAATTCTGGAAAATAATTTATCAGCTAGGAGTCCAAAAGTGTTTGGTACTTCAACTACTTCAACTCTTACTCCTCATAAATAAATATCGACTTTGGAATGCTAAACTGCCTACGATTTTCGCCCGGCGGCTATCTTTCTGACGTCGTAACGTATTAGTAACTAAACTACCGAATATTACAAAGTATCATTCCAAACGTTGATCCTGGTTTTATGCTGAATCAAATTTTGTAAGATACTTCCACTCCTTACAAACGAAACCAGACTTAAAACGGTTAATTATAATTTTCGCCCGGCAGCCATCTTTGTGACGTCATAACGTCACTAAGCTACCGAATTTGACAAAGTATCATACCAAACATTTATCCTACCTTCATGACGAATCTAAATTTGTAGGTTACATTTACTCCCCAGAAATGAAACCGCACATGCCCCCTGGCTCAACGCCTATAATAAATATCAGAAATTTTATAAAATTAATTAAATGAAGTAAGTTTACTAGCAGAGTGCTACTTTTTATTCTAAAATTTAATAAGAATAAAAACGTGTTTTGTTAATATGAAAAGTAATACAATAATAATAAATCAGAGCAATAACCAAACTTATTGTCACACCCTGTATGTGTTTTTTCTGTAAAACAAAGGTTAAAAGGTTAAGTTTGAGGGTTTTACCTATAAAGGAGTCGTGCATAAAAAGGGTGCCCAGCGAAAATAATTATTCAAATCAAACAGGCACTGCTTTTTCGATAATTTTTTTTTTTAAAATGGACATATTTTTAAATTACACCGGCACACAAAAAAAGTGGTCTGTATATTTGACCAGACTCATCTACTGTCAAACCCAACTGTCAAAAGAGCAGTAGTTGTGCTATAATATTGCGGTAATAATAATTTTTGCCGCCAACTAATATTACGGTCGGTATAGACCCACAGATATAAATTTAGAAGAATACAAATATATAAAGGTCAATAAATCTGCCTATTTTCGCTCGCCACACCGTACAAAAACGTTGCACACACAGTCTCGTGCCGCTATGACGGCCGCCACGAAGATAGCGTTGCCGCTTTTTACATGACGCTCTTGCCTACCGTTATCTAAAAAACCGCGTACGTACAAAATGCACGGACTGCGTTTTATGTAATGTCATTATCGATATATTACGGCCGCTCCATTGCGGCACCGCTATCCTAGGAAATCGTAGCTTTACAGGCAACGGTAAGGGTTAGGCGAGAAACTGGGCAAATTTAATGGGACGGCAGCGATATTGTTGCCGCCTTCCACGAGTTTTAGTTTTAGTTTGTTAGTGAGTTTTGCATATTTTAATATGGATTTTTCGGGGTGTATTTCTGTTGTTTTTTTTTTGTTGCAATGGAGGGACCGTCTGCTGAAAGTGTGAAAAATAATTTAAACTGCGTAAAATTGAGAATAAGTTCTCTAAACCACCTGAAAATTCCTTATATGTACAATAAGGATTTGAACGAATCATGGTAAAGCAGCTATTCTCCGGGATATATGCCCCTCCGAGCGCTGATGGATTACATACCAAAATTTGCCGTATTTTCTTCTAACACAGATACTTGTTTTGAATGCAAGAAACTCCCAGGAAGAAGGAAGCTTTTTCTTTAGTTAGGATGTCGTCACCTGCAGACCGGTTTCGAACTCTTTGGTTCTCATCAGTACAGGATAGGATGTTAAAATCCTTATTGTGTAAGGAATTTTCAGGTAGTTTAGAGGACTTATTCTCAATTTTACGTATTTATATGTACCCCTGACAAGTAGACTTCATTCATATTTTTAAAAATTTTACTTTACGATAAACTCTACTCCGACTGCTTGAAACTGCTAATGGATGGCGCTACCTGTGTCGTGCTGCTTAAGCAGTTGGACATTGTAGCTTTAAGGAAATACTTTTTCGGAAGGTAGGTATGTTTGTCTAACCTGTACTGATGAGATCCAAAGAGTTCGAAACCGGTCTGCAGGTGACGACATCCTAACTAAAGAAAAAGCTTCCTCCTTCCTAGTAGTTTCTTACATTCAATACAAGTATTTTATTATCTAACTGTGTTAGAAGAAAATACGGCAAATTTTGGTATGTAATCCAGCGCTCGGAGGAGCATATAGCCCGTAGAATAGCTGTTTTACCATGATTTGTTGAAATCCTTATTGTATAAGGAATTTTCAGATGGTTTAGAGAACTTATTCTCAATTTGATGTATTTATATGTACTCCTGACAAGTAGACTTCATTCATAATTTAAACTGTGTTATGTCGTATGAAGTTGATTGAAAAAGAGATTATTTGGATGTTTTTTAAATCATATCGCTCCCCCCTTTATAATTGGCACCACACGCTACTGAATACAGTTTTAGTTTACGCAGCTATCTTCGATATTGTTGTTATATGTGCTTCTATTTTTTAATAAAAATAACCTGTTTTTGAGTTATTTAGGGCGGATACTTTCCATTTTTTTTTATTGAGACAACGTGTATTTTAAAGCCGCCTAAAAATAATTTAACATAAATGTTAATAGAAATTCAGAGAATGTTATAACTATTATTATTATTAGGCGGATTCTAAAATCATAATTTTTATACTAATATTTATTCATCCCGGTATTTTTAGATAATAATCTCCATATCATATAAACAAAATTCCAAAAAACCTCCAACCATTACTAAATCTTTTAAATTTTCACACTATTTTTTATTACTAGAGGTCATTAGTACCCAAATTACACATTGTTTTAAAACTATTTGTTTCGCAACTGGTGATTTTGAATGATAACAGTTGTTTAATTAAAAATAAACATACAACGCGACAGATTGCGAGACTACCTTTAAAATGTCTTATGACGATAATTCCCTGGTGAAGTAATTAGAATTATTTTTATATAAAAGGTGTCAATAACTTTGGATATTACCACTTCATCAGTAATAATTACCAACTTACACACTCTCTATGTTTCCCAAATAAGACCTAACCTAGAGTACTGTTCCCACATCTAGAGAGCGGCATCATATTCAATACTTAACATCCTTGATTCTATCCAAAAGAGAGTCTTTCGACTCATCAATGACCCAGTCCTCACAAGAAAACACCCTTCTCTCCCTTATGGCCGCGCTGTTGGGGATTTATCCCTTTTCGAACGATATTTCCACGGGTTTGGCTCTGAAGAACTAGCCGCTATTGTGGCCCTTGATTGTTTCTAATAGAACAAAGGGCACGTTAGGTACACACCCTTTACTGTCCAGCTGCAAAAGCCCAAGAACATCCCACTACTTTCGCTCACTCATGCCATGAATCAAATTGCCTGCAGATGTTTTCCCTTCCCCTTCCAACCGCCAATCCTTTAAATTCCGTGTCAATAGATTACATTTGCCTTCTCTTCAGACGCCCACGGTACTTAGGAATGTGTGAAGGTTGTGTGCACTTTTTCAGTATATGAATGAAACAAACCTTTGTATTAAGAGCAAAAAATATTTAATTTATTGGCAAGTAAGCCAAATGATATATAAGAAGAAGGGATTTAGCGTCCGTAATAATGTCAGAAAAAGAAAATGTTAGTGACAAAGCGGACGAGAAAGACAGTGAGTTATGCTCTTGCATTAAAGTATGGGTAAGTAGTCCAAAATGTAATGGACAGCCCCGGGCCTGGTAGAACAGTAAGCTTTCACCCTTGTTGGGGATCATCAGACTGACCTAACCATTAATACAGCTTCATTCCTAGCAAACTCGCATATTCAGTCAATTCTTGTGACCAAAGACGATACAGAATACGCGCGAGCGCCATATATAGGAAGCCACTGTAATACAAGAACAGATCTCACTAAAGTAAAGCTGCTAATGTTATATAGGCAGTCAGTAAAACAATAACGTAGCGGAAACATGACCCCGCAACCGATTTTTGGGCATCACTCCAGATCTCCACAGTTTACAATCCCACCGGGAGCCTATAAAATATGTTTACCTACTACTTTTCAATAAAAAGAAACACTTTACAGATACACAAAGTCCAATAATATACCTACTACCAAAATGTTTAATAAGCACAAAATATTCAAAATAATGGCGAAATGCTTTCTGACAACACCGAAAACCCACAACAATATTCCTAAAAACAAACTTTGATTTCACATGTCATTAAATTAAAAGCGAAATAACGGGACGGCTCTGTAAATAGCGAAGGAACGCGACATAGACAAGACGGGTTGAAGACTGCAGGAAAGAGATATGCCCACCTACACGGCATTCGATGGGAGGTGCTGCACATATCACACCTGTTGACGCTTTTCCGGCTGCAAGGATTAGTTGCAGAATATGTATCTTCGTCGCGTACATGTAGATGTATGACCATTTATATATCTATCTCTCATCAATTGTGATTGTCTGTGTTCGCGAGGTGTTTTCTGAATTAGGGAACTTTTAAATTATAAGTTGGAAAATATGTTTGACATGTGT
Organism: Philopedon plagiatum; assembly: GCA_963971165.1. Classification (NCBI taxonomy): domain Eukaryota; kingdom Metazoa; phylum Arthropoda; class Insecta; order Coleoptera; family Curculionidae; genus Philopedon; species Philopedon plagiatum. The sequence continues at coordinate 5,678,954 of OZ020194.1, forward strand.
TAACGGCCTTCATTAAAATCTTACCTGGGATTGAGTATATAAACTTGGAAGAGGATATCGATAAAGTTTGGTGATACCTGTCTTAAAAGAAAAAGTCGAAAAATTCGGGACATTTACATCTATCTGCAGGTTAAAAGGTCGACTTACCAGTAGAAGGAAAATTGCGTCCAAGTTCTCAAACTGTTCCTCTTAGTTCTTTTTTTTTTTGTTGATGTAATTCCGAAGCCCCAGTCCACGTGTTGGGCGTTCTAATCACCTCCTCTGATGAAGTCGCAACTGCTTCAAAAATTTTTTATTGGCATTTTGTTTGAGATTGTTTCCTGGAGGACAATATACTATCGCGCCAATACTAAGATAAATACGATTACATAGATATTTTAAAAACTCTATGTCCCATCCAACGAAACAACCTTTGACATTTAGGGATTTCTTTTTTTTTTAATGCAGGGGCTATAAAATTATTTTGATAAATTAGCGAGTCAAATCGCATTTAATGCAGCTTGACGGGTTACCAACACCCACATAGCCGCTAAATTTATTTGCTTTTTTATTTGTTTTTCCTTAATTTTGCGTTAAACTTAAACATGCCATTTAAGGTCAAGTATAGAATTTCAAGTTTTTTTCTGACATGTCAAGGATATAAGCATGTTTAACCTTTAGTTTTATTGCGAATTGTTTTGTTAGTGTGATACAATGTATTCATTTAACTGGATTTTATGTAATTTGAGTGCTGTTTAACTAGATCTCTATCGGCTTTGTTTTACGGTATATTAACCAGATAATATTAAAAAAGAGACAGTGTAAAAGTTCAAGTACAACCTAATAATATATCGACTCTACTTACTTTTGTTTCCTAAATCTAATTGTTTGCTTTTTTCATTGTTAGAAATAAATTTCCAATATAGGTACAGGTCGTGGTTCCTGGTCCAATTTCAGGTAAACAATTTTATACAAATGTATGTCTCACAATGTTTAGTTTTCAAGATACAGTATGATAAAGTTCCCGGTTCATGTACCCTTTGGCCGACCTAGAATTTTTTTGGGATGCGTTAGCTTCATAATTTTTTGTCTTCTTCTCTTTTTGGCATCTTATCAAAAAAAGACACATATGGGTCGAATTTATAACCCCCTCTTGTAAAGTCGGTTAAAACAGTATTTGTGCTCAGTTTTATCTTCGCGGATATTCTGATCTGTTTCAGCATTAATCCGCCTAAATTCTTGGGTAACCGTAAGCTCGTAAATGTTCTTGGACGGAGTTTCGTAAACTACAGTTTTAAGCGACCCCAGGGAAAGAAATCAGGTGGTGTCATTTCTGGAAATTTTGCTGGCCAATTTATTTTTCGGAAAATCTTTGATCAAACCATTGTCGTACAAGTAATGCATAATATAAAATTGAACTTGTATTGGTTTCGAACTTTTCCTTCAATATCTAATTTAACGTATTTTTGTATAAAACGAATTTACCTCAAATCAAGCTTTATTGAGAGTGGCTAGTTTTGAAATGCACTGTATGTTTTATACAAAATGCTAAAATTTAAATTCTAATTCTAAATCAAATTCTAAAACAATTATTTTAAACCAAGTTTGAGATAAAGTGAAAAAGCTAGGATAAAAAATTAATACTGTGACATCCTGTATCTTGAAAGTAAAGCGTTTGAGGACATATATTTATAAAACCTTTTTTACCCAAAATCAGACGTTGATGTCGCTTAAAGTATCTACTAGGGGTTTAGCAACACCCTGTATATGTTAATATTTGCTGTATTAACTTGAGATACATACAGTGTGTCCGAAAAGTCTTAGTATGGGCAAATATTTTTGCTATTATTAAAGATAAAGACGCCAAATTTTAGCTGTATCTTATTGGTTAATAAATCTACTTTTCTATGTAATTTAACTTTTTCAACCCCCTTGAAGGATGACGCTTTGGAGTCGAGGTCAAAAATTTTAAGTGCAACCCTATGCCGGGTGTTACCTCATCTTAAAGGTCTTTAAAAAAGAAACATTTTACCGCAAATCCGACGTCCGTATCTAAATTCGTTTTTAAATGGCAAGCCTATAAAAATTAAGTACCTTTATTTCTCTTATTACTTTAAAAGTTGTTCAAAATGACTACCATTAACTTCTTGGCAGTAATAAAGTCGATTTCGGAACTCGATACGGACCTCGGGTTTGCGGCAAAATATTTCTTTTTTAAAGACTTAAAATGAGGTACCTCATGACATAGGGTTGCATTTAGCATTTTTGTTCAGCTCCCTAGCGTCGCCCTTCAAGGGGGTTAAAAATGTTAATTTACATAAAAAGGTAGATGTATCAACCGATAAGAGACACCTAAAATTTGGTGTCGCTATCTTTACTAATAGCAAAGATATTTGCCCATACCAAGACTTTTCGGATACCCTGTATATTACGAAAACACGTATAAGCTTATTACAGTACCTAAGAAGCTAATTCCTGCTTCTTTATATGTAATCTTCCAATAGGTATGTTATTAATCAAGTATAGTATTTATAATTTTATAAAATTTTAATATTAAATAAAAAAATCACCTTCGCTGTAATTATTCAATAAGATAATCACTCAATCGCGCTTTTCACTCCTGTAATGATATTCATAAATCAATTAACAAAAGAAAAACTAGCATATTACCATCGACTACTTTGTTGATGTTCGGTGATATTACAAAAAGGTTCTTGATACTTATAATTGCTGTGGTAATAACGGATGTGGTTTGATTTAAGAAAGTAAAAAAAATTGCTTTAGCCTATGGTATTTATAATTGCAGATCAGTATTAACCCACAGTAGATGCGTAATTTTAGTAGATTCTATCAATCGGCAAATATTCTACATAACTTAAAGTCTGGCAACAGCCATTCTCGAGAAGTTTGGCGGGTTTTAAATAACTCAGAAATCCCTGATTGCTCTATCATCTATTTTATTCGACATCAATGACTCTATGAGTTCTTCCCATCATAAAAGGGGCAAAACACATTTGATGCCATCTAAAAAACCAATGAAAAAATGTTTGATCATTTCTAATGCACTTAACATATTTCTTACTACAGAACCCCCGTTGTTAGTAAGACCGAAACAAAAAGAAAAATAAAAGATTATTAGGAACTGGCAGGTGGATAATAAGAATATTATCTAGAACAATGATCACTGAAGGAAATAGTGCTGATTAGTGGCTAGTGGCTTAACTAAAAGTAGTTAATATGCTAAAGATAAAACTCGGTTATGAAGTAGGTAGTTGGCAATCTAGCTCCCCCTGAGGTTATTATGCTCTAGTGAGCTTCAATAAGACTAAATTTTATAATTTTAATACTACCTTCTTCAATAAGGGACATCAAATCTTATTGGTTAATAAATCTACTTTTTTGGTATTTTTTTTTAATTCTTTATTTCCAACCAACTTAAAGTTTATTGCAGGGAATATATATCATAACATTAAAATATATAACATTAAAAAATATAATAGTATTAAAAAAACTAATAAAATTCTAAAGAAAAAGTATCAAAACAGTCAATTTTTTAGCAGTATTTTAAAAGTCCTATATTTACATAATGCTTCTTCAAATGTATTTTAAATAACTGTAATTTCTGGATTTTCTTTATGTTTTTTGGAAGGCCACTATAAATTTTTACGCCATTATGTCATAAAGACTGCATGCCAAAATTGCTTTTTACAGGTGCTGTTTGCAATATTTTAGTTTGCCTGGTGTTATGATTATGTAAATCATTAATTGGATAAATCTGCAATCTGGGTGCAATTCAAGTACCACCGCCTCTTATAAGTTCCTAATTTTTAGAGTTAGGATTTTAATATCAAATTTATCAAATTTTAAAATAATGAAACAAAAACACATTAGCGACGTTTTTTTTATTGAAGCAAATTAATGCACAAATTAATAAAAAAAGTGAGTAACACAAAAGATACACTGGTTGGGTAATTTTAATAGTATGTATTCCTTTTAAGGGACGAGCTACAGTGGATTAGTGGGTAAACAGTAATAATCATTATTAACTTATAATCCTTTTTTCATATGGGTTTTTCTAAATAAGATTTTATAAAGATTAATGGTTTGTTTTTGGGTTTTACGAAAAATATGAGCGGTTAACCGGCTGCAAAATATCAGAATTATTCTGCTGGTCCTGTTTACTGACTGCACGACACTGATTTATACAGATGCAATTTACATTACAATATTTAACATTTACAAGTAATACACGCCAAAAGACAGTCAGTTTAGTGAGTTGTAAAAGTAAATTAATTTCTGGCATACTTAGCAATTTTTTAGAAACTTCGAAATAATCCCGATAAAGATCGAAAGACGATAACATCTATTTCACATCTATTTCGAGCGATGACAACCGTTATATACATGTATGTTTTCAATTAAAAATAATTAAAAGTTAATTATGAACAAATCATTATGTTAAACCTCGCGTTAGTAACTTCAGTTCTTTAACAGTTACCTAATATATTAATTTTATATATTTGCGTAAGTAGGTATGAAAAGATTTTTTTTATACGAGGATTAGAAGAATAATACTGTTCAGCAGGATGTAGATTAAAGCTAATAAGTCATGAAATAGCTTTAGTTCGTTTTTTATTTGTTAGAGTTTTAGTTTGCCTTGTTTTTCTGCTGCCAATTATTGTTCTGAAGTGATTTTAATCTTCGATATAATTAAAGGTGTTAACACGTTACGTAACTTGTTACTGTCAAAGAAGGTTTCTGCTATTTTTTGTATATCTACTAGGCATTTCCCACGGCTTTGCTCGTGTGGATATTCTTTTGACTGGGCACTTATTCTACACAGGTTAACTTCAAAAAGACGTTTCGCGTAATAAAAAAGGAATTCTTGTTTTCATGGCAATCTTTGAAAATGCCAAAATTTTCTAATTTTAGATGTTCCCGATGCACATAAACTTATTTATTTATAACGTTAACGAAAAAATCAGTGATATAAATTAGTGGGAGGTATTCCTAGATAATTAACGGCTAACATAAACCCAAAAAGAATCACTAAATAAGGTAAATAGTGTGGAATAATGTCGGTTAAAAATAGGATCAGTCGGAAAAATTCAAGAAAATGCGATTTTTACCCCTTAAACACGCTCCTGGATGACCCATTCGGGATTCATTTTAAAGCGTGATTATCCCTTTATAAGATAATGTTGAAAAATTGGGAAAAAATTAGTTAGGAAAAAATACAAATGTACCGATGTCGAGGGCAAAAAAAGTAAAAAATTCGAAATTTAATTGGCCATTGCTCCCTTCCCATAGAGAATGAAGAAACTAAAACATATATATCATATACTTCGACAAGCTCTTTCCGATGACGTATATGGGATTTTAATTTGAACCATTTTGACCCCACAAAAAATTAAAAATCGTGAAATATTTGGGTCAAAAATCTAAATTTCCAGTTTTTTCCAAATATTTACATGTTCCAGTGATTTTAGGTTTAGGTAAATGTATTGCAAAAAAAGTATTAGATATTTTAAAGTTTCACTTATGAATCCGTTTTTCGATCTGGGGTTTTGTTTTCGAGATATTAGGTACCAAAGAGGGGTCTGCAAATAGCATTTCTCGACCTATATAAAAAAATTCAAAAAAATGACTTGCCATTTTCTAATCCTCGCCAGTTTCGGTAGAGTTCTGAAGCTCCGGGTCCCCTACAACCTTCGAAAATTTACATCGAGTTAATTCACTTTTGCCACCTGTACCCGATTTCAACGGAAATCGCGGAAATTTCGACATTGACGTTTAATTGCTCCGAAACGAAACATCCTGTTAAACTGAATTATTTAGCGAAGCTAGTTGAACTATTCCTCTATCAACCCAAAAAATCGATTTCTCTCCCTCTGATTGTTTCCGAGAAAAACAAACCTGTTCGACTTTAGGTTAAGCTTTACGTTTTTATGTAGATTGCCACTTATTTTTGCTGATCTCCTGACGTCATTTTTCATTAAATTATCCTAGTAATTTTTTTCAAAATATTTTTTTTTTGGGTTTGTAATGACTTCCTTAAACGATTTACCTATGCAGTTAAAAAAATAGGAGCATCTTATTACCAGATATTCTGTGACTAGATTTAGTTCCAGTGTAAAAGTTATATCGATCTAAAACAAGAAAACCATGGAAGTCTGTGTTTATAGTTTTGAAATTGCGCCCTTTCAGTTCGCCATCTTATAGGTTCCCTGGGTGTCCTAGGGAGAAAGTAACATCAGAAATGGAAAGAGCAACCATTTGTACTGTTGGAAACTACATTAAAAGCACGCAGCTTGCGAAACGTGGTAACGGAAAGCAAATAAATGCCGGTTAATGGTCGATCCAGCGGAAATGGGACACACATCCCGCATACGAGGAAGAGAGAATTCAATTATAAATCAGTGGCCAGACTTGCAATGATGTATGTAATGGAAACATGGCTAATACAGTGTATTACGACAGGAAGATATACGTCACAGAAATCAGAATGTTATGATAGGTTTGTAAGGTAACAAGAAGAAACAAAGGTTAAGAATGAAAGTATAAGAAAACAATGATGGAAGAATAATATGCATGGAATAGGAGTTTAAGAAAGTTCAAAGCAGGGATGGGTGGACAAAGTCAAATATGATTTAAGGAATAATGGTTTAACAGGAACAGACACTGAAAAAAGTTGAGCAAAAGCAATGGTCGAACATTTCTCTTCAAAATAATAAATAAAGCCTCCGCCACTAATTTTATTTAACCTTAAACTTTTTTGTCCTATGACATTATAAATCAAAATTCATCAGAACTCTTATGTCATAACTAAAATATGTTTTTTTTACAATAGCAAAAACACTTTAAATCTCATAGAATTGATTTCCTGTATTTGTATAGCCTAAAATGTTTTGTTGCCAACAACGTGACAGGGTCGGACGTCTCTTCGAATACAGCGGATAAAAGCAAGATGATCCAGAATAATATCACTCTAGTTCTTAATCTTTTCGCAGTCAAAACGCGATATTGTAATAATAATAATATCTTAACTTCCTTTCACTGTGCAAGACGTCGATGCACCTTGGAAGCAATTTACGACGTTGCCAGCAACATATTCTGCATTATGCAGTCTTATTTTTCATCTTACGTCTTTATGATTATGAAATCAGATTTTTAAAAGATTTATAAACTAGTACATAGATCTAAGTTCAAATCAGTACTAACAAGGAGACTGACAGAACTGGTTAATAAAATTTAGGTAGGTATACAGTATACAGTGTGCCCGAAAAGCCCTAATATGGGAAAATATATCTATTAGTAAAGATAGAGACATCAAATTGGAGGTTTGTATGTTATTGGTTACTAAATCTAATTTTTTATGTAATTTGACTATTACAACCCCCTTTAGGGGTGACGCTAGGGAGTTGAGGTTAAAAATTTTCAATGCAACCCTATGCCGTGTTGTCCCATTTTAAAGGTCTTCAAAAAAGAAACATTTTACCGCAAACCAGAGGTCTGTATCTTAATTCGTTTTAAATGGCAAGCCGATGAAAATTAAAAATCGTGAAAAAAATTAAGTGCCTTTATTTTTTTTATTTCTTTAAAAGTTGTTCAAAATGACCACTATGAACTTCTTGGCAGAAATAAAGTCGACTATGGAACTCTGCCAAGAAGTAACATCTGCCATTCTCGAAAATGTGAGAAGTAAAATCCAAAATCGACTTTATTACTGCCAAGAAGTTCATGGTGGTCGTTTTGGACAACTTTTAAAGTAATAAGAGAAATAAAGGTACTGAAATTTTTTTTTCACGATTTTTCATTATTAAAGGCTTGCCATTTAAAAACGAATTAAGATACGGACCTCGGATTTGCGGTAAAATGTTTCTTTTTTGAAGACCTTAAAAATGAGGTATCAATCACACGGCATAGGGTTGAATTTAAAATTTTTGACCCCTCAACTCCCTAGCTTCAACCCTCAAGGGAGTTGAAAAAGTTAAATTACCCACATAAAAAACAGATTTATTAGCTAATAAGATTCACCTAAAATTTGGTGTCACATGCTAAGACTTTTCGGGCACCCTGTATAAGTAGATTATCGAAAAATTACGGACACCTTTTTTTAGCTGCTGATATTCACCTTGAGGGAGTACAAACTAGCCTTAAATTTAAAAAAAAAATCTTATTTGAATTAAAAAGGGAAAACATTTCTTAAAACTATAGTCCATTTAATTTAGATTGAGAATTATGATAAAAAAAAACAACTGAACAAGAGTTGGCCAGTTCCATGGATAGTTTACACCAGAATATATTTTAGCAATCTCAATATTCTTGTTTTCTTGCCTGAAAAATCATGGAGGAATCAGATTGGCGAAAGTGCACTAGACAAAGACAAATGTTCAACTTTTTATCGTGGTTTCCTTGCTTGTGAAAGTATTCCTGGTTATCTACATTGAAATATTGGCCATTCGAATATTCTTTTCTTTCCTGATAAAATTCCCAAAGAAACTCGATTTCTTTCTATTCTTGTTGACAAATAAAAACGATGTTGTTGCCAATAAAAAAGAATATGTTCAAATTTTTGTCACAGCTTCTTTTGTTTATTTAGATATTTCTGGTTGTCTACTTTAAAAGATTTATCAGAATGAAGTTATAAAAAGTACTTTTCTAATCTTGCAAAATAGGTACGCGAAAGAAGCTCTTGAATTAGGTTAGTTTTATGATTTTATAGCAAAATATTTCATGTTTTTACTTATACCCATAGTATTTGTAAAAACCTTGTATTCTACCCCTTTAATGTAATCATACGCAAAAAAATATTTGCCCCTTATTTTCAATAACTTTTTTAAAAATCATTACTCAGGAAATACTTTTCAATTTTTCCAACAATATTTGGATCCCCTAATCAGTGGTCTTATAAATAAGATACAAATAACATCCTGCGTTATGTCACCCCAAGAAGGCTTGTTTGCATTTCGTCAAACGCTTGCGAAAGACTAAAAATAAGCACTTTTCTTTGTGACAAGGCAACAGAGATATTTTAAAATCTATCCACTGTAAAAGGTTATATTTTACTTATTTTTTAATTAAAGTTAGGAGATAAAACAATTTTAAATAAAAACAATAAAACAATAGTAAACCTAGCCAATTCCCACATCTATCGGCAACACTGCCGGTGCGGGCGTCCGGCTCGAAGGACCATTCTCAGGTAAGTTCGCTGGCTCTTCAGTTCAGTTGACAGCTGACTATCGTTTGCTTCGTAGGCTGGTGTCACGATCACCGCGATTCGATTTCGTTTTGTTTTTATTTTCGTTATGAAATGTTGTCAGATTTCGTCAAGGAGCGTCGCAAATTTCGCGTGTTTTATTGGAGTTTCTACAGGCGTTTGACCGCAACTGGCATTTTCGAGTGACTAGTATCACTGGACTGGATTGTTTTTTGTTTTGACTTTTTGATTGTTAAGTGAATTTCAGAAAACAAGATGGTTTTTGGAAGCGGGAATAAGTTTAGAATTAGGAGGTTCGTATTTAGGATATGTTTTTAAATACTTACGTATATTTTGACCGTAAATAATCAGAGTATTACAGTATGTTTAATAATATTAAAACGCATTCTTTTAATGTTGGATAAGATGACTATGTCGAAATAGTTGTCTGGTAGTCAGGTCACTATAATCCTTTTTGGATTTAAAAAAAAAATAGAAACGCTGCAAAGCAATGATGTTTCTTTTGAAATTAGCCTGATGATGTACATATATTCATTTAGAATAAAAGCCACGATCTAGCTTACCGATTAAGTTTTTTCATAATTTGGAGTTGTATGATTCACACGAATTTTTTACTCCTTTATGTTTCTTTTATAACAGATTTTGAAAAATTAGCGCTACAAACCCGATTTATTTTATAAACTACCGCCTGATCTTTTTTTTTTAAATAATTCATGAATATTTAACGACTATGTCTGAGCGAGGGCAACAATCACACGCAGGACATAAAAATGTTTGAGTTTGAGTTCCATTCTTCTTCTATATACACTACTTTTTGCATTCTACTCTTGTGACTGCCTTAGAATTGCAATTTTCTATTTATAACCTGGAGAATATGACTTAAGCTATTTTTGTAACAATGAAAATTGGTAATAACTTAATAACATTACCACTATTACCAGTGTGATTTATAATCGAAGTTTATGCATAATACGAATAAAAAAATTACTTTAGTTGCTAGCAATTTGAAAAAAGTAAATTCTTATTACAAATTTAATTTTCTTTAAATGTAGTAACGTGCAAGTAAATGTAAATATTAATGTACAGGGCACAGGTTTTTTGATTGATTATTATATTTGCTAATTTGCTTATAATAGCTAACTTTTGTATTTGAAGAGATAAAACAATGTTTAAATTACAAAAATTGTAGATTTGTACACGAATCATGAGAAAACGTAACTAAAAAACAATTAAACATCAGATGAGCGAGTTTTGAACCAACCTTAAATTTTTTCAGAAGGCTCGCCATATTTTGTTTTATTTGTCAAATTCTAGTGGCTAAGAGCTCTATTTTATGTTAACTTACCTATACCGATGTTCGGCTGTTTTCCTATAATTTTAAAAAATAAAACGAAACTCAAGCAATCCTCCATGCCCTTCCTATATGAGTTAGTGCAAGTCATATAATATGATTTCTATGGAAACACCTAGTTAGAGCACCTGTCACTTAACTAAAGGTTGTCGATGTTTCCATAGAAACCCTATACGACTTGCATTAACTCATATTCGCGAGGTTTGGAGGGTTGTTAGAGTTTCGTTTTATTTCTAAAACTATAGGAAAACAGTCGAGCATTGGTTGAGGTAACTTAAGATAAAATAGATCTTTTACCGAGTAGAATTTAAAAAATAATATGGCTAGCTCTGAAAAAACTTAAAGTTAGTTCAAAACTCGCTTATTTGATGTTGAATTGTTTTTTCCGGTACGTTTCCTGTTTCCTGATGGTTCTAGTATGAACACATAAGGTAGTACTCATCTAGTACAAATCTACAATTTTTTTTTAAATTTAAACATTTTTCTACCTCTTCAAATGAAAAGGTTACCTTTTGCTCCAAATATAAATAACCCTTTATTTTATACATATATCAATTTTAGTATTTTTTAATCCAAAGATACCTAAGTCGATTGTCGATGTCATGTTTGTTCATTTTTTCCTTTAGTCCCTAAAAGATTAAAGGTGGATTTATAAACTCAGTTGAGGTTCAGTTGAGGTTGAGGTTCGCAGTTCGTGCAGTTGAAGTTCGCAGTTGAGCTTTTTGGGCCATTTATAAACTCAGTTCGCCGCTTTCATTTCATTGGTCCGGGGTACAGTGACATTAATGACAACTGACATCATAAACAGATTTAATAAAAATAAAAAGCACACAATCCACAATCGCGATATTTGGAAAAAAATATGGAAACACACAGACAATCCAAACGGCCAAACAATTGTTTTGCAAAGAAAATAAAAGGGTTTGTTGTTTTGTTTACAAAATGATCGGCAGCAGTCGGGTGGCTTCGCCATTACGAATATTAATTCTGCGTTTTGATTGGTGAGAGCCCAACTGCACCAACTGCGACCATAAAATTTGGTTATCTCGAACTTTACGCCAGCGTAATGGAAACTTCTGAACTGAGCTGAACTTAGTTTATAAATGCCAGTACGCGTTTGCGTTTATTTATCTTGAACCTCAACTTCAACTGAACCTCAACTGAGTTTCTAAATCCACAGTTACACTTTAGTCCGTAGAAAGTTAACATTATGTACTTAAGGTTGGCCAACTTAATTTCATTTTAGTTCATTTGCTTTATTTTTCTTTTGTATGAATACATATATATTCTGACAGTATTAACCGTAGATATTTATATTCTATAGGTATTTTTTAGCGTATTAACGAGCGTATTAATAAAAGTTTCAATATATTTTATGATTTATTTTACGCAACAATAGGTATTTAAAAAGAATATTGAGGTCCTAGTGACAGAGAAAAGTGTCACCATATATCTTTTAACATATTAAGCTTCTGAATGAAATCATTATAACTACTTGTTGAAACTTTAAATAATTGACTGAAAATTACTTGCAGAATATGAATTTATACCTACCTAATATACTTAGAATGTTATGGTTAAAAATTTTAAAGCCGAAAACCCACATCAAAATGCAATTGGGTTGGCCAACGTGGAGGATACCGCCTTGTGACAACACCGAGGACAACACTTTTGTCTAAGAAGTGCAAACATGTTTTTACAAGGTAAATTTTTCGATTTCTACTGAATACTACTGGATATAATCTCTTAATCTCGGGTTAAAGTCCGACTTTGAAAATCGTTAAAAAAGTATTCCAAGAACTGAATGGAAGTCACGTAACAATTTCTCTTGCTTATGAAACTGGCACAATTGACAAGTAAATCGTACCAATATTGAAGAACTTTGATCTGATTACATTAGGCGAAGCCGATTAGATGCCCCAATAGGTACTTTTTTACCAATTAACTTGTGTAAGCGGTTATGGTATTGGCCTAGTTTATTTTTCTTCACTTTGCTTTTTCCTTATTTGTATTATACCTAATGCTAAACCTTTATTAGTTTATTGAGAACTTCAGATTCACTAAGAAGGTTTAAGATTTAGTACTGGTTTAAATTAGGATCTTCTAGCTGATTAGTTAGGTCTAGACAGGTTTTTATCGTGTCATTGTTAATTAGTCGTCATTAAAAACGTATGAGTTATTCTAATATTTGCTTGGTTTCCAAATGATTTTCGTCTTAGAGCGTATTGCCACAAAATAAATATACTAACCAGAAGGATATCTCCAATCCCGTGATCGCCGCCTACTCTTGGCCTTCGAGCGCATCTAACCCGAAATTCTAGTCCGAAACTGTCAGTGCAGTAGCGACTTTCACGTCAGGAGGTATCAAAAGTATGATGGCGCGAATAAATTTTATAAATTTCCGCAAGAGGTTGAAAGGTAATATAATACATATGTAGGTAAAGTACAGGGTGTTCCAAATTCATTGTTAGTACGGGATATCCTAGTAACTGTTAGACGTAGAAACTTGCCGTTTCCACAATATTCGTTTTTGAGATACAGAATTAGTAATTTTGAGGGTTGCTTACAAAAATTATTTAATATATGTATACGATTTAAACTGTATAGATTCTGTAAGTAGAATATCTTGTTAAAACAATTTTTATGTAGGTACTGTTTTTGAAATACTATCAAAACTTATGATTTTTTTAATAGAACACCCCGTATTAATTTTAAACTTTAGTTGCTACTTTTTTTTAATGGCAAAAATTTAAAAAGTAACCCTCTCAATGTGATGCAGGGTGTCTATTTTACACTCCCTGTAACTTTTTAATTTTAAGGGATGAAAAAACAAATACAAGACGAATCAATGAGAACCCATCAATTAACATTTCTTAGTGTTTATTAAGTAGTAAAACAATTAGCAAACATTTACATACCTATATATTAACATAATTATGTCTATCATGAGTCGTTTCTTTGAAAACACTTTTCAACCCACACGTAAGATATTTTAAAACGGTTAAGAATAGAGGAGTGTTTTTTTACATTTTTAGTTGATATCGGTACAGTGACAATGGAACCTGTAATCTAGAAGCTAGAATTGAATAAAATAAGAGATTTCGTTGATTATATTTATAACTATTTTTTTAACCCTCAAAATAAAAAAGTTAATGGGGTGTAACAATATAACCTTGTACAAACGACTCGATATAATCCCATGCTTTCATGCTTCAGAAATTCTAATTAAAATAAAATTACTATTTCTTAAAATATAAATTTTAGTTGTAAACTGTAAAAACGGTAAAGAGAGAAGAGAGGTCATAAAGTCAAATGTTAATTGGAATATTAGGTTTATGTGCTTCTTTATATTCAGTAAAGATTTCCGAAAATTCCTAATTGTAAAACGATAAGGCAGGTAATAAAGGCTTGGGGTAATTGCAGTATGTAATAGGTTAGGGCGGGGTCAACTGGACGCGAAAATATCTCCTGTACCTGTTTTCACAAAAGGGTCTTTTAATCGTCGAGGTATATTGGGCGGGAGCTTCTCTTCAGGTAGTTAAATGCAATTTAATAGGTAATTGATAATATTCTGAGAAATTATAGATCATTGTCTATTGCATTGGCATTTTGATTCGGTTTCAGTAATAAAAAGTGAACGTGGAAAAGATATGCTTGTCTTCGAAAATTTTATATTTTCAAAAGGCCAAGAGTTTTAAAAAGTGGAGAAATTTCCTGGAGGTGTAGCCAAAAAAGGTTAAAGCCAAAGTTTATGCTGTTGGTCCTGATAACGTAATCTTAAAAAACGATGGGCTAACAATCATGAGGCACATGAGCGAAAATTAAATAGAAAAACTGTTTCTACTGCGTGTAAAAGAAAAACTGAGGAAGATATATCCGACAGGCCTTCTGAAATTATTTGTAAAGCATTAGCATCTCACTTACCAGCATCACTTACAACGACCGATGTCAGCCATTTGATGAATAATGGTTGATATTCCTGTGATACTCGTGTGTAAATACCCTTTTTAGGTTATTAAATATTATTCGTTGACTGTTCTCTTAATAGTTCTGTGATTATTTATTTCCTAAATTTGGGTCGCCTATTGTGAGACTGCGTGACCAGAGGCCCTTTCCCCGTCTTATAATGAGCGATGTTTGAGCGCTATTTTAAGGGTAAATTTGATCGGAAAAAATTATAGCTTTTGGGGATAAACTTTTCGATTGGAATACTTTTGTACGAGCTTTTGTATTATGAAATAAGAAAAAATGCTGGATTATCCCATCAAAAAATTATTCATCCATAACAGCTGGGTAAAAACTGTAAAAACAGACACCAAAATGCAGCAAAAATGAATTCAAAACGGTATGGTAAATAGATAACATAAAAGGTGGTTAACCTTTGATAATAAAAGAACATTTTACAGGCAGTGGGTACTTATCGAAGCGTTGAAAATTAAATAAAACACTAAAATATTATACAAATATTTGAAATAAATATTTAAATTAAAATTATTCATTTTATTTACAGTAAAAAATAACTTATTAAAGTGCAGTTATATTCGTAGTTATCTTAAATAAAGGTTTGTTGATCCTAGATAGAGAAAAACAACTAAACATTTTTGAAAATATTGAAAAAAAATATCTATTCGTTTCGTATTTAGAAATTGAAAATTATGATCTATCCAATTTGAATTGAAAATGATGACAGAAACCCATTTTACAACGAAGAGGTCAGTTATGTCTCACTCATGTTCTTTCTCTCTAATTTTTTTCTCCCCCATCTTTTTTTCTCTCACACCCTGATATTTTTACAAACTAATAAAAAGTTCGGTTATAATAAACATAAACACATACACGTATTACTACTATATTGTTAGTATCCAATCTACCCGTTGTTAAAATTTGAAGCAAAGATAAAATATTCTTTTGTTTGGTGTTGTGCCCCGAGATGTACCAAAACTTTTGACGGAACTGTCACTGTCAGTTCTGACGGCAGTTTAAACTGTGAGCGTGTCGGTTTCCTTTTCGTCTTTTTACCTTTCAAAAATAAAGAAAAAATTGTTTTTATTTGTGAAAAGTGGAGTAAAAGTTCATTATTATCCTAGTTACGATAATGACATAGCTAATGTACCGATAATGCCAGTTTTAAGCAGCAAGAAGTGAAAAACTTACTTATAGGTTCAGCGGCGGATAGTCTTCACAAGAATGTAAACTGAAAAGTGAAGACATCATTTTTAATAACAATTTGAGATTTTGGGGCAAAACGGGTAAGAACATTATCTAAATAAAGCGAGGCATCATTTGGAAATCTAAAAAAAAATTATTTAAGCTCGAATTAAAACTCAAAATAGGTAAATATTGTAATTAATAATTTTTATACAATACATTATAATTAAAATTAAAATCTTAACTAATTAATTACCTACCTATTCAAAATCACTTCGTCTTTCTCAATTGACCGTCGACTTGCGAAACAAGATCTCATTTTCTATCTAAAATATTATTAACTCTATTGTACTCTGTAACTCTATATTGTACTTCAAAGTACATACTAATTTATACTTACTGGTTTTTCTGATGTTTTATTATAAATTAAATTAAGGATTAGTAGATTATTCACAAAATAACGAAGGCTTCTCAGATTCAAACTTAAACTTTTGAATATGACAGGCGCGAGCGGCCATGTTGTTATATTTCGTGTTTTGATTAGCTGGGCGGTGCGTAGTATTGAGTTCACTGGCTGGGCAAATCACGTAGTTGTTTATGGGGGATGTTCAGTACGGCATGTGACTGGTTAGCAATTGTTTCCAAAGGCCACGTCTTTGCTCCATGATTTTTTCGTCGTTCGCTATATACCTAGTAGTAATACGTATATGCATAAGCATGACATATTTCAAGTCTGTTCCATAAGTTGTTCTTGCATTGTGAAAATATACCTAAAGTGTATATAAAGTATTAAGGTGCGTCCACACATGTAACAGAACATCGTAACGCATCTTTATTCCGTCGCGTAACATGTTCGCGGTGGTTTGGACGGCACACTGCAACAACATAACGTAAAAATAAAAACAGCGTAACATCGGAACATCACTGCGTTCCACCAGTTGTCGGTTTTTTAGTGCCACATCGAAGAGATGTTGCGCTCCTATGTTACGCCTCTCGTTTGCCTGCCTGGACGTGTCGCAACATCACAACGTTCACTGTTACCATCGTCTATTTTCACATTTTAAATCAGTACAGTGCTATTGCAAAAATGGAGTTGTCACAAGAAAGGATCCCCCATTTAATTGAAAATTATAGAAAAAGAGAAATACTGTGGAATGCAAAACATCCACAATAATCGCTCTATTCTGATTCCTTCCTCTTATTAAATAATCTATTACTATGTCGGCTGCTGCAGCTCGTTGGGCTGTAGTAACTTTCATCTCGACAGTTTACTTAACCTGAACTGAATGAAAAAATTTAACGACTGAATGTTTCGCGACAGTCTACGAATCGATGTTGCGTTACGATGTCATGTTGCATGTGTGGACGCACGTGTCGAACGCCGCGCCGCGCGCCGTCGCGAACACGGTGCGAACAGCAAATTGTTACGCGACAGAGTTGCGTTACGATGTTCTGTTGCATGTGTGGACGCATCTTAGAAGCTTAAATTCATGTGTTCTATAAATCTGCGATTGGCTAACAACTACCGAAATATTACGCAAGGTACTTATTCGTTTGATTATTCATATTAAGACCGCGCTTTATGGGTTATATCAGGAACGCCGACCCGATATAAAGTTAAGAAAACAGGGAGTTAAAGAAGATTCTTCTAGTTATTGAGGAGTTGCGCCTTAGAAACGTTTGATTTGCTCAGTTTATAGCTGACGTCACAGTGCCAGTACAAAGTGTATATATCCTTCTATAGTTAAGACTTTTAACATTTGCAATTAATAAAAATTGAGAAACTACTTGGTGTATTCGATTAAACAATTTTTATCGCCTCTAACTCTCTCGTTAACGCCACTGTTTGCATGTAGGCTGTATTATAGATCTATTTTGAACAATATAACATATCAAAGAATAGGAAATTTTTTTAATGGCATTATTATAATTTATTGTTTATCCTAATAAAAATATTTACTCATTTTTGCCAACTTTCCTTTATTTATTTAAAAACTTTTTTTTTCAATCCTATTATTGCGAATTATTCATCAGAGGGGCAGCAAGTATTGAGTATTGTTTCTTAGAGGGGTAGGAAACAATTTTAAGTAATACAAAATAAATATGTGTGTTTTTCTAATGCACTTTCGCCAATACGGATAGAAAGAAATCTGATTCCTCCGTGATAATCAGGAAAGAGCAGATGAATATTGTGATTGCCAGAATATGTTCTGGTGTAAACTGTCCATGGAATTGACCAAAAGGGCGAATTCTTGTTCACTTTTTTTTCTGTCATCATTCTCAAATCAAATTTCATAGAAATAATATAATAAGGTTTTCTAGTTGCTCAGTTAGGTTTTGTTCTGTCACTGTCAATTTGCCTGGTTTCCAATGAGTTATTTAAATATTTTAACGATTTGCTTGGTTTCCACGTGATTTATATCTTAAAACTTCTGACTAAAATGAATTTAGATCTATTATTGTGGAAATCACATGGTTACCTAACTGTTCTTTTCTTCCTAAGCCAAAAGACTCACAAATTCGTACGCTTGCCAGCTGAAAATGTCAAATTAGACGGGTCTTAACGATAATGAATCCCGGGGTTGAATTACAGTAGTTTTGGCATTAAAAAATCTTAAGGTGGCATAATTTGTTCTATATTTAAAAAACTTTTGTTTGGCAGCATTGCAATAACGGCCAAAAATTGGCAGTCCAGTTACACGATTATATTTTTGATTTTTTTGTTAAATTTTGTTTCCACAAAAGTTATAGTTGTTATACAGAAGATAGCGTCACAAAAATTACAGACTTCTGAACAGCACACAGGGTCGGTGTAGGTCAATTATTTGTATGAAACGAAACAGAGTTGTAGTCAAAATTTTAGGGTTTATAAGATTTTTTTTGTTTTTTGTTAAAAAACTGATAGACATTTTGTTGAAAATTCCTGGTCCTTTGGATCAAAAACCAAGATTTAAAGAAGTCACTTCGCTCCGTTTAGTTGGCACATTTTATCAATAAGTCGTCGTATTCTCTGTTGGTCGGTACGAAACACCAAATGCATGAGACGTGACTCACACTAGTGACACACATTTATTAATTTCAAATTTTGATTTAACAAAAACCTTTCCTGCTATTAAAGGCAAAACAATAATAAAGCGTTTAAAGTCATTATTTTAACGACTGTTACTGGAAAACAATCAATTTACAGTAGTTACTTGTCTATTAAATATATAAATGTTTTACTATGCTAGACTAATACCCATTAATACCCACACTTTCTAGGTCCGGTAACTTTCTTTTGTGTGCGTAATCCGGTGAGATTTAAAAACCTTGTTGCTTTTAAGTCAAAAAAATATATCTCAGGATTTTTAAGAGATGGTACCTATAAAACTAGTCCATAGTTTATGAGGCTAGCGTAAAATTATAAAAAAAAGTCTAATTTGAGAATGATTTACGCTTGAAAATATCACATTTGACAACGAAGTAACTACGTTACTCTATAACAAATTTTAGAGAAATTGTATTTTTTAAATTTCCGTTCTTTGACGTAGATGATCCATATCATTTACCGGTTTTATAGACCAAAGCCTTTTAATGTACCGAGAAAAAAATCTATGGGATAATGTCGGGCAAGCGCGGTGCCCAAAGTAATGGTCCGATTCGTCCCATCCGCCTGTTGATATAATATTCTTCCAAGTAAAACCGCCTTGTCTGTTCTGCATTCCCATTTACTCTCCAATAGCATGCATGTCACGATACAGTATTTGAATATTCTCGAGCCATTTCGTAAAAAAGTAAATACCGTTTTCATTTCTAGAATATTCGGATTAATTTCAGGATTACCGAAGAAAGTTTTATTTGTGATTTACTCTTTATCTGTCAAATAATATTTCGATTGGGTTTTTTTTACCATGGTAACTTGATTTTTTGCTTCCATTGGTTTAATGATAATACAATTTTTAATTATTCTACTTTGCGTCTAAATGGTGAGGTTTATCGACTCGGATGAAGCCTACCTTTTTTATTTAGTATTTTTGTTTTAGTGTTATCATTAAAATAACATGTTCGTCTTTGCAATATCTGTCAAAATAAAAAAGATTTGCGAAAATAAAATTTGTGTTTCAGGTAAAGTGGACTCTGGTGGCACAGTAGAGAAACATTTTTGTAACAGAATGATAAAAATCCCCAAGCTGAGTCTCTGGGCCGAATTTCAATTTGATTAGTTAAGAAATAATCAAATGATGTTAAAAATAAGAAAAAAAATTGAACTATTCTATAACTCTTTACTATTAACTATGGGTCTCCGGTGGCCGAGTTGGTACGGCGCCAGCTTTGCAACCGAGAGGCGCGGGTTCGAATCCCGCTTCGACCATGGATATTTTGTGATTGTTGTTGGAAGGTGGTAGAGGAATTCTTCCTCGACCGAGGTGGTACCACCCCACACATCCTCTTAAAGGGCTGGTGAAATCTCTGGGGATGTTTCCAGCTCTGGATGTGTGAGTCGATTCCCCAGTACACCCACGGTACATAGTACTTAGACTTCGGTCTTCGTGGGCTGTCAGAAGATAAAAAAAAACTCGGAAAATATTGACGCTCAGATTCACTAAGAAGATTTAGGGTTTAGTACTGGTTTAAATTAAGATGTTCTAGTTGATCAGTTATGTTTTGACAAGTTTTTGTCCTGTCATTGTTAATAAGTCGTCATTAAAAGTTATTGGGATATTACAGCAATTTGCTTGGTTTCTATAAATGATTTTCGTCTTGGAACGGGTTGCTGGAATGAATTTAGTTCTAATATTGTCGAAACTACATACTAAAATTGCCATTTTCTTTTGTAAATTTGCGAAAAAACTCTGAAACAAATTCATAGTATAAAACTTAGTTGTCTTATTCTTACACTTGTCAGTTTAAAACTTTTGGTTGTCAAATTAGACCGGACTAGCGTTGGAGAATCTGGCCTTTAGATTTTAAATTTTTGTTATATGGCTACCTTTATTTTACCACGTAACTACTGTCCAAGTATCCTGACGCATTTTCCAAACACACCCTGTATAAATTAAATAGTGACTTAGATCCTTTAACTAAAACGGCAATTATGGAAATTACTACCCTACTATGGCAAAAGAATGTGGCTGCATACGGTCTTTTGTTATAGTACATTCTTTTGCGATAGCAGTGTAATCCGTAAACAAATAGCTACTGGAGTGGTATCACCCACAATAAACATTTCTCAAAACCAATTATGTATTATAAACATCGTTTAGAAGTATCCCTAATCGAGCAAATTATCATAATCGAAACAAATTACTAAACAGGCTAATAGTTCTTAAAATTAGCTAATATACATTAAGAAAAGTAAAAGTTTTAAAGATCCATACTAATAATATTATATGTGGGTAAATCTCTGATAATTTCCAGTTTACTGTAAAAGGTTGTGCACATATTTCAATATTTCTGCTTTATACACAAGTATTAAAAAAACACTTAATTTTTGGAAGTGTCTAGAATACTTACAACTAAGGTGAAAGTGTGTTTAATGCAATTTTTACTTAAAATAAACGGAGACCTTAAAATCTTCAATTTTCAGAAATTTACCCGTGTACTTTCTTTCGGCATCATCGTATAATGTCATCAACAGCAAAAAAAGAAACCCAAGAAGAATCTCGTGATACTCTCGTCGGTTAATTGTAAAAGAAGAGAAGATGAGAGATCTTCACTCGGATCTTTGTTTATAATTTTTTGTTTAGAGAATTACTACGAAGAAAACGCATGTATTGTTTTATTATAAATAATTGCTGCTTTCAAGAAGATTGCTTTTAGATATATATTTAATGTCGAGAAGATACAACTTTCAGAGAAATATTGCAGGTCGTTGATTTAATTTCTTTTGGAGATTGTGAGATTTTAAATGATATTTTACAAAGATTCAGAAACAATTTACATTTTAGAGCAATCCGAGATTCCAGGATTACTCTTATAGGCCAAGCAATAGAGCGATTTGTCGTGACATTAATCCTATTAGAAAACCGTCTGTGCCATCATCTAAAAGACGATCCGTAAATGATTTCTGTTATATTTCCAACTCTGAAATTTTTTCCATTAATTTGTATCAACATTTTTAAGCAAAAAAACGCGATTTTTTAGTTTTTTGCTTATAAAATGGAAAGTAATGAAGCAATCTTAATGATTGATGATTTGTAGAGAATAGAAATACGAACAAAATGAGAGGTCGAACGTCCCGATAGGATAAGTAGCAACGGAGAAAATCCGGAAAAACCGGAAACTTAAGAGTTTTTTTTTAATTCATAAATCGGATATTTTTAAACATATAGAGGGCTCAAACTTTGGAAAAAGGTAGTGATTTATAGCTACGTTATGTGTGCAAAACCCCGACGCTGTCCGACGATTAGTTTTGCCACAATCGTCATTTAAGTTTTTCAATACACTATTTTGCAACAGGTCTGGATGCTCTATGGATCGTCCGATTTTAATTATTGAAACGTATTTGAAAAGGACAAGTTTAATTGAACAAAATGTATATGTAAATTGTTCCATAAAATGCTACGAAACTGGTTGAAAATGCACGTAAAGATGCGTGAAAATGGTCGAGCGCGGGAATATTGGCTCCCCCGCTGCTCTCCCCGCTACTCGACCGCTTTCGCGCGCTCGGCCATTTTCACGCATCTTTACGTGCATTTTCAACCGGTTTCGTAGCATTTTATGGAAAAATTAAAATATACATTTTGTTCAATTAAACTTGTTCTTTTCAAATCCGTTTCAATAATTAAAATCGGAAGATCCATAGAGCATCCAGACCTGTTGCAAAATAGTGTATTGAAAAATTAAAATGACGCTTGTGGCAAAACTAATCGTCGGACAGCGTTGGGGTTTTGCACACATAAAGTAGCTATAAATTACTACCTTTTTCCAAAGTTTGAGCCCTCTACGTTTAAAAATTGCCGATTTATGAATTAAAAAAAAAACTCTTAATTTTACGGTTTTTCCGGATTTTCTCGTTGCTGCTTATCCGATCGGGACGTTTGACCTCTCATTTTGTCCGTATTTTTATTTTCTACAAATCGTCCATTTACACTATTAAGATTGCTTCATTACTTTCCATTTTATAAGCAAAAAACTACAAAAATCGCGTTTTTTTGCTTAAAACAAATTAATGGAAAAAATTTCAGAGTTGGAAAACAGGAATCATCTACGGATCGTCTTTCAGATGATGGCACAGGCACAGACAAAAAATCGTTAATATTTTGCTCTGTTGCTTAGCCTATTAATCTAGCCAACTAAACTATTCGTCAAAAAAAAACGAAAAAACAAAGTTTCGTCATCAGTTTTAAATTGCTGTAGTTTGAAAACGAATTGACAGCTTTTGATGAGCTTTCCAGATCCTTAAAGACTGTTTTGTTTACATTTGTTTTCAGGAGCCGCTTTGCGTCAGTAAGGATATCTGGACATTATACAGAGCGGAGAAGAAAATAGTGCAAAAATTTAAAAACTTTAAGTTGTATTTGCACTAGTACTTGTTTGTTGTATTGCATAGTTGTAAGAGACACTTTAATGCTAGTATTTAATAAGTACCACTTCCTATTTAAAATTTCGAGAAAATTTAAGATAAAACTTGACATATTAAACAATATATAAAATGTACCCCATTTTGTGACAAATTAAAACTTTTGACAATCTGAGTAAAAACCTATAATAAAACTCATTTTGTTTTTTGTTTTCACTGGTTGTTTGACAAAAGTGTAATCGGTTACGTCAGATTATCGCCATATTAAATTTAAGATAAATACCTCCTACGCCGCCATTTTGAAAAAAAAAATACTTGTGATATGTCATTAAAAAGGAAATTTTAAACTCTACCCAGCTGTATAAAAAAATATATAGGGTTCTATTAAAAATTCTTGACTTGGGCCTACTTCCGGAAAAAAACGGAAATGATAGGTATTCAATTTGTTTTTTCATGGAAAGTATGGCGCCCTGTAAAACGATTTTGTTGTCACCCGGTATACCCTTAGGCACCAAACGAATTCGCTTGTTGAACTAACTGACTCTAAACTATGACTAATAAAAGTCGTTATTATTCAAATTTTGAGGAGGCATTAAATCATACACCTGATATTATTTTTTTTAACCTTATAAGTTGGCGTTATTTAAAGGTTTCTGTCTTCTACCTACACGAATCGTGTATTACAACATCAAACAAGCGCAATTACACGAAAATGAATACTTAACAACGATTAGCAACTGATTAATTTAATATCTGTTTCATTACTGTAAATATGGTACAGTCCCGCCAACTTAAATCACGAGAAGTTGAATATTTAATTAATACTGACTAGTTTGTCTAGTCTTTCTGAGTACATCTATTTGCAAGATCTATTAAGAGGAGCAGTGAGCTTCCATTCCTACTATTTTGTTTTTTACCATTTTTGCGTTATTTACTGTAAAAATTCACGGCCAGATTCCCCAACGCTAGTCCGGTTTAATTTGACAACCAAAAGTTTTAAACTGACAAGTTAAGAATAAGACAACCAAGTTGTATACTATGAATTTGTTTTTAAGTTTTTTCGCAAATTCATAAAGAAAATAGCAATTTTAGTACGTACTTTCGACAATAACACTAGTTTACAAATTTTACCTTCATTCGAGGTACCTCGTGAAAAAAGTGTTTTTTAACCTAAGTAATTCGAGGTCGCTGAAAACGAAAATGACAATCACTTTTTTTTCCAAAGAAGCGTTTGCGAAATATTCGCACAAAACGTGTTCTTCGGCTCTTTTTCCTGGTCCAACATCTCGAGAACGGTAGACGTAATCGACCTAAAATGTACACACATTTCGAGGTACGCTTCTTTCTTCACATAAATATTAATTTTGAGTCAATTGGAAGAATATTTTTTGAGTTACAGCTACTGAAAGTTGAAAAAAACTGCATTTTTTGAGCTTTTTTGAAAATTGCACATTTTTGTTTGTTTTATTTAGTTATTAGGATTTTTTTTTCATGTTTCTTGAATTGCATATGAAAGATTATTTCGTCACGGAAATATATTGCCCAAGTTTGTTCAAATCGGTTGTAAAATGTGGAAGATATTACTGATTAAGTGAAGGCAGACGATTTCAGCTTTTGCCATGAACGCCCAGAAGTCCGGAGAAATTAGGTGAACTTTGCTCATGTAATTAAGGTAGTAAAGCCTAACGTACTCATTTGAAACTAATTTCTCCGGATTTCTGGGCGTTCATGGCCAAAGCTGTAATCGTCTGCCTTCACTTAATCAGTAATATCTTCCACATTTTACAACCGATTTGAACAAACTTGGGCAACATATTTTCGTGACGAAATAATCTTTCATATGCAATTCAAAAACATGAAAAAAAGTTTCCAAATAACTAAATAAAACAAACAAAAAGTGTAATTTTCAAAACAGCTAAAAAAATTCAGTTTTTTTCAACTTTCAGTAGCTGTAACTCAAAAAATACTCTTCCAATTGACTCTGAATTAATATTTTTGTGAAGAAAGAAGCTTACCTCGAAATGTGTGTACATTTTAGGTCGATTACGTCTACCGTTCTCGAGATGTTGGGCCATAACTGGAAAAAGAGCGTAAAACACGTTTTTTGAGAATATTTCGCAAACGCTTCTTTGGAAAAATATGTGATTGTCATTTTCGTTTTCAGCGACCTCGAATTAGGTTAAAAAACACTTTTTCACGAGGTACATTTTTCTTTAAACTAGTGTAATTGAACCAAATTCATTTTAGCAACCCGTTCCAAGATGAAAATCATTTGGAATCAAATCACTGAAATATCAGAATAATTCGTAAGTTTTTAATGGCGACTTCTTAACAATGACAGGACAAAAACCTGTCAAAACCTAACTAATCCACTATAAAATCTTAATTTAAACCAGTAATAAATCTTAAACCTTCTCAGTGAATCTGAACGTCAATGTCTTAAAAGTTGCTTAAAATGACTACCAGAAACTTCTTTGCAGTAATAAAATCACTTTTGGAACTCACTTCTCACATTTTCGAGAATGACAGGTGTTACTTCTTGGCAGAGTCTGCTTCGGTCTTCATGGGCTGACGAAGATAAAAAAGCCTACCGAATCTCAAGATTTGTTAAAGTCTGGTAAAATCATCACTTACACAATAAAATGACAGTTAATGACATACCTAGTCTCTATAATCAACTACTTTAACACCTTTAACAGATTTTGCGCATTCTTACCAAGACATTTTCATGGCTTGAAGACAATAAAACTTATTAAAGCACCAGCAAGAAGAAGATATTCCTTTTCTGCAGTGCACGCCTTCAACTGTAAAAAGAATTCTACTAGATCACAGGATCAGTTAAAGTCTGTTAAAATCAACACTTACACCAGAAATTAACATAAGAAGGATGTATGATAAACTAACACGTTTTACAGATTCTGCACATTCTTACCAAGAAAAAACGTTTCTTTTTTGTTGCTTCAAATTAATAAAATAACATTTGTCCCAGCATCGAAGAATAAAAAATCCTTTTCTGCAGTGCATTCTGTACTTGAAAAGCTATTCTGCTAGGTCACAAGATCTGTTGGCCTGTTAAAATTAGTACACAATAAAATAGCATAACTAGTCTCTATAATAAACGAACACGTTTTACAGACTACACATTCTTACCAAGAAATGACGTCCGATATTTTCTTGGCTTGAAGTTAATAAAACAAAAGTTGTCACAGTACCATCAAAAAGAAAAAATCTTCCTCAATGCTTGCCTTTAACTGTAAGAATTCTGGTAAACTTTGTTAAAATCATCACTTGCCCAAGAAAATAGGTTCTATAACAAACTAATACGGTTTACAGATTCTGCACATTCTTACCAAGAAAAAACATTTGATATTTTCTTGTTTTGAAGCTAATAAAAGTTGTAAAGACACCGCCATGAAGAAAAAATTCGCTTCTTCATCTCATGCCTTTGGCTATAAAAGAATTTTATTAGATTACCGGACGAGAATAGCATAAGTAGATCCTGTAATAAACTAACACGTTTTGTAGATTCTGCCAATTCTTACCAAGAAAAATCGTCTGATATTTTCTTGTTTTGGAGCTAGTAAGAATTGTCAAAGCACCGCCATTCAAAAAAATTCTCTTCTGCATTTCATGCCTTTAACTATAAAGGAATTTTACTAGATGACGGGACGAGAATTACATAACTAGACCCTGTAATCAACTAACACGTTTTGCAGATTCTGCCAATTCTTACCAAGAAAAAACGTCTGATATTTTTTTGTTTTGAATCCAATAAAAAATTTTAAAGCACCGCCAAGAAGAAAGAAATTCTCTTCTGCAGGTATAAAAGAATTTTATTAGATTACGGGACGAGAATAACATAACTAGACCCTGTAATTAACCAAGAAAAACGTCTGATCTTTTCTTGGCTTATAAGTTATATGACTTGTCAAACCACCGTCAAGGAGAAAGAATCCCCTTCTGCAGTGCATGCCTTTATATATAAAAAGATGTCTTCTAAAAACACCAGATCTGAAGGCGCTGGTTATCAATTTAAAATGTTGTAATACCCGATCCTTGTAGCCAGTAGTAGCGGTAGCAGACAAAAACGTCTTTAATATTAATATGCGGTCAAAAAAAATTACACAGTTATATTACTTAATGCGTTTTAAAACGGTAATAGACTAGAAATAATGATTTATTCGGATTTAACCAGGTCTTCGAGCAATTTCGTTAACGAGACAATTTATTTTTATACAAATTATAGTTGATGAGATTGATGGACGGAGGGCAAGGTTGGAAAAAACGTCGTGTAAAAGTTGATCCAATTATGTAATAGTTACATGTTTTAATCCTGCAACTAGAGTAACTTTATGTCATTAAATCAATTTCCCGTGATGTATAAAAGTTGATTCCTGCATATGATTTACACGGATCTAAGACAATTTTTCGATTTTTAAACGTTTTGATTTTTTTTCAAATATACGTAATATATAGGGTGTTATAAAATTTACTGCATATATTGAAACCCGTAAATCCTGATACGAATTCAGATGGGAGAAAAATTGTCATAACTGGCGCTTTGCGAAGATAAGCTAGATATCGCCCCTCAAAAAACCAATTTAACCACTGCGCACCGTCAGTAATAAACACATAGTCATATAGAAAAAAAAACAGTGAGCTAGGTTGTTGCGTTGCCAAGTCTCTCAACAATGTAACAGGTTTGAAGAAATAATATTTTTAAGACCTTTAGAAATAAATCCTGCTAACTCTTCCAAAATCTTCAATTTCAAAAAGTTAAAATACCTTCTATAACACAAATAAAAAAATCCAGAGAACAGCTGTTTAAACAAAGAGTAAAATAATAACGCTAAACTGAACACCCAGAAACGTTGTGTTTTACTAACTTATAATGCATAAGCGCGTACGATATTTTGTTAATACTAATAACACAATTAAATTCAAATTTAAAATATGCTTTATTGTCCAAGATTAACTTATTGACAAAGTTGTATATAAAAACTACAAATATCAAGAGAAATAATGGTAAAAAAACACCTTGTCACAGTCAAAAGATAAAAGAAAAACACATTGAAAAGTTAAAAAATCAAAATTATATAAAATAACATTAAAACAAAACTAAATAATAAAAATTAGAAACTATCGTAGTAATACTCAGTCAAGATATAATAAGCCTCACCAACCAGAAGCTTCTTTAGCCTCCCTCGAAATCGTTCAAAAGAGGCCTCCTCTCTAACAACCAGAGGAAGATGGTTAAAGATTTTTTTACTTTCATAAATTATAGATTTTTTTACTAATAATAATTTTGACATTGGAAGAAGAACATCCAGTCTCTGCCGGATGATGTAGTAGTTACCTAAGGATTCAGACTCATTAATCTTTCTTTATTCTTAAATATCAAGGTAACAGTCTCCAATATAAAGAGTGACACTAAAGTTAAAATTTCCTCTGATATGAACACCGGTTTATACGATTCTCGAAAGCCCATTTTGTATACAGGATGTTACAAAAACATGTTAACAAGTTTTAAGGGCAAATTCTACATCTAAAAATATGAAAATAAGTTTATATAAACAAACATGAGGACGCCATTTCCAGCATTTACTATAAACAAATCAAAAAGCACTGTTTCCTGAACAAAACATATATAAAAAAATCATTTTCATTATTATTTGATTTTATTGTAAGATATAAATTAATTTTTATCTCGAAAACGGCGCGTCAGAGCGAAAAAGATTAAGAGACACTTTCACGCAGAATTAATTGGGCTTTAAGAGAACGTTATCAATTTTGCAAGAAATCAGTGCCGTGCCATTTTTTTCGGTAAAAATATTTACCAGCACGCACGCCACTGGTGCAAGTATATTAGAAAATAAATTTTTGCACGTAAATGTACCCTTTGATTACTTACTGGAGTGTACCAAAATTCATGTCAATATCTTAACGCATTTCGAGAAATTAGAAAAAAAACATTTGAAAAAGAAAATATTAACCACCCTGTATCTCGAAGAAGAAGCGTTGGAGGATCCATGTTTATATAAACTTATTTTCATGTTTTTAGATGTAGAATCTGCCTTTAAAAATTTGAAACATCTTTTTGTAACACCCTGTGGGTATAGAGCAAAAACTTTTTTGTAATACAAAACATCCAGAAGACCCTGTCTGCACATTTCTCAAAAAGCAGTCCCATACCGAAGACGAGACTCTATAAGGGCATAATACACACTTTGCCGTTGCTATACCTAACTCTTTGACAACAGATTGGACTGAAAAACAGCCAGAAGCTATTTTTTCGCCTGTTGCAGATTTTAGATCATTGTCGATGGTAAGACCCAGAAACCTTGCGCTCGATAGATCCAACAACAAGCACTCACCAATTCTCAAACCCCCATGTCACATTTAAAACCCACAATATTGGTTTTGTTAACATTGAGGGTAAGTAAATTGGCGTAGAACCAATCGTTGACTCTAGTTAAGTAAGACGACACTGTTTTCATTAATGCTTGGGCATTATCACTGTGGTATAGAACAGTAGTGTCGTCTGCAAATAATGCAAATACAATGCGATGAACTATTAAAAAAAATCTATTTGTGTCAGCATAATGACCTTTATTCAAAATAGCAATATTTAGAAACAAAACATATTTATTTTTATCTAAAGCAGACGACTGTCGTCACATATTCTATGTCATCATTAAAAGCTATTGCGTCTAATTAGCACCTAAACATTGCTTCAACCTACTGTCGTCAAAAGAATATACGCCAACTGAGGCATGTAATATAACAAAAGCATAGCAAAAAAACAAAAGAACTCGAGACAAAAGAATGTCGTCTACTAATAATCATTACCGGCGATGATTTTGAAACAATTAACGTCGAACTAACGGAAAATACAATAAGTACAGCAAGTAGCAAGTTGGCATAGATAGTAGCGTCTCATAGAGTAGCGTTTGTTTTTGTTATCTATCTTGAGTTTACGAGGGAGTATTTATTTATTCACGAATTTAGGACACCACAGAACTAAGTTCCAAAATGCTTTTTACATTATTGCTTAATTAATATTATATATTTATTTATATTTAAATATATAATCTCGCTAATAGCCAAGGTGTTTGAATTAATCATAACATCTAAACTGTCGCCATCGATAGAGAACATAATAGTTGCAAAACAGCATGGTTTCGTACATGGAAGATCCACAACAACAAATCTGTTACATACGAAGACTTCCTGAAGAATGCTTTGGAGGCGGGGTGTCAGGTGGATGTTGTTTACATGGATGTCTCCAAGGCATTTGACAGGGTCAATTGGGATGGGCTTGTGAGAAGACTGGGTGATGTGGGTCTGTATGGCAATCTTCGAAAGTGGCTTTGGGATTATCTAACAGGCCGTAAGCAAATTGATTCTCTAGGAAATTCGAGGTCACCTCGGGGGTCCCTTAAGGGACACACTTAGCGCCCTTATTGTTTAATGTGTATATTAATAGTATCTGCAGTTCTGTTAAATATTGTAATGTACTATTATGTACTGACGATATTAAGATGTTTAAAAAAGTAAGTTCCATTAATGACTGTGTGCTGATTCAGAAGGATATTGATCGTTTATTGCAGTGGTGTGGCTTGAGTGGTCTCAGTTTTAATGTTGATAAGTGTAAAATAGTGCAGTCTAGTCGCATGAAGTCAATTGTAACCTTTGATTATAAGATGAATGGTGTTAATTTGGAAAGGGTATCTGTTATTAAGGATCTGGGTGTGTATTTTGATAGCAGATTGACTTTTAGATATCACACTGAGTACATTATATATCGAGCAATGAAGTTTCTTGGCTTTATACAGCGCACTTTGGGAGATTTTAAAAACATTAATTGTTTTAAGGTATTGTACTGCTCATATGTCAGGTCACTTGTTGAATACGCTTGCCCTGTTTGGTCTCCGTATTATAGAACCTATGTTGAGCAACTAGAAAGGGTGCAGAGGAAGTTTCTAAGATTGATAGCTTATAAATTGAATATCGGAGTAGAGAGCATTAATTATAATGAAATTCAGAAATTGCTGGATTTGGATTCTTTGGAAAATAGAAGAATACTTATTGACTTGTGCATCCTATTTAAAATTAGAAATTCTAAATTTGATTGTCCAGATCTGTTAGAAAGGATTACTTTCTCTGCACCACCAAGGCGAATACGTAATAATATATTATTTCATGTACCTTTTATCGTACAAATTATGGAATCTCATCTTCAACCGCGCGGTTGTGTAAGCCTGGGAACGACTTCTGTAATCACAAGGAAATAGGTTTTTTTGATATTAATTTGAAATCTTTTAAATCGGGGATTGCGCGCGTGCGAGACAGGGTTTGTAGGGTTGTTGATTGAGATGTGTGGAGTATATTCAAGAAATGTAAAATTTAGATTTAATTAGTGTGTAACTTTTTGTATGCTTATAAGTGTCTATGGCCGTAAATGAATAAATAAATAAATAAATAAATATTGGGATTGTGCACTATTGCATAACATAACATAAAATAACCAAAAACAATAAGACAAATTTATGTAATTACATTAACAAACACATGTGCGAAAAATAATTGTCTTAACCTTGACTTAAATGTTGAAATCCTGGAAGAAAATACCTCAATATCATTACAATATTTACAAAATTCGTATTTCGTGCGACTTTTTTTTCACGAAATACGAATTTTCGTCCTCAACATTTTTTTGTCTGTATTTGTCAGTTTGCTCGGGTTCTTCCTTTCTTCAGTGGATCATTTTCTTTTCTTATCGGTAATAGTATAGCAGAAGGGCTGATGGTAAATATAGAAAAACACCTATGCAGGATGATAAGCAAGTTCATGACTTTCGACGTATTCGTATCCAAGCACCACATTCCAGTTAAAATTTCTTTGTTGTTGTTTGCTAGTCCTAAAAACGTATTTTTCTAACTCTTTTTAGACCAAAAATAAATATTTACTTTTCCATCAGCATTGCAACCAAAAACACAATGGATACCTATTGTCGAGCATGAAAAATTTGCTCTCGATAATTGCAGAAACACTTGAAGAATTTTTACAAAGCTGCGGCGACACACTTTTTCAAATGAATGAATAATGGAATAGGAAAAAGTTATTTGTATTTGGTGCTAAATGCCGCCTTTTCGTAATTTGCGGAAGTACGCATTGCACCCAATTTCCTATTGTTTTATTTTTACGGTAGTACTTTCGCCCGTAGTATAAGGAAAATGTGATCGATCACTTCCATACTTTGTTGTTTTGTAAGCTCTATTGGTTCTAATTTCAGTTTTATAGGTCAGTTTTGTTACTTTCCTTCGGGGGATATATGTGGCAAGTAAATGGTTATTTCAGGCAAATGGCTTTTGTCTAGGCAAATGCTATCTGCCTAGGCAAATGACATTTTTTTATCTTTTAATTGCTTAAAGCCTAGGCAAATGCGATTTGACTAGGAAGATGGCATTTGCCTTAAACGTTTTTGGGTAAATGGAAATAAAACTATTTTTTGAGTAAACCTGATCAAACCTGAGCAAATACTATTAGGTAACCATAAAAAATTCTAAATAGGTAGATATTTTAGGCAAATCGCTTTGGTCTAGGCAAATGCTATCTGAGAGTGCAAACGACTTCAAGAAGTAGTTTTGTATTTAAAATTTATTTACCTAGAAAAATGGCATTTCCCATAATCGTTTTTAGGCAAATGACTATGAACTTATTAATGTATTATATTAGCTAATGTGTGTAGGTACCTATAGTTCGTTTTGTTTTTTAGATTGTTTATCAATTTTATAGCCATGAAAATAAATATTTAGAATTTTTTATTGTTACTATTGGTTTTCCTCAGGTTTGCTCTGGTTTACTCAAAAAATAGTTTTATTTCCATTTGCCTAAAAAGGGTTTAAGCAAATACCACCTTCCTAGTCAAATAGCATTTGCCAGGCAGGTAGCATTTGCCCAGACAAAAGCCATTTGCCTGAAATAACCATTTGCCTGCGACATATACACACTTTATTTTTTTTTAAGGAACAAAATTACGTGAATCATTCATCCGCTCAATTTTTTTTACCCAGCCCCTGAATACTTCAGCCCTATTATCAGGACTAAGGTATACGAGGTAGTATTGATAAGTACTCAGCTTACCATATAAAATGTCCCAATATTTCAAAACAAAATTTTATTTATTGAACATAATCTTCTTTAAGACTTACACATTTAGCAGAATGTTCATAAAGTAATTCTAAGCCCTTTAAAAATATATTTTTTCCTTGGTCTGCAAATCATCCCTATCCCTCAACATATGGCTTCGTCATTTGTCGAAAATCTTTTACTTTTCAAATGTTTTTTTGAGTTTTGAAAACAAATAATAGTCTGACGGTCCTAAATCCGGAGAATAGGATGGATAGTCAACCGATTCAAAACCAGTTTCATCAATTTTTTGCAGTGCAATTAACGACTTGTGAGCAGGAGCGTTGTCTTGCAAAAAGAGCACACCTTTTGCAAGTTTTCCTCGGCGCAAGAATCAGAATGCTTCCACTCTGTGGATTGCTCTTAGGCTCTGGGTTATAGTGACGGACCCACATTTCGTCCACAGTAACAAACCGATCCAAAATGTTTGAGGAATCTTCAAAACGGCGCGGCGGCAGATTTCCTTCGACGTTGTAAGATCGAACGCGCTTCTGATCAGCATTCAAACATCTCGGAGCGAAAGCTTTCCCATACCCAACTCGTGATGAACGATATGAAACAGGCGCTCCTAGGAAATGTAAACTGCTTCTGCTATACGTTTCAGCCCATGGATCTATTATAATATGGATTCGATATCCCTATACTGTGAGCGTATCGACCGTGAAACCTTATATAATATAAATATTTTGTTGTTTGTTATTCTCTTGAGAGAGCAGTTTACGAACTACGAACATAGACAAGACTACGAATTACTACGTAATTGAATCAAGAATGGTAGTAGAAAGAGATAAAATAGCATTGGAGTGTTGGAGCTCAGAAGTGTTGTTGTCTGCTGGGTGCTTAGGAAAAACGTCTGGGAACGCTCGGTTACACGTACGTCTTTGTCTAATGAACTAGAAATGAAAAAGTGCGACGTATAGATTTATATAGATTTATAAATGACTCAGAGCGACTTTAAATAATCGCCTTTAGAAATAACCTAACATAACATAACCTATAAATAATAAAACCTTTTTAACTTAAATTTATTACTATTTAGCAGAAAAATAAAATATTTTGGGGCTTTCATTACTTTTAGTAAATCTTGTGATGCTTCTAACGTATTTTTGTACAAAAATACAAGGTAAAATAAGATGTGGCCAATGTTTACAAATTGTGTTTACAGTGTCGTTTAGAATGGTTTGTTTTGGCTTCAAAGAATGTGAAATCATCCCGTATCCAGTCCTAATAAATCCATGTTTGAGCCCAATTTGTCGATTTTTAAAATCATATCATAGGCCCTGTAATATCATGTGGTCCGGAGTGGTCACGGAAATTGCTCTTCCAGAACGGTGCTCATCTTTGACATCTGATTTTCCTCTTTGAAATTCCGCAATCCAGTTGTTAATAGTGGCTCACATTTTTTTATTTTTTGACATTATGTATATTTTTTTCCATATGAGGCGAACTTTATGGATGGCTCTGTACATATAAAGTAATATAGTATATTACATAACAAGTGTTGAAAGTGACATTTTTCACACGAGTGGGAATGTTGTCGCACGAGGCGATAGCCGAGTGCGATAATCCCACGAGTGTGCGAAAATTACTTTCACACGAGTAAAGTACAATATTTTTCCTAGGACCACAAAAATATTTACCAGGAAATCCCAATTTCTGTATTTATTTAATACCTCCACTTTCAACACGTGTGCTGAAAAACATTTCAACACATGCGTTGAAAAACAAAATGAAATTGGCACCATCTGTTCAAACGTTGACAAGTACTTTTCAACACATGTGTTGAAAAGTACATTTCAATACGCGTGTGATATAAGGCACTTTCTAGCCAAGTTAACCGTGCTTTTTTTCTCACTTTCATAGGTGGTCGTAGGAAAAATAATAAATCCACACAATCATTGAATCATTAGTTTTAATTTGTGCAATTATTTTTTGATGCAATAATTATTTAATTAAAAAAGACGTGTTTAAAGGGACTAACCGAGACAGAGCACGCGTGATGTCTTCATACCTATGACGCTCGTGACTTTTTATTGCGCGATTCTTACTTTAGGTAGTTGTGTTTTGAATTTAATTTCTTTATAAACATTTTAAAAACGAGGTAATAAAAATGCTGTAAGGTCATACATAATAATCGTAATACACACGATAACAAAGACAAATTTATATTAAAAATCTATCCACTACCGTTTAATTCGACCTTCTAATTAATAATAAAACTGTAAAAACCTAATTTTAAACAGACGCACTTTTTGTGTCAATTTGCACACATTAAAACTCGTGAAGTGCCACATCACGAAATCCACCGAAAAAATTTCGGTTGATTTTAGACACGTTCAACAAAGCGAAACAATTGAAAACCTAATGAAATAATTACAATAATGAGGTCGAATTCACTAAATTATAAAATAACAGTGAATAGAAATACAGTACTGCGGAAATAAAAAAAGATAAAAACAAATCCCACATTGAAAACTCAAAACGTGGTGTACTAATATACGGGATTATTCGCGGTAAAAGGCCTATTAGAAGATATCCGGAACTAGTACAGTTTTTTCTTTTATATTTCGGCCAGAGGGGTATTGTAGAAGATTATTATTTAGCCCTTATTCTTTTTTAAATGCGACATTGTTAGCTCTACCACTGACTTGACAGCGACTTCCGTGACCCAAGCAACCGGTAGGCTGTGTGATATCAACGAAGATTTTAAAGAAAATTTAGTTCACATCTAGCAGTAAGAGATTCACGATGTGCAATAATTCTAATGACGAAGAAATTATTGTAGGGTCCGCATTATTATTAGAAGAAGGACATATGAAGAAAAAAGGTGGATGTGGGTCCATCATATTAATCAGAGGAGGGCAATTGTTGGAGTTCCATCATCTATTTGAAAATCAAAAAGACGAGACAAAATTTTTCGAATATTTTAAAATATTGCAAAACAGACATGCGGGTTTAGCCTAGTTATTGGTAACGGGTGCTGGCCGGCGACGCGCTAACTTGACCAGTCCGTCACGGCCCGTTCCGTTATTTGCCGGTGAGGATCGGAGACCAGCAATTCTTTCCGTCGGCGTTCGCGCTGGGCTGTGCTGTTCCGGACTAGTGGGCGGTAATCTATTGAATTGCATTCTATCCGAATTTTGACGGGATGGACTGTGCTATGCTGTGACAGACAGTTGGGCGACAAGCTAAAGAAGCCATCATACATGGCTACAGATATCCAACCCTTTTCGTCTCCTCGTCGTCGTACCGAGGTATCAACGATCCACCCCTTTCCTCTTTCTAAGAAATAAAATAATATCTGCTATTAATCCTTATTTAAGGAGTGGACGACCCTGTACCATCAGGTAAAAAGGGCACGATTTATGACTGGCAGTGCCGTTAAGAATCAAACGGTATACCTATCTTTGAAGAGACTTTAATAGTTTTCGAGATATTGACATTTGAACAGTGAACTTTTTGTAACGAGAGAGTCTGTAGCTTAGAAAAACGGCTTACATTTGCCAATCGTAGTTTTTCATTCCCTATTAAAAAATGCCAACTTCCAGTTGAAATGGAAGATGCCATTTTTGAACAGAAAATCGAAAACTAAAATGACATTAGAGCCGTTGTTCCCGAAGATACACCATTGGTAAACAACAATTTTTCCAAAAAGTCCCTACATGGTGCAAGAACATTTACCCCTTGTCTCTTGCTTCCTAGTGGTTTTTAATAATAATTTCTGCTCAAATTTCCGCAAAGGTAGTTATGTAATACTAATAATAAAAATAATACAAAGCAACTCTAGGTCCACGCCTACTAAGATTGCTTTTCAGTCGACCATAGAGCCATAAATAAAATCGCTAATTTTCTCGAAGGTGTTTAAATTAAAAGTCTAACTTTATACCAAGCAATAACAGGCTTTCAATTCTTTTGAAACTTTAAAGTCATTTCTAATTTTGTAATAAAACTTTTGTTGTGAATACCGCCTACTCTTATAAATTTCGATTTTAAATATTTTTTACTGAGTGAACATTTAAAAATAGATAGATACACTGTCTATTTTGCCACGCAGTCTATCGAACTCAGTTTTTTTTATGTTTTTCAAAATACCCCGTAAATAATAAATGTATAAAAAATGGCCTAAAATGGCTGTTTAATTTTCTTAGATTGGAAGCGATGAGAATCGCGGTTTTCTCAGAAAATTCGCTTTTTCGTATCCATTGTCAAACCGATGCCCGAAAAATCGATTTTTTATCCTTATAAACGGAATTTTTGAACTTTATATAAGTTTAAAATCACCTTAATGGGATATTCCTGATGGATGGCAGAAAATTGCGATAAATACGCGCAGGATTCGCATTCATCGATTTTAAACGATTGTAAACAAATTCCTATAGGACAGTTAGCTAAAAAGTTATTTGATAAAATGATGTGTTAAATGGCGAAAATGTTAGGACCGCATTTTGCTAAACCTTATCATAATGTAAAAATAAAAATTTTTAGAAAAGAAATAGGGTCGAACTGTTTTTTTTGTTATTTTCAAATACCCGGAAGAGATTTTGGGGAAATATGTGAAAACTTTTCAAATAATGACCTAAAATCACGATTTTTACTAAAAAAAATCTAAACGTTGAAAAATAATTCTGAAAATGTTCATATTGATGTAAAGTTGCATGTAGAATTTGATTTTTGCATCGTTGAGTTGATGAGAAACGCTATTTTTCCAAGAAATTCAATTTTCCGAAGAATGGAAAATTTTTTCTCTCAAATATAACCGATTTTTTCAACTTCATATAGATCACCGTGAAAGGTCACATGTGTCGAGATTTTTCTGCTGAATGGCGGAAAATCTCGAAAAATGCTCACACGATTCGAAATACCTAAGGATGGGCCAAATTTGAGCGCCCGTAAAATTATTTCTAGGAAAGCTAACTTAATGAATTTTGAGAGGGTTATAGAACGAGTCATTCTATTGACTAGCGAAGTCGCTTTTCGCTTAGTCTTTCCGTTATTTTTTCCAAAATTTGTATTTGAAACCGCATGCGAATTTTAGTGGTTGCAAAAAATTGCGAAAAATGGATTTACAAATGAGATGGGGACATCGTCCCTGAAATATCACGAAAACGAATGTTCAGGATAATCCGAGCCGAAACGACATCCTTCCCATGTGTATGAAAAATTTTTAAAAATGGGCCCGAGATCGCTATTTTTTGATGAAGTGTACCCAGCTGAAACAAAATCTAAACGTCCTTGAATAATAATTGTAAAAATGGACAAGTCGATGGGAAATTTGGTAAAGAAGTCGATTCGTGTTAAAGTTTGGTGGTGGAAAATGCGGTTTTCCCGGAAAATTCGATTTTACGTACCTATGTTCTACCTTCCCCCAAGAACTTTTTTTCTTCCTTCAAATATCAATTTTATCGAGATTTTTGGACTTTATTTAGGTGTAGGATCGTTGTGAAAATTTCCATTCCCTGCGAAACATACTAGGTCGATTTTGAGCGCCCTTCCAAGGAAAACTAGCTTAACAAATGGTGGTCTTGTTATAGGATGCTTCTTGTTTATATCAAAACGTCATTGGATTGCAACCGGAGACTTTATTTGGTGCACAATAATGGATACTAACACCACTGCTTTTTAATAAAAGGCTAGGTCTAAGGCAAGACAAGCTGCAGTCCTTTGAAATATTTTTTATATTGTATGGTTAAAAGCGACTCAATTTTCTCAAAATGTCGCATCGAGAGGCATTGAAATATCTTCTGGATATGAGCATTTACTCACTATTAGGACTGAAACGAATCTATTCATCCCTGAAGATACCACACCATTCTACACAAAATGTAACGCAAAATTGAAGACAGAACAGCAAGACATCGACCACTCTTAAAGACAAAATGAAAAATTATGCTTTGGTAAAGCAGGTCATTGGTAATAAAATAATGTTTTTCTCTCTGTACATTATACACTGATATCATCAAATATAGGCGATTAAATAAATGAAAGGTCGTAACTTAATATTCTTCACTTTTTTAATAATTAAGAAACTGTCTTTCACCGCAGGTTCGCATGTGAAATGCCATATTAAGTGAGAACCTCATCCGGCGGCTGTAAAATGCTAAAATTACACACAGGCGCCAAAAGTAACACATGCGAAATTTATCGAATATAACTATGTTTATAAAGAGCGGTAGAAATTTTCACCTAACTTCTCAGCGTGTCGTATAAGTATGCGACATCCTTCTGAAAACGTAGTTGTTGTCAAAATAATGCCAGAAGTGCGGATTCCCTCTAAGGGCATTATCGGCTCTCCCAGGGTAGGGTGAAAAACAATTTTTTTCGTTATAACTGAAAAAAAATGGGTATCTTGCGCACTAGACTGCATAAAACATTATTACAGGATCATGATTTAATCAGCACTCCAGGGACTGACTTGACGCTAATAAAATCGAAATTTTGACATAAACAAATTTGTTTCAAGTAAAAATGTCTTACAGTGTTACCAAAAAGAAGAAAAAGTCAACTTAACCCTACTTTTTATTATTTTCCATCTTAGTCCCATAAATTTTTATCATTTAAGATATTTTTATTTAAATTTTGCAAACTGGAAAATTATTAAATAGGAAAGTTTCTTTTGTGCCTCCGTTTATAAATATACAGGGTGTCTAAAATAGGTGATACCACTATTGCTATCTCCGAAATGGTAAAAGATACGAGGTCGGTTAAATTAGAGAAAATGTACCATTTCTAGTCCCTATTCATATTCCGTTTACGGAGTTGCCAAATTCTCTATAGTTTCTTATCTACAGGGGATTTTTTAAAAATAGTCAAAAACTTAATTCTTAAATATCTCGAAAACTATTATAGATAGAAAAAAGTTGTTTTTGCAAAAATCACACGATTTTTTACCTTCTCTAAAGTACCGTTATTGTTTTGTTTATAGCACTTGTTTTTACTGAGTTACTGATACCAACTTGTTTTTTTCTAATACGGACCTGGATTTTTTGCTGCATTTTTTGAACGAATACTTCATACCCTTTACAACTATGTATCACTTGATTATGCTTTTCGACGTTTTGATCAGGAATAACAACATCATCAGGATTTTCTATCGATACGGACCTGGAATCTTCCATGTTAAGGCACAATTTCACAACCTATCGCTGTGGTTTAAATTAGTTAACTGATTAATTTTAAACTATATTCATGATTACTAACCAGAACCCTTTGGTCATTAAAGTTTGTCAAATTTCACTTAAGCCAATGAGTTATTGAAAGCAGACAGATCAGATATAATTAGCGACCTTTATTAACAGCACCTAACTAGTGGTTAAGTTTACTACATATTGTAAAAGGCACCCTTGATGATGCGTCTTCATTATTTACGATTTTAATATTTTCGTATCCAAAAATCTCCTTTCAGTTCAAAAGATAATAATAAATAATCCTATTTTACCTCATGGTTTCATTTCTGCTGCAAGTCATTCTGCTGGTACAGTTGAATTACTATTTACTGGCTTTGAAAACAAACCATATTATCTCAAATTAAAGACTAACTATATTCTAGCATAAAACCATTGTCTTATTTACTGGGTTCGGATTATAAGGAATTCGAATCTAAAATCCGTTTTCTGCTTTATTTTTTAACATTGCGTTGAATTATAACATATGGACGGGCGGACGAACAGGTTGATGGACGCGATTGGACTGACCACACGAAGCCAATCACGCCTCTAAGAATTAATTATTAGGATTTGGTATAATTAAAACTAAGCTTATGCTTTTTTCAGGCGTTGGACCAATTTTAGAAACTTGAGGGTCCTGGTTAGTAATCATGATTATAATTAAAATTTACCAGTTAAAACAATTTAATTCATAGTTACTGATTCTGACCTAATTGTCTCCATAATAGGTCATGAAATGGCGCATTAATTTGAAAAATGCCAGGTCCGTACTGGTAGAATATCCTGATGATGATTCTATTCTTCACCAAAACGTCGAAAAATATAATCAAGTGATACACAGTTATAAAGGGTATGAAGTATTCTTCCAAAAAATGCAACAAAAAATCCAGGTCCGTATTTGAAAAAAACAAGTTAGTATCAGTAACTCAGTAAAAACAAATGGTATAAACAAAACACTAACGTTAATTTAGAGAAGGTAAAAAATCGTGTGATTTTTGTATAAACAACTTTTTTCTAACTATAATAGTTTTCGAGATATTTAAGAATTAAATTTTTGACTATTTTTAAAGAATCCCCTGTAGATAAGAAACTATAGAGAATTTGGCAACTCCGTAAACGGAAAATGAATAGGGACTAGAAATGGCACATTTTCTCTAATTTAACCGACCTCGTATCTTTTACCATTTCGGAGATAGCAATAGTGGTATCACCTATTTTAGACACCCTGTATATATATATATATATATATATATATATATATATATATATATATATATATATATATATATATATATATATATAAAATAAAATAAAATAAAATAACGTGTCCTGACTGATTCATCATCGCCGAGCCGAAACCATCGCTGAAGCTATAAATATGAAATTTGGTCAGTAGTTTTGTTTTATAATGTAAATGTTTAAACACGAATTTTACAGTTTTTAATAAATCTACCCCTAAGGGGGTTGAAATGGGGGTTCAAAGTTTGTAATGAAGTAAAATTGTTATACAGCGTACGAAGTCGCGGGCGCAAGCTACTTTTTAATGTAATTAACATGTAATTCACAATCAGCTGTTGTCATTAACATATAAAGAAAAGTCAGCGAAATTCATGGATACTGGGATTTCTCCTCTATATATTATTTTATAAATTTGAGGACTCTAAAATCTCAAAAACGGGTTAATCAAGCGTCGCGTCGGCAAGTTATATATTTTTAAAATCAGGAAAATGTGCTACTTAAAAACGCGGGTACATACGTATTTCCATTTGAAAATTAAAGTTTCTTGGAAAGTTCACATTTAAGATGCCTAATTGTTTTTTCTGGCAACGGATTCTAAAAATTTAAGCAAAAATGTAAAACCAACACAATAAAACTTCAAAAATACTTTTAGTAACGGCACAAAATGCACTAGTGCTTTCCTGTTCCAACGGCAGCAAATATTTCTGGTCGCTTGCCAAAAACGTTAGTCAAAACATCTACAGAAGCACTTTTTCTTCCCTCCTCTGAGCACGAAATTATCTCCACCTCTAAAGGGAAAGCTGAACTATTTGCCAAACAATTCGCTGCCAATTCCACCATTAATCCTCCTGTACCCCACAAAATGTCCGACATAATACTCAAGGTCAAACAAAAAATTCTTCTATCCCTTGACACCAAAATGTCCTCCAGTCTGGATGGCATACCAGGGGTTGTTCTAAAAAAATGCGCTCCAGAACTTGCACCCATCTTAACTCGTCAATGACAAGGGTATCTTACCAGATAGCTGGAAGACTGCTCATGTGCAGCCTGTCCCGAAGAAAAGTTCCAAGTTCCTTCCATTCAATTACAGACCTACCGCTCCCCTCTCTGTTGTCAGCAAAGTTATGGAGAAACTCATCAACTTGCAAATTCTAAAATGTATAGAAAAACACAAAATTATCCATGACAGACATTGCGGATTTCGCCAACAAAGATCCACAGCTGATCTCCTTAGCTTTGTCACACATAACTGGAACAAGTCTCTTAAATTTCATGGCGACTCTCAGATGGTTGCTCTTGATATTTCCAGGGCCTTTGACCGAGTATGGCCTGTCGTACTCCTCAACAAACTCCCTTCTTACGGACGGTCTTCCTCCCAAACTATATGTGCCTGGATGGGTAACTTCCTCTAATCGGCACATATCTGTCATGATGGACGGTCAGTTATTTAATTCCAAGGTTCAGTCCTGTGTTTGCCAAATAAGACCTAACCTAGAGTACTGTTCCCGCATCTGGGGAGCGGTATCGCCCTCGACATCCTTGATTATATCCAAAAGACAGCCAGTCCTCACAAGAAACTCGCTTGCCTCGCTCATTGCCACGCTGTTGAGTATTTATCCCTTTTTACCGATACTTCCACGGATTTTGCTCTAAAAAACTAGCTGCTGTCATTCTCCCCTAGACTGTTCCTATAACAGAACGACAAGAGGCGCGTTCCATATGCATCCCTTTACTGTCCAGCTATAAAATCTAGAACATCTTTCTCTCGCTCATTCATACCTATAGGGTCTCCAGATTATGGAACAAATTGCCTGCAGATGCTTTCCATTCCCTTCCCAACCTCAAATCCTTTAAATCCCGTATTAATAGATTACATTTCCCTTCTCTTCGGACGCTCACGGTACGTTAGAACTTAAAATAGGCTTAAAGTCTACGTGAACTGTCTCAGATTAAACAAAATGTCGCAATGCGTTTGATTCGATTTTTACGAGGTATAAAATTATGGTAGAAATTGCGTGCTTTCGGTTTGTTATCAACTGTACTTATTTGTCCAGCAATAAAATCCAAATCAAATCAGAAATTTGAAATCTAGGTTAATAGGCGTGACACTAACAACTGTGCAATATTAAATTTTGATTTACCGCCATTAAATAAAGATGGAGATTTTATTGTATTTGCCAGCGACGGTTGTGCTTTTCATTACTGTACATAATAAGCACTCGGTTTCTTAGTTGTACATTTTTTAATAATTGGGAAATTTCATTGAATATAATATTAATAATTTATAAAAAATAAATAAATAAATA
This sequence comes from Philopedon plagiatum, assembly GCA_963971165.1. NCBI lineage: Eukaryota > Metazoa > Arthropoda > Insecta > Coleoptera > Curculionidae > Philopedon > Philopedon plagiatum. The sequence goes on from OZ020194.1 coordinate 5,723,052, forward strand.
ATAGTATTAAAATAAAGAAATAATCGGTATGTCTCACTCAATCGACTATTCAGCTATTATTTATACAGGGTGAGTTTTTGAAAGTGTTACAAGGCGATACGAGAGGCGATACCTGGAAATCGGCTTAAAAAATTGTCATGAAATTTTGATGAGTTAATAGGGAGATTGGGGGGGGGGGGGTACATATTTAAACATGTTTTTGACACTTAGCCCCTCTCTCTATTTTGAGGGGATGGGGTAACTTTGGAATTTTAAATGGGAAGATGTACTTTCGTTTATGAAATTCGAATCTACATAAAAAACTACGGAAATATGTTTACAGGGATTTCAGGTGTTACTAATAAAGCAGGCAAAGCGGATTCGGTCTTTCATATCATCTAAAGTTATAGGTGCAGGTCAAGGGGAGTCAAATCCGGGAATCTAGCAGGCCAGTTGACCGGACCAGCTTCTCTTCTCTGTAGTTTGTTCTGCACTCCCCCAAAATTAACAGCATATATCTTGCACATTAAAACTGGCTTCCATGTTTAATTGAGCAATAAACTGAGAAATAATCATTAAAACGTCAAAATTCTCAACTGACTTAAGTAAAAATTACGCATTTCCATGGAAACGAATAGTAATTCTGAAATAAGTGAAGTCAAGGCGTAGTATTTTGTGTGTAACGTTTTTGACAGGTCGGAACATACGTGTTATAGTGAAATTTTAAGGGATTTTGATTCTCCCTAAAAGGACTTTATCCATAAACTTTAAAAAATGATGCGTCAGTGCAAAGTGTGTGAAAAAATGGATTCATTTTGTCCGGAACTGTCTTCTCACAGGTTTGCTCGCTGGAATACAGCGCGCGAAGTTGCTCTTTGTCCTACACATGCACAATATCTGAAAGAAAAGGAAAGGTACTATGAATAAATGGCGTTATCTGCTCTTGTTGAAGGATAATGCTTTTATTCCTCAAGAAATCCATGCATGTGAATATTTATTGATTGAAACGATCATTGAATCAGAAAAAACATAAAATATTCTCATTACTGCTTACTGTAAAGACTTAATTCGAAATTGTAGATTAGAGAGCATTGACTCGAGTTTATCCAAATTTATTTTGTCTTTAAATAAACACGGAATGTTTGTTTCTCTCTTAAATTAACGAGGATCGATATCCGCACACTTTATCGAAGTTTACGAAAAATGTTGATTTTACTATAAATATTTGCATCGCAAATCATTTTAATGCACTCGATGCCACTACAACCACACTGCTTGTTTTCTTTCTTTCAAAATCATAATTAAGAATAGTTTTAATAAAATGAGTAATAAACTAGTAATAATACAAATAATATTATTTTCCATTTTTCGATAAGTAACAACACACATATACTATATGGGTATTTTGTTGTGCTTCTTCCTATTCTAAACTCATTAACTTCCAGTAAAATTTATGCAAGGCAGGATCGTAATGAAATAATAATTGTTATAAAGAAACTATTACACACAGAAAAGAAACATTCTATATAGTGAAGAGTCAAGATTAAAAAATTTTACGTAATATCAATCAAGCTAGCAAGCTGTATCAATTTTAGGCTATTTTATTGCTAATTTAATTGATTTCTCAAACGTGTAGCTCTGCTAGCGTGAATTCAAACTAGCAGAGCCACGCTGAATAACCACTAAACTAAATTCTTTCCCTAAATATCTTTATAGTTGAATTTTTGGCCAATTAATTGCCCTTGTTATATGTGCAGATACTGATAAAATAAACTGTCAGAAAAAAGAGCGTTTTTCGCTTTCGTCATATTAAAGAATCAAAGACCAGGCTAGACCCGTGAAATTTTAAACTTATATGATGCTACTTATGGGGCCCATGCCAAGTTCACGTTTTTTTAAAATTGAGCCTACGAGAAATGTTTTGGAAAAAAAATATTTTTTCATTTGCGAAAAAAAATTGAATTTTTGAATTGACCACCTGGGAAAAAAATTAACACGCTTAGGTATCTTATTTATTATTTTTCCTAAACAAATTTTACATCATTTCGTCTAAAATTCTTAAATGTTAGGAAAAAAAATAGTTAGAAAGTTATAGTCATTTGAATTTGGTTTTAAATTATATTTTAGGTTTAAAAACATTATAAACGTTTGTAATGGAGTAAAATTATTATTGTTATATCGCTAACTCAGTCGAAAGCTAGTGTGGTATAAAATTTTATCTTTATAGTAAGTTTATAATTAAGTTCTACATTTTTGTGATTGTAATATATTAGAAACTAATGGCCACACATATTTTAATTAATAAATCTTTTCATTGTCGTTGCAGTTTAATTATTAATATTAATTAAACAGAACCGTTATTTTACGACAATATTACGTATTAAGTATATTTAGAACCACATAGTAGATAACTAGTCACGTGGCTGAAACATAAACACAAAAGTAGAACAAGGGAATAAGAAAGAGATTTGAATTATCATTTGTAGATATTGTTTTACTTATATTTACCCTTATAGACCCTATGAGATCTCCCCGACCTTCAGTCCAAAGTTAGAGATTTATACACAGGGTGTCCGAAAAGTCTTAGTATGCACAAATATCTTTGCTATTAGTAAATATGGAGACACCAAATTTCGGGCGCATCTTATTGCTTAATAAATCTACTTTTTCATGTAATTAAACTTTTTCAACCCCCTTAAGGGGTGACGCTAGGAAGTTGAGGTCAAAAATTTTCAGTGCAACCCTATGCCATTTGAAGTCTTTAAAAAAGAAATATTTTGCTGTAAACCCGAGGTCCGTATCTTAATTCGTTTTTAAATGGCAAGGCTTTAAAAATTAAAAATCGTGAAAAAAATAAAAAATTTAAAAACCTTTATTTCTTATTACATTAAAAGTTGTTCAAAATGACCACCATTAACTTTTTGGTAGTAATGAAGTCGATTTTGAAACACACTACTCACATTTTCGAAAATGGCAGGTGTTACTTCTTGGCAGAGTTCCAAAATTGACTTTATTACTGCCAAGAAGTTCGTGGTGATCATTTTGAAAAACTTTTAAAGTAATACTTAAGAAACATAGAGGTAAAATACTTTAATTTTTAATTTTTTTTTTCGTGATTTTTTTATAGGCTCTCTATTATTTATTGCGTTTAAAAGCAAATTAAGATACGGCCCTCGGGTTTCCGGTAAAAGTTTCCCATCAGTTAAGATGGTTTCTGGACTCGCTATAGATAAAAACAACCAGCATATACCAGATAAAAACAATTTATGTAGAGGATACAAAAACTATCTCAGGTTTATTTCGATAATATGCAGATTCCCTATTGCCTTTTTCTTTATAAATGTGCGAAAAAATTCAAAAATGAATTCATGGTACACAACTTGACTGTGCATTCTTATAATACTTGTCAATTTAAACCCATGATTATTATCAGATTAGCCCTGGCGAATCTGGCCATTAAAGCTTATAATAAAACTAACTTTGCATAAATTTACATTGTTCATTTTTACAAAAAAAAACATACCCGGAACTAACTAAACGTGTTTAAGATTAAACATAAAAAAGAATGATGGATTCAATTAATGGATTTTTTGACACTCGACATAAAAAAATTATTGGCAAATTAATAATCTACCAGATTTTTATATTTTTTTTCCACTCTGCTAGAGCAAATACTAATAATAATTATTTAATATATGCAGGAGTGCAGGTCATGCCTGATAACCTTGACCTTTCACTGCAAATCCGTCTTGACTGAAACAAATGACGAGAGGGGTATATAGACTAAAGTCGTGACAGTATAATTTACTTATTTAGTGCATCGTTGGGCATAGCTTTAAATAAAACAATTGGATAATAATTTATTATTGTATATTAACTTGCATGATTATGAAGCACTTCTTGGAAGAAAGAGTGATTATTCCGGTGGTTGCACTTAAAGTACTTTTGCACCAAGGGGCATGCATGCGGTCCGTGCGAAGCGGGGGAAGCACTGTTTCCCTAATCTTTTAGAGACAACAAAATAAATTTGTATATGCTAATAATGCATAATTTTTAATATTATAATATATTTTTGTGAAAATAAATGGTTTAATTTCTTACAGTTTATCTAAAATCTTACTTAAAAATCTGTTGAGAGATACTCAACAGTGATAAAACACTTTCCACCTAGGAGTGTAATATAGTATTTTTGTGTGTTGTAGATACCTATACATTACATGCGATAAGTTCATGTAAAAATATTTGAAAAAATACGTGCAGAATTTTTGTAAAATATTGCATCGGCCTAAGGGTGTTTCTACTTAATTGACATCAGAATTGACAAGACAGCCATATAATACCGAAATTTTTTCCGTTTTCATTATATCCATGACACTTTGAGATTATTACCCACCTATTAAATAGATTTTTTTTTCTAAAACAATAACCTTCCAACGACATTGCAAATATACTAAATTAACGCAAATATGTGTGTAATTGAACCAGATTTGACATTTAAAAAAGTGGAAGTTATCGCCTTGAAATACTTTAGAATAAAAATCAATTGTTTGTAATTAGCATGTATTGATTATGCATGTTTTACGCTGTACGACAGGAGATTTGTTGTTGTTAAAGGAAAAGCAAATTAACGATAATTTTAACTATTTTGATATTTTGGAATCTTCGTGATAGGTACATAAATTTTTCGTTTTTTTTTTTAGAAACTCTACTTGTTTCCAATATACATTTTTTCGAAATGCGCTTTTTGATCTAGTTATGATCAAGTTAAATGGCTTGAGAACATGTTATTAGGGATATAACGCTGATTGTCTTTTTGTGCATAAGTACCAGATTTTAATACTTCAGAAAATGTTGAAAGCGTTTCCTCCATGGACATACGAGGCGGTATTGAAGTCCGGAAAGTTTGTAATAGGCAAAATTGTATATGGTTGCTATGGTTACAACTATGACATTGTATAAATAAGTTGTTGTAGTGTGACATCCATAAGTCGAACGGTAACAAAAACTGTGAATTTTTGAAAACGGCATGTCTGAGAAAAAGCTAGATTTTGAAAAAATCGACTTTCGGTCACTTATTTTTGAAAAGGTCAGTGGCGCACCCAGGATTTTATCTTGGGGCGAGGGGGGGGGGGTGGCTGAATAGTGCAATTCGATGGATTTTTTCAATTAGTACTGCACATTTTAAATTTTTGTGTGTCTAGAATGTTGGTCTGACAGGGCTGCAACCCCCCCCCCCCCTGGGTGCGCCACTGGAAAGGGTTATCGGGCAGAGAAATTTTTGCTGATATTATAGAAACCTTGGGTGATCATAGCGTCCTTCAGACGCCACTATCAAAAACTGGGTGGCGCAAAGAGGAAGATCCGGAGGGCAGTTCAAGGTTAACGAGTACTCGTCTAGACGTATACGTTTAATGCCGAAGTGAAGCTCGGATTTATTCGGGACGTTTTTGGATGTGCTTTACATTTTACATGATTGGTTAATGACAGGATTACAAAAAGAAAAAATAAAATGGATATATTATATTTGACATTTACCATCGAGTTCATAACCAAACTTTTCGGATCGCTTTATTGTGAATATAATTTGTAGAACATCTTTTAGTTACTCAATTTTAGTTTTTCCAGTTCTGATAAACATATAGTTTGCTGCAAACTAGCTACCAACTACCCTAAAAAAACAAAATGTCCAACGTGGACTGAGACGTGTTGTTATGTCGTTGATTGCACTGCAAAAAAATTATTAAATTCGTTTTGAATTGGTTGCATTCTCCGGATTTGGCACCGTCAGACTATTATATTTGTTCCCAAAACTCAAAAAACATAAAGTAAAAGAGTTTCGATAAATGAGAAAGCCATCTAAGGAAGCGTAAAAGTTGAGGAGTGGTTTGCAGACCAAGACAGATAATTTTTTTAAAAAGCGTAGAGTTACATGATGAACATTCTGCTTAATGTGTAAGTCTTAAAGATTATGTTGCGTAAATAAAATTTTGTTATGAAATATTGTTGCGTCTTATGTATATTTTGACACATTTATCTGTATCAGTGAAAAGAATGCGGATAAAAAAGAAGGGACTATGGAATGTTGCCTAATTATTTTAATGAAATGAGTGTTTTATTAAAAAAATATTTGACCTATGTACCTATTGACTTCATTTAATAATAACATGCAATAAAAATAGCATTTTCATCAAATAAAAAGATATTACAATTTAAAAAAAAAATTGTAGGACCGCTATTTCCTAACAATGAAGAATAGGTATATTGCAATATTTGGTATTTCCTTAGTAACGGGTAAATTTGGCGACATGCCGTAGTTTAAAACGTTACAGGTGGCTTGATGAATTTTGATTTACACGCGTCAGACGAACCGGACGGAAAGTTTTGGAATGTGTAGACAGGCGCGGTCATGGATTTATTAAGAATGGATACGGGATGATTTAACATTCTTTGAAGCCAAAACAAACCATTCTAAGCGACACTGTAAACACAATTTGTAAACATTGACTACATCTTATTTTACCTTGTATTTTTGTACAAAAAATACGTTAGAAGCGTCACAAGATTTACTAAAAGTAATAAAAGGCCTAAAATATTTTATTTTTCTGCTAAATAATAATAAATTTAAGTTAAAAAGGTTTTATTATTTATAGGTTATATTATTTCTAAAGGTTTATTTAAAGTCGCTCCGAGTCATTTATAAATCTATAAGTCGCACTATTTCTTCTCTAGTTCAGTAGACAAAAGACGTACCTATAACCGAGTGTTCAGCCGTATTTCCTAAGCAACCAGCAGAGACAGCAACACTTCTGAGCTCCAACACTCCAATGCTACTTTATCTCTTTCTACTACCATTCTTGATTCAATTCAATCAATTCAATAATTACGTATTTCCTTAAAGTTCGTAAACTAGACCTCTAGGGTAAAGGTTTTCATAACAAACAACAAATAAACAGGCTTCACTTTCGATTTCACACAGTATACGGAACACCGAATCCTTTCTAATTCATCCATGGGCGCGGCCAAGTGTTTCCTCGTCCTTACGTCCCTGTCACGTGTGTACAACTATATATGGCAGACTTATCAATACTCCCTCGTAAATCAATGGTTTGCTCAAGTTTATTTGGATTTGTTAACGATTATTTTCTGTCTTTTTTCATTAAGATTTCCTAAGTTTAAAAAAAAAATATTTTTAAAAAGTTTATGCTTACAAATATAATAGATTCTAATTATTTTTTTTTTGTTCACACCGATACGCCATGAATAAACTACAAGGTCTAAAAATAACCTTTGAATTTATTTTTATGCAAGTGCAAGTATAAATAATCTATAATTTACAGTTTTATAAACTCATTGGCCTATTTATACAGGATGATGTACGGAAGCTGAGATTATTAATGTGTTTTCACAAATTACCGATAAATTATACGTTAACAGTCAGGACCTTTGCGGCTACATGCAATAAGGCTTACGGTGAATAAAGATTACAAATGATAATTGCGTATTAATGAGTTAAAATAAGCAAACCTTTTAGATGGGCGATTCTACGTTAAGAGATCCTTTTACGCCTGGCTATCTTAAAAAAGTGTCTTCGATATCTTCAAGTAAGAAAATATAAACATTACTATACAGCTCAATTCGTCTTGTGCTATAAAAAATCATTCAGATTACCCACAAAAATATTTTTTTTGTTAATTATTTTTATTAAAATACGATACCAGGGGAGTGACTTAACAGGCTGGGGACAGGATTGAATTACATTTTTTTACTTGATAATCATCAATAAAATAGCAGATAAAATGACCTAGCGATGTTAGTGTTTAACTCATTTTGATATATTTATAGTATATTAAATGGTAATTTCCTATTAAAAAATGGCTTTATGTCCAGGGGAGAGACAATTAGATGTGCCAGGGGAGGAATATTTCGACTATATTATCCCGGAATTTTCTTATTTCACTACTTTTTTTCATACTTTGCAATACTGCCTCAATAAAATTAATCACTTACTTAAAATCTATTAAAAAATAAAAGTTTTAATTTGTTTTCTTAACACTTGAAAATTCTCGGGACATGACATGAACGTCTTAACTTAGAATCACCCAGATAGTAAATTGCGTGTGTGGTTCGGTATTTCTGTATCAAACAGTTACTTTGAAGAAAGCCAATATAAATAAACGTTGTATTTCCGCCACTATCAACTATCACCTAGCTTGGTATATCTAAATTAACGGTAGAAACCGGTAGCTCGGATATGAAGTTTTATGAGTTCAGACCTTTTTCATTAAAAAAAAGGTCTTTACCATAACGCAATGATGCCAGATGCCGCACCCCATTGTATTTTTAGCTATTATATTGACTGTTTCCTTCAAAAAATATTAACCAATGAAAATTACACATTTGGCAATTTTGAACCAATAGAAAACGAATTACAGCGATAATTTGCACTATTGCAAATTATCGATAACAATGTCATAGTATATTTATTTTGCAAAACCGACTTGTAATAACTTGACTTTTTAGAATATATAATTAAAAAGTAATCGGGCGCATACGCGATCTTATGCTTTTAAAAAAACTATCGGCAATTTGGCATGCACTCGGTATGATAATTTTTGATTTTAAGGTAAAACAAAACACCAAAGTATCCCTCATTTATCCCTATATTAGAAAAATATACCAAATTTAACAGTTTTTCGACTCAGCCTTTAACTCTCAACTTTTACAAAAACACAGAACGTTCTTGAATAGTTTTTCGGCACAATCATGTTTTTTTGTCACTTCATTATTGACAGAAACAGAAACAGTAAGTTGAACGATTCGAGCAACGTATCTAGGCCGGTAAGCGCAACTTAACGCATTAGTGCCGTAAGTGAGGTTTTGCTTATATCATGGATTTATTAAGAAAGGATTCGATGTCCGTATACTGTGAGCGTATCGAACGTGAAGCCTTATATTTGTTGTTTGTTATGAAAACAGTTCTCCTATGAGAAGAGTTTACGAACTACGAATTACTACGTAATTGAATCAAGAATGGTAGTAGAAAGAGATAAAATAGCATTGGAGTGTTGGAGCTCAGAAGTGTTGCTGTCTGCAGGTTGCTTAGAAAAAACGTCTGCGAACGCTCGGTTACACGTACGTCTTTGTCTAATGAACTAGAAAAGAAAAAGTGCGACTTATAGATTTATAAATAACTCGGAGCGACTTTAAATAAACACCTTTAGAAATAACATAACCTATAAATAATAAAACCTTTTTAACTTAAATTTATTATTATTTAGCGGAAAAATAAAATATTTTAGGGCATTTATTACTTTTAGTAAATCTTGTGATGCTTCTAACGTATTTTTTGTACAAAAATACAAGGTAAAATAAGATGTGGCCAATGTTTACAAATTGTGTTTACAGTGTCGTTTAGAATGGTTTGTTTTGGCTCCAAAGAATGTTAAATCATCCCGTATCCATTCTTAATAAATCCATGGCTTATATCTGCAGCTAAAATTTGACTAAAAAAAGAGAACACATACTATAGAATTCGTCTTCTTCTTAATCCTATGCCTTTTTACCGTGAGGTGTAAGGCGGTTTGACTTGAGTTTATTATTTCCTCGTTTTACATTCCTCTCTCCATAACTTTCTATTCTTCGTCTCTTCTTTTATTCCTTTCCATTTTATATCTCTTTTTTAAGCCTCCTTTTTATCTCCTCATCCCATGTTTTCCTAGATCTTCATCTTGGAGTTTTTCCTAGTATTTTCGTTTCATACACTCTTCTTGTGAGTCTCTCATCAGACATGCGGCATATATCTCCCAACCATCTTAGTTGGCCTTCCGCTAATTTGTCGATGATAGGATCGATTCTTAGTTGATGTCTGAACGTTTCGTTTCGTATTCTGTCTCTTCGTGTCTTGCCTTGTATCTTTCTTAAAAATCTCATCTCCATTGCATTTATTCTTGATATGTGTTTTTCTGTTATCGTCCATTATTCGCTACTATATAATATTGTTGGTCTGACTATTTTCTTTACTACTTCACTTTTTGTATTCTTTTCAATTTCCCTTTTTCGTAAGAATATCGTTTTTATTGTGTTGAATATTTTTCTTGCTGTTTTCGTCCTTTCATTTATTTCCTTGTCTACATTTCCCATTGTTCTCAATAATAGTTCCTAAAGTCATCAACTTATTCTATCTTTTGTGCCTGTAACTTGGTATTAAGTGTTCTATTTTCTTTTGATGTTACCGCACTCTTGGAGCCTTGATATTATTTGTGTTTATTTTCGGATTTATTTTGTTTAATTCATGTTGAAGGATATCTAAGTTAAATGGAAGGTGTTCTTCTGATTCTGCCGGAATAGCCATACTATCGGCGAGCATCAGTTGTGTGATTTTAGTTTCTTCCATCTTCCAGTATCCCAATTTTAGTTTTTTCATCTTTTTCTTTGCTTCCTTCATTGCATCATCAATCACGGCTGAAAATAGAAACACACACACACACACCTGTCTGACACCTATTTTTGTTTTGAATTAATCAGATACTTCGTGTTTGTTCTTACATAGATATTATCTTCTCCGTACTACCTCAATTGTTTCCATAGCCACTCTTCTTTTTTTCAAAGTTTTCCAAATATTTCCTTTTTATCGTATCAAACGTTTTTTCTAGCCTGTCGGATTGTAAATATTAGGTCTTGTGTGTTTCTTGTCGCTCTATAACCACATTGTGTGTCTTCTATTGTGCTCTGATTTTTCCCCTCTTGTTAATATCTGTCTTGGTACGCTTAATAAGGCAATTCCTCTATAGTTCCTGCATTCTCTCTAGACAACTTTGTTCTTTAAAGGTGAGTGACGTGATGCTCCAGTACTCACATTTTCAATATGATGGATTGACATCAGGATGCTTTTCTTCTGCTACTATCCGTCAGGCCCCGCAGATAGTTTTTGAATTATTAGTGGGTGCGGAACTTGACGAATCTTCCTTGTAATATTTTACACATCAAATTTTTCGAAATTTGTTACCGCTCTTAGTTTAACTAATTACTAAGATATTATTCAATGTGCAACACTCTCTCATTTTGGTAACTCGGTTGTTACCAGCGGTTTCTCGCGACCAGAACATGCGTATTCTCATGTCAAGTCAGATAACATTATTAAATGTAGATCAGTTGGTTGAAGCGAGAAAACCGCAAAACAATTGTTAATTAAGGTTAAGTGAAACCAGTGTTCGACCTCAGATCTTGCTAATCATCTGTATTTTTCTTATTTGTGCGGTACTAACAGGAGACGTAAAGAAAGCTGCATTGCGGTGTACGATATTATGAATTGTCTTCAATTTGTCTTGTAGATGACTAGCGTGCAAAAACCCCAGCAAAATAAACCTGAAATAATTAAAAAATAATAAAAGGACTCTACACAGGAAGAAATCTTGGCTAAAATCAACTCAATAACTTACCACATCAATCAGATCCAGGATGGATATAGCGCCTATCACAAATTTAATTAACATCATTAAACTATTTGATTGACTTTGTGTCTAATTTACAGTTTAACATTATTAGATAAATTTAAGAAAACAGGTTTCGTAAACTTTAGCACAAATGCGATTAATATTATATTGATGTTTGATAAGATTTATTAGTATGTGATTGTGAAAAGAAAAAATTTGATTGATTTAAGTTAAAATGGTAGATTTACCTAGATTGTTGTATTTTATGACACCTTAGTGAACTTTTAGTTTAAAATTTAGTTTGTAACAAACGTCCGATGAAGCTATAGTGGAGCGAAACGCGTCATTTTATACAGTATTAAATAAAAGTGGAAATTTGTGTAAATATTTCTCTAAAATGTAGCAGACAGTCTCGCTGAGTCTAGCAAATAGTTAGATTGATTTCAACTAAGTTTATACAGAAAATTATTTGTGATTTTAGAATAGATAGGTCTAATAAAATTAAAAGATTTATTATTTGGGTGTTACGCCACTCCTCTGTTAAGGAAAACTAATATTTTAAAAGAAAATAATAAAAGGCACTGCATTTAATACAAAAAACAAATCCTGAAAAAAGAAATGTTCTGTACACTGTCAGTGACTTTTAATTATAGAAAGTATGCCTGACCCTAATCTGTCTCTAGTGTAGTATATATTCTGTCTAAAACATAATCTGAATAAAATAATTTTTCTGACGTGTCGATACCTAATATCTAGTCTCGTTGTCAAAGAATCAAATACATTCAAACTAACCAAATTAAAAATGAACTAAGTAATTATAAAAATAATTAAAAAAGGATATAACAGTTTTCTGATTGAATTCTTCGGATTTTTCGAAAATATTTCTCTGGATTATCTTTTCTTGCTTTTCTGTCAGCATGACGTTTGACGTTAGTCATCGAACTGATTCACTGATTTTGATAATTTTTTTTGTAGACCAATTGTCCCGGAGAGTCCCACTGTGAGAGTTTTTTTAGCTAAAGTGAGAGGAAGCTGGAAAAACTGTATAAAACTAAAAAAAAAGTCATTAAAATAGACATATTTTTCGTTTGTACTTGGTAATGGCACCTCAGATTTCAATATTTTTTCTTCTTTGTTTTGTAAGATAACACTGTGGACTCTAACCAGTTTTATAAGCTTTTGTGAATTTGCAATTGAAGACACCGGTGCAAAAAGGAGGTAGCTCCATTTTTATAAAATTTTCAGGAGACAGAAAAAACTTATTTTCTTAAAAAGACAAATTCTAACGTACTTTTTTAAACGCTATTTTACAGTTTGATGGAAGATGCGTAATGGCTTAAAGTTTTACGTTTTCTAAATATTTTAGTTTAAGCATAATTTAAAAAAATATATCAAGGAGCTGCCTCCTTTTTGCACCGGACAGCGATATAAAATCTGTAAGCCCCTAAAAGTAACTACATACAACCAGCGGATACGTATTTAGTGCCCGTTTACATGAAGATATATGTATTTGTGGCGCTTTAGTGCTAAAGGACCGGGAGTAAAGATGTAAATCAGGATTCGGTAAAGTCAGATTCATTCTAGGTTGTTGAATAATAAATTCATCTTTAAAAATGGCACTGGAGCTACTGTATGCAACTTTTTTTATATGTATTCCATTACACGGTAAGAAGAGACAGCAAACTTTCGTTTTTTTTTTTGGATGAAAACAGTTTTCTTAAAAAGTCCACTAAAATGGTCACTTAAAAGTTTATCTTGAATAACCGGAACTCCTTCAAAGTTGCGACACGTATTTTTTTCCAGGGGTACCCATTCTTCTGGTAACACTATTCTTTCTCGCTTTTTTTTCTTTTTTCTTCTTTCCAGTTTTTCTTTCTTCTTTCACGCAGTTATTCTCGATTTTAACCACAACATAAGAATTTCCTTCAGCTTCCATGTTTTTCGCCACATTTTTTTTCCACGACCTTTCATCTCTAACTCATTCTTTGCTAACTTTTTTACTTTTATTCTTTCATCACTGTCAGTCATTCTCGGTTAGGGTAGAAATCTCAGCACTTTTGTCTTCTGACAGCCCACGAAGACCGCAGCATAAGTACCATGTACCGGGGTGTACTGGGGAAGCCTGACTCACGAATTAAACAGAGAAAATCGCCCACCACTAGGTCGGGACAAAAATCAGGATCATTGTCCGAATCATCAAACTGTTCACATGACCTACTGCGAGACATTTTACTGATTTATAAAAAGAGGAAAATTATTGGAATTTACTTTTGCTCAACTGACAGTAAAAAACGGTTCACAACTGATAGTAAAGAATGCTCAAAATATGCCAACAGCCTAACACAATAATGACGGCACTACTTCTTTATTGTTTGCAAATCCAACATGTGTTAATACTACAAGTGCCGCATCGAAGCGGCAGAAATATGATCTAACTCGGTGCAAAAATGAGGTAGCTCCGGAGCTGCCTCCTTTTTGCACCGAATGAAAGTAGGAGGTATAGGAATATTCCATATAACCCTGGTACAAATGAAAGAATCTACCTCGTTGTTGCACCAAACGATGGAGCATCCTTTTGTTACTGTGTTACGCTGTAAAACTAAAAATCATAAAAAAATGGAGCTACCTCGTTTTTGCACCGGTGTCTTCAATTAGAACCTCGAACAATAAAGCCTAATATTGACAAATCTAAATGAACCATGACCAACAACAAATCATCAATCGAGTTCTAGACAATTAATAACTTTGTTGCCGTTAATGATAATGATAGTTATTAAATCAGCTCGTAAATTATCTTCGATAATGATTTTATCGCCATCTTTAACTACTAATTACTAAAGATTACTAAGGAAAAGTAGTTGGTGGTATAACGAGCATTAATATTATTGAAATGTCAGTTTTAATGTCTGTATTGAATAATAATTGTAAAAATATTGTTATTAACAACATGTGAAGAACTTTTAATTTGAAAAAGCTGATCGCCTACATTGAGATTTACAGCAGGCTGAGATCCTTTAACTAAAATAAGGGGATCCACGAATATTTTTTCTAGACCGGAAAATTCTTTTTCAATAATTAGAGATTTAAAATTTCCGCAAAAATTGAGTGCCGGAAAAAAACTTTTTTTTTCAGAAAAATTGGAAAAAACGGAAAATTTCGTAAAATTTTAACTTTTGTTCTAACATAACTAGAGATTTTTTAAATGCTAAGTTTACCTGGTCAAAAGTAAAAATTGGGAAAAGTTTAACATGTTAAGACCATCGTACCAAATACCTGATGCTCACGCACTATCAACAAATTTGCTTATGCCAAGTGAACGCGTACAGATAGATCGGGATCAAAAGCCTATAGGTTATCATTGGATGGACAAATATACTGGAAGATGGTATTATTAATATTATTATATGCACGTTCACGCCATTATTTTACAAAACGGAGCATCGAGGCACTGAAATAGAGATAACAGTATAATAGATGGAACATACATAAGTAACGAACTTATTGTTATTGAAGAAATAGGGCCACAATTTTTTTTTCTAGTATAAATGACAATGCAAGTAATATGAAAGCTGCTTGGCATATTCTAAATACAAAACATCCGCATATATCTTGTGTGGGTTGTGCAGGTCACAGTCTGGATTTGGTTTGCTGTTAAAGGACTTTATGAAAAAAAATGTATTTTGAAAAATAAGTACACAGTCTAGAAAAATATTTTAAACGCAACACATTATTCATGCTGCATTTAAAAATGCTCAGGCTGAAAAATTCCCAAAAAATAAAATAATTTCCCTTCAGTAACCTGCAAAAACAAGATGAGGTTCTCTATTTATGACTGTGGATTCTCTTTTAAACAAGGAAGTTCTGCAGTGTTACTGAATTAGTGGAACACCTGGGTGTAGGTCAAAGCATTTTTAATGTTATATTAGACGCATTCTGGAAAAACCTACAATATCCCAAACAAATCCTGCACCCTATTGCAAAATCAATAAATCTAGTACAGTCAGATTGATCTCTATTATCAGAAGTGCCCTTTGTTTTTAAATATATAAATGATGCAATTTTAGATATCCCAGAAGAAGTTGACCCAATTAGAGGTTTTCTTAGAGAAAACTTGTGAAAGTCTGTAAAGAACGCTTTAAATATTGTTGTAAACCTATTTATTTTGCTGAAAATCTTCTTGATTCCCGTTTTACAGGAAAATAACTAAAATAAGACCAAGTAATGATATTTTTTTTACTTACCTAGCCTAGCAAAAATATATTTATGTAATTTCCAATTCTATTGGTATTTACTTTAACAAAATTTAAGCTCATTATAACTAGTATAATTTCAGGTTTCCGCTTTTAATTCCAGTTTATTTCAATTTTTCTTTTTGTCCAATTTTTCTATTGCTCTATAAAAAAAAAGGAAAAACGCAAAAAACGCGTGTTTTCCCCAATTTTATCGAACTTTTAAATCTGTAGTCCTCCTAATATAAGGAAAAAACAAAAAATATATCATTTCTGTTGATCGTTCAAAAATTTTTACATTTTTGACAAGATTTCCTGTTGAAAAAGTCATCAATATTACGATATATATATTACATCTAGTTGCTAGGCAACGAAAAATAAGTGTTCGGAAGTACTCATTCCCGGACTCTGAGCAATCTTCACAGTCGAGGAGTGTTAGACTTTTCCTACTAGATACGCAATATACTAATGTCCCTTTGGACTTTTTAAATTGTAGTATTGTAGAATAACTAAGTGTCTTGCATCGGCATATTACCTTTCGTGCAGACCGGAATGTGACAACGAAAGAAACGATCTTGCAACTTTTTGTCAGGTTCATAATATCCCGATATACTGAATTTTTGCTTAAATCGAACGTGCCATATGTTTATGTATTAAATTGCCCTCTATTTAAGCCCTTTTATCCAAATCCCGCATCTCCTAATAATTTAGAACTCTTATAAATGCAACACGACTCAACGGTCCTTACAACGACAGATGTTCAACCAAATTGGAATTAATTTAAGTACTACTCTTAGGTAGGGATAGACCTAAACGCGTGTGCAGCAAACTTCGTCTGGTTTAATGCTATTTACGAAATGAATAGGACCTTAAAAGGGCCTCGATGTTGAACACCTGGCAAAGCTGCTCTAATATACACTGCTTCAAAAAAGATTAGAAACGTAATTTACTATTATACGTACAGAGACAGAAATTTGTGGACATAATCGTTTAATTTTTATCGAGATTTTTATGCATTTTGTTGTGTTGGCTGGGTGCAAGAAAATCTTACTGTGTAATACAGAAAAGATTTTAATAAAACGGTATTCAGTATATTATTGAGATCGTAATAATCCTAGTTATATTTTCTGAATACATTAAAACTCGATCATTAGGCCATAACAACGTTAACAACAGTATTTTTGAAAAATTGTAAAAACTACATGATGTTACGCAAAATTACTAATATATGTACAAAAATAAACCGTATTCCCAATTGAGAACTAAGATTTAGATACATAATTTTAATGTTTTTTCGTGCTTTCTTTAATAAAAAATCTGATATTGGTACTTGTAAATCATAAGTAAATATTATGTGTTATAATGTGTAAACGCCGTGTTGTTTGAACCAAAACAAATATCCTAATGAAAATCTCATGTAGGCAATTTACCTGATATATAAATTCCGAGTAAAAAAATTAACTTGCATCGTACAATAATAAATATTTGCACTATTTCAAATAACCAATCATTTTTACGAAATACTCATACCAGACAGTGAAAAGTCGCATGGCGCTGTTTTATAAATAGCTAGTAAATATAACATTTTTCAATCCATGGTGGTTATTTTTGATATGTGAATGATTCAGTCTGCTTAAAATAACGATGGTGGATACAGCCAATCTTGTGCCGTGTTTGTAACATTTTCGTGTTTGTGTCATAAGACTGTTTTCTGAAATATGTCAAGTCATATACACGTTTGGTGTTTCAAATTTAAAATACGGCAAGTTCACTTTCTTTTTTTTTTTTTTGGTGTGTTCTTTAAATTTGTATTTAATTGTAAAAATTTAAAGAGTTTGCAAGCTCCCAAATTGGCTTCAAAACACTTTGAAATGACTTGAAGCAGTTTAAAAGTGCTTTGAAAGGGCTTGCAGTACTTTGAAAGGGCTTGAAGCACTTTGAAAGAGCTTGCAAGTCATTTTTTACTTACACTTACTCTTACACTTATATAAAGTAATTGAATTACAATGCTCCAATCACATATTTCAAAAAGGACCTTTCAGCATGGTCAGAAAGCGCCTGAAGCATCGAAATGGCTTAGAAGTCCTCAAGATCTGCCCAGCTCTGATGTAAATTGCCTCTTTCTTTATAAATTTGCTAAAAAACTCTTAACCGAATTTATAGTACCTACAAAACTGAGTTTCCTTATTCTTATACTTGCCAACTTGCAGCTTTATTTGGCAAATTAATATAGGTTTGTTAACCATTTTTTGCTGAAATAAAAAAATGAAGAAACTGGCTTTCATGTACTACTGCGTATCCATCTTTAAAAATTTATTTCAATTTTTTTTTAAAATCCTTTTCTCTACAATTTTACGAAAAAATAATCTCTACCCTATAAATTCAAGTATTACCAATGCGAAAATCTTTTTGTTACTTAATAATGTGTTAACGGAGCAACGGATCACAATTAACTTAGCGCAAAAGAAGCTTGTGTCACAGAAAAGAACATAGGCTACCTTTTATCTCGATAGGTAGTATACAGGGTGTATCACGAATGATGGCTTTGCATTATTACGGAAATCTAAAACCATAGGCCTTACTTCGGCATTCTATTTTCACACTTTTCATATCTTATTTTAATCAGTATTAAAAATTAATTTCCATAAAAATATCTGTATTTCGAGAAAAATTATAAAGCAATTATTTTATACTTAAAGTCTGTATATTACTCATCAAACTTTTTAATAGTTCACTCATCATGATCCAGTTATAAATAAAAATGAATTTTTAACGATTTTTTAGAACCTGTGATAGTCAATAATAAATATAGCACAAGAACAAAACAGAATATGACATCAAAGATAAAACCTAATAGTGACGTCTTTGAATGTCGTGCCAAGTCTCACAAATCTTATTTACGTTTACATTACCTCATCCATTTTGTAACTTCTAACTGTAGATTAAAATGACATTAAAATAACCGCCGGGCTTAGAATTTAGAGGCTTAATATACGAGTATTTGACCAATGAGATAAAGAAAAAGAGCAAAAGAGGACAATTAATTAGTACTTAACCTACCATATAAAACGCCACAATGTTTCAAAACACAATTTTATTGATTCAAGATAATCTCCTTTAAGACAGACATTTAGCAGAACTTTGACAATTAATTATTTGTCTTGGTCTGCAAACCACTCCTCAACGCCACATATGGCTTTGTCGTTTGTCGAAAATATTTGACCTTTTAATTTTTTTTTTTTTTTGAGTTTTGGAAACAAATAATATTCTGACGGTGCTAAATCCGGAGAATAGGATGAGTAGTCAACCAATTCATATACACCATAGAAAAGAGCTCGTCGACGTACGTGATATTCATATTTTTACATTTTTTATTCTTTATAGGAAGGGAGCAATTGGCGATTAAATTTCTATTTTGTGGCTCCTTTTTGTCCACGATATCGGTATGTTTGACACACCCTGTATCTTTTTCTATATAATTTCTTCGAATTTCTCAGCATTCTCTAAGAAAGGGATAGTTAAGCTTTAAAATGAATATCAAACGGGACATTCAGCAGCGTATTTACTTTGGGGGTAAAATTGATTTTATTTTTTTCATCACCTATCTGTAACCGGCATTATTAAGAATTTAGCCTTGTTTTAGGCCATATTTTGCCAACGTGATAGTCCAAGACATTTAAAAAATCCAACATAAAATGGACATGTTGAATTTTTACAAAAATGTAAAAAAAATCGATAGGTCTACATGATAGTGACCACTAAAATAATATCACCCTGTAGAAAACAAGTATCAGAAAAACAAAAACAAAATCAGACTTGTATCACCCTGTATCTCAAAAACAAACCTTTTGAGGACATTTCCTTTGTTTTGGCGGTCGGTCGAGTTTTTCCACACCCTGTATAATATCGAATTCAAATTACCTGTCACCAAAACTCTGCGCCCCTCCTTTATTTATGTATATTAGCAATCAATTTACAGACCTATTTTAACTTGTTTCTACAAGTCTCAAAGTCACCGTCGGTCAAAACCATCCTAGTAATGTTTATTATCGAACAAGACGACAATAATAACAAATGAATCATCCCTGTGCTTTGTTACTTCTACTACCTCTATCAACAATTTACATTTATTGCTCTTTATGAATTATCATCGGAAGTAGGTACCATGGTACCAATATCTTCGTTGAGAACCTTCCAGTGGCGGGTTGTTAATGGTGCTCTGTCTATTCAGCCAAAGGATTTATGCAAGATTTCTTAAATGACGTTCTACAGTTTTTCAAAAATATTTTTGTTATAATTTGTATTAGATTGTTTTGAAAATGACTCTGTTTACACGAGTGAGACGTTTGTGGCCTGAGCCCATGGATCTATTATAATAAGGATTCGATATCTGTATACTGTGAGCGTATCGAACGTGAAGCCTTATATTTTGTTGTTTGTTATTCTCTTGGGGGAGCAGTTTACGAACTACGCACATAGACAGGACTACGAATTACTACGTAATTGAATCAAGAATGGTAGTAGAAAGAGATAAAATAGTATTGGAGTGTTGGAGCTCAGAAGTGTTGCTGTCTGTTATGGTTTAGGAAAACGGCAGAAACGGCTGAACCTCGGTCTGAACACTCGGTTACACGTACGTCTTTGTCTAATGAACTAGAAAAGAAAAAGTGCGACATATAGATTTATATAGATTTATAAATGACTCGGAGCGACGTTAAATAAACACCTTTAGAAATAACATAACCTATAAATAATAAAACCTTTTTAACTTAAATTTGTTATTATTTAGCAGAAAAATAAAATATTTTAGGGCTTTTATTACTTTTAGTAAATCTTGTGATGCTTCTAACGTATTTTTTGTACAAAAATACAAGGTAAAATAAGATGTGGCCAATGTTTACAAATTGTGTTTACAGTGTCGTTTAGAATGGTTTGTTTTGGCTTCAAAGAATGTGAACTCATCCCGTATCCAGTCCTAATAAATCCATGCCTGAGCCGAAGGCAAACAAGTGCGAAAACGTATTTTCAGACGTGTTGCGCACTATCCATAGACGTCTAAAAAGCTGTTGACAAAGGATTTCATTCATAAAACCGTTTCGGGCCAAATCAATCGCCCGTTTAACAAAATGCAATGGATGCGACTAAGAGAGGTAGACACAGCGGAAAAAATGTCAACACTGTCCAAAATTCAACCCAACTACACCATTGGATTCGATATTCGATACAAGTGAATATAACCTCACTTACTTGTGGAGAAAAAACTTCTGCGGTTAAATAATCCAATTTTTTGCAAACTTAATACTGCCGCACTATTTTTAAATGTTTTTTCACAAAATAATGTCGGATTTTTCAAAGAAAAATACTTAAATGTTTCTCGCAAACACAAAAAAACACAATTCCACTCTCGAACAACGTGGCAATCATCAGCAAATTCTATGAATGGCCGCTGGCGTGACTTCTCGATTCGTAGTAAAACGGGTAGTAAACGGTAAAACAGCGTTACCACATTTACTTAAAAACTTAATAATTTATCTCAGTGAGAAGGGAATAAGAGTTTATTCGGTTTGATGCATAAAGTAGAACAAAATGTGTTACTTTTTTTATTACCTTTGGAAATGATATAAGCACGTGTGTTGTCACATTACAAATGTCGAGTTGCCTAATTATTGATTAAGTTGCTTAAAGAAACCCACCATAAAACATCTGCTTAAGGTAAAAAAAATCATTAGTTTACCCGTCAGGACGCTACTGGCACCAGTCAACTACCTGATACTAATATAAATAAATTTAAATAGGTATACGTATTAGTATGACAAAGATAATAAACAGCTCGTATTTTAAATACTGTCGTATCTTCTTTTAACACGTCTTAGGTTAAGCAAACAATTTCAATAAGAATGACGCACAGTACAAAATGTTGAAATTGTTTAACAGTTAGAAGGAATCTCCCTGACTGTCCGGACGTCGATGAGGTCCTTTAGTTGTATTGTGGTGAAATATTTCGCAGTGTTGAGGTTTGCGGAATTTGTCGTGGTTTTGCGCGTTTTTGTGAGAAGAGTGTGCGAAAATGGCTGTACGATATATGAAACGGTGAGTGTTCTTATTGCAAATTCCCATTTTTTTTGTCTAGAAGTTTTTCGAATTGCAAATGAATTTCTGACAAATTATTTCGTTTGTTGGATGGCCTAGATTCCAAATATCTTTACAACAGTGGAAATTTGGAAAATTCCTAAAAAACACTTATCTTAGGATTAAGTAAAGACGTTTTAAGATGGTTCTTTTATAGCAAATAACTAAACAACACTGTTAAAAAAACAAAATACGTTACGAGCCTAATATCTTTTCAGTATAGGGGAGCTTTTGTTGTCTAATCCCGGGATCCCGGGATTACTCCCGAAAAAAATTTAAAGGGATTCAAATACTAAAAATTTGTTTTGTTAAGTTTAAACTTCAGATCAAATTTGACCCGTCTAGCGTGGGAGAATTTGGCCATACAAATTTTAAGAATGTAATTTAGTTTTTACTCATCTGCCTACCAAGTAATTTGAATCTAAATATTTACATAACTGAAAATTCCAAATATTTAACCTTCTTGAGGTTAACAAATGTAAATAAATTAATTTAAGCTTGCTTTAATCTGGCGGTACGCCAGACAATCAATATACAGAGTGGTATATATTTTGGGGATCACGATCAAACCCACAATTTTTTACACTGACTATCCTTTTGAAATAACACAGCATCCCTGTTTTATCCTTTAGCTTTTTGGTATTTTGGTCCAGAGCAAAATAGAACTGAAATAATTAAATAATAATAAATGGACTCTGTATAAAGAAATCATTTTCTAAGCGTTTGTGAATTTGCAATTAAAACCTCGAACTACAAAGTCTAAAACTGACAAATTTAAACAAACCATGACCAACAACAAATCGTTAAAGAATCATAAAACCTAAGCAAACCCTAGCAAAATAGGACTTACATCTAGGCTAAATTTTTAATATGGTCTATTAAGAGTAATTTAATTTATCTGGAATATTTAACGCAATATGGATTTTTTTTTGTAAACAATAGTGTCCGAATTTATTATTAAAAATAAGTGTAATGATGACAAAAATTGTATCAGTTGCAGAAAAATGTGAATTCGTTTCTAGTCTATTAGAAATAATATGTGTCAAAATGAAAGCGGAGAAACAATAATTAGGTTTTTAGGAAAGTTCTGCAGAATACGACTTAGGTGGGCTCGGTACCTACTCAGGGGTAACGGGATTCCGGGATTAATCCCGAAAAAAATTTAAAGGTTAAAGATTCGTCTTTCATGCTAAAACGTATTTTGTTGCAGAAAACTCCTGCGGAAGAGAAACATCTCTCGGGTTCTATGCTTGTGGGCTAAATGGTTAGTAGGAATTTAAAGGCTTTTTGAAGATTACGCGACTGCCATCATTTGCAAAGAAATCAATTCTTGAGTAAGGATTGCGGACATCCGGGTCTTATTACTGGTTTGCTTTTGTAATGGCTCTGAGCATTTTAGTAATGTTTTTTGCAGTTTGACGTTAAATGATTCATTCCCTTCTGCTCTCAGAGTTTCTGCAATGGGGATGTCATCTTCATCGCTGATTTCAGTTTCAATTTCGTTGTCTGTGTCTAGCCTGATTGAAAGTATTTCCAATTTAGATTTAATGAAGGAAATATTTGTTGTTTTGAAGCAGTCATCTTGTTAAGAGTTTAGCCGGGATGTCGGGATTTTTGAGATAACAGAGAATGTCAGGATAAATAGTTCTGCGTTGCTTAATCCTTGTTCTCAATGAGTTTTGTAGTTCCGTACTGAGTGCAAGCGCGGATCCAGGGGAAGGGGTCATGAATGAACCTCACTTTCTAAATCCAAAATTGGTGTTATATATAGATCAATAAGATCTTTTTCATAAAATTCTCTTGCAAATAAATAAAACGCTCGAGCTTGTCAAGTATTATAAACCGCTCCATCTCGTTTTGCAAAATAATATACCTACCTTTTAGCTCTTTCCCACGATTTGATATACTTTTCTAGTATATCATTTTTAGTTGGCGATTTTCTAAATGTTCGACCTTTTTGTCTAATTCTAGACACCAATATACAGAGGTCATGATTATTGGTAATGATTACTTCCAAAAAGTCACCTTTTTCCATATCGCTGTCGGTGTCGCTAAAGAACATTTCGAGATTAATCCCGAAAATATTAATCGATCCCGGGATTTTCGAGTCCGGTTTATACTCCGGGACCCCGGGATTGATACCCCTGGTTGTAACCATGGCAACCATATTAAATTTTGTCTACTAGAAACTTTCCAGGCTAACTAGATATCAATAACCCCTCGTATGTTAAAGGACAATAAATCATAGTTCGCTTTCGTAGTACAAAATTGTTATGAAAATATATGGCCATGGGTCAATAAAAATTTGAACAAAATATATAGCAACACATTCAAAAGTTATTAAGTTTTAAAATCGTTGAATATTTTGGTCAATTTTTTTGTGAGGCAGTGTATTAGGGGTGGCAGCTGATTATGAAAGAACCTTCTAGTGAAAGTTTGTCTTAAAATTATATAATTTTTGTTCGAATTCTCGGTAGCAATAACAAAAAGGATTCCCATAAGTAAAATCTAATATTTTCTGTGAAAGTACATATTTAAGAAGCCAATAATAATGAAAATAAACTAGCTTTGTTTCATAACCTTGTACTAAAATAAATCATAAAAAAGCGAAAATATTCATACAATTTTCTTTTAATATAATTTCTATGCAAATTTGTCACATTGCCAATTCACATGTGCAAAATTGTGATAAGACAAAGAACACCAGCGGACAAAATACCTGAATTTTCAATTATTTAAATTAGAACAAAAGAATGATTCTTAATTAAAAATTATTGAGAAATGTGATAGCAAATATTTGTATGCATTGAATAATGCTGTTATTAATAAATAGTTGTTGTGTGCAGCTTCGGTCGTAATATACAACTAAAAAAGTAAATTTCCTACATTTGCACTTTGGAATAGCAGCACCGATTTTAATAATAATTTTTTCTCCGTTGTGTTCACGATGATGCCCGACCGGTGATCCTGTTGGTATTTAACCCAAAAAATAATAAATGGGAGTGGATAAGTGGGGATAAAACGGAACGACTAGGAATTTTCTCCAAAAATGTTTACTTATACGTCATTTTTGGGGTTATTAACTTTTATACTCGCATAGGTAGATAGTTTTTCATCCACTACCTCCACCCCCCCGCCCCCATAGTGCTTTCGGTACGACTCTGCACACGTAAATAAAAAATAAAGGGGTGGGGGTCGACTAGTATGATCTAATTTTGCCCACCAGATATTACAAGAAGTTAAAGTGGAAGAGGGGTGAGGGGATCAAATGAAATTTAAACAAAAAATCACCGCTTAATATATCGCTTTGGGATTAGTAGGACCTACAAACCCAGTTTTGCGTAGAAAATTATACTAATTAAGTATTTGCACCAAAAGGAAAGAAATCTTTTTTTCCCAAAAATTAACCGTGTTCAAAAGAGCACTGAAAAGTAAAAAAAATACAAGCAACTTTTTTACATATTTATTGCTAATCCTAATGGTAAACTTAAAGCAACTCTAGGTAATTTGTACACCAAAGTTCTAAACATTTAAATTCGCAATTTCAAAGTATAAGAATAGTGCTTCAAAGTTTAGAACTTCGAAGTTCGCAGTTTCAAAGTATAAGAATGGGACTTCAAAGTTTAGAACTTTGATGTACAAATTACTTAATGTTTTTTTTTATAAATTTTGCTCTAGCTTTATAAACTAATGTATTGGCGAATTACTTGAAATTAAACACAATTAGTCTTAGGGCTTAAGCTTGGATGAATTAAGAATGAATACGGGATGATTTAACATTCTTTGAAGCCAAACCAAACCATTCTAAGCGACACTGTAAACATTATTGTCCACATCTTATTTTACCTTATATTTTTGTACAAAAAATACGTTAGAAGCATCACAAGATTTACTAAAAGTAATAAAAGCCCTAAAATATTTTATTTTTCTGCTAAATAATAACAAATTTAAGTTAAAAAGGTTTTATTATTTATAGGTTATGATATTTCTAAAGGTGTTTATTTAAAGTCGCTCCGAGTCATTTATAAATCTATAAGTCGCACTTTTTCTTTTCTAGTTCATTAGACAAAGACATACGTGTAACCGAGTGTTCAGACGTATTTCCTAAACAACCAACAGAGACAGCAACACTTCTGAGCTCCAACACTCCAATGCTATTTTATCTCTTTCTACTACCATTCTTGTTTCAATTACGTATTTCCTAAAGTTCGTAAACTGGACCTCTAGGGTAAGATGTTTTCATAACAAACAACAAATAAACAGGCTACACGTTCGATACGCTCACAGTATACGGAACACCGAATCCTTTCTAATTCATCCATGGGCTTCAGCTTAAGCTCAGTATTAAATATGCAAAAATAATGATTTAATATTTTTAAGTGGTTTTTTGAAGTCTGTTCGGTTTTACGAAAAAAAAATTCCTGTATAATGTGCTGCGATTTTTGAACCTACAAATCAAAGATGAGTCACAAAAGCAGAAGTCGAGTCGAAATAAACCAACTTGATTAGGTAATCTATCTACCATTGTTTATTTGTTATTAAGATAACAATCATCTAGGAAGAAACATATTTAGTCACTCACCTAAATTCGAGCCATTAAGTTTTAATACTAAAGCAATTAGCCCAACTTTGTTGTATCTGCCTTATCTTTAATCCCGTATAGGAATACCCTTTAATTTAAAACTTAACGCTTTGTTACGTTATCTCTAATTAAAAGTTGATAAATAAAAGATATTTGTATTGTAAATCCTGGGTTTTCCAAATTTACTTTTGAGAAATTTGCTCAGTTTTTGTTGTTATGTGAAGTCTATAGCCTGTGTTGAAAAGTGTGGTGGAAAAAACATAGGAAATTTAGTGTGAAGTACGTAATTGTAATTTATTAATACATGGTTTAGTTTGGTTATTTGGGTGTTATTACAAAAAGGGTTTGGCACGGCGCACAAAGGCCGGATTCGTTATCGGTAAGACCCGTCTAATTTGGCAATCATTTTGCCCAGCTTTAGTAATAGAACCAGATTTATTTTACAAACAAATCGCCGATATAATAAAATAACTCAAAGCTTTTAGTACTAGATTTAGACCCGATCATTAAATATTTCACCATGTATAATTGGGGGAAAAAATAACGTTAAACTTCAAAATATGACATAATAATAATAATAATAATAATAATAAATTACTCTTGCTGCCTACGACACGGCTAAATAATTGAATTTCAAAAGCGTTGGAGTTCTGACCAGGTGAAAGGTATAAACTTTATGTAACTAAAATGAAATGAAAATATTATCGTCTCTAGGTCGCTTGTGGAGAAACAATTAGTTTTAATTTCCATAGGGAATTTATTGAAATTAATCCTATTTTTACTTTTGTGATAAATTAATTAACAGGTGGGTGTCGTGCTTTGACCTTAATGTTTAGAATAGCGATTACTGGAACCTGTAATGTAAATTATTATTTTAAGAACACTATCATTATTACTCACATATCCTGAGGTACCTAAAAAACAGGACTGGGAAGGGGCGGACGAATCATCTATCCCTTTGCGGGTGTTTGCTGGAGAGGTAACTCTTTCTTCACCACTAATGATTGTGTGAACATTGATGGACCAGCGATATCAGCTGCAAACCTTAATTCCTAGTTCCTTAGTTGGTAACGTTAATGTATGCTCGGACAGCAATATTGTTACTTATCGAATTGTAGCGGAGTGCAATAGAGATGCTCTTGATAACCTAGTTAAGAATGGTAATACTGTGAGACTCGTGTGGGTCCCTGGACAATCGAGGATCCAGGGTAATAAGGAATCAAACCCAAGCAAGAATGGGATCGACAAAAGATCCCCAAGGGCCTTAGCAAATCATTGCCGTCTCAAGAGTTTTTGGAAATACAGAATTAACCTCGAGTCAGTTTGCAGAATGCTAGAGTGAGGCTTCGGGAATGAAACAGGAGCACCGAGGCCTCGAACGTGTGCCTCACAAAGGAGCTTCTCTCACGCAGTGGAAGAGATCTTTGAATAGATATATAAAAGACGTGTATTTCATTTAACAATTCAAAATTTTATTTTGTATTAAAATTAAAATTCGTTTGTCGGCTTTATAAAAAGCAGCAGTTAATCTTAGGATGCCAGCCACATCTGTATAAAACTTTACCCAGTACGATATTCTACAGAACGTTTTCGAAAAACTATTTTTTCAAAAGAGATGTTTTTTATCGAAAAAATGTTGCGTTGCGTTAGTTTTGTTCAGGTCAGTTATCTAATAATGATTTTTTTAATACTCGACAAAAGAGTCGTGGTTGAAAATTATTACCTTTTAATATGTCAAACGTGTGCCTGGTTACTACGAAATTTCTAAACGTTTTAATTTTATAATGCTATTAAATTCGTTACTCGTGACCTTTTTCGAATGTATTTGCACAGCCTGGTCTAACCCAGTTCTAGTTAATTGCAACGTGGAGAGCTTAATTGTTTATTTACAAATAAAAATACTATAATACTTTAATAATGGAAATATTACTTAAAATTTACCAAAAAAGTTAAATATAAGAGCAATAAAGAGAAAGATACCAAATATTATCTATTATGTTCTGCACAATATTTGTTCCCATGTCATTAAATTTTTTTAAAATGACTATTTCGCTTATATATTTTACACAGAAAAAATTACGTAGCAAGGACCTGTTTTATTAGGTGGAAAAACATCTACCTTGCAGTTTTTTCGCCTCTACCTGCACCTTAACCAATCATATAACAAATTCGAACAACATACATGGGCTTTCAACGTCTAAATTTTTTACCTTTAAAAAATTGTATTGTTAGGTAGGTTACCTGTCAATTAAAAAAAGTCTTATCGCTTGGGTTTTCTTAGGTGAAATAGTCATGTCAAATTCGAGATGAAATTTTGCGAAACAAATTTTTCTCTTGTATTATTCAAATTTGTTGCTTTTTGGCAATTTCGCTAATGGCATTTCATTCAAAACCACTCGACTAACGTCTCGTGGCTTTGTTAAAAATGTCCTTCTCGAAATTACCAAGCAACAAACTGTCATACAAACCAAACTAAACAAAATTAACAAAGTTTTCTCTCTAATGAAAAAGCGGAAAAAAAACTTTAGTGGAAAAGCTAAAAAGTTTAAATATGTTCTACCCTGTGGGATCAGTATCTACAGCAGTCGCTGAGAGTTATGTTAAAAATTGAGTGGAGAATAAGAAAGCCATTTATAATCAAATACTACAGGATACAAGTACGTCTAAAACCAGTAAAAATTTACATTCCGAAGAAAAAAACGTTTTGCTTAAAAATGTTAATTTTTACACATTTGTAAATATGCAACGGCTAATAAGGAATAAGCACATATTTTTTTTTATTGCATAAACCGTTTAAGGAAGTCATTACAAACCCAAAAGAAATATTTTGAAGAAAATTACTAGGATAATTTAGCTACAAAAAATGTATACTTTTCGGTATAATTTATTACAATTTAAAAAGCAGCCATTTTTTGTCCTTAGTGCAAAGGGACGTCAGGAGATGAGCAAAAATCTACAGGTTAACGTAAAGCTTAACTTAAAGTCGAACAGGCTTGATTTTCTCGGAAACAGTCAGAGGGAGAGAAATCGAATTTTTTGATTTGATAGAGGAATAGTTCAACTAGCTTCGGTAAAAAATTCAGTTATACAGGATGTTTCGTTTCGGAGCTATTAAACGTCAAAATCGAAATTTCCGCGATTTCCGTTGAAATCGGGTACAGGTCGCAAATATGAATTAAATCGATGTAAATTTTCGGAGATTGTAGGGGACCCGGAGCTTCAGAACTCCACTGAAACTGGCAAGGATCAGAAAATGGCGAGTAATTCTTTTGATTTTTTTTGGTCGAAAAATGCCATTTCCAGACCCCTCTTTGATACCTAATAACTCGAAAACAAAACGTCAGATCGAAAAACGGACTCATAAGTGAAAATTTAAAATCTCAAATATTTTTTTTTACAATACATTTACCTAAACCTAAAAATCACTGGAAAATGGAAATATTTGGAAAAAACTGGAAATTTAGATTTTTGACCCAAATATTTCACGGTTTTTAATTTTTTGTGGGGTCAAAATGGTTCAAATTAAAATCCCATATACGTCTTCGACAAGAGCTCGTCGAAGTATATCATATCCATATTAGTTTCTTCATTCTCTATAAGAAGGGAGCAATCGCTGATTAAATTTAGATTTTTTAACTTTTTTTGCCCTCGACATCGGAACATTTGAATCACTCTGTATTTTCTCCAATCTAATTTTTTCCCAATTTGTCAGCACTGTCTTATAAAGGGATAATAATACTTTAAAATGAATACGAATGGGTCCTCCCGGAGCGTATTTAAGGGGTAAAAACCGGATTTTCTTGATTTTTTCCGACAAATCCTATTTTTAACCGACATTATTCCACACTAGTTTCCTTATTTAGTAATTCTTTTGGGTTTATTTTATCCGTTAATTATCTAGGAATACCTCCCACGAATTTAAATCGCTTATTTTTTCGGTAAAGTTACTTTACTTGCACCGGGGACATCTAAATTTTGAAAATTTTTGAATTTTCGAAGATTGTCATGAAAATAAAGAATTTCAGTTTATTTACTCGAAATTATTAAGATGATATGTCAAAATTTCGCAAAAATGCCAATTTTTGTTGCAAAATTGAAAGGTTCCTGGCCCGATTTCGGCTTGAAGTACCTATACATGAATAAGATTTTAGGAACCTTATACTTTAAGTGCAGGGATATTTGATTGGATGAGTTACGCACTAAATACCATTTTTATTGAGTTGTCGATGACTCTACAACACTGGAATTTGGCATATACTCATAAGTCATAAGTTCAGTTTTGACAGCACAGCCAATGGGATCACGTTTTGCAAGTTTCAAGAATCGCGCGAAAATTTGCAGTTTTAAATCCTTTTTTGTTAATAAAGACCAAAATAAATGAATAACAGCAACCGCCATAAACATTTAATTTATGTAGAGAATATAAAAAAATATATTTCAGATTTATTTGGGTTATATGCATATTCCCTATTAATACAAACAAATGTATGATATAAATATATGGTTCACTTTGTAATAAATAAACATGGTAAATTGCTTAAATTCTTCAATTTTTATTTGATGAAATGATAATGAAAACTCCCTAGGGAATTTTATCAAAAATTCACCTATAGAATAATTTGCTTTTTCTGTCATGATTTTGACATCAGAGAAATTGATTTCTACTACCGGTCGTGAAAAGAAGTGTTTTTCGAAACAAAATTGGTGGAAAAAAATTTTAGAAAAAAAAATTCTAAAAATTTTTATAGGGACTAGGAATGTGTGATTACACTTTAACTTTAAGGGACAAATTAACAATTAACTAGTAAATTTCGTTATATTTTTCATTGTAAAATTAAGCGGACCTGAGCAATAAATTTACAAACTGTTCTAATAAACTAACGCTGCTGCGCAGTAGATCCAAATATGAAATATCACTCAATATCAGCTCCTAAACCCGCATTATGTTACGTCAAATACTACTTTTCACCTTTTAAGGTCTATTTAGAAACACTAATCGTTGCTTATATAGATTTTAGTACCGTTCGGGTAATGAACGTGCTTAAATTATAACAAGGTGTACAGAGGTATTGTGCAAAAAAAAAAAACCATGGTTTATTTTGCTATTGTGTTTTACTGCAACGTACTAAAGGATTAAGTCGTGTTAAAGGAAAGATTTTATACTTTAAAGTAGTTTTTTATATGTGGAGCAGAACTTAAAAACAAATTTTCGAATTTTTTTATTCTAACCCTATTGCAAAAGTGGATTAATTTGATTTAAACTTCCGGGGGTCGTAGGAGCCGGTGCTACAGAACCCTATTGATTAGTGAGGGTCGGAAAATAGGAAGTAATTGTTTTGAATTTTTTAAAATCGAAAAATGCAATTTGCCATCTTTGGTGCTTAATAACTCGAAAACAAAACGTAGAAACGGAACGGTAATGTCAAACTTCAGCTTCTCAAAGTCTTTTGTTTGGAATACATCTTCCTATACCTAAAACCACTAGAAATTGAAAAAATTGAAAATAACAAATATTGACCCAAATTTGTAACGGTTTTTAATTTTTTGGGGTTCAAAATGGATTTGCATCAAAATTTTCTATACCTCATCGGAAAGAGCTCGTCTAAATACTCCAAATCCGTGATTTACGTATTTTGAAGTACTTTATTCTTTATAGGAAGGGAGCAGTCGACGATTAAATTTCCATGTTTTTACTTCTTTTGTCCACGACATCCGTACATTTGACACACTGTTTTTTTTCCACCTAATTTCTTCCAACTTTTTCAGCGTTATCTAATAAAGAGATAATCACCCTTTAAAATGAGTATCAAATGGTACATTCAGGAGCGTATTAGGGGGTAAAAATTGATTTTATTTTTGCTTTTTTCGGTCAAAACCTGATATCTTTAACGGGCATTTTTATATAATATTTTTCTTATTTAGCACTTTCTAGGTTTATTTTATTTCCTAAGCATGTAGGAATATGTGCATGTATAAATGTTTATATACAGGGTGTCCGAAAAATCTTAGTATGGGCAAATACCTTTGGTATTAAGTTAGTAAATCTACTTTTTTATGTAATTTAACTTCTTCAACCCGCTTGAGGGGTGACGCCAGGGAGTTGAGGTCGAAAATTTTAAATGCAACTCGATATACCTTGTGGCACCTCATTTTAAAGGTCATCAAAAAAGAAATATTTTACTGCAAACCTGAGGTTCGTATCTTAATTTGCTTTTAAATGGCAAGTCTTTAAAAATTAAAAATTTAAATACTTTTATTTCTATTATGTACTTTAAAAATTAAAAGTTGCTCAAAATGACCACCATAAACTTCTTGGCAGTAATAAAGTCAATTTTGGAACTCTGCCAAGATGTAACACCTGCCATTCTCGAAAATATGACAAGTGAGCCAAAATCGACGCGATCGTGGTGGTCATTTTGAACAACTTTTAAAATAATAAAAGAAAAATAAAGGTAGAGTAAAGTGACCAAATATGGAATAGGTGCTTAATGGAAAATCAATTTATTTCAAA
Source organism: Philopedon plagiatum (assembly GCA_963971165.1). Taxonomy (NCBI): domain Eukaryota; kingdom Metazoa; phylum Arthropoda; class Insecta; order Coleoptera; family Curculionidae; genus Philopedon; species Philopedon plagiatum. Next base: position 5,755,914 of record OZ020194.1, read on the forward strand.
AACTATTGGCGCCATCGACTGACTGAAAACTCACACTCCATCTAACGCGCATTTTTGGATTGCCGAGAAGTCTTGGTAGCCATGTTTGTATTAGTATGGATCATACCGCCTGTAAACACTTTGAAGTCCTTTGTTGCTTTTGCTTATCCTCTAATGTCATTGTTTTTTATTGTTGACATTGTTTATCGTTAATTTTATGTTTCTGGCAAAAAACAAGGTTCAGTTTAGTGTGAGGTTCGTGCCTAATATGGAATACACCAGAGCAAACCTGAGAAATCTGAACCCAGTGTATATTGTGCAGTCACTGTGCACACAAAGAATGCTCAGGTGCACTAAGCGAGCATTTTGTTTGTGACTTTTGCACATAACTTGTGTTTGTGCCTTGCATAATTAATGTTTCTTTTTGTTTGTAAGAAAGTCGTTTTTCAGATGCTTTACTTCATATTTTTTTGCTTAGTTTTTATGTTTTCTTTGCTTAGTTTTTATATTTCCTTTGAAAGCAGATAGTTTTCTGGTTGATGTGTTTATAGATACTATTATTTTTGATGATTAAATTAACGATTATTTAGCATATTTTATTTATTTAATAAAGTATTCCATATTAGTCCCAAAAATATAACAAACAGAAATATGCAACTTTTTATTTATTTGCTCATAATTCCTGTTTTGAGAAATTTAATCCATTTTAAGGGAGGCCCGCTTTCGGTCCCATTTCAGTCTATTCGAGAATTTGTCTATATTCTTTATAGTCTCTGCTAATAGCAAAGATATTTGATTAAGTTTTTTGCCTTGAATACAGCTCTGGAATTGTAAAGGTATATCACGTTGCTTTTTTGTTATCCTTACTTTTCCTGTAGTTTTAGGTAAGATTTTATGTATGTTTTTACTTTCTTATTAACTTTTTTACTACTTTTGCCTGTACTAATCTTTTTAGGACACCCTGTATACTTGGGGTTCGCTTGAACAAAATTTCCCTGTTGTTGTGTTTGTGCGTAAATTCAACCTTGACATTATCCAGGTAAATTTTGTTTGCATTACTTTTTCAATGGTAATTCTGTATATAGGACACAAATTCGTTCAGCAATTGAGGACAATAAAATACTCCTAAAATAATAGTAATATTGAAACTACCCCCGTAACGAATCCATTCTCCAAACAATGACATGTATAATGGTGTGTAATCCTTGGCTTTGAAATGCAAATTTAAACGTTTGCAAGCCTGATTACCTACTGAAAGAAAGATTATCTTGGTGAAATTTTGCTTATAGGATTAAAACAGGTAGTAAGTATGTTGTTTATGAACTTGTCACCACATCTGCTATATACATACATACCTACACAATGAATTATGCAAACAAATTTAGCATTTTTTTGATTCTACTGTTAACATTTTTTTCTTATATAATAGTAATGAATATTATTGTGAAGCGGGGACAAATTGTTTGCAATGATAGAAATAATTCTAATATGCCATGTAATGTTTCACCAGAGAAATAAAAACCTGGAAAAATGCAGTTGGATTCATAATTGGAAGAAATGATGGCAAAGGCAACGCCGACGATATCAAACAAATCCTGTAAAACTTTGTTTGAAACGTTGCACAGTCGCACGTCAGTGGCGTAACAAAAACTGAGTGCCCCCCCCCCCCCCCCCGCAAACTTTGGGCCCCCTCTCTGCAATGACTGGCATTTATGAAATTAAAATTTATTAAAGACAAAGTAGCTTTTAAAAATAAACATCGAATAAAAATGTATAGCAAAAGTCAACAAATAAAAATAATAAACGGTTACAAAAGTATATAACAAAAACTAACAAACAAAAATAAAGACATGCAAAAATACCGAAAAACTGTTAAGAAATTGGTACTAGTCAGTTATTTGCGAGTCGCAAATCGGGAGAGAGGCATGTCCTCATCACTGTCATCATGTGTTAAACTTCTCTTTTAAATATTTGGTAATGTTTATCAACAGAACTGCTTTTATTACTTGCCTCTTTGCTATTATTATCGTTACTTATTTCATCTATACCTTACGGAACCATACGGAATTATATTAATTTTGTTCGAGACAAAACCTAAAAACTTGTCATTTTCGTATTTTTCGGTTAATTTGCCCATCTCCTCAGCAATATTAGAAACCAGGGAGTTATTATTTGTATAGTCACTACACCGTTACACTACACACTACAAAAGTTAAAATAAATATATAGTGAGGGAGTCGTAAGGCTTTTTACTTTATTTTTGACTTTTTAGAGGGTCGCGACACTATAGAATGCTACCAGAACCAAAATATCATAAAGGTGGATGCACTATTTATGGGTGTAATTTTTCCTATAAAAATATATATAAATTTTCAAAATGCCGTTAACTTGGCCAAACGAGTGTCAGTATTCAAATTGTTGTTAAGCTTACAAGTTAGCATTACTTCTAGTTATAGCAGCAATAACAATTTAAAATAAATTGAACCTGTAAATTCGGTGCCTAATTTTAAAACCACATTGACGTATTTTTTACCGCACCTTAGTACGTGTGAATATGACACTTTTGCTTGAAAAATACGCTATTAAAATTCTCAACTGTCCTCAGCGGACTCAGAAGCGGTAGATTTGAAATACAATGACAAAGTAAAGTGTGAGACTTTTTTGTTGCACAATACTTTCGGTGGTATACGTTTGGTAGGATTAATTATTTCTCATGGATTTATGTTATTTCTGCATCAACGATATAAAATATTGATGATAATATACATAAATGTAGGTAAAGCATGATTTCTTTTGATAGTACTTTGATAGTAGTGATAAAGTTTTGAATATTTGATTTTAAGAAAAGGATCCAGGAATTAGAAAGGTTCAGGAATAGGATACTGCGACTCCGAATGTGCGTCTCACAAACTTAATAGGTACCTCTCTCGAGGGGTCTGTACTAAAAAAAAATAGATTTCTCGTAGGATTCGTAGAAAAATGTCCCTTTTAGTGCTTTTTTGTATGAAAGTACTGGTTTTTAGTTTCAAATAGCGTAGCAAATAATATATTGAAAATTAATACATGGCGGTAATTTCCACTTTGCGTCACAATTTAGTTTATCCTGTATAATATTACTCATAGATCTAAACGTAAACTGCAGGCCACACACGTCAAACTACGTCAATTACTATCCCATACTTGCGAAAATAACCGTTGTTGTAGGTTGGATAAATATTAATGCCAGAGCGATCTTCGTAATTTATATGTAATAGAATTTGACCTGATGATGGGATACCACCCAGTTATTTAATACGCATTGCTTTTTTATACGCATGTTTGATTGGATACGCTGTGAGATGTAATGAGAACGAATAATTGAAATAACCATGCCTGAACTTTATAATTTTAATGCTAACTTCCTAAATCGGAATATGTTATATGTACATTACGATAAAATTAAAATAATTCCAACAATAGTATATTGTTAATTTACAACAAGTTTTGAAAACGACTCTTTTCACACAAGTGAGACGTTTGTGGGCCTGAGCCGAAGTCGATTACGACAAGTCGAACGATTGTGACAAAGTATTTTCAAACGTGTTAGAGCCGTTTTACACACAACAGAATTACTGCGAAAATTTTAACAATAATTTTAAGTAAATTTTTGCCAACAATTTCCAATTTTTTTTTAAGAAAAAGGGGAGACTGTATGATACAGTTGAAAAATATGAAGTGAAATTCGGCAATTATTTGTTTGATGCGCATGTTTAGTGCAGTTTCGACAAATTGACAAATAAACTTAACCTCCAAAATCAATTTGTGTTTTGTGCTCCTACGCTAGCCAGATGTTGACGCAACCAAAGTTACTTCTTTTGACTGCTACAACAATTACTTGTTATTTAGTTCATTGTTTAATTTTAAAAAATAAAAAAACTATATGAACCAAAAAATGGCTCCAAAGAAAAAAGGAGAAAAGCACTTTAGAACTATTAAATAAAGAACTAAAAGCTGAAGATCCAGAAGCATACATAAACTTTTAAGACTTGATGAACGACAGTTTGCCTGGTTACTAAATTTAATTAAAAAAAAACATAAAAAAAGAAGATACCCTCATGAGAGACTCATGAGGGTATCGTAGCGTAGTCACTTCTTCTCTACTCCATGACGTAATAGTTTTTATTATTATACGTAATAAACGTTCTAGATAGGCAAAAAAAACTAAATCATATATCACCAAAACAAATACAAAATAACCGTTAAATCAACCAGGATATGTTAGTTTACGTCTGGTGGCGTAACATCAGTAACAAACTTTTGATCTGCGCCGATTCTCGCGCACTTTCTTCACGAAAATTTTCGTGATAATTTTGGTAAGAATTTTTGTATATAAAATACGACAAATAATTTTGATAAAAAAATTTCGGCAAAATTATGAGATACATTTTCGCTATAATTCTGTAGGGTGTAAAACGGCTCTCATATACACTATACTTTTTTTTACATCGGCAGCAGTGATATTTTATGCATGGCATCTTTTTCTTTTCTTCCCTTGGACTCTGTCCGAGACCGGAAGCACTGCGGCCATTTGAGGCCTATTGTGCCTACCCAATAAATTTTATCGCAACCACTCTGTTATCCCAGTTCCCTGCACTAGCTTGTACAGATTTACAGGGGGTGGGTTATCACTTCTTCCGATGCCAGCTTTGGTTGCCCGAATAATTGGTGGCGCTTGCGATCTAGAGATTCGCAATTACAGATGATGTGCTGAACTGTTTCCGTTACCCTTCCGCATAGTCTGCAGCTAAGGTCTCTCTGGTACTGTTTCATTTTGTTAAGGAGGTTCTTTGCAGCCATGTGTCCTGTTAGAGCTCCTACAATTGCCCTCAACTGGACCCTGCTTACGTTTAGCAGTTGTCCAGTGAGTTTAGGAATAGGATTTCCTATGACAGCTTTGCTGTGGTTTAGTCCCTGTACTTTGGTCCAGTGGACTTTATGTTGATGTTTGATCCATCTTTTTACCGCTTCTCGTACCGTACACTTAGGTATCCCGAAAGACGGTTCTGGGCTAATATATGGTGTAGCCGATCCCTGTCTTGCAAGTTCGTCGGCTTTTTCGTTGCCAGTGATGCCTTTGTGTCCCGGTACCCACAAGAGCTTGACTGAGTTTCTGGCAGCAAGCCCCCCAAGATAGTCTATACACTCCCATACCAGTTCCGACGTGACCTTCTGGCATGAGAGTGGCCTCAGAGCGGTCTGACTGTCCGAACAGATATAGATCCGCTTATTGGAATCAGCCCTTCTACTGTAGCGCCTCGTATCTTAATGATGCCAGCTTCTGCGGCAGCCACTGAACTGAATCTATGATTTTTTATTTGTCACTGTAAAGCTTTGGCGATGATTCTTGTATATCAGAATTTCCCCAAATCCAATCAAGATGATCTTTTTTTGTAACTGATTTTTGTATTTAAATAAAAATGTCAATTTTCGAGCTTTTTCATTTTCAAGCCTATTACGTAGTTTCGACTGTACCTACTATCCCAAATGATGAAAACATGCACTCAAAGAGTTGCGATAGTCGCAATTGTACTAAGCAGCTGTTCACATAAGGACAGTTAGTCTTATATGAAATGTATCTTTATCTTGTAGTAAATACAAGAAGATTCATAGAAATGAGTTCTGGGAATCACATAAATAAACACGCCGATCTGTATTCGACGCTCTGCATAGGATTCCTGGATTCTTGCCACTGTTCCCAATTTTTTTAGTTTTTAATGTATGGTAATTTGGTTTTAAAATCTTTTTATAGATAAGTATCATGATATATCAGACTATAAATTTCGTGATATATATCATGCCAACCTTGCAGGAAAGCAAGATGAGCTTCAATTAACTAGACCATAAATAAACACAAAATTCTTATTAATATCCGTACTTTTTAATCCTAATTGAATCGATTATGCCGACCTTACATAATAAATAATTATGCTGTAACTCAGGAATTCGCGGAGAAATTGTTCGACCTTTTTGACTTTTAACAATTTGCCGGACCGATTGTTTGCAAAAGATAAAAGCTATAGAAGAAATTGAATTGTTAATGTGGGTGTTGATGTCATTATGCATACGAATTTTGGTATTATTTCCTTTTGTGATTGAGCAACTGCTATAGTCAATATTTTTATTATTTATACGAGGGTAATATAAAAAGGAATATTTTGCGCCCTTCGTTACTGTCTTGGTTTGTTAAATTGCTCTTGCTTAGTTGTTTGGTATAACTAGTATAAACTCAGTATTACGAAGTATCAAAATACTTAAAATACCTAAAAAATTAATGAAGGACCAAATCAGGTAGTTTTAGCACTACTGAAGATCGTAAGTTTTATCGCTAATATTGTAGCAAATAAGGAATATGCAGGGGGGGGGGGGGCAATCGAATTTTCTGAGTTAATGGAGGAATAGTGCAACTAGCTTCGGTAAGAAATTCAGTTATACAGGATGTATCGTTTCGGAGTTATTAAACGTCAAAGTCGAAATTTCCAAGTCAAAATTTCCGCGATTTCCTTTGAAATCGGGTACTGGTAATTTAGGTTTTTGACCAAATATTTCACGGTTTTTATTTTTTTTCCAAAATGGATCCAAATTAAAATCCAATATACGCCATCGGAAAGAACTCGTCGAAATACATGATATCCATGATTTTTAGTTTCTTCATTCTTTATAGGATTTTTGCACTCGACTTTGGTACCTTTAAATCACTCCGTATTTTTTCCTATCTAATTTTTTTTTCAGTTTTTTAGCGCTATCTTATGGAAGGATAATCAGACTTTAAAATGAATACAGAATGGGTCATCCAGGAGCGTATTTAAGCGGTAAAAATTGAATTTTCTTGATTTTTTCCAACAGATCCTATTTTTAACCGACATTATTCTATACTATTTTTTTTATTTCGTAATTCTCTTTGGGTTTATTTTATTCGTTAATTATCTAAGAATACCTCCCACTAATTTAAGTCGTTATTTTTTCGTTTAAGTTATAAATAAATAGGTTTATTTGCATCCAGGACTTGCAAAATTCGAATCTTTTAAATTTTCGATCATTGCCATGAAAACAAAGAATTACGGTTCAATCACGTTGAAATTGTTAAAATATGTCCAAATTTCGCAAAAATAACAGTTTTTGTTGCAAGATTGGAAGGTTCCTGGACCGATTCTGGCTTTAAATATACATGAATACGATTTTAGGAACATTCTACTTTAAGTGCAGGAATGAGTTACGCATTAAATGCCATGTTTATTGATTTTTCGATGACTCTACAATACTGTAATTCGCCATGTACTTATTACAAGAATTTTGACGCCACAGCCAATGGGATCACGGTTTACAAGTTTCGAAATTCGCGCGAAAATTTGCAGTAGAAGATCCTATTTTTTTGTTAATTAAGACAAAAATAAATTGATAAAAACAATCACTACAAATATTTCATTCATGTAGGGAATATAAAAAAAATATATTTCAGATTTATTTGGGTTATATGCATATTTTCTAACCCTTTTATTAGATCGATCTGCAATTTGATTTACTGCAAATAACGAAAGCAATAAAATTTAAAATGTGATCACTCTGTAGTAGCACGCCAACATTCCACAATAAATAATCCCATTCATTTTATCACTAATTCAATTAAAAACGCTATAAATCAAAAAAAGGATCTATCATTAGACGACATAAGCCTCAGGCAGTGTCGTCATTTATTTATACCATCTGCAATATGCCGGTTTTCAAGCATAAGAAGCGAATTGTTTTTTCAATGGCAGATCCAACCTACTTGAATAACCACTTTCTTCGCTTTTTGCATAATAATTTTCTCCGTGGAATTTATCGGAAAATTAGCTTGTTCAGTGACGTGGAGTATGTATTTAAGCACAAAAAGTACGTTTAGTCTTCAAAGAAGTAGATTACTTACTGCTGATAGGCCCTGTTTTTTTTATTAAATGCCACACCTATGCAAGGGAACCTTGGGGGCTTTACCCTTTCATTAATAGACATATTGGCAACATCGCAACATTGCCACTTGGAGATCGTCCACCAATTAGCAGTACGAGCGATTGGTATATATCATTCACCTTCAGCAAGAGGCGACGGAGGCGCACATTCTTTCATAACTAACTCCGTCTCCGCGCGCCACTGTTATGGCTTTCCGGGACGTCTGTATTCCACCGAGCTGACCTGTGAAAAGACAGTTCAAATTCTGTCGCCACCGTGAATTTTCTTTCGGCACCATATAAAAACAAAAGGCTCCATTCGTGCCTGCTTGCACGCGTAGATCATTTTTGAAACCTAATCGGTATTGTATTTTTTAGAGGCATGTGTGTATAATTTCAGGGTTGCCACTTACCTGTAAAATCTTGAAAACCGGGAAAATCTTGGAAAAATCATTGAATTCCAATTATCTACTGGAATTTATTTTAATAATTTATCATCGATTCTGACACATTAGGAACTATCTATAATTCTCTGTTCCCCCTCCCCCGTCACTTATTTTGAATGACCAGGGTTGAGCCACCAAACTCCCGGATTTAGGCTTATCGTCTCTTATTTTATCATTGAAGTATAGTTCAATTTATGATAAAACTCAGCGTCTTGACAGATGACATCAAGAGCTGATATTGGTTCCTTCGAAAAATCCCTAGATCAGTAGTGGGTCGTATCAAGCTGACACGACTGGTCTCGGCGTTTTATTTTCGTTTGATCTTGGTGTTAGTAAGTGTCAGTGGGTGTTTTTTGTATAGCGTGTGTTTTAAACATTTTACTTTTGGACTTTACAGATTTCAAAGACTAAATTTTCTTGATGTTTATTATTTAAGTTGAGTTTAACCAACCTCTAAACGTAAAATAGACCAGACTTCAACTGGGTGCCATAAGTGACAAGTGACTTGGCCACCATATTGCCAGATATAAGAAAAAAGTTTACTATACTATCAAATTATTTAAAACAATGTTAATGAAATCAGCGCTGAGGCAAATGACAAACTACTTTTAGCTACCCGAGAAATAACGTTTATCGGCGCCGGCAGCCGTCATGGATGCCGGCGCCGGCAGCAATCATGGATGCCGGCGCCGGCAGCCGAGCTGGTTGCCGGGGAAGGGGCTTCGGCGCCGGCAGCCATCATGGATGCCGGCAGCATTAGAAAATTAGTGTCAAAATAAGATGAGAATCAAAATACCTTAATTCAATCAAAAAATAATAATTTATTATAGTGTAAACTTTAACGAAACTTAAATCTTCCTACAAAAATATAACAGTTGTTATTATTCTGCGAATTTAAGGGTAGAAATAAGAAAAATAAACCCATATAATATGCCTTCAATAAGAGTGTTCGATTTGTCCGATATCAATTTGATTGGAATTCTTGTCTTCTATGGACATATTGCCATTTTTTGGGGTAGAAATAACTAGCAGAGCATAATATGGATCTGTAACTCTGTGTCTCTGTTTTGCTAGAAAATTGAAATAAGCTTTGGGTGAAGTATCATTGTGATTTCGTTCAATCCCCAGGATGCATAGAAATTGTTTACACTCACTTACTTTCAAGAAAATAGTAGCCTGGCAGCCTTTCTTACACGTGGAACACGTCCTTGTTGACTTTTTATTTTTTGTCTTGAATGGTCTTCCACTTTTAACACAGGCTAAATGCAGATAATAGTATTTCTGCTATCACGCAACCAAAACTCATTGTTTGAGGCTTTCTTGTATTCCACCAAAACACAATCATATGAAGAAAATTTATCACCACTCACATTTTATAGTTTTTACGCAAAATTAAAACAACACAATGTTTACATATCATATAAAATACGTTGCTATAATTATTTTAGGTTAGAACTGCCGGCATTCCGTTTTGGCCGTATCTGAACCGGCGCCGGCATCCGAGAAATTGTACCCGGGTGCCGGCGCCGGTATCCATGCATCAACATTTTGGGAACCGGCGCCGGCTGCGGAGTCACTTCCATAATTTTAACTTCAATCGTCTGTTCATCAATCAGATGATGCTAAAATGTTTAACAAAATGATCATCGAGTGCAAAAATCTTGCTGTCTGCGAGCCAGAACCTCAACATACATTTCTGAAGACAAGCAATCGAAAATTATTATTATTTTAATTATCCATTAAAAAGTTATAATTTATTCAAATCGTATTTTCTTTCGTCGCGTTTGTAAATCACTTTCTAAATGCTTTTCATAAATTCTTAATGGCCTACGCATACGAAATTAAATATTATATCACACAACACAATATGATGATATAAAACGTCTATATGTGGCTCTCATAATAATATGCAACATTCTGTCACGCGTCATTAAATGCAGACCGAACGCATACTGCATGCATACCATATTAATATGTATGAAATTAAAATGATTTATGATGATTATTTGTGGAAACTGCCTGCATTAGACGAGAATTTGTAAATCTACACTGAAATAAATTATACACCCGCTTTGAAAATTACTTTTCATCCCTAATTTTAGGTTTGATTGGGTAAAAATTAAATGCTATTAACTTGAGGTACTTTACATCGATATCTTCTTTTATTATAACTCTTTATTGAAGCATAGAATACTTTGACCATAATGTGGGAGGTTGAAAGGTCTTTGATACATGTAAAAAATGAGCTAAAATTACCTTTTCATAAATTCATTAGTTTGCATTTTTTTTAATTAATGATTTTAGCTTTGTTAGTGGGCATTTCAAATGAGCTTATTTGTTGTATTTATTGAAAAATATAAGAACTAAGGATTTTTTAATAAAAATATGTCAACTATAATTAGGTATTTCAAGACACTATTTTTCTTTTTTATTATTATTTGGAGGTTTTTGCGGAGGTGTTAGCAAAATCATATGTTTTACACTGGAGTAAAGCGTCTTTTCCTCCCTTTTCGTTTGCTTGGGTTAGCTTGGTAAGCAAACCCAAGCAAACCTCACCTGCGGGAGGAAAAGTGCCACTTTTCTCCCTAGTTAAATAAATAGCTATTGTTGCAAAGTTTTTCGATATTTTTTTGGGAATAACCGTAAGATTACTCAAAAATTTGCAACTATTTTAAAAAATAGACCTAGTTTAGTAGAAAGTACCCTTTATTTCGGAATAGCCAGCAGCATACCCTACTGCCACTAGAAAAAGAGAAAATAAAAACTACTTTATTCTTTTTTTTCTTCTTTTTGTCTTACCCCTTTTGTTTTTAGATAATAATCGCTATTGATTCATTTACAATTTGTTTATTTATGTAATTTTTCGTGAATACCGGCCTTCGTTCCGGACCGCCATATTGGTTGTTAAAGTAATTACCATTGATACCGTAACAATAGCAACCGTTACTAAGTTAACCATCACCATAGCAACCGCTATTTTGGCAACAGGTTGCTGGGAAAAAAATAAGATGATATTTAATTAGGATGACAGGTGCTGGTTAAGACACTGGTAATTCTATTTTCTTCTTTCTGTTGTCATACAAACAAAAACCAGTACTCCTATTTACAGACTTCAAATAAAATTTTTCTCCTGTGTAAACTTAATTTGCAGTTATGTTTAAAAGCAAAACCTATTTACTACTGTGGCTATTTTAATTAGAATATACTCCAATTTCCTATAAAGCATTTTATACACGTATCATCAGCAGCAGCAGCAGGTTGCAGATTACTTCGAATTCCTGTTTTTTAATAAAATATAACTAGTTTTATGTTATGTAAGCAAAAAGAGAGCAAACTTAAAACCAGAAAGCAGAGAATAATTACCAAATCTCCTTAATTTAATCTGTGTTTTTAATATATGTGTACAATTATGTGAATGTAAGAGTTATTTCTATGTGGTAATTATAACCGTGAATAAATACTTATTTTTTATTGTTTTTTTTAGCAATTATATTTTTTAACATTATTGGGAATCACAGTTGTTTTTAACAAGTATGATTTGGATTCTTCAATTCTTCATTTTTAGTGTTCCGTGAAACGGAATACTTATGGGATCATTCGGTGTCCGTTCATGTATCCGTCCCAGGCGATTTTCCCTGAAACTAGTCGACGTAAAAATTTGAAATTTAGCACAGAGATAAATTGTGGTGGCCCAATTATAGATGTGAAGTATAAAAAGTTGAATTTTGATTCTGGGGGTTAATTTCAGGGGGTAACTTGGGATATGGAGAAAAAAATTCAAGGGCATCATATAGGGTATCAAATAAAAGCTTATTCAAGCACAAATTCAACAATGCTACAAAAAGATGTTAAGAAATTTTAAGGGCAGATTCTACATCTAAAAATATGAATATACGTTTATATCATGGATTTATTATATAAAAGGATTCGATATCCGTATACTGTGAGCGTATCGAACGTGAAGCCTTATATTTTGTTGTTTGTTATTCTCTTGGGGGAGCAGTTTACGAACTACGAACATAGACAAGACTACGAATTACTACGTAATTGAATCAAGAATGGTAGTAGAAAGAGATAAAATAGCATTGGAGTGTTGGAACTCAGAAGTGTTGCTGTCTGTGCTGGTTGTTTAGGAAAACGGCTGAACCTCGGTCTGAACACTCGGTTACACGTACGTCTTTGTCTAATGAACTAGAAAAGAAAAAGTGCGACGTATAGATTTATATAGATTTATAAATGACTCGGAGCGACTTTAAATAAACACCTTTAGAAATAACATAACCTATAAATAATAAAACATTTTTAACTTAAATTTATTATTATTTAGCAGCAAATAAAGTAATTTAGGGCTTTTATTACTTTTAGCAAATCTTGTAATGCTTCTAACGTATTTTTTGTACCCAAATACAAGGTAAAATAAGATGTGGCCAATGTTTACAAATTGTGTTTACAGTGTCGCTTAGAATGGTTTGTTTTGGCTTCAAAGAATGTTACATCATCCCGTATCCTTTTATATAATAAATCCATGGTTTATATAAACATGGATCCTCAAACGCTTCTTTTTCGAGATACAGGGTGTTTAATATTTTCACACCTCAAATATTCCAAAGTGTTAGGAGAAATATGCGAAGACGATTTAGAGCATAGGCCGTCATGAAGGTTGATATTATACCCGCTTGCAGATAACGGCACGCGTTACGGGAGAAATGAGAAAATTTAATAACCAGTGCCTTTCTAGTGATTTTCGAGGGAATTTTTTAATTTGCCAAACAAAAATGTTGCGATGTGTATTTACACCTTGTAAATCTACTTGTAAACCGCTAGAGATTTAAATTAAATTCCAGTTACTATTACTAGTTTTAATAAAAGGAATTTCTCAAGTTACGCTTTAGTTGCTTCCTTGATTACTTATTCATAAAATTATTAGTTCCAATTGTATTAACATAGGTAAAATTTTATTGCATGTAAATGAATATTCTTATAAAAGCACTTTATCAAATTATACCTAGTATCTAATTAAATATAATAGGAACAGAGGAAAGGCGATTCTAATATTTTTTCTCTTTTTTACAGAAGCCAGTCAAAAGCCTCGTACCTCGCATCACGTCGTGATCGAGAGCTCATAGTTTCCGACTCAGAAACCGGAAGTTACAAGCGAACAATGTCGCCGAATGGCCACGCCATCTCTCCTGAGGTTATTCCGGAACCTCAGAGGACCAGCAGTCGAGAAACCGTTTGGCCTCTGATCCGCCAAAGTCGCGAATCGATGAAGAACAACAACAATGTTTTGCGAAGGCCATCCATGAGCGACAAGCAGAAGAAAAGCATGAGTTTCAAAGAAGAAAATTGTGATAGCAAGGAAGATTTGGCAAGAAAGCCCAATCCGGTGCTTCCCGATGTGCTTCCCGTCAATGCGAAGATGATCCCTAGATCCCCTCAGCAGCAGTACAACAGACCAAGCCATCTAAGCTTTTCACCTATGAATGGCGATGGTCCGATAAAGAAGTCTCCTGTAAAGTCGCCACCTTCGTCACCTCCGAAAAGTCCTTCAAGAAGTTCACCTTTTGCACCTTTACGTACAACAAACCTGTCCTCTCCGCCTTTTGTTGTTACCTCCGATACGTCTCCTGTAATTAGATCTTCACCCCCGATAACTTCAACTCCTACTACCAAGGCCTTAAGTACGACTTGTACCACTACTACCAAGTCCTCTCCTCAGTTTATGCCGAGAGATCCCCCTCATATTAAAGCTTCATTATCACCTGTTGGATCGCCAATTAAACTATCTCCCTTAAGAAATTCTCCTCCCAATAGCTCCTACACAGTGGCTACCACCCCACTGTTAATTGCGACCAAATCCACTCAAAACTCCACTCAAATGTCTTTGTCTCCCAAATTATCACCAAGAATACCTGAAACTCCCCCTCCACGATCTCTTTCCCCAAAACCCGAAGATATTCCGACGGTTATCGAAGGGTTACAAATGATTCAAAGGACTGAGGTGGTTCTAAGGGTGAACACGACGACCAGTGACGCTTCATCACAGACGGAAAAGGAGGAGCTCCCACCTACTCCACTGCCTACCAGAAAGAAATTGCAAGAAGAAATTGACTGTGAAAAATTGTCGGAGGACTTTGTTAACCATTTGCCTACGTCGGATAGACTGAAAGATCTCTTAGGTAAGTTGTAGACGGTTTAAAAGGGGTTCTTTAGTGGGTTTTGGCTAAATGCAGTTCTTAGAATCAGGTCTCCGCTGGTACGACAGGGTCTTAATTCGATTGAGCGACACAGATTCATTAACCTAACCAAAATCTATAAACCATCTTATATAAGTACATTTTTTATTTTAGTTCCTGGACCCGAGCACAAAAAACCAACAGACTACGTACAAGGTCTCTTTAGAGTAGATGTTACACTAAGGCCGAGACCTGCCAACTCTCCATTTAGAAGTAGAAACAACACACCGAGCAGTAGTCCTCCCCCACTCACAACTTCTTCAGCGAGCAAGACTTCTGCTGGTAAACTAAGGTAATGAAAAATCTTTTCATTGCACAAAGATTTTTAAAGAAATCTTTGTGCAAAAAAGTGACCAGACCCGGAACGTATGATTGAATTTTCGTGTCGTTAACTACTAGTTATTTAATTTCTTTTATTGTACTGATATACGTTTTTTTCAGCTTACCAAAAACTACAGCATCACCAGAGCCTGTTAGTCCACTGTCGTGTTCGTCGATCTACTTCACCACGTCAGAACCAAAAGCGAAATTTCTGACTAGGTATAGTCAAGACATGAACCACTGTCACGCTGTTAAAGATACCAAAGATTTAAGTCAGAAAAAGGCAAGTGTGTTTAAAATAGAACAATATGAGATATATCAATGAGACAGGCGAAATAGATAATAGTTTTTCCTGTGCTTATAATAGTTGTTCTCAAAATGGAACTAGAAAATATTCTTTTCTACAGCTGCTCTAAAAATACCTAAACATTTTTTCTAAAAACATTGTTTTTTGATTATACATTTTTTCGAAATGCGGTTTTTCGACCAAACCGAACGAGGCGAATGTTTGCAGGTTTACTTAGATTTGCTCGGGATATTTTTGTGTATTTTTCATTAATATATTCTAAACTATTGTATAAACAGGTATTTTCGAAAAACGGTATTTTTGAAAGGATAAACTTAAATTTTTTTTCCGAAAAATTACAGTACCTTACAAGCTCAATAATCCGCTGTTCAATAATCCAACATGCCCAGTAATCCGCTGTTTTCTATAGGTCACAAAGCCTAGCAAATAGTTATATTCTCCAAGAAATATATTTTATGTAATCTGACATATTATTATTATATTGTGCTTATGTACTGCAATCCAGCGCTGCCTTTTTTGTATCAAGTCCAGTAATCCGCTGATTCTCATAACACGACACATGAGAAAATTTTATGGTGACTGATTAGTGTCCGTGTACTGTAGTTTGAAAATATTAAGAAAAAAGTATCAGCAAAACTAAACTAAACCCAAAAAAGGCAAATAAGTGCCCAAGTCTGGTTGGGTTTTCTCGGATTATTTTCCTGTTTTTTCATAAACATTCTCTAAATTATTCAAGTTCAAAATTTAATTATTGGAAAAATATAATTTAAAAAATTTATTTTTCAAAAAAAATATTGATTTTAGAAAGTCTTTCATAGATCTGTCAACACTTTATCTAATGTTACTATAGTAGTTGGGGTAGCAAGAGTTTTGTCCAGAAATCATATGTTATTTCTTATGGAGCTTCGATCTGCATTTTGCACTCCATTTTAAGGCGTGGTCACTTTCTTGACAGCACCTAGACGCGAAGTTGCCTCTTAGAGGGCTTTATTGCTGTTTCTGAGCTGTTTCGATATACAGGGTCTGTTTTGTAACTGTTTTGTACCTGTTTTTCAGCTGTTTTCAGAGACAGGGTCTGTTTTGTAGCTGTTTCCATAAACAGGGTCTGTTTTGTACCTGTTTTTCAGCTGTTTTCAGAAACAGGGTCTGTTTTGTAGTTGTTTCCGGAGCAGACCCTGTTTCTGAAAACAGCTGAAAAACAGGTACCAAACATCTACAAAACAGACCCTGTTTATGGAAACAGCTCAGAAACAGCTATAAAACCCTCTAAGAGGCAACTTCGCATCTAGGTGCTGTCAAGAAAGTGACCACGCCTTAAAATGGAGTGAAAAATGCAGATCGAAGCTCCATAAGAAATAACATATGATTTTGGGGCAAAACTCTTGCTACTCCAACTACTCACTATTTATACCTACTACTTTTTACTTTATCACACTGACCATTGACAGCAGAACAGGTTTGTTAAAAACGCTTTTGTATCTCATGCGGAATCCATATTCTGTTCATATAGAATATTATTGTTTATCAACACACTTTGGCATAGACGTTTTACCAAATTGAAGTATGTATATGGCACTAAACATGTTTTCCAACTGCCTCATGTTATGCTTCATGTTTTTTTTCTCTTCAGGAGGAACTCGTTGGTCGTCTCGATAAAAAACTCGAAGTTCTACGAAGCGAATCCCTAATAGTCTCCGAAGAATGCAAAATTAACGAAGACCTGGGTATCAACGTCGAAAACTATATCAACCGGGTCGCTAGTCCCCACGAAGTTTCCAAATTCCGGTTGCACGTGGAAGAAGTTGGAAAAATTACAAGTTTGCTGCTGGGACTTAGCGGAAGACTTGCTAGAGCTGAAAACGCACTTATGAATATGGCGGAGGATCATCCAGAAAGGGTAAGTTGACATTAAAACAACTTATTTTAAGAACATTTTTAAGTAATATGCAAGTACTTTTATTACAAAAGAACATGAAAAATAATTTTGTATAGGTATACTCAATATCTGCTTAGAACTTAATGGCTGCCAATATGTCAAACTATTTGCAAACTTATGATTTAAACGTTCCCTATTTAGGAAAACGCCTCGCGGACACCGACAATCGTTGAATTGATGAGAGATGTATATATAAATTCACATGTACGCGACGAAAATACATATCCCGCATCTACTGGACGAGATCAAAATGTCGCCATGTTTGACTATGAAATTTAATAAATTTTCATGGTTTAAAAATTGTTTTAATGATATTGACCTTATTTAAAACCACAACTATACATGTAGATTTACTTTAAATTCAAAATTTAAACAAAAGCTATAATTTTTGCTTTTAACATTTTTCCATTTTTGGTAAAAATTTTGTTAAAAGATCATTATTTTGGAGGCGATCCCTAAATTTTGGAAGTATTGTATTAATATTTAACAGCATAGTGGGCGTCGTTGTCATTTTTAATACATTTTGGCAATTTACTTGATTTAAGAAGAAACTGTCAGTGCAGACTAATACCTATATAAAATAAAGAACATTTTTTACTCTTTAAAATTCAAAGACTCGTTTACTGCACTAGTGCCGACGTATAGTTCAATTAAATAAACCTAAAGTTAATAAACGTTCACGAAGAAAATTATAACCTAAATGATAGATAAATCTTAACTCAAAACCTTCCTTTAAATTAACGTTAAAAATGGTTAACAACATAACCTTAAATAAACTTCAAGACGTTGTAACAACCTAGATTTTATCCCCCAATTTGGTATAAACAAAGGTCGCTAGGACGTCTTGTTAACGTTGTGTGCCAACGTTAAGTCGGCATCACCGACTTTGACCCAACGTTGAAATGTTCCTTGGGTGGTTAAATGCTTTGTTAAATGTTTTTAACGCTATAGCATTTTAATCAATTTCTTCTATTGCAGAGAATTTTGGAATCCAAACGCGACAAGCTCCTGGACCAACTGGAAGAAGCGAAGAAGCTCAAAGAGTGCATAGACAAACGAAGCGTCAGCGTCTCGAACATCCTCTACAAATACCTCAACTCGGAGGAGTACGCAGACTACGATCATTTCATCAACATGAAGGCGAAACTGATCATGGATTCGAAGGAGATCAACGACAAAATCAAACTAGGAGAAGAACAACTCGATGCTCTAAGAGAAACGTTGATTATTACCGACTGAACACTTTTTACATAAATCTTTGTATATATTGTTTATGATATTTTGGGTACTTAAGAAGAGGAAAGATAGTTTGGTTTGATTTTTGCTTGGAAAGTGAAGCAGGTACTGTGAATGGTTACTATGTAGTCGAGTCTATTAGTCTTTCACGAAGAGAGATATGAATGTGATTTTATATAAATTTTATATTAGTAGAGTAGTCTACAGAGAACTGGGAAATTTTTTAAGTATATCTGTAGAGATATAATCAAATGTTGTCTTGAAAAATAATATTTATAAGTAGTTTTATCGAATACAGGATACAAGGATGTTTTAAAAGTAGCAGTGCTTTGAAAAATAAGTAAGTTTATTAATGTATTGAAAATTTGATTATTCAGTGGAGTTCACAGCAAGTTTTAACGAATAATAGTACTTAAACAGTTTTTAAAAAATTAAAGTAGAAGAGGCAAGTTATGGAGAGCCGAAATAAGCAACAAAGTATGCAATGAATGAAATGGGAATTGGAATGGGTCCGTAAAGATATCCAGATGTAGGGTATGAAACTCTTTATAAAAATATCTTGTTGCTACTTTTTTTTATTAACAATTTATTGCATTCATGTATTTTTTTGGTTTTTCCGTCATACCTCAGTTATTTATTAAAATAGAGAAACGCCACTTCAACCATCAGAACGGTTTTGCTAATAAACACTTTTGTCTACGACCAATAGATTCGCCAGTATTTAATAAATAAAAAACCGCTCAAAAAGTGGATGGAGCGGTATACCTATACTCATAAGCGACGCGCACTATAAACAAATGACTATAACTCTTGATCAATTAAAGATATTTGAATAAAACAAAATTGCACGTATAAATAATTGCAAAGACAATCAGTTAATCATAATTTAAAAGTATTTCGAATGTTTGAATTTCCGATATTCTTGTATAAGTGTGAAAATTTCCACTTTGTCAATTTAAGAATTATGTATATATTCCACGGTAAAAATGAATTAGCAACGGCATATCGCAGACTTCAAAGAAATGTAAATTCACGATCCAAAAACTATCTTTAACGAAAACTTCAGAACAATAAAATAGGTAAAAGAAACGACAATATTTTATAACTGAACTAGACAAAGCAGGTTAGGTACCATAACAGAAAAGTAAATTGCTTGAAGAACACAAAAATAAATTATTTTTATTTAAAATAAACTATTAACATTGCATAACAAAACAAAAATTCATTGTATAATTAAAGCCTTTTTGGTACCAATTTTGCTTCAGTTGGTACGTCAACTAATTTCAATTTATTATCCAACTCAGGGTTAGTAAACGCGCACGCACATGCCGTACTAGGCGCTTTATTTTGAGTGCAATATACTTTTTCGCTGTGCTAATACATTATTTGGTCTGGCAGGATTATGTCGTGTAATAAATTTTTTAGATGTGTCATGTTGTAATCGACAGTTAGGGAAGGTTAATGTATGTTTTTGAAGTTTGAGGCATCTTCTTTTATGTTTATTTCTTTATAATTGTCGTGGAAAGCTTGGCGTTGTTTTGGAAAAAAAAATGGTCGTTAGTTTGGACGATTTTTCCTTCCATTACCTTTGCGTTCAAATGCTCTATTTTGATGTGCCAATAATATTTCCCCGTAAATAATATTGAAGTGCCACGAGGTAGTAAATTAGGGCCTTTGCTATTTATATTGTATATTAATGATATGAATAGGGTTCTAAAAAATTTAAGTATACAAATGATTTCTGATAATACACTGATTTATGTTCTGAATGATGATATAAATAATAGTGTAAAAAAAACGAAGATTTAAAATATGTAGAAAATGGTTAAAATGGAATACATTAAAATTAAATGTTCTTAAAACAAAATCTGTGTTAATACAAGCAATAAATAATGCACGAAATGTTGATATTGAAATAGAGGGTGAAAAATTACAAATTGTAAATAGTTTCAAATATTTGGGAGCAATAATAGATTCAAAATTAAAATTTACTGATCATTGTAATCAAATTGTGTCAAAGATAGCCACCAAAATTAATTATTTAAAAAGAATAAGTTCAAATTTATCATTTTTCTCTAAAAATACTGTATACAATTCTATTATTTTACCTCATTTTTTATACTGTCCAACAATATTATACACTGCAAATGAAGAATTTTTTTATAAATTACAAGTATTACAAAATAAAGCAATGAGAATAATTTTGAATGTAGATAGATAGTAGAGTTTCATTCTTTTTTATGTTTTTGTTTTTATTTTTAAAATTAAAAATAATCTTTTACCATCAAATCTTTCGGAATTTTTATCGCAAAACTTAGATAATCATCAATATAATACAACAAACAAACAAGATTTCTTTTTAAATAGTGTTTCATGCAATATATAATATAAATCAGTTTTTCATAAAGGGATAATAGAATTTAATAATCTAAACTATTGTATTAAAAATCAATGTAATCTAAGGAAATTTAAAAAATAATTGGAAATATATTTGTTTAATAAATAAATCAATGTGAAAGTAATTCAGTTCAACAGGTTACTTAAGATTCTTAGTTTTACAAAATTTAGAAAAAAATCTAATTTGCTTAATATTATTGTTATTGCTTGAGAAATAATGTTTATATTGTAGAACATATTGCTAAATAAATAAATAAATTCAAACGGATCTATTGGTCGTAGAAAAAGGTGCTAAGTAGAAAATGTTGTGTAAAATTTTCTCACCTTTCCGATGGTGCCAACGGCTATTTTAATAAATAACTGAGATATGATGAAAAAAACGAAAAAAGACATAAAAAACGACTGTTTTGCAATACATTGTTAATAAAAAAAATAGCAACAAAATATTTTTATAAAGAGTTTCATACGTTCATATGGACACCTTTAGGAACTCATTCCAATTGGTTTCATCCATTGCATAATTTTTATGCTTATTTCGACTCTCCAGATCTAACATGCCTTATCTAAAGGAAGTTAAAACAAACCAGAGTTCTAAAATAGAATGCCATTATGTCAACGTTTTTACTTCATTACTTGGGTCTCTGTCACTGGCGGTTTTCTAATTGCCTTGTCAACAACGAACAGAAAGAGATGTGGAATTTTTTAGTCTTCTATAGATTTTTAAACAAACTAGGAACGCTGTTGGTAGCAGTTAGTTAGAAACTAGTCGTTACAAGTTACAGGAAATTTTATTATTAAACTGATTAGGTGGTCTGCAGTTATAGAGACCCAGATCTATGTAATTTTTTTGTGATTTAGACAGTCAAATTTGTTTATACAGCGCTATGCAGCAGTCCTATTTTGGTGACTAAGCGTCTTGGAACGTCATCTCGCAGTCGCAATAAAATGTCACAATAACTCTACAGCATTTGGCTGGGAAAATGAAGGTTATTTTTACATTTTATAACACATTTTTACTCACTCCTTGTTTTAAACTAGTATTATTTTTGAAAATTAGAGGTCATTGGTGTAGGTTTGCGTTTGTCAGATTATTGTACGTCGTGACAGACATTGATATTTTCTCGATGAAAATCTATGACGTCACGTACTTAGCCCTTGTGCGACGCTAGATCGCCAAAATATGACTCCAAATTTATCTTTTTATTATAGTTTTATTATCGCCCTCTGGTTTGCTTAACTTACAATAGTTTTTATTTCTTGGATATGTTATTTACCGACAGTGTATGTAAATAAGCGCGTTTTAACGGTTTTATACAGGTTAACCGTTATTTTTAGGGTGCTTCGAAACAGGGTGGACAAGACAATGCCGACTTGTACTTAGTTAAACCGTCACGTGATTAAAAATAAGGCTTTTAAATGCTGGATCACATAAGGAATCATTTTGACATAAGGAATCTGCGGTTGCTCTGTGTATCATTACTTTTGGATCACCTTGTATATACCTACTCTGATTTTAGATGTTCGTATTAAAATTATGAAATTCAGTTTAGTGAGAGACCTCATTGAGGCACTTTTGGCGCTCCTGAGCTGTACCAGAACTTCTCGATACACACGATAAAATGACAGTTAACCTGTATAGATAAAAAAAAACGAAATGTAGGTTCCACCTCGCAACAGTTTAGTTTTAAATTGGCCCCCACCTCTTCCTGTTTACAAAAAACAGAAAAGACGGTCCAACGCCAATAGTAAAAGGATTTTTTAATGTTAGTACCGATAAAAGCAAAATAGGCTGTTATATTTTTGTGCATTTTTACTTAGTTGTAAATGCGGCAACGCTGCGCTGTTGACAGCACGCGGAAAACAGGGCGCGAGGCGAAATTACTTTGGTTATGTTTCGGTTGTATACGAATTTTGAGTTATTTATTTTGTAAATATTATGGATAATATTAACGAATTAGATAGGGTTCGTGTTTTTTTTTGTATGTAATAAGGTAGCTAAATTATTGATAGGGGCGTGCCCTGTTTTTTTCACCGTGTCTCAATGCCTTGCCGACGAACATCTTCCTACCAAGTATTTAAATAATTTTAGTGGATAGAGTGAACAGTCTAAATTTTTAAAGATGGTGTTATACAGGATGATTTATTACTCAGTGAGCTAGTTTAGGTGAGCAATTTCAATTTAGTTTTTACTCTACTGTGCTGCCATGTTCAATTATTTATTCCGGTGAATAATTATGGATCTTCGTTTGTGAGAAAATTGATAAATACGATATTCCTTATTCATATACACGGTGTCCAAGATAAGGAGGGCCAGTATGGGGATCTCGTTAATAGCTAAAAATACAAAATTGGTTAAAAAGTTGCATAATTAAAGAACTAACACAACTCTAGATCTAATCAAGTGGTCTCTTTTTGATGCAAATGATCTGACTTTGATTATTCTTTTACAAAAATTTTTAATGCTCATTGAAACTTTTAAGAATCTGTAAAGTCTGTGTATTTTGAATTTTTACATTTTTTACTGACTCAAAATAAATAGAAATACTTTAAAGTGCGGCCTGGCATCATCACCTCATAATTTCCTTAAGGTTAAAGCGACAGTGTCGGAGGCCACATTTTTGCTATTTCAACTCCCTTCATTACGCGCACGGCTCAGAAAAATTCAAACCCGGCTATGATCTGCAGATCACGTTATGCCTTACAGCTGCTTGCTGTCGCTAACAAGGCAATGGAATAAAGTTTTCGTTGTTTGCTTTTCAGAATAGCAAAAAATGTATACATTTAAAATGCATAGACTTTAACTAGAATATTGACTTTTTCTCGTGAATCATTGTGTAGGCTGAAAAAATGGCAGTATATTATTGACACTCCATTTAAAACGAAGATTCAAAATGGCGTCCCGCCACCATTTTAACAGTTCTAGAACATCGGCACCCAGCATAACAGTATTTTAAAAACTTATTTTGGGGTAGTACTCTTTGAATTAAATTTTTCGAATAATAAGTCGAGCGCGTATAACATAAACTTAGAAAAAAATTCGCTATTTTTTCTAGAGTCATTTTTTGTACATAAACACGCTATTTTGTGTCCAGATGTAGGAGAATTAAATGGTGCTCTAAAATTTGAACTCTATGTTAAGTTGTTATATTGTGATTTTCTTAGTGTATGTTAAACCATAATTATTGTATTTTCTTAGATATTTTTTTAATTTATATTAAGATTATGATATATTTCACAACAGTGTCAAATTTGTAAACGAATATTTTTTGAGCTTTACGCAGTGCTTGCAAGTAATTCAATAAAACATCTTTATTATAATTTGTTGTTTTATTTTATAATTAGATTTTTAACCTTTGTTCAATTTTTTTATCTGAGGCAGCCGACGTCAAGCCTAAGTGCTAACGTACCGTGGGCGTCTGAAGAGAAGGGAAATGTAATTTACTGATAAGGGATTTCGAGGATTGGAAGTTGAGAGGGGAAAGGAAACATCTGCAGGCAATTTGTTTCATAATCTGGAGATCCTAGGTATGAATGAGCGAGAGAAGTGGGATGTTCTAGGGTTTCGTAGCTGCACAGTAAAGGGATGCATACGTAACGCGCCTCTTGTTGTTCTGTTAGGGACATTCAAGGGGGGAATAATACCGGCTAGTTCTTCAGAGCAAAATCCGTGGAAGTAGCGGCAGAAAAGGGAGCATGACTGGGTTTTGGATGCATTGAACTTAAAAAGGTTTTTGGCACCCCAGTCTAAGACTAATTAAAGATCTTGGGAAAGGGATATGTGCATAGAACCGCGTCTGTTATTCAGCTGTTGATTCGAGACTTGTCTGGAAAAATGAATATTGGAGTGAAGAGTACTATCGTCAGCGTACCTAACTATGAATGGAATTGGTAGTTAGAGTAGGTCATTAATGTGGTGCAATTAGATAGGGCATAATTTCGAGTATTCTTGAAAAAGTAGTAAGTTGCTGATTGGTCATTATTAGACTACAAATACTATATCGCTTTCTTTACGTCAAGAACTTAAACAAAAATAGTACCAGTAACAAATTACGTGCGAAATCATTGTAGCTGTGTGTCGATGAAACAACCACATAGTAGGTAAAAGGATGTCCCATGGAAAAACCCGAATAATATGAAAATGCGTTTCATCAGAAGTGGAATTTTTATGATAAATGTGTCAGTCAACGAGCCTTAAAATAGTCTTTTCTGAATTGAATAAATTAATTAATCATACTGGTGATTACAATGATCTTAAATGCCCAGGGCTCTCAGAAACCCAATCGACTATGCAAGACCAGTCGCCCTTGTTAATTTTAACAACCTGTTTGGTTGAACCTGGTTAATGTCCTCGAATAGTAAAACTGCGTTACAGAGATAATTTTTTCTTAATCTAGACAATGCTGCTTACTCGGTAAGAATATGGGAAACAGTTCCATATTCCTTCAAGCACCATCTGTATTTAGACTGATCCCGATTCTACAGATTATACACTCCATGTATATTTTTCCTATATAGAAGGATGTGATTAATAAGTGATAATCATTTAAGTGATTATCGCTTGGTGACCACATTGTAACTGTCATTTTTTGACAAATTATTTCAGGTCATTTCTGTCAGTTCTTGTTACAAAATGGCAAAAGAAAGATAAAAATGTTTAAGATAAGAAGGATATATGTACTTTATTTCGTTGTATAATCTTTTGAATAGAACTCGATGTTTCGGGATTAGCTAATACTTTTACCTGACACACAATGCGATACCGGCAACACTACTCCGCCTTCGGAGTCGTAGTGTTGCCGGGTAACGCGTTTCGTGTCAGGTAAAAGTATTATTCGGTAATCCCGAAACATCTTGTGGTATTACATTCGAGAATATGTTTAAAAAAATAATGTTCTGTCAATAGACCAATGATGCATTTGAAGATCCCTTCTACTGATAAGGAGAGGGTCCGGGGTAAAAAATTTAATTTGGAACTAGCACACCATCATTAGTGGTAAAGCATGAGTTACCTCTCCAGCAAATACTTGCTCTTTATTTGGATTTAGATTTATCAGAACGCAAGTATGATTTATTAAGGACAGTCGTAAATAGTGTACATATCTTCCTTTATACATACTATTATTTATAGAGATATAGATATTACAGGGGAAAGGCAGGCAAGATTTAATCTTGCATCTTTAATTTTTCGAATATTACCTTATCATTAAAGTTCAAGCAACAATTCTTAAATCTGGTGATAGCCAAGGGTATTCGCAAAGTATCTTGACGCAAAAATGTTGACTTCTAAAATCCATTTATTACAAAAAAAAAATCGAAAAATATACATGCTAAAATCCATCTTGCCCGAACGGGTCGGGTAAGATGGCATTAGGCAATAACACTACACTAACGACTCGTAATCTTATCTTAACGCTGGTTAAACTTAAAACTGAGGTGTTTTCTAGTATTAACTGCAACTTTATTTTTATTTCCAACTCGACGTCGCAGGGTAGTCGCAGGTACGTTGAAAGTTTTACTTGCTCGAGCCCATCCCATTTATTTTTTCCTAACTGCTTCTATAGCTCTTGCCATATTAGCCTCATCACAGCTTCCTCTATTTGTTTTTCTTGTATATGAGTAAACCATTTAGAAAAAAGAATAAAAATTCTTGTAATCCTTTGTAACACAAACAATAAAAATAAAGGGGCGGGCAAGATGGAGTACCCTGCCATCTTGCCCAGCAGACGGTTAGGCCAACTTGCCCGCCTCTCACATTTTTAAAAATTATTGGCTAAAAATATGTGGAGAAAAGCTAAAGTAAAAATGTAAGAACGCGAAAATAAAGGTTGTGATCCTACAGTTGCGACAGTGTACACAAATTACATAAAAAATTAAATTATGATTACTTAATCTGCTTCTAAAATAAGACTTACATTAGATCAACTTCACATAAAAACAAATAGCGCCTGTCTCGCTGCTGCAGCCGACCTACCATTACAAATGAGGGATGTTGCCAACATGTGCGCTAATTTGTCACACATAGAGGACATTTTAGTGGATAGTGTTATTTTATATAGACGATGTGCCATTTTGCCCGCCTATGCTATCTTGCCTGCCTTTCCCCCATATCTGTCGTACTTTATACAAACCCAACCCAAAGCAATTTTATCCTGAAGTCTGAATCTGTGAGAGCTGTTAAAGTAAATACTACTAAATACTCAAGATATATGACAGAAAACTGCCAACGGTACTTTAGATCTTGTTGATACTGAGTCTATAAAAAGCATCAATTTATTACATTTAACTGTTTTATCAAGGGTGGGCGGGGTTTGGCTGCACGCTCATCTAAAATTCTGCTCGCCCAACGCGGCCCAACCATCAATCTGAAATTAAAATACGACTTACGAACACGAATAGGAAAGTATCCAGGTACTGCCCAATCTTTAGATGTTACCGCCGGCATTCGCCCAAGCAAAAAATTAGGGCTGGCGCCGCCACTGTGTTTTATGTAAATGGGGCATTGATGGGAGTTCAGGTGACAGTACCATTAACTGCACACACACACACACATTGCATTTACAGAAGACACTGGTCCTTTATCAGAATATAATATCACGACTACTACTACTCTTGAAGATAGCGAAGCAAGTGAATGTGATTCAGGGGCAGAATAAGATACATATGCCTACTTGTTTTTCTTTGAATAATAATATATTCGTTTTATTAACTATTACAGTTGATAATATATTTTATTTTAGGTATCATTTCTGCTGTTAGTATGTTACTCTGTACGCACAAGTTCAAATCCATTTTTTTTGTAACCTTACAACAGAAAACTAATATGTTTTGTTTTAAATATAGCCTAATAGCCGAAAAATTTGTAGTAAATAAATTATTTGGTAATATTAATTTGTTTCCGAGTTCAATTTTTGTCCCAATTCCTCATAAGATCTCTGCCCAGTGAGCAGTAGACATCCAGTTCAGATCTTAGGTATCAGTCCCCATGTAAAAAAGGCACTAATGCAAGCCTAAAAAGCCCATATAGTCCTTTTTCATTCGGTCCATCTATAGATTTTTTAAACCAAGAAAGTACAAATACCCGGAAGTCACAGTAAAATTTTGATCTATCTATCTAAATAACGATATCACTAAAAGAATTCTTAATAATTCAAACCTTGGCGATATTCGCCAGTTGATTTTTTTTTGATATGCAAGATCAACTGTGCAACAACCTGTAGTTTACTGCGTTATACTTTATTGCGTCGTACTTTGATGCGGAAAATACATAATTCTATCTAAAAATATACGATTTTTTACCCAAAAACAAAACAAATAAACTATTGTTTTATTTTTTCGAACTACCGACGCTACTGATATACCCTTAGCTCCACAAAACCAAAGACTTTTTATTAGTTTTATTCAAAGCACAAAGCTTAGCACTTTATAACAAAAACGTATGAAATTTTCCGCCACGACAAGTGTTATTAGGGCGCCATAACTTCGTCACGCAACCAACATGAAAAGAATTGTTTAATAAATTCCTTACAAATTAGAACTGAGAAAATATTTTCACCGAGCAAATGAAAATTTAGGATTATTAGAATGCTTTACTTTTCCTTCATTTTCTACGAAAGGAGACAGAACAATTGCGTCGTTTATTTTTGGTCTTTATATGCTCAAAATTTCATAATAAGTTTTGGATTATTGGATTGGTTAGTGGAGAACACTTAGCTGCGCCAATTTTTGTTTCCTATCAGACTCATAGCATCCGTCCTCAATTTGTTTTTCCTTACTGGAACCAAAAAATAGACTTATACGGCCAGATTCTTCAACGCTAGTCTTGTCTAATTTGACAATCAAGAGTTTTAACCTTACAAGTGTAAGATTAAGACAAATCAGTTTTATACTATGAATTTGTTTTTGAGTTTTTTCGCAAATCTATAAAGAAAAGGGCAATTTTAGTACCCATGTACTTTCGACCATAACAGAACTTAATTCATTCAACCCAAGCAATCCGTTTCAAGATGAAAATCATTTGGAAAGCAATCAAATCGCTGAAATATCAGAATAACTCATTAAATTTTAATGACGACGTATTAACAATACAGGGCAAAAACCTGTCAAAACATAACTGATCAACTAGAAGATCTTAATTCAAACCAGTACTATATCTTAAACCTTCTTAGTGCACCTGAACGTTAGATTTTAAGCAAAAAAAAAGAAAATGTAAATGGCAGTACCGTACCAGATAAAAAAAGAAAAAATGTTAATTTTATTATAAGCATCATTTTTATCTAATAACACTAAACTTTACCATCACATGCACTATGGCTAGGACTTTTCTAATTTGACAATCAAGGAGTTAAACTGACAAGTACAAGAATGCAACAACTTAGTTTTCTACTGCTTCTAAATGAGAGGCGCGTCACTGTTCAGGTACAAAAGGCTAGAACATCCCACTTTTCTCGCTCATTCATGCCTAGGGTCTCCAGATTATGGAACGGACTGCCTGCAGATGCTTTCCCTTTCCCTCCCAACCTTCAATCCTTTTAATCCCGTGCCAATAGATTACATTTCCCTTCCCTTCTGACGCCCACGGTATGTTAGTACTTAGGTACTAGTCTAGTAGTCTGCGTGGATTATCAGATAAAAAAATCTATAATATCCTAAATTCCAAGCGCTTTACTTTTTTTGTCATAAACACGAATGATTTACAGAAGAATAGAAAGCACGGTGGAAAAGAGGCTTACGGATGCCCAGTTCGGATTCAGAAGAAACAGAGGAACACGAGAAGAGATACTGGCCTTGCAAACCGTAATAGAGGAAACATTTAAAGTTGGAAAGTCAACGTCCACGTATGTAGATTTGGAAAATGCATTCGACAAGGTGAATTGGAAAAAGACTTTCAGCATACTGAGAGCAATAGGTACAAAGTTTAAAAATAGGCGAGTAATCTACAACCTGTACGAGGATTAAACAGCCGTAGTTAGGGTAGATGGTCCTGATAAGAACCAAAAATAGTATGGGCGTTAGATATATGGTAAAATATGGACATAATTTTTAATCTATACATAGAAGAGGCAGTGAACCAGGTCAAAGAGAATCTTAACGCAAGCTTCAAGATACAGGGTAAGAAGATAGCCATGCCTCGGTTTCCAGACTATATTGCTGTTTTAGTTGAAAACGAGGAAATGTTGCAATACACCCTAACTTTAATGCAGGCAAGACCAAGGTCATGAAATGTCAGATATCCGGCAATGGAAGAAAAATGTACGTCAGACTAGCAAGAAACAGACTTCCTTCTTCAATCTCAGGATTGAAGACTCCAAAAAGTCATAAACAAAACACTTAACAAATGCCGGCGACTAATAATGATGAAAGATGAACAAGAGCTTAGCGGCAGCATGGATACAATTCTGAAATATTAATGCGTCGAGTTCTGCATTGCTAAGTTATTGTCAAAGTCGTAATTACTGTAGGTTTTAATGTTTTATAGGCACAGTTACATTTATTATTATTATTATTAGTAATTACTTAAATATCTTAGGTAAACTTATATTTAATGCATAATTGAATCACGAATCGCGACTATTGTCCTAATAATAAATTGGTCCGATTTAAATTAGTGAGCCAGAATTTGCGACAAACGGCGCGGCAGCGTTAACAGCCACACGCGCCCCGAAAGCGATACTATTGGTGGGTAGTCGACAAGTCCCTTCTTAACTTCCTAAAGCCCGTATGTTTGTTTCTCTCAGCTTTAATGCATCTTATACAGTTCATATACACCTATGAGGTCAATTTAAAATACTGGCGAGTTCAGAGCAAGCTTGACTTGATTCTTTCTTGGGGAGTTTTTGCATGGAAGTTGCACTTTTTGGAAACAAAAGATTATTTTGTGGTTTTAAAAAATTGCTTATTAGGTAGATCATTGAAAATAAATTTAGATGGGTCATTGACTAAATGACCTGATGAACGAGCCACGCCTGTCCATGTAGCCTTCAAGACTAAGCATAGAATTTCTAAACCATACAGAAGCGGAAAGAGTGTGTCGGTTTTTTCATCTCAAGGGGACCCGTTTTCAGTGACAGTATTCTCACTTATCTTATTACACTGAGAGAAAATCATCAAAAATTGAAATATTTATTTTTAATACACTGACAAAACATTCATTTACATGCTGAAAAACGTGCAAGCATGTATTGTATAGGTATACATCATAGCAGCAATATCAAAATTACGTCAGGTTATACGAGAAGTGCCGAAAATACGAAATTGTACCTAAGTTTTTTAAAATAGCAAAATTTAAAACTTATTAATCAAAAAGCCAGCAAATATCTAACTATAGCCAGCCGCTGACTTCATTGACCATATATGCTTCTGACTAATTTGTCACTTAAAAGATGGCCGCCTTGGACATGCGCCCTCAAAATCGGGTCCTATCAAAATACGGTTTCTTTACTTCTGTGTAGATCGAAATTCTGTGGCCTAAGTACTATCGTACGGGGAAGGGAAATCATCTGCAGGCAATTTGTTCTATAATCCGGAGATCGTAGATTTGAATGAGTGAGAGAAGTGGGATGCTCTAGGCTTTTGCAGCTGGACTGTAAAGCGATGTATACCTAACGCGTCTCTTGTTGTTCTGTTAGGAACAGTTAAGGGGGAATTATAGCGGCTAGTTCTTTAAAGCAAATTCCTTGGAAATATCGGTAGAACTCGCACAAGACCCCAACAGCGCAGCTATGAGCGAGTTAAAAGAGTTTTCTTGTGAGGACTGGGTCATTGGTGAGTCAAATAGCTCTCCTTTGGATAGAAACAAGGACATTAAGTGTGATGCCGCTCCCCAGATGTGGGACAGTACTCTAGGTTAGGTCTTATTTGGGAAACATAGAGAGTGTGTCAGTTAGAAGGGGAGAAGTATTTCTGGTTTGAAAGAGAAAACCAAGCTTTTTAGCTGACAATGTGGCTATTGACGTAATGTGTTTGTGCCAGCTGAGATCATGTTCGAAAGCGATGCCAACAAGATCAAACGATTCTTTATTCTGTAAGGCTTGGCCATTCGTGTGGATCAGGTAACTGGATTTTTTGCGTGACAGGGAGCAAGACCCGGTTTTGGACACTTCAACAAACCCTAAATTTGTGATTTTATTGCCGAATTATATGTGGTTTTATGTCTCTACACCCGACATTACTTGGTTTTTGATAGCAACAAGTAACTGAGCTATGTACAATAATGTTAAAAAAACTAAAATAGCAGAGATTGATGCTGATTACCCCTCTTAAAAATAAATAACTGGATTTAAAATAAAATATAAATAACATAAAATCATAACAAAACACACATACTACATATATTATATTCACCCCGTAAATTTTTGCTTCTGCGCCCTGAAATAAAGTAATCCTGCTGGAAGAAAAGGCAGTGCGGGAAAACATACATACGCTCAATCAACAAGTCTTCCTGCGACCGCAGGACGGGTAGGTCGGCAGGATATCGCGATTCGCGGAAATATGTCGATCGCGGTAAAGCTTAAACAATTTCAAATACCTCGTTGTAAGGGGGAAAAATTGGCTAAAATTGAGTTTAGAGGTAAGTTAAAATACTACGATGAATGTATTTAGTAGAAAAAATTTGTATACTTTTTTTTTAATTACCAACTTTTTCTTATTTTTTGTGCCATTTTTGAAGATGCAAACACTGCGTCTTTATGTGTGCCACCGTAAATATTTTCTAAATTGTAAAATAATCATTCATATTATAATAAATATAATATGAGTGATATAAAATTTTAAAAAAAGTTGGAGTGGGTAAAATAAAACAGAATTTTGTTACCGTGGCCTTATAGACTAGTGTATTCCTCAAAGAAATTTTATGCCATTTAATCATATGACAAATAACATTAAATAACTGCTTGAGTAGAATGTGATACTACATCTTTTTGTTTAGTTTTCTTATATACTACATACTTACGCGAAGGGACCTTTGTAGAGGAATTTAGGATCTTTCTTGAATACTACTTATTTTCAAAAATAACTCTCCAGTATTATATATTCTTCTTGATAAAAATGTGCACACAATATTAACTTTTAAACTGCCAATCCACATGAATTTCGTTACAACTATGGTAGGCAACAGGTAACGCTCCAGCTCAGTTTAAACTATCTTTACGTAGTTGAGATTACTTTTTCATTTACTCCCTTCATTCGCATAAACTTTTTGATTCAGATATTCCCATAAAAATCGAATGGGGTAATGTTTGGAAATCACCAATAGGACCGCATTGTCCAACCCATTTGTTAGGGAAATGCCTATCTAGCCACACCCTAATTCGAATTGCTTTATAATATGTGCAGGACAACCGTCCTGTTGTAGATGAAGTGCCCTTCTCACCTGCAAGTTTACACAGTTTTTTTTTTGTATTTTTTCAATCGACATTTTTTTCAACAAACGTCATGAATCGACCCCCCCCCCCCAAACGAAAAATTCTCAAGAGCGTTAATAGCGCAAAAAATTATTTATATTAAAGCGTCCAACAGGAGCGCGCGATCTCTAAAATTTTTGGAGACAAAAAAAATATACTTTTATACATTATCTAATCATGCACAATTTTTAACAATATGATGTAATTTCATAAAAATATCGATTTTATTTTTTATAATTTATCTGAAATCTTACGTAAACGTAGAAAATTTTAGTGCCTAAACGCAACCAATTCCTCTCGCGTCGCGGTCGTGGCCTGGGCCTGGAAGCGCGTTTCGCAAGGACCACGATTCGCCTATTACGCCTTCGTGTAGTTTGTTATTGACCCAGCTTACAGGCAACGGCACGCGTACGCGAGAAGCCGCCTTCCTCGAGTTTTAGTTTGTTCGGACGATTTCGCATGGAAAGTCTTGCATATTTTAAGTGTATTTGCGGATTTTTCGAGGTGTGCGTATTTCGGGTGTTTCTTTTGCAATAGGGGGACAATTTTCTGTGAGTGTTGACAATATAATTGGATTGTGTTTGTGTCGTATGTAGTTTAATAAAAAAAAAGCATTTTCCAGGCGAAACTTTCAAGAAAAAGTGACATTATTAGCTTGGTCATGCAAATGTTTTTTTGTCTCTTTTTAACTTCCTAAAGCGTGTATGTCTGTTTATCTCTCAGCTTTAATGAATTTATATCGTCCATATAAACGTATGAGGCCAATTTAAAATACGACCCAGCCCGGAGCAAGCTTGGATATGTTTCGACGATGGCTTGACTTGATTCTTTCTTGGGGAGTTTTCGCTTGGAACTTGCACTTTTTTGAAAGAAAAGTTTGGTTTTAAAAAATAAATTATTTGGTGGATCGTTGAAAATAAATTTAGGTGGGTCATTGACCAAATGACCTTAAGGGCGGGCCACGCCTGGCGATTGGTCCAAAACGCAATTTCTTAGTATTCCATTTATCTATTCTATTTTAAAAAGCATTAAAAGGCATAAAAGAAATTGATGCGAGCAAACTAAGAGGAAAAATACACTAAATTGAAAAAATTCGCTACGCTTTGAGACGCCTCTCGAAAAAAATTTCCGACGTTTACATACGGTTCAATTTATTCATAAATTTTCCATACCACGCCGTTAATTTAAAAAGAAATTGCTATCCGGGCAAGGGAAAACTTCTGAATTGAATTTGACTTCCTATTTTGGTTATTATGTAATTTTCTGGATGGTGTGTTTTTTATTGTTTTTCCCAGTAAACCGAAAGTTGGCAGTTTCAATTTGTTTTTTTTTTACCCACATATTTTATTTATCCCTAACTATATTTATGTATTTATATATAGGCTAAACTTTGACAGAACAGAACTTTTACATTACCACGGGGTTCACTGTAAAGGTTGCAAACTTAGTAATGGCAAAGTTTAGGCAATAAGACATTCCGTAAATTTTGGAAATGGTTTAAAGTTAAGTCAAAAAGAATATATTTTAACCATTGACAGCATCCCGCAGAATCGCGAGGAATTTGACATTTCTTGTTTTTCGACGGTCTGCTACTTGACGAGTTTAAAAAGTTTTCTGAATACCAAATTTTATTTTTCTCATATATTTTTTGTTTTGACAGATATTGCAACAACGACCATGCCATTTTAAAGAAAATAAAATACTAAACAAAAAGATACTCTTCATCCGAATCGACAAACCTCACCATTTAGGGCAAATTATAATTAAACGGCCAGATTCTCCAAAGCTAGATCGGTCTAATTTGACAATAAAAAGTTTTAAACTAACGTGTAACGTAATAAGACAACTAAATTTTATACTATGAATTTGTTTCTGAGAATTTTTGCAAATTTATAAAGAAAAGGGTAATTTTAGTACGTACTTTTGACAACAATAGAACTAAATTCACTGTAGCAATCCGTTCCAAGATGAAAATCATTTGGAAAGCAAGCAAATCGCTAAAATATCAGAATAATTCATAAGTTTTTAATGACGACTTATTAATAATGACAGGACAAAAACCTGTCAAAACATAACTGATCAACTAGAAGATCTTAATTTAAACCAGTACTAAATCTTAAGTCTTCTTAGTTAATCTGAAAAAGTTTTATTAGATATCATTAAATCAGTTTTTCAGATAGAAGCAAAAAATTAAGTTACCATGGAAAAGAACCTAATCAAAATGTTATTCGACAGATAAAGAATAAAAAATAATAGCAAAGTTATAATCCCGTGAGAACTCAAGCTTATTTAGTATTACGCAATCTAATGAAATCCTTATCTATTTTCTTAGATTTTCTTAGCGTCGTTCCCATGCTTTGTCAGCAGATTAGAAACTTATAAATATATGTAAAGTGCATAATAAAGTCAGTCATATTGTACACGCCTCTGGCATAATAGAAAATTTTTAAAAATAAACTCTCAAGAATCGAGTTGTTAACTGGCGCAGTCGGGTCGGATTTTGTCAACGGTTTGCGCATCGTGCGTGTCCTCCGTCTTCGTATCAACGATTAGTGACAAAAACGGACAAACAAAAATTTTCAAAAATCCTGTGGGTGCGTGCAATATCGCTCACTGACCAGGGAAAAAGGAACAAGCATCGTCCTACGTCCTATTGGTACGAGTCAAGGGAACAAGCATCGTCCCAAACCTCATAGAAGTTAGTTCCAGGGAGAAGACAAGAATCGCTCCTCCTATTGGGCCCTAGTTTAAGAAGAAAAGAAATCAATGAAAATCTCCACAATCTTCATTGTATCACTGTAAGTGCATTCCTTTCAATTATTCCCGCATTTATTATTTTACCGAATTAATCTATTGATATTCTCTGTTTATTAGTGTTATTGTTTTATAAATTTTTAAAGTGGAAGATCTTAACGAAATTTTGGCTAATCTATTTTTAAATCAAAACATGCCTAACGCTAATCAACCAAATTACCAACTAATTCGATATCAAGCGGATAATATTCCAACCTTCGATGGAAATCCGAAACAAATAAATAGATTTATAAATGCTTGCGAAAACTTTTTCAATAATCATAAAGATCGAACAGATAATGGTGCAACCATAAATGTCTGTCTGTTTGACACTGTTTTAAATAAACTAATTGGCAGAGCAGCCGATTTAATTGCCTCTAGAGTAGAATTAAATACTTGGCCTTTGTTAAAAACAGCAATAATTTCTACATTTTCCGATCAAAGATCTATTGATTGTTTATTGCAAGATGTAATAACATCAAAACCGGAAAGAAACGAAACACCGCAACAATTTGGTCTGCGTCTACAAGATGCACGTAGTTTATTATTCTCAAAAATTAATATGTCAAATGACACAAACGAAATTAAATTATTAAAAATCACGGAATACGAAAATTTAATTTTAAAAACATTTATTAATGGTCTAAATTATCACATGCAATTAGTAGTACGATTAAAAAATCCAACAGCTCTCGAAGAAGCAATGAGTTTTGCTTTAGAAGAAGAAAACTTTATTTACTATAAAAATAGAAGTAATATAAGCAACAAAACTTCTGTCAATTTAAATGTACCTAAAAATAAATTAAATATGCCTCAACAAACGCATAATTATAACCGCAATTATTCTCAAACACCCTCACAACAATCAACACCACATTTTAGTAACTATACACCCAATTATACAGCTAATCGTATGCCAATCGCCCAAAATCAAAGTAAACCCCAATTTTTAGGTTACGGACAATTTAGACAACCCTCTAATGTTTTTAGACAAGGACCTATACATCGTCCAAATTTTAACAACCAAAATTTCAGACCTAATTTTAATCCAAGACCAAATTTTAATTATCAGAATAATATGCATAATAAATCCTCTGGAATCTCTAGGCTGAGAAGACCAGAACCAATGGATGTTTCTTCAGGCAATACTATATTAAACCAAAATACACCACCGAAACGCGATTTTATTGTTGAAGAATTATTTAACCAATCTGTAGAAAACATTAACAATGAATCTACCGAATGTGAAAATAACCCTGATGATGACTCTCAGTATTACCAAGAATTTAACGAAACGTTGTACCCATGTAATAACCCAACATACGATTTTTCTCAAGAAGAAAATAACGAATACGAGAACCCATACGACTACAACGAAAATTTTCACGAGAACCCGAGTTCAACCAACCTGACATAATATACCTTAATAATTATACTAACTCCGATTTACCAATAATTTACATACCGGAAATAAACGCAAAATTTTTAATAGATACAGGTAGCGGTAAAAGTTTTATTAAACCAAATCTTGCTTATCAAATTTATCCAAATTTTATATTTTCTGAATTATTCTCTGTTAGAACAGCTCATGCTACGTCACTCCATAATGAAGTTATAAACATTCCAATATTTCCCTCATTTAATTTTTCTGGAGATCATAAATTTTATCTTTTTGATTTTTCACCGAAATTCGACGGACTTCTAGGAATCGATTTTCTAATACATATAGGAGCCAATATAGATCTACAAAATAGCAAATTAAGAACGCAAAATACTATTCTAACATTATACCACGAAAATAACGTACCAGCGTTATACAACTTCGAAACTGTCAAAATTACGATACCCCCTCGTACGTGTCAAAAAGTTAAAATACCCGTAAATTATTCTAACGGTATAGGTATTTTTAAATACACAAATTTCGGATGTGCAGAAATTCCCGAATCATTAGTAGAAATAAAAAATTCTTTAGCAACAACCCTCGTAACAAATACCAGCGAAAACCCAATAAAAATAACTTTACTGAAACCTTTAGACATTGAACCCTTAGACGAAACAGAAGTTAATTTTATAGAAAAAATGGAAACTGACACCGAATTAAATGAATATTTAGACAACTTACAAAAACAAAATTTAAAAAATTTAAGATTATCTCATTGTAATAAAGAAGAGTACAAAGCGATACGTGACCTCTGTTATGAATATCGAGATTTATTTTACTGCGAAGGAACCCCTTTGACATTTACAAATCAAATTAAACATAAAATAAATTTAACTGACGAAACGCCCATTTTTACTAAAACATATAGATACCCGGAAATACATAAAAAAGAAGTTAAAACACAAATGGAGAAAATGCTAAATGACGGCATAATTCAACACTCAAACTCGCCATGGTCTAGTCCAATTTGGGTAGTACCAAAAAAGTTAGATGCTTCAGGAAAGCGCAAATGGCGCATAGTTTGCGATTTTAGGAAACTAAACGAAAAATCTATAGACGATAAATTTCCCCTTCCGAATATCACAGATATTCTTGACAAACTCGGAAAAGCACAATATTTCTCGACGTTAGATCTTGCAACCGGTTTTCACCAAATTGAAATGGAACCAAACGATATTCCCAAAACAGCTTTTTCAACCGATACAGGTCATTACGAATTCAAAAGAATGCCTTTTGGACTTAAAAAT
Organism: Philopedon plagiatum; assembly: GCA_963971165.1. Taxonomy (NCBI): domain Eukaryota; kingdom Metazoa; phylum Arthropoda; class Insecta; order Coleoptera; family Curculionidae; genus Philopedon; species Philopedon plagiatum. The sequence goes on from OZ020194.1 coordinate 5,794,612, forward strand.
GCCCCCTCTACTTTTCAAAGAGTAATGAATAACATTCTTCGCGGTCTTCAAAATGAAATTTGTTCAGTATATCTAGATGATATTATAATTTTTTCAACATCTCTCCAAGAACATATAACTAGATTAAAAGCAGTTTTTGATAGGCTTAGACAATCAAATTTTAAAGTCCAGTTGGACAAGTCAGAATTTTTACATAAAGAAGTCGCTTATTTAGGACACAAAATAACAAAAGATGGCGTAAATCCCAATCCCGATAAAGTCAATGCAGTAAAGAATTTTCCAATACCAAAAACACAAAAGGAAATCAAATCATTTTTAGGTTTGGCAGGATATTATAGAAGATTCATAAAAGATTTTGCTAAAATAACAAAACCTCTTACACTATGTCTTAAAAAAGGAGCAAAAGTCACACATTCACCCGCTTTTATTGAATCATTTAATCATTTAAAAGAATTATTAATAAATGCCCCAATATTAAAATACCCTGATTTTGAAAAACCCTTCGTCCTTACCACAGACGCTTCAAATATAGCCCTTGGTGCCGTACTTTCTCAAGGCAACCCCCCAAACGATAACCCTATTGCATTTGCATCACGAACTTTAAATGAAACAGAACAAAAATATTCTACTATAGAAAAAGAACTTTTAGGTATAGTATGGGCTTGCAAATATTTCAGACCATATTTATACGGTAGAAAATTTAAAATCTACACAGATCATAGACCTTTAGTTTGGCTATTTAATTTAAAGGAACCCAACTCAAAGCTTGTACGTTGGAGACTTAAATTAGAAGAGTATGACTATGAAATACTTTATAAAAAAGGTAAACAAAATACCAACGCCGACGCACTTAGTCGTATCCAATTACATGCAATCGAATCAGAATCAGTAATTAATAATCCCGGAGACATAAGTCGTGATATCGAAAACTTTTTAAAAGACAGCTATAGTCAATTTAACCCCGAAAATTTAGATCCCGATGATGCTAGCAAGCAACTGGAAAAAGTCAATGAACCCAGTCAAAAAATTAAAATTTTACAAAATATACAAATAAAACCCCCAGATAACAATTCCGATAATACAATACACACTACAAACGCGGAAGAAAACTATTCTAACATGACTATATTAGACGAAATAATTAATAACAAAGCACGTCAAATTATTGTCAAAAAATCTCCTTATGACGCATATATTAAAACTGAACGTGAAAATTTTGATGGTCACCAAATTATTAATACAACTTTACCTACTAATATGTCAATAATTATTAATTTCTTAAAGGAATACCTGACAAATAAAAATACTTACATTTACTTCTTTTCAAAAGAATTACGGCCTTATTTTCAACAAGCCATGAACAATCATTTTAAAAATCTTAAATTGATAGAGTGTACCAAATTAATAAATAACGCCCAACCAGAAGAACGAGAATTACTAATCAAATATCGACACGAAAGTAAAACAAATCACCGTGGAATCGAAGAAACATGTAAATTCTTAAAAGCTAATTATTATTGGAAATCCCTTAAACCCGATGTAACGAAATATATTAATAATTGCGAGATTTGCCAAAGAGCAAAATATAATAGGAAACCACCTGATCAGCCTCTCGTATTAACAGAAACCCCAAGTAAACCATTCGAAATAATACATATCGATACCTTTATTATTGCTAAACAAAAATTTGTAACTATCATAGACAAATTCTCAAAATACGCTCAAGCGCTTCCTTATACCGGAAATGCAGTGTCGTGCTGTGAACAATTAATTAAATTCTTTTCATTTTTACGCGTGCCAAAACAAATAGTATCAGATAACGGCTCAGAATTTCAAAATGAAGTAATCGACGGCTTATTAAAAGCACATAATATCAAAATTCATTTTACTACCCCTTATCACCACGAATCAAATTCCCCTGTAGAAAGACTACACTCTACCCTTATCGAGCATATACGCATTTTAAGAGAATCAGACCCAAACGCAGACGTAATAAAATTAATGCCATACGCAATTATTGCCTATAACAATACTATACATTCAAGTACAAATTATACCCCTTATGAACTTGTTTTCGGACATACCGACTCAAGAGACCCTATGGACTTAATACCCTCTCATGTATATACAGAATACATAAATAACCACAAAAATAACACACAAATTCTTTATGAAAATATTGCAAAGCAATCTACGGAATTAAAGCAAAAAATTATAGATCAAAGAAATAAAGACAAAACCCCGAAAGATTTAATAATAGGTTCACAAGTTTACAAAAAATCCGATAATAGATCGGGCAAAATTAAAAACAAATTTTTAGGACCATACACCCTAACGAAAGTCCTAGAAAATAATAAAATTGAAATCGAACACCCAAAAACAAAACGTAAAGAAATTATTCATATAAATGAATCTAAAATTATGCCCCTTGTTCCAGATGGAGCTGGACCATCGCATCAGGAATAGTAAAATTCCACGATTTAAACGATCATCCTGGAATACTGCCTTTTAGACTAGGAACTGCTCAAATAGAATCCAACAGTTGGACCTTTATCCAAAATTTTGACCTTGCACCCTTAATTATAAAATTTGAGACAATTAAACAACAAACACAAGATCTTTCTTATAGCATTAGAAATAATAGCGAATATTATAAAGGATATCTTAATTCTTTTAATTCATTATATACGCTTGAACAAAGAACTGAAAACTTAATAAAGCAAATTATTCCTACAAAATATGTCCATAGAAACAAAAGAGGCCTATTTAATCCTTTAGGCTCATTTATTAAATGTATAACTGGAAATTTAGATCAAAATGACGCAGAGCAAATCGATGCAAAAATTAAAAAATTACAAGAAAATCAAAATAAAATAAAAATTGACGCAATAAATCAAATTACACTCTTGCAGTCTACGATCAGTAAATTTAAATCAATGATATCAAATATCACTCACAATGAAATGATGTTAAAATCACACGTCTTAAAAATAGAAGAGACAATAAAACAAGTCGAAATTCACCAAACCAATACAACACAATATTTCTTAATATATATAGTTATTAATCAAATAACAACAATGTATCAATCAATTTATGATATTTTCAATAAAATTGAAACTTCAATTACTTTTGCGAAAATTAATACTTTACATAATACGATACTAGATCCAAACGAATTATTAACTGAAATTCAGAATATTAATAGCCATTTAAGTACAGACAAACTACCACTAGAAAGTAACCCTCAAAATATACTTATATTTGAAAAAATATTAAACATTAAAAGTTACATAAAAGATTTTACTATTGTATTTGTAATAGAACTGCCTCTTGTTGAATCAGAGATATATCAATATTTTAATTTATTTCCTTTACCAATTCCTGATAATCAATCATTTGTCGTAAATATCCCGTACAAACCCTACCTAGCACTTAGCAGCTATAAATACGCCTATATGGACCAGGGATGTCAAGAAATTCAACCCCAGAACTTTCTGTGCAAAGAAACCCATTCCAGTTTCATCGAAAACAGCCCTTCCTGTGCAGTTCAACTAATTAAGCATCATACAAATGTTACTTCCTGTCACCCCTTTAGAACGCAACTTCACGAAATTCAAGTAAGAAAAATTATTGATGGAAAATGGCTAATCACCGCACCAAATCGTCTAATTGGTACAGTCAATTGCCAAAAATCATTGGACAATGTACCCTTGTTTGGATCCTACCTGGTGGAATCCCCGACCGACTGTAAAATACAAATAAAATCAATCATATTGGAAACATACAAGTCAAGCCGACTTAGCTACTCCGAAGTCAATCTTCCAGTATTGAACTTCAGCAAGATTGAATGGCACCGATCAACCCAATACAACCCTCCTACTATGGACCTCAACTATGTCAATCTAAAAGCAACGAAAGAAATCGAAACCAAACTAGAAGAACAGAAGAGAAACCTTCAAGAAATGTCATCGATAATTTATATTAATCGAACTAGTTTTTGGACAATATTTCTATATATTATTATTGCTTTAATTATTATCCTTATTATATATCTTAAATGTAAAAGGAAATCTAAGAATATTATTATTCGTAAATCAGATATTGAAAGTAATGAACAAAATCAATCAATTTTCTAAAAATATGTATATATTTATTGAAATCACGTTTTTTAAAGGTACGTGCTTTCAACTAAGAGGGGAGGAGTTATAATCCCGTGAGAACTCAAGCTTATTTAGTATTACGCAATCTAATGAAATCCTTATCTATTTTCTTAGATTTTCTTAGCGTCGTTCCCATGCTTTGTCAGCAGATTAGAAACTTATAAATATATGTAAAGTGCATAATAAAGTCAGTCATATTGTACACGCCTCTGGCATAATAGAAAATTTTTAAAAATAAACTCTCGAGAATCGAGTTGTTAACTGCAACCACTTTTTTTAAGTACTAATTTGGTGTTAAAAATTTAACTAAATGAAATCATAAATAAACAAAAACAAATATATTGTTATCGCTGTTATTTAATTGTCCGATAATCTTCTAGGTATCTTATAACTTTAAGTACCTAACATTTCGATTAGGTTATTGTCAGATTTAACCCATATACGTATTGCTACTATATAGCGAACGACGAAAAAATGATGAATCAAAGACGTAGCCTTTGGAAACAATTGCTAACCAGTAACATACCGTACTGAACATCCCTCATAAACTAAATCTTATAACATATTGGTTAACAATGATAAGCTAATCATTGAGAGAAACCGAATTTATATTGTGCAATACGGAATATAGTATGTCATTGAGTGAATTGGTATCCAATTCAATATACGATAGTGTTTTTTCTGTGCAAGTTAAAAACAATATAGACATTGGTAAATTATCATTATCATTTTTAAAAAGAGAAGGTGACGGGTACCTACACACCTAAGAAATCTAGAATTTTGACTTCAAAACAAGTGGATAATTTTGACGTTTTAAATAGGTTAGTTGTTAATGTTTTAATATAATAAATATTGTGTTTCTAATGTTACTGTTTGGAATTTTTATTGTTACCACAGTGATAAAAATACCTTTTAAAGGGATTTAAAGCATTTTTAATCCCTTAAGGATTAAAAATGACAATTTAACCCCTAAAAATAGGGACTAAAATAGCCTTTTTTAGTTACGGAGTGCAAAACAAGAAATTTTACCCATTGTTTTGATAGGCCAAAAGGCCTTATTTATAATTTTGATCTACTACCTTTCCAAGGCCAGGGAGAAATTCGATGAGAAGGAGGATATTTAAAAGCAACATTCAGTACCCTGTTTTCTAATTCTGAGGTTGTTGGTTCGAATCCTGTCGACTTGCTTGCTCTGAAACAATAATAAGTACCTACAAGTGTATATTCTTAAAATTTAAGTCATCTACTTTAAAATATCTCCAATGCTAGTCCGGTCTAATTTGGCAACCAAAAGTTTTAAACTGACAAGTGTGAGAATAAGACAACTAAGCTTTATACTACGAATTTGTTTCTGAGGTTTTTCGCAAATTTATAAAGAAAAGGGCAATTTTAGTACGTAATTCTTACAATACTAGAACTAAATTCATTCTAGCAACCCGTTCCAAGATGAAAATCATTTAGAAACGAAGCAAAACGCTGAAATATCAGAAAAATTCATAAGATTTTAATGACGACTTATAAACAATGACAGGACAAAAACCTATCAAAACATAACTGATCAACTAGAAGATCTTAATTTAAACCAGTACTAAATCTTAAACCTTCTTAGTGAATCTGAAGGTTTAAGTTTTTTCCCAAAAATACCAAAGTTACAATACATTACATAATTAATATTACAAAATTCACTAATTAAAAATTAATTTAAAAAGATTAAATTTCTCGCTACACGTAATATCAAAGAAACAAAACTTTAAGAAACTTTTTCCCTCAAAGTTTGTAAGTTGATCTGATATCTCGTTATTATTGCGCACACAAATATTTAGTGAATTTAGTCTGTATATTTATATATTTTTTTAAAATTATTTTAATATGAGTGTCTTAAACTTTAAATTTGGAAATATTTAAAGCTTATATACAGGGTGTAATGGAATTTACTGCATATATTGAAACCGGTAAATTCTGGTTTAAATTCAGATGGGGAAAAATAGTCATAATAACAAAAAAATAACATAAATATTGCCACTCAAAAAAAATTATTTAACCAGTGCATACCACTGGTGTGCTGAGCTTTGAAATTAAAGGTTTAATTTTTTTAGAACTTGGATACCTCACAAGCTTTAAATATTTTTCATGATGAGCCTTGATCAACTATAGAACACGTTTTTGTGTCACTGTTGGAATTCCTGACTTTTTCTATAAATCCAAAATTGTATCTGCTAAGTACTATGTTCGATATCTCCAAAATTTTTGGCTCTTGTCCAAAATTGGAAGGCTTTAAACTAAATATAATCCACAAGTAACATTTTAAAACGTCCTGTTTACTTGGAACGACATTGTCTTTAAAATCAGCAACAGTGGCTGTTCCTGGAATTTCAGATTATCGTATCTCAGTTCCTACGCATGGGACCCACACCAAATTATAAAATGTGATTGTTGGGTACTCTACAATCATTTTCGTGAAAAAATATTTAATTTTGAAATTTGCGAAAAAAAGTTAATTTTTTGGGCCGCTTCACCTGAGATCTGAGAAAGCTTTGAAGAAAATTTTACTCACCATATTTGTTCATAAAATACCTATATCAAATTTTATCGACAAATTCCAAATTTGGTGAAAATATTCTAATTTTCCTTAAAGAAATAACATTTTAAATTATTTATTAGACAAAATATTTTAGCGTAAAAATTTTAAAAACTAATTACTTTCAAGATATTAGAGGTAATTCAATGAAATTTGATAACATCTGATAGAATTTATGAAAAAAACTTGGAAGTAAAATTTTCTTCAGAACTTTCTCAGGTTAACTTTTTTTCGCAAATCTTAAAATTAAATATTTGTTCACGAAAATGTTTCTAGAGTACCCAATAGTAACATCCTATAATTTGGTGTGGGTCCCATGCGTACGAACTGAGATACGACACATCATAAATTTCAGGAGCCGCCACTGATCAGCAGGAGAACCTACTAAACAGCATTTAAGGTCGTGAATTGTATAAAATATCTTTGAAAAACTCATGTCTCTATTATTTACACTAAGAATAACATTAAAAGCACAACAAACCACGACTTTAACGAAGCAATTGCGACGAGAGCTTAGGTAATACCTAGTGATGTAAAAAAAGTACCCGTTACAAAGTAACGGGTACCTATTTGCCCAATACTCAAAGTACCGACTCGCTGTTGTTCGAAATACCCGTTACTTTTGTACCTATTCCTTAGATCTATTTTTATTTTTATACTTACTTAATGTTTTACAATTTTAAAATACTGTTCATTGCTTGTTTTTATAACTAAAGTAACGATAAATGTAACGAATACGAATAACTAACGATATTGTCGGCATATTCGGCAAGATGAAAAAACGCGGGGAAATGTAAACATGTAAATAAAGACGCTTGCCGAAAGGGGTGTTGGCTCTTTTGAATTTTGAATTATTAGACACGGGACACCGCATGTAACATATGCGTTGCAGGTTGTGGTCATTATCACTCATCAAACGATTTTATATTAGGCAGACTTTTTTTCTAATACAAAAAAGAGATGCCGCAATACGTATTATTAGTATGACTCTAAAAAATAATCTGGTATACTTTTATTTTTGTTAGTTTGAAACATTTGTTTGCTTTGAGTGGATGGGTTTTATCTAATGTTTACAGTGTTTGTTTACTGTTATGTTTTAAATGATTTAAATATTATTTACCGACTACCGACGAAAACTATTACCATACCATTACTATTAAAGTATCGTTCACATTATACCGTTGACCTTTTCTGCAATAAATCAACTACCTGCTTAAACCCCATTGTGTAGGTCCCAACATCTTCAAACCGCAATAAATGGGTGCAGGGTCGGCTCGAAAATATGAATCTATTATACATAATTATTTATTTTTATTTAGAATTAAAAAGACATTTTAAACCAAACGAAAATAAAGATCAATTAATAATATAAAAATAATAATAATAGTAAAATTAAATGTATATATTAAGATTAAAATACAGCACAGTGTGTGTACAGAGAAAAGTTTTACAATAATCGACTTAATTCTGCTTTACTCTAAATTTAGTTCTGTGTCACTATCACTATCTTCATCTACACTTATTATTAAGGGTGAACATTAGTACTGATACACATATAACAATTTTCCACCTTAATTACATGTTGTATACAGTTTTTCCAGCTGTCTGCTGTTACTTACTATGTTTTTTATTAATTCTATTACAGATGTATTTAATGTTGGGGAAGTATTATTCCTTCTAATATTTGATTTTACTTGGTGCCATATTAGTTCGATTGGATTAAATATACAATAGTAGGGGGGAAGACGCAACACTGTATATCCGTTTTCTGTTGCAAGTTTATCACATACGTATTCTTTATTAATTTTAAATTCTGAAATAATTCTTTATCGATTTTCTACTCTATATTGTTTAATAGCCGTTAAGTATTTTTGGCGCCATTCCCGTAAGCGTTGAGATTCCATTATGGTTTGTCTTTTATCAATTGTGTGATACTTAAAACCCATTTGAAGTAAAATTCTCCTTAGGCTTGATATGCTGCATGAAATATTTGTTTCGTCTTTTGCTAGCCTAATTTTTAATGATTTTAATGTGGGTACAGATTGTTCTTCATACATAGCATAAATTTTTCTTCTTAATAGGTCCTTATCACTCTCGTCTATACTTCTTAATTGGCCAACGTCGTTTCGTTGTTTTCTTGCATTAATAGGTTTCATTGTTATGTCCTTTATCGAAGTTAAGGGAATTTTAGCTAAAGCACTAGTTTCTGCTAAAGCAGCATTTTTATTCAAACCCCTTCTTAGTAAAGATGAATATACATTTTTGACTATTTCTTTCGCATCGGGTGATAAATGCTTTCTTTTTAAAGATACACTACTAGCTGCACCATCAGCATGAGTCCATGGATGCCACAGTATACTTAAAAAATAGTTTAACTAAGCAAACTAAATAGTTAAAATAAAAAGGCAAAATTAGCGCACACAACTCGCACCTCACACAGGAAAGCTAAAAAGGTGACTGAAGGTGCCTTAATAAAATATCATTATATATTATTAATATTAAGTGCTTAAGTTACAGGTAATTAATTTAATTACCTGTAAAAATTTAATTTTAACCATTTTTTCCTAAAATGAATTGGAAAATAATAATGTTAACAATTGGTATAATTCATGTCGCAGGTAAAATATTAAGGGCCAGCCCTGTCTGAAACGGATGGACATTTATGAGCTTTTATAGCCTAAGACATCATTAAGGATTTATTGCAGTCAAAAAATCAACGGTACATTTTGAATTTTACTTTACCTTATAAATACTAAATATTCTAGTAAATATCCTTAAATCGAAATGTTTCTTATCTGCGAATAAAAAACAATAAAAGAATAATCAATCTACTGAAAAGTAAAAGTACCGAAAGTAACGAGTAACGGAGTAACGGAGTAACGGATATTGATACTAAAAGTAACTAATCGGTACAAGTAATCAAAAGTAACGAAAGTTTACATCACTACCAGGTAATACTAATATTAAACATAAACATAAAACTGAAAACACTCGACTGTGTTGCTTGTCTCGTCTGGCGCCTCAATCAGCAATCTTCACAGTCATCCGGGAATGTTAGGCTTTTTCTGCTAGATACACAATAAACTATTTTTTTTCTAAACGCCCTTTAATAGACCCATAAACTCGAGAAACATCCGTTTAAAGTATATTTTCGGCTTGCCTGGGTTTTTACGGGCCATTAAGTTGATGAAAATGACCCTATAAAAGAAGGAAAATAAATAAATTCAATTTACACAATTCAGGCCTTTTGACGTTGAAGCACTGTCTATTCAGGACCTTTACTGGGTGAAGAGATAAACCGATAACGTTTACCATTCATTAAAAATATTAAGTTCAGTTCTAGTTCAGCAGTGACCTTTTGACAAATTTTTGTTATACAGGGTGACAATTTAAACACGATCAATATAATAAATTTAGAACCAAGAAGGAAATTTCAAAACCTTTAAAACCGTTCTCGTAGTATGAACGGGGAAAATTATGCTATTTTTATTGAATAAAGACCTCTTAGATACGATAAAACAGGAGTGAAGTGCGGTAGAATTATCACCTAAGCCATCACGTTCACCTTCTTGAAAATCTTAAATCAGAAGATAAGCTAAGTGACACCTTGTTTTACGACCGGCTTCCTCGGAAAAGTTGACGCGTGGGTAGCCTTGTTTTTCAACCAAACAAAGGAAATTGCATGAATTACTTTTTATTACTTTTTTATTACAAAAGGGGCATCCCTTCTTTGATATTTATGGATTGCAGGTGTTCTAACACGTTCACAACAAAGCTATAAAATTATCTAGGCCATAATATTGTGCAATCTTTCGCAACAGTGAGATGCTCTTCAGCTGGGTCGATATTTCTGTAAGTTCGTCACGGGGCGAATCTTCCGTATGCCAATCAGAAAAGACAAAGCACCGATTTCTTTGTCTTACTAGGGTAATTAGAAAGATTTTCTTTATTCTAAATTCCCTCTTAAGAAAGAAAATCTTTTTAATTACCCTAGTCTTCAAAATGTTAAATGAGAAGATAAGTTAAGTGACACCTTGTTTTACGACCGGCTTTCTCGGAAAAGTTGACGCGTGGGTAGCCTTGTTTTTCAACCAAACAAAGGAAATTGCATGAATTACTTTTTATTACTTTTTTATTACAAAAGGGGCATCCCTTCTTTGATATTTATGGATTGCAGGTGTTCTAACACGTTCACAACAAAGCTATTAAATTATCTAGGCCATAATATTGTGCAATCTTTCGCAATAGTGAGATCCTCTTCAGCTGGGTCGATATTTCTGTCAGTTCGTCACGGGGCGAATCTTCCGTATGCCAATCAGAAAAGACAAAGCACCGATTTCTTTGTCTTACTAGGGTAATTATTAGAAAGATTTTCTTTATTCTAAATTCCCTCTTAAGAAAGAAAATCTTTTTAATTACCCTAGTCTTCAAAATCTTAAATGAGAAGATAGGTTAAGTGCCACCTTGTTTGAAAGGCCTCTCAATTTGAAAAACCGAAGCGTCACAATATAATTAATTGAGAGGCCTTTCAAACAAGGTGTCACTAACCTATCTTCCATTTAAGATTCTCAAGGGTTTGGATATGACGGCTTACGGGATAGTTCGACCACAATGAAAGTAACATAATTTTACTTCCATCTTCATACTACGAGAGCGGTTTTAAGCGATTTGAAGTTTCTTTATTGGTTTTAAACTAAATTGTGATATAGAGCTTATTCTTGTTTGGGATTGCTGCACAAGAATACCAAAAACCCAAACATTCGAAATACTTTTAAAATGTGATAAAATGTGTCTTGGCGATGATTTACTACTATTTTGTTTTATCCAAATATCTTTAACTGATCAAAAGTTATGGGCATTTGTTTATAGCGCGCGACGCTTATGTGTATATACCGCTGCAGCCGCTGCTCGCGCGCATGCTTTTTGAGCGGTTTCTTATTTATTAAATACTGACGAATCTATTGGTCTTATTGTGTAAAATTTTCTCAGCTTTCCGATGCGTCCCGCTATTTTATTAAATAACTGAGATATGACGAAACAAACGAAAAAAGGAATTAAAAAATTCATATAACCATCTGGACACCTTTAGGAACCCATTCCAATTGGTTTCATCCATTGCATAATTTTTTTGCTTATTTCGATTCTCCAGTTTTAACTTGCCTCCTCTATAGTAATAGATTTGTACAGAAAATCGAAGAATTCTGTGCTTGTGTGCAAATAAGAACACAATAGTATATTGTACAACGAGCATGGAATGACATGCATTTCCTACGAGTATGACGTTTGCAGCACGATGCCGCAGGCGAGTTTTGCAAATCATACGAGTAGGAAATGGTCATTCCATGCGAGTTTTACACTATACTTTTTCTACGAATGTTACTGTTAATAAAATGGGATTAGTAATATTTTTCTTTTTAAGATGTCAAAAAATGTCAATGAAATTACATATAAAGATTTTGACGCGGCACCGGTCAACGCCACCTTTGTAAAAAATACCCGTGCACAATGGGAACTTTGTAGTTCAATCACCATGGTGATTGAAGCACAATGAAAATGTGTAAAACACAATGCACCATGTTCCGAAATTACTATTGAACATACAATAAAGGTTTTTATTAACATTCGTAGAAAAAATTAATTTTTTCAGTTTCTGCAAGAAAAAAGGTTTTTCTAAGTAAAAAGAAATCATTTTTATTCATTGAATAAGTGAAATAACCCTCTAATTTTCTCCGTGGAAAATACAATAGAAAATTATTTTTCCCTTGAATAGAAAATAAATTTAAATTTTAAAACACTAAGTTTTGCTGTTTGATATACATAAAATTGCAGCAGTAAAATGACACCGACACCAGTCGCGGAGTCGGACGTGCGAGAACAAATAAAAGAAAATAAAAACTGTCGCCTACACAAAAAATACATTAATAATATTAAATAATAATAATAGCATAGCATTAGTTAGATTAGATTAACTGTTGTACGAGGAAGTTAATGTTGTTATCAACAAGGTCATTATTGTCAATTCATAACTGGCGGAAGAGGTGTGCAAGAGTCGAACACATATACACTGAAAAAACATTGTAGGACATTTCACTACATTTGTGTATCTTTCTCCTACAATTTGTCCCTAAAAACGTCCAAGACCAATTTGTAGCAAAATTTGTAGGAACATGTATAAAAATTGTTGTTGCTAATAATCCAATTAGACTAAATTGCTCTACAAAGACTTTGCTACAATTTTGTGTGAAGAAAAGTCCAAACGATTTTTTCAGTGTACGTACATACTCAGTGTTGAATCCAGCCATTTTTTTCCGTCGGGGGAGAAACATTCTTATTGAGGGGGAATATAGATAAACTATGCTTTAAGCAAATCTATTTATATTTTTTACAGACATTCCCCGGGGGGATTTTTTTTGCTCGGGGTGGATCCCCCCGGGCCACCCCTTGAATTCATCCCTGTACAGCGTCTACGATAGAAATGAATCGGTTTTTTTGTAGAAAATAATATCAGGAAATGTGTTTGTTCAGTCATTTCGCGTTTTCAGTAAACATGTTAACACTATTGTATAATCAGTCAATTGAAACACGCACACAAAAAAATTACGTCGTTTGGGCGTATAATAACAACAATATAAAGGTTTAAAATTCGACAAATTTTAAAATATTTACTTTCCCGTCTGACGTCATCCTACAAAAAATAACTGAACCTAGTGGGCAATGTGGCGAATCAAATTAAGGATGCGGCAACACCGCTACGTGCCCCTTCGCCCGTTTTAGTACTAACTAGGGGAGTCAATCCCGACTGGTTTTCTTAATCCCGGATTTTTGACGTTAAATGGTTCATTCTCTTCTGCTCTCAGAATTCCTGCAATGGGAATGTCATCTTCGTCGCTGATTTCTGTTTCACTTTCGTTGTCTGTGTCTAGCCTGATTAAAAGTGTTTCCAATTTAGATTTAATGAGGGAAATATTTGATGTTTTACAACAGTCATAGTGTTCAGAGTTTAGAATTACAGAAGTTTTCAGATAACAGAGAATGCAGAATAAATGATTCTGCGTTGCTTAATCCTTGTCCTCAATGTCTCTTGTAGTTCCGTACTGAGTGGTGTTTTAATTCTGGATAATTCCTTCAACATAAAGTTTAATGCCGCATCTGCTTTGCATAAATCCATATCGCTACCGCAGAGCTTCAACTGTAATTTTTATTGATTGGAGAACTTTTACAACGCCTTTGAGAACCTCACTTTCTGAATCCTAACTGGTGTCATGTTAAGATCAATAAGATCTTATTTTATGAAATTCTCTAGTGTAAAACGCTCGAGCGTATTAAGTAAACTGCTCCATCTCATTTTGCAAATTTAATATAATTTTTAGTTCTTTCCCATTATCATTTTTGATATTTTGTAGTATATCATTTTTAGTTGACGATTTTCTAAATGTTCGAACTATTTGTCTAACTCTAGACACCAATACACGTAGGTCAGACACTCTTTGTTTCAACGGCATAAACAATGGCTTGACATAAAGAAATAGGAATTCCTGACAAGGTTGTTGAACAAATTAAAAGAGAAACTAATAAACCACAACCACGTTCTAGGCGAGGTAGGTCTCCTAAGCCTTTTGGGGAAGGACTAAGAAGCGCCGTATTGAAGAGCTACGGAGCTTGCCTCAAGAACACCCTTTATAATTGCCACCACACGCCACTGCTATTGAGCAACAACAATGTAACAAAAATCAAAAAAGAAATGTCGACAGTTTTACTACTACTTAAAACAATCACCGTGTATATTCGGAAAATTAAATAACAACTTAGGAAGTTAAGCTCAAAACAAAATTGTTAAGAAAAAGTAATAGAGCAGAAAGTTTTACTTACATTCTTTGTCCAACGTGACCCCGGAGAATCAACGAGCGTTTTATATACGAAAAAGTTTACGTTTAGGAGCCAGCCAAGCGGGAAGTTGTTTGCTTTGTAAAATTTTAAAATACGAAACTTTGAATTCCATTAAAGACGACCTGGAAAAAGGTGTTTCGAGCTGGGTTTAAAGTTAATACATGTGCAGAATTCCATCTTCTTTAATCGGGTAGTTTTTACTTTTCGCGACAATCGACTGATAAACCGACCGACACTTAGAAAAGCAATCGAATAGAAAAACATACATGCTCTGCTTAGGGTTGGCATAAATCATCTGGCCTCATATCGGTACATAAGGCCCGGGGAGAAGGGATTAATTTTTTTTAATTTACCTATAAATAAATACCAAAACACAAAAACAACTATATTAGGAACGAAAAAACTTACTGAAATACGATTGAATCATATTATTTACATGCTTAACATCACTAGTATACCCATTATCACGGTACAACACAAAGGTAAGAACAAATATCGGACTTTTCCTGAAATGTGTTCGGCAAACCTAAGTTTGCCGGATTACATTCTAGACCAACTCCGAAATAGAAAACAATTTCGGACTTTGCCTAAAACGTTCTGGCTATGTGGGGTTTACCCAGGCAAACTTAAGAATGGCGGAGCATCGTACTTTGCCGGTAACATATATATACGGATTTTTTGGGGTGTATTTCTGTTGTTTTTTTGCGATGGAGGGACCATTTTTTCGAAGTGTGAATAATTATTTAGATTGTGTTTGTGTCATATGTAGTTTATTTAAAAGATGATTTGCCTGTTCTTTATTTTACAACGCCAATGAGCGCCAACAGAGAAAAGTCCTTTGTACGCTCTGGGGACTCTGTGAAAAGTGGGAACAGCCAACCGACTTTATGAATAACTTTCCCTTCTCGTGACAACCTGTTAAACAAATTTATTTTTGTATAAAGTTACAATTCCCCCTTCTTATTATATGTAAATGTGAGTGAGAGGGAGGTAGAGCCACTTTATTTATTAAACTAAATATTAGTTTCCATTTTAGGGAATTTCTGTGAATAAACAGGATAGATAAAATATTTTGGGACCCAAATATGATACGTATATTATTATCAATTCAATATGAAAGAAACATTTTAGGCAGTTTCAAAATTGTTACTAAAAAAACTTGCACGTTTTTAGGGTGGGTCAGGAACACTTTTCCTGATCGCGTCATTTCTCGAAATGGTAATATTCAGTGGCCTGCAAGATCATGCGATCTAACCCCCTCGATTTTTTTTCGTGGAGCTTCCTCAAGGATAAAGTCTATTCTAATAATCCGCAGACGATTAATGACCTAAAGTAAAACATTCGCCTATTGGTGAAACTAAACCGCAATTAGGAAGTTTTCTTTCAAAAAATGCAGCACCAAGTTCAGGTCCGTATTTGAAAAAAACAAGTTGGTATCAGTAACTCAATAAAAACAAATGGTTTAAACAAAACAATAACTTTACTTTAGAGAAAGTCAAAAATCGTGTGATTTTTGATAAAACAATTTTTTTCTAACTATAATAGTTTTCGAGAAATTTAAGAATTAACTTTTTGGCTATTTTTAAAAAATCCCCTGCAGATAAGAAACCATAGAGAATTTGGCAACTTCGTAACTGGAATATGAATAGGGACTAAAAATGGCGCATTTTCTCTAATTTAATCGACCTCGTATCTTTTACTGTTTCGAAGATAGAAATAGGGGTATCACTAAATGTTTTTTTTTTCAAAAAACATCACTTTTGACAGTGTTTTTTTTTAAATGGATTAACGAAACTTTTCAAAAATATTTTCTCGAATATTTCGAACGTACATTTTTTCAAAAATCTCTTCAAAAAATTATTTTTAAAAATGAGGTTTTTGGTTTTCCGAAAATATATTTTCTCGAAAACCGTACGTATTTAGAAAATTAAATTATGAACTCTAGTAGCCTGGAAAATATTAATAAAAAAAAGACGAAAAAGATCCTGAACAAACCTAAACGCACCTTTCCGGGTTTGATCAGGTTTCCTTAGTTTTGGTATGTTACTTTCTCGTAAATGACTTTTTCAAAGAGCCGTTGCTTGAACAAATTAATATTCAAAAAAATTTAATTTCGAAAAAATGTGTTTTTGGAAAATGCTTTAAAAAAAATTGGAAAAATTTATTTCAGAAAAATTGTACTTTCGTAAGTACTCGTATATCCCCCTAAATGAACAGAAGGCATAAATAAAAAAATGCTACACTATGTACACTTTCATATTAATCAAACAGTTGGCTTCGCACTCACTACTTCACACCGACTTTGTGTGAACGTGTCTGGTCCTACACTTGACCAACTGTCCTTCCGTGCCCCGAGCACAACACGCTTGCTCTGAGTTACCTATCTATCTAACTTGTTTTCCCGCCGGCAAAGAAGTTGAAATGAAATGTGCTATCCCTTCGGGGACCCGCCTGAAGGGTTTGATCAATTAGAGTTAGAACAGCGATGACGCAAATACTACTCTGACCATTAGAAAATAGGAAGAGGCCGATCATTGATACCCCGGTACGACTGCGAGACGTAAGGGGGTTGATACCTGTAGCCATGTTTTCTGGCTTTTTATGCATTTATTTTAGAACGCTACTACAACTAAGGTGACCAACTGTTTTTTTTTAACAAACATCTTTTTTGATGTTAGATTAAGTAAATTTTTTCAAAAAACAGCTTCTTCGAAAGATTCTTTTTCAGAAATGGATCCTCAAAATGTTTCCGAAGAAATATTTTTTTAAAGAAGCTTTCAAAAATACATTTGCCGAAAATATAATTTGTAGAAAATTCCACACCTATAATTTTAAACCAATCAAAATACGTTATTTTGACAGATCACCATAGCAACGGAGGTATTTTAGTGAAAATTTTTTCTCCTGGGGTACCCAACAGCGAATTATACTGGAAATTTTTTGACGTTTACAATAACTGACCATTTTTGACAAACTGGTTTTTATTTTTTCACATAATATTTAGTTTTGATACATTTTAATTACAAAGCTATGTTTTCTATATTCTTCGGATACCTCCTCTCTTCTTAATGGCGAAAATGCAGGACTTTGAATATTTTCAATTAAGTGTCTATGTCTAATAAAATATATATAATATTTAGAAACTAATTTATTCACCTTTTTCCCATTCAACAATTTGAATTTTGCGCAGTTTAGATGCAAATATTCGTGAACAATTCGGAACAAATTTTCTTTCTTGAAATTGGAGCCACAATCCTCTATTAATGCAAGTAAATAAGTCATGGTACGATGATTGATCATAACATCAGACAATTTCACGCATATTTTGCATATAGTATAATTTTCAAATCTATTCATTTTTTAAACAATGAATTTTGTTGGTTTTACTGGCTGTGCAATATTCTTTATTGCAACAAAACGCGAATTTATTTAATGTTTTGAAATGTCAAAATACAATGATCACAGCCTCCTATAATTGATGCTTGCTGACACTGATTATGAATTCTATACCATTAAAGAGCGCATAACGCACGTTAATAAAAACGCAAAAAAAACAATTTTCTACCACTTGTAGTTACTCAAAACTTATGTAAAATTGAAAAATATACTATTTTCTATATGCAAAAATTGAGAATAAATTCTCTAACCACCTGAAAATTCCTTATACAATAAGGATTTCAACAAATAATGGTAAAACAGCTATTCTCCGGGCTATATGCCCCTCCGAGCGCTGAACTACATACCAAAATTTGCTGTATTTTCTTCTAACACAGTTAGATAAGAAAATACTAATGTTTCCAATGCAAGAAACTACCAGGAAGAAGGAAGCTTTTTCTTTAGTTAGAATGTCGTCACCTGCAGACCGGTTTCGAACTCGTTGGTTCTCATCAGTACAGGATAGACGAACATACCAACCTTCCGAAAAAGTAATCCCTTAAAGCTACCACTGTCGTACTGCATAAGCAGTGAGACACAGGCAGCGCCATCCATTAGCAGTTTCAAGCATTCAGAGTAGAGTTTACCGTTTTTCATTCATACGTTTGACTATTTTCTATCTTGAAATAGTATTCCCATTCAACTACAATAAGTAGAAGTTACCAATTTGAAGGCCTATATAATTGCTGCCAAAGCTATAACGCGCTTGTGAATCTGTTCATGCAGCTTCCCGAAAAACCTCTAAAATTATAGTTTTCTACCACTTGTAGTAAGCTCAAGTAACTATAAAATGAAAGAATATTATTTTTTTTGTTCCTAAATGGCACTTTTGAGATACTACAATCAGTAGAAATCAACAGTTTAAGAATCGAAAAATAAATTTTAAAAATATTTGATTTTCAACCACAATTCGGTGTGGAATTTTCTTACCAAATACCACTCGAGGTCAAATTAAAATCCGGAAAATTTTTTCTCGCTCATGAATATTTTTAGAAAATTTCCCTCGTCTGCGACTCGGGACATTTTCAAAATATTCATGAGCTCGAAAAAATTTCCGGAAATAATTTGACCTCTAGTGGTATTACTAGTGAAAACATATATTTTTTTTAAATTTAAATTATGAACTCTACTGGCTTAGAAAATGTCAATGCCAAATGACAAAAGGATCCTAAACGGACCGTTTTTGTGTTGGGCCAGGTGTCTTCTAGTTAGTCTGTAGTAAATTACTTTTAAAAAAGTGTTTTTTTTTTGAATATGAATATTCGAAGTTTTTTTCGAAGCAATGTTCGAAAAGATGTACTTTCTAGAATCATGTTTTCTTAAAAAAATGTAAAAGTGGTTAAAAAAATTCGAAAATTTAGTTTGCGAAAAAAGTTTCGAAAACACCCCTAGTGTTTGAATACCTGCATTCGAAAATATATTTTCGAAAGAACGTGCTTTCAAAAAATGTGTTTTCGAAAAATTTCCATATCAGTTCATATCAGATAACTAGATATCATCAATACCCCCTCGTAACAGACTGACTCATGAATGTTATATTATAACAACTTATTAGCAATGACAACGCAAAAACTTGCCAAAACCTAAAACTGATCAGCTAGGAGAATTAATTTGAACCTGTACTAAATCTTTAGCAGTTTTTCTGAATCGTATGGCAAATAAAATTTTTTAGTTAATCTCTAACCTTTTTTTTTGCTTTTGAAATATCAAATTAAAATATCCACATTTCATTGTCTTTATGCTGATATTTCCGAATTTTTCGATACAATCGCATAGTTCTAAATAAAAATCTATTTTCGGTGCTTATTTTACACACATATGAAATTAAAATCAAATCTGCTAGTGAAATAGGAAACTCATCAGCTTTTAATTCAGATGCACCAATTTGGCTGCGGACTTCATCGGTTTGAGCATAAAATGCTGAAATTTAGTTTGGTCCAAAATTAATCCTAGAGAACTGTACCGATCTAAAACTGTAAAAATTAAAAAACAAAACAGAATTTGAATTGTAGATGGCGTTAACGCATATTTTGTACCGTTTCGGTTTTAGAAAAAGTTGCGAGATTGCTATTGAGGGAGCTGCGTGACGGGTTGCGTTAGTCCGATGATTCCCAACAAGAATAAAAGCTTAAACTCTGTCGGGGTTTGCTACTACTTGGATGACCCGTACTAATAAAGTGCAAGAGCAGAACACATTGTCTCTTTTGTCCGTTATGCCACAAATAGTTTTCTTATATTATATTTATTAGGGACATTAGATTATACAGAGTACCTACCTATTATAGATAGATATACTTATAGGATTTTTTTTATTTCGGTGTATTCCTTACTGGGAAAGGAATTCCATAAGGTTTGCACCTAAGGGAAAGTTATTCTACTTTCAGATGGTCTAGCCCCAAGAGTTCTGCTTTTCTAAATGACTCAAGCCGAGAAACCTTCCATTTTATGGATTGAGACATGTCTTCAGCAGAAGTAGTATTTAAAAAGAATGTACCACAACTAGTACAGTTAAGTTAACGAATGTTAGTTTTTTAAACATGCTAAACACATACTTTTTCCTATTTTTATGGTGCAATTAATAAACCCTAACTGTGGCAGCTAGAGTTTAGGCAACTAGTAATTTTCAGTTGCATGTTCCTGCGGATAACGCGCATGCAGCAGGAATAATTAGTGCGTTGCACGAATTGGGAAAAATAGTTTGGACAAATAAATTACTATTTCATGAGAAAAGTATTTTATTATACGGGTTGGTGGTGGGAAAAAACAAAGCGAAAATTGCCAAGCTCTAAGAAACTATGAATTTACAAAAATAAAAACAAAAAACTAAATACTGAAATCTTTGATACATCTAACACCCCGTCGATATTCTATAGGGAATATATATATATATATATATATATATATATATATATATATATATATATATATATATATATATATATATATGTATATATATATATATATATATATATATATATATATATATATATATATATATATATATATATGTATATATATATATATATATATATATATATATATATATATATATATATATATATATATATATATATATATATATATATATATATATATATATATATATATATATATATATATATATATATATATATATATATATATATATATATATATATATATATATATATATATAGTTACAGTATATAACTATGGGAATACCCCAGTGGTTACAGGAGGAAGCAACAAAAGATATTGGGTGCTTCTAAAACATTGCTATTTATTCCACGTTCAAGCTTTCGTCTATGATTATAGACTTCATCAGGACTACAAAACAAGAGAAAATTCTGTTACAAGTCTTTCTAATGGCTACAGTCGGTAACACCTACCAGAATACAGCATTAAAGGTCCTTCATTATTAGACTGGTATAGAAAGAGTACCAGCTCAGGTAGATACATACCTTTCACTTCATACCACCCACAGAAACAGAAATTGAATGCAGTACTGGCTCTAAAAAACAGAATTACAAAAATTTCTCACAATGCTTTCATACAAAAAAACTTACTAATTTTAAAAAATTTACTATTAACTAATTCTTACCCACAAAATTAATTAACAAATTGCTATTTTCTAATGATAATACATCTAATCACAATAATGTGGACAATTTAAACGATAATATCACTTTGAAAAAATATGCTAAATTGCAGTATATACACAATTTGACTCCCTCATTGGTGAAAATATTCAATAAATTTTATAGTTATTGCCAACTATAATTTAAAAAAGCTTAATCTGTTCTACTCTAACTTAAAAGATAAAACTGCAAATAACCAAAAATCAGGCGTGATCTATGGGGTACCTTGTGAGTGTGGCAAGTTGTACATTGTACATACTAGTCAAAAACTCTCAAAAAGACTAGCTCTCCATAAAAGTGACTGCAAAAATAAACCACAGGCTACTAGCCTTAGTTTGCCTGTTAATCAAATGGATCATAGAATCCAATATAATAATGCCATAATCCTTGACTCAGAAAAGAGTACCCAAAAGAGAAAAATACTTGAAATGTGTTACATAAGCAACTGTAGTAACTCTCTTAACTACAAAAAAGATGTAGACAGCTTAAGCTCAATTTACACTTTTCTGATTAATCAAAAGTCTACAAAGCATAAAAAATATCCAGAATGTTATGTAGAAAAATAAGCGGAACCATCTGCAATCCCCCCCCCCCCTTTTTATTAATAAATTAATAATAATGTTGACAGTGCTAATTTCCATTTCTCCTTCTTTTGACTTTGTTTTGGTGTGTTTTTTGTTTTTCTTTTTGTTTAATTAATGTTCATATAGTGGAGGTGGTGATTTTTGAATTTACTGTGACTGAAAGGGTATCTACTCCTTGCCTGGTTCATAATTTTAGTGTGTTACGGCGACGGATGGGTAAGCACAACCAAGATGTACTTAAAATACCAAAAAACGAGAACACATTAACTTGTGAACGTTCTTCTTTGAATAACTACATCTATTCTGCATATTTTTGGTTGGCTAACTCTCACTCCTGTCGTTTGTCACTGTTGCCAGTTGTCAGCCATGTTATTTCCGGCAATTTGACAGCACTTTTAGTAACGTTATTGATTTTGAATAAATTTTTAAAAATCGATAATCATCTTGTATTTGAAAAGAAGTATTTCTAGTTGTTGTGTTACTTTTTTATACTGTCTGACATTGTTAACAAGTCAGTGACCTTATTTTGTAACTTTTAGTTATTTTAAATGTTGTGTTTTACACTTTTAAATTGTACAAATATGAGGTTATGTTTCCACATACCTGTTGCAATGACCAACTGAAGGAGCTTTAATGCTGTATTCTGGTAGGTGTTACCGACTGTAGCCATTAGAAAGACTTGTAACAGAATTTTCTCTTGTTTTATAGTCCTGATGAAGTCTATAATCATAGACGAAAGCTTGAACGTGGAATAAATAGCAATGCTTTAGAACTGGGGTATTCCCATAGTCATATACTGTAACTTTGTTACCAGTACCCCGTTACTGTCCTTCCTATATATATATATATATATATATATATATATATATATATATATATATATATATATATATATATATATGTATATATATATATATATATATATATATATATATATATATATAGTAGAAAAATGGAAGATTTCTTGGCCTATAGGTAATATAATAAATGTAAAATTTTTATTTTTCATTCACGGCCTTTTCGCTGCACTAGCGAAGAAGAAAATCTTCGCATTTACATTTTATATATATATATATATATATATATATATATATATATATATATATATATATATATATATATATATATATATATATATATAGACCCAAATAAGCCTGAAATATACGAGTATATATATTTTTTATTTTCGACATAAATTAAAAAATGTTTATGACGGTTGTTTTTATTCATTTATTTTGGTTTTTATTAACAAAAAAAGAATTTCTATTACAAATGACTGCTGTTTAAATTGTAATAAAATAATTCGGAAAGTAAAAAATCTCTTTTAGTTAAATCGTCAATCGTATGTAACAAGTGCAATGAAAATTTTCGATAATATAGATATATATATATATATATATATATATATATATATATATATATATATATATATATATATATATATATATATATATATATATATAGTAGAAAATTGGAAGATTTCTTGGCCTATAGGTAATATAATAAATGTAAAATTTTTATTTTTCATTCACGGCCTTTTCGCTGCACTAGCGAAGAAGTAAATCTTCGCATTTACATTTTTTATATATATATATATATATATATATATATATATATATATATATATATATATATATATATATATATATATATAGACCCAAATAAGCCTGAAATATACGATTATATATATTTTTTATTTTCGACATAAATTAAAAAATGTTTATGACGGTTGTTTTTATTCATTTATTTTGGTTTTTATTAACAAAAAAAGAATTTTTATTACAAATGACTGCTGTTTAAATTGTAATAAAATAATTCGGAAAGTAAAAAATCTCTTTTAGTTAAATCGTCAATCGTATGTAACAAGTGCAATGAAAATTTTCGATAATTTTTGGGAAATTTGCCCGAATGCATCTTAGGTTAAAAAAGAGCACGACTGCACCGTAGTGCACGTGTGCTGGTGTTTCGGTCTAAAATGCATAAGTGCAAATTTGTCAAAAATTATAGATATATTTTCATAGCACGAATTGTATTTTATGAGAGAATTTTATGAATTAAAATTTTTAATTTTTGGTATATAAAGTGCTGGACATTCGAAGTGCATAACGTAATTTTTGGGGGTATTTTTAAGGTTCGATATTTTAAAAACCGTGAGCCAAATTAAAATTCGGTTTTCGATGTTAGCTTGCCCTGTGTGTGTAGATTATACCCTTCGCTGCTGGATTGTCAGGTATGACCGGAAAAGATTTGTACAGGGTGCAAACTAAAACCCTGCATTGTTTACAAAATTTTATTTCAGTATGCTTTTTACAAAACAATATTTTATTTATTCTTATGTACACCAGAATGATCTACGATTAGATACAAAAAAAAGGATTTCTTGAGTTTTTTGAAATTCTCCTTTTCTTGGGATATATAGGGTTTTTCCGAAAATATTGACATGGCATTACAAAAAAAATCCTAATTCATTAGTGATAGTCCAAATCAAACTCAATGTGGTAATTTTTTTATTATTTCTAATGCCCCTATCAGGAAAAAATACAATTACAACATACAGGAATTGGAAATTGCTTAACACGTTCGCGGACAGTTACTTAATTTGATATGTTCATAGAATCACACTTACAAAATATCGTTTTTTATCCATATCCAAATAAAACTTATATCCACTTGTACGGACTATTCACAAAATGTTTTGATTTCTGCTGGGACACCATGAGTAAGGGCGTATTAGTTTATACATAAAAATGCGCGGCGTTTGGCGCTTTGTGTTTGTAAAAGCTATAAGCTTCAGCGGCATATTCCGCTTTGTCCCAGCACAAAGAGCGGAATATGCCGCTTTGTCCGCGAACGTGTTAACTTAATGGCTGTACATTTTTTTTTTTGCTAAAAGACTTTGATGTTAAAGGAAGGCCATGGACTCTATGGAAACGAGAATTTGTTTATTTGCATTTTTCCCTTGTTTGACGTTTTGATTATCCGTTTTGTACACATACTTTTTTACATTTTACTTCGGGATATTATTTATTTCGTATATTTTTCTTATTCATAAACAATGCCAAGACTTACTGTCACCGAAAGGCAAAATGCTCTTAGGCTCTCGGAACAAGACACTTCTCAGCAAGACGTCGCGAATTTATATAATGTGAACCAGAGCCTAATTTCGCGGCTAAAGACAAGATTTGAAAATACAGGAAGTGACACATATCGGCATGGTGGAGGAAGGGTGAGAAAAATTGTCGGAAGAGCAGAAAGAAATTTAATACGTCACACGCGCCAACCACGCACGAAGTGCTCCAGAAAACTAAATGACGAACTTCGTCGTGTAACTGCAATACATGTTTCTAATCGAACTGTAAGGAGGACATTGAATAGAAACAATTTAAGGTAGAACTTTTTATCATAGCAGTCATTAAACTGCAAAATCCAATTTTCACATTAAAAAAAAATCTCATTCAAAAATTTTCAAACCATTCTTAATCTTATTTATATGAAAAGATATAAAAATTGTTTAAATAATAATAAAAGCGGGCTTTCAATAATTATTAGGGCCACTGCATAAAATTAAATACATTTTTTTAGAGCACGACGTAGAGCGAAGTGTCCTCGTTTGTTGCCACCACATCGTGCAGCTCGGTTAGCATGGGCACTGCAACATCGCGATTGGACAATAAATCAGTGGAGAAATTGTTTCTTTTGCGACGAAACAAGATTTAACCTTATTCACTCGGATGGTAGAATTCTTGTTTGGAGAGAGCCGAATGAAAGGTATGCCGAAGAAAACATGGCTCCTCAAGAAGCCTTTGGCGGAGGTGGCATCACAGTTTGGGCGGGGGTAATATATAATGGGAAATCTGACATTTTCACTACCAGGCAAAGAGTTAATGCTGTGGTTTATAGAGACGATGTCATACTTCCCATTGTTGTGCCATTTCCTAGAAATTATGGCCATGATTTTCTATTAGTTGACGATAACGCACGGCCTCATCGAGCGCAAATTGTGACGGAAGCTTTGCAGGCTAATGGCATAAATCGTATGGATTGGCCTGCAAAGTCTCCGGATTTAAATATCATAGAACATGTTTGGTCTCATTTAAAATTTTTAGTGAGATCTAGAGATGTTGTTCCAGAAACATTAAATGAGCTTTCCGAAACAATACAAGAGGAATGGGAAAACATCCCCCAAAATTTCATTAATAATTTAGTACGCAGTATGCCTCGAAGATGCCGTGAAGTTATTGGTCTGCGAGGAGGGCCAACTAAATATTAACGTGGGTGGCCACATTTTTCGTTAGTTATTTTATAAGTTTAATAACGTTAACGTTTATGTTGTTTACGTTTGTAGCAATTCTACGAGGGGTATTTTTGGATTCACTCTGTATTAGGTATGTAAAAATGGGCCAACATGTTTAGGTACAACCTACATATTCAGTGGTACCATCTCCAGTTGTTTGTATCTTGAAAAGTGTTGAATTTAGTTATAGTGTAATATAGTGTTGAGTAGAACCCAAAAATATAAAAATATCCAGGGTATTTTATATAAAATATAAAAGTGGCCGTTACAAATATAAAATTCTAATAAAACCCTACCAGTAGTACCAGTAACCGTTTTATAGGCACAATAGTGCTCGAATTTTGTTATATCAGCTCTAAAAAGTCTAATGGATTTAAAAAACACTCTTCATAATATTGTTAAAAATTAGCTTTATACGTTTGCGTTGCCAATTTCTTTAATAGTGAGGTTAGGGAGGAATACAAAAAAACGTTTCGGTAAAAGAGTCTAATTTAGGTAAATCAAGTAACAAAATACAAAAAAATACAATTTATTAATTATTTTCTCGATATCTGAATGTTCAATGCATAAAAAACATGCAAAATAATGAAATTTTAGGAATGAAACCAACTGTAAACTTTTTCAGACTCCTGTATGTTGTAATTGTATTTTTTCCTGATAGGGGCATTAGAAATAATAAAAAAATTACCACATTGACTTTGATTTGGACTATCACTAATGTATTAGGATTTTTTTTTGTAATGCCATGTCAATATTTTCGGAAAAACCCTGTATATCCCAAGAAAAGGAGAATTTCAAAAAACCCAAGAAATTGTTTTTTTGTATCAAATCGTAGATCATTCTGGTGTACATAAGAATAAATAAAATATTGTTTTGTAAAAAGTATACTGAAATAAAATTTTGTAAACAATGCAGGGTTTTAGTTTTCACCCTGTACAAACCTTTTCCGGTCATACCTGACAATCCAGCAGCGAAGGGCATAATCTACACACTGGGCAAGCTAACATCGAAAACCGAATTTTAATTTGGCTTACTGTTTTTAAAATATCGAACCTTAAAAATACCCCCAAAAATTACGTTATGCACTTCGAATGTCCAGCACTTTAGATAAAGTTTTATGTACCAAAAGTAAGTATAAAACTTCATTGACACAATAAATGTCAAAGAAATGGCAAATTCCGGTAACCAGAGCTTCGTTGTCATGTCACAAAAAGACAAATATTGATATTTAAAAATAACGAGAAACGTGTTTAAATCGTCACTAAATTTTTATTCATAAAACATTACAATTGTTTCGACATTCAGTGTCATTTGTTATTCGTTTTGAAAGCAATATGCAAATCTAGTTTATTTAAATGTATTTTGATTTTTTGTGTAAGTTTACCGGTATACGTGAGTGTGAGTGTTTTGTACCTAAGTGTAGTTTTTGATTTTGTTGTAGGATATGCTAAATTGATACTTTTGTATATTGTTTTTTATTAATAATTTGGTCAGTCATATTAGTATTATAGCCATTATTTACGGCCAGTTGTTTAATAATATTTAATTCATTACTTAATATAATTTTCCTCTGACATTGGTATATTAATAGGTCTATGGACAAAAGAGTTGTAAGCAGAGATTTTATGAGTATATGAATGACTAGATTTATTGTGTATGGGAATATTAGTGTGTGAAGGTTTGTGGTATATTGAAAATTCATGCTTATTATTTTTCTTTCTTATTGTTAGGTCTAAAAAATGTATTGAATTATTTTGTTCGATTTCTAAAGTGAAGTTTATATTGTGGTGTAGATTATTGATAAAATAGACAAAACTTTGGAGTTGGCGTTACCGATGAAGCAATCTAGAATATCATCCACATATCTATACCAATAAAGAAAATTCCTGCTTAGACTATTTTATTTATGGAACATTTTTGGAACATTGGTGTTGCATCAGAATTCATGATATGGAATTTAGTGGGGTCTAGAAATGCAAGAGACTTTGACACATAATCAATTTAGCATATCCTACAACAAAATCAGAAACTTAAGTACAACACCCTCACATTTACCGGTAAACTTACACAAAAAATTAAAACACATTTAAATAAACTAGATTTGCATATTGCTTTCAAAACGAATAACAAATTACGAAAATTAATAAAAAACAACAAAAGTAAAATTAAGAAAGAACAAGTATGTGGTGTATACAAACCTAAATGTGGCAGTTGCCCAAAAATTTACATTGGACAAACTTGTAGAAGTTTTGAAAAAAGACTTGAAGAACACAAAACTAGTTATTAGCAAAAAATTAACACGTTTAGTTATTGTAATTATTATGTTTTTTAAACAATTTTTACAACATTTTGTCGAGACCTTTTAAATTTTAAGAGAAAAAAATGTCTTAGTAGAAAGTTATAGTCATTTGAATTGCTACGAAAATTTCAGTTTTTTAATCAAAATAACACCCTGTATCTCATCCATTGCTTTTACATACGACCAACTAATCGCCGCTGCTCTAATTCCCCACATCTTAGAAACTTTACCAACTCAAAATGTCAATAAGGATTATGTAAATTCTATATACAAGGCTCTTTGTATGCTTAACAAGAGTCTCAGCCAAATTGTCAGTAAAACGTTAAAGTCTAGAGAAAGATTAGCTTGGAGTCCTACCGATAAAGCATCGCCATTCGGCAGTTAAATCAAGAGTAAAACCGGCTCCGTTTTGTCAAAGTAGCTCTTAATAGTTCAATTTGTCCAAGCAAAAGCAAACTGTGCAAAAATCAAGTAAATCCTAATGGTCTAGGGCCGAGGGGTTCATATTAAAAAGCGAGGCGGCTTTAAGAGCGTAGTATTCATTGCTCATGACTACTTGGGTAAAGTAAGGTATATTCGTGATAATTTTAATATTTTTTGATATTCCTTTTAACTTCTTGTTTGTTAGAGGAGGCCAGTTAGATCTGAAAAGTCAAAATGAGCAAAAAATCATGTGATGGATGAAACCAATTGGAATGGGCCCATAATGGGGACTGAAATTCTGCAAAGTTGGATCCCGCAATCCCGCGGATCCCGCATCATTTGACGGCCTGGGGGATCCCGCACCAGCTATGCGAATCCGCATAGCCATGAAAAAGCCGTAAATTCTTAAAAAATAACCCGAAAACGTGTATCTGCCAAATATACGTGGTATTATAATATGAAAATTACTGAGACTGCTTAGGTATTATAAGTATCTTATTTACCTTACAATCAAACTAATGTGATTTTCTATAAAAACTAGTAAGACTTATTATCTCAGGTAGAAAAGTAATAAACATTAAAAGTTCATTTGCCCAAAGTTACTTGTTAATTTAATTGATAAGAAATTTGACTGATTTATAGTCACAGTAGTATAGTTAAGAGAGGCTAGACTTTAAATTACATGACGACGATATCGAATTTTATAAAATTAAAAAACCTATGCGGGATCCCGCGTATAAACATTTGAAGTTCATTTGCCCAAAGTTTTCGCAACAAATTGTTAATAAAAAAATTAACAAGATATCTTTATAAAAAGTTTCATAGGTACGTTCATCTGGACAGCTTTAGGGATCCATTCCAAATGGTTTAATCTATTGCTTAACTTTTTTGCTTATTTCGACTCTCTAGATCTAGCTTTCCTCCTCTATATGGGAAGTTTTCTTATTATTAGTTCAAAGGAAACAAATCTTAGAAGTCCCTCATTAAATTCATATTGCATTCATGCGTTTTGTTTTAGGAAAAACCTAAAACATGTGAATTAATTGAACTGTTTATTCATTTTTCTGTAATATTTTTAACCGTCTTCCTTCAACTCTCTAACCCCAGCCTCGCAAACTTTTTTTTTAAAATGGCAACCTATATCAGATGGGAGCTTGTTGAAAATCTCGTTAAAAACTGAACATAACAGTATCCTTAAAATGTAATTTTCTTTTTGTATATTTTTAAACGAGTTGTTTAAAAAGGCTATAAATATTGATAAAGGGCATGGATCTATTATAATATGGATTCGATATCCGTATACTGTGAGCGTATCGAACGTGAAGCCTTATATAATATAAATATTTTGTTGTTTGTTATTCTCTTGAGAGAGGTGTTTACGAACTACGAACATAGACAAGACTACGAATTACAACGTAATTGAATCAAGAATGGTAGTAGAAAGAGAAAAAATAGCATTGAAGTGTTGGAGCTCAGAAGTGTTGCTGTCTGCTGGGTGCTTAGGAAAAACGTCTGCGAACGCTCGGTTACACGTACGTCTTTGTCTAATGCACTAGAAAAGAAAAGTGCGACGTATAGATTTATATATATTTATAAATGACTCATAGCGACTTTAAATAAACGCCTTTAGAAATACCCTAACATAACATAACCTATAAATAATAAAACCTTTTTAACTTAAATTTATTACTATTTAGCAGAAAAATAAAATATTTTGGGGCTTTTATTACTTTTAGTAAATCTTGTGATGCTTCTAACGTATTTTTGTACAAAAATACAAGGTAAAATAAGATGTGGCCAATGTTTACAAATTGTGTTTACAGTGTCGTTTAGAATGGTTTGTTTTGGCTTCAAAGAATGTGAAATCATCCCGTATCCAGTCCTAATAGATCCATGATAAAGGGAAAATATGGTGCTTTGTATCGAAAAACCAACAAGAATGTATAACATTTTACCTAGTAAATAAAAAAACATTCTTATTTATTTTTACTCATGCATTTTTTTTATTCCTAATCTCTTTGACTAGATAGACAAAATTTAAATAAATTTAGTACTTTGCTTGTTGAGTTTTAAAGCGGTTCTAAGGTACCTGTGTTTTTAATAAAAAGGGTGTTGTCAGAGAGGCAATGTATTGAAATTTTAATGTTGTTGGGTTGCGGAGACAGAATACGGGCCCAAAATGAAGTTTGTGTGTTATTTAAAAGTAGGTATCCCGAAAATCTCATTACACAGTCAACTGTGAGTAGGATAATTCATAAATTTGAGGAAAACGGTACAGGAAGGGATTTACCTAGAAGTGGTCGACCACTTGCCTCAAATAAAAACAAAAAACTTGATAACAGCAATAAAACATTTATTTTGTGATGAGGTCACATTTTACCTAAATGGAGTGGTTAACAGACATAATTATCGATTCTGGTCCCAGCAACGTCCTAAAAAAGTAAATGTATGGGCTGGCATAATTAACAATAGAATTTTACGAACATTTTTTTAAAATTTTACAGCTGAACGCTATTTAGATTTCCTCCCATTTGAGTTAATACCCACATTAGGAGTTACTTTTCTTGACAAAGTTGATACAGAATTCCACATAAAAGAATACACTTGCAACAAGATTGCGTACCACTCCATCTTGGTATCAATGTTCGAAGGTAAATTATCCCAAACCACTGGATCGGTCGACGAAGTGCAGTTGAACGGCCACCAAGATCTCCAAGTCCTACGCCGTTAGACTATTTTGTTTGGGGATATGTGAAAGAGAGGGTACCAGAATAGACCACAACGACCTAAAATATAGAACTCGAATTAAGATAAATAACTTAGAACCCCAAACTATTCGTAACTCAGTAGAAAGCTTTTACCATCGACTGGGTGCATGCCAAGTACAAGGTGGGGGTAATTTTTAACATTTGTAACGTTAGGTCACATCAGGTGAGTGCTGATTAACTACTTCTTAAATAATTTAAAATACAAAGGTATATAATTATTTTTACACTACATTACTCCGGCTAGTAGTATTACAAAACCTAGTAATCAAAAATGTAGCACATGGTTTATTCGTACCATTAAATTCAGTTTTTAACAGGGGAATATCTAGACGGCTAGTTGAGGTTTTCTGTCAGATGTCGGCTCAACGTCGTAAATGAGAAAATAATCATTCAAACCAAATTTTAAGTTGAATTATGTTGCTCTATTCCTACAGGGAGGGCACCGTGCGCCTTGTGCTTGCAGACTACAAAATCCTAAAATACGAAAATCCCTGTAAACTGGCAACCACCAATCATATAATTTACCGATAACACGAAATGCATTCTTCAGCTATTTATGAAGATACCCTTGACATAAGAGGTCTGGAAAACGAGTTAAGATGGTTGCAAGTTCTGGAGCGTATTTTTTTAGAACAATTGCTGATATGCCATCCAGACCGGAAGAGTTTTTGGTGTCAATGGATAGAAGAATTTTTTGAACTTGTTTGACCTTAAGTATTATGTCGAGCATTTTATGGGGTACAGATGTAGCGGTTGGAAGAGCCAAATGGGGGAGAGGGTTTAGGGTGGAATTGGCAGCGGATTGTTTGGCAAATATTTCAGCTGTCCCTTTAGAGATGGAGATAATTTCATTGTCAGAGATCAGGGCAGGAAAAGTGCTTCTACAGAAGTTTTGACTAATGTTTTTGGCAAGTGAACTAGAAAGATTTGCTGCCGTTGGGACAGGAAAGCACTTTATCTTTTATACGGTTGTTAAAAGGATTTTTGGACTCTAAAATTGTTTGGTTGTATTGATTTCTTGCCTTGCTGAAATTTGACAATTTTCTGGTAGGATTTTGAAGATACCTTTTGTGAGCTTGGACTTTTTTGAGTCTGGCTTTATCACAGGCCTTGGAGAACCATGACTTTTGATGGTGGAGTTTAGGTTTCTTGCGGGTATGTGGAATGAAACCTTCAATACCTTCTTGAATGATTTCTGTGATATGAGAGCAAATTTCGGAGGGATCGGGAGTGGAACAACAGACAGGGTTCCAAGGGAAAGCGGGGAAGAAGTTTCGAAGATCATCTCAGTCGCCAGAATTGTAGTGCCAGATCGTGCGTTCTGGCATGATTTCAACGAACTCGGGATGTATGGGACCAGAGACGGTAAACGACCAATGGGAGCGCATACAGATGTTAAGTATGGCTCAGGATGGGTGGTAAGAAAAAGATCTAGTGGATTTAGATTATGGGTAGAAACGCGGGGAAAATATGTTGGCTCTCTGATTAAATTGGTGAGCGACTTGCTGTTGGCGAAGTTTCCTGCTTCTCTGTCTTCTGGGTCAGTTTTTGTGGATCCTAGCCATTCTTTGCTATGGACGTTGAAGTCGCCTAGGACGATAACTTCAGTGGAGGAAAATTCAGAGGTATGATGATGAATTTTTGCCGAGAGAAAGTCAATGAACTCATTGTAGTAGTTGTCTGATGGAGACGGTAGATGCAACAGATAAATTTAGTACAAGATTTAAGGGTAAGTTTTAGCCAGAGAATATCGGGCTTGCCTGATCCCAGGTTCGGGAGTCTGGTGCAAGAAAGACTGCTGCGAACGTAGGCACACACCCCACCATGAAGACGAAAAGATGACAGAAGTTCATAGCCTGGAAACAAGAGATGATTGGTTGAGGATTTGGGACGGATTTGGGTTTCGGTCAGAAAAAGAATGTGGAGTTTGCATGATTGGAGGTAGTGGTGGACAGAGTCCAAATTGAAATAGAACCCGTAGATGTTGGCAAAGGTTACTATACTCTTGGAATTCTTCGATGGTGGGTCCCCCTGAGCACCCCTCCCCCGGAGATCCGAATGGAGGGGATTTTGTTACCTCTGGGAGCGCCATCATCATTTTCATTTTTTTTTTTTGAAGAGGTGGATAGTTAGAAGAGAGTATGATTAGAAGTGACAGAGAAAGAAGAGAAAGAATGGCAGTCTGAAGAGGAAAGGAAAAGAAAAAACCGACTCACGCACCCAGGGCTGGAAACATCCGCTAAGATTTCACAAGCTCTTTAAGCGGGTGCGTGGGGTAGTACCTTCCCGGCCGAGGAAAAGCTCCTCTACCATCTACCTGTTGCTTCGAATGGCAATTTCCAATCGGGATTATCCTTGGCCCGAAATTTACGAAACATTTTTTTCTGGACTGAATGAAGTCATATTCCTAAATATCAAATCTAGTATAAATTCGGCAAGGTTTTTGGTTCGGTTTTTATATTTATGATTTGCACTATTAACATATTTTTGGCACTATGATCACACGATAAGTCCCCATTGCACACCAAACCACACGCGTGATCCGTAATATTTAGGCCCGGAAAAGTAAAAATAAACCTCCGAATAGTCTGCAATATTAAGTGACTTCTACGTAATAAGAACGTTTCGTAACCTGTTTCCACTGCAAAGCACATCGACACATTACGGTAGTTATAGTTCTGGCGCTTATGGTATGTCACTTTGATTTACGAAGTAAGTAGTCTAAACGATTTGTGCAATAAACCAATACATGCATATTGCCTATTCTCAGTGAACTTCGTCCCTGTAGTTTGCATTCCAATAGCAATAAAAGGTCAAAATTTCTCTAATAAGGGAATACGGCTGGTTTGCACTAAAAAACATACTACTGTTCCGGTTTTAAAGAAGATACTGAGCTTTATGCAAATGCCAGCCATTTGAATAATTGCAACTGTTCTAAATTTGCATTTAAGACTTCTAATAACATTTGTTTCAGGGGTGTCCCATCTGACAAAGATTCTCGAGGATAGCGGAACAGAACTAATTATTGTAGATCAGGTAAGCACCGTATCTTATTTGAACGAATATTTATATGACGCTTACTAATTAAAAAAAATGCTAATTGTTATTAAGTCCTAAGTATATTTTTCAACAACATCACTGTTTCATAAGGTGAAAATAGTCGACATTTACTAATTTTTGTTAGATTATTATTTCCATATCTGCTATTTAAACTTAAGGACCTACACAAGGTCTTAATAAGGGTCTTTATATGTCTAGTGTTTAAGAAATTGGGAAAATTGAGTTTGATTGGGCAGCCAGATTTCCAAAAAACTGAAACGGCTGAACGCCACAGAATGCAAACAATAGTGCAAGTAGACCCTAACTTAACTTCCAAATATTAATCTGTTTATATATCTACATTTTGAAAAATTGGAAAAATTATGTTACCAGCCAAATTTGTAAGAAACTGAAACGGCTTGCTAGTGAACGCCACTGAATGCAAGCAAGAGTGCTAATAGTCATTAACTTAACTTGTATATATTGATCTGTTTATATGTCTAGTTTTCGAGAAATTAGTAACATTAAATCGGCAGCTGAATTTGTTTAAAAACTGAAACAGCTTGCAAGTGAGCGCCACTGGATGCAAGCAATGGTGGTAGTTAGTAGCCCTCCACTTACCCTCTAAATATTAATAACTTGTTTATATGTCTAGTTCTTGAGAAATAGGTAAAACTATGTTAGTAGCCAAATTTGCAGAGAACTGGAAAGGCTTGCAAGTGAACGCCATGAATGCAAGCAATACTGCTAGTAGCCCTTAACAACTTGTAAATATTACAACTTACCCTTCCGAGTCCCCGACAAAAGATCTTCTGTGAAATTAATAGGAATGAAACTGGATTTAAATTTCTCTACAAAGGACGTTTGTCGCCCAGCCTTGTCAAAGTTAAAATGCAATCTGCATTTTAACGGTGACGGTGGACAAATGACAAGTCAAAAAAACACCAACGGGCAGTTAAGAGAGTGCGCTTGACACTCTACCCGGAGTTCATGGTCTCGTGAACCCACGCGACCGAACCGGATCACTCGAAAATATCATTGCAGCACAGATTAAACTCTGAATCATTAGGTTGAGCTCATAGTCTCGCAGATCCGCGCGATTTCGCAGTAACGCACGTTACAGACCTAGTTCCGAAAAAACTGGAAATGATATTCAATTGTTTTTTCATGGAAAGTATGTCTCAATAAGCTACCCCTTCAAGTTTCTTGAAATTATTTTTTTTTCAAATTTCTGACTTAAAAGACAATTAAATGGCGCCTTGTAAAACGACCTCGTTGTCACCCGGTAGAATAAAAGTGAAATTTCGTAAAAAAAATGTGTGCCAATCTCGACGAAAATGATCTCGAATCTATTCCTCCAGAGACAGCAGAAAAAGCCGCAGAAGTGTCCCAAGATTTTCTTTCTTCGGTGTACATTGTAGAAAAAGTTAGGGTTCAACACGTTTGAAAACACCTTTTCTCACTCGTTCGACTTGTGGCCTTCGCTTTCGGCACAGGCCCACAAGGGCCATTTTCAAAACTTTTACAACCCTCTTACGTTTACTAAGACCCAAACTGCGCGCCTTTACCTTCAAACACGTTTAATAGCCCTAGAACATAATTTGCATAAAACCCATTAGTAGGCTTTATATTTAAAATTTATGCAATCTCTTTTACGTTTTTACTAGGCTACTTATGTAGTTAAAATATTACAATAATTTGCACCCATAGTTAGCAGCTTTAAAATGCAAGGAAAAGGAAACGGTTGTTTAAATCCGACTGTTTCCTTCGTTTTAGTTTCGACCAATCACAACCGACTATTTTTGGGTCAAAAATGATTATTAAGTGGAGTATTCCTCTCATATTTTTTACAGCGAATCAAAATAAATCATTAATCCTTCATTTCATGTTTTTTTTAAGAATAAAAATGATTTGTTTTGGCAAAACGATATAAAAATTGACAGAGAATCGTGGAAAAAAAGGTTTTTTATTTACTTTTACCAATTGTTTACAAAAAAACAATTGTTGTAAATTTGCAACATTATGAAAATTGAAAATTAATTTAGAATTAATTAACATGGAACATATAAAAAAATAGTTCTTATCCTTTGTGATACATAAGAACATAAGTGAACTCCACATTTGTCGCACTTAAAATGCGTAAAGCCTGATGGATGGCATTTTAGGGCTAATCAAAAAAGCAAATCATATAAATATAAATAAAGGGAATCACAGTAGATCTGCAAAAGTCATAGTGAATAAGGATGTA
This sequence comes from Philopedon plagiatum, assembly GCA_963971165.1. Taxonomy (NCBI): domain Eukaryota; kingdom Metazoa; phylum Arthropoda; class Insecta; order Coleoptera; family Curculionidae; genus Philopedon; species Philopedon plagiatum. The sequence continues at coordinate 5,831,947 of OZ020194.1, forward strand.
GTAATCGCCATCCGAAAAATTATCTATCCTATCTATGTTTGTGTGTGGCAGGGCTATAACAAGTCCCAACGTCATTATTTACACTGCCCCGGGTTGTTTGTTATTTTTAGATTCTCCGTATTTTAATACAAAAACATGTAATACTGCGTTTAAAGAAAAAAAACGTAAATATCAATAGGGAATTATAATAACGAGTGATTTTTTATTATTTTGCATTTTGAAAGTCGCAAGGCCGTTCTGCGTCGATAAATTTGTGACATTTACGCTTGCTTGATTTGATTTTGTGTTCATAAAGTTTAAAAAACAAAGTAATTTTGTAATTTCGCAGGTATTTGAAGGTAAATTACTATTTTTGGGAAATCGTCTTTTGATTGCTATAGAGCGATATTCGTGGATATGATGTAATTTCTTGTTGTCTTTTGACATTTATCACCGGTACGAATTTTGACGAGGCTCTTTTGCCGGATTGAATGTTCTGCAGTAAAAATGGTCAGTGAAGCTCAGAAATAAGATTTTTCGAAATGGAAATAAAAAAGACGGTGTGGACTTATTCTATCCACGACTGCTTTGATAGATTTCTAAACGCGTTTCCTGATGTTGCGGTGACCTTTAAAAATTTTCGCACTGGGTGGCAATACCAGATAAATAATTTTCGCGAAACTGGTTCAACATAAAAAAAAGGGACTTGAAGACCAACGAAACGTTCAAATGAGGTTATTAAAGAAGCGCGGCAAATTATGAAAAATAACCCTTTAAATTCAATTAGACATCTTTCTAAGAAAAGCACAGATTTATGCTACAGTACTTATATGTCATAAATTTATAAAAAAAGCCCTCCATCGAGTGTCGACTACTCATGAACTCTTTCCTAAAGAATAAATTTTTGTGAATGGTTTCAATGGTTCAATCAAACCCAAACAATTTTCAAAATGAAAATGCTGGTGGTTTTGCAAAAATCGTTTTCACTGATGAGGCCCTTTTCATATATCAGGCTTTATTTGCAAAATATGCGAATATGGAATACTGAAAATCCGCAGGTTTTTGTAGACCGACTCAAAAAATTGGCGTATTAGTTCTAGAAAAATAATTGGCACAGTTTATTTTGATGGTACAATTACAGCTGAGAGATATCGGACAGGAATTTTGTCACCATTTATTCATGATCTGCATGATGACGAATTTCGGGACGGTTCCTTCCATTAGAATGGCGTTACACCTCATGTAACCAGAGAAAATTTAAACTTTTTAAGTAATTTTTTTGAAAACAGAATTATAATTCGAGACACACACCAAATGTGACCACCTCGTTCCTGTGACTTGACACCCTGCGAGTTTTTTTGTAGCCTTTTAAAAAAAAAATTTACCCGACTCCAATTGAGGATATAAAAGATCTCAAACGAAGAATTTCTGAAAAAATTGCCAAAATTAACAATTCTCCTAGTACATGTTGTTTTGGGAATGGGAACAAGTATCAGAAGGTATTTAAAGAAGAAGGCTAATAAAATAAAGTAAATCATGATTTCATTTTGTGTTTTTTAGAAAAACACTCTTACAAATTTTCAACATAATAACGCTGCTTTCTCGCAAACACACTATGGTCTAACCTACGCGGTGTTGTTACACCACGTGTTCCCGATCACAACTGCTCTTGAGCAAAATAATTAAAAATCACTCGTTATCTTTCTTTGTGCTATACAATGCCACCATAATCAAAATTTAAGGAAGGTGCTAGACGAGCAAATACGTGGGTACGGACTACTTACACATAAGTTACTACAATGAATAAAGGAACACCTGCTACTAATTCGTGAACTTAATACCTCGAAAATCCAGTTTCGACAACCCACGCCTAAGATTCTAATTATTGCAAAGGATTTATCGCATCTCATTTTATTCTCAGTTAAACGTAATTCCAGTAAAATGTCACCCTCGTTAGGGACAAGTATTTAAAATTGAGTAATTTGGCAGAAACTGTTTAATCTTGTTATTTTTTGTACGTTTAAAATATTTTAAGGGCGGTAAATTTTCATTAAATTTGAGTATTAGTTGTACCCAATTCTAGGTCAAGTATTTTTTGTTGTAGCCCAGAGTCGGGGTTTGATTGGGTTCAAAAACTTTTTTATTTCATTATTCTGTAGTAAGCTTCATGGCGATGTCTTTTAACACTCGTACCCTGGAACAGCAAGAGTCGATTCTAAAACTGAAAAACATTCTTGATGGAGCGCACTCCTCCACTAGTCTACTTCAAGAGGCTTGAACAGGAACACATGTCCAAAATTTCTTCAAACTATCGACGGCAAAAAAACGTCAGAAAGCTGTCTTCAAAGAACTGTAACTCGTGCTCAAAGGAACATGATGCGAAGATCAAATACTTAAATAAATATGCTGGGTTATCCCTAGAGCTCCAAAAACTTCGTACCCAACCATGAACGTCGAGCGGAGAGGAGCGCCGGCAACGTTGTGCAGGCAGATCTTTGCAAGTGCTTCGACGGTTAGCAAACGGGACCGGGAGAGTCGACTGATGTAATGCAGGTACAGTACGCCGCGATATTTATTGTGAGAACGACGATGGAGCGCGAGTATGAGTAAAGTACAAGTGCGTAAAAACAATTTTCTAGAGCATAATGTGTAGCATTTGCAATGCTACATTGGTTTTCAAATTAAAGTTTTCAGTACATTTTGACAAGATGGTGAAGGTAATTTTTTAAAAAAAATTTGACATGACTACTTTTTGACAAACACTAAATATCTCATAAAATCTTATTTTATTAAGTTATTAATTTCTTATACAAGTAACAAGCGTTCATGTTTACAAGGATATAGGTTATGCATCTTTGCTTTTTTTTATTCTATACAGTTCGACCAATGGTACACAGTATTGTCATAGTTATGTTATCATGGATTATTTTATTAATTACTTTTAAAATCACACTGTATTTATATAAAGATTATTTTGACAATAACGATGAATAGACACTCTGTTATTCGGTGAACTTGGTGACGACATTGAGGGTCAGCTTGGTTTTGTTTAACTTTATTGGGTAAGTCAAGGTATGCTGACTTAGCAATGCACCGATGGTCGATAACCGTATAATGGAGTGATAGGTAGTCGTTCTTAAGATGTCGAGATAAGACATGTGCCCGTTGGCCGGGAGAAGAGCCGCCCTTATAGATAAGATGTAAGGGAAGTGTATAAGTAAGTGCCTCATTTCATTTATTTAAAGCCAAACTTTATTTTATTGCTATTATTGTTGATTAATTATTAAATGTTATATTTTTTATAACCTGTCTCAACTTCATTCCCTCCACACGATCCCAGAGACTATTACTTAGGCTCAGTCGCAACAACCCCCGTTGTGACATTTGGTGGAGGTGCCGTTTTTACTCTCCATACACAATAAATTATAACTTTTTTGGTGCAAAAATTATATATTCTTTAATAAATTCTGTCCATTGTGTGAGAGTAGGCATAAATTTTCTTTAAGTATAGATATAAACATTTGATTACAACCTGAGGGACTGAAGTATATTTTAATTAAATTATATAAAATAAGAGTTGGCAATTTTTACGTTACGTTTTTAATATAAAGTGGTGCACGTTAATTTTAATTTTTAAAAACTCGGCCTTTTCAAAAAGTTTTCTGAAATTTTAATGGTAATTTATATAGGTACCATTTTTGGTTTTATTCAAAATAAAACTATATTACGATACATTTTTTCACGTTGAGTGGTTATTTTAAATATAATAGTTTGTCCCTTAAAGAGAAGTAAAAAAAAAATGAGTTTGGAAGAAGCTTTAAATACCCCTAATACACCAGTGCTACCGCCATATTTTCAAGCACCTATTTTTTGTCCTAAGAATAATAATTGTGTTTTATTTCTCAGAGAATTTAATAAAATTTCTGAAAGAAACCGCTGGTCTGGCAAAGACAAAATTTACTATTTTTTATCATCATTAGAGGGTGTTGCCTACATTTGGTATAGTAATTATATTAAACAATCGGAAAACTTAAAGAAAAATTGGGAGGAAGTCTCCCGTGATTTTTTAATTGAATTTGGAGGGAAATACGAAGTTTCAAAATTTGAAATCAAACTTATGAATAAGCAACAGCAGCAAAATGAAAGTATTAAAGATTATTATTACGATACAATCATGTTATGCGACATTGTTGATCCTAAAATGCCGTTAGATAAAATTATAGGATACTTTGAAAGAGGTCTACACCCTTCCTTTAAATCAAATTATAACTTTTTGTACGACCCCGATCTTTCAAAAAATGGTTTTAATCAGCTAACGGATAACCGCCGGGTTATTATCAATGAAAAATGTAATTTACAATACCCAACCAGCACCAATGTACAATCTAATCAAAACGTTTTATTTTTACACCCTACTCGGCCTTACAATACAAATGAAAAAGAAACTATAATGGCCCAAACAAATGAAAATTTACACCACTGCTTAAAACAAGAGACAACTTCTAAATCAGCATTCTTAAAATCGGCTAAAACTACTAAAGAACATCAACTAACTAACAACAAAATTAAATCAATTGTTTTGAAAACTAAAGAACACGATATTAGATATTTGGAGCAATTACGAGATAATTTTGCGGTAAATACAAATCTTTTTAATAAATTGGACATTATACTATATAAATGGCCTTATATTGACAGAAATAAAATCAAAATTGACCTCACAACAAACTCGAACCAACCAGTTACTATATTTAAAAACAGAACTCTAGGACGCTTTTTATTACCGCCAAACACTTTAACGGCGCAAAGTCTATTTGTTTAAAAAGAAATAGGTCAAAGGGAAAAATAAATAAAGAAAAACCTAATAATTATTCTTTTACATATCTTTACGTTTACATAAAATAATATCCACAAAGAGTTTTTTTTTCAGAAAATTTTGTTTTAAGTAAATGCTATTTATGTATCCTGACGTTTACAAGAAGTAAAAATATTTTTTTTGTATTACAGTAACAAAGAACTAAGTCAAAGCGTTTGTTAAAGTGTGCATATACATATACATATGCACGTACGTATGTATATATCTACGTTTCTTCACATTTGTTTCTCTACTAAACTTTTATTTCAGAATATAAAATACGTTAGCAAAAAAGGTGCTTAGTTATAACGGAAAATGCTTCTTTTATAAATAATTTTTCTAGTTGAATGTAAGATTTTAGCATGGGTATCAAAGTATTATGAGTTCAAGTACCTATCTAACACCTGAGATATTTCTCGTTTTAATTTGCACTGATTTTTCTTTGGTTCAGAATTCAGTGTAAAATTGATTTTTTTATTTATTTAACATTGCATACTATTTTAGTTCCAAGTCAATATTTTTACGCAGAAATTGTATTTTTTTTAATGTCCACAGTACAATTCGTCAGTCTTCTCTTGATACATTTGCTATGTTTTTTTTACGTCGGAAGACAAAATCCAAATTATATTGATTATTTATACTTTAAATTTTTGCGCCGTAGAAAATCTATTTCTGATGTGTAATTTATTTGCAATTAAACATTATGCGCATAGGCGATATGCAAGAAAAATAACAGAAAAATTTGATTAGATTTTTATTTTTAATTTAGTAGGTACTAATTTCATTTTAGTACTAGTTACAAGTTTTAAAATATGTTTTATCATGCGAAAAAAGAATAAATCAAGTTTTACCCAATTAACGAAGATCACTGGTAAATAAGGGCATTAATGTGTTGTATTTTTAATATAATAGCCAGCGACAATTTTCTTTTCAATTTCAGAAGTTTGTTTTAAAATTAAATATTTCTTAAATACCTAACTAGTAAACATATCAACATTTTATTATTATTGCTTACGTTTATAGAAATACTAAATATTATTAGACGTAATTGTTATACGTCCAAGGTATAAAAAATATGTTTTTTTTATCAAAAGCTGACATAATTTTGCTTTATTTCAAGTTCATAATAAATTATAATAAACACTGCTTTATATTATTATACAATAATGGCATAAGGTTACCGATCAAGCACGCGCCTCATTTTCGCAAGTACTCATTCATATTATTTATGTTTTTTTATTTTTATGCATAATCAAAGGAATTATGAAAAACTAAATGGAAAAAGAAAGGGTTTATGCGTGCAAAACCAGAGTAGTTTTTATCCAGAATTATTATCTAGTTAATCGAGGCATAAAACAACTTTTATAGGCATGAGATGATTGAAACTTATAATAAACTTACGTAAGAAAGTAAGAGTCTTACAAATGAAAATATATAGAGATTTTTTTTTAATTCGATGCAGTATTAAATCATCGTGCCTGAGTTCTTAAGTTAAATATATACACGAGTATATATTTATTATTCTAGAGTACCTACAGAACGACTCATTTTTCTCAAAGAAGTTATAGGTACATACTTTAGGAAACAATAAGGTACACACAAAAAAGTGGTACGAAAAGGGTAGCTAGAGAATTAGCGATCAGCAACATAATGCTATAGCCCTACTGCAAAAAAGTCATTTGCAGGTTAAACTTTACTGACAAGTAAGGTATTTTGAAATGGTTTTCAAGTGTAACAAATTTTATGAAGAAGAGACAAGTGAATGTCTTATGTTATTCAATACCCTGCGTGGCACGTAGCTAGGGGAGTAGTTGTTTTAAGAATTTACGCATCTTGTCTTCATAAAAGGTGACGCTAATGTTTGAGCACAATGTTTAAACAAATCGATGATGTTTAGTGGTACAGGATGTTACCAGGTGAGATAAGCCTGAAGTTATCTATTTCCCTTAGGGAAGGTTTACAGAATTTTTTTAAGAGTTTCTGGTATTTGTAAATACTGCGTGAGCTAAAACTGCTCAAATGTTCGTACGGTCATTACTTATTGTTGACAGCATGTAAAATATCGTCAGACATATTTTTGAAAAAACAATAGCACAAAGTAATTTTTTTTGTCACGAAACTGCCTACTACCTCTCAGTAAATTGATATAATTTAAGTTTTTAAATAATCCTAAAACATTTTAAATTTTATTAGCAAGTACTAACCTAGACTTTCAACTTTGTACTAAAGAGCTGCTTTTTTATTTATTCTAGTATTAAAAATCCTAGGTATACTAGAAGTTAAATATTAAGGTATACTCTAAGCCTAACAATAAAGATTCATTTTTAAAATTAGACGAACGTTATATCTCAGTATACTTGGAGGTAGAAAAAGAGCAAACTGAAACTAAACAGGGATAGTTGTTCTGTTATACGAGTGCTATGTTATTATTTTAAACTTGCATGTATTATTTGATTTTACAAGAATTTGTAATTTAATTATTGATGTGCACATTAAGTTTAGTTGATAGACTGGTCTAAATGTTATGGATTTTTAATATTAGACATACGTACGTGTAAAGAGAAATGTATTTTCTCATTTTAATTTTGTAAATAATTAAAGCATGTAAAAGTAGGACTATATATATAAGTATTGATACGCACTCTCTTTATGTTTCATGTACCTGGACACAATAGCACAATGGCAGTGGAGATTGGGGATGAGCCAAATAACATGCACAACAACTTCCTACAACAAAGGGGAGCCAGTATATATCCATCATACCTAAACCTGAGCAAGCAGAAGCTGTTACTCAACGTCACCACAACGCACGCAAGCAAAGAAAAGGCAGTTACACCATCACGTTAGGTAACCTAACACCTAACACTATCTCGAAAATGCCCGAGGTACCAGGGCTCAGTAGAGATGACCTTATCAAAGCAAGCCGCTTCCAGCTGCATTCATCTTGCATCAGCTTGTAGAATTGTCGCGATGAAGAATGGGGGATGGAGAAAATCCATCCAAAAGTGGTGAATGTTAAGTTCATAGGAAATTTATATTATCCTTAATATAACTAAACTACTTCTGGCTCATAGTTGTGCATAGTTTATCATTGTTCGGCGTTATTACAATTAAGCAAATCTTCAGCAAAGACTCCTTATATGTTGCCATAAATGCCCGTGTCACGATCTCATTTTTCAAAGAGTGCTACTTTTTGAGATTTTATTACGTAAATATTTAAAAGAAACGTTATGAGTATCAACAAGTTTTATTTTATTTTATATTTTTCGCTTTTACAATAATTGTCTCTTTAGTATATAGTAAGTAATATTTTATAAGTTGATAAGATTGAGCTTTCTATATGGCATTAAATGTGGCTATCAATTCAATATTTTAGAAAAGTTTAATAAGAAAGTTTACTTAAGTCAGTAAATAAAGTAAAATAAAAAGAAGAAATAATTTGTTTCTAAGCTTTTAATAAGTATTAAATCAATCTCTTACGCGAATTTTAATTATGCTATAGGTACGTCCCTTTAAGATTTTTTTTTAACCAATACTAGATACAAATTTTTACAACTTCTCATCAACTTATAAGTTTTATTAAAAATCTTGTTTTTTTTGTAAATTTAATTAACTTCTGGCGGCTTGACCAACATATTTGTATTGCATAGTAAGATGGAAATTTTGTAAAGCTGTGGGTCCAGCTTTCGCGAACGAGGGGCATATGTCATAGTTATGTTATCATGGATTATTTTATTAATTACTTTTAAAATCACACTGTATTTATATAAAGATTATTTTGACAATAACGATGAATAGACACTCTGTTATTCGGTGAACTTGGTGACGACATTGAGGGTCAGCTTGGTTTTGTTTAACTTTATTGGGTAAGTCAAGGTATGCTGACTTAGCAATGCACCGATGGACGATAACCGTATAATGGAGTGATAGGCAGTCGTTCTTAAGATGTCGAGATAAGACATGTGCCCGTTGGCCGGGAGAAGAGCCGCCCTTATAGATAAGATGTAAGGGAAGTGTATAAGTAAGTGCCTCATTTCATTTATTTAAAGCCAAACTTTATTTTATTGCTATTATTGTTGATTAATTATTAAATGTTATATTTTTTATAACCTGTCTTAACTTCATTCCCTCCACACGATCCCAGAGACTATTACTTAGGCTCAGTCGCAACAACCCCCGTTGTGACAGTATTGTGTAGATCCAGGTTTTAATTTTATATCTGCACTTGAGTACCTACTTCACCCTAAATGAATTTACAGTATTATATTCATTGTTTAATTTAGCAATTCTTAAGAATGTTACCTTTATCATTACGGGTACTTTAAGAACTACGTAACGTCTGGCCCTGGTAAAAAGTCCTTTTCCGGTAGCACGTTTCTCCCGTTTTAGTTTTATACAGTAGGTTTTTGATTCTATTATGCTAAAATAAAATACAATAACTGATTACTAATTCTAATTAACGAAGTGAATACCTTGATTTTTCAAGGCTACAGTGTCTGCAGGTACAGAGAATCTTCCGTGAGTACCATGTCACTTGTCAAATGAATATTAAGTTAAAAGAGTATGTATAAAGCTCTTTTGGTAAGTTTTGTCTCAATCATGATTTTTTTGCGGTACCTGCCCTTGTTGCTTTACCTGATGGTTTACCTCATTTGATTTTCTAGGGTCGGTTATTATCTTTAAGCTGTTTTGTAGAAGGGTGTGTATTTAATACTTACTATGTTACTTACCAAAATGGTATTAGGGTCATTCCACGCCAACGCGAACCCAAATGACAGTCACCCCCTCCGCTTTTGTTCATATTTGGTCAAAACGTTGTACTTGATGATATAGAAAAGTACACCAAATCGTTTTTCGAGGAAAATTTTTGTTTTTAAAATATACCCCAAAAACGTTTTTACAGAATTTTCGATTATTTATGTTATTTAATTGGTTTTTGTGCTATCACTTCAGTAATTTTCAGCCGATTTGGTTCAAAATCATCACGTTCTCTTCAGCGGCGATCAATAGAAAAGTAAAAACCCCAAAAAGTCAAAATTTAAGATTGGTGGATTTTTAGTCGATTTAAAGGTAAAAAAATTTTCAAAAAATAATTTCTCAGTTGTCGCCTAGTCAATTTGGCCGTTTGCGATCTTAATTTCTTCACTAGAGCCTCAATAATGATCCCTCAAAAATTCATTATGATGTTTTTTGTTTTAAATGAGAAACGGCGGATTTAAACCGCGAGCGCATGAACTATCGCATATATGATAACATTAAATTGTTGTTTAAAAATTTTGTTTTATATTATTTTCAATGAAATGATTATTACACAATACTTACAACATTTGTATTATAAAAACAATAATTTTAAACAACAATTAATTGTTATTATACATGTCAATTTAAAAATTTCGCGCACTGTCTCACGTTGTACGTCGTATGTCACGCATGCGGATTCAAGCCGCGAGCGCATGAACCGTCGACCAGTGCCAGTTAAAAAAATTATTGATGCTCTCTTTCCCTTTTTCAAACTTGCATTAATACTTTAGACGTGAGAAATTTTGTTTAAAATTATTCTTATCTTAACATATTTCTTTGAAATAGTTTATTTTACTCTGGCAATAAATGAACAATGGTTGAAAATCTCAAAAAAATTTAATCAAAATTAATACAACTTATAAAACTATTGCTTTGACTGCGTTCGCCTTCTCTTCCTTGATCTGAAACAAAAATAAACATATGATCATCTGAATATAGTAAGGCTTAGTTACTTAGTAATCGAGATAAATTTAATACTTATATTACGCTTACCTAGTTTCAACAGGCTCTTCACCGCTTGTTTTCAAGTCTCCGAATGCAATATTACAGCTGTAGGCATCGTCTTTACTGGAGGAAAAGTACTTGAAAACGATGCGGTACTGTTGTGGAAGGACCGCGTGGAAGGATCTTATCCCAGTCACTGCAGGAGCGGCATTGAACCGATTTTGAAGAATTTTCTTTGTCGTTGATATCTCCGTTGCCGATACGTAAGCGACGTTCATACCGGACAGTTTAGACTTCGCCCACTCGTACAGCTGAGTTGGCGTCTGAATTTGCTTTTCAAGGGGCAGGATGAGGCTGGCCCTGGCTGCTTCACGTTTTAAGGTCCCACCCAATCCATCGGAGGGGCCTTTGCCATGGGAGGTGGCAAAAAAGTGCCACTCCGCTTTTAAGCCAAAATCAATTTCATGATGCGCTACATTAGACACGCTAAATCGATTTTTGTACTGTGACGCCGCCCCGTCTGAGAAATAAAGGACTTGCTTCACACCTGAAACCTGTAACAAGCAAGTTTAGACATTTACATTATAGAACGATATGGCAAAAATGATGAAATGTCACGTACATACCATTTCTTTCAAGAATGGGATTAAACGTTTTTGGAAAGTGTACACTGCAGCAGTGTCGTGCTCCAAGCAATCCGAAATTATCACAAAATTTAAAGAGCAGACATTGAGGGTGCCATCAGGATTTTCCTTAGCGTAATAGCCGGCGAATGGATGGATGGTCGCTTGTCGATTATTCCAATGTACGCCTTGCACGGCGTCTTGTAAGACAAAAGCGTAATTTTCTGAGAAATCAGCGATGATAATGACAGTATCCAGAGCTAAGCCGATTTTTGCATTTCTTAAAAACTCGCTCTGTTTCTTTGATACAAAGTCGTGCTTCAGGATTTTCGGTACCATTTCGAGAAAGGATTCCAAAAAGGCGTCCGCACTCTTCTCGACTGTTTCTAGAGAGCACCGATCTACGGTCAGCCACTGCTTGTATTTTACTTTCTCAACGACATCTGCATCGAACATTGCTTCAATACGTTCACGTAGCACCTGAACTCCTGGACATTTGTTGCATTCACTAAAGAAGCATTTTTCCGTTGGGCTTGCACATATAACGAGGTTAAGACAATCCCTGTAATTGTTCAAGTCAGGTTCTGTCTCGCCTCCAGAAGGTACTTTTTTTATGGCTCCTTCAAACGACAGTTTAAAGTTTTGATGTATCGCGCACACGCACACACTGTGGGTGCCCGAAGATCCCGCAAAAACGCAGTGTTTAGGCCGTAAGTCCGCGAATTTCGAGAATCCCACTTCAACATCAGGGTGTTGTGCCTTAAATTCTTCAAAGATCTCCTTCAAATTTCCAAGAATCAACTTTTTTTGACGTTTTACTCGAACACCATCTTCTCGCACACTCACACAGTCTTTAGCACCTGGCATTTCTCTGCTTATGCCTTCGCTTTCGTAGAACTCAACTACTTTATTAACGACATCCTGTGACAGTGGGCGTCCAGGTTTTCGATTTGGGCTTGATAAAATTCCCTTTTGCTCCACCAAAGTTTTACTCTTGCGCGCCATATATTTAGATACGCCAAAAAAGTTGTGAATCATCTGTAAACTCCAGGATTTTGGGACAAGTGACAACACCTGCAGTTTCTCACTATAAGAATCACAAGAGTCGAATTTTCCTCTAAGCTGAGACATCACTTCTTTGCCCACGCTCGCGTAGTCAATAGAAGTGTCTTCGCTTTCGGAAGATTCTGAGTTCTGTGTTAACAGTTTATTCAAAGTTTTTCGAATCGTAGATTGCACTTTTCTCTTCTTTGCGGAAGCAGTGGTAGCTGTTCTCAGCTTGTAAAGTTGCACTGGTGATTCTCCAGCACATGCCAACGTCTGATTTAATTTTTCAACGATAATATCTTTTTCTGCAGACGCTAAACTTTGGCTGACACCCCTACCACCCATTGTAAGTGTAACATCGTCGCTTGAGCTACTTATCAAATTCTCCGTCTCTGGTTGATCGGGTATGGTTGACAAGGATTCGCTCGTACTTTCCGTCCCGCCCTCATCTTCCGTGACTTCTTGATTTTTGCACTGCTCGGCAACTAATTTCATGCACGTCGGACATAATTTGTGTCCCGGGGCAAGCGACGGAAATTCCTTTCGGTAACGCAGGTGAAACTCTTCGGAAACAATCCTGAGGCTTTTCTTCACCACTTTTTTGTGAATTTGCAAAGGGTCACGACACGATCTTTGAGACGACGAAAAAGATTCCAAAAAATAGTGTTCGTGTGCTTGACAGCATGTTTTTATGTCGGCAACACCACTTCGAACTTTCAGCTGATAACGCTCATGTTTTGAATAAGTCTTTAAATCCTTAAAAGAAGATTCACTGAAGCACGACCGATTTAAGGACAACCCGAGAGAGCAACGAGATGCACCGGCCGCCATACTGGCAAACGATTTCAATGCACGTATATTGGGGATTAGTACATGACAAGAGAAGAAACAGAATGACACGAAAACGCAGCTGAACGTCAAACTAACCTCAACTCAACTATAGAAAATGACATGTCACGAAAGACGCTGCGCAATGAGTTCGGAGGTAATCTTGAACACTGTGCATGCGTGACATGCTAAGTACGACGTGAGACAGCGCGCGAAATTTTTAAAGTGATATGTACAATAACAATTAGTTGTTGTTTAAAATTATTGTTTTTATAATACAAATGTTGTTATTATCGTGTAATAAACATTTCATTGAAAATAATATAAAACAAAATTTTTAAACAACAATTTAATGTTATCATACATACGATAGATCATGCGATCGCGGTTTAAATCCGCCGTTTCTCACTTAAAACAAAAAACATCATAGTGAATTTTTGAGGGATCATTATAGAGGCTCTAGTGAAGAAATTAAGACCACAAACGGCCAAATCGACTAGGCGACAACTGAGAAATTATTTTTTGAAAATTTTTTTACCTTTAAATCGACTAAAAATCCACCAATCTTAAATTTTGACTTTTTGGGGTTTTTACTTTTCTATTGATCGCCGCTGAAGAGAACGTGATGATTTTGAACCAAATCGGCTGAAAATTACTGAAGTGATAGCACAAAAACCAATTAAATAACATAAATAATCGAAAATTCTGAAAAAACGTTTTTGGGGTATATTTTAAAAACAAAAATTTTCCTCGAAAAACGATTTGGTGTACTTTTCTATATCATCAAGTAGAACGTTTTGACCAAATATGAACAAAATCGGAGGGGGTGACTGTCATTCGGGTTCGCGTTGGCGTGGAATGACCCATTATTGATTTTTACTACCTTTTATGTTGCAAATTAATTTAGGTATATATTCACGCAGATAACATATTTTTCATTACCAAATAGTGTATCCATCGACAGCCCATTTAAACGAAAGAATAAATTTCTTTTATATTGGGGAATAGTTTGTTTTATTGACTGCTGAAACACATGCAAAGAGTTTTGTAATATTTTATCAAAATCTTATCTCACCTTAGGTTCTGAGTTTGCCAAGCTGCAAGGGTACTTCTTTAATAGAAACTCAGTGGCGCCCTACTGCCTTGGAAAACCTTAGCAAAGAAAAGGAAAACGAAAAATTAAGGACCTACGGTCCATAAATACTCCTGGCGAAAAGCTGCCGCGCACTTGTAGGGCTTCTGGACAGTTAAATTTAATAATTTAACCCCAGAACGCTGCAAATGTTCGGAGGTTTATTTTATTTTAATTTCCTGACCTAAAATATATGTGTCGTAAGGAGTTATTATGTTGGAAAAGATCCCACTGCGAACGGCATAGTGCAACACATAAATTTTTAAAAAAAGCGTCTGCACACCCTATATTGAGTGTGTAGTAGATTTGATATTTATGACGCGTGCTTGTAATATACCTTTTCCTACGACCACCTATGAAAGTGCGTAAAAAAGCACGGTTAACTTGGCGAGAAAGTGCCTTATATCACACGCGTGTCGAAAAGTTCTTTTCAACACGTGTGTTGAAAAGTACGTGTCAACATGGCATTTAAATAGACGGTGCCAATTTCATTTGTTTTATTTTCAGCACACTTGATGAAAATATTAGTGTTGAAAGTGAGGGTTTTAAAAGACAGAAATTGAGGTTTTTTTGTAAATATTTTTGTGGTCGTAGGAAAAATATTGTACATTACTCGTGTGAAAGTAATTTTCGCACACTCGTGGGATTATCGCACTCGGCTGTCGTCTCGAGCGACAACATTCCCACTCGTGTGAAAAATGTCACTTTCAACACTTGTTATGTAATATACTATTTTATACTCTCGCGAAACGACCGTTTCGTACGTTTTGGGAAAAATATACTTTCGATTGGACATTGCCGTCTGACCAAAAGTTACGCAATTATTTATCAAGTGTGCGCGAAAGAATAGAGAATAAAATTCGGCGTGAAGTGAAGGGTAAAAAAGTGTGGCTAATTACAGATGAATAGGTAAACAGATTTAAAGAATAACTCAGTGGTCAATGTTAGAGTTCGAACATTAGATCCACGCAAACCTACAGTTCCCTATTGACTAGCCAGTAAAAGACTTCACAATTATACTGGCGAAGCCATAAAAGATATGGTATTAACCACCCTATAAAAATTTCATATTTCAGCAAACCAAATGCTAATGTTTGTTACTGATGGCGGATCATCTATGCTTCGTGCGGGCCGTTTACAGAAACAAGTTTTCCCCTCATGAACTACATGTTACGTGTATCTTACATGCATTACATCTTGTAGCAGAAACCATTCGCTCCTGTTACCCAGGTGTGTAGCACTTGTAGGGCATACAAAAGCCAGGAAAGATTCCCCAAACGGATTCGCTGATTTCATCACAAATATCTGAATATTCCAGAACCTCCACGGCCTGTTCTTACAAGATGGGGAACATGGTTGGAAGCTGCGTTTTATTATCTTCAGCATTTTCGAGTACGGTCACTTGTCTTGCAATTTAACGCAAAAGAAGCTGCCTCGATCAACAAAAGTCAGTTACAATTTCAAGATCGTGGAAATTGATCTACAAACTATTTTTAATAACTACCCAGAAATAACCAACGCTTTCACAGCATTACAAAAGTCGTCGTTGTCGTTAGACTATGATTACAAATTTAATATTAGATGACGTACAAGCAGTACTACAAACTTTAAGTGACGAAAAACTTGTTCTTATTAGAGAAAATTTAATAGTGTGCTACAAAAAAATCCAGATTTGGCTAGACCAAGACAGATTTTTAACAGTAGTATTTTTACAGATCAGTGTTTCAAGGACCATTTTAAGTATGCAAATATATCGTTAGATGTCGAACGGTCGTTTTCCGCATATATGAACTCAGTTTATCACCGCGGCGAACATGCCTCAAAGAAACGACTATGGAAACATGCGCTATGCTGCAAGTGTTTAGCCGTGCACGTTCAGATGTACAGGGTCCTGCAATAGTGCGTCAGGCTTCCATAGCTCCTACACGAATTAAGTTAGGAATTTCATTCATATGGTGACTTATACTGTAGTACAGGCTGCATTTTAGGAAAATATTTTCGCATATACAGGGCGCACCAAGAAAGTGTGATAACATAAAGTTGTATTTTTTTTAATGGGACACCCCGTGTTTTTTGCATATTTAGGTTTGTATTAGTGTCCTTCATAATTGCCTAAAATTTTATTTAATTTGCTTCGGTAATTTAAGAGCAATAAATTAAAAACTAAAAAAAAAAGTTTTGCAGCCCTGGAAAGACAGATAAAAGAAAACAATCTAAAAGCATTTTTTTACCACGGCATTGTGTGAGATTTATAACAAGGGGGCTAGAAACACCATGAATTAAATAGTTTTTACCTATTTCATACAGGGTGTTCACAATAAGATTTTAAAAATGACACATTTTAAACTAATTTTTCTCAAGTTTTTTAAATGGAACACCCTGTATATTATTTTACCATTTGATGAAGAATTTCAAAACAAATATTTTGTGTAATTACAATTTATTTCAAATTCCAAACCGTTTTCAAAATATTTATCAAAAATCATAAAAGTCGCTATTCGTAATAAAGTTTTATGAACAAAATAGTTAGGCGGCCATGGAAAAACAAGCATGTTTAGCAATTAAATACTTTTTGACATTATTTGTCAGAAATAAGTAGGTTACTTAAACGAATAATATTTTGTTCAAAAAATGAATTTTTCAAGGGAACAGCTCATTGATATGGTTTTTGTATTGGGTGAGAGTGAGAAAAACTGTTTCCTCGCTAGTAGAAATTATGCAGCTCGGTTTCCGGAAAGGTGACACCCAGAAGCGTTAAGTTTTAGCAGACTTCTTGAGCGCTTTATTGAAACGGGAAGCGTAGACTACAAAAAGGTGGAAAGAACAAAGACGGCACTAAATGAGGAAAATCAGTTAGCAGTTTTATTGACAGTTATTGAAAAGCCAAATATTAATCAAGAATGTGTGGGACAAGAAGTTGGAATAAGTGAGAGGTCAGTCCAAAGAATTTTGAAAAAACATCATTTTCATGCATACCACATTCAATTGCATCAGGCTCTGGGTGAAAATGATTTTCAGCGAAGGGCAGAGTTTTGTGCCTGGGCACAATTGTGCCTCCAAGAAAATCTTTTTTTCTTTATGAACGTCCTTTTTTCCGACGAAGCAACTTTCCACAACACTGGATGTGTCAACAGACATAATTTTCATTATTATTCTGTCGAAAATCCAAGAATATTTCGGCAAATAGATCGCCAACAACGTTGGTCAATAAACGTTTGGGGAGGTATTGTTGGAGAACATGTGGTGGGCCCACATTTTTTTAATGGTCACCTTAACGGTCAAATGTATTTGGAATTTTTGGAAAACGACTTACCAGGATTGGTTCAGAATTTACCTCCAAACATCCAGGCACAAAATATGTGGTTACAACAGGATGGAGCCCCAGCCCATTTTTCGCAACAAGTCAGAGCCCTGTTAAATAATGAGTACGAAAATCGCTGGATTGGAAGAGGAGGACCAGTTGGATGGCCTGCGAGGTCGCCCGACCTAACAAAACTTGATTTTTTTCTATGGGGGCATGTAAAAGACCTCGTTTATAGGGAAACTCCAACAACCGAACAAAACATGCGACATAGAATTATTGACGCGTTTGCCACAATTACACCTGCAATGCTCAGAAATGTGGAAAGGGCCTTTCAAGCGAGAATTGGTAAATGCCTTGAACAAGATGGAAGACATTTCGAACATCTTTTAAAATAAAGTGCTTGTTTTTCCATGGCCGCCTAACTATTTTGTTCATAAAACTTTATTACGAATAGCGACATTTATGATTTTTGATAAATATTTTGAAAACGGTTTGGAATTTGAAATAAATTGCAATTACAAAAAATATTTGTTTTGAAATTCTTCATCAAATGGTAAAATAATATACAGGGTGTTCCATTTAAAAAACTTGAGAAAAAATAGTTTAAAATGTGTCATTTTTAAAATCTTATTGTGAACACCCTGTATGAAATAGGTAAAAACTATTTAATTCATGGTGTTTCTAGCCCCCTTGTTATAAATCTCACACAATGCCGTGGTAAAAAAATGCTTTTAGATTGTTTTCTTTTATCTTTTTTTCCAGGGTTGCAAAACTTTTTTTTTTGTTTTTAAAGTACCGAAGCAAATTAAATAAAATTTTAGGCAATTATGAAGGACACTAATACAAACCTAAATATGCAAAAAAACACGGAGTGTCCCATTAAAAAAATACAACTTTATGTTATCACACTTTCTTGGTCCGCCCTGTATATGCGAAAATATTTTCCTAAAATGCAGCCTGTAATACAGTATAAGTCACCATATGAATGAAATTCCTAACTTAATTCGTGTACGAGCTATGGAAGCCTGACGCACTATTGCAGGACCCTGTATAATCCTAGTTAGGCTACTGGGTAAATATTTTCCTTAGTATAATGCATATTATTATTACTTACTTATATGCAGTTGCGTTTTTGCGCTCTAGTTATCCCTAAAAAGAACAGTAATCAAGTTCCGACACATAAAATTATAGGTTATAATTTACGTCCATATAAAATATAATTAAAATGGGAAAAATCGACGTACTCATCCTTTTAGAGTCCCTAACAAAGAATGATCTGCTTAAATAGGAGGGGTAAATCAAGATTTTAGTTTCCTTCAGAAAAGGGCCTTTCCCAACTCCTGCCATTTAGAATGTTATCGGAAAAATGGCAGGTACATGCATTTCATTTGCTCATGCTCGAAAATATCCAAAAAACAACTCGCAATACCTAGGGTATCCAGATTATGGAACAAATTGCCTGCAGATGTTCTCCCTTCCCCTCCCAACCTCTCATCCTTTAAATGACGTGTCAATAGATTACATTTCCTCTCTCTTCAGATGCCTACGATACTTCAGTCCTTAGGCTTGAAGTCTACGTGGGCTGTCTCAGAAAAAAAAATTATGAATGAACGGCTGCGTCTCCTCATGCTAAAGTCAATGGCCAAAGAATTATATTATGAATAAGTTTTTCCGCAAAAATTATGCGACACCCTTTACATTGCGTCAAGCACTTTCGCACTGCTTGAATTATCACAAATTAATTCATTTAGTTGTAAAGAGTGTTATGCATAACAAAGCATTACAACCTTCTGCCGCATAGACATGCATAAAAGCTTTTAGCGTCGACCCCGTTTCGCGATGTATAAAAATAAATTGAATACATTTGCAGGGAACATAATATATTATGTACTTGTGGTTATTCAATTCCATAGAATTTATTTTTAAACAAATGTTATCCGGTTTTAAGAATACGTTCAGTTTTAACACCAATAAAAGAATCGTGCATTAATGAATATACGAGAGGGTATTGACATCTAGTTAACCTGGAAAGTTTCTAGTAGACCAAACTGAATATAGTTGAGATGGTTACAACTATGATGTTTTACTAATAAGTTGTTGACGCTTGACATTCATACGTTGAACGGTGACAAAATTGTAAATTTTTGAAAACGGCATGTCTGAGAAAAGGCTAGATTTTGAAAAAATCGAGTTTCGGTTAGTTATTAAGTATTTATTTTTGAAACGGGTTCCCCATGACCCAAAAAATTTCGTGTTCAATAATCCGCTAGCAAGATTCTTGCCTCAGTTTTCTGGGACAAAAATGGTTTAATTCTGAAAAATTATTTGGTAGAACTATTCTTATACTGAGTTGATAACCAAAGTACTTAAGAAAATTACCTAAGGTCTGCTTTTTTGCAAGACAACGCTCCTGCTCAAGTCGTTGATTGCACTGCAAAAAATTGATGAAATTGGCTTTGAATTGGTTGACTACCCGCCGTAATCTCCGAATTTAGCACCGTCAGACTATTATTTGTTTCTAAAACTAAAAAAAAAATTGAAAGGTAAAAGATTTTCGACATATAACGAAGTCATATTATATGCCGTTAAGGAGTAGCTTGCAGACAAAGCCAAATGATATTTTGTAACGTTCTTAGAATTATTTTATGAACGTTCTGCTGAATGTGTAAGTCTTAAAGAAGATTAGGTTGAATAAATAAAATTTTGTTTTGAAATATTATGGCGTTTTATATGTTTGCAAATAATATCATTTTTTAGATCATTACCTACCATTTATTAGACGTTTTTCAAAAATATTTAATATAAATAGGGTTTAAGCTGTTTGTGATCTTGTTATTACGATATTTTAGAGCCGTTGTGGTTAATCCGCCTTGACATGGGTACAAAATTAATTAGCACTTTGCCTCTTAGATTCACTCTGGCGCGTAAATTAACTTGAATTTAATTTGAAACACCACAGTGATTTATTGAGATGGGTCTAAAGCGATGACCTATGGGCTCTTATACTGTAAATGAATTATGTAATTTTATAATACTGATACCCGTAATAAGGAAATATTACAAGTATTTATAGTAATAAAAGTAGTACTTAGGTGTCAATATATTGTAATTTCTATTTAGAAAATGCAAAGTCCTTACTGATTGACATGCCAACGCTCAGGCTAAACCACTGGGGCTAGAAACGCCAAATTTGGAATATATATTCTTCATACGGTGCAAACACCCGCTACGAAGCAATTTTTCAAAATTCAACCCCTGTGGGGGTACAAAAGGGTAAAATAAATGTTCAGAAGGTATATAGCAACACTGCCGAGAAATATTTTCGGTAACATGCATTACTTCTACATGAGCATTCTAGCTTGGGGCATTGTTGCCACTTATTATACAATTTCAATGCTAGGTGTTCCGACATGGACACGACAGCTCTTACTTAGCCGCTTTTGGTACGATAATTCAGGAAGGTAATTTCTTTTCGCATGTTACTCCTGGTTTATTCACATAATGATATACAGTTTTAGCCAAATTTCCACTTTTATTTAATACTATATACAATGACGCATTTCGCTACACTATAGCTTCATCGCAAGTTTGTTACAGCAGTCTGTAGCGTGTGATTTGAGAATAACCGTTATTTTTAACGGTGATTTTTAACTGAATCTTTTACTGAAGCTAGTTGAACTGTTCCTCTATTCACCCAGACAATTCGATTGCTTCCCCTCTGTTTCCGAAAAAAGCAAAGCTGTTCGACTTCAGGTTAAGCTTTACGTTAAGGCAATAAAAAAATATGTGCATATTTCTTATTATGCCTTTTAATGGCTAGGCATGTCGAGATAAAATTTTTCATAGAAGCTCAATAGTTTCATAGAACCTGGAATAGAATATAGACCATTTCTATTCAGATAAGTAATATACAGGGCGTGTCACAAATATGGGCCCCTTAACATTTAACATTCTCACGCTTAAACGGCTTGACGCATTTGGCCGAAATTTTGTTTAGGGTTACTATTATGATGATTCCAAAAATCATTCAATTAAACTGTCAATAGTAATATAACAAGTACAAAAAAAATTAGGACATTTGTCCAAATGCATAATATAATATAATGTTATATTAACGATAAATGAATGGTTCAACTAAACTAAATTTGACACGAAGTATTTTGGTAATATAGAAGAACTTGGGTTTGTCGACAACGTTTACCAAGATTCAGAGTTGTATGATACGCATTTCCTTATCGATTGCACGACTTTTCAATATATGATACACAACTTCTTATAGAAAATATTAGCGTTGGGAAAATACATGAATGTAAATAATCGAGTTATCGGTAAAGAAGTGATTTCAATAATCGAGTGATTTTTCACTCAGACTTCTGATTTAAGCATCGCAATATCATTCGAGCGATTATTCACTTGTTTCAGTTCCGATTCGAGGTTCATCGACGATTTCGGAATCGCTCGTAACCATCCAATGTGTTCGTTGCGATGGCATCGATGAGATCATCGGGATGCATAAGGGCAAATTTGTCAAAAATTATAAATTTATTTCCTTTTCACATATTGTATTCTATAAGAGAATGTCATGAATTAAAATTTTCCATGAAAAATAAATAAAGCAGTACAAACACTAGCAATTTTAAACGCCTGCAACTTTTTTGAAATTTTGTTATAAATGTCGCGATTTAGAGCAGAAAAACTAAAGGAAATTAATCAAAACATTCAAATTCTTACCCAAAAAACACCAAATAGCTTCTTTTTGGATACAAGTCTTCCTTGCTGAAAAACAGTACAATCTGGACAAAAGCATACCAATAGAGAAGCCTCTCTTTAGTTTTACAAGATTAGAGGAATAACAAGCGAAAAAAAGATGGGTCGTTTACGAAGAAAATGTGATCAAAACTACGTGGAACGTTACAGCTAAACTGATTCAAAAAAAGTTCAGTAGAGGGTTTGGTGTGGTTATTGATCCCTTTACTGATGTTTGATTCTATAAGGCAAGTGACACAAGAGACTGTTTGTGACGTAGCTTACAAAGCGATTTGGATCAATTATAAAAACTGTGTTTAACTATAACAATTTTAATAATCTCTCTTTACAAAAGAAGAAACTGACTGACGTAGCAATGCACAGCCCACAACGCTGAGTCTAGAAAATTGAAATTTTGCACAGAGGTCTCTTATATAATGTGGCATGCACAAAGGAATGGTTTTTAAAATTAAACTCCCAGAGGGGTGAAATAGGGTTACAAACTTTATATGGTGGAAAGGAGAAAAAATCTTAGATGGTCCATTAACTCGAAACTTTATTGAAGGATTCTAAAAATAAATGTTGAAACATGTGTTTTACAGTTTTCAATAAATCAGCCCCTAAGGGGGGTGAAATGAGAGCTCAAAGTTTGTAATAGAGTAAAATTGTTACACCGAGGACGAAGTCGCGGGCGCAAGCTAGTTAGATATAAGTGCCTGCCAATTTGAAGAGCTTGTTAAAAAATTAAATATAAAAAAGAGATGTTTATTTCAAAACTACGTTGCATATTTTTCAACTAACAAGAGCAAAAAATAAATCAGAAGCTACTTAGAGTTAATTTCCACCAATATTAAAAGTTATTTTTATTACGTTGGCACTACAAACGAATTTATTGGCCCCGGGTTCTACAGTTTAACGCGGGCTCCGAACCACGATCCTCAGTAACCCGACAGCCAGATTGTGCACCCCCAAGGGCTGTCAACCCTTGGTTTCGCGCTAATCTGTCTGTCTTTTACTACCTACCGACTGGGGAGTGTGAAACAAAGCCTTCATCCTACGAGATATCCGATCTCATTCTCCCTTAACCGGCGTGAATAGGACGGTTTTGACGTCGATTCATTTTACACTCTTCCCAACGCTTTTCCACCTACCGCATGCATGATACTTTGCAGAATGTAGAATGGGTCCGAAAACTTTTTTGTTTTCGGTGGGATTTGAACCCATGTCGGTAATCGAAATTCGGTTTATAAGGCTGACGCCTTAACCAATCGGCCACCGCTGACCCCTCCACCAATACTATTTCTTATATATAAAAAAAACTGATTATTATGCACTAGCACGATTATCCCGTAATATTGTTCTGACTGGTTTAAGTCAACTATTAAAACTTGTACGTTCAGATTCACTAAGAAGGTTTAAAATTTAGTACCGGTTTAAATTAAGATCTTATAGTTGATCAGTTATGTTTTGACAGGTTTTTGTTCTGACATTGTTAATAAGTCGTCATTAAAAACTTATGAATTATTATAATATTTCAGCGATTTGCTTGATTTCCAAATGATTTTCATCTTGGAACGAGTTTCTGTAATGAAGTTAGTTCTATTATTGTCGAAAGTACGTACTAAAATTGCCCTTTTCTTGTCTAAATTTGCGAGAAAGCTCGGAAATAAATTCACATTATAAAACTTAGTTGACTTATTCTTACACTTGTCAGTTTAAAACTTTTGGTTGTCAAATTAGACCGGACTAGCGTTGGAGAATCTGGCTGTGTAATTTTAATGCTAGAATGTCTACTTTGACAGATTAATGAAATTCTCCTGGTAATATACTTTGCAATACAATTTTTAGGCTTGTGGCATGCGGCTGTAAACGACAAGCACAAAATTCAGTTTTTAATATTTTAATTAATGAATTGGAGTTATGTCTATTTTTATGTCTACACTAGACATTCTTTGTTTGATAGCAAATAACCCAAGCAATAAATTGAAACAACTAGTAGTAATGGGCGGTAAATACCTCTCTTGAACATTTCTGCAACAAAAAAAGCATTGCGTGTAAAAAGGCATTCACCCAGTTTTTCCTAGAGCAAATTAATTAACCTTTTAAAAATTATGTTTTTATGTTATTTTATAAAATGCGGCAAGAAAAGGCTATTCTAGAACTGTAAGTTGATTAATTACAACGATAAGCGTTCTAAAAATTCTAAGTAACCCCCCTTCCTGCAGCAAAACATGGAAACTAAAATAAATAAAATTGCTGATAAGACTAAGATAAAACGTGATTGGCACGTGTACAGAGCCAGTAAGTTTGCATGTCATTGTGACAAGAAAAATTTACAGTGATACACATCGTTCTAAAACCAAATTAGCACACTGCGTCGTTTTGCCGTATACCAGTTGACCTTTGACCGAATATTGTTAAAAAAAACCTCTCGTACCCATCTAGTGGAGCAAGCTATTGAACAAAAAAATAAAGAAGATAATTTTGTAAATAAATTAATTCAAAATAAACATTTTTCTCTAACAACACGCACAACTGGCTTTAAATTTGTGGAAAAGTGGAAAAACCAATAGATCAATAGATCAATATTTTGAAGTTCAATAAGTAAACTATAATCCTATTTTACTTATTCATAAGTTATTGCCCTCTACATTGGCGGGATGTAGCTTATTTATTGAATATGAATTAAAATTGCAACTATGACATATTATAGTTCCTTTATAAAATCAAACAATTACTTTAAATAATTTATATAAACGATGCTTAATCATCAAGTCAGCAGAGTAAGTAGTGCGAAAGGTACCGGGATCGATGCCCGGCGCCTCCACCAAATGTCACGCCCTCGTTTTAAGGGTGTGACTAGGGGCGTAAAGGTAACGGAATCTTAACTAGAATGAAATCAAACGTGAATTAAAAACACACTTAAATCATTTATTTACAATAAATAGGAACATTCCATCTTGCATAAACAGAAGACAGATATATGTAATTTACTCTCGAAAGACAACTTAATTTTATATTACTTACATTACAGATTTGAAGATCATTTCTTCTACAACTTACCACAATCACAAACGCATCGGACCGGGGATCGTGCACTACTGTCTTTTCCAACTCTCGTCTTTCCGATCGCCCTATCACCCAGTCAGCAGTTTTCCCCTCCTTTTGGGGAGCGTTGCCTTTAGGTCAGAAGCCGCAATTTTCCTGACATGATGATTAAGCGTCGTTTAAATAAATTATTTAAAGTAATTGTTTGATTTTATAAAGATACTATAATATTTCATAGTTGCAATTTTAATGCATATTCAATAAAGCTACGTCCTGCCAATGTAGAGGGCAATAACATGAATAAGTAAAATAGGATTATAGTTTACTTATTGAACTTCCAAATATTGATCTATGAAATATTATTGGTTTTTCCACTTGTGACAATATATCCAAGGCCTTTAACCAAGTATGGCATCCCGCAATTCTCCACAAACTACCTTCTTACGGTCTTCCTTCCAAACTTTGTACCTGGATCGATAGCTGTCTCTCTAATCGGCGCATATCTGTCGTGGTGGCGGTTACTCATCTAACATCCTCCCTATCAATGCTGGCGTGCCCCAAGGTTCAGTCCTAGCACCTACCCTATTTCTTCTTCATAAAAATATCCAGCTCTCTTCCAGACAAATCTCGAATTAAGAGCTGAATAATAGACGCAGATCTATGTACCTATCCCTTTCCCAAAATCTTTAATTAATCTTAGACTGGGGTGCCAAAAACCTTATTCAGTTCGACGCCTCCAAAATCCAGTCTTGCTCCCTGTCACGCACAGTGGCGATCGGTGGTCAGTAAAAGAGGTGAGGTCAAAAAAGGTATTATATAAAGCATATAGATTTATTTGAAACACACATCAAAACATAGAAATAACATAAAACGGAAATCCAATGGCAAACTTAAAACGAACTAATAAAAATCCAAAATTATGTTTTATTGATTAAGTCTATCCTTCTGTTGCACTTAATCGCAAACGATCGTATTACTAAGTCATAAAATGAGTCAGTAGAATACATTTTATTTATTAAGCCCTTTTCTATAGACATTACAGCCAAACCATTTAACCTTTCTTATGCCATCGAATCGCAAATAGGTTTTATGCGTTTTAAAGTTGAAAAATTTCGTTCAACTGAAACCGAAGTTGCAGGTAGTGTTGCTATTAAACATAGCAATTTGTACATTTCTGGTAAAATCACTTTTAGACCATTTTTGTACATTGTTTTTCTCTATGATCTCTGACAAAGGTTTAGGAACGGAACTGTTCATCAGCAAAAAAAATTATTAGCTCGGATGTAATCGGTCTTTTTGTAAAAGATTTTTATAACTTTGAATTAAATTGTTAAATAACTAATTTCATAAAAAATAAAGCACTTCATAAAATAACGCCTCAACGTAACATAATTGTTAATTAGGTCGATTTTCGGTTCTTGTCCATAAATCTACTTGTATAATAGTAACTTCTGAAGTAGGTCTCCCATTAGTAATAGTTTCATTTTTTTTACGTTGAGAACACACAGAAAATGATGTTTGTTGCAGCAATAAAACAACATTATAACGCGGCTCCATTCTCAAATAAAATATCTAAATCAGGAGGCTAAGCGCTTTACAGGCCTCTCTTCACTCTAAATTCATGCGTGGAAGTGAGTGAGTACTATAAACAGATTAACTAAAGACAGGGCGATTCATACACATGCAGAGACAAGCTGCGACGAGAGTCTACCGCTAACTGGGCCTCTGGTGCACATACCGTTCTCTCAGAGAAGAACTTTTCAACATACAAGCCCGTACTGAGAATATCGCGTGTGGTTCCTCTTTAGTTGAATATATTGTCACAAATATTAGCGCTTCTTTAACTTGTAAATAAAAGTGACTTTATAGACGTTTGCTAAACCTTTCGACCGTTATAATTGCCAAATTTATGTGGTAAATTTTTGATTTGTAATGTGATGAAGAACAGCGAAACAAAACATGTTTATCAGTCAATCTTACGAAAATTTTCATTTTCACGTTTTAAATTAATTGTAGTCAGGCCAGGCCTCACCTGCCTCATGCCACCGATCGCCACTGGTCACGCAAGAAATCCGGCAGCACGTAGCCCATCCACATGAATGGCCAGTCCCTACAGAACAATGTTCGATCTTGTTAACATGCGAATACAATTGTTGAAAGCCACCCAAATGTCAAGTTTTTGGATTAATTATAGACGAGCTTAATAGTACAGGATCCGAAGTAAGCTCGTCCTTCAGCCACCCAAATGTCAAGTTTTTGGATTAATTATAGACGAGCTTAATAGTACAGGATCCGAAGTAAGCTCGTCCTTCACCGATCTGCTTACCGGATGAAAACTATTTTTTATCAATGGTAAGATGTTAACAAATATATCGCAAATGGGTTGCCTAATGAAATATGGTCAAGGCTATATACAGGGTGTGCGTGGATTTTCTTGCAAATGACAAACTTTTTTATTATGAATTTTAGAGAAAAAAGTTACTCTTCATAAAAAGTTTTGCTTAAAAAAATATTAAGTTTGACATAGAAAGTTTTTACTTTGTGTATACAGGATGTCCAAAAAGTGGTACAACATAATTTACTAAAACGAATTATTTTTAGTTTTTTTTTTATTTAAATTTGTACCATTAAGAGGCAATATTTCATAAAGTACTTTAATTTGCCTATATGAAAAAATCAAAATTTAAAAATAATTCGTTTTAGTAAATTACGTTTTATCATTTTTTGGATACCCTGTATGTCTAAAGTAAAAGATTTCTATGTCAAACTTAATAGTTTTTAAAGCAAAACTTTTTATGAAGAGTAACTTTTTTCTCTAAAATTCATAATAAAAAAGTTTGTCATTTGCAAGAAAATCCAAGCACACCCTGTATATAGCCTTGACCATATTTCATTGATAAAAAATAGTTTTCATCCGGTAAGCAGATCGGTGAAGGACGAGCTTACTTCGGATCTTAGGCTATAAGTTTGATTCCCATATAGTTGTTTCAGGCAAAAAAGTGGCTTCAGGCTGCTATGCTGTCAGGGTCACCGTTAATGAGTTGGGTACTTTGATGGGCAGGACCGTCTACTACGTGCTTTCTCTATCGAGGGAAGTAGAAAATGACATACTATATTTATTAACATGGTTTTCATTTTTTCAGAGATTTGATTGGCCCATTGCAAGACCAGTCGAGGAAGACGAAACGATTTCAGTAGAACTTTACTCAAGAAATAGATTGTTCGCTGACAAGCTAATCGGCTCATATCAATTAGTGCTTCAAAGAGTGGTCCAAGATGGCCGGATTAATATTTGTGATAGTTTGGTGGATAGCAATAATAGAACTTTGGAGGTAAGATAAGATACAATAGAATACAATTTTTAGAAAACATCTTTTTTAAAAATTTAATTTCGGACTATAACAGCCAGTTGCACAAAACTTTTAATCTAGCATTAAATCCCATTTCAGTGTTAAAACAAAAGGGAGTCAGTTTAACATAGCGTTAATTCCTTTTTCTACAATTTATCTGAAAATACCTAAAAAACAGGCTACTAACTACAACTCAAAGTCAATAATTTCAGAGTGCGAAAACGTTTACACACGCCGTGCAAAAACGTTTACGCATGGTGAAAGGAACAATTATTATGCAACCAACCATTCGCCAGACCTATCTTCCATACAGTTTTGAACAAAAGTTTAGAAATCCATTAGGCGACAGTTTTGGCAGCAGTCATAATTTAAAAACTGTCTCCTAGCAACCAATTTCATTTGTTTAGTTATTGATGGCGTTATCTCCACTGCCATCCAGGGAGTCGACAAGATTTAACTATATAGATTAAAAGTAGAATTTCGTAAAAATAATGATAAAAATGATCAGTGAAAATCTCGACGAAGATTATCTCGAATTTATTCCTCCAGCGATAGCACAAAAAGTCGCAGAAATATTCTAAAATCTCCTTCCGTCCGTTTCAAGATAAAGATTGTATCTACATAAAAATTATGTAAAAAATACTTTTTAAAAACAAGCTTTTATTATTTAGATGCACTAAAACGAAAAAAATTAGTATAGTTTTTTCATTGTGGCAATGCTAAATGCTATTTATAAGTGGACGTAGTTCGCGTGGATGAATCCTAATAAAAGTAGTATTAAGGTTATCACTGAAACAGATATAATATATTATATTAAATTCATTGTCTTAAAAGCTTGTTGCGTGAATAGAAAAGAAAAAATACATATTTAGGTATCTAGTTACAATTTCTGCCAAACAGAATGAATGCCTGTATGAACTTTTCGTGCACTACATAAATACTAACAGAGCCTGATAATATATACAATTTTTACATATTTACACAACTTATTAAAATATTGCATATTTACTTTGAAAATGCATTATTATGCATAATATGGGATTTTTAAATAAACCAAATTTAAAACCTGCTCTGTCCACTTTTACGACCACATTGTAAATTTAACAGGGGTTTAGGAATTTCCAGATGCATTGTCAGGTACCAGCACCAGCCAATGAATTACAGACGCATATAATAAGAAAAACATCTTGTTTGCTAGTTCAATTATTAAATGGACCGCATTGTGAAAGTATTGTTCAGATGTTAATACTAAAGATTGTGTGAAAATGCCGAAAACTTCTTTATAGGTGAAAAATTTTCCAAAGCATAAAGCAAAGCTTTAAAAAATGGAATCAGGACCAGTGCAGCAGTCTGTTAAAACTTTACAACAGTAGTGACAAAATAAAAAGTGAAAAGGAGGGATTTAATCATGTGTAGAGCTTTGCTCGCAGCCAAAAGTCCTTCAAAAAAGCTACAAAATCAACAGCTAAGGGAATTTTTGCAAAAATACTGTAACCACAATATCCAGGATGAGTCTACATTAAGAAAGAAAAATGTGCAAGCAGTGTATGAAATCGTAATCCAAGAAATCAAAGTCGTGCTAAACGAAAACAATTTTTAGACCATTGTTGACGAAAGCACTGTAGTTGCTCGTGCATCTTATGGTTGGAGCCCTAAAAGAAGATGAACTAGAAAAGCCATTCATATTTGCATTAAAAGAGATACATAAAAATAACAACGTGACTATAACGCGTTTCATTCAACAATTTATATCGGAATTTTAGAGGAACCTTGAAGAGAACAACTATAATTAAATACGGAAAAATTGCTAGGTGTAAACTTACATACCTCCAAAGTCCATAATCACCCGTAGGGGAACATGGATTAAAGCGGTGATATTCGACGCAGATTATTTTGAAATAATCAAAGAATTAATTCTGGATATACAATACCGGGTGTCAACGAAATCATTTTACATCCCCTAATTTTGTTCATATTAAAAATTTAAATTTCATTTTTGAGTTGAAGTTTTAGTTGACAAAGGTCCATTTTTGCAATAAAAAAAATTGAATATCGATCGTGATTTCTGCGGAGTTGAGTTAAAGTTTTTTTTATTTTAAATGACAACCTACCAATTTTTTTGGACCATTGGATAGCTCTATAAATTCCTTTTTCGGTGATATAGCACAAGTGGTAGTTTGCTTTCAAAATGGCGGCACTGGAGGTATTTGAGTAGGTCGCCATTTTGAAGCCCCTGGTTGATATTTTTATGAAATAACTTGCTAGTTTAGTCAAGAAGATTGTTTTACTTTTATTTTCTAACATCATTTTGTAAAACTCTTTTTAAATAATTTATATATGCAAATTTATGTTTTACTAATATTGCCATTTTTAAAGCAAATTTTCACCAAGACAAAAAACAGAAAGTACTAAAAGTAAAATAGCCGTCGTTTAGTACATGTTATTAATTTCCTAAAATTTTATCAAAAAGACACATGTTACCGGTAATTCTTCTAAAAAATATCAAATAAGACAAAGTACGTTAAAAAGAACAATATTTATCACACCTTAAATCAGATATGCATTTACCTAGGTTGGCTTAAGAAAACAATTGAAGTTGATAAAAATATTAATAATTGTCAGATAGTTTTACTTCCAAACGTCGGCCCTGGAATTTTTTCGACATTCGCCATAAATCATTACTTAACATATTAACAACAATTACACAACGGCAATTTATACAAAGAGTTTTAATGTAAATAAATATTTTTTAGCAAATAAAATCTTGACAATAGACTTGTTTGACAATTATTATTTTCACTAACGTCAAAACTGTTTTTCAACGTCAACTTAGGTAAATGCATAGCCGATTTTATGTTAAATAAAATTTAATTTATTTGATATTTTTCAGAGAAAATTCGTTAAAATGTGTGTTTTTGATAATTTTAGGTAATTTATAACATATACTACACGACGGCTATTTTACTTTTGATACTTTCTACAGAGCAAAACCAAGATAGAGATTCCCGCAAGCTCGACAACGCCATGGCCTTCAAACGGCAACACCCCGAGATTGGCGCGTAGGATTCTCACAATGCACCCCGACAATAGTCAGTGCGGTAGCAACCCGGCAAGCAGAGGGAGTTTTGTGCGGCTCGGCGCGTCTCAATACTCACTCTCACTGTGCTTTATACCATTTATACGGACGAGCTATTCTGTTTTTAACGCGTAGCTACATTTTTGGAGAATCTTTAAACTTTTGATTGTTGTTTTTCATATGTGTCTTTATTTTGCAGCATTTTTTATAATAACCCAAAATCTGCAACGCACGCCCGTGGCAGCTTTATTTAAATGTCGGTAGTCGAGTGCGTCAAGTAGCTTTGGAGGTCATAGAAAGCAAATCGTATTTATGAATGAAATCAGTATGAGATATTCTTCTCCTGTCTTGGTTTTTCTCTGCATTCTATTTAATTTCCTGGTGAAACTTTGCTGTAAAAATGAGCCATATTAATAAAACACAAATTTGCATTATACAAATTATTTAAAACGAGTTTTTTAAAATGATGTTAATAAATAAAAGTTAAACAATCTTCTTGACTAAACTACTGAGTTATTTTGTAAAAATAACAACTACAGCCTCCAAAATGGTAACTGACTCCGAGAAAAAAGCCTCCAGCGCCGCCATTTTGAAAGCAAACTATCACTTGTGACATATCACCGAAAAGGGAATTTAAAGAGCTATTCAATGGTCCAAAAAAAATGGTAGGTTGCCATTTAAAATAAAAAACTTAAACTTGCCTCCGGAGAAACCGCAATCGATACTTAATTGTTTTTTATGACAACAAATGTGTTTTTGTCAACTAAGTTTCAACCCAAAAATGAAATTTCTGTATTTAATATGAACAAAATTACAGTATGTAAAATTATTTCGTTGACACCCGGTATACCTCACAGTGTGTGGTGCAAAGTCAAGAAATGTTTAAAAATCCGGCAGTTGCTAAGCAATTTATTTTATAAAGGTTAACTTTAGTTTTATACCAAACATTATAGTTTCCTTAGAAAATAGAAATTGAGGTTTCAGAGCCTCCATTGATCTGATTGAAACATTTTCTGATTTCGAAGTAATAATAGTAATGTTAAAATCAGACAAAAATTACATGTTACTCTAGGAAAAAATGAGAGATTTAAATATTTAATGGAAGTGCTAAATATAGTTGATGGCAAAATAACCGTAAAAGTTGTACCTTCTTCAAGTGCGTAAATACCAAAATTATAGTATTGTCCTATTACATTAGTAGATGTTGAAAGAAGTTTTTCAGTGGCTAAACATATTTTTATGAACAGAAGGCAAAACTTTTTAGTAGAAGATTTTGAAAAGAATTTAATTGTAAACTGTTTTTATATTAATATCAAATTAAAATTTTAGCTTAGAATTCTAAGTGTTTTTTTTAATTTTCTAATTTCTATGCATTTTGCATATTTGTAAATTGTTGCATATTTTTGTTAAAAAGGATGCATATTTAAAATATGTGCATAGTTTGATTAAATTTAGATGCATATATTCCGCTATCTACATCACTTTACATGTTTATATTATATTAGACCGGTCTAGCAATAGTGAATCCGCCGTCAATTTCTAATTTCAACAGGGTAAACAAGATCATTCTGCCAGCTCTCCGTATATCTCTTTATGTCATTCTTATTTTGCTCATGTTTTATTAACGTTTACTGGAAACTCGACGAGCCGCGAAGAATCAATTTTGAACTAAACTTTGAGTTCGGTATTTATAGCTTTAGCGTTAATGAAATTCAGTGGCGTAGATCTTTTATCCGTAAAATTTGCTCTCTACATACAAGGTTTTTGGAAACGATTGGGCCATTGGATCATTTTCACTACTTGGCCTATACGTACCAGGAATGCAGTAATCCTGATCCATAATAAATTAATAATATCTAAAAATATTCGTAAAATGTAAATCCACCACTCTACAAATAATGATTTCTTTTGGAATTATGAAACTTGAGGCGTATATTATAAATCTGAATGTGCTGAATAAAGTAAAAAAAAAATAGAACAAGACGCGTCATTTTGGAGCGCGCCGGAGGTGCTTTACATGGGCGAGATTGTCTACGATTATATTCTCTTCATGATTAACATAACCTCTAAAAATATGGTAATTTAAAAAAAATTAAAACTATAAGCTTTTCCACTAAACTACTCGTTTAGATTCGTAATTTACGCCACAAAACATATAATTCCCAAAACATTGATTAATTTTGGGGTAATGTTTGTCTAGATAATTGTTAAACAATTAAAATATGTTTACCAACTTACTTTTCAACAAAAAAACATTTTACAGATATACAAAGTCCAACAATATACTACCAAAGTGTCTAATAAGTACAAAATAATGGTACCTATTTAACCTAACTTATCTCAGTATAAAAGTTGATAAGAAGAGAGGTACAGAGTCTTAAAGATAAAATTGTATTTTACATTTTTATGGATTTTAAAAGATACTAAATAAATTTACAAAATTCGGTAGACGGGAGTGCTTTGGGATGGAAAAATAAAATCCGTTCCCAAATTTGCTGTATTTTGCAATGCATTTGAACTCGGTTTCACAGAATAAATAAGAAATAGAAGCATCAGCAAAAAATAAGAATATAAAGAATATTTGTTATTATTATTGTCTCTGGATATTTGCATTTATTTAATAAAAATGTTTACTTTTTGCTGATTCTAAAATTTTTTATTTCTTATTTATTCTGTGTAACACAATCGGAAACGGTCATGTAGCTGCCAAGCGAAGCGTAAAAATTGTACCAAACCTTGTGTTTGCTTTGAAATGTAATTGTATCTTCTTGAACGAATAATAGTTATGGACAAGAAACAAAGGGACAGAGTTTGCAATTATACTAAAAAGGAAAAAGATCTATTGCTAAAAATAGTAGGAAAGTAAGAACATTTTATTTTTATTTAAATAAATATACATAATTTATTCCAGCTGTACGTAGTTGTTTACTATCAACTAATATTTTCCTAACGTTCCACACAAATATCCCGTAAATACGTAATTAAAGCCTAATTTTACATTATATAATTCCAGTATTAAACTCCTCTGGTTATTCCTTGTTCCTCAATTTTATTTTATCCATATTAAAGTGGCGTATAATTCTAGTATAATTTTACTCAAGAGTAAAAATGGTTTTATTTATAAAATTTGGAGGAACAACAATGTGGTTCAAATAGTCCATATTTTATGTTAAAATGTACAAGATAAATAAGCTTTATTTTTACCCCATTTTTTATAAAAAAATTTCCCATGTTATGCTGCGAACTTATTAAAAGTATATTTTTGCTGAATTGGTAAAACAAGTAAAATTCTAATAACAAATATATTCATTTCTTCGAAGAAAAAAAAACAAAGATAAATTATTAAATCAAAATTAAACAAACACTTTCTTTAAATTCAACAAATACAAACTAAAAATAAAAATTTTGGCCTAAAATAATATCAAAAAAAAAGGAATAATAAAAAACACAAAAATAACTGTCTAATGTTCGTCAGAATCCGATTCTGATTCAAAGACATTGTGATACATGTTTTTATTGACTTTTTAAATTAATGCCGGGAAAGCATTCATTTTGGTATTTTATAAGCTGAGATGCAAGTAAGGTTCCATCTATAGTTCTAATTATAAGACGAAATTTATAGTTTTCCAGAACTTTAGATATTGGTAACGTATGTGTTTAATTTGTTTGTACCTCAATTTATTTTTTAAATTGATATTTTTAAATATAATATTAAGAGGCAAAATTATCGTACAAAGCGCGTACGGTAGTAGGTATCGTTTATCGTACATGAATCTGAATTATCGTACATATGAAATCACTTTTTTCAAGAGACCAGGCGGTACGTGGGCAGCTCAACTTTCATTTCATCAATCTTTCCACTGTCGTATGTGTTGGTGCATTATTTCGACCGCAAATGGCAGGCACTATACAAATTGCTTCCGCATAATTTTCTCCAGATTTATAATAAGTTTTCACAATAAAAACGGGTTGCTCTACCGTGTAGCGTTCCATGTTTAATAATCGCAATATATTTATCTTCATGACAGTTGTCAAATTTTCAGAAGCCTACTATGACCAAACGAAAATGCAGCGAAATTTAAAATGTGCTTTCGCTTTGGGATACCTTATATTATTATTTGTGTACGAAACGCTATGTTAAGCTGACTATCTTTTGTTTTTAACACTGAATTAGGATTTAGCACTGGACTAAAATGTTTGTGCAACCGTCTGTAAAACTAATAACTTAAAACATTTAAAACCAACTGACAAAGACAAAAACGGAGAACCAAAATTATATGTATTTTAAAGTTTTACCAAAGACGTCTCAGCAGGAAATTTGCCATAAATATGATATA
The DNA here is from genome assembly GCA_963971165.1 of Philopedon plagiatum. Taxonomy (NCBI): domain Eukaryota; kingdom Metazoa; phylum Arthropoda; class Insecta; order Coleoptera; family Curculionidae; genus Philopedon; species Philopedon plagiatum. The sequence continues at coordinate 5,868,017 of OZ020194.1, forward strand.
AAGCGTGACTCTTCAAAGCCATGTGCGATGTCAGACAGAAAACGGAACTGTTTAGTAGGGCCGGCAGCTTTCCGGATATTATAAAATGTTTGTCTTACGTTTAATATAAATACAATAAAAGGGCTTTTAGGGATGTAAGTTATTCTTTCTGGGCCATGTTTAGTCCCAGATGGTGCACCCTTATAGGGAGTGGTATAATGAATTTAATATATACATATACGGCTAAAAGTGTCTATTAAGGCTAGCTCTGAAATTAAGCATACCAAGGGTGTAATACTACATACTTTATTACAATAGACGCATTAAGGACCACTTTTTAAATAGGTTTCAAGTTAAATATGGTTGTTTATTGGTCAGATTCAACATTACTCATTCTGTTTAAACTAAGGTCTGTGATAAATCCAAGCTCACAAAAGGTATCTTTAAAATCCTTCACCGAGGCAAGAAATCAAGACAATCAAACTATCTTAGAGTCAAAACATGCTTTTAACAAGCTCATAAAGTGCTTTCCTGTTCCTACGGCTACAAATCTTTGTGGTCACCTGCCAAAAACATTAGTCAAAACCTCACTCCCCCCTGACCGCTGACAACGAAATTATCTCCACCTCTAAAGGGAAAGCTGAACTATTCGCCAAACAATTCGCTGCCAATTCCACCCTTATTACTCCTGCCACTGTCTGTATCCCACAAAATGTCCGACGGATCGTCGACCGCCGACGATCCGTCGGATCGAAAAACGGATTCATAAGTGAAACTTTTAAATCTCAAATACTTTTTTTGCAATACATTTAGCTAAACCTAAAATCACTGGAAAATTGAAATACATATTTGGGAAAAACTGGAAGTTAAGATTTTTGACCCAAATATTTCACGGTTTTTAATTTTTTTGTGGGGTCAAAATGGTTCAAATTAAAATTCCATTACGTCATCGGAAAGAGCTCTTCGAAATGCGTGGTATCCATATTTTTTAGTTTCTTCATTTTCTATAGGAAGGGACCAATCGCCGATTAAATTTCGATTTTTGTTACTTTTTTTACCCTCGACATCGGTACATTTGAATCACTCTGTATTTTTTCCTATTTAATTTTTTCCCTATTTTTCAACACTATCTTATAAAGGGATAATTACACTTTAAAATGAATACCGAATGGGTCAACCAGGAGCGTATTTAAGGAGAAAAAATTTAATTTTCTTGATTTTTTCTTGTTTTAAAAACAAACTATTAAACACCCTGTATCTCGAAAAAGAAGCGTTTAAGGATCCACGTTTATATAAACTTATTTTCATATCTTTAGATGTAGAATCTGCCCTTAAAATATCTTAACATCATTTTGTAACACCCTGTATATCATATGTATCAACTTTCACCATTTTCGCGATTGGCTTGGTTTACAAATGATTATTTTTCTTGAAACTTGTAATTCGTTTTTCTTTCTAGGGCACCGTAGAATTCAGCGTCCTCTACTCACTCCCAGAGGCCTCGCTGGCCTCCTTCACAGGAAGTTCAAATATCGATCACATGTTAGAAGACGATCAGCAAATGCTGATCGACATCGAACAAAACATCGCCAATATCGAAAAAAACCTTCTAACAGAATCACTTCCCTCAAATTCGTTTATGACAATGGACAGACGAAAGACGTTAAGGCGTGGCACAACGATAAGTACACCCGAAAAAAGTTTGACGGAAAGAAAGAGATCAACTCTAAAGAGTGTAAAGGTAAGTCGCATTGTTATAGATTATGCGTTCTTTTCTTGAAAGCATTCAGTGCTTATCAGTGATGTTAACTTTTTAAATACAATTTCCCTACCGTATACTGTCACATTTCTCTACGGTGACTTGATACGGTACATTAAATAAAATCTTCGCAGAATTTTTGAATTTGTAAGCCACCTGTCGTTACTATTTAAATTTTAAATTTAACAGTACACACTGGTTCCACGCCTACACTACAGTGGGACAAAAATTTAAAAAATCCCTATTTTGTAGATTTTATGACTAAAACAACTTCAGTCCAGCGTATAAAACATGCTAATACCCTACTTTATTGTTGATTCTAAATTGCTACGAATTAGGAAAATACAGCTCTACTTTTTTCTCCTATATATGATTTTTTGTAAGCATTTAAAAGTTGTACAACGTGAAATTAAACCGTTTTAGAACATAAACATTTTCTTCCTTGTAAATAAATCTTTTTTTTTCCTGGTTTGAAAAACGTACCTTTGAATAAATAACAAACCAGAACTAAACTCGAGTAAATAACGAAATAAAACTGTACTTTCTTAAAACTAAACATATTTTGTGATCCAATAGCAACAACTAGTAAGGTAGAAATATAACTCAGAGGCGGCTGAAAATGGTCCACAAAATTTAGGATATTTTTGGGTTTTCTAAAAATTATCTTTAGGAATTTAAGTAACTCTCGACAAATTGTAGATTTTTATGTGTTCCTCTCCATTTAGTCTTGACGCATTTAGAAGTTCTGATTGACTATGCTGCTACAGAAAAAGTTTCCTTACTCTATAGGCATCTTTACTAAAAGTTACAGTTAAGTTCATGATAAGGTAAACATTAGGAATTTTTGTGATGCCTTAAAACCATATACAGTGTGTCTACGTAAGTTGGCGGCATATGGGAAACTTTTTTATTATTAATTTTACGAAAAAAAGTTATTCTTTATAAAAAGTTCTGCATGCTCCAAAACCTAAAATGCAACCATCAGATATCAAATTTTATCAGTCGTATACGAGGTTTGTCAAAAAATGTGATTTTTACTCAAGAGTAAAGTACCTTTATTTTCGACAATATCGAAAATTATTATAAAGAAAAGATGTTTAGAATTAAAAATAACTTTAAAATATTCAACATTGTTTATTTACATTAAAAAACAATTTTTTTCGACATTTTCTCTGCGATAACGTTGACAATTGAAGTGTGCACATTAATGCATTACATTTACTAAATTAACAATCTCAATTTTCTCTTCCAGGCTTAATGTTTTTGGCATTTCTACCTTTCCGTAAACAAATACGTCTGTCAAACATAAAACTGTACAATACGGATCTCTAAAAACTATGAAAAACACTGTTAGCTGCCTAAAAAAAGTGTTTATACCGTGCTACTTTTTAAAATACGATTGTTGACTTTTTTTCGAATTTTCGATGTTTTGACAGTTCTCAAATCCTACTTCAAATACCACTTTTAAAACATGCCAGTGCATCCTAGATTAATTATGCGTTAATGTGCAAACTTAAATTTTCAACGTTATCGCAGAGAAAATGTCGAAAAAAATAGTTTTTTAACGTAAATAAACAATGTTGAATATTTCAAAGTTATTTTTAATTCTAAACGTCTTTTCTTTATAATAATTTTCGATATTGTCGAAAATAAATGTACTTTATTCTTGAGCAAAAAACACATTTTTTGACAAACCTCGTATACGACTGATAAAATTCGATATCTGATGGTTGCATTTTAGGTTTTGGACCATGCAGAACTTTCTATAAAGAATAACTTTTTTTCGTAAAATTAACAATAAAAAAGTTTCCCATATGCCGCCAACTTACGTAGACACACTGTATATATTCAGATTCACTAAGAAGGTATAAGATATAGTACTGTTTTAAATTAGAATCTTATAGTTGATCAGTTATGTTTTTACAGGTTTTTGTCCTGTCATTGTTAATAAGTCGTCACTAAAATCTTATGAATTATTCTGATATTTCAGCGATTTGCTTGGTTTCTAAATGATCTTCATCTTGAAACAGGTTGCTTTAATGAATTTAGTTCTATTATTGTCGAGAGTACGTACTAAAATTGCCCTTTTCTTCATAAATTAGCCAAACAGCTCAGAAACAAATCTATAGTACTAAACTTAGTTGTCTAATTCTTACACTGGTCAGTCTAAAACTTTTGGTTGTCAAATTAGACCGGACTAGCGTTGGAGGATCTGGCAAGTTTAAATTTAAATATAAAGCGGTGTTGTTTGCTAATATTATTAGCAAAAAGCACCGCTTTCCAAAGTATATAGTCCTCACGCTAAGTTCACTCAAATGTATTTACATCTGTGCAACAACTATCGAAACCCCTTAAAATTGCCCTCAAACTAAACTCATACAAAGGCTTGGGTATAAAACTATGTAATACAAATCAAATTATGTAGATTAATATATCGACCAGGTTAAGTTTAACATTCTGCGCACAGACTACAAACAAAATTTAAAAAAACAGGCGAATGAAAAAGTTTTCTACAGAAAAAATATACATTTGCCAGCTTTCTGGCACTCGCAGTCAGCATAATGTGACTGAATCCCTTAGCGACTCATCGCACTAATTTGTAGCTTTAAAAGCTCTAGGTCTGTTGACAATAATTAAAATAAAAACCGCCACGAAATTATTTTTTCAGAGTCTCATTAAATTCGGAAAACAAAGACCACCAAAAGACAGTGATACAGAGGACGAAATGGCATCTCTTATAAGAGGAACAGAATCTGGCAGGAATTCTCGGAATTCTGATATAGAATCTGCTCCCATGTCACGAGCTGGTAGTGATACTTCAATAGATTCAAATGGAGAAAATCAGCTGTCATTGTTAGATAAGAGACGAAGCTCAAAGTAAGTACATACCGCCCACCTTACATAATTTATTTCGGTTTTATGCATTGAAAACAGTATTTACCGTCTATTACTCTTTCTGTTTTACATTTCTGTTACTCAGTTATTCCCTAGAAAAGACCATAGCTTTCCAGTGCAAACACATAAAAAGACCTACAGTAAATAATATTCATTAAATCAAATACAGTTTTTTTTTTGGAAAAGTGCTCAGACACGTTGAATAATATTTTAAGTTGCGGTGTTTATTATCGAATGTAATACCACAAGATGTTTTGGGATTACCGAATAATACTTTTACCTGAGACGAAACGCGTTACCCGGCAACACTACGACTCCCAAGGAGGAGTAGTGTTGCCGGTATCGCGTTGTGTGTCAGGTAAAAGTATTAGGTAACCCCGAAACATCGAGTTGTATTCAAAAGATTATACAACGAAATAAAGTACATATATCCTTCTTATCTTAAACATTTTTATTATAATAATTATTGTTAATAACAAAATTACAATTATTATAGTGGAAACTTGAACCATTGGATGAATTATTATCATAGGTTGGAGGTGTTTGAATTTGGGCTTCAGCATTAGAAGTAGATGACGGTGCATTTTCGGCTCTCATTTGCGACAAAATCTTCATATGATGCTGCTCGCTGAGCTGGAGATAGGGAGTAACCCCCCCCCATTTTTTCTGGTAAACTTTTTCAAGGACAAAGTCTAGTTTAACAATCCACAGACGATTAATGACTTGAACCAAAACATTCGTCAAGTTATTGGTACAATTGAACCTCAATTGTGCCAAAATGTTATTGACAGATTTAAGCAAAAAAAACATAATTTTTTTTGGTTTTATTTAAAAAGCAAATCATGAAGTATCTATTGAGACACCCTTTATATTATCGATTTTAAACATTATTTATTATCATCATAGATTTATAACGCTATCTGAATTCGAGTAGGTACGCTCCCAGATAATTCAAACCTATAATTTACCTAGTTATCGAGAACATGATACTATTTAGTTAGAAATTACGCTATAACGGATGTGGGGTTTTATCCCCTGTCAGGTTAATTAGGGTGGACTCTTTAAACCCTATAATCCGTTTATCCGATTTAGAACGTGGTTTTTATGCAAATGGGTTTGTTATTGATTTGATAAAACTTATTTTTGAATAAAATGTTTACATACTTAGCATATCCCATATTTAGGACTAATAAAACAAAAAAAAATATAAATGTAGATATTTAAGTACTTTATTTTGTTGTGAAACTATTCAGTATTTTTTTGAATGTCTATATGTTTAACCAGGTAAGCACAGGTATAGTGTGTAAATTTTTAGTTTAGTCCTAAAATACCACGACATAAATCGTATGGTAAATAACTTACAACAAGATTTATTATTCCTAAAACAGGTCTTATTTGACAATCAATGATTTAAATTGACACTTTTGAGAATAAGTTTTTAACTATTTTCGATAAGAACGATATTCACATTTTAAACTTCACAATTCTTAGGCATATCAATTGCACCTTATTGTTATATACTTCAACTTACCGTATAATGATAGGCAGTTTTGATTGGGTTTGATTGGATACATATTAGTAATATATTTTAGAAATAGACTTTAGTTGAATAAATCCGGGATTTCTCTCTAAAATTCGCGATATATACAATTTTCGATTCACACCAATTTCATTAGAAACGTCTTTAAGTTTATCTAGTGTCGTTTCAAACAAGTGGAAAAGATGTTAAAAGGGGTACATTTTGTGGCTTTAACTGATTACTAATATCTGGAAGATAGCCGAAATTGTCACAAATAAAGTATTAATCATTTTTGAGGTCTGGTACATTTATAACTTCTTTACATTGTTTTACACTCTGCGCATCGTCCTTTAAGCTGGTAATATCACTTATTAAAACAAATTTACTTACTATCACTTTGTACTACAAAAAACACTATATATATTTTTTATAAATAAAAGTGTAAAACTAACACAAAACAAACAAAAAAAAAAGAAGTTATTCATCTGTATCATTAGAGTTTCTATCTTGTGTTTATCTGAATACAATACGTGACCAAAACCTAACTTTTTAATCGTATTATTGGTGATACAAAAATCGTAAAATTTTTTGTCTCTTAACAGACTTTTGGTATATGAAAAGCCTTCCATTGTTTTCACTTTAAGTTTGTTGCGCAGCTGAGTTTTTATTAAATTCTAAAATGAGTTCGGTAATATGTAACTGCGGTCAGCCATGTTCCCCATCGGGTTGTCACAGATTGTGGCGGTAATGCTATATTAGGGCATATTTCTTTGAACGTTGCAGTTCTGGCGGGTGACTCAGGAAAGACTTTTTTAACGCCATTCACTAGACTATCGATTAGTGGGTAAAACTCCCGCACATATTCTATGCAAGGCGTGCGCAAAACATGTAAAATTGGGGAAAAAATTGGGAAAATATTGTTTTAATTATAATTATTGTCTTCCGGCTTTCAGCCTATAGGCTGCTCTATCCAGCAGAAGCAAAACAACGTTTTCACTAATAATTGTATCGGAAAAAGTGTACTGATACTTTATCCTGCAGCGTGGGTTATTGTATCGCTACTGAAGAGAAATTTACTCGCGATTACATATGATTGTTCAGACTGAAGTGGATTTAAAGATCCAACTATAATATTGGTAACGTATCGTCCTTTGATGTCGGTAGTTTCGTCGATACTGAACCATAACTTTTTTCTTGTAAGATTTTCTTTTATTCTGTTCATAGTTTTACAGAACACTTTGTCAACATAAGTCTTGTGAAGTGTTGATGCATCTGGTACTGTGTGGGTGCAGTATTTTTCTAAAAATGTCTTTACAAAAGGATTATTTATTTTATGAAGTGGGATATTAGCTGCAACCAGGCTTCACACAAATCCATGTAGAATAAGTTTTGCATTACATCCTGTTGCCTTGATTTAGATGGCCCAAGAAGAGATTTTATCTTCATCTTTTCTAAATGCTGTGGACCGGTTACATGATGCTCTATGATATACTTTGTGCACAGAAAATCAAAGTTACATACTGAACACCATGCGCCTTCTTCACTTTCAAATAATATATCAGAATATGGAATGAGCCACTCTAACTTCATTTTTTTACTTGTGCTCATTACTTTCAAATCACTATTTACAACGCAACTGCTTTGACTAGCGCCTATGACCTGTCTGTACACAGAAAAAAGCGATTACTTCTTATAAGGCATGGTAGGTAGTGTGCATGCATTAAAAGAAAATATTTCATAACGACCAAGTTCAAACAACTCTGTAAGGTTATTTGATCGGCAATTAAGCATTTGTTCTTCCATGTAAAATGTTCTTAGAAAATTTTACCTCTCTAAATTCCGACCTCTGTTTTCGTTCATGGCAAAATCTTTCTACTTATGTATCCAGGGCTGTTACGACTACCTAGGTACGTTACGACTGTTCAATGGAATATTGCAATTTCAAGGCCTTAATTCATTACACAACACAAGACAAACAATTTTAATGTAATTATTGTCACTATAATATATTGTGTCGAGGATGCACGCCCATGTCTGTCGAATTTAGTGGAAAATTTTAAATTCTGAGCTCTAGTAATGACTGATAGTTTTATTTATTTTTAATCAATGTAAAAGGCCAGACAGCATGCGCGGAAGTTGCTATGACCATCGTTTTTTCCCCAACACTGGGGAGTGCATGCTGTGTCAATACTCCTTTTAAAAGAATTATTTTTATTCAAAAATCAAACACGAGATAATCATTTTCATACAACATATGATAGTACCGTTTAAATACACCCAGAAGCCATATCTTTTTCAGCAAACATACGATGCAAACGCTCTAAACCTGAATATATACATGAACGTGAAAAGTCGAAGTTCTACTACAAAATTGACCTTTGATCGAACTCTACTCATATGTTTTAGGATTCTAAATTTAAGTCTTATCTGAAGCATACGTTTTTCTGGCATTTTAGCTTCAAAATAAATAAATCGCCACATAAGTCGTATGGTAAATACCTTACCACAACATTCATTATTGTTAAAATCGGCCGGATTTAACAAGCAATGATTTAAATTGACCGGCATTAGAATAGGACAACTTAGTTTCTAACTATGTCCGATAATACCACATTTCAAATTTAACAATTTTTAGGCATATGAATCGCATCTTATTGTTGTTTATTACAACTTACCGTACTATGATATGCAGTTGCTTATCGTTTGTAATTTGCTCTATTTTTTTTTCGATGTATGCGTGCTACGTGCATTGTTTTCGCTCCGAGGCTCGGAATTGTTTGCTTTAAGCAAACACACGTTAGTAGTTTCCATACACAACATATAATTGTACATTTTAAACAATACAATGTACAGGAACAAACATGCGGTAGATACTCTTTTAACTCAAATATAAACGTCAACTGGAATATGTGGACCTTATTGAACAACAGCGGCCGTTGTAGCCTAAAAGATAAATTATTTTTTAACAGTCTGAATCAAACATCGTTTTTACAGTTTAGGTTAGAAATAAATATATCACCACATAAATCGTATGATATGATCTAAATTGACAAACCTAAAAAACACAACTAAGTTTTTAACTATGTCCGATAGGAGCGATATTCATATTTTAAAATTCACAATTTTTAGGCATATGAATCGCACCTTATTTTTTTTATCACAACTTACTGTACTATGATACGCACTTGCTGGTTCGTAATTTTATCTATTTATCAATGTAAACGGTCGGGCAGCATGCAGCAGTCGCCACGTGCATTGTTTTTCTCGGAGACTAGGGAATGCAGGCTGTGTCAATACTTCCTTTTTTAAAACAGTTATTTTTAATCTATAACCAAAAACACGTTTAGAATTTCCATACACAGCTTATTGACTTGAATATGTACACCTTATTGCACAACAGAGACCGTTAGCCTAAAGATAAATTATATTTTTACAGTTCAGTTGCCTCATATATTTTGTGCCTTTGTACTAAGTTCTGTCTGAATCAGACATCTGTTTAACATTTTAGATAAAAAAAATATATAACCACATAAATCGTGTGGTAAATAACTTACTACAAGATTCATTATTGCTCAAACCGGTCTAACTTGGTAATCAATGATCTAAATGGACAAACATAAAAAAACAACTTTTTTAACTACAAAGTTGTTAACTACAGGATGCGCCAGAATGGAGTCTGATATTTGACAAGGTGACTGGCTATTCCGATGGGTATGTAGAGCGGTGGGGAGATGCCATTCGTTCGGGCGGGCGATAAGGTTTGCCAGTAGACACCATGCCTTGGTCAGGTGAACAACGGGGATATGTAATCACGCGAAATCCGTGACCGCCGGATTTATAACGGTGCCCCCATATGTCGATTCATCTATACTTAAAGAACAATATTTGAATACTACTTTGTATTAACCTCTTAAATGTGGGACTCCATTCTGCCGCACCCTGGATGTCCGATAAGAACGGCAGCCGCATATTAAAATTCACAATTTTTAGGCATATGTATTGCACTTTATTGTTATTTACCACGACTTACCGTACTATGATATGCAGTTGCTTATGTAGTTCGTCATTTTATCAATTTTAATCTATGCAAAAGCCTGACAGCATGCTTGGAAGGCGCTACATGCATCGTTTTTTCGCCGAGACAGGAATTGCATGCCTTAAAAGGGAAATTTTTAATCCAAAACCAAAGGCACGTTAATAATTTCCATATACAACGTATTTTAACACAGTTAAAACACACCTACATGTAAACTTGCGGTGCATACGCTTTAAGCTTGACTATGAACGTTAACTGCAATGTGAACACCTTGTTAAACAACAGAGGCGCGTAAGATAAATTATTTTTTCACAGTTCAGCTTGCCTCATATGTTTCGGGACTTTCACTTTTTTTTTAAATCAACCATTTCATTATTACTTTAATTTAAAATAAATATAAGGTAAGGTGAGGTAATTAAGACACAAGATTTAAAATGCTTAAATTTGTTCTTTATTGATGTCTAAGGCCTATATATGTTTAAGGAAGCAAAACCGTACATTCAAATATGCCCCATTCATTTCTGGACATATATATTTAACCGATTTGCTTGGTTTCTCAATGGTTTTCTCATGGAATGTGTTACCATTATGAACCTAGTTCTATTTTTGTGGAAAATTCATGCCTAAATTTCCCTATTCTTTATAAATATGGGAAAAACTTCAGAAATGAATTTTATAGTACAAATTTAGTTGTCTTATTCCTATACTTGTCAGTTTCAAACTTTTGATTCTCAAATTTGACCGTTTTTAGCAACAGTAAAAAGATTAAAATACCAGGAAGGGGGCGACATTCAAGATTCGCAATGTATAGTATTTTGAAACTATACCCAAAAGGCAGAGCATTTAGTTTAATCCTAAACAAACGCCTAATGATTTTAATGGAAAATACAATGCAGCAAGAGTTGGAAAGCACAGAGGTTAATTATTTCTAACAATTCAGGTACCTACATGAATGGAAGTGTAATGAGCTAATTTTAGCAATGATAATAATTTAGAAATCCATTAGATATGCTATTCCAATTTCTAGTTATGGTGTTACGCGAGACAGAGACAGTAATTTCTCCCTGTCCCCCTGTCGTAGCACATCGAGAAAGTTAGAGCTTGTACCAATGTTTGATTTAGAGTCTGTATCTATTTCACCCTGCAATATATGTCATAACGCAGGATATAAGAGATTAAAGCCCCTGGTACGTGACGTTTGTGAAACGAAATTTTAATGTGCAGCACTAGCAGGGAAGACGGAGAGCTGGAAGCATACACGGGGTGTCTAAAAAAGTAAAAACGATTAATTGCAAAGTACAATAACGTAAGAAAGTGTCGTCCAGAACTTAAAAGTGATCGAATATGAAATGTGACAAAATATGGTCATTCGTATGTTCCTGTAAATTTCTTTAAAAAGGGTTTTGAAATAGATGTTCTATAAATAACTTAGGTATTACCAAAATAAACAGTAATAACATTTTATGAGATACTACACTAAGCTTCAACATGACCACCGTTTCTTTTCATACAAGCTATTGTACGTTGTAAAAATTCCGCCACTGCATTTCTAACCATCTAAGGGGAAATTTCTTGGACACATTCTCTGATAATTCTTTCTAAATGATCTATGTTTACGAAAGGTCTGTGGGCATACAGTTTTTAAGAATCCCCATAAGAATGGGAGCTTGCTTGGGTTTGATTGGGTTTGCTTGGGTAGGTATTTGAGATCCAAATTATGTTCAGCAAAGAAAGAAACGTTTTAAATCCTGCGGGCAAATGAGATATTATCTCGGAGTTTAAAAGATCAGGACCTGGGGCTGATGTATTAGCATGACTGAGAGCATTCTTAAATTCTGTCTGGGTAAACGGTAGGTTATACTCAAGGTTTTCAGGTACACTGATATCTAATAGGTGCTCCTATCTATAAGAATTCCTGCTCGTAGTTTTGATTACTACTGGCAGCTTCATAGTGCCTTGCCAAACGTTCGACAATTTCAAACAAAGAATCAGAGATGACTCCATTTTCCATCTATAGATATTTTAGAGGATGTAATAAACCAGTACCAGCAACAGCTTTCCCTTTACGCCACACCTCTGGAATTACTCTGCAGAATGATACGATATGCTTCAGATCTTGCTTTTTTGAAGATGATCAAATTTCTTGACGAGGGATGGCGTCTGAATATATTAAAGGCTCTCTTTTCTGTTTTAATGACATCACTTACGTGGATATTCCACCAAGGAAACACGTTTGTTAGAAAACTGCGTTCTCATTGGTATTGCCTTTTCGGCTGCTAGTTTGCTAAGGCACTTCTCGTTTTTACTTTTTTTTGACACCCCGTATATTCTGGGATAAAATTATTGACTTTTTATGAAGAATAACTTTTTCTCGTACAGTCAAAAATAAAAAGTTTCCCATTTGTTTAGATGGTATCTGGACACGCTGTAGATTGGACTTTGCGGTGGCTTGAAACCCACCAAACTTCCGGTAAAATATATACAGAGTGAGCACCATAAAACAAAACTAATGTATATTTTTTGTTTGTTGCTTTAACTCAAAGACGATGCATTTTACAAAAGTCATATTTTGTATACACCGTGTCCAAGACAAGGAGGGCCAGTATGGGGATCTCGCTTATGGTTAGAAATACAAAATTGGTTTAATGAGAAAACAGATGCGTAAATAAAGAACTAATAAACCCAACCGAAAATTTAAATCATTTTTCATTTTCGAGTTATTTTGAAAAAACTAAATTTTCGAATTTTGAATTTAATTTTTTTCTGACGATAATATGAAAGGTAATGGCCATTACATGAGAGTTGAATACACTATTTTTTGTATGACCATTTAATAATATACAGTGACCGCCAGAAAGTGGGCAGCATATGGGAAAAAATTTTATCTTTGAATTTAACAAGTTTATTTTATTTCGAAAAAGTTTTGCATACCTTCAAACCAAAATAATACCCAACAAATCGGGTGAAAGTCTTATGGTATATGAGGAAGCGTAAAGAACCCACATTTTTACTTTAATTTTTTTTATTAAGAAATGTTGTTTTAATTTCAAAGTTATGCCCAAATATTAATTTTCGCTTAAGTTGGACAAAAAGTAGCATTTAATCGTTTTCTGTGAATTACACTGTATAAAAAGTAGATCTCAATGATATAGTACGCAAATTATATTTTCTGTAGACTTTATTAGCGATAACCGTAAATGTTATGTCAGCATAGTCAGATCCAAAAATGTTACGACCATTAAAAATAAAAACAAAATTTTAAATATTTTTGCTGCACACCGTATTTTATTTTTTGGGGAACCAAAAAAATTCATCTAACTGAAATTTTGTGATACACATTAACTGAAACTATCTTCCAAATGGTATATTTATTACTAAAACTACAAAGTTTCTTCTTTATTTAGGTTTTAATCGTGGTCCTCACAAAAAAATCTGAAAAATGCAAAATATTTTATGAAATTGGGGTTTAAACATCGATTCATATGTATTTTAAATAAAAAATATGCGTTTCAACTTTTGTTTGGATTTAAAGTGTACAACATTATATTGAGCTTAATTCCTTGTTGTAAATAAAGTATGTTCATAAAATATTTTGGGTTTTTCCGTTTTTTCTTTAGGACCATGATTAAAACCGAAATAAAGAAAAATCTTTGTAGTTTTAGGAACAAATATACCATTTGGAAGATAGTTTACGTTAAAGTCTATCACAGAATTTTAGTTAGATGAAATTATTTTGATTCCCCAAAAAATAAAATACGGTGTGCAGCAAAAATATTTCAAATTTTTAAGGTTTTATTGTTAATGGCTATAATATTTTTGAAACTGACTACTCTGGCATTACGGTTATCTCTAATAGAGTCTACGGAAAATATGATTTGTGCACTGTATCATTGTTATCTACTTTTTATACAGGATAATTCACAAAAAAACGATTAAATCCTATTTTTTGTCCAAAGCAAGTGATATTTGGGTATAACTTTGAAATTACAACAACATTTCGTAATAAAAAATATTTCTAAAGTGAAAAATGGGGGTACTTTACTCTTAACGCAATTTCGAATTTTTGACTCTTCCTCGTATAGGTACCTACCATAAGATTTTTACCGGATTTGTTGGGTATTATTTTGGTTTGAAGGTATGCAGAACTTTTTCGAAATAAAATAAATTTGTTAAATTTAGAGATAAAAATTTTTCCCATATGCTGTGCACTTTCTGGCGGTCACTGTATATTAAACTGTACATTTATTTAATTTAGCGACAGTTAAACAAATTAAATTCTTCACTCTCACTACTACAGTATGAGATCCGAGGATTTTACGTGGAAAATAAGATTTTTATGCAGCGAGAGGACTTCAAAAAAATTGTCCATTTTTACTATGAACGTCGTTGATTATTTTAACACAATCTAAATATACAACTTGACTTGTTATTAGAACTGACTAGCTAATGCATGTAACTTACGAGTTACTGTTGGCGAAAGACAAAATAGTATGCATTTTCCAATTTTATTTAACTTAATTTCATTTCGCGAGGGAAGTTCCGTGCAAAGACTTTACTTTATGTTCAACTAGTTTCCACTTTATTTAGTACTAATTGAAAATCTCAGTACATCCCAAAGGATGCCGCTTAAGGAATTATCAACGACATCGGGATCACGTAAAACCAGAAACGGTGTTTGTAATCAACAAAAGATTTCCATCGCCATTGAGCGAGGCAACGCTTTTAATGTTTTGAATACAAAGAACTTGAACAACGCTCTTTGTATTCAATTTTTAATTATTTACATTTATACAGTGTGACTAAAAAAATTGGAATGGTAGAAAGTACAGTGATTAAAAAAACCTATATTGGTAGGGTCAGGACAATTTAGTTTTTTGCTGAGCCTGTATACTTTCTCTTGTAGAAAAATTTACTATTTAAAAATTGGGTTGTAGTTCCTAAACTATTAGGTGAATTTTAAAAAGCACAATAATATTGTAAAGCTAATTAACCATTTTTTAATTAAAGAGTAAAACGTCTTTATTAGGTACTTTTAATTTGAGACTGCTGGTTGAGAAACCAATGCACATTTCTCGGTTTTCTTTATCTATGATAGACTATGTTTGTGTGAATTTTAATTACGAAAATATTCTCTGTTCTGTCGTCCCAGCAGCTTTGTCTGACCAAGAAGCTGGGCATGAAGGGTGGTACTCTGAATGACCCTGCTAATTTTCGTCCAATTTTGCTGCTTCTTATAATCGAAAAAATTAAAAAACAATATCTCAGTTAACTGTCAGTTCGGTTTTCAGAGTCAAAAATACCCTAATGATGCTTTATGTTCATTCGCTGAGAACCTTTAGAGTAGTTTTAATGAGGGGGAGGTGGCAGCAGCAGTGTTTTGTGACATCTCTAAAGTATTTAATTATGTAAATCACTACTGCTCGCTAAACTAGAGCTCTATGGTGTCAAGGGTATTGCCTTAAAATTTAGTATTCGTAGATTTACTATGTTTGCCGATGATACAACCATTTTATGGCGTGGTAAAGAGGATTTAAAAGTTACTCTTAAGAATGACCTAATTCTTGTAAAACAATGGTGCGATTCTAATCTTCTGTGTTTTAATATCAATAAAACCAGTATTCTCACCTCTAAATTTTCATTCTTTAACTTGAATTTGGGACACGATTTAGTAGAAAATGCAGAGGCTACAAGATTCTTGGGGGTCTATATTGATGAAAAAATTTAGGAAGCATTGCTTCAAATAGAAAATTAGCGTCTGGGTGTTATGCGATGAGGGTTGACTGAAGAGAATTGGGTAATCACATCTCTAGCAAAGTTCACTTTTCGTTTATTGAGAGCGACCTAAGGTACGGTGTTGCTTTTTGGAGCTTTTGTAGTCAGAAGCTGTTCAGAACTATCTTAGTAATACAAAAATAGCCTTAAAATTTTTTGTGGTGCTTAACCAAGTGAGAATATTCACAGTAATTGGTATCTTTGTTTTATAAATATGTTTATATATTTGAAAGTATCTATCAATATTTACAATAATATGGAACTCAGGTTTCGTCAATTTTTTAGCGATAAAACTTTTAAAAAGTCATTAAAGGTTTGCCTGTATTGAGACCGTATTACAGTCTTCATGAATTTTACAATGACGAGTCACTAGCTTACGTATACAATTTTGATTTATACTTTTCTTATATTATATTTTTTAATTCCATTATTTTTATGTTATATCTATGTGAGTTACCTTTTATTTTATTTATTGACAAAAACTATGTATATCTCGTCGTTTGTTTAACTGTTGTATGTACTGTCTTTGTATTATTATTATTATCTTATATTTTATGTGACAAGAATGTTTTTATATTTTAAATATGATTTTATCTATTTTATATAAATGTTTTCTTAACTTTTACATTCAAAAACTTTTACTACTACATTTACTCCTACGGCTTGGTTAACAAGAATGTCTCTTTTGACAATAAAGCATATTTTGATTTGATTTGATATAGACACTATATCATTTCTAACGCTTTAGGACAGAGGCGCACGAGATTGGCTGAAATGAAATTACATTTGCTGGGCTCCATCGGATCGAGATTAAACGATATACATGGGTGGACCAAAAATCGTTTATATAATTCACACTCTAAGTGCCAGTTCCCCAAGAAATCTCACTAAAGAAAGTTTAGATTGTAAACTACATGTACGATTTTATTACCACGATTGCATATTCATATATCTACGACTTACTGTGTATATTGTCGTATATTTTCTTCGTAAATTCACTCCCGCCTAAAAATACTTAAGGTGTGTTTAAAAGCTCGTTACCAAAAATAATTATTGTTTGTTCTGTGTATTTCGATTGGGTTTAAAAATCTATTTGTTTTGCAAACAGTCACTGTTTACACACCAAAGTGCTTTTCGTTATAACAATCATCCAACATGCCAGATCAACGCCTAACGCTTTCTTATGGTTACATTTAACTTTTCTATTTTTGTCTATCTGTTACTAGAAATACGGCTAAGTGAAGCGTATATACCTGTTTTCGTATTATGTACTTAAATCTCTCCTTTTAGGTTACACACCCTCTATGTTTCCCAAATAAGACCTGCAGGTGCTATTCCCGCATCTGGGAAGCGGAATCGCCTTCGACACTTAACATCCTTGATTCCATCCAAAAGAGAGCCATTTGACTCATTACTAACCCAGTCCTCACAAGAAAACTCCCTTCTCTCGCTCATCGCCGCGCTGTTGGGGATGTATCCCTTTTCCACCGATACTTTACAGCTGTACAAGCGTTACTGTACAGCTACAAAAGTCTAAAATATCCCACTTCACTCGCTTATACATACCTAGGGTCTTATGGAACAAATTGCCTGCAGATGTTTTCCATTCCACTCCCAACCTTCAATTCTTTAAATCCCCTGTCAATAAAACATTTCCTTTCTCATCAGACGCCCACGGTATACAGCATGTCTCACGGAGTTCTTGCCATATGGGAAACATTATTACTGAAAGTTGAAAAAAAATCATTTTGGTGTAGAAAGTTACAAAGGAAAGTTATTTTAAAGAATTATTTGGAATCATTTTTTCTCCCTAAATAGGAAATTACAGTCACCTACGTTGGATTTTCAGAAAGGTCGCCGGATCTGAACCCACTCGATTACTTTCTTTGTGGATATTTAAAGGAAAAAGTGTATTCTCACTGACCTTTTGAAAATATCGACAGCTTGGAAAGAATAATAACCCGATGTGTTTAGAAACTCCTCAAGTTGCTTTGATAAAAGCTGTTTCAAAATTGTTAACAATAAAATGCATCGAAAAAGAAGGTCGCTATATTGAAGCTTGAATTTTGTAAATTTATTCTTTCTTAATAAGTAATACATTTTTGTTTTATATTAAAACTTTAAATTTATTTTCGGAGGTGGCTGTGAAGTCCTAAGGGAGAAAAAATAATTACATATAATTATTTAAACAAGGGTACTTTATTCTTCGGTATACTTTACGTTTTTGTCGCTACCCTGTATACTATGGGTCTTTTTAGATTTTTTCCATAGGGAATCTTAGTTTATTAACATGTAGAATTTTTCTACACCAAAGTAATTTTTTTTCAACTTTCAGTATAAAAAATTCCCAAATGGGAAGAACTCCATAGAACCAATAACTACTTGAATACAAGGACACAATGCTTATCTGTGACGTCATCAGCCGTGGTCATATGAATAAATGAATACAATATTATATTATATGCTTTTTTTGGATAGCTTTTCCATTAATGGCATTGTTGTCACTGAGTACACAAAAAACTATATAACCGATAGCCTCTAAATGAGTTATTATTGTTTTGATAAAATGAAAAAGCAATTCATGGTTAATTTTAGATATAGGGGCAATGTGAACAACTTCTTCCAAATCTGAACAAATACTTGTAATCATGAAAGTATATGCAGATGTTGCTAACAATTCGTTATTATTTACTGATGCCCCCACCAGGTTTCCCCCTTTATAGTCTAAATAAGGGTTAATATGAATTTCATCCATTAGCAGACAAACATTTTTGTCTTGATCATTTAAATATTTAAAAATATTTTGTGCGTAAGTCAAAAAAATTTTTTTCTCATCAATATGGGGATCAGTTAAAAAATTATTACAGACGCCTTTGATAGTTTCAGGATGGGGTCAAATTATTGGCCAGTGATTTCTTAAATATCTGTACGCATGAGGACTGATTGTATATACAATTGAACAAAATACCATAGTTGTAGTGGAATATCTGTATCGTTCTTTTGGCAAAGTTCTTAATTTTATTTGTTCGGAGATAAATTGCAAAGCTTGTGCTAAAATATCATTGTCTACTTTTAAGTTTTTTAGCAAATCTGAAACAAAGTTCAAAATTTCATTAATTTTTGACATATCCATGTTATTTTTTCTGTAGTCATATTCGGGATCGCGGTCAGGATTCGAGTTATTTTCAGAGTTATTATTGTCTTGTTCGGAATCTAAAGGAAGAATATTCATCGAACAATCAATGGTATCAAGTAAATTTCGCAATTCATCCAAACTACTTGACAAAAAGGGCGTTTTTAGTTTATCAATTTGTATACTTACTGGTTGTCCGTACAAGTATGTACTTATTTCTAAATTATTATTTATTTTAACAGCCCACGTAATTGAAGGCCCCGGAATATGCTTAATCTTAAAGAGAGTCTTTGAAGTTTTTTCATTAATAATAAACCACCCTTCATTTAAACTAAATGTTTTAAACAAATTATTAAATTCTTCAAAAGTTTTATAATTTGTAAGTTCTTTATGTATTAAAATTTCACGCTTGCTTTCTTCAATACCTTTTTGAAATCGTAATTCGTCTAGTTCTTTAAGTTTTTCTTCTCTGCTTTTTCGATGCGTTAAAGTTTTTGATAAGTATTTTGGACAATTGGGAAATTTACTAGGTACGCTGTGCTCTTTTAATCTTGGTATATTTAACTTTACAGAAAGGACCTCACCGGTTCTCGTGTCTTGCTGACTATACTGCCTGATAAAATCATCTTCTGTAAAATGAAGCTCACATACTCTGCTACTAGCATTTGGAATAAAATTTTCACGATGTACGGCATTCTGCCATTTCACTTGCCCTTCCACACTCTTAGGAAAACGAAATACTCGTACTGTTGGTCCGTTTGGGTAATTACCCTTACAACCGACTACACAACATCTATAAGGCATTTTAATAATTATTTAAAACACTATTGAAACCGGTAATACACTTTGTTTTTTCACTAAATACACAAAACACTTGTAGATTGTTAACACGAAAAGGAAAACTGCATGTCATATGGTACAACGTTGCCAGATCGACGGTAGCGTTTTGTCTGCTGACTGCACGTTTACTAAAACTTATTATTATTGTTATTTTTTTATTTAACTTCAAAATACTCCCAATAAAATACTGCTGTAAAATTATATTAGGCCTATGTTAATAACTAAGTTAACGTAGTTATAAACACATTACACAAAGAAAAGTTATTTCTAAGCTTATCCTAATTAAGAATTATAGATAATCTGACAATATTGTTTCAAGCACATGTCTGGACGCACAGCTGACTATGCTGGACGTAAAGCGTATTCGATTGACAAAATCTAATCGATCCGGATCAGGTTACAAACATTAAGTTAGAGGAATACGTAATTGAATCAGGAAGGGTAGTAGAAAGAGATGAAATGTGTCGGAAAGTGATCCGGATCGGTCCAAATTTTTGTCAATCGAATACGGCTCGGGCGGCTGGACCTGAAAGGAGTTTTTGCGTATGGCCATAGATTAGGAGTTGTTGCATAGATATCCGTATATGTAATGACTTCGGGTGATGACGTCACATAACGTTAAGTCATAAGCATTGTGTCCTTCTATTCAAGTAGTTATTGATAGAACACCCTGTATTAGTAATTAAGTTTGAAATCTACGTCTCAGATAAAAATTGCCCCAGAAACACTAATTCCGTTTTATTAGTTAATTTATAAAATCGGTATTATCCGATTATTAAAATCATAATTAAAATTAATTGTAATTAAAAACTTGAAATCTGAGTAATACGAAAAAGAAAAAACGAATTTTAACTAGCAAGTTTACAATATATTAAACAAGAACAACTTTACTGGTTTGAACTATCGCATAGTGAATTAGCCTTGTTTGTTATTTATCACTCAAGGTATTGATTGGTTGGTCGATGGCATGAAAAACAAGCTGATTATTTGATTTAGATTTTATTAATACACATGAACATTGAACACGTGACGATAAGTTACCATTTGTGTGTAAAAAAACTTAAAACCCAGCCCAAGTTAACTAGAAATAAATATAAACCTTCAAAAAAAATAATAAACTTAATGAAGTGAAAACTAAAATATGACATATCTATAAATTGGCAACGCGACTTGCTCTTTGCAGCGGCGGAGATTTAATTTATGAATAGCCTATAAGAATGCATATAATGTATGACGTGGAATCAGCGACAATGTATGTCGCTGCGTGGAATCATCGGATATTGTCATGGATTTATTATATTATAAGGATTCGATGTCCGTATACTGTAAGCGCATCGAACGTGAAGCCTTATATTTGTTGTTTGTTTTCCCCCAGGTTTTTAGTTTACGAACTACTTACTTGAATCAACAAGGGTAGTAGAAAGAGATAAAATAGTGTTGGAGCTCAGAAGTATTGCTGTCTGTGCTGGTTGCTTAGGAAAACGGCTGAACCTCGATCTGAACACTGGGTTACACGTACGTCGTCTAATGAACTAGAAAAGAAAATGTGCGACGTATAGATTTATATAGATTTATAAATGACTCGGAGCGACTTTAAATAAACACCTTTAGAAATAACATAACCTATAAATAATAAAACCTTTTTAACTGAAATTTATTATTATTTAGCAGAAAAATAAAATATTGTGGCGCTTTTAGTACTTTTAGTAAATCTTGTGATGCTTCTAACATATTTTTTGTACAAAAATAAAAGGTAAAATAAGATGTGGCCAATGTTTACAAATTGTGTTTACAGTTTCGTTTAGAATGGTTTGTTTTGGCTTCAAAGAATGGTAAATCATCCCGTATCCAGCCTTAATAAATCCATGGTTATTGTAATCGGATTACGAATAATACAATTATTATAACAATAAAAAGGTAACAATAGAGCTTTATTTCAAATTACATTAATTCAACAATGAAATGAAGTCTACTTGTCAGGGGTACATATAGAAATTCGTAAAATTGAGAATAAGTTCTCTAAACCACCTGAAAATTCCTTATACTATAAGGATTTGAACAAATCATGGTAAAACAGCTATTCTCCGGGCTATATGCCCCTACGAGCGCTGGATTACATACCAAAATTTGCCGTATTTTGACTAACACTGTTAGACAACAAAATACTTGGTTTGACTGCAAGAAACTACCAGGAAGGAGGAAGCTTTTTTCTTTAGTTAGGATGTCGTACCTGCATACCGGTTTCGAACTCTTTAGTTCTCATCAGTACAGGATAAACGAACATACCTACCCTCCGAAAAAGCATACTCTTTAAGCTAGCCATGTCGCACTGCATAAGCAGTATAAAAGAGGCAGCGCCATCCATTAGCAGTTTCAAGCAGTTGGAGTAGAATTTACCGTGAGGTAAAATATTACAATGAAATGAAGTCTACTTGTCAGGGGTACATATAGAAATTCGTAAAATTGAGAATAAGTTCTCTAAACCACCTGAAAATTCCTTATACTATAAGGATTTGAACAAATCATGGTAAAACAGCTATTCTCCGGGCTATATGCCCCTACGAGCGCTGGATTACATACCAAAATTTGCCGTATTTTGACTAACACTGTTAGACAACAAAATACTTGGTTTGACTGCAAGAAACTACCAGGAAGGAGGAAGCTTTTTTCTTTAGTTAGGATGTCGTACCTGCATACCGGTTTCGAACTCTTTAGTTCTCATCAGTACAGGATAAACGAACATACCTACCCTCCGAAAAAGCATACTCTTTAAGCTAGCCATGTCGCACTGCATAAGCAGTATAAAAGAGGCAGCGCCATCCATTAGCAGTTTCAAGCAGTTGGAGTAGAATTTACCGTGAGGTAAAATATTACAATGAAATGAAGTCTACTTGTCAGGGGTACATATAGAAATTCGTAAAATTGAGAATAAGTTCTCTAAACCACCTGAAAATTCCTTATACTATAAGGATTTGAACAAATCATGGTAAAACAGCTATTCTCCGGGCTATATGCCCCTACGAGCGCTGGATTACATACCAAAATTTGCCGTATTTTGACTAACACTGTTAGACAACAAAATACTTGGTTTGACTGCAAGAAACTACCAGGAAGGAGGAAGCTTTTTTCTTTAGTTAGGATGTCGTACCTGCATACCGGTTTCGAACTCTTTAGTTCTCATCAGTACAGGATAAACGAACATACCTACCCTCCGAAAAAGCATACTCTTTAAGCTAGCCATGTCACATTGTATAAGCAGTATAAAAGAGGCAGCGCCATCCAGTAGCAGTTTCAAGCAGTTGGAGTAGAATTTACCGTGAGGTAAAATATTTTGGCAAAACTCTTTTATACTGCTTATGCAGTGTGACATGGCTAGCTTAAAGAGTATGCTTTTTCGGAGGGTAGGTATGTTCGTTTATCCTGTACTGATGAGAACTAAAGAGTTCGAAACCGGTATGCAGGTACGACATCCTAACTAAAGAAAAAAGCTTCCTCCTTCCTGGTAGTTTCTTGCAGTCAAACCAAGTATTTTGTTGTCTAACAGTGTTAGTCAAAATACGGCAAATTTTGGTATGTAATCCAGCGCTCGTAGGGGCATATAGCCCGGAGAATAGCTGTTTTACCATGATTTGTTCAAATCCTTATAGTATCAGGAATTTTCAGGTGGTTTAGAGAACTTATTCTCAATTTTACGAATTTCTACATTAATTCATACAAAAAATGTACAAACCAACATGAAATGAAATGACAACACAAAACAAGATGTTACTAATAATTTTTTTTTATAAATTTGCCTCAAAAAATCACAAGAGATGCCCTATTAAGAAAAGCTAACTTATATGTTTAAGAAAATCATCAACACTAACTAACTCTCCGAGCATTTTTTTCACTTTCTCTTAAATACTTTTTCTATACGAATATTTTTGATTTTATTACTTAGCTCAGGGGTCGGCAAGTAATTTCTTGTGGGGTCCGGATAAACAAAAAAAACTTTAAATGGACCGCAGGTAATTTTTGTTTCTCAAAAAGGAACGTAGCTTATAAAAACTCATATTATAAGTTTTTAATTTTTATTGTTTTAATAAAAATAATATAAGATAGATAGGTATCTGTACTTATATAATTAATTAGGATTTTTGCGGTCGAGTTTTCTACCTTCCGCGGTCCGGATCCGGACCGCGGTCCGCCAGTTGTCAACCGTCGCGTCGGCTTGGTCTATTGTACATTTTGATTCCCATATCCCATTATCTTTCAGATAAAGTTAATCGATGAATTAGATAACTTACGTCACTGGTTCGGGTATTCTGAGTTTGTTGATTTTGTATACGAACAGTTTCTTTATTTTTGTATCGGACGTCCCTATCTTCTGTAGGGTTTGGCCATTCTTGTAAATGGGATAAGTCTTGCTTAATTTCCTGCGTGACAGGGAGCAAAACTAGGATTTGGAGGTGCTTAACTGAACGAACTGAACAAGGTTTTTAGCAACCCAGTCTAAGATTAATTGAAGATCTTACAAAAGGTATAGGTGCATAGATCTGAGTCTATTATCCTGCTCTTGATTCGGGACTTGCGTGGAAAAATAAATGTTGGAGTGAAGAGTACTATCGTCAGCGAAATGATAGATGGGATTGGTAGTTAAATAGAACAGGTCATTAGCACAGATTACTCCTACCAGATGCGAATCTTACGCTTTCGACGGTGGCCCAATTTAGAGAAATTATAAGGTGGCGATGCACCCTATTTAGTCTGTCGCCGAACGGTGAATTCCTCGCTGTTAGCGTGTGCGAGCGTCTCGGTGGAATAGATAGCAGGCTAATGTTATTACGTCAGTTTTGTTGCGTTGATTTTATGGTTTAAATTGTGGCTGTACTAGGTTGTAGTGTAATTTTAATAAACGATATACGTTTTTGTATTTGTTAATGATATAATTTTATATAAAATGCCAGACAATATCATGATTTAATATTTTAAAATATAATCCATAATTTCTCTGAATTAAAACCTACCAAACGCGTGGAAAATTCCATTCACGGGGTCGACGCTCGAAGCGATCGGCCGCTCTGTCCGTATCGCCAAGATCGCGGAATCTTGATATAGGAAATTTGTTAAGAGATTCGCATGTGGTAGGAGTAATCTGTGTCATTAGTGTGAAAAAGAAAGAGGGTTACTACTGATAGTGAAAAATTTAATTTGTTTACTGTTGCTAAATTAAATAAATGTTCTTCAGTTGA
Organism: Philopedon plagiatum; assembly: GCA_963971165.1. NCBI lineage: Eukaryota > Metazoa > Arthropoda > Insecta > Coleoptera > Curculionidae > Philopedon > Philopedon plagiatum. The sequence continues at coordinate 5,893,181 of OZ020194.1, forward strand.
ATAATTATTGGAAACGTCTTAGAAAAAATAATGCATGTAATGACCATTATTACACTCGTAATGGAAACGACACTCGCCAAGGCTCATGTTGTTACTTTATGCTCGTGTATTAATAGCCTTCATAATCATTGCATAATATGGTATTTTAATAAAAAGAACAACTTAAACGTTTATTACTTTTAATAAAATGTTAAATAATTAAGAGAAACAAGAATTATATTTTAGTACCCAATAGCGTTTTTCAATATTTAAAAAGCAAAAATGGCAATAAACAATAATGATTTATAACCTCGTATTTCCTTGTTATCATACATATCCACACAAAGAAAAAAAAAACTTGCCCATACCAAGTAAAGCTTTCTCTTGCGTCAATATTTACTTCGTGTCCTTGACATTTCCAAGGATTTTGATGAAGTTTGGCATAATGCACTCCTCAACAAACTACCTTCTTGCGGTCTTCCCCCAAACTAGGTACCTAGATTGTAGCGATGGGTCGTTCGCGAACGAGTCGTTCAATTCAAACGACTCTTTTCAAAGAGTCGCGAATGAGCCGCTCCCATCAACTGAACGATACGTTCACCGCTCGTTAAAATATCTGGCTCGCTCTCGTCCGTTCGTAGAAATTCCACTCCGCGCTTTCGCGAGTTTCAGACAACTCGGAGAGCGCCAGCCGCGAGAGCGCGAGCCGGGAGCGGCTCAGTCAGTCGGAGTTCGGAGTCGTATAATAGAACGAGAGTGGTGGAGCATGTAGCGGCCTATAATAATACATTACCCAGTTTGTACGTCTTTCGTATTGCTATTATTTTACGATTAACGATTAATTACTTTGCCGGAATACTGCAACAACGTTTTTTAACAGCGTATACTGCGGGTAGTTTATAACTTTGAAATCCATATTACATAATCATTATCTAATCGACAATAAAACCATTTTTGTTAATATGTATTTACTTTATTTTGAACATTTAACAAATAAAAATTTTAATCATTCCAATATTTTAATTAATTTTATTTAATTTATTTATGTTATGTATATTATTTTTCTTTGAAGCCGTCACGCCACAATCAGGCAGCGGGCCGTCGGCAGTCGTAAATGTGTAATTCACATCCGCGTTTTATGCTCTCTTTTATAGACATGAACAAGTGCAGGTGTCACGTTAAAGTAAAGAGCTCCGCGATTCTGTAATTCGCAACTCAGTAGCCCTCGTTCAATCGAACGACTCCTTGCGAACGACTCCTCGCGAACGACTCTTCCAAGTGAGCTGAACGAGTGAGCGGGCTCTCTTGAAAATGAATGAATGACCCATCGCTACTAGATTGGTAGTTTTATCTTTAATAGACGCATATCTGTCGTGGTAGATGGTCGGTCACTCATCTTACTTCTATCCTTTCAATGCTGGCATTCTCCAAGGTTCAATCCTGGCACCAACCCTATTTCTCCTTCACATTAATGAGACCTTCTCTCTTTAACTACCACTCCCATCCACAGTTATACCGACGATACTGCCAGCTCTTTTATCCACATTCATTTTTCCAAACAAATCGAATCAAGAGATTATTAGATCCAGATCTATGCACATATCCCTTTTGCAAGATATTCAATTAATCTTAGACTGGGGTACCCATGGATTTATTAAGAATGGATACGGGATGATTTAACATTCTTTGAAGCCAAAACAAACCATTCTAAACGACACTGTAAACACAATTTGTAAACATTGGCCACATGGCGACATCTTATTTTACCTTGTATTTTTGTACAAAAAATACGTTAGAAGCATCACAAGATTTACTAAAAGTAATAAAAGCACTAAAATATTTTATTTTGCTGCTAAATAATAATAAATTTAATCTGTGTCATTAGTGTGAAAAAGAAAGAGGGTTGGTGCCAGGACTAATCCTTGGGGTACGCCAGCATTGATACCCGCAAATTACTTCATTCGCTGTAATCCTAAATCCAGAAATCAGTCATGGCCAAATTAAAGTTTCGTTGTTAATGCTGCTTTTTCTTGTGGCAAATGAAACTTTATTTAAAGTTGTATATCTCTGTTGCTACTTACGGGGCTAATGCCAAGTTCCGGGTTTTTTATAGTGAATCTACTTGGAATATTTTGGAAAAGAGAAAAATTATTTTGTAATTTGCGAAACAAAGTTGAATTTTTGCTTTACCTGGGAAAAAAATAAACCCGTTTAGGTATTTTATTTATTATTTTTTCTAAACAAATTTTACATTATTTTGTCGAAAATTTTTAAATTTTAAGAAAAAAAAATGTGTTGGTAGAAAGTTAAAGTCATCTGAATTTTTTTTAAACTTAAAATATAATTTAAAAAAAATCTAATGACTATAACTTTCTACTAATTTTTTTCTCTTAAAATTTAGAATTTTTGACAAAATGATGTAAAATTTGTTTATACAAAATAATAAATAAACTATCCAAACGTTTTCATTTTTTCCCAGGAGGGAAAGCCAAAATTCAATTTTGTTTCGCAAATTACCAAATATTTTTTTCTTTACCTAAACATTCCTAGTAGACTCACTATCAAAAACCCGGAACGGCAGTAGCAACAGAGATATACAGCTTTAACATTTCTAAGGGCGCCCATGCATATCAGTTCATTTAATGCTTAAAATATAATAGTCTGTCTCTTTTCGCATGTCCGTTCTCAAAACAGTGGCATGCGTGGGCATAGTCTCGGTGACATATGGACTTTAGCGGCATACACGGTTTAAGTTTTATAATATAATTTACGGCTTTCCTCATTCAAAGCTAGCATGGTTGGTCTCGAATTGATCCAACTTTACCACAATTATGTCTAAAACAGTTTTCTTTTAATTAAAACATAATTTATTACTTACTACTGTTTCTTGATTAGGTTGCACTGACCTGCACCAAAAACTTTTAAATATTTTTAAAAAATTTTAAAGTTTGATAACTTTTTCCTTCTATGCTGATTTTTATGATTATTTGGGCAATTTGTAGATTTTTTAATCTGAGCTAGCCCCCGTAGCCTTCAAGCCCAACTACTAATGTACATGCATGTCTGTGTCAAATTGAATTCAGCTTTTATGCTATTTTAAAATTAAAGCACTGAGCATGGTTTACTTGCATACAGTTTTATGGCGAGCAGTGTTATCTCTTGAGGTAAAAGCAGTTTGTATGGTCGTATCTTTGTTGGACAAGAAATAATTCTGAGATTGATATTTAATCTCAAAATTCTCCGATGAGCAAATAATCGTACACTAATTCACAGTCTAAGTGTCAGTTCGCTAGGAAATTTCACAAATTAAAGTTTAAACCAGTTGTACAATTTTTTTATCGTTTCCTTATTTAAAAGGTACATTTAGCAGGATGCTACAATAAACACATTATTTTTCAAATAAGAACAACTGAGCAATAAGCATATATAAAAATATAAAAATTGTAACTTGTTCTATTAAATTGGCCTACCTGTTTGTTTTCTAATGCTCTGTTCGCCCCAGAATGAGAGGATTGTAACCGGTCTGATTTCCCTTGAGTTTTCAATGTTTTTTTTCCTTTTCTAGTATCGGCAGACAGGACTAAGCTTGCTTTGAAAATCTTGCCGTTTCCGTTAAAGTTCAGTAGTTAAAAGTATGTTTCCTTTATTCTATTAGTTACCAACATTGTTGTAACCATAAAATAACCCAATTATTTTGTAATGTTCCAGTTGCATAAAAATAATTTTTCTACTTCGGTACTCTAATATTCAAATTAAATGTTTTTGGTATGTTTCATAATAATGTTCACTATAGAACAAATTTTCATTATGAAATCACGTCATTAGTCAAATTAAATCCCACAATTTTTTAATAACGTGACCTCTTTTTAATACCAAATGATCTGACTCTGACAGTTCTTTTACTAAAATTTGCATTTTTATTGAAACTTTTAAGAATATTTAAATTAGAAATTATGTCAAATTATGATACTACTGATAGTGAAGAATTTAATTTGTTTACTGTTGCTAAATTAAATAAATGTTGTTCAGTTGAATAATTATTGGAAATGACGTAGAAAAAATAATGTATGCAACTCTCATTTAATAGCCATTATTACACTCGTATTGGAAACGACACTCGCCAAGGCTCGTGTTGTTACTTTATGCTCGTGTATTAATAGCCTTCATTACATAATCGTTGCATAATATGCTATTTTAATAAAAAAACAACTTAAGCTTTTATCACCTTTAATAAAATGTAAAATAATTAGAGAAACATGAATTAGTTATTTTTGTATCTAGGGCTCGAAATGCTACTTTAGTGATCGAGATCTAATTTTTTTAACGAGGCGCAGCCGAGTTAACAAAATAGTCGAGATCACTAAAGTATCTCGCGCACGAGTTGCAAACAAAATTTTTTCTACAAACGTCAAAATATGTATACTTTTATACAGGGTGTTACGGGTCTGGTTGAGATAAGGCCGGTGCGTAATTTTGAGTTTCTCGAAAAAATTTTGGTACCTATCGATTCGTTTTTTAATTCTCTTTTCAAAAAAGTGAGGATTATTCAAACATTTTCACGAGAAAATATGATTTTCTTACCTTTTTGGTTCATGTGTTATAGGTTATCCATGTTGATTTGTAAGTTATTTATCGTATTTTTATTGAACTTCCAACAAGTTTTCGTACATACAGGGTCTGGCATTACTATAAATACCTAGAGTTTAATATAAAAAATAGTGTTTAACTGGCTTAAAATATGATTCCAAATCAAGTAATCAGTGTAACTATGCAAATAAAATGATAGTTGTTGCCATGTTGTTGCCAACAACAATAATTATTTTGATAGACACAGATCCGCTGGCCAACGTATAATTTACATGCTGTGCGCGAAATGCCTATTTCGCACACTACTTCGCGCACGCTTGGTCATAGTAACAGGAAAATGAAAAAAAGTGTCACTTCGCATATTGTTATCAATGCGCGAACCTTGTCATTTTTTGACGTTTGTAGAAAATAGTTATTTTTGTATCTAGGGCGCGAAATGCTACTTTAGTGATCGAGATCTAATTTTTTTAACGAGGCGCAGCCGAGTTAAAAAAATAGTCGAGATCACTAAAGTATTTCGCGCACGAGTTGCAAAGAAAATTTTTTCTACAAACGTCAAAATATGTATACTTTTATACAGGTGAAAAGTGTTAATTATTGTTAAACATTTAGAAATAAATTTGGTTTGTAGACTAAAGCGCATTCCTTAAATTCCTTTGATAGACACAGATCCGCTGGCCAACGTATAATTTACATGCTGTGCGCGAAATGCCTATTTCGCACACTACTTCGCGCACGCGGGGTCATAGTAACAGGAAACTGAAAAAAAGTGTCACTTCGCATATTGTTATCAATGCGCGAACCTTGTCATTTTTTGACGTTTTTAGAAAATAGTTATTTTTGTATCTAGGGCGCGAAATGCTACTTTAGTGATCGAGATCTAATTTTTTTAACGAGGCGCAGCCGAGTTAAAAAAATAGTCGAGATCACTAAAGTATTTCGCGCACGAGTGGCAAACAAAATTTTTTCTACAAACGTCAAAACATGTATACTTTTATACAGGGTGTTACGGGTCTGGTTGAGATAAGGTCGGTGCGTAATTTTGAGTTTTTCGAAAAAATTTTGGTACCTATCGATTCGTTTTTTAATTCCCTTTTCAAAAAAGTGAGGATTATTCAAACATTAAATTCCTTTGATAGACACAGATCCGCTGGCCAACGTATAATTTACATGCTGTGCGCGAAATGCCTATTTCGCACACTACTTCGCGCACGCGGGGTCATAGTAACAGGAAAATGAAAAAAAGTGTCACTTCGCATATTGTTATCAATGCGCGAACTTTGTCATTTTTTGACGTTTTATAGAAAAATTATATTTTAGTACCCAATAACGTTTTTCAATATTTAAAAAGCAAAAATAGCAAGAAATAATAATGATTTATAATCTCGTATTTCCTTGTTATCCTACATAACCACACAAAGAAAAAAAAACTTGCCCATACCAAGTAAATCTTTCTCTTGCGTCAATATTTACTTCGTGTCCTTGACATTTCCAAGGATTTTGATGAAGTTTGGCATAATGCCCTCCTCAACATACTACCTTCTTGCGGTCTTCCCCCAAACTATGTACCTGGATTGGTAGTTTTATTTTTAATGGACGCATATCTGTCGTGGTAGATGGTCGGTCACTCATCTTACTTCTATCCTTTCAATGCTGGCATTCTCCAAGGTTCAATCCTGGCACCAACCCTATTTCTCCTTCACATTAATGAGACCTTCTCTCTTTAACTACCACTCCCATCCACAGTTATACTGACGATGCTGCCAGCTCTTTTATCCACATTCATTTTTCCAAACAAATCGAATCAAGAGATTATTAGATCCAGATCTATGCACATATCCCTTTTGCAAGATATTCAATTAATCTTAGACTGGGGTACCCATGGATTTATTAAGAATGGATACGGGATGATTTAACATTCTTTGAAGCCAAAACAAACCATTCTAAACGACACTGTAAACACAATTTGTAAACATTGGCCACATGGCGACATCCTATTTTACCTTGTATTTTTGTACAAAAAATACGTTAGAAGCATCACAAGATTTACTAAAAGTAATAAAAGCCCTAAAATATTTTATTTTTCTGCTAAATAAAGTTAAAAAGGTTTTATTAATTATAGGTTATGTTATTTCTAAAGGTGTTTATTTAAAGTCGCTCCGAGTCATTTATAAATCTATAAATCGCACTTTTTCTTTCCTAGTTCATTAGACAAAGACGTACGTGCAACCGAGTGTTCAGACCGAGGTTCAGCCGTTTTCCTAAGTAGCCAGCACATACAGCAACACTTCTGAGCTCCAACACTCCAATGCTATTTTATCTTTTTCTACTACCATTCTTGATTCGATTACGTATTTCCTGTGGTATTTCCTTAAAGTTTGTAAACTGTTCCCCCAAGAGAAAACAAACAAGAAATATAAGGCTTCACGTTCGATACGGTCACAGTATACGGAACATCGAATCCTTATTATAATAAATCCATGGGGGTACCAAAAATTTTGTTCAATTCAACGTCACGCAAAAAACCCGACAACACACCACAACAAAACAATGTTCGGTAAATTTATAAAACAGTTGGCTGCCTTATTTCAAACCAGAATTTAGTAACAAGTTCTTTCGCTTCTCACATCTAGGTCTCATAACAAAATAAAATATAGCAGAACACTCACACAATGAAACTACAAATTACCCTTTATTGTTCTCACGAGCATCACTCTCTATTATTAACTTTTTTCCAGGTTGAAAGAACTTAAAAACAGCCAAACAACGGCAGATCCAGCGTTGAAAGCGCAAGACTTCCAAGTGTGCTTGACTATAATTGAAGCTCGACAGCTTGCCGGACTTAACATGGATCCCGTTGTGTGCATACAAGTCGGCGATCAGAGAAAATATACGAGTGTGAAAGAGAGTACAAATTGCCCTTATTACAATGAGGTGAGTTGAAATTTTCTTATATGTTAATCATAATAAAGGTTTTTATGTACGATGTCATTATAAAGTACTGCTTATGGTACAGTTTTGCGGCATAAAGTGACTTATTATTGCGCTAGTACAATGAAGCTATTCTATTGCTGTTGAAGTATGCCATGTCTTCAGAAGTTATCTTGATTTTCTTGTACTGTATTGTACTGTATTGAATGGGGTCGTTCGGCTCTGGTAGCCATAAACGTAGCTAGTTTCGGTTTTTTGGGGGGCTACTCTGGGGCTTTTAGGTCGAATTGCTACTGACAGAGTGAAAACTACATACAGATAGTACATATTTTGGAGGAACTTAGCCCCCCAAGACTCCCCTAGTTACGTCCATGCTGGTAGCCCTACATTACTTCGACCGAATTAGATCTTTTGTGAATACCCTACATTATTTACTCATCAGTTCCCAAATTCTTTGCAGAATTTATGATATTTCTGGGGGCGTACTTTAATATATCATTGGGCGTCGAAAATGCTCCCTCAAGACATTGCAGCTTTTGGCGAGTTATTTGTTGTAAAGTTTGTTTCGCGAGAGTATAAAATGGTATATTACTAGCACACATCATAATCATAAATATTAACACAGATGAGTCCCATCATATTTTAGGCCAGGAATTGAACCCAACCTCCAAACATTATGCCCTAGCAAATTGTGTTTACGTACCTACTTGTACTTTACTCATACTCGCGCCCTAACATCGTCCTTACAATAAATATCGCGGCGTGCCGGCGGCCGGCGGTCCTCTCCGCTCGACGTTCATATAGGTAGTTGGGTACAAAGTTTTTGGAGCTCTATTCATAACGAACGGGTCAAGAAAAATAGGGATGTTTTGAAACGTTTAATAGATGTTACTTGATTTCTGGAAGAGCATGAATTAAGATTCAGGGGCCAGAATGAATCAAGTGGGTCCTCCAATCGTGGAAATTATATCGATCTCTTAGAATTTTTAGGAAAATACGATAAAGCCATAAAAACCATTTTAATGAATCGACAGATCGCTTTCCCTCGCTCGTTATAATTGTAACCGCACGCCACTGCTCAACTACCAATAACATTTACTCAAGCAAACAAAGATCTTTATGGTCTAAGAATAATCCATCCGTCTTGGGTTTAAAAACTATAAAAATATGAAAAACAAAAATCAACTAATATAAACTCATTTCCTTTCAATCCTTTTCGCAACGTAACGTAATTACAGAGTAGAGAAATGGGGGAGTAGCGACACTCAGCAAAAATCGTTTGAAGTTTCTGCATCAAAGCAAAACGCCGATGCACACTGCGTTCTCCGGGCAGCGTATTACGGGGACGTTCGATAAGTATTAGTCGAAAAAATATTTGGTCGGTTATTTGACACATACAAATTTAAAAGGCGGTACGTAACTCTTTAGTATTTCGATTCATTAGTATTAATGGCTTTATTAGACACTTATTCCGAGGGCATGAAACGAGGACTAAACCACTGCGAGATATCCATGGATATTCTCGTTCAAAGACTGAATAAGTGTAGTCCCCTTTACCACAATCCTTTATTTATTATTATTTATTTATTGAGGGAAAATACACAGGGACATACAAGGATATCAAAATAAAATCTTGCCAGATTTTGGTTAAACCAAAATGAAAATATAAATATATACACACACTGACGCTTATTTTAAGGTGTAGAAATAAAATAGCAAATATCTGTATCCAGTTATAATACCTACGTGTTCGCCTTGTTGTAAGCAGAATATGTATATCAAATACGTATTCTTATATATTATTTCTATAAATCCCATTCTCTCAATTTCGTTTCTTTAGCACAAATAGTTTTAAGATACTGCCATTATGCTCATATATACTAAAATCGACGAGACACGACTGAAATACCTACTTTAAATTTTAATTCTATGTATCAATCTGTATATATTTCCAAAATTTATTTAATCCCGAGGTATGGGCAATCAGCTAAGAAAAAATAAATACATTTACAGTTGACAAGTCGCCTTCTTAGCTTAAGTAATATAAAATATAATAAGTAAATGAAAATGAAAACTTATGTAATATACAGAACACTGAACAAATATAAAATCAATCTTACCTGACAGGGTCTTTGGGACATCTAAAAAAGGACACTCCCTCGCCTTCTTTATTCATACAATTTTCTTCGTGGCAATAACACACCATCGCGATCTCGACTGTATTCAATCAGACTAATTTTCTGACTGTCTCCGTAAAGACGCCACGAGTTGCCAGCAACCGGATAAAACTAGTTTAGCGAAGAGTCGGCAAAAACAGGAATAAGTGGCGAGTGTCGCTACCGTCTAATAATTCTACTGTGGTAATTACATTAATTAATTAGACTTCATCTTCTCACCTCTTTCTTTGAAGCCAAATACGATTTATTATATTTAAATGAAGCCTGTTTTCGACAACGTCGAAATATTTATTAATGATTATTTTTGAAGCGTTACGTAATTAATTATTTATACGACAGTTATTAAAGTAATTGCCCATGAGCGCGCGTAAATATACTGCGAAAATTAATTAACGAACTACAAAAAAAAATTATAACTTGGCCGTCAGCCAAACCTAGGATTGTGCAGTTACGAAACAGTCAAAGCTTGACATCGATAGAAATTCTCTAACATTATAAAACTCTAAAAGAGTAAGTTCGAACGTTCGAAACATTATGTTATTTAAATTTGTAGTATAGTTTACTCAAAGTCAATTCGAACATCATAAAAACATTCAAATAGTTGTTAACTACTTGGATTTTTTACTCTGCGAGGAAGCTACAATAAAAAAATTAAACATGTTCTTTTTTATGTCTTTTTCTAATGCACCTTCCCCAACAAAGATGGAAACAAATCTGATTCCTCGGCGATTATCAGGAAAGAAAAGATGAATATTGCGATTGCTAAAATATGTTGTGGTGTAAATGGACCATAGACTGTACCCTCTTCTATTCTTAACTTCTTGTTTTTGGTCTATTCCGACATCTCATTTGTTAAAGGCGATGAAGGGCTTTATAGGTTTTATTTCATTAAATTACAATGACGTAATTTCTCACATTTTAAAAAAAATTAAATCCTTGTAAAAACTAAACTGGTTTACCAGTAACTAAAAATTTTGTATTAGATACAAATACAAGAAGTTATTAGTGATACTAATGAGTAAAATGCTAATGGTTTAAATTTGTTTCAGTATTTTGTGTTCGACTTTCACATGCCCCCAATCATGCTGTTCGACAAAATAATTCATTTGTCGGTAAGTTCTATAAGTTTTATTATATTTTATTATATAAGTAATAACAGCAAATGCTAACTGTACGTTATTTTTAAAAAAGCTATAATATAAAGACTTTAATGGAGGTATTAGATACATTTTAGATAAAACTCATTCTAAAGGATGTCCCAAAATGAATACACATTTTAATTTGTAAATAAGCTCATTTATTTTTTAAAAAGTGCTAATATTCTACCATTATACCAAAGCATATCACGATTAAGTGTGGAATACAATATCAGACAAATGCCCACCGCGGCTTGGCGTCACACTCTTGTTGTTTTGACGAAATTTTCGATAACATTTTCGCATAATTGCGGCCGAATTTCATCAATGAATTCCCCCCATGAATTCCAAAATTATAAAAAAAATTGCTTTCGAAATAAATATTTTAGTTGCTCTTATTTTGTAATGCGTTAAAATTTATTTTTCCAAAATCCGAGAACCTAGAAATACCTACAAAACAAACAAGTAAAATAATATACGGGATGTCACAAAGGTTGGAATATTGGAAATATTTCAAAAACTACTGTAATTAAATTTTTGAAAATTGGCACGTCTATATAATTAACAACGGCACACCTTGAAAGGATAAAATATGTCACTATACAGGGTTAGCCAGAAAGAATACTAATTTTTTATTTTAAATGGAAAGTCCTGTATATTTTTTAAGATTCAAATAGTCCCATAAAAGGCAAATCCAATGATAGGGTGTAATGGATTTATGTGTCAAAATAATAGATTTTGTAAAACAATTAAATTATTTATTGATTTTTTGAAAATAGGAAGGTGAGAAAACATCTTTAATGTCTTTAACGTATCAACTAGGTATTGTTAGATGACAAATAGACAGTTATCAAATTTTTATTCGTAAGCATTCAAAAACTAGAATTTGGATGGTAGTTAACTGAATGAGAAAAAATTGAGATTTTAATGATGGTTGGATATGGTGACCGCGGAAGAATACAATAGGAAGTATGTGAGTTATGGACATACAGACCTATCCTAATCGGCCTGCAATATCATGTGTAAGCAAACTGGTAAAGAAATTCAACGAAACGGGAAGTGTGAAAGACAGACACAGGTCAGGCAGACCAAAAATAGCTATTGGTGGTGATTAGGCTCTGGATACTTTAATTGACCTACAAGATAATCCAAATCGACTGCTTTGATAGTTTGGCTTAGACCACAATGTGTGTTACCAGTCAGTTGAAAATTTATTTGAAAGGGAAAAGATTCACCCTTACAAGATCCACCAATTTTGGTATAGGAGTGGGTCAATTTTTACACCAAATGTTTCCAAATCAGTGAATAGGAAGGCGAGGCGAACTTGAGTGGCCTGCCAGATCCCCAGACCTCACCCATTTGGACTTTTATTTATGGGGTGATTTAAAGAATAAGGTTTACAAAAATAGGCCGGTTAGAATTGAAGATTTAAAGGCTCGTATTAGAAATCAAATACGTGAAATTCGATGGGATACTTTTGACAACGTCTTACGGGCATTTAGAGACAGGCATAGCTATTGCCTAGCTAATAGTGGTACCATTTAGAACATCCCACAAAGTAGTTTTTGTTCAAGTTTTAACTATTTCCTATTCTCATTGTGTTCTTGTTCATTTATTTAAAATTAGTGTTCATATGTCATTTTAACAAATAAGTCAATTGAACACTATACCATTGAATTTTTTTAAGGGACAATTTGAATCTTTAAAAATATACAGGACGTTCCATTTAAAATTTTAAAAAATAGTATTCTTTCTGACTAACCCTGTATAGTGACAGAAACGGATTTATCCTGCCAAGGTGTGCCAGCCTCGTCCTCAAAGAAGTATGGCCCAATTGTATGTTTGACAGCTGTCAGGCTCCTATGTATCTTGAAACAAGAAGCATAAAGAAATGTGAAATTAAGTGCGAAACAAAAGCTTTTCTATTATTCTTTGTTGCATTTGTTGCATTTCAGAACATTTTATTTGCATTAACAATAACCCATCCAAATTTGAAGGTTAGCTTGGCCACTTATTACAAGTGCAGTTTTCAGTTCGCAAGTGCGTTTTCATGATAATCAATCCCGATACGATCCCAAAATTTGGCGAATCGACCTTGATACTCCAAACGATTTCAATACCAGCTTTCATGCAGTATTCAAAACTATATGTGTATTCAAATCGATTTCAAAACTTTATGAAAACGTACTAAATGAATATTTAGTACACCCTAAAAATCGGTTGTTTTACGTCTTCATTCAATTAAAAATGTGCCTTATCGCTATCAGGTTTTTTTTCTTCGAAAAATCACGGCCCAATGTGCAGAACTTAATTGACAAATTGACGGCGCAGCCCATGATCTTCTAGCTTCAGTTCTTGGGTCCACCATTGGCATGCAAATGCTGATCTTTTGTAAGAATTCGCTGCGTATTGCTTCTGGTAATGTTCACTTGCTGCAATCGATGGCCGCCTGTTAGTTTCATGTTTCCAACTGAACCACTTTGCTGAAATTTCATAATAATATTTTGCACTCTCGTATGTATTTGGGTGTATTATTTCGACCGAAAATGGCACGCACTTTACGAATTGTTTCCGCTCAACTTTCTCCAGATTTATAGTAAGTTTTCACAATAAAAACGCGTTGTTCTACTTTGTAGCGTTCCATGACTAATAATCACAATATATTTACATGACAGCTGTTAAATTTTTAGAAGCCTACTGTGACCGAAACGAAAATGTCGCGAAATTTAAAATGTGCGTTTATATTGGAACAACCTTTATTATTCATAACTGATTTTAAAAAACTGCCTAACATTAAAGTAAAAAAATCTATTTGTTATAAATGATTGTATAAATAACGTTGTTCGGTACTAATTTTTTGCTTTAAACCATTCATTTTAGTTTTTAGTATTAAGATTTGTTTTCAGGTATTACATTCTAGCAAAATGTCTTTAATAAGATCAGGCACGGTGGTTGGGAGCTTCAAACTTGACGTCAGAACCGTTTATGACGCACATGGTACACAAATTTATTAAAACCGCATAGAATAAATTTAAAAAACCGAGGTCTATTTAAAAGCATAATACAAAATGCACATACAAGTATTATGTCGGATAATACTTAAGGTCAAACAAGTTCAAAAAATTCTACTATCCCTTGACACCAAAAAGTCCTCTGGTATGGATGGCACACCAGCAAATTGTTCTAAAAAATGCGCTCCAGAACTTCCACCCATCTTAACTAGTCTTTTCCAGATCTCCTATAGTAAGGGTATCGTCCCAGAGAGCTGGAAGACTGCTCGTATGCAGCCTGTCCCGAAGAAAATTTCAAAGTCCCTTCCATGCAATTATAGACCTATCTCTCTTCTCTCTGAACAAAGTTATGGAGGAAGTCATCCACTTGCAAATTCTAAAATATCTAGAAAAACAATATCATCCATGGCGGTACGAATTTCGTCATCAAAGGTCCACGGCTGATCTCCTTATATTTGTTACACGTTACTGGAACACGTTTCTTGAATTTTATGGCGAATCCCAGATTTTCGCTCTTGAAATTTCCAAGGTATTTGACCAAGTATGGCATGCCACACTCCTCAATAAACTACCTTCTTACGATGTTCCTCCCAAACTATATACGTAGCTGGATCGATAGCTTTCTCTCCAATCTGTGCATATTTGTCGTAGTGGATTGTCACTCATCTAACTTCCATCCTATCAATGCTGGGATACCCCAAGGTTCAGTCCTAACACCAACCCTGTTTCTTCTTCACATGACCTGCTCTCTTCAACTGCCAGTCCCAGTTCCAATCCCACAGTTACACTGACGATAGTACTATGCATTCCAACGTTCATTTGTCCAGACAAGTCTCGAGTTAAGAGCTGGATAACAGAGGCAGATCTATAGACCTATTCCTTTCCCAAGACCTTCCAATAATCTTAGAGTGGGGTGCCAAAAACCTTGTTCAGTTTAACGCCTCTAAAACCCAGTCTTGCTCCCTGTCACCCAAAAAATTCGGCAACACTTACCCTATCCACATGAATTGCCAAACACTAAAAGAATAATGAAACATTCGATCTTGTTGGCATCGCTTTCGAACATGATCTCAGCTGGCACAAACACATTACTTCAGTAGTCACATTTCCAAATATGACCTAACCTAAAGTACTGTTCCCACATATGGGGAGCGGCATCACCTTCGACACTTAACATCCCTGATGCTATCCAAAACAGAGCCATTCGACTCGACCCAGTCCTTATAAGAAAATTTCCTTCTCTCGCTCATCGCCGCGCTGTTGGGGATTTATCCCTTTCCTACCGATATTTTCATGGATTTTGCTGTGAAGAACTAGCCGCTATAATTCCCTCCTTGACTGGTCCTAACAGAACAACAAGAGGCGTGTTTCGTATGCATCCCTTTACTGTCCAGCTACAAAATCTTAGCCTAGAAAGGTCTCCAGATTATGGAACAAATTGCTTGAAGATGTTTTCTCTTCCCCTCCCATCCTCCAATCCCTTGAATCCCGTGTCAATAGATTACATTTCCCTTCTCTTCAGATGCCCACGGTAGGTGAGGCTTGACGTCTACGTGGGCTGTCTCGAATAAAAAAACTACAAATATTAAAAATTTTTATATTTTTCTCTGGAAACGTAATTTTCGTACATTTTTTCTGCACAAATAGATAATTATTATGCTTTTTTAGATAGACCTTTTAAAAGTGCTTCTTTATACTTGAACTCACAAATAATTAAACATATTTTCAAAATGTTTTCCCGAAAAAAAAGCTTGATATAAAAATAAAAACCCGCTGCTTTAATGCGAAATTATGTACAGCTATTTAAAATTCTTCTCAAAGGTTATAAGATCTACGAACTTAAGAAAAAGTCTTTTAAGGATTGTGTAAATCAGAAAGTTGAGGCAGTTCTCGGTTAAAAGTTTCTTGGTTCTGTTTAATGAAGTTTATTCGTCCGACAGTTGGAAACTGTAACGTTTTGAATAATTCTAAGTAAATTATTCCCAAATATGAAATAGGTCCTTTTAAGGGTTTTCAAAGGATTGGGAACCTTGATTTGCCTAAAAAAGATACTTAATAAGTTTTATAAAGCAGCACTTTTTATTTTTTTGCTGCTCTGCGATAACTACCAAAAATAGAGCAGCAAAAGTTACAACCCTCCAGCGAGTTCTGCATCGTGCCTGCATTTGAAGCTATACGCATCTATCAAAATTTCTTCTACACGTCTGTGATTTAGTTTTTCTAGCAGCTAATTTTCCACACTTTTCTTATGTTTCCCTCTTGTTTTTCTCGATTTTCTCGTCGGCAGGTGCTGCAGTCACGCAACTTCCTTCGAAGCAACAAAATGCTGGGGAGCTTTAAGCTAGACGTGGCAACGGTGTGGGCTCAGCCAGGTACTAGCTAGCACTGTGCTTTATGGCAATTGCATGTTGAACTCTAATACATACTATTTTAAATAATATGAACCACCATAATTAGTTAAGACAATATGCTATTGGTTGCAATCACTGCTTAGAAGCTGTTTTTCGTTATTTTTTTTTACTTTTGTTTCCTTTATGTTATGCTTTCAACAACTAAAAATGTGTGAATTGGTTCGCTATGCTTAACTTTGTTCCATGCTTTTTTGCATTCTTTAGTTTTGATTGCCATATTGTTTTGACACGTATGTAGGTACAAATTACTTGACCACATTGCAAATAATCTATTAAATATCTTGGAATTTCCTTTTCGGTAGAAAGCAGGCGGTATGGTAGAGCAAAATGTTGTGCTTCCTAATACGTAAAATGTATGCATGATAAAATATTATATATTATAGAGAAAAAAAATAAAATGCATACAGAGTGTTCGAAAAGTCCTAGTATGAGCAAATATCTTATTAGTAAAGATAAAGACACCAAATTTTAGGTGTTCCTTATTGGTTAATATATTTACATTCCTATGTAATTTAAATTTTTCAACCCCCTTCAGGGTTGATGCTAGGGAGTTGAGGTCAAAAATTTTAAATGGAACTCTATGCCGTGTGGTACATCATTTTAAAGTTCTTCAAAAAAGAAACATTTTACCGCAAGTCTGAGATCCGTATCTTAATTCGTTTTTAAATGACAAGCAAATACAAATTCATCGTGAAAAAAAATTAAAAATTTAAATACCCTTATTTCTCTTATTACTTTAATGTTGTTCAAAATGACCACCATGAACTTCTTGTCTGTAGTGAAGTCAATTTTGGAAATCTGACGAGAAGTATCACCTGCCATTTTCGGAAATGTGAGAAGAGTGTTCCAAAATCAACTTTATTACTGCCAACAGGTCATTTTAAACAACTTTTAAAGTAAGAACAGAAATAAAGGAATTTAAATGTTTTCTTTCACTATTTTTAATATTTAAAGGCTTGCCATTTAAAAACGAATTAAGATACTGACCTGGGGCTTGCGGTAGAATGTTTCTTTTTTGAAGACCTTTAAAATGAGGTATCACACGGCATAGGGTTGCATTTAAAATTTGTGACCTCAACTCCCTAGCGTCACCCCTCAAGGGGGCCAAAAAAGTTAAATTATATAAAAAAGTAGATTTATCAACCACTAAGATACATCTCTATCTTTACAAACAAAAACAAAGATATTTGCCCATACTACGACTTTTCGGACACCCTGTATATTAACACATTCTTACCGGCGATATTTGAAGAGTAACCAAAAATTTGGAAAT
Organism: Philopedon plagiatum; assembly: GCA_963971165.1. Taxonomy (NCBI): domain Eukaryota; kingdom Metazoa; phylum Arthropoda; class Insecta; order Coleoptera; family Curculionidae; genus Philopedon; species Philopedon plagiatum. The sequence goes on from OZ020194.1 coordinate 5,910,686, forward strand.
AATAAGTTCTAAATCTTTCAAAGTCTAGGTCCATATACAGGGTATTCCATTTAAAACAATTATTGAAGTGTAGAAATTTGACATTCGCGAGGTTCTATTATTTTTTGTGGTAACGCTCAACAAAAATCTTAAACTTTTATTCACGCAATTTTTTGATTTTTTTTAAATATCGGCTAGGGCGTGGTGGGACAATATTTTAGGAAACACCCTGTATATACTGTATAACAACATCTTCAATAATTTTTCTAATTAATCTTTCACATCTAATAAAATTTGATATGTTTTAGGAGCAAAGATTGACAAAAGGGGAGGATGTCGAATATAATTAAACGTAAACTTATTGAGATGAGCGCAACAACATTAATTAAATTATTTAAAGGTAAAAAAGAACAGTAATTGCCCTTTACAATTCTAAAAAGAATTTAAATTGAAAAATAAAAATTGATTATAAGAAAAAAGAAAAACTTACAAATTCATATTATTACGACAAAGAAATTAGGAAAATAAAAAGATTACTTCATGTTTGAATAATTTGGAAATAAAGTGAAAGGAAGACAAACTACTTCAATGCATTATTAATTACTAAAAATAAATAGCTTATGTATACAGTGTGTGGTGAATATATTGGGATCTCGGAAACTATAAAAGATAGGAAAACGATTAAATGAGGGAAAGTTTTAGACAGTTATGCAATTTAATGGCTTTTATAAAGAGGTTTTAGCTGTTTAAGTTTTTAGGATATTGGGAAAAACATGAAATGTTGCTTTTTTGAAAACATCTTTTAACTTCTTTATTCATGCGAATTTGTTAAAACATTATTAGAACAACTTTTTATGCAAAATATACTGCGGGCTCGCATTTTGATCCCGATGTTTCGGCTGCGTGGACCTATCATCAACTTTGTTTTTCTTATGGAAATATTTGGTAACCTTGTAAAAATGTTTAGGTCTCATGATAGAAATTTAAGTCAATTAGTTAGTGCTTACTCCACATGTATGCAGATATGGACTACTATGTTTAATGGTGTGATTCAACTAATTAGATGTCTAAAAATCTTAATATTGTTAATTTAAAAAAATAAATCAAAAGATTTTATCCCGAGACTAATATTTCGATTAATCTTAGCCAAACTGCTTTTTAATTTATAAGATGCGAGGTGCCAAATTTGCCAGGAAATCAACATTCTTCTTTTTTACAAGACTACCCAACATTTCTCACCAAGTGTGCCATATCATTGAAAAGGAAATATTTTTTTTTTCCTAAAATAGATACACGTATTTATACAACATTTTTATGAAATTTTGGTAAGGTAATAGGGAGATGGGGGGGGGGGGGCATATTTGAACATATTTTGGACATTTAGTCCCTCTCGCAATTCTGAGGGGTGGGAGTAACTTGGGAATTTTAAATGGGATAATGTACTTTTGTTTATAAAATTCGAATATACATAAAAAAACTACGGTATTATGATTAATTAGGTAAGAAAATAAAAAAAAATATTTAGCATCAAATTTCAACTTTTTTATCGACTGTTGTGCTTTAGAAGTTGTTCAAAATGTCCCCCTTCTACTTACAAACACTTTCCCACTCTTTTTCTAAATGAATCTCGTACCCGCTGAAACATTTAAGATATCACTATCATTAATATGCAGGAACAGCGGATTCAGTCTTTCATATCTTTTAAAGTTGTAGGTGTAGTCACCATCACTTTGTTCTTTTTAAAACCCCACAAGAAAAAGTCAAGGGGGGTCAAATCCGGGGCCCTAGCAGGTCAGTTGACCAGACCAGGCAAATGATACGGCCCTGTATTGCATAATAGGGTGGAGTTCCGTCCTGTTGAAACCATGCGCCAGGATTTATGTTATGGTTTAATAATTGGGGTAATCGGTTTCTTAAAAAGTTTGTGTAGATTTCTCCATTTGAATATCCTTCAAATAAATGTGAACCAATATATCGCCGATTATACCACACCACACATTAACCAGGGATGTTTCTCATCCAGTTTTACGTCGGAGTATATTGTGTCAATTTACCTAAAGGAAACAACCAAACAAAAAAAAATTAAATTTCGACTGGTAAAGGATTACTTTAAATCCTACCTGCTCAAAATTATAGAAAGTAGCTTCATCAGGAAAATAACATTCATTTGGAACCTGGTATTTCCTTGCATTTGTCTTGTGACCCAATTCCAAAATTTAAAGCGATTTTCAAAGTCTTGCCCATATAGCTCTTGGTGGAGTGTAATGTGGTATGGATGAAAATTGTACAAGTGCAATATGGTCAATTGATTTTTGACTCATTCCAGCATATCTAGCAAGCCGTCTGGTACCTACATGCGGGTTAATAGCTGCCGCTCCTAAAACGCCAACTGCCCCATTTTTGTCCGTGTTAGTTCGCTTCCGAACTCTTTGTTTCTTCAGACTGCCCGTAGTACGAGTTCTGGTTTACAGTCTTTTAAATGGCATGTGAGTTCGGGTAATTAGGAAACCTCTTCGCCCGCACTAGTGCAGCTTCTCTGTAGATTTTTTTTGCATTCCTTCAAAATTAACAACATATCAGCTTGCACATTAAAATTCGCTTCCATGTTTAATTGAGTAATAAACTGAGAAATAATCGTCAAAACATCAAAATCTTCAACTGACTTAAGTAAAACTAACGCATTTCCATGGAAACGAATTCTGAAATGCTGATCGATTGGTAAAATTGATTTATTTCTTAATCTCAATCACAATTTAGTTAACCATACTACCATACTCCCGTAACCGTACATGCTATTTTCGAAGAAAAAAATCTGTGTTAGATGTAATAATAGATTTGTAAAACTTTCATGCCAACATTTCGTAAGCGGAACCGTAAAGGTTATTTATTTTCTTGATTTGAAAAGGAAAAAAGCCACAACATTCGCACATCTCCTATCCCTAGGCTTTTATTTTCTAGAATGTTTCGCACCGTTGCCCTTAGAAATGATATAATGTGATTGCGTGTGTAGTTACATAAAAAGTTGTTTGTCGCATATGTAATCGTCATAAGGAGGAAGAAGAACAGTAATTGAAAATAATTATAGGGCACATTTACACTGTTAAAGAAAAAATATCTAAAATTAGAATATTTAGAGCCTATGCACTCAATCCGATATTCTTGGTAACTATTGCAGATTTTTTATCTCGGACAGCCATGTAGACTTTAAGCCCAAGTACTAACGTACTATGGGCGTATAAGGAGAAGGGAAATGTAATTTATTGACACGGGATTTAAAGAATTGGAGGTTTGAAGGAGAAGGGAGAACAGCTGCAGGCAATTTGTCCCAAGAAACTCCGCCTACCAAATTTTGTGAGATTATTTAGTATTGTTGAAAACATATCGATAAAAATGTAAAATAAAATTTTAACTTTAACACCCTGTATCTTTCTTTTTATCAACTGAGTTAGGTTAAATCGTTAATTGATCCAGGAAAGCCACTGCTACGATATGCCCCATTCGTTACAAAACACCCTGTACATTAAAAGTAAAATATTAACATATATACTGCTCACACTTAATCTGCCCTTGTAACAATGTGTTAGCGCAAGGAAAATATTTTATTCAGTAATTATTAAAAATTGATAAAATATTTAATTTATAGTTTAATGAGAAAGAATTCACTATCAAATAAAAATATTTTTTTTCACTTCGTACAAGTTAAAAAAAGGCTATTTTAGTCCCTATTCTTAGTCTTAGGGACTAAAGTGTCACTCTTAATTACTGAGGGATTAAAAATGCTTTAAATCTCTTTAAAAGGTATTTTTATTCCGTGTAGTGACAATAAAAATACCAAAAAGTAACGGTAAAAAACATAATATTTATTTTATTAAAACACTGACAATTAACATATTATTTAAATCGTCAAAAATTATTTAGATCAAAGAAAGTGGTACCTACATTATATTCTTTGCCTATGTATAACGAATTATTATTGGGGATTACTAATATGTACGTTCATATGAAGACTATTTTGCGTCCGCGACTTCTTCCGTGGTATAACAATGTTACTCTCAAATTTTGAACCCCCATTTCACCCCTTAGGGGTTGATTTATTAAAAACTCTGAAAGACGTGTTTAAATATGTATTTTTTACAGTACTTCTGTGAAGTTTCGAGTTAATCGGACCATCTAATATTTTTGCTCTATACAAAATTTGAACCCCTATGTTACCCCCTTAGCGATCGAATTTTGAAAAACTCTCCCTTAGTGCATGCCTACGTTATATAAGAAACCTCTGTGCAAAATTTCAAGTTTCTCGACCAGAGGTGTGGGCTGTGCGTTGATACGTCAGTCAGTCAGTCCATCATTCAGGCAGTCAGTCAATCAGTCAGTTATATATATATATATATATATATATATATATATATATATATATATATATATATATATATATACAAAACAAAGAACTGTCTTGTGGTTTATTCCACAACTGATGAGACGAATTGAATTCGAAACAGTGTAGAGCATATCTTCCCCAGTGAAACTGGGTATTTAAGTTAATTTTGGAAAACGAACTGACACATTTTGCGACAAAAGTCACTTTTGACAAAAGTCAAAGTCAGAACAATTTTCATTGGAAAAGGAGGGTATCTTACATTTCGATCTTCATGATCTCTTCAGTAGGACAAAGTAGTCCTTGAGTGTTTAGTTGGGAATTGACAAAAGTCGAGAACAAAAGTCGTGAGACAAAAGTTCAAATTGACAAAAGTCGAATGTTTCTTGCTATAAAAGCTCTGGATGAATTGAACTTCCTGATTTAGCTTTGACCGAGCGCACTGGATTTGCTTGCGCATTGACCAGACGTGTTTTCGGATTTGATTCAGGGATGGCGGCCTCGCGGCTTAGCCTTTGGTTCAAAACTCCTTTGAAATTTTACAAAAAAAGAGTATCTTTGTTTTGTAAAATTTGTCTTGCAAAATCTTCGTATTGTTTTTCATAGGTTTTTCTTTATTTGGGCGTCAATAAACTAGCGTAGCCTCTGCAACATCACTCTCAGTTTCATTAATAAAAATGTTTCATTCTTCAGTCTGGACTTTCCTCTAAAACTGCCACGCCCGCGGCAACTCATAGTTAAAGCCGACGTCGCCACTGTTGACCAGTCTTAACCACCGGCAATTTGTGGCAACGTTATGGTTAATATCCAATTCCCTGGACGAAACCGACGTATGTAACTCAAAGAAATATTGTATTTGCGGTTGACGTGACCTAATTGAATTTTGTTTTGTCAGTATTTCGGGATGATAAATAGTACTTTTATTTCGTTCCGGGTGAGGTCAAGTGAAACTTGAGTTATTCGAACATAATTCGAAAGACGGAGTGTATTGTTAACAGCCACAATTGGAAATAATAAAAATACAAGCAAATGTGTAAGTTTATCGGTAATAAGTATAATTTAAAAAATCCCTGTACAGAAGAAACATTATTTTGATATGAATTATGGTTATTTTGTTGAGTACGTCTTCATGTTTTTGATAAAAGTTAAGATTAGAACAATAAATTAAGTTTAAAGCAATAAACGCAAAATATTCCGATCAATTGTGCATTAAATATTAATATTGTTTTATCTAATTAATATTGTAACGTTCCTTTCTGTTATATTTTGAAGTAATTGAATTTCTGAATGAGTTTTGGTCATTTTCGACCACCAGCGAATGAAATGTGTGTATTCGCGAGAGAATTACCATTGTTCAAAACGTAGAAGTGTCAGTCGTTCCGTCCAGGTGGACGTTTGTCATTTCTAAGTTGTCATTTCTACGATGACATTCTGATAATTGGAGTTGGGAGAAATTGGAGAAAGCTAAAATCTTGTTTCATCTCTCATTTATAAACAGATTATTCTTTGTTAGAGACTCTGAAACGGGATAACCCAGTTTATTTATTTAAGTATTTAATTTATCTTTGAATGATATTTCTTTAATCACCAGTTAAAGTATTATGAAGACAGCCTTCTGACGTTTTTTGACCGTCTTTATATTTTCGATAATTTGAAGAAATCTTGAATATGTGTCACTGTCCAATCCTTTTGACGTGGACTAGTGGAGTGCGCTACTTAAAAAATATTTTTTCAGTTTTGGAATCAACTCTTGGTGTTTCGGGGGTCGAGTGTTAAAAGACATCACCATCAAGCTAAGTATTTAATTTTATAATCGCCTAGAAAAGCCAAATGCTCAGAATAACCATATTATTGCAAAAACTGATTGAACATAGCATTCTTACACCGTAAAGGCGTTGCAACTTCCTAGTGTTAGTTACAAAATTATCATTTTCTTCTCTATTACATTTGATTCATATTCCAAATTACCTTTTTCAAATAAACATTTAAATTACATTTCTAGTCGCTTCATTATAATGAGCACTTGAGTTTACTTAAAGCAATTTTAATTATTGATGAGTGGGCTGTTTGATACATTACATAATAATACTGTAAGTGCCGCCAAATTAAATCTGTTTAGAGACACACCCGTGATGTTAAGGAGTGTACATTTCGAAGGTGGTAGAGGAATTCTTCCTCGACCGAGGTGGTACCACCCCACACATCCTCTTAAAGGCCTGTTGAAATCCCTACGGATGTTTCCAGCTCTGGATGTGTGAGTCGATTCCCAGTACACCCACGGTACATAGTACTTAGACTTCGGTCTTCGTGGTCTGTCAGAAGATAAAAAAAATTATTGCATTAATGCATTGCATTAATAGGTCATTTATTTAATTTAATTAATTAATTTAACTCAAGTCACATTGTATGTGAAGCACATAGTATCATGCAGCTATTAAAAAAAAATGTAAAAAAAATTATTACTACGATATCAGAACAGTTCTTTGCTGAATGTCTATTAGGTATTTTTTCCTAGTGAGAAAGATACATATTTATCCAAATTACAGCAAATATTACGCCTCCTTTTTGCTATCTCTGCCAATTTTCCTACAAAACTGCCTCCTTTGCGTCATATTTTTATTAAAATTGCCGTTCGTCCGACGTCTTCTCTTGTTATCGCAAAAAAAGTATGATTACATTACCCGAGTTGTGTGGAAGAAGGTTAAGGAAAACCATGAAAATAAAAAGATTTAGACTTGTCCAATTTGGGTTTAAATTTCGTATTATTTCTTACATTTTTACATAAATCGCGACGGTAAAATATATCTTTAAAGCATGAAAGATGTAAAAACTAAGGTACATACCAAAAATAAAGTTTTTTTACTCGCCTGTTACAAATCGGATAAGTTTTTTATTTTCAACCATATATGTACACATACCTACATCATTGCTGTCTAGATGTGCTGACGCAAGAGTGTCATAATAATAAATCTTATTCAGTGTCAATAATAACAAATCTAATTCATGTATATTTCAAGCCTAAATCGGTTCAGGAACCTTCCAATCTTGTAACAAAAAATGCCATTTTTGTGAAATTTTGACACATCATATCCTGATAATTCCTGAATTTTCAAATTTTGCACGTCCCTGTGCAAAAATACCTATTTATTTATAACTTTCACGAAAAAAATAAGCAATTTAAATTAGTAGAGGAATTCTTAAAAAATTAACGGATAGAATAAACTCAAAAAGAATTACTAAATAAGGAAAATAGTGTGGAATAATAGCGGCGTTCGGCAATTCAATATTTTTCACCGTTTTGATCGGAATTTTTGACAGGCACATGACTCATTGTTGTAATCAGTACGACTGACCACGTGCCTGTCAAAAATTCCGAGCAAAACGATGGAAAAAATTGAATTACCGAACGCCGCTAATGTCGGTTAAAAATTAGATTTGTCGGAAAAAATCAAGAAAATTCGGTTTTTACCCCTTAAATACGCCATTCCGTCTATATTTTAAAGTGTGATTATCCCTTTATAAGATAGTAAAAATTGAAAAAAAAAATATATAGGAAAAAATACAAATTCAAATGTACCGACGTCGAATGCAAAAAAAATTAAAAAATCGAAATTTAAACGGCGATTGCTCCCTTCCTATAAAGAATAAAGAAACTCAAATATATGGATATTATGTATTTCTATGGTCTCTTTCCAATAACGTAATGGCATTTTAATTTGAACCATTTTGACCCCACAAAAGTGTTTGCCTTCCCAAATATATCCATTTTCCAGTGATTTTAGGTTTAGGTAAATATATTGCAAAAAGAAAATATTTGAGATTTTAAAGTTTGACCTATGAATCCATTTTTCGATCCAACGTTTTGTTTCGAGTTATCAGGTACCAAAGAGGGGTCTGCAAATGACATTTTTCGACTTGAAAAAATCCTCACTAGTTTCAATAGAGTTCTGAAGCTCCGGGTCCTCTACAACCTCCGAAAATTTACATCGATTTAATTCACTTTTGCGCAGTGGCGTAGCAAGTGTTCCCGAGGCCCCGATGCAAATGCAAACTATTGTTAAAGGCCTCCCTCCACTGACACAAAGGTTTGAGATCGAGGACCAGAAAAAAAAAGATTTGTGTTTTGGTGGAAATGATAGAGATAAGCTGCACTTACTAAATAAAACAAGAACAAATCTTTATTTATTGTGAACAAATTAAATAACAAAATAAACATATAATAATTCTCATAAAAAAAATAAAAATCACTGATTATAGGAACCTAAGATAAAAAAAATCACAAAATACAATATACAAATTTTTCTTTGGAGCTTTGGCGTCATCATATCTATTTACAAGATTTGTCGGATCTAGCTCTGCTGCCCTATTTGTTTCAATGGACAGCAAAGCCGTATTTGACAGTCTGTCTTGATTCATGTCGAACACAAATAGTTCTCAATATGTCAATCATTCTGTCAATTTGCTTAGGTTTAGATTTAGTTATCGTGCAAATTCGTATTCGTATGAAAAGATTTAAAAGTTGTAGGGTACAATAAGTAAAATCAGTCGGCCCCTGCGGGGCCGCGGGGCCCCAAATCCCCGGGGCTCCTATGCGTCGCATAGGTTGCTTTTCTATAGCTACGCCACTGATTTTGCGACCTGTACCCGATTTCAAGGGAAATCGCGGAAATTTCGAATTTGACGTTTAATAGCTCCAAAATGAAACATCCTGTATAACAGAATTTTTTAACGAAGCTAGTTGAACTATTAGTCTATTAACCCAGAAAATTCGATTGCTCCCCTCTGACTGTTTCCGAGAAAAACACAGCTGCTCGACTTTAGGTTTAGCTTTACGTTAATATGTAGATTGACACTTATTTTTGCTGATCTCTTGACGTTCGTTAAGGACAAATGGCTGCTTTTTAAATTGTAATAAAATATACCGAAAAGTAAACATTTTTTGTAGCTAAATTATTCTTGTATTTTTCCTCAAAATAATTTTTTTGGGTTTGTAATGACTCCCTTAAACAGATTTATGTCATAAAAAAATATGTGCATATTCCTTATTGATATTCTTAACAAAATACCTCTTTGACATCAGTCACTCGCAATGTTGACTCAATTTTTTTAATCAGAAAAATCAAAAAAATTTAAGAAAAAATTAAAAAATTATGGTTGAACATAAACAGTATACGAACCTCGGTAAAAAGTTTCATTCCGGTATTGAGATTTAGTTAACTATCTTATCTTTCGACAGTGTTAAAACATCTTCCACCTCAGAGTATAATCATAGGCTATATTAGGTGGGAGCTTGGGGGGGCTAAGCCCCCTCAAATCTCGAATTATCCCTCCCAAATCCAACTGAGTGGCCTAGCCGCCTATATATAAACCTGGGGCTTAAGCCCCCCCCGAATATATAACCAAGGGTCTTAAGCCCCCCCAAAAATGAAGGACTAGAACCTCCTATGAGTGTAATATACTATTTCACACTCGCCTTCGGCTCAGGCCCACAAAGGTCTCCTTCGTGTGAAGAGTCATTTTAAAAACCCGTTGTACAGTATACCATTATTAAGCCAAAGGATTTTTCGTGGAATATATTTGCATAGAAGGTAGGCAATAAGAAGAATAGGGAATATGCATGAAATTCAAATCAACCCGAAATATTTTTTATTGTATTCTCTATATAAATTAAATGATTATGGCGGTTGTTGTTTTCCATTTATTTTGGGTTTTATTAGCAAAAAAAAAATTTAAAACTGCAAATTTTCGCGCGAATTTCGGAACTTGTAAAACGCACTTCTTTTGTTTGTGACGTCACTTTTTTTATGACGTAAACGTTTTATAATGCCTAGTGTAATGTAAATTTCAGTATTAATTCATTTTCTTGATTGTTTCCCGAAGATTAGTACATTTAGTTGATAGAAAACCTTTTATTTGATTAAAAAAATTGTTTAGAAATGACCAAAACGGAGTGCGTGCAAAGAAAATCGGATAATTTGCTGGAAGTTGATGCCCTTTAGAGAGGGTTCCTTTTTTGCCTTCAGAATTTCGTTACCAATACATATTTTTTATTATACTATGAAAATAAATTTACAGTCACATATGCTTACTTGAATTTGGCGATACTGACCTTTATAGATACCGCTTTATGTAAAATTTTTGATTAATTTTGCAGTACGTATACTTTCTTCCAGCACAGGCTCTTTTGGACACGAGCAAATGAAGTTTTCCAAGTCATTAGCTGGAGAATTCTTTTACACTGGCATAATATAATATCTGTAGGTTAGTTTTTTAACATTTTCTACTGTTTAATAAAAAGGATTATTAACAAAATACGATATAATCGAAGACAAACAACAAAATCAAACTTATCAAACCCAACCACACCAGATAAAGCGACCGTCACACTGAAGAAGTAACGTTGCCACCGCTGCAAACACCTGCGTGTTCGATTGACAATAATTGGATCAATCAGGATCACTTTACGTCACTTCAATGCTATTTTATCTCTTTGCACTGCCATTCCCTTAAAGTTCGTTAACTGATCCGGATCAATCCGATTTTGTCAATCTAATACGCCAGTGGCTAAAAAAATGACACGTGAAAAACCGAACCGACCCTGTCATCATTAAAGCTTTGCAAACGGAGGTAAATCCAGAGACGGCTCTAACCTAGTTGGAAGTAAAATTAGGATTCGATGTGAAAATAAAGTACAAATATTTATTTACCCACATTGTGTTATTTGAAAGTGCGAAATACGAAAATCCCATACAGGGTCTCTGAAAAGTCTTAGCATGGGCAAATATCTTTACTATTAATTAAGATAGAGACACCAAATTTTAGTTTTATCTTATTGGTTAATAAATCTACTTTTTTATGTAATTTGTCTTTTACCATCCCCTTGGGGGATTACGCTAGGGAGTTGAGGTCAAAAATTTTAAATGCAACCCTATGCCGTGTGGTACCTCATTTTAAAGATCTTTTCTCAGATGTTACTTCTTACCAGAGTTCCAAAACGGACTTTATTACTGCCAAGAAGTTCATGGTGGCCAGTCTAAACAACTTTTAACGTAATTAGTAAGGCAGTCACTGTTGGTCTGTTACCAGAGGCGTCGATGCCGAAAATAAGTACATACGGTATTTGACAGAAATAATTTAATTGATGAGCGTTGCCGTGATTGTATGAAATAAAAAAAAACGGTTGAATGCAAGTTCGACTCGCGCATAGAGGGTTCCGTGAGACATACAATATTTTGAATTTCTCACAGGACGCAAAAGTCTCAATAACTATGGTAAGGCTAATGCTTGAATAAATAAGAAGAAGCGGCCATGCCGGAAATATGTCAGTGCGTAATATAACTGATTAGTAAGGCTGGCACGGTTGGTCACAATGTCACATAGTTATGTTCAAAAAAGTAAGACGTCATAAAATCGTACAAATATGTTAAATACGTAGTTGTAGTTTTACTATTGGAGATATATTCTTGAAAGTGGGTAGGTTTCAATGTAGACACCAAAGTACATCTCCTGAAATTTCGTGCGCATGTCTAGCCCTCTTAGTTTGATTGGGTGGTACGCATTTGGGTCTACTGCGCAGATGTCAAAAAACAAAATATAAAAACGACAAATGAAGAAGTAAAGTTGGAAACAAGTTAGAAAAAAAGTGCCCCATAAAACAAAAAATAGCAGCGCAGACTGGTAGGTACTGTATGGCACAAGAGGTCGACTAATGGTCGGCTTGTGCCCCGCCTGATTATACGATTTACGATTTATAATTTTTATAGGCTTGCCATGTAAAAATGCATTAAAATACGGGAGTTGCGGTAAAATGTTGCGGTTTAATGACTTTTAAAAGAAGAGGCCACCCGGCATAGGTTTGCATTCAAAATTTTTGATCTCAACTCCCTAGCGTAACCCCCCAAGGGGGTTGAAAAAGTCAAATTGCATAAAAAAGTAGATTTATTAACCAATAAGATACAACTAAAATTTGGTGTCTCTATCTTTATTAATAGTAAAGATATTTGCCCATGCTAAGACTTTTCAGACACCCTGTATGGTATTTTCTTACCTCGCACTTTTAAATAACACAATGTGGGCAAATATAAATATTTGTATTTTATTTGCACATCGAATCCTGATTTTATTTCGCAATAGGTTAGAGCCGTCTCTGGATTTACCCCCGTTTGGAAAGCTTTAGTCATCATCGTTTGCCTAGTTGCCTACCTAACCCCTAACCTTGTTTATTTTTGTGGAATCGTTTGTGGAAAGTGGTATTTAGTTTTTAAAAATGTAACGCAGACATGCAATGTATCACTATGTAAATAGAAGAAATTGGTAAGTAATTACTAATTATTCTATAAACATATATTTTAATTATATGCACACTTTACACAACACAATAGCATCATAGACTAAATAATACATAGACGAACACTGGCGTGTAACAAAAATGGACCAAAAAGCGGGCATCTATTGAGACATTTTGAGGGTTTAGTGGTTTATGGCTTAGAAATTTGTTTGTCCACAATCCATGCGTTTATATGTACTATATAGATATATGATGGTGAACAAACAAATTCCTAAACCATAAACCAGTAAATTCACATAAATGTTTCAATGGATGCTTAAGCTTTTTTTACAACCGTATAGATTTTTTGATGAAATACATGATGATGATTTTAGGTACACTTGCTACATAAAATACATCAGGCAAAACTCTTAAAATTTATTTAAATGCTTTATTTTGCACTTTCTTAGGTTTTATTTAAATCTTATTATAGTTATTAAGTATATCCAAATGACAATCTTATTATGCTCATCATACTCATAACCTTTCTCATAACCATAACATAACCTTGGATGAATAAAGACAGTCCTTGAGGTAATCCTGGTAATCAGGTTATAAAACTTCACTTTAAAAATGTTGTAATAGTCCAGATTCATACCAAACTATTGCCAAAGCCAATTATTTAGCTACAATATTATTGTCTAAACTAATAATAAAATTATTATTTAATTCAACTGTCTAAATTTTTTTTAAATAAATAAAGACAAAACGTCAACTACAGTTACAGAAGTGACCGGTAGGGGCGTAGAAGGTATCGACTATGGCGGTGTTGCCGTATCCCCTTTTAAGTCACCTTAATTTGAGTCGCCAACACGTTCAGTGTAGATTGCCCATAACACTGCGTGACGTAACTTTTTTGAGTGAGCAAATGGCTGCTTTTGAAACTGTAATAAATTATTCCGAAAAGTAAAAATTTTTTTTAGCTAAATTATCCCAGTAATTTTCTTCAAAATAGCATTTTTGGGGTTGTAATGACTTCCTTAAATGTTTTATGCAATAAAAAAAAAATGTGCATATTCCTTATTGTTTTCTATTTTTAGCAGAATGTGTTTGATTATTTTAATAAAACCTAAATATATTAAAATTACTAAAGCTGACTAGTTAATGTGCGTTATTAGAATTGACTAGTTAAAGTTAGGTGTTAGTGATGACTAAAGACGAAATATTGCGGATTTTTAAATTTTGTTAGACCTATCTAACTTTATTTCACGAGGGAAATTTCGTGCAATGGCTTTTGTATTTTTTTTTATTTTACTCCATTTCTCGTCCCACCTGAGTCTGCCCGATATGACAAAGCCCTTAATAAACTAATTATCCCTCCATGTATTTCATTGAAAGCGACAAGGTACACGCGTATGTCCATATAGGGCGTTATGTTGTTACAAATTTATTGAAGGTCATACGGTAATTGGGGATTTTGGGAAAAGTAGGAGAACTGTTTAATTAGTTCTGGTTTGTGTGCGTATTTGTTAAGTTTAATTAGGGTAAGGTCTTAATTAGGAGAGGGTCTGGAGGATTTGCTGTTCTAATTCTGATGTGGAGTTAATTGTGGACAACACTAGTATTTCGTAAAAGGGTTCCACTTGGGCAATCATGAGAGCAGAGACGGATTTAGAATTTCATCTAGGGGGGCGCGACGCGTCACCTCGAGCTACACAAAAGTAGGGTAGACCGGGGTCGGTTGTAACATTCTGGCTTTAGTATTTAATTATGAAAAAACTATTAGAATTGGAAATAATATTTGTATGACTATAGTTAAGGTGATTAGTTACCTGTATTATGTAAGTGATATTTTAGGGCTGAACAAAGTAAAAACCTCACAGGTAACTAAAAATTAAAATGATGTAATTTGTTACAACCGCCCCGACCCAGTGTCGGTTGTAACACTAAGGGGGGTCGGTTGTAACACCACATTTATGATAGGACTATGCTTAAAATTGGGGATATAATAAAATATTTATATAGGACAATCATGGACCCTGGTAAATTTTCATTGGGGGCTTCCAGTTTGTTCTTGTATCTTGTCAATGACACGTGGCATAATTCATATTGTCTTGCTGATGATCTAATAGAGAGATTCCCATTAGTAACTTCGTTATAATAATATGCTGGTTCGTAAAAGGTTATATCTTTCGTACCACGGTACGTCTTCCTTTTCTTCGTACGGGACATTCTCAAAAAAAGCAATAAAAAACTATATTATCTGTACTACAACGGGGTCGGTTGTAACGTTACAACCGTCCCCGAGTTGCCTTGTTACAACCGTCCCCGACTGTACTTGCAAATTTGTATTACAATTTTTAAGCAAAAAACACAACAACACGGTACAAAATTATGCCTATACAATAACAAAATACCTAAAAAAAAATGTCTAGTACGATAAATTGTACCTACATGGCTTTTTCTGCACTTTATCACAATAAAAACGAACACGAAAAAAGTTACTTTTTGATATAAAAAATTTAAATGGCTCTATACGCACAACTGTGTTTCATGGAGCCGGTAATGGTACTAATGGGAGTTTAGCACCTGAATAGGCGGAATCTTTGACAAATTAGCGCATGCATATCTATTACGTTTATGAAGATATTTGAGATGTTACTTTTGACCCCTGTTACTTTCGACCCCGGTCTACCGTACGAACCAAAAAAAAAACGGGCAAGCTCGAGTGCGACATTACTTTTTTATTATTTAGGGTTCTAGGAAATGTACAGGGTCTTCCAACGAGGACTGAACAGGGGCTCATTTTTGAGCTTCCTTGTATTTAAAGAAAAATCTAAAATAGCCAATCGATGTACTTTTTCCTGCAGAATTCAAAAATGAAACCAAAAATTAATTTGAACCAGAAACAAAAGAGTTACGCTATGGATAAGGTGTTTTTTAAATGGAACATAGCTTTTTTTATACGATTTTCGGAACGAGTGATTTTTTTTATGTCCGTTCTGATTAAAATATTTAATATTGTGACAGCTATTTTTATTAAATTTTAATGTTTTATCCAGTATAATTTAACTTCAACCTGTTTGAAACATACACTAGGTAATAAAGGTAAAATCACCTTGAAATCCTTCAAAGTCAAAGAATTTGACAAATTTACTATAATATTGCCGAAATGAAATATTCATTAGATGAGAGATTGCAGATTGTTATCTTGTTCTACAAATGCCAAGAAAATGCAAGAGAAGCAAGGAGAAGATTTATTGTAAATTTTCACAGAAATATATCCGTCAATACTATTCTAAGGATAAAGAACCTATTCGAGGAAAATAAAACATTACATGACAGAAAAAGAATTCCAGAAAGGAAAAGAAATCGAGAACGTGCCATTGTGAATTATTTTCGACTGAATCCAACCAAATCAATTTCGGACGCAGTTCGGGACGTTTAATACGGCGGCGGTGTAAGACGCAGAAGAGTTACCGAAGGAACTGTTCACAGGACTTTAAGAAATCATAAATGTAAGCCTTATCATATCCTTCCACTTCAACATCTAACACCGGCACAAAAAGAACTTCGCTTCCATTGAACATTTAAATTATTAGTGTTTTTTTTAGTTAGTATAGAGTTGGAATTCTTTTTCTGTCATGTAATGTTTTATTTTCCTCGAATAGGTTCTTTATCCTTAGAATAGTATTGACGGATATATTTCTGTGAAAATTTGCAATAAATCTTCTCCTTGCTTCTCTTGCATTTTCTTGGCATTTGTAGAACAAGATAACAATCTGCAATCTCTCATCTAATGAATATTTCATTTCGGCAATATTATGGTAAATTTGTCAAATTCTTTGACTTTGAAGGATTTCAAGGTGATTTTACCTTTATTACCTAGTGTATGTTTCAAACAGGTTGAAGTTAAATTATACTGGATAAAACATTAAAATTTAATAAAAATAGCTGTCACAATATTAAATATTTTAATCAGAACGGACATAAAAAAAATCACTCGTTCCGAAAATCGTATAAAAAAGATATGTTCCATTTAAAAAACACCTTATCCATAGCGTAACTCTTTTGTTTCTGGTTCAAATAAATTTTTGGTTTCATTTTTGAATTCTGCAGGAAAAAGCACATCGATTGGCTATTTAAGATTTTTCTTTAAATACAAGGAAGCTCAAAAATGAGCCCCTGTTCAGCCCTCGTTGGAAGACCCTGTACACTATTTCATAAGGGACGAAATATCTAAACCTGTTCTTCCGTCTTGTCTTCCTAACCAGTACTCTAGCATTTTTTTAAGACTGATATATGAAAATTTTTCGAAAATATATTTTCTCGAAAACAGAAATTTTTCAATAATACAGATATTCGGAAACTAGCGATGTTTTCATCTTTTTTTCTGAAACCAACTTCGAATTTTTTAAACCACTTTTTGAAACTAGTTTTTTTCAAGAAAACATGTTTTAGAAAAAACATTTTTTAAATATCGTTTCGTAAAAGGCTTCGAATATTCATATTAAAAACACTTTGTTGAAAGTAACATTAGTTCACATTTTTTGAAGAAATTATCAATCGCTATTTTTATACCCCCCCCCCCCTTCCCACCCCCGTTAATTTCTTTACCAACTGTTAGACAAAATTAGGTTCTCGGACCTCAATAACCCCAAAAATTATACATCTAACGTTTCTGGAGAAATTCCCAGCTGCGCCTTTTATATTTTGACAACCAAAACTTTTAAACTGACAAGTGTAAGAATAAGACAACTAAGTTTTATGCTATGAATTTGTTGCTGAGCTTTTTCGCAAATTTATAAAGAAAATGGCAATTTTAGTACGTACTTTCGACAATAATAGCACTAAACTCATTCTAGCAATCCGTCCCAAGATGAAAATCATTTGGAAACCAAGCAAATCGCTGAAATATCGGAATAATTTATAAGTTATTAACAGTGACAGGACAAAAACATGTCAAAACCTAGCTGATCAACTGGAATATCTTAATTTAAACCAGTACTAAATCTTAAACCTTAGTGATCCGAATGGAAATTTTAGTAAAAAAACTGTCAAAGTCAGATTGTTTGTAAAAAGAGGGCGCTTGGTTATAAAAGTAGGTGTTTCAAGCTGTCTAATAACGCGGTTTCATAATGACAATTTTTATCATAATGAACATTTATTATGAAACATATCGAAAATATTTAATTTGAATGTTAAAGTATGGGAGTAGAAAAATTGTTTTTATGACCTTATTTAAGTAACTTGTTACAGGGATAAGGGAAGGGCATTTGCTGATTTACCCCCCCCCCCCCTTAAATACACCCTTGCTCACGATATTCGTATGTAGATTCTACTTCTCTAACATCCGATATTGTGGAAATTCCGGTCAGATAAAACTACATATTGAATTGTTTGACACATATAGTGAAAATCCGTTTATAAGTACAATTTCAAAGATTCCATCGAATTTCAAAGGAATGTCAGCTTTACTGTTAGGACTACGCGACACGACTTTGATTAAATTCCACAAAAAGCAATGGAAAAGAGACCAGAAAATAAAAAGGATCCTATTTCGTATACTATCAAGGACATTCGAATTCTTATAGTAGGCGGAGCGGCAACTGCATTTAAATCTACGTCATCAAATATAAGAAAAGAAATTATTTCTTCACACAAATAAACAGAAAGCAAATAGGAATAATAAGCAGAAATCGTCGGTTTTCCAATTTCCTTCTTGTCTAATTTTGCAACGAATCATTATTTTTGTGATAAAACTTAGCTAAGTAGAACGCATTTTACTTATTAATAGTGCTAGATTAATAATACCACCCCTGCTTTGTCCCAACCCCACGGCAAACCACTTTAAAAATTTATATTTTAAAGTTATATTCACCTCATATTATTATGAATGTGCCTGACTTGTATACATTAGGGTGTCCGTGATTTCCCAAGTTGATTTTTTTTCTTGCGACGCCCCCTAAATTTTTAGTTTATCGTCTAAAAAAAATGTCAGACCAAAATAAGCCCTTAATATTCAGAATAAACCTTGCCCTTAAGACGATACATTTCCCATTTAAATTACATGGGATTTTGCCACTTTTTACAATTAAATTTTTTTTTCTCGGACAAGATTACTTATAGCAATGGGACATACATATTCTTATAGGAAATTGAACGCTCTACAAAAAAGGTCTCTTATAATTTTTCGATTAATTCTCTCCTTCAAAAGTTATTCAAGGTGAAATTTGAACTCTATGTAAATTTTCAGATTTTTTTACTTTTACGGCAAAGTGATTATAATTTTGATAAAAGTTATTAGGTTATTTCTCAAAATAGATAATTCTGATGGTATTAGGGTAAAAAAATTTTAAACATGGAAAATAATATACCGCATAACAGGTAGCTGGTTCTAGTTTGAATCATTTTTGAGACCTTTCATTTATAACACGCAGTCAACTAATGTTTATTGAATTTCATAAATTTTTGTATACTTTCATGAAATTTCCCTTCAATACAGTAAGTGACTCAAAATTACAGTACAAGCATTCCCGCCAACACACGGATTTTCTATTCACGCAAGCGCGCTAAGTCGCATTTAGTACCTTGAATAACTTTTGAAGGAGTGAATTAATCGAAAAATTATAAGAGACCTTTTTTGTAGAGCGTTCAATTTGCTATAAGAATGTGTATGTCTCATTGCTATAAGTCATCTTGTCCGAGAAAAAAAATTTAATTGTAAAAAGTGGCAAAATCCCATGTAATTTAAATGGGAAATGTATCGTCTTAAGGGCACGGATTATTCTGAATACTAAGGGCTTATTTTGGTCTGACATTTTTTTTTAGACGATAAACTAAAAATTTAGGGGGCGTCGCAAGAAAAAAAATCAACTTGGTAAATAACGGACACCCTAGTATACATATTATAGATAGCTTGATCCATAAGGTTTATTGTCTGCCCCGAAAATGTCCAGAAGGGAATGGGCATATAAGTCAAATAAACCGGAGATATATTTTTAAGTATTCTCTACATCCTCGTTTCTTAACCTGGGGGGCATGACCCCCAGGGTGGTCGCGATCAGGTATAGGGAGGATCGCAATTTGTCAAAAAAGAATAAGGCACGTATACCAAAAATTATTTTGGTAAATAGTGAATTTTAAGTTATAATCAAGTATTGCATATTATAAGAATATATAAACTAATAAGTAAAGATGTGTTAATGCGTTTGTATGCTCTCCAACACGCGATCAACAACAGAATTTTCCAGTCAATTTATTTTCTTAATTATTTTCTTGAGGTTAGGAGATTTCTTGGATAAGAAGCATTACATTTGAATAAAAGAAATGTTTAATAGTGACTGAAACAACTTGCTGAAAGTTGATGCTTGTATATTAGATGGCCGCATATTTATCTTTAAAATTTAGTTTCAAATACTTACCAGCTTTTGTAGCATAAAAATAAACATACAGCCAAATAGACTTAATTAAATTTAACGATACTGACCTTTAATGATGCCTACTTATGGAAACTTTTTAATTATTTTGCACTTTCCTATTCTTCCAACATCGGCTGTTCTGGGCACGTGAAAAATGAGGTTTTCAGGGCACTTGCAGTGGTAGTTTTGCACATTGGCACAATACAATATTTATAGGGTAGTTTTTTAATAGATTTATTGTTTAATAAAAAAGGTATTATACATAAATTACACTGTAATAAAAAAATAACCGTAACACAAAGAACAATCACTGTCGGGGCAAATAAGGCGACTCTTTACATGCTACTTGTCTCAACGCACATGTTTGTTTCCGAAGGTAAATTCCTCGTCTGATTGGTTGATGCGTTGCGAAGAGGAAACATATTGGACATACCATGTGACGCTAGGAAATGTGGATGTTTTTGTGTTGCATAACTTAACCCATAGAATCAACAAAAAATTGAATAAAAACTTTTCTTTTATATAATTTTGTTCAATAATAAAACATATCTTTATAAAAGACCACGTCCTTACAACATTTTAATACCCTTTTTTCTCATATCGGTTGTACTTGCATGGCATGAGGCATGATCAGTGTTTAGTTCTCAAGGGATCAATTTTGTAACCTTCATTATCCATAGCGATTGGTTATTTTTGTATTATTATAAAGGGTGTTATGAAATAAAATAAAAATAAATTTTTCTTATTGATTCCTTAAAACAATTTCCACAAACGATTTGAGATGGTTAAGTACAATTTTAAATATGTTATAACTACGAATATGCTCTAGTAATACCAGCTGTTCCTGCTATCTCCCAAAGCGTGTAACGTTATAAAGAGGGGTATATTATTATTAATAAAAAGTTTATGTTATTACAGAAATGACCACATCTGTGAATAAATTTACAATATTGGCATCGAAACTGATGAATATGTTTTAACTGACGTTTATCTTGCAGATCACCAGTTTTACCATAAATGGGCTCTACTCACAGATCCCGATGACATAGCAGGGGGGCCAAAGGGGTACCTTAAGTGTGATATAAGCGTCATAGGAAAGGGTGACACTGTAAAGGTACCACCCAAAAGCGAGAAGGATGAGGATGATATCGAAGCGTAAGTACCTACGTCTATAATATTTTTGATCTTTGTGTACAGCCCACGAGGGCAGCAAGCCTAAGAACCGTTCATATACAATATACACCGTTAATATATTGGAATGGGTGAATTCTCAGGTAGTCTACAGACATTCCCAATACTTTTTCCCGTCAAGTCGCACATGTTTTTATTTTAAAAAATACCCTAAACCACCCCATATCCAACGCTTCCAGAAGCGGCGCTGCCAAAATTGAATATTACCTTTAAATCCTATTTTTAGCAGCTTCAGTGAAAACCGAAAATTTTTAAATCCAAAGATTTTTATTTATTTTACTAAAAATGTGTTTTAAATTAACAGCATCTTTTTTACTTCATATGGGTATATATACACTACATATACACACTCGTGAAATTAGGTTGAAACTGTACGCAGGACGAAACAGGCTATGGTAACCATTAGTACAAAAAATTGTCACAGATCAGAACCTAGATGAAGAATATGGTAGCGTTAATTAATTAATCCTGTCTATAACATAAAAGATGGTATTTCGAACTACCTATACTAATCGCAATTATGAAGGCAAGGCACTCTAGAAGATTCTTGTAGACTCGAAGGCAGAGGATCAAGTTAATAAAGAGTGTTAGTAAATATAAAACTCTTACCAAACCAAACTTGACCAAATAATGAAGTGTAGACTCGTCAGCAAACTCTGGTAGAACTCGCCAGGAACCAGAACGCGCGACCAATGATTCGCGACCCGCGAGGTATCCCGAGATATCAATTTCGCCTTTAATGAACCTTAACTCTTAGATAATGTTTGCTATGAATTATAGCCTCTTTTGTTCAGCAAATAAAACACTTGTGTCTCAAAACACTTAAACTCTATTAACAAAAATAAAATAGAAATTGACTTTACAAAGGTAAACTTAAAACTAATGAAAAATAAAATAATTACTTTGGATTAAATTAAAACAGGAGAAGGCGTTTACTTAAATGAATATGAAACAATAAATTTTATCAATGCTAATTAGATAAAATTATAAGTCAAAAGAAAAGTAAAACTTTAAAGAAAAATCTAGGCTTCTTTGATAATCCTCACGAATTATAAAGATTGAAAATCCCCCACTCGGGCTGGTCAGACCCAAAACAAATTAATAAATTGTCTTACCCAAAAATATTCACTACACTTTAAAAAAGGTTATATGAAATTTGGAAGAAAATATCCAAGGGCACAATTTTTATAAGAGAAACTAATCAAACAGTTAGAACACTAAAAGAAAAAACATAGTTAAAACAAACGTAGATTATGAACTGATTTTGAATATCCACTTTATCGAAGAGGTAACCTACTGGTACCACCTATTTCTTAATTCATCCCCGTAGGAACTACCCTATTTACCCTGTGACCAGTGATAGCTCTCCTTATCCATCTGAGATTCATTTAGGGGTATGTCCTTTAAATTTTCGGACCATTAAAAAAAAAATGACTTTGGAGATTTCTTTATTTACTTGGTTTGCATGTCCAAAAAGACTAAATGTTAAGTTTTAGCTATTTGGCACAAGATGTCACGATGAGTTTCTGATTTTAATGAAATTAATGAAATTACCTAATTATAATATTTTTGCACTATCTCTCTCTCTCCGGTAATAATGTATAAAGGTATGAAAGATCTATATTATTAGCTTAACTAAACTTTCAGTGATGAAAAAAAGTGAAAAAAAATCACCGTTGTTTAAAACTACTTATCTGTTTTATCTATACACGGTGTCCCATATAAGAATGCACACTACAGGGATCTCGTAAACCAGAAGAGATACAAAAATGATTAAATTAGAGAAAAGTTACGCTTTGCTGAACCCTTCAAATTCACGATTCGAAATCTAAAAAAATCCGATTACTTCCGAAGATATTTGGGAAAAACCGAATTTTCCCGATTTCGTTTTTATTTTTGTGTGACTCTATTTAAAAAGATGTGACAAAATAAATTTCACATTCTCATTGCCACTTTTTCTGCTCTACAAGCCGGCGTTCTTAGATTTTCAATACGACGTTTCGATTCTTCGGAACCATCATCAACTTCAATTTTTTAAATAGTCGAAAAATTTTGTTTTATTCCTAAAAAATTCTAATTTCAATTTTAAATCCCACGACATATCGCTTCTTACATTTATCCGACGTTTCGGACGAAAAAATCATCATCAATATTATTTGATGATTATTACGAAGGAACGAAACGTCAGATCAAAAATCTAATTACCTA
This sequence comes from Philopedon plagiatum, assembly GCA_963971165.1. NCBI lineage: Eukaryota > Metazoa > Arthropoda > Insecta > Coleoptera > Curculionidae > Philopedon > Philopedon plagiatum. The sequence goes on from OZ020194.1 coordinate 5,934,126, forward strand.
CGTTATCATGTAGAGGAGAAAAAATTACATACGAATGTCGATTTCATTTTGACCTGTCTTCTTTTGTGAAATCAGACAAAAAATTAATTGCCAAAATTTATGTTTAAAATTTCAAGAATTCGTAGATTTTTTTCTGATTCTACTGTAAGAGATAGATTAAAATAAATTTTACATTTTTGTTGTCGTTTTTCTCCTCTACAACATGACGTCATTCAATTTTTGATTCTACGTTTTGGCTTTTCTCGACCATTATCAACTTTTTTTTAAATAATCCGAAAATTTTATTTTAGCACAGTTAAAATTTAAATTGCCCTTGTTATTCTGAATTCAACGACGTATCACATTAAGAATATGTGCGTATTTTTAAGCTTTAACTATTATTAGTGCAAGTAAGCAAAATGTTTTCATCAAATAATTAATTGCCAGTTATTCCAGTTGCAACGTTTTGAAATAGTAAGCTTTGAAACGCATTTGTTCAAATAAATCATGTCGATCAGTCAGTATTGCTGATAAATCGAAATTTTTACGGTCGAGAAAAGCCAAAACGTAGGATCAAAAATTGAATGACGTCATTTTGTAGAGGAGAAAAACGACAATAAAAATGTAAAATTTTTTTTAATCTTTCTCATACAGTAGAATCAGAAAAAATCTACGAATTCTTGAAATTTTAAACATAAATTTTGGTAATTAATTTTTTTCTGATTTCACAAAAGACAGGTCAAAATAAAATCCACATTCGTATGTAATTTTTTCTCCTCTACATGATAGCGTAATTCGATTTTTGCTCCGACGTTTCGTTCCTTCGTAATAATCATCAAATAATATTGATGATGATTTTTTCGTCCGAAACGTCGGATAAATGTAAGAAGCGATGTGTCGTGGTATTTAAAATTAAAATTAGAATTTTTTAGGAATAAAACAAAATTTTTCGACTATTTAAAAAAATGAAGTTGATGAAGGTTGCGAAGAAACGAAACGTCGTATTCAAAATCTAAGAAGGCCGGCTTGTAGAGCAGAAAAAGTGGCAATGAGAATGTGAAATTTATTTTTTCATATCTTTTTAAATAGAGTCAGGAAAAAATAAAAACGAAATCGGGAAAATTCGGTTTTTCCCAAATATCTTCGGAAGTAATCGGATTGTTTTAGATTTCGAATCGTGAATTTGAAGGGTTCAGCAAAGCGCAACTTTTCTCTAATTTAATCATTTTTGTATCTCTTCTGGTTTACGAGATCCCTGTAGTGTGCATTCTTATATGGGACACCGTGTATATGCATTTTTATATGTGTGAAATAGGAAAAAATCACTTTCATCACACATTGTTATGATCATATATATTGCAATTTTCAAGAAATAATCGACATTTTCCTGATTTTTATACCATTAGAGAAACGGGTCGATAATTACATCTGTAAATTTGGCGGCGTAAAACGCCGCGGTAGGTCTAGCCACATTTGTTGTCTTTTTAGGGTCTAGAAATATAATCCTAAAGTTTTTATGTTTCCCCTAGTCGTTACTGACAAAAGAAAAGGTTTTTAAATTCTTAAAAGTTCTTAATCTCGCTTGTATGTGAGTTTTGAAAACAAATATTTATATCTGATATTTGGCCATTTTATTACCTTTTTCTGGTATTTTCAATCTCCCTTATCCCCAGATGTTGGACCACATGTTCGCTTTCTGTGAGAAACTGAATATCGAAAATTATGGCTTTTAGATTATTCTTTGTTCAGAATTTTAGACTATTCCAGTAGTAATTACTATCGAATAAATTGTAACAGTCCATTTTATTACAAAATTATGGCTTTCTTATTGCGTTATTAATGAGATGAGCGTGAGTCCTGCCAGCTGAAACCTTTTGCCTTTAAAAAAATGTTAAAAACTAAAACGCAACACCGTGGTCGCACGCATTATGCTACTAACATCCATTTCGGTGGTCGCACTGGAGCTTCACCTAATTTACATTCAATTTTATTACACTAGTTTAGCAAACCTTTACACTAATATAAAATTATAAAAATATTCTTTGATTATAGTAGGAATTATACATAAATCACAGTGTAAGAACAAAAAACCGTAACACCAACAATTACTGCCTTTGTTTGCGAAGTTATATCCCTCGTCTGATTGGTTGATGTCGTGTGCGAAGATAGGATAGAGGATGTGACCCTAGGAAATGTGGATGTTTTTTGTGTTGCATAGCAAACGTGTTAAACTTAAGGTCTTATGGACTAACATTTTGTCAGTGGCGATCCGTGGTCAGTAAAAGAGGTGAGGCCAAATGTTATAATATGAAGCATATAGTTTTATTTAAAACACACATCAAAACGTAAAATATCATAAAACGGAAATCAAATGGCAAACTTAAAAACAAACTAAGAAAAATGCAAAATTATGTTTTATAGATTAAGTCTATCTTTCTGTTGCACTTAATCGCAAAAGATCCTATTACTAAGTTATAAAATGAGTCAAAAGAATACGTTTTAATTATTAAGCCTTTTCTATAGACACTACAGCCAAACCATTTAACATTTCTTGTGCAGTCGAATTTCTCGAATAAGTTTTATGAGTTTTAAAGCTAAAAAATTTCTTTCAACTGAAACCGATGCTCCAGGTAGTGTTGGCTATTAAACATAACAATTTGTACATTTCTGATAAAACCCCGTTTAGACCATTTTTGAACATTTTGTCTCTATAATCTCTGGCAAAGATAAGGAACGGAACTGTTTGTCAGCAAAAAAAATTGTAAGATCGGTTTTGCATCGGTCTTTTTGGAAAAGATTTTTATAACTTTGAACTAAATTGTTAAATAACTGATTTAGAAATGATACGTCAAAATCGGCAAAAAGCGTTTGGTTAAATTAGGTTCAAAAATAATAACTTATTAATACCGTTAAATCGATCTGTAATTTGATTATTATCAAGCACTTCATAAAATAACGCCTGGTAAGTCAATGTAACATCATTGTTAATTAGGTCCTTATTTTCGGTTCCTGCCCGTATACTTGTATAATAGTACTTGTGAAGTAGTTCTCCCATTAGTAACAGTTTCATTTTTTTCACGTTGAGAACGCATAGAAAATGACGTTTGCCGCAGCAATAAAACATCATAAAATACGTAGCTCCGTTCTCAAATAAAATACTAGTAAATCAGGAGGCCAAGCGCTTTACAGGCCTCTCTTCACTATAAATTCGCGCGTGGAAGCAACGAATACGTGTACGCGTGGACAAGGGCGTAGCCAGGATTTTGAGCAGGGGGGGGGGGCAGAATTAGGTGACCGGGAGGGCAGATTTTCTGGACCCCAAGGACGCAACGTAGTAGTACATAGTCTAGTTTTTTTACTTTTTTTGTAAAGAAATATAAAAAAAAACATTATTTAAAAAAATATATATTTATAGATAATGTATAGTATATAGTACATACGTATTATTATTGCAAATTAGAAACTCGAATCAGTTAAAAAAGAAAATAATGAATACCTGCTAAAACAGAACATCGCTTAACAAAAAGAATGTATAAAATTTATCTACATTTTATTTTTGCGAAACATTTTATGAAAACAAATTATTTTGCAAAAAAAAACAATAAATTGTTTTCATAATAAGCCGGTAAAAGTTTGCGGTTTTATTTAAAATAAATTGAAATAAATTTAAAAAATTTGAAATCATGCTAAAATTGTCGATTATGGTGCAGGTTTAGTATAGGATATTGTTAGGCCAATTTTGTAAGAAAAATTATATTACAATTTGATAATTATTTTATATCTGAGATCTGCGTGAACACAAACAGAGTGAACAGGAACAGCGCACGGCAGCCACCTTTAATTAAGTTATATAAATTTTAAATGTAAACTTAAAAAATATTTGCGTGGGGTAGGATTGGAAGAATGATTAATTTTAATCAAAATTTCTACCCATTTGTGCCAACTAGTATGTTCCCGTAATTTTTAATTCCTTTGGCTATTACAGTTATTGCTATTGTACTTGTTATTACAATTCTTTATTATTGTACTTTTATTTTTCTTTGGCACAAATAAATGTATTTATTATTATTATTATTATTATTATTATTATTATTATTATTAATTAACAGCAAAAGCTTTCTTACCACTTCACACGTTTGCGCCACATGCAGCAGTGCTGCCATTTCGGTACAATTGTACTGAATTCAGTACAAAGTGGCCAAATTCAGTACGTCAGTACTGATCTTGGAAAAACCACTAATTTTAGTACGAACTTTCAAAACGAAACTAAAACCAAATAAGCACAAAAAATTTTGAAAAATTATTGTGACTGAAAATATATTATGAATTAAGTTTAGTGGCTTTTCGATTGATGAAATTAGTGTGATACGAGTACTACTCTTTCTCGTACTTTGTGTCGTTAAAGAAAATATAAATTGCCTGAATATAACTACGATGGAGTACTGTAAACAAATATTAAAAAACAATACTTGTTTTTCATTGGAGGCTGCCGATGAATTGATCGATTGAAAAAAAAATCTGAGGAAATAAACTGATGGTAACACATAAAACTACTAATTTTTTAAAATTTGTAATTAAGTAGTATACAAGTACCGATTGTACCTGTCTATTGGTATAAATTAAAACTTTTTATATAATGTTAATAATTTAATACTATTTTTTATTTTTGAAAAAAAAACAGTGTTTTATTTAACCACCCTCAATGATTTTAAACTGCAGAGAAAGCTATTTTAAATGTTTTAAATTCTTAAACGTTTCGATTTTTGAATCTTCTGCCCTACATTCAGTACGCTTTGAAAATCAGCTGCGACAGCACGGGAAATTTGAATGGCACATTGGTAAATCTTGGCTTTTTGCTCATGCCAGGGGGGGGGCACGTGCCCCCCCCCCCCTGCCCTCCCTTGGCTACGCCCTAGCGCGTGGAACTGAGTAATATTAAACATACTAAATAAAGACAGAACCATTCACACACGTCCAGAGACGAGCTGCTTCGAGAGTCTAGCGCTCACCGGGCCTCTGCTGCATAGGCCGTTCTCTCATAGAAGAACTTGTTAACATACAGCGCGTACTGCGAATATCGCATGTGGTTCTTTTTTAGTCGAATATATGGTCGCAAATATTAGCGCTTCCCTTGTAAATAAAAGTGGCTTTATAGACGTTTGCTAAACCTTTCGACCTTTATAATTGCCAAATTTATATAATAAATTTTAGATTTGAAGTAATGTGATGAAGAAGAGCAAAACAAAACATGTTAATCAATCTTACGAAAATTTTCATTTTTACATTGTAAATTAATTGTAGTGAGGCCGGGCCTCACCTGCCTCATGCTAACGATCGCCACTGCATTTTGCCACTCTTAAGCATATAATATAATAAAATAAATAAATAAATAAATAAATAAATAAAGCCTTTATTCAGTTGAACAAATTTTTGTCTACAATTTTGCAAAATGGACGGCGAGATCTAGCATTGCTATTCATCTAACCGCCAACAATAACAATCAGTTTGGTAAATTAATTTGGTAAATTAATTAACAATCAGTTTGGTAAATTAATTGGCATAGGTGCAATCTCACGAGAAAATTCTCACTTGCTTTCGGACTATCACAGCAGATGTTACATTTGCGCCCGTCGCGCGTCGCGTCGGCGTCATAACTTGCGTAGCAAATGTATAATTTGCGTCGGGTCCATCATTGACTATACTATAAGTCAAATTGTTACCATTTACAAAAAACCCTATAAAATAACTCGTACACCCAAGCGAAATTTCGCCAGCCGACATAGTAATTTTAGTACGGGCGCATATGTTAAATTAATTATACTTTTTCGACTATTGTATCGTTCTAGCTTTTCTTAGAAGTTTAAAAGGCCTGAAAAAGGTGTAAGCTAATTTAAATACACTGTTTGCAATATATTTACACAATACTTTTGTACAAATAACGAATTTATTTTATTATTTATTTAAACGGTTCAGAAAACCTATTCGCCTGAACTAAATACTAGTGAAATCTTGGAGAGTCGGAATATCCAAACAAAGCAAAATCAGTTTTTATACGAATAAGTTGACGAGGACTATATAGACCACCAGTTGACTCATTTTCGCATTTATATTATGGCTATAAACTACTTGGAATAAATTTTAAAACTGTTAACAAAATTTGCAAGTTATAATTTATTTTGTTTTATTCTTAACCAAATTTAGCTTTTATAATTGAGTTTTAATACTTTTAATTTAAAACGCTCGCACATTTTGATTTTAATTCCAACTTTGTTTAAATTTAATAGGCTTTATTCCAGTAATTTAATAAAATTGAACATTTAAAATTATACTACGTTTCAATGAATTCAACTTTCAATACAATAATTGCATTAACGATAATGGAATGAAGAGAGCAAAAGCAAAATGGATTATGTTTATTAAAATCATATTTTATTGGGTATTTTCTATGTTAAAGACGTTCAAAAATAGAAAGAAAATATTAAAACTTTGTTTAATTTTGAAAAAAAAAAACAGGACTACTTTTATGCACAAATAACTGAGTAAACTAAGTAACTAAGTGACTAAGTGAAATATTGTTTTTATATTACTTTAGTTTTTGTATTATGTTTTTTTATTTTTGCAGTGTGTTATTGCCTGGGGGTTTTAGAATTAATATTATGTTGTTTGTTTTAATTTTTGTGTATTTTTTGTGTATTTATCTCTATATATGTACTTATTTATTTTATTATTATTAAGGTGATGTAATTACCTGATAAATTTGTGCCAAACATGCCTTTATTGATCATATAATGATCATATTTTTGGATTTTAGGAGAAGTTCTGAACAAATTTTGTATAACATACCCTATGCGGTTTTTTAATCGTTTTTGAAATACTTCAAATTAAAAGTTATGTTGCTTAAATATACTTTAAATGTAACTATCCAGGTTGCCAACGAAATACCTGCTACCTTTTTAAATTTCCCTCGCAGGTAAGTCAAAGTTATTGCCAAGGTTGACAATAATACTTTAGTCACCGTGAATAATTTATAATTTCCTTTTTATGCAAAATGAGTTATTCTATTAAAGAAGTAATGTAGATTTTTATTAGTTATTAATATTTGAAAGCAATAACCAGTGATTATAAATAATAACAAATCCCCAAAACTTTCATATTTAACATTTTTCCCTTCTTTAAAAATAAAAAAGTTGTAAGGCCTGTTCACTCCTATTTGGATATCCCTGTACATTATATATGATTGAGAGCAAAAGCACTAAATCAAGAATTTGAAATATAGTTAATAATGACAGAATAATAACTTGTCAAAACCTGCCTGATCAACTAGAGGATCGAAATTTAAATCAGTCCTAATCCTCTTAGTGAATTTGGGCGCCAAATTGATCTTTTACTCTTTCGTTTCAGAAATCTATTACTACCCGATGGAGTGCCGACAGACAGACAGAGAGCCCATTTTATTGTCAAAATATATAGAGCCGACGGTTTACCAAAAATGAATTCTTCACTCATGGCAAATGTAAAGAAAGCCTTTACGGGAGAAATATCCGATTTGGTTGATCCCTTCGTACAAGTGTCCTTTGCTGGACTTACGGTAAGAAAAAATTAGATTTCTCTGTTAGATAATTTTAAATTAGGTAAATAAGTAATTTAGGTATTTGAACAACCTGATGCGACGCTAAAAGCGCTAAAACCTCTTTCTTTATGTTATAGATCAACTTAAATTTATAAATAAAATAGTAAGTCGAAATAGTTATTTTTCCAATTCTAACATATATTTTCTTTAACTCTTTGTGAGTCCAGCAAGCTGCCTAATGGGAAATAAATGTTTGTTATGACTAGAAAATGATGACACGTAAGAGTATCGCTCCAGTGAGTGACCTCCTGTAGAGTCTATCCTAAATCTTAATCAAGTGTTGGTTTAAATGTCTTAAGGTCTACACTTATCTGGGTCCTTCGACATATAAAGTGACACTTTTCAAAACCGATGACAGTTTTGAAACATCTTACTTTTCGTAACTAGTTACGAAAATCTTACACAGTGTGTCTACTTAAGTTGGAACCATATTATGGAAAAAAATTTTATTATTAGTTTTACGAAAAAAAGTCATTCTTCATAAAAAGTTCTGCTTGGTCTAAAACCTAAAATGCAACCATCAGTTATGAAGTTTTTCAGTCATATACGAGGTTTGTAAGATATATGAGTTTTTTCCATAAGTAAAGTACAGGGATATCCAAATAAAAGTGAACAAACCTTATAACTTTTTTATTTTTAAGGGTGGGAAAAAATGTTAAATTTGAAGGTTTTGGGGATTTTTATGGATCATTCATATATCTTATCAGCAAAACAATTGAGCATCGAATAAAAAAATAGTATAAAACATCGATTTTCTCGATTTAAATTGGAAGGTATGATTTTATCATATTTTTGGATTCTAGGGAATGTTTTAGACATATTTTGTATAACATAGCCTATGCGGTTTTTCAATCGTTTTTGAAATATTCAAATTAAAAATGGTTTCTCATAAATATACTTTAAACGTAACTATCCAGGTTGCGAACGAAATACCTGCTACCTTTTTAAATTTTCTTCGTGGGTAAGTTAATGTCAAGGTGGACGTGGACAATAATACTTTGGTCACCCTGAATTTATAATTTTATTTTTATGCAATATAAGTTATTCCATTAATGAGAGATAAAAATGTTAAAATTATACTTAAAAAATAGCAATAATGTTAGAGCGACTCAAAGACAATATGAAGAACGTATTGAGGAGGGATAAAGAACTCCATCATTAAACACCATAATAAAAATAAATAGAAGACTAGAAGAAAGAGGAATTCTTATAAAGGAAAGTTTATCGGGATTAAAAACTATGTCCTACTATGCTATTACATCCATCTACCCTAAAACATAATTTTTTTTTATTTTAACAAATTTTTCTCAGATTATCTGAAAAAATTATACATGAAATAAACAAAAAAGAGAAATGTTCGGGATTGGGATTCACACAATTAAATTTAATTTATAATTTTAGATAGAATCAATTTGAATAAAATTTGTAAAAATAAAAAAAAGTATTTTTTAGGGTAGATGGATGTAATTGTATATTGGAACATTCTGATAAACTTTTCTCTATAACAGTTACCGATATTGTCAAAAATAAAGGTACTTTACTGTTGGGCAAAATTCACATTTTCTGACCAACCTCGTATATGACTGAAAATTTTTTATATTTGATGGTTGCATTTTAGGTTAGGTGCAGAACTTTTTATGAAGAATAGCTTTTTTTCGTTTCGAAAAAAAAGTTTTCAATATGGTTCCAACTTAAGTAGACACACTGAATAAAAACAATCACTTTCGTGGTATATACTTATTATAATCATCAACCACCACGTGTTGAATGACTAAATAAAGAAATAAATAAATAAATAAAGTTTCCAAAGTTAAGGGTACAACTAAATTAAACTCAAATAAATAAAATAACCGATCAAAAAGTTTTAATCGAGTATAATATAACGAGAGCTCTTTGTTTATCGATTAAATTTTTCAGCAGGTAACGAAAAGTTTTTTGTTTTTAATAGGCTACCAACTGAATATGGACTTATGCTTTACTGGTTTATTTTGATTAAATCCCAAGAGCGGAGCTCGAGGGAGTTTTTAATAACCCATTAATATTATTTGAATGTTAGTCAAATTGTAATTTCTCGTTTAAACAACCAATTCAGTGAGGCTGGAGTGGCACTCTGTATGAAAAATAGGGATAGCCACAAATGGCCTAAAGTTCATCTGGCCTAATCCCGAAGCTCACTTCGTATCGAATCGGAGATCTTCGTTTCTGCAATTAGCCTAACACTCGAGAAGTTGACAAACAAGGATGGAATACGCATACTTTCTTTATTGTACTCGTGTAAGTGTTGTATGGAAACAATTATTCGGTTTAGTATGTAGTGACGCAGTGGCAAGACTGGCAAGTGATATTGATTATTTTATTCTCGGATATTGGCGCCAAATTTTATTTCGGATTAGTTGCTGGTTAGATTTGTCTCAAGCAGCTTCCCTAGCATCAGCGTCTTTTTAAAGATCTGAAGTCAGGCGCGGCCCGTGAAATTTCAAAGTTGCATATCGCTGTTGCTACTTATGGGACCCATACCAAATTCAGGTTTTTATATCATTTTGTCGACAATTCTTAAATTTTAAGAGAAAAAAATGTGTTAGTAGAAAGTTATAGTCATTTGAATTTTTTCAACCGAAAAATAATTTAAATTTTCGGTTGCAAAAAATTCACATAACTATAACTTTCTACTAGCACATTTTTTTCTCTTAAAATTTAAGAATTGTCGACAAAATGATGTAAAATTTGTTTAGAAAAAATAGTAAATAAAATATCTAAGCGTGGTAATTTTTTACCCAGGTGGGTCAATTCAAAAAATCAACTTTTTTTCGCAAATTGCAAAATATTTTTTTTCTTTACCAAAACATTCCTAGTAGGCTCACTATTAAAAAACCTGAATTTGGTATGGGTCCCATAAATAGCAACAGAGATATGCAACGTTGAAATTTCACGGGCCGCGCCTGTCTGAAGTGACCTATTATTTGTTTGAGATCTCATTTGTGTGTTGTGATTACAACAGTATTACAATTACAAAGCATACAAAGAAAATTACACTAACTTCAATAATTTTCAATTCAATTTTCAAATCAAATATTTTTTCTCTTAAAATTTAAGAATTGTCGACAAAATGATGTACCTACAATTTGTTTAGAAAAAATAAGAAACAAAATAGCTAAGCGTGTTAATTAATAAGGTGGGTTAATTCAAAAATTCAACTTTTATCGTAAATTACAAAAAAAAAATCTTTACCAAAATATTCCTAGTAGGACTGTTAACAAACCTGACCTTGCCATGGGTCTCATAAGTAGAACAGAGATATACAACTTTAAGGTTTTACGGGTCACGCCTGAAAAGCAGTGCTAAATGCAAATAATAAATAATACACATTGTTTTATTTGAAATTTTTTATTTTAAATGTTTAGTGATATTTTAGTACTACGCACAGGCAACCGTTGTTACATGTCTTTATATAGGTGGCTGCCTATGGGTAGTAGGACACTTTTGAAGGCATGGATTCTTAATAAATCCATGTTTGAAGGCCGACTAAAAAGTTGCTAGGAGCAAGGAGAGGATTATAAGTTATATAAAAAAGAACAGTAGTAAAAACTGTTTCGTAAAAGAAGTCAATGATTCAGTGTTGCCGATTTGCGGGTAGTTAGGTACCCGAAAATCGTTTTTTTAACTGTTATGCGGGTAAAATTGTCATGCGGATAAAACCGGGTATTTCAAAATTGATATAAAGTTATACAAAGGTAAAATGGATGACTAGCAACCGCTAAAGCAGCAAAATAGCTGCTGTAGCAGTTAAAAATTAAGAATTACGAGCATTTTTCAAAATGGTAATGTAAGCATTTTAAATTTTTAAATCTCCCGCCTATTTTAAAATTTTGTTAGGTTAGGATTTCTTGACAAACATGATTTTTACATGATGTATGAAAGAGCAGGAAAGCAAAAAGAAGTGTCTTGTATTTTTTAAATTATCACACAAATTATAATAACAATTCTAGATCATTTCACACTTAAAAGGCAAAGAACTACCCATTATAAAACCGTACGATATGAGGTACGCTGACAGTAAAAGTTCTTCGGAGTTAGTACTGTGGCAACAATTTTCCAAAGTATCCAGTTGCATAAGCATAACATGCTAGAAAATATTAGAATTGTTCGGCGATTTTCTCCTGGAAATAAGTGAAATAACTAATAATAGCAGTTTCTTTTAGTTCTTCCACAGATGTGTCCTATATGACATAAGTATTAACTGCTAAAGTTTAGTTTTTGATTACCTATTTAATAAGTTCGGCCTCTAAAAACACTTATAGTCAAGTACTTAAATGCAATTTTAAAGTAACAAAATATTAGGTACTCGGAAACTGATGAAAATGAAGTAAAAACGCCCTACAAATAGACCTAACCTCTTCGTTTTATCCCAAAAAAATCAATAAAACAGTTAATATTATTCACCATTAATTAAACCACTAAAAACTATTCTTAAAACGTAAGCTAATTAAACAAAATAAGAAAAACAACTAATTATCCATAAAATACTGAGAAAGGTGCAAATAAATTAGTACACACTCTTTTATGGGACGACGATAATTTGAAATTTCGTCTACGATCAGCTGTTCAGCCATTCTAACCAAAATCCAAAATAGCCTGTATTAATTAGTATTCGTTGCAAAATAGTTTGCTGCACGTCAAGATTTAGGCCAAATGGGTGTAAAACATCGGTCTTCTCAGGTAAAACGGATTATGCCATACGAGCTTAACCGAACGCCAGCCGATTACACTCGGGTTTAGGCCAGTTGAACTTTAGGCCCGATGGGTTTTAGGCCCAATGCACTGTGGTTCCTCCATGCGACAAAAATAAAAACCTACTTAATAATATTCTTCAAATTTTGTAGTCGTTCTAACCTGTACTAAGTCTAAGCTTTACGACGGTATAAATAAAATAAAATTATTAAATGACATTCAGTTCTTTTTCGTCATCGCAAGTAAACGCATCTAACATAGCGACCGCCTTACGGGTAACCTACCCTGTCGCCAGCTATTTGTGTGTTATCGATACCGAGAAACTGATTGTATGTTTAAGTGTTTTGCAAATGGAAATCCAAGAACAAGGTATGTAGATTATTTTTAATATATAAATGTAAACATTTACTAATTATGAAAGTTGTAGTTTGCCTGCCAAACAGTGAATGTTTTTTTATCTTTTTTAAAATTACTTATAACTTCTTTTAGGTATTTAGTTAGTTTCCGTGTATTGTTCCGTGATTAAAACTATTGCACTAGAAAGCTTACACATTACTCTCGACGAATCTATACATATATTTTTCTACTTTTTTCAACTTTATGAGTAATTTGAGGGTTAAGTGAAAGTACTTGTTGCATAGTAAATTCTATACACTTTAAACATAAGTTCTTATTGCAAGTTGTTGTAGATAGTGTGATTTAGGATTCATGTGTAGTAATTAGATGTTTGTTCTAGGTACAAGTCATCAATGTATGTTTTCACGCATGTACGTCTTTGATATTTGGATTAAATAGTGTGGGAAAACGCTGACGCTTACAGAGCGAGCCAAACATGTTTGTGATGATATCATTGACACTTTTCCGGTGGAAAACAAGGAGAATATCGATTTTGGAAGTTTGACTAAGCGCATAACGTACATATGCACGAAGATCGCAGACCTCTGGAAACAAAATCACTCAATTAAAGCTAAAGTTCTTCAAAAGCATAGTTGTTGGTTAACTCTTCCAGAAACAGTTATTGTGGGGGGCCTCGATCCAATACACTCAAGCGATTTGTCAGTTAAGAAACGAGGCCGACCAAGGAAAGATTGTGGAGAGTGCTCCAAACGGAGCAAACAAAGAAGGCTAGCTGAAATCGCGAAGCTTGATGAGTCTGCTGGTTCTACATTACGCGATATTTCTTTCACTTCTAAACCTGATACTGTGGCATCCATAAATACAGACGAAGTTCTCTCTCTTATTGTTGAGGCAAAACTAACGAAGCACCAATATTTGCTGACTAAGAACTTTATCAATTCTAAGTTATCTCAAAATGTATTTCCTAGTTATAACATTGTATTACAGAAGAAAACATTGTGTTATCCCGTTACAGATAAAATCACTGTCACTGAGTCATGTCCTGAAGTTGATTTACATGCTTTGTTAAATCACACAACTTCAAGGCTCTTGGAGTCACAAAAGGAAGTCTTGGACTGTATGCCTGACGATTTGTCAAATAACCTTGTCTTAATAGGCAAATGGGGATTTGATGGGAGTACAGGCCAAAGTGAGTATAAGCAATCTGTCTCTGATTCTGAAATAGATGACAATAATTTGTTTGTAATGTCTTATGTTCCATTGCAGCTTTCAAATAAACGCAATGACAAGGAAGATGTACTCGTTTGGAAAAATCCGCGTCCTTCTTCGACACGATACTGTCGACTAATTCGGTTTCAATTTAAAAAGGAAACACCTGGAGTATCTGTCGAAGAAGAAAGATACTTTATGGAACAAATTAGCGCACTGCACCCTACGGAAGTGAGAATTAACGATAGGCATTGGAATATCCAGCACTCGTTGCGATTATAATAACAAAAAATTGTAGTACGAAATACTCATCACGCTAGCTGGACTCACACTTGACCATTTTTTTGTATGATTTGCTGACAGTACACCTTTTTTAAGTACAAAAATGCATTTTCAGTTATTACTTTTCCAAAAATAATAATTGCAATAATTATGACCGCACTCTCCATATAGTGGGAACCACTGTGCAATGGAGCCATCTCGAAAAATAGCGATAGCGATCTCTTTTCAACTTCCTACTCTGTTCACCGTTCGGTATGTTTCGAAGTGGGCCGATATAGCACGAACTTACGTAGCGAAAGCGATAGCTCGACAGGTGTCGCCTTGAAAGTGACGTAATTTTGTCTCTTTTTACCTTTAGCTAAAAAGTAGTTTTGTTTCTCTTGTGCAATAGATATAAACATAACCTAAAACTATTTGAAGTTTATTGTTACTGTTATTAGTGATGCAAAAATTATATATACTATGGAAAAACGTGCTAATCTTTCTAGGATTAGGGGACGAAAAACAAATGCAGCTCAGTGGGATGTTTTAATTAATTTTTTAATTGCTCATCCCGAATTGGTAGCGCACAATTTTACAGGAATTAGTGGAAGACAAAATTACATGAGATTGTGGGGTGAAATATCTACCTAATTGAACAGCATGGGTATTCTAGTTGACTTTATTTCTGCGTGTAAATGGTCCACTAAATTATCAAATATATTTACCACTAGGTCCTGGTTAAGACGGAATAATTCGATAAATCTTCTGTCATGTAGTGAGAAAGGACCACTTTCGTCTCTCATTACACGCTTTTGAACCCGATTTTCGTATAGGTATTCGTCCATCGTTTTAAACCTTTATTCAGGGAACATATTACAATAATCGAAATCAAATATTAATAAAAATAATTTTATTTTTGACACTAGAAACAATAAACAATTGAGGTTAAGACCTGAAATCTCTTCTTAAGTCGTTTAAATTAGGCCCGTCTGCATTGTTTTAGGCCTATAAGCTCCCCCCCCCCCATTTAACAGAAAATCACAGAGCTCAACTTTTACTTTGTTGTGAGGTATCTTGACTGGATCATTAATTAGTCGAATGTCTCTCTTGGATAGAAACAGGGATATTAAGTGTCGAAGGTGATGCTACTCCCCAGATCTGGGTTAGGTCTTAGTTGGGAAACGTAGAGTGTGATGTAAGGTGGAAGGGGAGAAGTATTTTCACGCTTGAAAGAGATAACCAAGCTTTTTAGCTGCTGATGTGGCTATTAAAGTAATGTGTTTGTGCCAGCTGAGATCATGCTCTAAACCGATGCCGACAAGACTGAACGTTTCATTGTGTGATCGTCCACCACGGCAGATATGCGCTGATTAGAGACAAAGCTACCGATCCAAACACTTCAGAAACTTGCTACACCTAGGATTTTTCACTTTCCACTAAATTTAAAGCTAAGCTAAGCTCATTTAATGGTGCTATCAGGTTCTGTTCTATGAAATATCTTCTCTCTCATAAATAGATTTAACGGACATTTCATGATACAAATTTGTAATACTATTATAAATATAAATTCCATTTACAAACACCAAAATTTGTTTTCAACTTGTCAGTTGTTATTTTGCGTAGTGGGATTCTAGTTTTTTAAGCTTGTTTTTTTTAGGGACAACATGGGTAATTTCAAAGAAATTCTCGTTAGGATACGCTGTAGGAAATACTCAAATATCACATCTTGTTAACAAAATAAGAGTCTCCCATAACCAATAAGTCCGTTCTCGACCTGTAAATTCACCTCTATTATTGGGTATTTCGTTTTCTCTAACTGAAAAATATTTGCTCGAATTTCCAAGTGATTGCGCCAGAAAAAAGTAAACAAGATTAAAATTGATCCGTTCTCCTCGACTCTCCTTCGTCATATAAATTCAAGTAAGCATTAAAATTGTCAGAATACTTACCGGTTTAAGAAAAACAAAGAATGTAGAAAAAATAAGCTTAAGATAAATAAAAGACGATGTTTATTTTTATACGTCGCACGGTGCAGCGAGCGGAGGACAAAAATGTAAATATCAACCCTTTATTATAGATGTAATTACCTGGTAATAGGGTAATAAACATTCCAGTTTCAAGAAATCCTGATTAGAATTATTCGGTATCAACTCAGTTTTATGGCTGTAAAGTAAGGTTACGTTACAGATAGTGCATTATCAGTTGCAATTTTGCTTGAACTGTGGACAGCTGTATTTTGAAGTGTTCTATTAGTGGTATTTTAGCAATAGAGAACGTTAATACAAGTATGTTAACTTTATAAAAATATTATACTCACATGATTATTTGATGCCCTGGCAACTTAAACCTATTGTATTTTAGAAGAGTGTAAAATTTTATTCTTAGTGATTTTTTTTTAACTTCTGTTAGCTTTTGAAAAAAATATATATAAAAGTATATCTGCAATTTTTTGCTATTTTGTAGACAATTTTTCGTAGATTTCGACAACAGCATTCACTTTCGCAAATCTGTGCAAACTTAAAAAAAAATTTTAGACTCATGTGTATGTATGGTGACTATTTCGAAGTCTGGGTGGCGGAAACAGGTGAGGCAGGCGCGGCCCGTCCATAAGGTCATTTGGTCAGTGACTCATCTAAATTTATTTTCAATGATCCACATAATAATTTATTTTTTAAAACCAAACTTTTCTTTCAAAAAATTGCAAGTTCTATGCGAAACTCCACAAGAAAGAATCAAGAGCTTGCTCTGGGCTGGGTTGTATTTTAAATTGGGCTCATAGGTTTAAATGGATGATATAAATTCTTTAAAACTAGGAGAGAAACAGACATACGCGCTTTAGGAAACGTAGGGAGAGAGAGAGAGAGAGACAATTTGTCGGCCCACCAATAATATCGGGCCACTCCCACTATGGAAATACACTCAAACCATCCCATAAGATATGCTCTTTCAAAACATTTGGTTTGGAAAAAGAAAAATTAAGTAGGTAGCTAATATGCGCATTGTATTTGCATTGTATTATTGTATTATTAATTAGCGGTTAAACATAAAAATCTATAAATACGATCTCAGCCACGCCAGCGCTACTCATCAAATATAACGGCATCCAACCGGTTTTCTTACATTACCATCGTAGTCCAGAGGTAGAACCTCAGCGAGTTGATCAAGAGGTCGCGGGTTCGAAGCTGTGCTAGGGTAGACTTTTTTTAAATTTTATTATTTAAAAAATTAGATCGACTCTAAAAGGTGTATTGGCAACAAGTTAGCACTTGTTCCTCGCTAAAATATTTTTAAAATTATTGGCAATCTCATATCTACTACAGCTGTCAGCCTGCACGTGCGTAGATAAAGATCGTATTACTATGTCTAGTCGCCAGTACTGTATTTATTAAAGAAAACGGAGTTTCGGCAGCGTTCCTAATCTTATTTTCCCAATAATCATTCCTTTAGCTCAGAATAAACACCACCATTGATTCCGGGCTAAACGTATCAAAACGGCAAGCCGCTAGCAATCTAGAGTGCTAAAACACATAGAAAAAAGTCATAAGCATCTGGAGTAGCAATGTTCAATCTTGTAGGTAAATAATTTCTTGGCAAAATTAGGCACATTATTCAAAAATTTTCCTTAACTAAAAAAGTGTATTTTGCTTGTTGCGTTGATATCACTAGTTACCCACAAAATTTTGACCCACCTGTAAAAAAAATCACAGGCCGCGCCTGAGGTGAAGAGAAATTTAGTGTAGTAAAACAATTAATTATGAACTCCCCCGAGTGTCCTAAACCTCGGCGAACCAAACTAGTAAATATAATGAAATTGGTTTGTGCCAGCTTGAAATCAAAGTGGATAAAGTGATCGCGTTCGAAATCCTATTTAAAAAAAAAAGAAGGTGATTTTCTGGCCCCAAAGGTTTGTGTTTCTGAAGAGTTAACGGCTTCTGCTATTACCAGTTCGAATAATCCAATAAGGAATCGTTATCATCTCGGTCGTCATGTAAAAGAGTTTACGGAGTGTTCCGAAAAACCGAAAAAAAGTAAAGTAGAACTATTGGTAAAAAGTTTTAGTAGCGGGGAAATAAGTTGCTAATATCGTTGGTCCATCAACGTCCACACAATCATTAGTGGTGAAGAAAGAGTTAGCTCTGCAGCAAACACTTGCTCTTTATTTGGATCTAGAATGATCAGAACGCAAGTATAAGTTGTTCAGGACAGTCGTAAATAGTGTACATAGTGATAATATTCCTACTTTATACAGACTTAACGTTTATAAAAGTTTTAATAAACCAATTGGCGAAATGCCAGAAAAGAGTTTGGAAGCTAGGTACAAAGAAATTCACCAAGAAAGATTAATACATACCAGAAAACTTTCCCGACTAAAATCAAATATTGATGTAATAAAGATTATTATATCGGTCCCTTACTAGCTTTCCATCGAAAAATAAATAATTAAAAGAATAACGTTTAGCTAATGACGATCCCATTCAAGAATACATTGTGTTTACAGAAGACACCAGTGGCGCAACCAGGGGGGGGGGGGGGTGCTCTGCAGCCCCCCCAGACCAACATCTTAGACACACAAAAATTTTAAAAAGTGCACCACTAATTGAAGAAATCCACCTAATTGCCCCATTCAGCCCCTCCCCCAAGACCAATCAGTCCCCCCAAGACAAAATCCTGGTTGTGCCCATGGAAGACACTGATCCTTTGTCTTGTCAGAATACATCACGGCTACTCTTGAAGATAGCGAAGCAAGTGAAAGTGACTCAGGGCACAATAAGATACATATTATAACTACATATTATACTTGTTTTCCCTTGAATTAGATGCCCATATATTCTTTTCATTAACTATCAAAGTTAATATTATTTATCTTAAGTATCATTTCTACTCTTAATATGTTACTCTGGGCGCATAAGTTCAAATTCCATTTTGTTAAACCTTACAAAAGAAAATATAAATGTTTTGTTTTAAATATCGACTACAATAGTCGAGAACTTTGTGGCAAATAAATTTAATGATTATATTAATTTGTTTCCGAGTTCTGATTTTTGTCCCAATTCCCCATAAGATCGCTGCACCCTGCATCGTACACAGAGAGTCTTTAAAATGATGTAGCTTATATTTCCAAACTTCGTGAATTCAAATTGCTATTTTAATGTTCGTTTTCGAAGATTAGAGAATTAATTTTAGGCCCTTCGGGATGCTTTTAATCTCTTTGGGACTAAGTGACAAATCAGCAAACATGGCAAAGACAACTAAGTCATTTACGTTCAAATTTAATAAGAAAGTTTAAAATTAGTACTAGTTTAAATTAAGATCTTCTAGTTGATCTAGGTTTTGACAGGTTTTTGTCCTGTCACTGTTAATAAGTCGTCATTTTAAATTTCAGTTATTCCCATATTTCAGCGATTTGCTTGGTTTCCAAATGACTTTCAACTTGGAATGTGTTGCAAGAATGAATTTAGTCCTATTATTGTGGAAAGTGTGTAATAAAATTGGTATTTTCTTTATAACTTTGTGAGGAAGTGTTATAGTACAAATAGCTTTTAACATGGGGGTCTATCAGTTAATCACCAACAAACTTTTTAGTTTTATTTTATTTCAGTTATACTTTCTAAAATAATGAAATCCGAAGACAGACAGACAGACAATTTTAAATGCAAAAAGAGGATATTATAATTATTATTACTTACGGTGACTAAAAATGTGTACAAGGCACAAAAGTGCCTGATTCGTTTTGATTGATGGATGACAATTTTATAACTTCGAAACTTTGAATTTCTAAAATGGAAAACAAGAAGTAATTATCTTGTTTCTTAGTCCCCCAAGATAAAAAATGGTACGTTACCTTAATCTTATAAATTATTTTAAAAATGAAAAAGAGAATGAAAATTCACCAGGCAATATTCAGGAAACAGCGGCGAAAGCACTGGGAGTCAGCAGGGTTGTGCAGCAAATTGTTTACGAAAAAAAAACATAATATAATACCCAAGAATCCAAAAAAGTGTAAACGAAGAAAGTCAAAGACTGAGATTTGAGGGAAAGGGTAAAAATGGAAGTACGAAAGGTAATTTATAATTTAGGTTTCATAACACTATACGCACACCCTTAATTTTGGAATTTTAACACATTTTTTTATTAATATTGATATAACTTACGTTTATAAACAACCTTTAATGTGGAAAACACAATATTTTTACTCAGAAATTAAGTACTTTATTAGTAAGAAACATGATTTGTATCGATTATTTTAAGGTTTTGAAACATATTTGAGGTTATGGTAAAAATCAATTTTGATTGACGTTTTGGATTATGAAAACACAGTGTTGCCACATTTATTATTGGTTTTTTTGGTGTTTTTATTCTTTTTCCAAAATTCCAACGAAAGAATACAGAAAGTAACCAACACCCTCTATTAAACTTATTTTATTATGCTTGAAAAAGGTAGTCCAGTAATGGTTTTACGGTGACACTAACACGGACTGTGGTTTCCTTTTCCTTTTAGCAAAACTTGTCAGGACACTCACCTGTAACCGGATAATCCGGATAAACACAAAAATAAGTTTTGACCCTAAACATTTCCTGCTACAATTATCCTGACAACATTGCGGGTTAAAGTTACAAGGTCTGTGGCTTATAAACAAAACTCCATAATGCGAAATATTCTGGTATATAATATAGTATAAAATTACAGTCTCCAAAAATATTACATAATATTAATTAAAAAATGTTATAAAAAGATTTGATCTAATGGAGAATATACATATAATCCAAATAAACCTGAAATATATTTTTCTTTGTATGCTCTACATAAATTAACAAAAAAAAACATTTTTGGATAAATAATCAAATCAAATATAACAAGCGGTGATGGTGATTGACGATTATAATTTTTCCCCTCGCATGGCGGGATCCCGTCTGTCTTCATATTATTCATTTTATATTGAATTTTAGAATTAACAAAAATTTATGTTAAAAGAAACTGATACATTCAGTAAACAGACCTCGTCCTCGAACAAAAATATTTTTCTAGGCGTTCGCAATAATTAAGGCTAAAGAAAACAAACAAAACCGAAATTGATCCCTGGTCTTTCAAACTCTGGAATTTTTTTTTATATTTGAGAATAAGGTATAAAAAGTACGGGGAAAAATGTACATTTTTCGTTGTATAATTGACAAGAAAAATATGTAATAAAAATATATAAAGACAAAGAAAGGGGGGTACCGGATTGGCAAGTTTTTTAAAGAAAATCCTAAAAATTTACTGCCTTGCATGGCAGCAGTGGAGTAGTATTCATTGGGACGCCTATACACACATGCCCGGTCATAACGGGCTAAACGAGATCCTGATTCGTCTGCGAAAAGTACAGGTCTCCAGTGTCAAAATATAATGTAATTATGAAAATATCATTTTCACTTCTTTATAGTAATGAGCTAAAAAATGCCAGGCTTACCAAACAGTGTTTCCAAGCAGTGTATATGAAGCTTCGATTCCGAACGAATGGCATTGAAAAACTACAATCAGGTATGATTTTCCATGGTTTTGCCATATTTCGCCATAGGTACTATTATCAGTTTTTCGAATATGTTCCATCCGGAATCCAAGGTCATAAAATATAATACTACAAATTCAAGTCGTAATAAACCGATTTAGTAATTAGTGCGGTATAAATTAATAATACATTTTTAAATTGATTATGTGAGTCTGGGGACCGACCGGCCTAATTATTAACGAAATAACAAGGGTTGCTTACAAACTCTTTACATTTAGGTATAACTTTCGAATTTGATATTAATTTGTGGGAACATTTTTAATTTTGTCGGTATATCAAGTAATACCAAATTTAAGTTTTAATTTAATTTTTCAACGCTCGTATTAGACTTTTGTTACCACAAAAGTTTTAATCAAACTTCGTTTAAACTTTTTGCTGATGTTCCATATGGGTATTTTTTGTAATTTTAAACTTTCAGAGTTTTTGTAATCCATGACAACTGTGGAGAAAATTGCTGACGATGCACAGTGAATCGTTTAATAGGAGCTAGAGGGACAAAATTTTGATTTTGCATTTTTTAAGTTCTAAGTGTGTATTTGAGTGCTTATAAACATTTGTGGTGACATTTTGTAATGATTTATTAGAAGAATAACGTTGTTTATGGTTTGTTTATCTTATAGATTTAGTTCAGAAAGAAACGAGGATTTAATATTAAGAATGTGTATTTATTTTTCACAAAGACAAACATTATTTGTATATTAGCTTTCTTTATCATAGTATTTGTATCAGGGAGAAATAAATACTCTACTATATTATAAGAAGTAATATAACAAGCTACGTATTCCCGCATGATACATTCCGTTGAATCATTTACTATATATTCCTCATCATCAGAGTCAATAACATTAGTTAGGGTAGGAATTATCTTTTCTGGCGGATTTATACTTTCTAATAATAATTCTAACACTGACTGGTACAGGGAATGTACATTTGTTTTTCCTAGGAATATCCCGAAGGCTGTTTATAACTGGGTCAGATGTAATTAATAGCATATTTAATACATCTCTACTGCTGCTTACTTACTAAAGTGTATTCCTTGCTATGTAAGCGTTCTATGATATTTTTTGGGCGTTAATAAAGCGTTCAGCAGTTAAGTTTAAAATAACTTGAAGCTCCATTTCAACCCAAGTGTCCGTTACAGTTATAAATGCTTCTGTTGACACTGCGGCCATTTTTTACTTTTTAAAGGCATAATACGAAGGAAATATTTTATGTCGAGCTTGAATTGTCCACTTGCAAGTAGTTTTGTAGGAATAAGAAGTAAATTTTGAGTCTACATAATAAGCTCAAGCTTCATCTCTAGTAAGTGACCTTCTAAAACGCTCAGTATGCCGTGTTTGTTTTATTTTAATGGCTCCCTCTCTGGAGATGAGGTTGAAATTTAATTAGTGCTGCTGCATCTCTCGGTCCAGAAGCATGCACAGAAAGCTCTGCAGCTAAAGTCAACTCCTGTTGACTCCGTGCTTATAATAAGTCCGAAACGCGACTTCTTTAGGTCGCAGCAGCTGCGACAGCGAATTCGCGTTGGTCTATGTCTATGTGATCCTTATTTCTTAGATGCTTACTCATATAACATTGAGTTAAAAAAGACTGATCACAGATCCCACACATGAACGGCATTATAATTTTCCAAAAAATTTAAGTTACCAAGAGTTACGTGAATTGGTGCGCCATCCTGCTGGAAGTAGCCTTGTCGCATCTCTTCAGCGTCTAATGCGTTTACAACATTTTCTAAAATATTATTACGGTATCCCGCCGAATTGAAAGTCCCTTCAAAAAAATTGGTAAAATCAACCATCTTTGCCATATGGCCGCCCACACGCCAACTTTCTGTGAATGCAGAGGCTTCTCTATAAACAAATGTGGATTTTCAGTACTCTACATTCTCATTTGTTGAGACTTTATATAACCGGAGAGGTAAAACCATCCTTCGACATTAAAAAAGTTTTTTTAAATACATTTTAAATATTAGGTATGCAAATTACCCATAAACCACTCTGAAAATTGCATTCGCTGCTGCTTGTCCTTTGATAACAATTCATGGATTGAGCTTAGACGATAAGCGTGCATATGCAGATCACATTTCAGGATTGTATTGCATGTTCCGTAGGATACATTTACTTGCTGGCTTAAACGCCGAATAGAGGTTTGTGGGTGTTCATTAACAATTTGCCTCAATTCTTCTACTTTTTGTGCAGTGCGAACTATGGGTCTTCCACTGCCTTCCTTTTTATTCACACTTCCCGTTTCTCTAAACAAAGCCAGATATACCCTACCCTATAACATGTACCTAGAATTTGAATATTTACTTTTTTTTTCAGGGCAAAACTAGTGTAAAAAAACATAGCTACGCACCCGTCTGGAACGAGCAACTGGTCTTCACAGAGATGTTCCCTCCCCTGTGTCAAAGAATTAAGATCCAATTAAGGGATGACGATCCAGTCAAACCGCGAGTCATCGGGACCCATTTTGTGGACCTCAAGACAATATCAAACGACGGAGAGAAGGGTGAGATCAGGTAGCTTTCTGGAATTGAAACAAGTAGGAAAAGAACAGATAAACTGTTATAACGTTTGTAACGAAATAAACCTAAACGAACCCAATCAAGCTATTTTTATTTAAAAAGCTAAGAAAACGAAAACATACATTTTACAAGATAGAAGTGTTAAAATTTTTTATTGTATCTTTGTAAGGAAGTAGGTACAGGGTGATTGTTAAGTTCATCCCGATATTTAAGTGTAATAATTTTTCAGTTGAAACATTTTTACCACCTTCACTAGAGGAAGTATTGTATTCGTTAAAAAATCATCTCTCGTGATTTTAGATCTTTACGACAGAGAAACTTTGTTTTGCTTGAAATAACTACCAGAAGAGTAACATACATTGGAACCACCCTGTATATACACTTGCCCCTAACAAAGAATAACGTATATATCTGTAATTTTATAAGTTTTGAGAAAAGCTGATGTAAACTTTTTTCCGTTGTTTTTTCTTGGCACGGTAGTACAGGACTAATACAATTTGATTTATACAGGGTGTTTGGCAAGAAATGGGTCATACCCAGGCTCAGTTTAGGTCGATTTAATCTAACTTATCTTTATATAAAAGTTGATAATAAGAGAGATACAGAGCGTCAAAGTTAAAATTTTATTTTACATTTTTACCGATATTTTCCGAATTATTCTAAATCAATTTACCTTTCGTAAATGGAGAGTTTTGGGATGGGAAAAGTAAGTCCGTTCTCAAGTTTGCTATATTTTGTAGGGGACGCCACATGCGGTAATAAATTCCGTTTTAAAACGTCCCGACTTTTTTGTGCTTTAGTGTACACAATTTATGAATGGACATTCTTATTTCCTACCTTGTTTACCTGAAAAGGTTATGCTTTATTAATGTCGCTAAAAGCAACTTTTTTTGAGAGGAATGCATTTGAATTCGGTGTCGCACAGAATAAATTAATAAGAAATCAAAATTTTTAGTATCAACAAAAAAGGAAATGCAAATATCAAGTGAAAATAATAAAAACCAGATAAAACACGAATGAACAATGAAAAAATACACATTGCCAAAAATGAACTTATGACAATTTGAAGACTTGCTCATTATTATTAATATTATTATTTTTATTTATTATTTATTCTTTGCAACACTGAATTCAAATGCATTTTTCTCAAAAACCGTAGCTTCTAGCGACATTAATAAAGTATACCTTTTTTAAGTAAACAAAATATGGGTATAAGAATTTATATTTAGAAATTTGCACGCCGATGTGTCACACAACATGCTGACAAGGTAAAAACGTTTATCATTAATAATGAAAATGACATATTCCTAATATCTAAAACTCGCTATACAAATAAAAGCTTTTTTAGAATGCCAAAGGTCAATATTTTTAACACCAACCACCAGGACAAAACGGGTCATGGAGGCACTGCCATCATATTATTATGAGGACCATATTGGAGGAAATATATTGTCTTAAATAACTATGATGAAGAATTTCTGCAAGCAACCAGCACAACAATGGACGACTGGCACGGCCCCTAACCTTATCTGCTGTTTACTGCCCTTCAAAACATTCCATAAATAGTCAACACTCCGAACCTCCAATACCCACCGAAGACTTCCAATGACGTTTAATTTGTAACGTTACAGGTACGTTGCGTAAGAACGTAAATAAAACGATTCTCTAGGACAAAAGAACTGAATTATTATTTTCGTTTACATATTATAATTAGCAAGTTTATTTATAATATACATATATGAAATCATATTTAAATTGTAATTAATTTAAATAAACTTTATTATTATTATTATTATTATTATTATTATTATTATTATTATTAATTGATAACAACTTAATACTCGTACATTATACTATGATTTCATTTAAATTTAAGATTTTGGTTTTTATGGTGCTCTCTAAATTATTTGAGAAAACCACCTGCGGTACATGGAAATTTTAAATTTGGTGACTTTTTGCCGATTGTGAACAGAAAAATGATTTGTTGCCGTTTTCTGTCAGAACAAGGTGCCAGCCTATGCGCAATGATTTAGCGGATTTAGCAGTCGATAGTGGTGACAACTGTAACGATAACAGGCGGACAAGAAATCTGATATAAATCATAGTTAAAAGTCATTAAAAATTAGCTATTTACGGCCAGTCTTATAGGTTTAGTTTAACATCAAGTACATAGTTAAACCAAAGATGTTTCGGACAATCAGTGGTTTTATAATAAAACTAACATAACAATATTTTTTAACTCTACATCGCCTATAAGTTTGACAAAAAGAAATTAAAAAAAATTGTCGTCACTCTTGTAGTACCTACAGTTATTGCCACTACCGTCCTTGCATCCGTGGTTGTTTTTCAATGGATTCTCAAGATAGTAAAAGAAGACTTTTAGGGAAAGGGCTAGATCACGATTGGAAGCCAGGAAAAATTATAGATAAAACCCGGACCAATAAATGTATTTTCAGCAATATTAGTGTTTACTTTTAGTACCCAAAGCCCCAAGTGACCAGTTTGTAATGGAGTGTTGATGCTTACGTTTGTAAAAAGTATTTGCGAAATTACTATGTTCATAATTGAATTTTGTTCCACAAGGCAAAAATATTTTATTTGCAAATTAAGCTATGGAAGTAAAATCCCGTCCCAGTCGTTTTGAGGGGCAAAATACGTCCTTTAAACATTTAGGGTAGCTTTTTTTGTATTGTTCGTTTTACTCTAAGACGAGACGTAAGAATAACACTTTTATTTTTGTTAATTAATATTGTTTATATCCAAGCGCGGATCCAGAACGTTTCGGGTGGGTCGTTCAGGGAACAGTAATATATTTTTAACTTTGTTATATTTATATTTTAAGTTATATTTATTATTGATGATTTGGGGGGAGCATTACCTCTTTAACCCCCCCCCCCCCGGGTCAACGCTTGTTCATATCAGTTAATACGCTTTTTATTTTTATTCAGCTAATGACATTACTGTAAGAAACAAGATATTTTATTACCTAAATTATTGGGTATTTTACATATATCCAAAAAAAATTAAATTTTACTAATTCTAAATAAAAAGAGCCTACGTCCATTTTTTTCTTTATTTTTTTCTCTCTAAGTTAGAGTAGTTAAATCCAATATATGCCATGGGTAATACTACTCAGGAGTATGTAACAGATACACAGAATCAACGACGATTGATTTGAACTAAATGTTGTAGAGTTGAATGTAAAATAAAATGTTTACTTTAACACCCTGTATCTGACTTATTATCAAGTTTTCTACAAAGATAAGTTAGGTTAGATCTAAATTACGCTAGGAAAGCCACTGCTAAGGTATGGCTCATTCGCTACCAAACACCCTGTATATCAATATACACCTAATAAATAATCTGCTCGTTTATTTCAGGTTTTATGCCTACGTTCGGTCCCAGCTTTATTCACCTGTACGGTTCTACTCGAGACTACAGTCTAATCGACGAACATTCCAGCCTGAATACCGGATTAGGGGAAGGTAAGGCCCTCCACCGCTTCTATGTCTTAGAACAGACAACTTAATTCGGATTGTGCGTGTATCTTTCTCAGCACAGCATTTAACGTCGGAGCAATAGCCCAGTGGTCCAACGCGCTGGGTTTGTGACGCGTCTCCGGCACTAAACCAGGTTCGAATCCTGGCCCGGCCGCACGCTTAATAAAAAAGTGTGGCCAGACATTTAGTAGGATTGTCACAAAAAGTGGAAGGTGGTAGAGTAATTCTTCCTCGACCGAGGTTGGGTTGGGTTGGTGAAATCCCAACGGATGTGTCCCGCTCTGGATGTGTGAGTCGATTCCCCAGTATAATACACCCACGGTACATAGTACTTAGACCTCGGTCTTCGTGGGCTGTCAGAAGATAAAAAAACCTTTTATTCAGGCCGTTTGCGATTATTGGGAAGAGTTTATTAGAGTGCTTCAGGAACATCTTATGTACAGGGATATCCAAATAAAAGTGAACAGGCCTTATAACTTTTTTATTTTTAAAGATGGGAAAAAATGTTAAACATGAAAGGTTTGGGGATTTTTATGAATCATTCATATATCTTATCAGCAAAACAATTGAGCATCGAATAAAAGAAATATAGTATAGATTCTATACTGTGTGTAATATTAAAAGTAACTAGACATGAACCAGAAATAGAAAAGCTTTCGCGAGAAACACGAGGACAAGGATCGCACTGAAAACGTTTCAAATTTTAAACAAAATGTTGCCTTATATAAAAACATATATTTCGTTTAACAGTAAAGTCTGTGCTATGTTTCCTTTTTGATTAAAATTTTAGAAATATTGTTGATCATTTTTTTATTTTATTAGTTACCTTCCTTATTACTTTTAACAATTTTATACATTATTTATTCGTATAAAAATTATACAGTTTTGTATAGTGGCAGTTTGGCTTTGTTCAAAATTGCACATGGGCACCTCTTTGTTAAAAGGTTGCCGACCCCTGGTATAGAACATAGATTTTCTCGCTTATTTTAAATGATTTTTATCATATTTTTTGATTCTAGGTGAAGTTCTAGACATATTTTGTATAACATACCCTATGCGGTTTTTATTTGTTCTTGAAATATTTCAAATTAAAAATTATTTCGCATATACTTTAATCGTAACTATTCAGGTTGCGAACGAAATACCTGCTACCTTTTTAAATTTTCTTCGTAGGCAAGTCAGAGCTAATGTCAAGGTTGACAATAATACTTTAGTCACCGTAAATTTATAATTTTATTTTTATGCAAAATGAGTAGTTATTCTATTAATGAGAGGTTCAAAATATTAAAATTATATTTAAAAATAACAATAATGTTAGAGCGACTCAAAGACAATATGAAGAAAGTATTGAAGAGGGACAAAGAACTTCATCATTAAACTCCATAATAAAAACAAATAGAAGACTTGAATAAAAAGGAATTTTGGGCAATGGAAAAAGAAGAGGAGAAAGAAATGGAGAAATGAACCTAGCGATTTTATTATATTTTCAAGAGAATCTAAAAAAATCAATTATGATTGTGTGCGGTATCCGAGATATGGAAGAAGAAATAAAATGTTGACTTATGGAATAGTTCAAAGAACGTTAAAGTATTTTAAGTAAAGACTATATAAAATTATGCCAGTTCAAAAGCTTATTGCCGAGCAAGAAGAAAGGAGATATACTTTTGTCATAAAGATTAACGAAAGAATGGGCAAGATCCTAATTTATTTCATACTATCGTTTGGAGAGACGCAACAACTTTCTCAGCTGCGGGAATGTTAAGTAGACGAAATGTTCATGTTTGGTCGGATGAAAATCCCTTTGCCGTCGAAGATATTGCTTTTCAGGGGCATAATTCAATCAACGTTTGGGGTGGGATATTACAAAATAAAATTTTAGGACCACTGTTTTTTCGGGGAGCGTTAACTGGCCAGCGCTGTCTTAATTTTTTAGAAAATGGAATCGAAGATATTTTCGACGAATAGTCACTTATAGAACGTCGACCTATTATATGGCAACATGACATCAGCATAACGAATGGATCGGTAGATATGGAACGTTACATTGGTCTGCAAATAGCCCAGACCTCACACCTTTAGATACATTTCTTTGGGGTCATTTAAAAAATGTCACATACAGCAATCATAATGAAAATATTGAAGAAATTTAAAGGAAAGTGAGAAATGAAGTAAGAAATCTTAACGAAAATGATGCTGAAAGTATTATAAACACACTTCAGAGGAAGAGAAGAATGTATGAAAAGTGCGAAGAATTAAATGGCGGATATTTTGAAAACCAATTTTGATATTTATTCGCCAATGTTAACATTTATCTGTTTATGTTATAATTCATTTGTTATTGTTTATAATCACTGGATATTACTTTCAAATATTAATAACTAATAAGAATCAACATTTATTGTTTAATAGAATAACTCATTTTGCATAAAAATAAAATTATAAATTCACGGTGACTAAAGTATTACTGTCAACCTTGACATTAACTTTGACTTACCTACGAAGAAAATTTAAAAAGGTAGCAGGTATTTCGTTCGCAACCTAAATACTTACGTTTAAAGTATATATATATATATATATATATATATATATATATATATATATATATATATATATATATATATATATATATATATATATATATATATATATATGCGTTTTTTTGCTGATAAGATATATGAGTGATCCATAAAAATCTCCAAAACTTTCATATTTAACATTTTTTTCCATATTTAAAATAAAAAAGTTATAAGGCCTGTTCACTTTTATTTGGATATCCCTGTATATGTCCCAAATACATTATTGTCGGTATGTGATAATGTTTTCAAGTAGATTCTTGTAAAAAAACTGTGTCAAATATGCCACGCCAATTTAGTACCTTACCCTTTAAAGGGTAAAAATCAATATATGAAATTCCGACTTAGGATTTTTATTTGAAAAGTGCTGGGCGACAGCTTGGTTTTCCAGATAGCTATTTATCATCAGTTAGGAAATGCTTTGCTTGGTTTAACGAGTGTAATGTTTGAGGGGCGAGCAATCCGAGATCCCTCTAAATTATACAGGTTAAATAAAATTGCATTTCCTAAATTGTTTCATACAGGATTTTTTCTAATTTTGACAAAAATATGTAAATAAAATTATTAATTTTAATTATTGTTTCAAAACACCTAAGTAGGCATCAGACGAAATCATTTTTATTTTATATTGTAGGTACCTAATCCTAATAGATAGTCGTGTGGGTTGTCATGATGTCATTTTGAAATTTTATTTGTAAGAAGTGTCGCGTCACAAATACAATTTCTTCTTTTATATAATATTTTATTGAGAATGTCCGATTCCCAGACCCCAAGTGATATTGAAGAGGCAGCTCAAAACGCGTTATCTTGTGTTGTACCCAAAACAGCTGAACCCTCTACCCGCTCTCCTACGTCGGTAAAACTCGCACACTAAATATCTCGTCCGAGCTGAACATGCAAGAATACAAATTTTCTTTGAAGTACCGTCACCGCGTGGAACATCATCGAGTTGCGGATCCGTCCAGATCAGTGGAGCATTTGCATAGAAATGTTCTGGTTCTTGCTCGCTCATTTGGTCTGGACCCAGCTTAAGAGCGGAAAAAGCGATGAATGTAAGATTTGCAGTGATGCAGAATTAATTTGTGTAATTAATTTTTTTCATGGGCATCTGAAGAGAAGGGAAATGTACCTGTTAATACGGGATTGAAGGTTGAGAGGGAAAGGGAAAACACCCGTAGGCAATTTTTTCCATAATCTGAAAATAGGTATGAATGAGCGAGACAAGGGAGTTTTCTTGTGGGGACTGGGTCATTGAGGAGTCCAATAGCTCTCTTTTGGATGACATTAAGGATTTTAAGGGTCTAAGGTGATGCTGATCCCAAGATGTAAGCAGGTTTGGTGTTATTTAGGAAGCAGAGGGTGTGTAAGTTGGAATGGGAGAAGTATTTTCAGGCTCGAAAGAGAAAACCAAGCTTTTTAGATGCTGCTGTGGCTATTGAAGTGTCTATGCCAACTGAGATCATGTTCGCAAGTGATACCAACAATATCGAATGTTACTGTGTCTTGTAGGGCTTGGCCATTCATGTGAATGGAGTAAGGGATAAATGTAGCCGGATTTTTTGCGTGACAGGGAGCAAGACTGGGTTTTGAACGCATTGATCTGAACAAGATTTTTGGCGCCCCTAGTCTAAGATTAACTGGAAATCTTGCAACAGGGATAGGTGCATAGATCTGCGTCCATTATCTAGCTCTTGATTCGAGACTTGTCTGGAAAAATAAATGTTGGAGTAAAGAGTACTAACGTCAGCGTAACTATGGATGGTATTGGTAGTTGAAAAGAGCGGGTGATTATTATGAAGAAGAAATAGGATTGATGCCAGGACTGAACCTTGGGGCACGCCAGAACTGGATATGGATGTAAGTTAGATAAGTAACCGCCCATCCGTCGATTATAAAGAAAGCTACCAATTCATGTACATAGCTTGGTAAGAACATAGTAAGAAAGTAATTTAGCAGCAGCAAGAGGACTTGCTTAAAGGCATTATCAATGTTGTGTTTAACACAGGTAAGACCAGCTGTGGATCTTTGGTGATGAAATTCGTGCTGTCTATCGTGGGTGGGTTTGTGTTTTTCTAGATGTTTTAGAATTTCCATAACTTTGCAGACAA
The DNA here is from genome assembly GCA_963971165.1 of Philopedon plagiatum. Taxonomy (NCBI): domain Eukaryota; kingdom Metazoa; phylum Arthropoda; class Insecta; order Coleoptera; family Curculionidae; genus Philopedon; species Philopedon plagiatum. Next base: position 5,966,545 of record OZ020194.1, read on the forward strand.
CAGAGAGAAGAAAAATAGATGAATGACACTTGGAACTACACTAAAATAACAAAATTACTGCAGGTTAATATTTGCAATCGTAAACACCACAGGCTAGAATATACAACTGAGGGTTAGTACAATATAGAACAACATACAGTTATTTCTTATACGGTTACGGCCTTGCTCTTACAATGTTAATTTTAAAATATACACGCACTTTCGAGAAATAATTCTTTAAAAATAATAAATTTAAATAAAATTAAATAAATTTAATAACCCTTTCTGCCCAATAACCTTCTTGACGCCTATGCTATGGCTTCGCATCTTTGCAGAACGTATTTCGGATTAATAATACCTTACTCTGCATATTGTTTACCTTGTATTTAGCCCCTTTGAGTTAATAATTATGGACGAAGGTTCCCAAAATATAATTGTCCTCGTTAGATACGGTTTAAATAATTTAGTTGGTTACACATAAGGACATTGCAATTTTTAATGAATAAGGTTTTAAAATATTTATATGTAAGGCTTAAGCAGAATGTTCCTCTAGTGGCAACACGATTTTATTTTGACACCAGAAGATGGTATTATACAGTGTGGTCCACTAAGTGTGCACCAAATGGAATTTTTTTTATTAGTGACACTATCTAAATATAAATAAATAAATACCACCGAAAGTTGGTGCATGTCTAAGAAATATATTTCCTGCATTTGAAGTCGCTTAAACTCAAACAACATACAGGATAGGCCAAAAATTATGAATGTCATTCAAGAGTAAAGTACTCTTATTTAAAAAAACAAAATAGGGCAAAATGGTATAAACAGAGAGTTGTTTGAAATTAAGAGATATGTCCAGATTTAGTCATATCCTTCTGTCTGAAAAAAAATCCAATTTGGTTTTTTTATTATTCAACTTAAGCTCATATTCAATTAGAGCAAAAAAATCACATATGACTAATATAAAAAATCATTCCAATCGGTGTTAAATTAATTATTAAACTTCTTTTTTTTAAGGACTCTACGAGTGTTGCAAGAATACTTAATTTAACTTTAGAATATAAAATATGATCTTTACTTAAAGCTAATCACTTTATTATTGTAACGCATATATCAAAAAGCTTTTATCCAAAGCCAAAAAATAGTATTAAATTCTTTTATTTAAATATAAAGGACAATAATTATAGGATTATTATTAAAACAAAAAAATCCCATTTGTTGCACACTTGGAACCCACTGTATATTAGTATATAACTGACACTGTGTAATTAAGGACAATAAACTTTAAATTGCTTATCAGCTGCAAAATAATTTTACTTTCGAAAAATTCCACTTCCAAAAAGTGCTCGTTAAAAAAATCATATTGTCAAAAATGATTAATTAATTTAGTTAATTTTTTGTCTAAATTTATTTATTGAAATACTTTTCAGGAGTATCATATAGAGCAAGGTTACTTATTTCCATCCGAACGGAAATAACCGACAACATAGACTTCACGCCAGCAGCCGTCGAACTAGAACCGACGGTACCCGTAAATGAAGCATCTTATGGCAAAAATGAAGAGTTCTTCTTATTTTCTACCATTCTGGATGCTTCGATGATAGATAAAAAACTGGGCGATAAGCCTGTGTATTTTGAAGTCAGTATTGGCAACGCTGGAAACGCTATTGATGGACATAATACGTCAGCCAAGGAACATTATGATTCAGACAGTGATGAACTAGGTAGGGAGGTTTGAAGTTTAAAAATATACAGAGTATGACCAGGTATAGTTCTTTTAAATTTTCGTGCTTTTATGGTAATAGGAAAAATTAAGAATAATGTATTTTAGTAGTCTTTACAGCTTGTCAAATATAGCTTTGCCGCTGAAAAATTTTTTTCTTGCGCGGACGAGGAAGTGAGATAGAATTCGGATAACAGAAATGGCGCGGTTTCTGCTGTGGGACTGTCAGCGACAAAAATAAAATTACGTAATAGCTTTATAATATTCGGTTTCAATTAAATTAGATTATCATTCCAAGTCATTCATTTAGCATAAATAATTAGTTTAGGACAGGTAGCACTCAACAGCAGTTTTGTTCCTGGATTCTGTTTGCTTGATTCTGATAAAGAACAAAGACAAATTATTTTGTGTTAAAGGTGTTGAATTGTGATTATGAGTATCATAAATACTTTCCGGAAGTTTTGGTAATTATATTTATGGTACTTTCGTTACTGTTATCACTCCAAAATTTGTTCAAACTTCTTAAGAAATTTAATCTCTTATGACGAATATCGGGTTTTCCCATCAACGGTTTGCGGTTGGTTTTTGTTTTTTGCCACCTTTTTTTTAAATTTTTAAAATTTTTTGTGAATTTTACACAAGGTTGGCACTTTTTTCAGTCATTTTAAAGTTGACACTATATAGTCTAAGGACTCCTTCTTCACAACCGTCCAATTCGGTTTTCACGCGCTTGATTTTCTTCTTTTTTTAATAGGAGTTAAAAATGAAGTGCACTCGCCATTTTCCACTTTTCTCATCTCATTCACTATTAGGTATTCGAATTGTGCGAATACACACGCGCCGGTAGCACTTGAAACAAGTTCTTGAACTTTCTTTAAATCCTTGATGGGTTTATTTGCTTCAGCTTCTTGGCGCATAAAATGAATAATATTTGCAAAAATTACACCACTACGCCCAGATAACACTTTGCCTTTTACTTTACACACCAACTCCATACTGACATGCACGTCACGACAGTTTCAATATAAATGATTTAAAAAAAGCACGCATTTGTGTTATGGACTGTCACTGGCGTAACTATAGAGAGGCCTACGGGGGCTCCCCCCAGGCATTCCACCCCCCTCCAAGGCTTTCCAGCCCCTCCCAGAACAATGTTTTTAACTTTAGAATGCAAGGCTAAGCCCCATCATCATCACCCAGCCCCCCCCCCCCCCCCCCCCCCCCAAGTCAGATGGCTAGTTACGCCTCAGTCCGGGACTGTACGGTCTATTGCGGTTTTATGGGCGGGGCTAACTCATAGGCAAAGCTATATTTGACAAGCTGTACGTACGTTGGCTACAATAAGTGGTGGCTCTGTAATTGAGGAGGGAGGAATTTCCAAGAAACTATTCGTTTTATGCATGCTTTGTGCTTTTTAAAATATTAATGACAATCAAAATTGAAATACCAAATTAAACATCCTGCATGACTGTTAATATCAATTTTATCACAAGAGGTTTGCTCACGTTTGTTACTACTCTATGACCCATTTATTATCAACCGCCCTGTATATGACATAGAGGAGACCCAAATTCGATTTGGGGTACACTTTATATGCCGGCTCGACACACTGGGACCAAAGTTGGTACAAACAACGTTCGGCCAATGTGTGGAGCTGCAAAATAATGTTTGGGCCAACGTTGGCACCAATGTTGGAGGCTATCCGTCTTGTGTCGGTTTTCGACGCCACATGAAAGGAATTGAGACCAATAAAATTATTGTATTGCCGGCCACACGTTGTGAAGTTGGGCTTATCGTTAGTAAATCTTTGTCTACAGATTTTGCAGGATGAGTGTGTGAATGGTGAACCTAAACAACGTATCAGATGGTGTGGTCTAGTGAAAAAGTTGTTGGAACTCTATCAAGCAGAGCTAGTTTTATACTTACACATCGCACTCGTTATAGCAAACGCAGCCACAGAAACTTTTATTTCCGACATGTTGGCGTTGGCTCTGCGCGGAAGTAACGGAGTTTGTTTCCAATAATTACTTCCAATATGTGGCTCCTCTAACGAATAAAATGACGAATATGAGCAAACGTTGGCGCCAACATTGGCCCCAATGTGTGGGGATAGGATAGGGATAATTTTCTTCCTTATTTTGAGGATTATTTTTAAAAACTGAAAAAATTGAAAAATTTGACACCCTGTATCTTTTAAACAAAGCATCTGCGGGACCTATGTTCATATGAACTTATTGCCTCAGTTTTTTTCAAAGAATCTCCCTTTAAGAAAAACATTCTGTATAAATAAAACCAGTAGATAAGAAAAAAGAATTATAAAAAAACCTGTTTAGCAATAGTCATTCACTCTTTTAGAAACCGTCACATCTGATACAGCATCCTGGCAAAGTACCACGACTCCAACTAAACCCATGACTCATGACAAGATCTACTATTTTTTGCCTTATTGGGATAACAAACCCTGTATGCACATACGATCCGTTTGGCCAGATTATCGCCGACGAATGTACAACTCTAATATTATTGGAAAAATTGTCGAAAAGCTGGTAAGTTAAACAGTTTTAAATTTGTTTTCCATTATAACACGATTATACAGGGTGTTATAAAATTCAGTGCATATATTGAAACCGGTAAATCCTGGTATGAATTCAGATGGGGGGAAAATAGTCATCTAAGGCGAAAAAAAACTTTTTTTAACCACCGCGCTCCACTGATAATAATCACATGGCCGTATAAAAAACAGTATGCTAGGTTGTTGTGTTGCCAAGTCTCTCAACAATAATTCTATGTAACAAGTTTAAAGAAATAATATTTTTGTTACCTTTAAAGAAATACATCCTACTAGCTCTTCCAAAAGTCACAATTTCAAAACGTTAAAATACTATGACACAAATTAAACAATACAGAGAACAGCTGGTCAACCCTAGAGTAAAATAATACGGTAACGGTCAACTAAACCCCCAGAAATGTGTTTTATTAACTTATAAATCTTAAAATGCACACCACTAAGCTCGAACGATATTTTGTTAATACTAATAGCACTATTAAAGGGCTGAAAACTATTTTCTTTCATTAATTAGTAAACAGAAATCTAACGTTTTATTCACATAATCAATACTTATTTATGATTCGAACTTTACTCCTGTCACCTCAACAGCTGACAGCACGTGTTCAGCGGACCAGTTAATTGAAGGCTGGAGGCACGGTAGCGGATTAGAAGGTCAACTACCTCCTTGCACATTTTGTATTTAATAGAATAATATTTTTTTACAAAATTTCCTACTGTAATCAAAAAATTTTGGTTACAATTTTATAATACTGTCACGGGATCTTTATTAAAACACTGGTTTCATCATTAGTTACTGCAGCAATAATTTATTAAAATAAAATGAATATTTATATTTACACAATTTGCAAGTATTCAAACGAGTCCTACCTGTTAACTCCTAAAAACACGTCGACGGAGGAAAGTGGTTCTGGCTCCGCTGCAACTCGCTTGGCTCGAAACGTAAAACTGACGCCTACGGCTCATCTCACCTACCAGGTCGACCCCTTCCGCTACCACCTCCAGGCCGATATCCGACGCGCGTCGACGACGTGCGTCGTCGCTACCGGACATAAGCAGGAAGAGTGACCAGTCAGGCGTGATTTAAAATAATGTTTAATTTGGTGACAATACTTTGAAGTTACGCTCAATTGGTTTGATAAAATAGTATGTAAATTATGTGAAGCTCTAGTGCGACCACCAGAATGGATGTGTTAGTAAATTATGTGCGGCTCTAGTACGTCCACCGTGTTGAGTTTTAATTTTTAACCTTTTTTTTTATGGCAGAAAGTTTAAGCTAGTAGGAATAATGCTCATTTCATTAATACCGTAATTTATTTGTGTTAGATTTAGGGACCAATGATATCTTTATAATAACAGCAAATAAAATGAGAAACTTTTTTGATCGCCAATGACAGCAACCAGCAAAGTTTTAAGGAATTTTTTCTATCTTTAGAATAAGTTTGAAATATGTATATCATAATTTTTATTAACTTTTTGCTTTTCCTTTTTTTCTCAATTCCCTTTTTATTCTTTAAAGGCGCCTCTACATATTTTGCGCTCTATATCTGGCCTTCCTAGATTTGTTTGATATCCATTTCTGTACATGAGCGTAACTCTCGGTTAATATTTTTTTTTCAAAATTTAATGATTTTCATGAATCATTCAGCCCATGTGCATACAAGCACAAACCCATGAGGCAAAATAAAAATCCCAGCGCCGTAGTAGTTTTCCCTGCTACATAAATACAACATCAAAGGCATAAAGTTAATTAAAGTCCCTTTGCATAAGACGCCAAGCTTGAAAATGCTGCCGCTTAATCTTGTTAAAACTCAAGAAAATAATTTAGAACTGTGGCTGGGTAGTTTGTTAATTAGCAGTATCTTGCTTTCTACCTGTTCTCAGAATTAACATTTTAATTTATGATCGAATTAGTGCATGTTCCTTGAATTCTTATTAGGATATTATCATTTAATTATACTTTATGGATTGGTTTAAAAATTAAATAAATTTGTGTCAAATTCAAAGGTGTTCATGCTTAAAAGAATCACATTATGTATGTTGTAAGGTGGATCTTACTCCGAAGCAGCAGATAACAAGCAGTTATAGCTATTGGCGACTCAAACTAAGGAAGCCAACTGCAATCAGCTGATTTTTAACGGGGAAGAAGGGCTCACTAGACGACAAAATTGACAAGGATGCCAAACAACACGATAATAAAGACAAAGATGAAACGAGAACATTCCTCGTTATAGTAGTTAGCAAATCGGCTTAAGAGGCCGCCGCGTTCTTAATTTGAGTCGCCAATACTACCATTGACCTTCACCAGGAGGAGACGGAGCCGATCATTCATAACTAGCATTTTGTTCGTTTCATATATTGTGCATGCGTGGACAAAGAAAGAGAGCTATAACTCCGCCTCCGCGCGCCACCGTTATGGCTTTCTGGCCCGTCTGTATTCCACCGAGCAAACCTGTAAAAAGACAGTTCCGGATGAAAACAATTCATTTTTTCACACCTCAGACCTCAGACTTTTAGGAAAAACCAAAAGTCACTTAAAATATCACTACAATCTTAAATTTTGACCTACCTGAAACGTTACACACAAACCATTACGCCCGGGCGGATTTTGAAATTTTAAAGTTGTATATCTCTGTTGCTACTAACGGGACCCATGCCAAACTCAGGGGTTTTAATAGTTGGCCTACTAGGAATGTTTTGGTAAAGACAAAAAAATGTAATTTGCGAGAAAAACAATGAATTTTGGGTGCGCACCCCCCCCCCCCAGCAAAAACTTAACACGTTAAGGTATTGTAAAATTTGTACAACATTTTGTCGAGAATTTCTAAATTTTAAGAGAAAAAAATGTGTTAGTAGAAAGTTATAGTCAATTGAATTTTTTTAAATTTAAAATGTAATTCAAAAAAAATCGAATGACTATAACTTTCTACTAACATATTTTCTTCTCTTAAAATTTAAAAATTGTCGACAAACTGTTGTAAAAATTGTTTAAAAAAAATAATTATTACAATAACTAAACGTGTTAATTTTTTGCTAGGTCGCAGCAAAATTTCAACTTTTTTTGGCAAATTACAAAATATTTTTTTTCTTTACCGAAACATTCCTAGTAGGCTTACTACTAAACTTCATGTGTCCCATAAGTAGCAACAGAGATATACAAGTTTAAAATTTGAAAAATCTTTAAGTCATCAATGAAATACGCAATGAACTGCTCTAGTGAGAAAGCAATGTTGCCACTCTCACTCTAAATTTCATTACCATGCAATGGAGATAAATTACTAAAATTTTATTATGACGAAAAATAATGGTACAGCTTGTCAAATACAGCTTTGCATTTGAAAAATGTCATATTTGCGCAGGCGAGGAAGTGGCTTAGAATTCGGATAACAGAAAGGGCAATATTAAGCGACTTCTGCTTGGGTTTCAAATACTGTCAGCAACAAAAATAAAATTACGTAATTGCTTTATAATAAAGATTATCCTTAATTTAGGATAAATTGGATTGACAGGTGGCAGTGAACAGAAATTTTTCTTCTGGATTCTGCTTGCTTGATTGTGATAAAGAATAAAGACAAATAATTATTTTCTGTTAAAGGGGTTCCTTTTAATCCCGTGTCAATTTCCCTTCTCTTAAGACGCCCACGGTACGTTAGTAATTAGGCTTTAAGTCTACGTAAGCTGTCTCAGATTAAAATATATGTCTTTACAAAGTAAAAATATGTAAAAACTTTATTTCGATTCCATAAACCGCTACTTCGACTATACAAGTATGCCGTTCGTATTTTCAATTTATTTTTTACTGCATTTTTACTGAGAATTTCGTTATTCAAGTTATCTGGGCGCATTTGTCCTGAACTTTATCCCATTTAATCTAAAAAGGCGTAAATATGTCAACTCAAGACAGGCTATTTATTTTCTAGGATAAAATTACAGTTAAATTTTCTTAAGCAATTTTTAGTACAATTGCGTCAGACAAATAAAATTCGACAAGTCATTGCAATCGTAACTTAGATTTCTTCAACTCTCGAGGATTGCTTTGTGGGGTCTTGGGACCATTTTATAATAAAATGATAATAAAATTTTTATTTCACAGTGATCTTCAGCATATTGAAATTTAACGGCTGGCTAATAGCAGTCCTGCCCAGGCCAAAAATTCTCCTTTAATATAACTTTTCATATTGCTAAGATTGCCATTTTAATAAATCCCAGTCGATATCATCTTTCTCTAAGATATTCTTCTTTTCCAAACTTTATATGGGGGTAACGTTCCTGGTTAATCGTTTGCACAAAGCCCACTGCTGGATCTTTTTCCTACCCTCCTACCCTGACCTAAGTCACTATTTACTTAACAATCTGAAAAAAAAATAACAATTACATTATTATATGTTCTGCATTGCAGATTATACAAACAGCAAATATAAGTTGGGGCATACGTATGCTTATGGATGGTCTTTACTAGCCAAAATCCTTCGAATTCGGCGCGATAAATGCGAAAGCATTTTTGCTGGCGGTCTTTTGATCTCAGAGTTCGTCGGAAGATATCAATTAAATACGTATGAGCTCGGCATAGCAGCAACTCAAACATCACTTTGATAAACCGGTGGCCGCGAACGCATTTCGTATTGGCAACCCTTTTTGTATACTACTGTATTTATAACAATTATTGTTACCTAATATAAAATAATAAATAAACTTGACCAGTTGTTGAACTGAACTCTTACCAGAGGCGTCGATGTCGGAAATAAGTACGTGCTTATACGGTATTCGACAAAAATAATTTATTTTTTTCCAAAATAATATTTTAGGGTTTATAATGACCTCCTTAAGCGATGTATGCAACAGAAAAAAATGCTTGCATATTTCTTATACCCAAACAGCCAAGATTTATTTTTTAAAATAATGTTTGTACAAATAACACAACCTCTTAAGGTATAACCCTCAAAAAACACAAGTATTGTTTTTAAGGATAAAGAAGCTTTCATTTTTTGTTAAAAGACATATTTTTGTTTTTAAGATCCTAAACAAACTCACAAAACATGTAAGGAGAAAAATATTTTATTTATGCTTCACAAAAGTCAATCAGATGTTACCCTCTAGAAACGGCAGAAAATTACATTTTAGGACTCTTTTTGTTTTCCCCAATAAAATAAAAGTTTAGCACCAAGATGATGTAGGCATAAAAAGATTAAATTTTATATTTTTTTAGGTAAAATAGCAGATTACTTTTTAATGTTTATTTTACATTTAATGACTATAATAAACTCGGGATAGACTTTTTATTTGTGAGAAGTTTGCCCAGGTAAGCGGGATTAATACATTTTTTATAGGTTATAAAGATTTTAAAGGTCTGTCCAAGAAAATTTCTGAAATTAGAAAAAATATTTTTATTTGGTTAAAAAGTTAATTACATTAATAAACTGAGATATAACTGCCTATGGAGAAAGTGCTTAAAATATGGTCTTTTTACAGTTTTTGTTGCCATAATATATTTTTAGGACACTTGTTTTTTTTTGCAACACACAATGTTTCGGTATACGATTTGCGGTTTGTTAAAAATCCTATGCTATTTTCTTCGTACAGGATGGCGCTTTTTCCACGGTTATGCTGGGTTTTAGCGAAACTACAGTAAATAGAAAAAATTTGACCGTGCATCTCCGAGCTCGATTTTAAAAATAAATTTAACGATGCAAATAGTTCACGGCTACCTCGATTCGTTTTCAAGTTACAGGGCGATTTTGAAATTTGGCCAATTTCGGCATGCCTCTATATTTTAAACGATATTAGAGATAAAGTAAAAGTGTTTTTGACATTTTTGTGTAGATTCTTACATAGAATCCAGTGGCGTAGTTAGCTCTTCTACATCTGTTATACAGGGTGTTATGAAATTCACTACATATATTTGAATGAGTGACTCCTGAGGTAGTGTAGAGACATACCCAATACGTTTTTTTCTTAAATCGAACATTGTAAAAATTTTCAAAAAAACCCTAAAACCCGTCCATGTTCGACGCACATGGCTGAGCGAACACATGGCTCGACATAGCGCTCGACAGAAAATTGCGCGCGAGGAACTTAAATCAATTGAATTTGTTGTAACGTTGCCAGACATATTATATATCTTTAAGGAGAATTTCTTTTCTGTTTCTAAGCGTAATTTAAGACAAAGAAGAGTAAGTATTTTCTTGCATTCAAAACAAGTATTTTATTGTCTAACAGTGTTAGAAGAAAATACGGCAAATTTTGGTACGTAATCCAGCGCTCGGAGGGGCATATAGCCCGGAGAATAGGTAGCTCTTTTATCACGATTTGTTCAAATCCTTATTGTATAAGGAATTTTCAGGTGGTTTAGAGAACTGTTTATCAATTTTACGTATTTATATGTACCCCTGACAAGTAGACTTCATTCATATTTTTTAAAATTTTACTTTACGGTAAACTCTACTCCGACAGCTTGAAACTGCCAATGGATGGCGCTACCTGTGTCGTACTCCTTATGCAGTACGACATTGTAGCTTTAAGGATTTACTTTTTCGGAAGGTAGGTATATTTGTATATCCTGTACTGATGAGAACCAAAGAGTTCGAAACCGGTCTACAGGTGACGACATTCTAACTAAAGAATAACTAAATTCTAACTAAATTCTTCCTAGTAGTTTCTTGCATTCAAAACAAGCATTCTATTATCTGACTGTGTTAAATATAAATTTTGGTATGTAATCCAGCGCTCGGAGGGGCATATAGCCCGGAGAATAGCTGTTTTATCACGATTTGTTCAAATCCTTATTGTATAAGGAATTTTCAGGTGGTTTAGAGAACTATTTCTCAATTTTACGTATATGTACTCTGACGCTTTAGTTTTGGTTATTAAATTATTTAAATTAGTAAACACTGCGTACGAATATTTTGAAAAGTTTAATATGATAGGGTAAACCACCCAAATATTGGCACTGTGCTAATGATTGGCACCTTATTGCTAATTTTGCCTCTCTTGCGAATAATTCTCCCTGTCATTATATATAACACTTTTCTTTTAAATCTGGAAACACTACCCTTTCATTTAATTCCTACGCGGGAAATAAAACTTCAGTTATAACCGAAATATCAGCGGGTAAGTGTCGCAAGCTCCTGAAAACAGTACATGGACAGCCAATTTTTTAAGAAAGAAGCAACTTTTAGTTGCTGTTTTTTTGGGGAAAAAAGGATTTATTTTGGATTGTGAGGTAAGTACTTGGTTCCTTAGGGTTGTAGATTAGCAAAATATTTGTTGTCATCGTTTATCTGGCTCATATTGCTACAATTTTGCCAGTGCCAACGTTAGAAATACGTATTGTACTGGTATTCCTAATGTTGGCACCTGATGTCAATATTAGGAAGAGGCGGGAGATTTGTGAGTCTAATTACTGGCACTTGCTTATTTTCATTATTTATGTGCTTTTTAGCTATTTTGCAATAACATTTCAATTTTTCGCGGCAGAATGCTTGCAGAGAATTAAAAAAGCACCTAATAAGTAACAAAAACACATTATTTAACAACTATATACCTAAAACGGCAAACTAAAAAAATACAGCATTATTTGATCATATTTCTTTTATATTAAAAGGGCGATTTTTAGAGAAATTACCTTTGTATAATGAATAATATGTTCATTGGTTGTAGCCGCAAGTTAGCATTTTAATAATAAATTTGTTTAAAATGTTTGTAATTTGATACATCACTAAAATTTTAGTAGTACCAATTTTAGGAATGCTTTTTGAAAGATTTTCCTACGATTGGCAATAATAGGAATTGGTTGAAAAATATTAATCGATTTATTGTCACCCTATTTTATTTAAATTTTAAAGGAAATAATTTTGTGTTTTTTAAAACTTCCAACCTTTTTTTTTAATTTTAGATGCTGAAAGTTAGGAAAAATAAAAGCTCATAATGCTTATAAGGAAGAATATGTCCAGAAAGCTTTAGAAGCAATACAAAGCTGAGAATTGTCAAAAAAAGCAGCATCTAAAAAATTTGGGGTTCCTAGATCAACACTTCAGTTCCGATTATTTTTCAGTATACCTACCTAGATAGTTTTAAATTAATAGATATTAAATATTAAAATTACAACTAGTAGCATAAAAACACATCTGAAGTTTTGTTTGTTTTTAGTTTGTAGTCTCTAGTGTTCCTATAACTCAAAAACCAATTTAAAATACCTGTAGCTACCTATCTCAGACAATTTATGTTACCACAATGTTCTTTTGAAAAAACACTTTGTTATATTCTGTTCTATGTTTTTTTACCACATAAATATAAAAATACTTATGTACTTCTTTTTTGTATATTTTTTAAAAGGTTAATAACATTTATGTGGGTGCCTTTGGCCTACAAGGTCATTTTTTAAAATTTATAAATTTGAGGTCTTAAAATCTAACGAAAATTACAAAAAACCAAACAAAATATTTTAGCACATATATTATGTATTTTACAGCCCCATACTAGCTATTCCATATTTTTTTAAATCCTAAACAAAAAATGGTACCTACCTACCTATTTTAAACTTGGTGGGTCGGTAATTTTAGTGGGTGCCAATAATAAGGTGATCGAATGCCAGCAATAGGATACTGAACTGCCAATCATTGGGAAATGTACAATTTGGCAGTTTAAATAAATTTAGCTAATTAAAACTTTAAAATGTAATTAAAACGCCAATTGATTTTGAAAGTACACAAAACAAGCTCCCGATACAAACTCACAGATTGATTTTACCTTTTATGAAATGGGAGATAAACTAAAATAAAGTGAAAATCCTCCTTAAAGTGCCAATCATTGGGTAGTTTACCCTAGAATGTTATATTGAAAGTGAGAAAAACATCACTGCTCCCTCAAACTTATATTTTGTTTGCCATCCAGAGCGATGGAATCGCGCTCCTAAAATAATTAAAAAGCTAAAACAAAATTTCCAAAATATCGGGTCATTTTCCAAATCCAGGCCGAAAAAATATAATAAAGAAAATGCGGAAACTGACAAAATACACAAGCAGACATATAATATAACAGCAAAGCCATCTGCATCATCGCGCGAGATTAAGGAAAGCAATGAACGCGACAGAAAGAAAATAACTATTAAAAAAAAAAACTAAATATTAAAATCCAGGTATAAAACCATTATCAAATTTTATACACAACTTTTTTATAATAATTTTACAAGAAGTTAATTAAAAAAATTACAACAGAAGATAAAAAAAGATTTACAAGTAAATTTTTTACAAGAAAATATTGAAGTTCAGCAAGTATAATTAGTGAAGAATATAAAAATAAGAATTTATATAAAATAATAATCAAATTTTGTGACGTTAAAATGACAAGAAAGAGTAATAGAAAAAATACCAGCCAAGATATAAGTGACAAACCAAAAGAGAATTTTAACCAAAGTTTTTTGAGTGATGATGAAAGTTCATATTTACCTTTAAAATATCCAATAAGAAGTAGTCAAGAGAAATGTGAAGAAAAAATTAAAAACTTTAATATATGTTCACAAGACAAAAAAGAAGCTACATTTTCTAAAAGTTACTCCTGCAACGAATGTAACACAAACATTAAGTCGAATCAAACATCAATACAATGTAATGGTTCTTGCGAAAATTGGTATCATGTAAGATGTTTAAATATAGACAATAATTATTTAGATGTTCTAATAAAAGAACAAAAGAAAAAAAATGGCCTAAGATGGATTTGTCAAAAATGAAATAAAGAAAGCTCTAATATCATTTTGGAATTACAGAAATCAATACATTTTTTATCAGAGAAATATGATGAAATATATAAACAAAATAAGAAAATAACAACAACTTTAATAGAAATTAAAAAAAATCAAGAAGAACTGAAACAAGAAAATGTATCATTAAAAAATGAGGTACTAAACTTGAAAAATGAAATAACAATTTTTAAACAACATAATGATTTACAATCACAAATTTCATTGAAATCAAATATAGAGATAAAAGGAGTTCCTAAACAACCAAATGTGACAGATAAGGAAGTTGCAAAGAAAATTTTAAATTACATAGGAATTAAAAATGAAAAAGAAGATATATTGGAAGTTAATAGAGCGAAGAACAAGAAGGAAGATATTATAAAAATTAAATTTAGAAATGAAGAAATAAAAAATCATATAATATTGAAATCAAAACAATATTACAAAAGCAAAGGAAAATTAAATATAGAAGACATAAAATTAATTGGACCTAACAACATTATATATATAAATGAAGAATTAACTTCGAATATGAAATACCTATTTGGAAAGACAAAAGAACTGAAGAAATTTGGATACAAATTTATTTGGATAAAAAATAGGAAGATTTTTATAAGAAAAAATGAAGAAGAAGACATAATAAATATTACTAATGAAGATAAAATAAAAGAAATTAAGAGTCTGAGTAAATTTTAGAGATTATTTTATTTTAGTTTTAATATGTTTATAATTTAATTTAATTAAATTATTTATAATTTAATTTATATAAGTTAATATTATCTTTTTATAGATTTAGGAATGAACATATACTTAAAAGATTTTGAAATAAATAACATTCGGACACAGCTGGTAAGTAGTAAAAATGAATATAACAGTCTCAAATTACAAACTAAAACATTTTCAGTGTATCACAATAACATACGTAGTATACAAAGAAATTTAGACGAAAGTCGAATATTTATTCAGTACTTAGAAGAAAATTTTGATATTATAATTTTTACTGAAACATGGAAAATTGTAAATAAAAGATTGTTTAACATTCCTTCTTATAATTTAATATACAATAATAGTAATTTTAACCAAAATGATGGAATTGTTGTTTATGTAAAAAACAATTTTAATTATCATTATGAAATAATACCTTTTAACCAATCAAAATTAATATACATAAAGCTATTTATTGATAAAACCACAAAAATTGATATTATTGCAATTTATAGATCTCCATCAACTTCTATTCAACAATTTAATCATAATTTAAAATCCTTTTTTGATAAAAACTATAAAAATTTTAATAACACCACAATTTTTATTGGTGACACAAATATAAATTTAATGTCCAATTCGAATTATACAAATGAATATTGTAATATTTTAAGTGAATATGACTTTATTTCTTTTATTAACAGTACCACTAGAGAAGTAAATAATCAAAAATCTTGCATAGATCATATTTTTATTAAAACTCAACAAGACTTAGACAATTTTAAATCATTTATATTTCAATATAAAATTACCGATCATTATCCCATTATTTTACAATATCAATTAAAAACATATAATAATGAACACTCAGAAGTAAAATATAAAACGTATATTGATTATAACAAATTAAATCAAAATTTTAGTCAATATAATTGGGATAATTATTTTTCATTAAAATCATCTAATGAGTTAGCTGACTTTCTAATAAGAAAAATACAACAAAATGTTGAAAAATGTAAAGTAAAAATAAAAATTAAAAATAATCTTAAAAAAGAATGGATTTCAAATAGTTTGTTAATATCGATAAATAAAAAAAACCAACTTTATAAAAAATCTAAAAATTCTAATAATTCAATCTTATTAAATGAATATAAGGTTTATAAGAATAAACTAACTGAAATTATTAAAAAAGCAAAAATAAACTATTATAAAAATCAGATAGAAAATAAATGTGACTCACAAAAAGATTTATGGCATTGTGTTAAAAAGTTGTGTTGTGAAAATTATAAAACAAATAATTCAATAAACTATATGAAACTTCAAAATGGAGAGATAACATCAAATCAAAGCTTAATATCTAACAACTTTATTGAATATTATTCAAAAGTTGGAGAAACACTTGCCAATAATATATTAAACACCAAAAACCACCAAACACCATCTAAAACACTATTAACAAATATAAATTCTTGTTTTCTTAAAGAAACAAATTATTATGAAATTAAGAATATTATAAATAATTTAAAAGATAAAAAATCTCCAGGTATTGATGGAATAACATCAGAAATTTTAAAATCAATAAATTCACAGATTTGTAAGCCTCTAACACATTTAATTAACGTTATCTTTAAAACAGGATTATACCCAGAAAGTTTTAAAATAGGTATAATAAAACCTATTTATAAAAATGGTGATAAAACTGAATTTCAAAATTACAGGCCAATAACTTTAATATCATCACTAGCAAAAATATTTGAAAAGGTTTTAAAAGATCGTATGGAAAGCTTTTTAAATAAATATAATATATTATCAGATAAACAATTTGGTTTTAAAAAAAATAAATCAACTGAAAATGCAATTTGTCACTTAACCACACAAATATATAATTCAATGGATAATAAAGCTGACAGTATTTGCATTTTTTTAGATTTAACCAAAGCCTTTGATTCTGTTAGCCATGAACTGCTTTTAAATAAACTGGAGAAAATTGGATTTCGAGGTCAAGTTTTAAATCTGCTTAAAAATTATTTAAATAACAGAATCAGTTATGTCAAAATTGATGAAAAGATAAGTGTACCTAAAACCTTTAATTACGGTGTTCCACAAGGTTCAGTTCTAGGACCTCTACTATTTAATATTTATTTAAATGATTTATTTAATATAAAATGTAAAGGTAAATTACATAGCTTTGCGGATGATACTGTAATTTTTTATGAGGAAGAAAACTGGAACATTCTAACTAAAACAATCAAAACAGATTTTACTAAAATTTATAATTGGTTTAGTAATAATTTATTAACAATTAATTTTAACAAAACAAAATTCCTCCCATTTACTTCCTATACAAATAAATTACCAAACATAGGTACTTTAAAATTAGATAATATTAACATTGAAGAAGCTGAATACGTTAAATATCTCGGAATAATTTTTGATAAAAATTTAAAATGGAACTTACACAGTGAATATATCACAAAAAAAATTAGAGCTTTGATACCCAAATTTAAACATCTTAAACAATTTCTAAAAATTAAACATTTAGAAATAATTTATTATTCTTTAGTACAAACACAACTAAATTATGGTATACTAGGTTGGGGAGGAATAAACAAAAATTATTTACACAGCATTGAAACTATCCAAAAAAGGATTTTAAAAATTATTTACAATAAAGATTATTTATATTCATCAGATTTACTGTACCAAGAAAGTAAAAAAATGGACATCAGACAGTTATTTGTTTATAATTTATTAATTTTTATCTTTAAAAAGAAAAATGAAATAAATTTTCTTAATCATACATACAACACACGCCATAAAAATATAACTGTATTGAAAAATAAAATCAATAAAGCAAAAAGTAACAAACACTTTTTAAATATAAAGCCATATTTATTTGAAATATTACCAAAATCAATAAGAGATATTAAATCATTAAAATCTTATAAGAAGATGATTAGACAATGGATATTTACGAGTCCAAGAGAAATTATACATAACATTATAAATGGTGAAAAATAAAATTATTTAATAAATTATTAAGGAACGTTGTTGAGTACACAGAAAGTGCAAAATTAAATAAAATTTTTCATAAACATATAAATTACAGTTGTGTCCGAAGAAAGAAAGAAAGAAACAATTATTAACTGTAATGAAAGTATCCTATAAAATATTACGATACTCACAACAAGGTAAACTTCGTGAGTTTCCTTAAATTTAAATTTCTTAGTTTATTCATAAAATGGAATATTATATATATATATATATATGTATCTTATATTTGAATAAACATTATTATTATTATTATTACTTAATTTTTGGCAGTACGATTAAAGAAGGTTCAAAATTTACATCCTGGAGATGTTAAGCTTCGAAGAGTTTTTTGTGCGTGATGTTTGGAACAGTATCGACAAAATGTAATCTTTTTTTTAGGTAAATAATGTAGACGGATAAGGCCTATATCTCTAGTGTTGGAGTATTTAACCGTAACAATAATTTATATTGGGCCAACTACAACCCACACGTCACAGTTACATGGCTATCACAAGGAAAATTTGGGTTCATGATTGTAGGATTCTCTGCTTAGGTTTGGTTTGCTCAGGTTTGGTTGGAATTTTTGGGGAGAATCTAAGAACAAATCTCTATATTGAGTTTTTGAAGGAAAACACCATTCCTGCAGCAGCCAATATGAATAATGTTTATTTCCAGCAGGATGGGGCCCAAGCCACAATTCAATTGGAGTTCAAGCAATCCTTAATCAAAATTTTGATAAAAATTGGATAGGCACCAACGGACCAGTTCGTTGACCAGCCCGTTCTCTCGACTTAACACCAATGTACTTTTTTCCTGTTTTTTTTTAAGAACAACGTATATAAGGTTCAAAATAATAACATTAACGATCTTCCAAGAAAATTTAGACGTGCCCTGACAAAAGTAAGTCATCTGCATATTTATAATAATCTAAGAAATGTGGATAAGAGATGTAGGAAATGTTTAGACAATGACGGCTTGCAGTTTGAACACAAGAAGTAATTATATGTGGGTTTGTTTGTGTAAAAGTTCGTTACTTATGGTTTTATTTGTGTGGTACTGTGGTAGTGTTAGCTCAGGTTAGGCTAGCTGTTTGTTTCGATTGTTATGATATATATTAAAAACCTTGAAATATCTTCTAGTTATATTGTTCTTTTAATTATACCTTAATGCTAATTTTTACTTTGACAAAAATACACTGTGACACATCCATTTAATGCTTACTTATAATATGGCATATTATATAATATAGAATAAATATTAGTTTTAAAAAACATATTTATTTCAAACTAAAAGGATATATTTTTGGATATATATATATATATATATATATATATATATATATATATATATACATATATATATACATATATATATATATATATATATATATATATATATATATATATATATATATATATATATATATATATATATATATATATATATATATATATATATATATATACCGGGTGGCCAGGCCCTGTATCTGGCAACCATTTTGGTAGACACGTTAAAATTTCTTCAAAATTAGAGCAAACGGTCTTTCGTAAGCATATTGTTCCAGAAGTAACTATAAATGGTAAATATGGTTGCCAGATACAGGGCCTGGCCACACCCAAGTACATGGAAAAAAGCTAAATTTTAAATTTTATCAAATAAATCTTTTAAGTAATAACAAAAATGTTGAGATAATAGGTTATTACCTTGGTTTTCGATCATTTAAAACATTTTTATTAAATTCATGGGAATATGAAACTAATATTGTACATTTTTTTTCAAAAAATGTAAAATATTTTTTTAAAAAATTTTGGCTCCAGACTTTGCCAAGGAGTATAAAATTAAAATCTAAACACTTTTTTCTAATAACTTTTTTCAATATCTTGTCACCTAATACCAGTTTTCCATGACAATATATATTTTTTTCAATTTTGCCGGCAAACGAGTAATCACGTAACAAATGTCAAAATGAATTTTTAGGTTACCCATCATGCAGAGACAATCGGCATAAAAAGTTTTTTCAATATTCCAATAATAAAAATTTTTCCCATATGTGTCCAACTTTTTGCCGGTCACTGTATATATATATATATATATATATATATATATATATATATATATATATATATATATATATATATATATATATATATATATATATACCGGGTGCCCACGAGTTTACTGGCCAGCTCGTTATTTTGTTAATAAATAATATTTCGATTTAAAATTTTGTTAACTCGTATGGTTGCTTTAGATGCAGATTTTGAGTGCTCGAACATCTGACTATCGTTTCCGGTTCAACCGGAAATAGAGCCAACTTTGTTATTTCAAACGAAACACTCTGAATATTTTTTTAAATTTGGATTCTACGTAAAATTCTAATTATAAAACATGTATCATACCCTATACCTATCTTTAACAGTTTTCAAGACAATGGCGTTTGAAAATGTCGAAAGGGCCGCAAACTATACTGTTTTAACATAAAACAAATGAATATGCGAAAAGTTTAATATATTATTCTTACTTCTTTTTAGGGGCCTTGTATGCTTGTGTCATGACAATCTCACTTCCGGTGCAACCGGAAGTGCTACAAAATATGACATTCAGGCACAAATTACTTCAACATTTTCAATTGAACGACCTACTTTAAACCCTAAATTCTAATTTATCTGACTTTTCTCTATAATTTTTGTATACACCATCCCAGGTCTAAAGTTGATAGTTCTTGAGATATGGACGGCTAAAAATTTAGATGCATTCCAATTTCAATCTTTCTAATTTCATCTAGGCGGCTATGGAGATCATTTGCATTAAGAAAATGTAGAAAGGATACACATATAATTAATAGTATCAGAGTAGAGTTTGAAGTAATAATTTTATTAGGTTTTCATTTTAAAAAATAAGAAATTAGCCATAAATTAAGTTCGAATTGTTGACCTTTTTCTTTCAGACGAACTCTTTGAAATTCCCTGAGCACGTTGTTCATTTGTTTTGGAAAAGTGTCTTGTATCCATAGCCATCTTGATTAAATAATTGGAAATTGACATTGTTATGATCATGAAGCAGTTCAAGCGACAGATGATCTCCATAGCCGCCTAGATAAAATTAGAAAGATTGAAATTTGTAATGCATCTAAATTTTTAGCTGTCCATATCTCACGAACTATCAACTTTAGACCTGGGACGGTGTATTCAAAAATTATAGAGAAAAGTCAGATAAATTAGAATTTAGAGTTTAAAGTAGGTCGTTCAATTGAAATTATTGAAGTAATTTGTGCCTGAATATCATATTTTGTAGCACTTCCGGTTGCACCGGAAGTGAGATTGTCATGACACAAGCATACAAGGCCCCTAAAAAGAAGTAAGAATAATATATTAAACTTTTCGCATAGTCATTTGTTTTATGTTAAAACAGTATAGTTTGCGGGTCTTTCGACATTTTCAAACGTCATTTTCTTGAAAACTGTTAAAGATAGGTATGGGGTATGATACATGTTTTATAATTAGAATTTTACGTAGAATCCAAATTTTAAAAAATATACAGGGGGTTTCGTTTAAAATAACAAAGTTGACTGTATTTCCGGTTGAACCGGAAACGATAGTCAGATGTTCGAGCACTCAAAATCTGCATCTAAAGCAACCATACGAGTTCCCAAAATTTCAAATCGAAATATTATTTCTTAACAAAATAACGAGCTGGCCAGTAAACTCGTGGGCACCCGGTATATATATATATATATATATATATATATATATATATATATATATATATATATATATATATACATATATATATATATATATATATATATATATATATATATATATATATATATATATATATATATATATATATATATATACCGGGTGCCCACGAGTTTACTGGCCAGCTCGTTATTTTGTTAAGAAATAATATTTCGATTTGAAATTTTGGGAACTCGTATGGTTGCTTTAGATGCAGATTTTGAGTGCTCGAACATCTGACTATCGTTTCCGGTTCAACCGGAAATACAGTCAACTTTGTTATTTTAAACGAAACCCCCTGTATATTTTTTAAAATTTGGATTCTACGTAAAATTCTAATTATAAAACATGTATCATACCCCATACCTATCTTTAACAGTTTTCAAGAAAATGACGTTTGAAAATGTCGAAAGACCCGCAAACTATACTGTTTTAACATAAAACAAATGACTATGCGAAAAGTTTAATATATTATTCTTACTTCTTTTTAGGGGCCTTGTATGCTTGTGTCATGACAATCTCACTTCCGGTGCAACCGGAAGTGCTACAAAATATGATATTCAGGCACAAATTACTTCAATAATTTCAATTGAACGACCTACTTTAAACTCTAAATTCTAATTTATCTGACTTTTCTCTATAATTTTTGAATACACCGTCCCAGGTCTAAAGTTGATAGTTCGTGATATATGGACAGCTAAAAATTTAGATGCATTACAAATTTCAATCTTTCTAATTTTATCTAGGCGGCTATGGAGATCATCTGTCGCTTGAACTGCTTCATGATCATAACAATGTCAATTTCCAATTATTTAATCAAGATGGCTATGGATACAAGACACTTTTCCAAAACAAATGAACAACGTGCTCAGGGAATTTCAAAGAGTTCGTCTGAAAGAAAAAGGTCAACAATTCGAACTTAATTTATGGCTAATTTCTTATTTTTTAAAATGAAAACCTAATAAAATTATTACTTCAAACTCTACTCTGATACTATTAATTATATGTGTATCCTTTCTACATTTTCTTAATGCAAATGATCTCCATAGCCGCCTAGATGAAATTAGAAAGATTGAAATTGGAATGCATCTAAATTTTTAGCCGTCCATATCTCAAGAACTATCAACTTTAGACCTGGGATGGTGTATACAAAAATTATAGAGAAAAGTCAGATAAATTAGAATTTAGGGTTTAAAGTAGGTCGTTCAATTGAAAATGTTGAAGTAATTTGTGCCTGAATGTCATATTTTGTAGCACTTCCGGTTGCACCGGAAGTGAGATTGTCATGACACAAGCATACAAGGCCCCTAAAAAGAAGTAAGAATAATATATTAAACTTTTCGCATATTCATTTGTTTTATGTTAAAACAGTATAGTTTGCGGCCCTTTCGACATTTTCAAACGCCATTGTCTTGAAAACTGTTAAAGATAGGTATAGGGTATGATACATGTTTTATAATTAGAATTTTACGTAGAATCCAAATTTAAAAAAATATTCAGAGTGTTTCGTTTGAAATAACAAAGTTGGCTCTATTTCCGGTTGAACCGGAAACGATAGTCAGATGTTCGAGCACTCAAAATCTGCATCTAAAGCAACCATACGAGTTAACAAAATTTTAAATCGAAATATTATTTATTAACAAAATAACGAGCTGGCCAGTAAACTCGTGGGCACCCGGTATATATATATATATATATATATATATAATATATATATATATATATATATATATATATATATATATATATATATATATATATATATATATATATATATATATATATATATATATATATATATATATATATATACAGTGACCGGCAAAAAGTTGGACACATATGGGAAAAATTTTTATTATTGGAATATTGAAAAAACTTTTTATGCCGATTGTCTCTGCATGATGGGTAACCTAAAAATTCATTTTGACATTTGTTACGTGATTACTCGTTTGCCGGCAAAATTGAAAAAAATATATATTGTCATGGAAAACTGGTATTAGGTGACAAGATATTGAAAAAAGTTATTAGAAAAAAGTGTTTAGATTTTAATTTTATACTCCTTGGCAAAGTCTGGAGCCAAAATTTTTTAAAAAAATATTTTACATTTTTTGAAAAAAAATGTACAATATTAGTTTCATATTCCCATGAATTTAATAAAAATGTTTTAAATGATCGAAAACCAAGGTAATAACCTATTATCTCAACATTTTTGTTATTACTTAAAAGATTTATTTGATAAAATTTAAAATTTAGCTTTTTTCCATGTACTTGGGTGTGGCCAGGCCCTGTATCTGGCAACCATATTTACCATTTATAGTTACTTCTGGAACAATATGCTTACGAAAGACCGTTTGCTCTAATTTTGAAGAAATTTTAACGTGTCTACCAAAATGGTTGCCAGATACAGGGCCTGGCCACACCCAAGTACATGGAAAAAAGCTAAAATTTAAATTTTATCAAATAAAACTTTTAAGTAATAACAAAAATGTTGAGATAATAGGTTATTACCTTGGTTTTCGATCATTTAACACATTTTTATTAAATTCATGGGAATATGAAACTAATATTGTACATTTTTTTTTAAAAAATGTAAAATATTTTTTTTTAATTTTGGCTCCAGGCTTTGCCAAGGAGTATAAAATTAAAATCTAAACAGTTTTTTCTAATAACTTTTTTCAATATCTTGTCACCTAATACCAGTTTTCCATGACAATATATATTTTTTTCAATTTTGCCGGCAAACGAGTAATCACGTAACAAATGTCAAAATGAATTTTTAGGTTACCCATCATGCAGAGACAATCGGCATAAAAAGTTTTTTTAATATTCCAATAATAAAAATTTTTCCCATATGTGTCCAACTTTTTGCCGGTCACTGTATATATATATATATATATATATATATATATATATATATATATATA
This sequence comes from Philopedon plagiatum, assembly GCA_963971165.1. Classification (NCBI taxonomy): domain Eukaryota; kingdom Metazoa; phylum Arthropoda; class Insecta; order Coleoptera; family Curculionidae; genus Philopedon; species Philopedon plagiatum. Next base: position 5,990,948 of record OZ020194.1, read on the forward strand.
TATATATATATATATATATAAATAAAAATTAATCTGGATTCGAACTGTTAAAAAATATGTAGGGTGTTCCATTTAAAAAAAATCTACTTTGTGTTATATCTCAAAAAATAGAATCGATGTAGAAGAACTAACTATTCCACTGGATTATACGTAAAAATCTACACCAAAAATGTTAAAACACTTTTTCTCTATCTCTAAAATCTTTTGAGATATAGAGGCATGCCGAAATTGGCCAAATTTTAAAATTGCCCTGTAAATTGAAAAAGAATCGAGGTAGCCATGAACCATTTGAATCGTCAAATTTGTTTTTAAAATTGAGCTCGGAGATGCGGGGTCAAATTTTTTCTATCTACTATAGTTTTGCCAAAACACCCTGTACATAGCCATTTTTGCTTAAAAACTCAGAAATGTATTCAGTATACACTCTAGTTGCCTTATTCTATAGCTTGTCAATTCTGGTTGAAATTATTTTTCTTTTTTTCAGGAAGATGGTCTTGAAGAAGTAAATTCGGCGATTGAATCTGACGATTCCGAAATGGAATCTAAACTCAAACAAGTACTTGAGGACTTATCAGTATCTTGTGGAAAATACGTAACCATTTCCAAAGCATCCATGACAGGTCCAGGAACTGGCAAGACGAAGCTGGACAAGGAAAGACTAAAGCTATGCCAGAGAGAGATTGTAAGTCCTATATAGTTCTGTTTTTCGTTTATTTGCCAGAAGAAAGTATTTTAACAGCGGAATCACGTTTTGGAATCCATAGAACATTTTTTCTTAAAAATAAATATAGATAGCTTATAGTCCATTGAAAACTCAATGGTACAGAGTGTTACTTTTTTGAGGCTGTCTTTCATCGTCACTCAAATGTACAACATGAATATACAAGACCCACCTCGCTACGAATCGAATATTATGTATTGGTTAGACGGTTTAAAATATAAGGCTCCATGGCCATTCGAGTAGAATAACGGCGATGATCGCAGGAGTCCAAGGTGAAAATAATTGCAGATTTCCCAGCGTAGGATCCCCATAAATCTCAAAGGCCGAAAACATATTCGAATTGAATTTGGCTCGATGCCAAGCGCTCTCTGTGGTGCAGTTCTAAACGAAAATAAGAAAGCCATATTTTATCACTCGTAGGATAACGAATTTAAATAAATAATACATTTTTGAGGTGCCGAACGTATGGTTTAGAATAAAATCAATTTGCACACAAATATTTGGGTTTATCTCTTTTCATTTGCATTTTTGGGTTTTTTGTTTGCCCAATGTATCTATAGTCAGGAGCATGCAGTTCACGGAAGCGCGAGAAGCACTGCTTGGGTAGAAATACAGTCAACTTCGGATATAACGAAACACCAAGGGGATCTTTAAACAGTTCGTTATAGCAGGGCGTTCGTTATATCCGAAGTGCAGAGAATAAAACAAATATGTACTATGTACATTCATATGTATAGGTACTTTTTATGAGTCGTTTATTATAATCAATACATAATAGTATTTTAAAATTATGTACTTATTAAACATACATATTTGTATAATTTATACAAAATCAGTAATTTGAAATTTTTTCTCTTTTCTGGTACATGTTTTTCAATTTTAATTTGTAAGCAATCACCTGGCTCAATCAACACTCTTGTTGTCAAAATTATTATTATTAAAATTTACGAATATTAATAGTCTTTGACTTTTGCAACTGATAGTCCCTACAGATTTTGGCATTTACAACCCCATTTTGCAGTTTTGTAATTATGTCAACTTTTTCTGCAAGTGTTTATAAACTTTCGCTTGCCGAATTTTGGCGCGCTCTGCTCTATGCTAGAACAATATTCCCTCGCCTATTGCCGAAATTAAACTACAAATTGAAATGGCGCCTGACAGGTCGCTACTCGACCCGTTATCCGAGAAACCAACCATAGAGAAGCGACAAAACGTGTCGGTGCCTTTGATATTTAGGGTAACCAGTTTTGCTGACCTTGGGCAGACACGTATCCACAATATTGAACGGAGAAAGATATTTCGTCACACTAATGATGCGGTATAGACAGAAGTCCACATTATCGTCGCACATGCCCTGTGAAATCTTGTATTGTCTTTGTCGCTTCTCTATGGTTGCTATTCTCGGCCGTTACTTTACGAATATGGAAGTGATACGTACGTGAAATTTTGACAGTTCGTTATAACCGAACTTCCACAAGCAAAAACTAATCAAAATAGGGTTCGCTATAGCCGATAGTTCGTTATAGCCGGGTTCGTTATAAACGAACAAAAAATACATACATTCTTATGGCGTTTTGGCCGGACCATAATTTTTGTTCGTAATAACCGGTGGTTCGTTATATGCGGAGGTCGTTATATCCGAAGTTGACTGTATGTATATATTATATTATTGAGAGTCTGATTCTTCGTTGTTTAAGTAATCACTCTGGTTGTCTTCTTATCAATTTTATATTATCATTATTTAGAAGAAATTTATAATCTTGTGTTCGTCCAATTATGTACGTTATGTTACTATTTTCATCTTGGTGGTTAGGTAGAATAGCGATGGCTAGACCTCGCCACCATAATGTATTATTATTTGTAATAAACCTTTCTTAAAATAAAATACCTGTTTAATATTTATTATTTATTTATTATATAGATAAAGCGTTAGAGTTTGCACAACCCAAAGAAAATTTTGACTTTCAGATTCTCAAGAATGGTTATTTACTTAAATCCTGAGAACCCGGTGTCGAGTTCGAGAATGGTTAAACTTTAAAATACTACTGTTAATTTAATAGTAACCCGGATTCTGTAACCCCTTTTATGAATTCTGCTGTTATTAAGTATTTACGACGTAAACTCCCGGTTCATTATGTGGGATACTAAAAATTCTACACCCAAGCCCAATTTACTTATTTTTCTGTAAAATGACATTTTGATGTTTACGTGCTGTGTTTTTTAATATTCTCTGCTTATGTAGCAGTAAAAATATATTCTGAAAATGTATTTTATTTGTGTCAATTCTGTAGGACGGATACGGTCTTTATACGTACACAAGTCGAGTGCCGGAGATGTCTGCGGAAGGCAGTTGTTAATGGCCGGGTATTGACTTTTTAAAGGTTTTTCCATTTTTTTAGTAAAAACAATAAGATCATGTAAAAATTTGCCACCATTGTAAAAAGTAGACTCAGTTTAATAAGAAAAAGTATACTTAATTCCTTATACTGTCACTGGAAAAAGACAAAATAAAAAGCGATTGTTTACTTAATCACGTATATTTATAAGTACCGTGGCAAACTGACATATGGCCTGCGATCCAACAATAAAGAGAATTTTTAGGCTAAACAATATTTGATCTTCAAAGTAGCAACAAAATTTCACACGATCTTTTTATTGTTATTGAAAAAACACCATATACCGGAAACTTAAGGACTGTCAGATAGGGCGACCGCCCGATCTCACAGAAAAAACACTATCGTATATTGAATTGGACGCCAACTCACTCAATGACACGTTCTATTCCGTATTGCACAATACAAATTCGGTTTCTCTCAATGATTAGTTTATCATTGTTAACCAACAGGTTTCATTAGTTTTTAATAGATCGTTTAAATATAACAATTAAATTGATGAAATAACACCCTATTCTTAACTTAATACAAAATATATCATTGCACGGTGCGTCTCAGCCAAGTTACAGAAGTTCATCACACCTCAAATTTTATTATTTTATTCGATTCTAGGATAATGTCACAGATTGAATCATTTTTTATCTATGTCAGATTAAGCCAAATGAACCTGTAACAATATCCCGCTTTTTGGGTTCTTATAAATTAATCCAGATTACACTACACATTTGACAGAGATGGCTTATTGCGGTCACAGTAATATTCAAATGAAAGGAAGTCAAAGTTAGTAAATATTAGTACAAGACTCTATGTTACTCAAACCTAAATCTTGCAGCCGATCTAGAAGACTGAAGTTGTCGCCATTCGAAGATCGATGTTCTGGAAGTGTTCGCCATCTACAGAACTCTCATGTCGCACCGTCTCCCTCTTGACCCCGACGAGCCAACGAATTTTAAACCTAATATTTAATATGTCTATCTTGCCATTAAATAAAACCCCTGACTTTTGTATAACAAGTAGATATATATTAAAGAAATAAATGAAAATATGCTGTACAAACAATGATATAACAATAGACCAAAATAAATTAGGATATAAAATAACAAAAAACAATGAACTGAACAATTTAATCTTATGACAGCCCACGAAGACCGATGTCTAAGTACCGTGAATGTACTGGGGAATCGACTCACACATCCAGAGCTGGAAACATCCGTAGGGATTTCACCAGCCCTTTAAGAGGATGTGTGGGGTGGTACCACCTCGGTCGAGGAAGAATTCCTCTACCACCTTCCAACAGCAATCACAAAATATCCATGGTCGAAGCGGAATTCGAGCCCGCTTCTTTCGGGTGCAAAGCTGGCGCCGTACCAACTCGGCCACCGGAGACCCAATGATCTGGACAAGCGTTTACTGTAACCATAGATCTCAAAACAAAATGATATAAAAAGAAAATACCATTGTTTTATGATCCATAAACTCCCCAATTACTTCTAAAAATAAAAAGCTACCCTTACATCTGTTAACCCCGTTAAGTTACATAAGTCCCCTGACTACATATTAATTAAGTTCTCACACGACGCGAAAACACGCGCAGGAGTCTTAAAAGGAAGTTACCGCAACACCCAATTTTATACAACTTCGCAACGGCCAGTTTAAGACTGTCCCCTTAATTTTTTCCTTGATACCTAGACCCTTCCTACTATTCTTCTCTTTACACTCCCCCTCTTGGGTCTATTTCCAGCCTATAACAGATGCGGAGTAACGCTGAATTTCATACAAGATTATCTAAATTGTTATTTATTTACTGGATGGTTTATCCATTATATAAAGGTTAAAACACTATACTAACTTACGCTAAGGCACTTTGAATACGTGATCGAAAGAAAGACCTTTATTGGTTACTTTCCAAAGACAAAAAAAATCACAGTCAAAAGCCTTTACATATGGAATTTGAATTTTTAAATCTAGCAGTTACTTATATGTGTATTGTCATTCCATCTTTTTCTATACAGAGGAATATTCGTTATCTCGCGATAATTAGTGAATCGGCAAAAAGTTTCTAGGTACGACACTGGTTAATAACTTCTCTCTTTTTCTAACTCGTACAGAAATAAAAGTAGGCACTTTTATTACTATCTCTCGCGTAAATTTTATGCTTTCAAATATTGGTTCTCAGTTTCCTAGCTCAGCCTTCTGCCCTTTTTAGCTTTACAGTATCTATGATGACAAACATATGGGTAAAGTTCTTGGGAAAGAGCTTTTAACATATGTATCTCTCAAAAATAATCTAAAGCAAACATGTGCACCTCGTAAATTAGAATGTTAGCTAGACCCAAACTGATTTTAAAGTAATCCTTTTGCCCCTAAATTTATGGTTTTTCTTAAAATATATGTTAGACTCAAAAATTATCCCTAATATTTCAATACGTGTATTCGTTTTGTCACAATAAAAAAATACCATTTTAAGCTGAAAATTAAAATATTGGGTCGACCGCTTTTTGGTAAGATCGGAATTACGACCCGTCTGAAATACTATTTAGTAATACATATTCGCTAAAAGAGGAAAATAGTTTTTGAATAGTAAGTACTATGAAAAAATGTAAAGTTATTATTCACTTCTTTTAATTATGGGATATCAAATTTACAATATTAAAATGCCGAGGATATCTTATGACAACACACTTGCTTCACGACTCCCACCGTTATGCTTATTAAGAAGTAGTCGCGCTACACTTGCCGCATCGCATGTAAATCGTGTTAATTACCGAACGTAAACATTGAAATTTAATATAATTGTCTTACAGTCCATAATCAAGTATCACATAAATACCCGCTGTAATAGGAAAAATATGAGCACGACATTTGCTCCCGTGTAGGTGTAGATGGTCTTCCCAATAATGATAGAATATCATTTGAGTAATTATTGAGTGTTGCGTGTAGTTCATGTTGATCATTGACGTTCAATATAAAATGTACTTTCCGAATTACAAAAAGCGTGAGGAAGAATCTACTTATAATATGCTCCCGTAGTGGGATCTTAATGAAGGACTTTACCTTACAAAAGACCGGGCGTTATTTCTCATTTTTGGATATGTTTTACATTTAGGGGTTCTAATAAAAATTCCAAGTCTCGCCGCTCTCTTTTAAAAAATAATTTGAAATCGATATAATTTTTTTAAATATCTCCTCATCAACGAGTTTTAGGGCAAAAATGCTTGAAAAGTGCGGCATGCCAGAGTTGGTCAAAGCCCTTGAAAAATCTACAATTTGGGATTTGCTATGAAATTTGTTAATGTAATTTTTTTCGATTTTTAAGACTTAAAACTGAAAGAAATAATGTTTCTTTTTTAAATTCATAGCCAAACATTGCGTTGCGTCGCGTCGCCTCCCTATCTAATTAATATCCTAATAGCCGTCTTTTACAATTTACGTGCCTTCTCAGAGTTATAATTTATTCTCGCCTTTCGATATGCATTTTAATTATTTTAGCTACTGTGCATGCATACTAATTCATCGCCCATCGAAAAAATATAAGAAAATTAAACACAAAAATAATGAAAATTACACAAACTCTGTAATAAATTGGAATTTTCCGCTGTACTAATACTATTTCCGGTGTTTTACAATACAGAAACGGTATATAACCTTTTTAGGAAAAAAAGTATGCTTTTTCTTGAAACAAAATATGCTACTTTTTATTTTGAAATTAGGACCTACGAAAACTGCTACTTTTTAATTTAAACACTTTAAAAACTCTTTTTCTACGCCCGTATCCTAATATTGAAATTAAATCTCTTCGATATGTATCCTAAAACCTCCTTCCTTTGGTTTCAAAAGAAAGATTGTCCAGGGTTCGGCAAAATGAACTAAGTACCCAATTTAAGCAGATTATAGAAATTTATTAACTTGAATAATAAAACGAATTAATACGTATTTTTAAACTAGAAAGATGGGCGTTTTTCATGCTTCGTAAATGATCGCCATTGTTCTCAATGCATTCTTCTAATTGATTAATTATCAAATTGTTGCATAACGTTTTGAAGAACGTGACGTGGGATAGCATTGATTTCATTTCTAATGTTTAATTTCAAATCTCTTAAATTTCTGGTTTTATTCACAAACACTTTAAACAAACATCTTTAAATAGCCCCAAAGAAAATAAACCGGAGCTGAAAGATCTGTAGATCTTACTGGCCATCGAATCGTAACATTTCTTGAAATGAGTCTGTTTGGAAAGGATTCTCTTAAAATGTCCATGTTTATTCTCGTCGTATGACTTTATTGCCCCGTCTTGCTGATACCAGCAATGTTCTATTTCTTCTTCACTTAGAGGTTAAAAGAATGTCTGCAGCATTTGAACATAGCGCGCAGCGGTAATGGTTACCGCCTGACCATTCTCTTCAAAAAAATAAGGCCCAATTATTCTAAACGATGAAATGGCACACCATATAGTTACTTGAGGGCAATATAAAGGTCGCTGGTGAATTTCCCAAGGATTCTCTTGAGCCCAATACGGCAATTTTGCTTATTTACATCGCCGTTGAGATAAAAATGTGCCTCGTCACTCATGAAAAGGTTATTTTCGATACCTTGGTGATTACCATGAATCAGACGACACAGTCTATTAATCTTATCATGATCATTATTTCCTGAGCTATTGCGATCTTATATGGATGAAAATTAATGCGTTGTAACATTATTCTCGTGCTTCGATCACTCAAACCAAGGACGGAAGCATGTTTAACAGCGGGTTTTTTCCGACTAGCAATAACTGCATTTCTTACCCTTTGTTCGTTACGTTCACTTCAGGCAGTTCTTGGTTTTCCACTTGACTTTTTGTCTACAATAGATCCCAGTTGTCCCCATTTATTGCGCCAAGCCGAAATAGTCTTACGCTGAGGACAACGACGGACAAAATGACGTCGAAATCACCTTTGAACAGCGATTACTGAATTAAATTGAATCAATTTTTCAACACTAAAGACGCGATATTGTGTAGACCAACGCTCCATTTTGACAATTGTCAACAAAATTTCTAAAGTCTACTTTTTCATTTAAAACTGTTTTCATTCGAAATAACCGAGTCGTTTTTGTGTTATTAATGAAATAATAGTATATTATTTAACGAGCGGTAATGTAGGTCATAACTCACGCAGATGAAGTTTGCAGCACGAGCCGCAGGCGAGTGCTGTAATTCATCAAGTGAGTTATGACCATTACCGCAAGTTCAATACTATATTTTATCTACGACTATAACAATAAATACTAAGATACAAGTACAGAGAAAGAACTTTATTCACAAGTCTTGATAGTTACCTATAACAAAGCTATAACAATTTTAGTTGTACTTACTCATTTTGTTTATTAATAAAATTAACGGTAAAGTTTGATTGGGTTTGATTGGGTACATAATAGTTCATAATAATTCATCTTCACTATCTGAATTCATCTTTTTTAGCACAAAATTTACAATAATTAGGTATTAACTTAAAGGGATTTTTTGGCGAGATAAACGGTTTTAAATTTTGGAGCGGTATCTGATACCGGTGCATTTTCGCGACAAAGCGGTCTTTCAAATGACGCCATTGCTGACATCATCGTTTTAAAAACGGTCTTTTAATTTATTCAACAAGGTGCAAGTTGTTGATAAAAAGCCATCACCGGTTAAATTTGACATTAAGAGCCAAATTCGCCATTTTTCAACGTACATAGCTTAAAAAAAAACGACTTGTGGAGTCCTGTGCAGTGATCTAGTCCCCTTTTTATTTTCTTTGATCTAGTCCTGTGTCTGTGCCTGTGCCAAAAATGCATCCACAAAAATGGAAAATGAACAGAACTGGCAAATTGCTCCAGAAAGAGAAGCTAACAATCCATTAGAGAGACAGAGAAAATGAACAGTATGAATACCAAACCCTTTTATTTTCTTTGATGAATACTCGGTCAACTTTAGAGGCAGGGATGGGCGCCCGCAGGGAGGGGCCAGGGCCCCCCTGACATTGTGAGATTGTCATCCTTTTTAATTATTAGTAATAAAATCTTTAAAAATACGTATACATATTTTTTATTTTGCCCCACCTGAGAAAAAAGTCTGCGGGCGCATAAAGCTGGGTAACAGGTTTGGCTACTGTCATGGAGTTGCTAAACGGTAAGTAAACAGTCAAATTAATTATTAATAAATAAAATAACAGGTTTTGTTATTTTATAATTATTATTTAACTTTAATTTATTTTGCATTTTTTTTTTGAGTTAATAATTGTGCCTTGTGCTGCTAGTAATTATATTAAGTAATACATTGCAGTCAGTAAACACTAGTCAGTCTAGTACAATAAAACAAAAAACAGAACCAACAAACGAGAAATAAAACTTGACAGATGGTTTTATAAACAAATGAATAAACCGTGTCATTTTGGCGATTTAAAAAAACCGCTTGATGACGACGTCATTATTAAAAGACCGCAGCGGTCATTTACATATAACCGTTTATCTCGCCAAAAAATCCCTTAATTTGAAAACGTCAAAATTATTCGAGTGACATTACTTCCCTCAATAACAATAATGTACTGTTTGTTTCCTTTCGGCCAATCGGCTTGTACAGAGCCACCTTGATATTCGGTTCGTAAATCTTTTCCGATTTATTATAGTGAGTTATACTTATATAGCAGTGAGATATTATAACTCATGTTGTTTGTTTATAGATACTATTAATTGTTCAAAAGTATTTGAATAATTAATATATAATTTAATAGGACTAGATAAAATGGGTAATACATCTTGCCGAACCCTGTATATAGGTACGTAAGAATTTAGCATATAATGCAATGCAGAAAATATTGCTGCTCCAGTTGTTATAAAATTATAGTGTACAACATGTTTGAAAATACCTTTTCACAATCGTTTGACTTGTGGCCTTCGCCTTCGACTCAGGCCCACGAACGTCTCACTCGCGTAAAAAGAGTAATTTTCAAATCTTGTACAATATACTAATCCGATTTGGGTCTTTTTACACACAGTGTATAACCGCCTTGAAAGGTTATTTTTAGAAATGAAGCCACTGTTAACAAAATACAATTTCAGTGCTTATGCCATATAACCATAAAACAAATTTGACGTCCTGTTTGGAGCTTTTAATTTCCTGCAACTTTACTATCACCAAAAATTAATACTCACTAAATAAAGCTTTTTGAACAGAAAGACGTAATTAAACTGAAACAGTTTTTATTAGGAAATGTTAGGTCGTAAACCTTATATGACTCCCGAAACACTCTAAATATAAATTATAATTTAAATTAAGCAAAGTCATTGCCTCCCATTCCTAGTAATTTCGTTTTTTTAACATTGCTGTTGCTTATGTTATTTGCTATAAAAAAAACTACTTACAGTGTAGACACCATGGATTTATTAAGAAAGGATTCGATGTCCGTATACTGTGAGCGTATCGAACGTGAAGCCTTATATTTGTTATTTGTTATGAAAACATTTCCCCCAGGAGATTCGTTTACGAACTACGTAATTGAATCAAGAATGGTACTAGAAAGAGATAAACTAGCATTGGAGTGTTGGAGCTCAAAAGTGTTGCTGTCTGTGCTGGTTGCTTAGGAAAACGGCTGAACCTCGGTCTGAACACTCGGTTACACGGACGTCTTTGTCTAATGAACTAGGAAAGAAAAAGTGCGATTTATAGATTTATAAATGACTCGGAGCGACTTTAAATAAACACCTTTAGAAATAACATAACCTATAAATAATAAAACCTTTTTAATTTAAATTTATTATTATTTAGCAGAAAAATAAAATATTTTAGAGCTTTCATTACTTTTAGTAAATCTTGTGATGCTTCTAACGTATTTTTTGTACAGAAATACAAGGTAAAATAAGATGCGGCCAATGTTTACAAATTGTGTTTACACTGTCGTTTAGAATGGTTTGTTTTGGCTTCAGAGAATGTTAAATCATCCCGTATCCATTCTTAATAAATCCATGGTAGACACATATAAAAATACACAATTCAATAAAGAAATCTAAATTTTGTATTTTTGCTGCAAAACTACTCAATTTAAATGAAAAGTACAAAATAAAATTTGGATTTCTTTAATAAATTAGGTGTATGTTTTTTTTTCTACGACTGCTCTGAAAATACTTAAAAAACACACTACTATCTATAACTGAAAATCAGTAATTTTACCGCGCCGTGCGAAAACGTGTCGCCAGAACTATCTTTGATACAATATTGAAAACTGTCTTCTAGGAATCAATTTCATTTGTTTAAATATTGACGGCGGTATCTCGGCTGCCACTCAGAGAATCGACAAGATTTAATTATACAGGGTGAGTCGGAAGGAACGCACTAAATTTTAGTTCTAGAAGTGCAGTATTCTACAAGTAAATATAAGTCACAAAACCCCAAAAGTTGTAATCCGATTTTTATTTGTTTTCAAATTACAACTTTTCAAAAATACGATTAAGATGCTTTATTTTCATTTTTTTATGAATAGGTGACAAGCGCAAGATAAGGGGGGCGGGTTACGGGGGGACAGTTCCCTTCCCCCAGAGGCAGCAACTTACCTCGAAACAGTAAAGCTTATAGGAACCGTAAAAATAAATAATGCCAGAATGTTCGAGCTCCATAACTCCAATATTATGGAAGGTGGTAGAGGAATTCGTCCTCGACCGGGGCAGTACCACCCCACATATCCTCTTAAAGGGCTGGTGAAATCCCAACGACTATTTCCAGCTCGGGATGTGTGAGTCGATTCCCCAGTACACCCACGGTACATAGTACTTAGATTTCGGTCTTCGTGGGCTGTCAGCAGATAAAAAAAATTATCTTTAAAATAATTCGGGGGGAGTTATCTGAATTCACACCTTAGCGCTTAAGATCTTTTTGATTTTTTTGCACTAAAGCATATAGCTAGGCCCTATAATCTAATAATTTATAAAATCTATTTTATTTCAGAAAATGCTATATATTTAATTTTTGCGAACGAATGATCAATTGAAGTTTTTTTTTTTTTATCTAATCAGTGGGTACCTGACATTGCGCGCTTAATGTCTTAATAAGGCGAAGAAGGCCATCCCACCTAGTACCCCCCCCCCCCCCCCAAATATATATACGCGCTTGATAAAACACCTACACCACCACACCTTTAGGGATTGCAGTCCCGCAAAGTGGGACCCAAGCAATCCCGCGGGATCCCGCATCATTTGACGGCTTGGGGGATCCCGCACCAGCTATGCGGATCCGCATAGCCATGAAAAAGCCGTAAACTTAAAAAATAACGCGAAAACGTCTATCTGCCAAATCTCCGTGGTATTATAATATGAAAATTAATGGGACTGCTTAGGTATTATAAGTATCTTACTTACTTTACAATCAAACTAATGTGATTTACTATAAAAACTAGTAAGACTTAAGATCTCAGGTAGAAAAATAATAAACATTTAAAGTTCATTTGCCCAAAGTTACTTGTTAATTTAACTGATAAAAAATTTGACTGATTTATAGTCATAGTAGTATAGTTAAGAAAGGCTAGACTTTAAATTACATAATTTTGTTGACTGAAATACTGTTAATTTTTGATATTTATACTAAAAAATTAAAGCTGGTTTAATCATTAATTAAATAAACGTCACTTTATCGAATTTAATAAAATTAAAGAACCTTTGCGGTATCCCGCGTATAAAGATTTGAAGTTAATTTGCCCAAAGTTACATGTTACTTCAATTGATAAGAAATTTGACTGATTTATATAGTAGTATAGTTAAGAGAGGCTAGACTTTAAATTACATGAGTTGTTGACTGACATACTGTTAATTTTTGATATTTATAATAAAAAATTAAAGTTGGTTTAATAATCACTCGAATTTTATAAAATTAAAAAACCTGAATGATCTGTGAAAATCTCGACCAAGATTATCTCGAATCGACTCCTTCACAAATAGGAGAAAAAGTCGCAGAAGTATCCCAAAATCTCCTTCCTTCGGTTTCAAGAGAAGTGGAGTCAAAATGTTAAAAAATATATAGGGCGATCCATTTAAAAAAAACAACTTTGTGCTATATCTGAAAAAAATACTAGATGTAGAATTACTACTTCACTGGATTCTACGTAAAAATCTAAACACAAAATGTTAAAACACTTTTTTCTATCTCTAATATCTTTCGAGATATAGAGGCATGCCGAAATTGGCCAAATTTCAAGATCGCCCTGTACCTTGAAAACGAATCAAGGTAGCCATGAACTCTTTGCATCGTTAAATTTGTTTTTAAAATCGAGCTCGGAGATGCGTGGTCAAAGATTTTCTATCTACTATAGTTTCGCCAAAGCCCCGTATGACCGTCGAAAAAGTGACATCCTGTACAAGACAGTTGAAAATACCTTTTTACACTCGTTCGGCTTGTGACCTTCCCTTCACCATCGGCTCAGACCCACAAACTTGTTCAATATACTATTTTGAAGACTTTTCTTTGATCCGAAAAAAAGGCATAGGTATAAAAATATTTTTTTCGTTGCCATAATATCTATTTTAGCTATAAAATCCTATTTAAGAAAAGGCACATTAATATTTCGTAATTATTTTTTAGGAGCACATTGGACACTCTGCAAGGAATCTGAAAGCATTAGTGACCAAAAATTCGTTCAGAGACCGTTATAAAACAACTCAGAGTTATTTGACTAAGTTGAAGTTTTTAACAGAGGACGTAAGTTGCAAATTACTTCGTAATAATATAAATTTCATATTTAATAATTAACAATATTATTTTATTGAAAATTAATTAAAAACTATTATTCATTCCCTGAAGGCCACTGAAAATAACAGAATGCAAAAACAGGGTATACACCAGGTATTTTTTAATCCAGACAGCAAAGTTATTTGATACGTTTTAGTCTCTTGGCATTTTATAATTTCTGGTGCTTCAGTGAAGTACATACATATGTAAATAGTTATTAAATGTATGTATTTTTTTTTCATTTTAGCCTCAACATTCTTTACCAGACCTGTTCCTCTGGATAATATGTGGAGGAAAAAGGCAAGCGTATCAAAGGATCCCAGCTAGAGATATTTCGTACTCCATTGTTGATGAAGAGAGAGGGAAAGACTGCGGCAGAGTTCGAACGATGTTCTTGAAGGTATGAAAAATTTGTTTTACCTCTACCTCGTATACCTTTTTGGTATTTAATTAAAATTATTTTCAGAAAATAATTATGCACATGTTTTTGTCTTATACTTTTCTTTAAATAATACGTTTATTTGTACAATTAAAATATCAAAACACACCCTATTAAAAAAATCTGCTTAGTACTAATCAATATAAATTTCACTGAATTTTGTGAAATTGCAAATTCGGTCGGGACCTAAAACGCAAGAAAGTAAATAGTGAAGCAACGTAAATTATTTGGAATTTTAATACAGCGTGATTTACCTATCTATTGAATAAAATGTTTTTACATTTCCAAAAAACATATACAACGTGCTGGAGATTCACCACCCAAAAATAGCAGAAAAACTTCCTATATAGTAAAGAAGCGTTCACACAAAGAAAACGTTGAAGTTCGATCACAAATAATTGATTTAAAAATTATTTAAATAACTAAGTGGCCATAGAGTTGATTTTAAGGAGTGCTTTAATTAATCTATTGAATAATTACTCAAATTAACTTACGTGAATAAAATAGCCAACACTGTATTTCAAATACAATTGAGAGCAATGAATTGAATTCATTTAATTTCACAAAGACATATAAAAACTTTTCTAATCGACCGAACTAAAACTACCCTTTGTTATGCTATGCTAAATGGTGAAATTTACTCCCTCTTAACAAAGAAAATCTTTTTAATTACCCTAGCAAGACAAAGAAATCTGTGCTTGTCTTTTCTGATTGGCCTACGGAAGATTCGCCCCGTGACGAACTTACAGAAATATCGACGCAGCTGCAGTGTATCTCACTATTGCGAAAAATTGCACAATATTATGGCCTAGATAATTTTATAGTTTTGTTGTGAACATGTTAGGAGCATCATAGAATCAACCCATAAATGTCAGAGAAGGAAGAAAAAACAGCCCCCTTTGTAACAAAAAAAGTAATAAAAGCTTGATGATTCACGCAATTTCCTTTGTTCGGTTGAAAAACAAGGCTACCCACGCATCAACTTTTCCGAGGAAGCCGGTCGTAAAACGTGTTGTTTTTGGCCTCGATTCCGCGAAAGGGGTCGTAAACGGGGAAAGATTTATGGGAAAATTGGCTATTTAAGCGGGAAGGCGCCTGCTTGGGAAGTCAGTATAGTTAAAGCTTACCTAATGTAAGGGTAATCGCTGCCGGATTTTATAGCGAAAATTCTGTCCTCGGAGATGTTCAAAAGTCTAGATACAATAAAATACGGTGTTAGTCGGAAGTTTTGGAGCTCGTCGCAAATTCTTTACAAAAAAAGCGCGGAAAAAGATGTAAAAAAGTAAGGGCACTTGAAATTGATTGATTGAGATATTGTCTAGAATTATTGGGAAATTATTGTGAAATTTTACGAAAATTGTGAAAAGTGTATTTTGGGTGGCTCCCTACCGTAATTTAGGGACATGAAAGTGCAATTGATCCAGAATTTTGCGTTTTACTGTTAGGGAACAGGAAAACATACAAATTAGTTAGAAAATGTACATAAAAGTCAAAAATTTCATTAACAATCGGGGTTAGTGCAAAAACCTCTGCTGTAAGTATTAAACTGTTAAGAAGTCTATTGCAAGGCTAGATAAGGAATTAAATTAATTGGTGGTTTAACAGCAGTTGACACGGGGCTCTTCCGGACTCCAAGCAAACGCATTTTTTTACGAAATTTATTAAATAATTGCTAGATTTCTCTCTCCTCTTGTGACTCTGTGTATACCTCGAATGTAGATCAAAAATTTAACATCTACAAATACACACTCACTAATATAACTTGTGCATATTTTGTGATCAATTGCACACTTAAAAAAGCTGTGATGACTACTTCTGGATATTGTTACACTTTTAATATTTACAACTACCATAAGAGCAAAATCTACAAGTTACAATCTAATTTTGTTGTAGTATCTACAAGATTTGTAAAATAGTTAGTTTTCGGTTTTCTTTGTTTAAACATTGTGACTTAAGATGTCTATTTGCAAATTTAAGAGTATAGTAAATTCTAATCCTAGTATACAGGGTGTTTCATAATTGAATGTCAATATGTAAGGGGGTGATTTTTGGGTCCATTCTAAAAAGAAAACTTCATATGAACGTATGTCCTAAACGTCTTAACTTTTGAGATACAGGGTGGTAAAGTTTTCAAAAATAAATAGTTTTTTATTAATATCTGTAATACCACTTTAGATATTTTACTTAAATTTGGCATATATGTACTATGTATCAAGAGGCATTATTTAGTGCACCACAATTTTTTTTCTTTCCACCAGTGGCGTTCGTATGGAATTTCACCTGCCTATTTTGGCAGACATTGATGGTACGCCACTGATTTCGCGTAAAATTAAAATTATTCCTGAAATCCCCAATCATTTCTAAGCTAATTTGATCTCTTGAATTTTTTCAATCCGATGCACGGTTTTCGCTTAAAAAAATAAAAACCTTTTCTCTGCATGATCATAACAATATCGTTAATATGACAATATCTCCATGCAGACAAATCGATTTTATTTTTTAGATCAAATTTGCTTAGAAATGAATAAGGAAGTTAATTTTTGAAATCCTTATTCATTTCTAAGCAAATTTGATCTAAAAAATAAAATCGATTTCTCTGCATGGAGATATTGTCATATTAACGATATTGTTATGATCATGCAGAGAAAAGGTTTTTATTTTTTTAAGCGAAAACCGTGCATCGGATTGAAAAAATTCAAGAGATCAAATTAGCTTAGAAATGATTGGGGATTTCAGGAATAATTTTAATTTTACGAGAAATCAGTGGCGTACCATCAATGTCTGCCAAATTAGGCAGGTGAAATTCCGTACGAACGCCACTGGTAGAAAGAAAAAAAATTGTGGTACACTAAATAATGCCTCTTGATACATAGTACATGTATGCCAAATTTAAGTAAAATATCTAAAGTGGTATTACAGATATTAATAAAAAACTATTTATTTTTGAAAACTTTACCACCCTGTATCTCAAAAGTTAAGACGTTTAGGACATACGTTCATATGAAGTTTTCTTTTTAGAATCGCTCCCTTAAATATTGACATTCAATTATGAAACACCCTGTATAAAGGCAGAAGATATTTAGTCAGAAAATTTGGAGCAGGATGAATAAGTATTACTTATTACTATAGAAAAGTCGTTCAAAAGTGTATTTCCGATTCCATATTGTGTTCAAACAGAGTTAAAGTTAGTTATAAAGATATTCTCTAAAAAATTATACAAAAATATTAAAAAATCTACAAAGTTTGGTTGGGGGACCGTCAGCTGACCAAAGGATCCGACACTAGTGTCGCAGGCTTTTAACTCACAAAAACTAAATTTTATTTGGCGCACTCCGTACTTCCCTTTTAGCGACACGAATTTCACGTAGGCAAACTACGCTGTGTAACCCGCGACTGTTTCAGACAGCAATAATAATAAAAAGAGTAAATATTTATTTTTGGAATAATGCCTTAGAAAATAAAAAATGTGAATATTTGTTTGTAAAAAAAAACTGTATGTCTGACTCATTTTTTATATTATCGTAGAAACCCTATTAAAGTCAAAAATATCAATAAAAAAGACAATGAAATAAGTTAGTAGTTTTTCCCCCATGTTTGTAATTAAAATTATAAAAAATGCAACAATCTGGACGTCTACAATACAATATATCAATGGTAGACACGATAATATAATTTATGACAGTTTATTTTTCTTTCCATTTCAAAATTCATTTTCAAAAATCAGCACCATCTAAGCTCAGTTCTGTCTTTTTCAAACCCATAGAGTTGTAACATACATTACATATTGCTATGAACGACGATAAAATCATATACCGAAATTGCTACTAGCTTCCTAACTACTTACTCCTAATAAATCTTACAGATACGCCCTAATATTATTCTAAATAAAAAGTATTTATTAGCTAATTCTTATTACACCCACCCACCTAAATAAGCGTTACAAGATTTTGGTGCTTTGAATTTTAAAAAACCAATTTTCTTTTTCGCTACAAAAAAAAAACAATAAGGAACGAATTAATTAAAACCTAATTTTATTAAGTATTATTTTTTAAACACAATTTCGACGGTGTCATATCTTGTGGAGCTTATTTAAAATTTTCCAAGAAATGAAGCAAATTATCATAATGCAAATTTGGGCTTAATAAATTTTGGGCCTAATTAAAAAGGTAAGAAAAATTTTATCTGAGTTTGACAATTGAAACGAAGAAAGTTTGAGTCAGTGGCGTCTCGCCGGCAGAAGTTACTTCAGCCGAAAATTTTTGATTTAGGATGTCTAGCAGAGTCCTGTTAGTATCAGCTTCCAAGTCCCTTCCATCCAATTATAGACCCATCTCTCTTCTCTTTATTGTCAGCAATGTTATGGAGAGTGTCATCAACTTGAAATATTTTTTCTATATTCTCTACATAAATTAAATGTTTATAGCGGTTGCTGTTATAGATACATTTATTTTGGCCTTTATTACCAAAAAAAGGATATTCTACAGCAAATTTTCACGCAAATTTCGAAACTTTTAAAGCGTGATCCCATTGGATGTGTCATCAAGAGTGTTTTTATGGGTCATAATGAGTACATGGCGAATTCCAGTATTGTAGGGTTATCGAAAGATCAATAAAAATGCCATTTAATGCGTAACTCATCCAATGAAATATCCCTGCACTTAAAGTAGAAGGTTCCTAAAATCTTATTCATGCATATCTCAAGCCGAAATTGTTGCAGGAACCTTTCAATTTCGCAACAAAAACTAGCATTTTTGCGAAATTTTGGCACATCATAATTTCGAGTAAATAAACTGCAATTCTTTGTTTTCATGGCAATCTTCGAAAATTCACAAATTTTCAAATTTTGCATGTCCCCGATACAAATAAACTTATTTATTTATACCTTTAACGGAAACAGGCGATTTAAATTAGTGGGAGGTATTCTTAGATAATTAGAGGATAAAAAAACCAAGAAGAATCACTAAATAAGGAAAATAGTGTGAAATAATGTCGGTTAAAAATAGGATTTGTTCAGGTTGGGTCAATCAAGAAAATTCTATTTGTACCGCTTAAATACGCTCCTGGATGACCCATTCGGTATTAATTTTAAAGTGTAATTATCCCTTTATAAGATAGTGTTGAAAAATTAGGAAAACTTTAGATAGGAAAAAATACAGAGGGATTCAAATGTACCGATGTCGAGGGCAAAAAAAGTCAATCGAAATTTAATCGGCGATTGCTCCCTTCCTATAAATAATGAAAAAACTAACAAATATGGAAATCATGTATTTCGACCAGCTATTTCCGGTGACGTATATGGGATTTTAATTTGAACCATTTTGACCCCACAAAAAATTAAAAACCGTGAAGTATTTGGGTCAAAAATCGAAATTTCCTGTTTTCCCAGATATATCCATTTTCCAGTGATTTTAGGTTTAGGTAAATCTATTGCAAAAAGAAAGTATTTGAGATTTTAAAGCTTCACTTAGTTTTGTTTTCGAGTTATTAGGTAGACCAAAGAGGAGTCTGCAAATGGCATTTTTCAACCTAAAGGAATTAAAAGAATTATTTGTCATTTGCCGATCCTCATCACTTTCAATAGAGTTCTAATGCTCCGGGTCCCCTTTTGCGACCTGTACCAGATTTCAACGGAAATCGACTTTGACGTTTAATAGCTCCGAAACGAAACATCCTGTACAACTGAATTTTTACCTAAGCTAGTTGAACCACCCAAAAGTGAACATTTTAGTAGCTAAATTATCTTAGTAGCTAAATTATCTTAGTAATTTTCTTCAAAATAATTTTTTTGGGTTTAAATGACTTCCTTAAACGATCTGTGCAATAATAAAAATATGTGCATATTCGTTATTGAAGGGCAGAACTCCTAATTAGGAAGTTTCCTATGTCAGAAATATCGAGTAACTTCAATATCATTTTAATAGTCTTTCACTTAACTTGTCAAACAAAAAAAATTATCTCGATATCTTCAAAATTGACGAACTTATTCAATTTCTTATTTAATAACTTCGCGCGCGGCTTTTATCGGCCGTGACGTCAAAATACAGAACTCTGTCGCCCCATGGTCGCCGGGCTGCATATTTACAGATGCTAGCATGTGTTGACACCAGGGTGTTGAAATCAGCGAGGGTTTGGAAAAACAGTACATTTACAAATGCTAGCAGATTTGGACACCTTACTATTTAATTATTTTTTGTGAAATTTTGGCATTAAAGCTGTTCTTAGAAATAATATAATTTCTTCTTGTGGCCATAGAGTTGTAAAATACGTTCTCGGACAGGTTTCTTCAGTTTTAGGTTTCATCAGTATATTTTTTTAATTTTTTATCTTTGCCGAGTTTTTTTACTGCGACTGCGCGATTCGTATTGGTATAAAATTTTGGCAGCACCGCATACACCTGACATTTTATTAAAAAAGATACTGATGAAACCTAAAACTGAGCAAACCTGATGTCCGAGAGCGTATTTCACCACTATTATGCAATTTTAATTTCTGCACCTTGTAGGGCCGATCTGGGTTAGCTTTTATTTCTTATTCATCTTAACATCTCACAAAACCAGCCTAATGCTGAAGGGCATGGATCTGCTCATTAACCTAATATTTTATTTTTATTTTGTTCGTTTGCTTTAATAAATATTTATTTTCAATATTCCAACAACGTTTTATTGTTATTTTCCGTACAGGCACAATCATGGAAAAAGGTTATCTACTGCTCAGGTTATCTAAAACTGGTTTCAACACTCTGATCGCCTCTGGTGTCCAAATCTGCTAGCATTTGTAAATGTTCTGTTTTTCCAAACCCTCGCTGATTTCAACACCCTGGTGTCAACACATGCTAGCATCTGTAAATATGCCGCCGGGCTAGCGGCCCGCTGCTGCTTTCGCGTGTTTACTTTCATGCATTGTATCCTGTCCGGTAAGAATAGCACTAAAGGTGCGCGCACACTTAGGCGAAGCGAATTTTATCCGCCCAAGAATCTTACGTGCAATCAAATGGAAGCCCGCACAACGCTTCTCGACACTTCAGTGTGCGGGCTCCCATGGGGATGGATAAAATTCTCTTCTCTTCGCGACGCTTCGCCTAAGTGGGCGCGCCCCTTAAAGATTAAACGGGCGCCTATTCCGCTGTTGACGGCGTGGTGTCGATTGACGTCATCGAGCCTCAGCCAACATGAGCGTAGCATCTCAGACTTTGAAGGACGATAACTTTTTTATTTCTACAGATAATTAAAAACGAAAAATACATATGATTTTTACATTTTTAGGACTATTTATTAAGAGAAAATGAAAAAAATGGAAACTTCCTAATTTCCAATTTAGCAGAGTAATACTAAATAATGTTGTTGATCGATACGGGAAATAATTTTCTTATTGAGGAACAAATTTTATTCAAGACGTTTCTTAGATCCAAAAATATTTACATCTTGCCTTTCTGTCAGGTACTGTCATCATTTTAAAACACATTAAAAATATGTTAAAGAAAATAAGGACTGCAATGTCTTTCTACGTATCCTTCTGAAAAATTCCACGATCCTTTTAAAAATGTCTTGTAATAATAATCAACTCTAATTAGTTTGCGTTCATTCTACTACTCTTTTATTAATTCTATGCCCTAAGCAACCAGATGAAGAAAAAAGTCTCACTTGGCCTCATTTTGCCGGAATACAAGGATTAGATTTTAATTGCGTTTCCTTAGTTTTGTAAGGATAAAGGAATTTTAGTTATAAAATGGTTCTTGCTTATTTTAAATCTACCCTGTACCTTTCCTAAAAAGGAAGACATAAAAGTTAATGACGCAAGTAAAACTAATTAGCAAAGAGTTAATTATGGTAACCTTACTAATTAAATTTACCCCTAAAATACAGAGTTGTATTTGTATCTAAACAGGCCCATTTCATTTTATATACGTTGAAGTAACCTGTTTTTTTTTTTGTATTTTTATGGGATCTATCTATACGTTTTATTATTGCAAAATTATACATAGGTATATTGTAGTTTTTGTTTATTTTATTGTGATCTGACACATAATTTAATTGATTTATACTATTTTGCACTGCTGAAAGTGTAAACAACAACAAAATCAAACTTCCTAGACAGTATCTAATACTATTTTGCCCAAAGAAACTAGTCATATTTACAATATTTATGTGGTGCACGCCAACAACCCAAATTTTAATGCTTGTTTAAAAAATTCAAAAGAATTACTTGCCATTTTCTGATCCTCACCAGTTTCAATGGAGTTCTGAAGCTCCGGGTCCCCTACAACCTCCGAAAATTTACATCGATTTAATTCACATTTGCGACCTGTACCCGATTTCAACGGAAATCGCGGAAATTTCGACTTTGACGTTTAATAGCTCCGAAGCGAAACATCCTGTATAACTGAATTTTTTACCGAAGCTAGTTGCATTATTCCTCTATCAACCCAAAATAATCAATTTCTCTCCCTCCGACTGTTTCCGAGAAAATCAAACCTGTTCGACTTTAAGTTGAGCTTTACGTTAACCTGTAGATTTTTGCTCATGGATTTATTAAGAAAGGATTCGATGTCCGTATACTGTGAGCGTATCGAAAGTGAAGCCTTACAAGTATTTGTTGTTTGTTATGAAAACATCTTCCTCTAGAGGTAGAGTTTACGAACTTTAAGGAAATACGTAATTGAATCAAGAATGGTAGTAGAAAGAGATAAAATAGCATTGGAGTGTTAGAGCTCAGAAGTGTTGCTGCTCTGCTGGTTGCTTAGGAAAATCGTCTGCGAACACTCGGTTACAGGTACGTCTTTGTCTAATGAACTAGAAAAGAAAAAGTGCGACTTATAGATTTTATAAATGACTGGGAGCGACTTTAAATAAACCTTTAGAAATAATATGTCCTATAAATAATAAAACCTTTTTAACTTAAATTTATTATTATTTAGCAGAAAAATAAAATATTTTAAGCCTTTTATTACTTTTAGTAAATCTTGTGATGCTTCTAACGTATTTTTTGTACTAAAATACAAGGTAAAATAAGATGTGGCCAATGTTTACAAATTGTGCTTACAGTGTCGCTTAGAATGATTTGTTTTGGCTTCAAAGAATGATAAATCATCCCGTATCCATTCTTAATAAATCCATGTTTTTGCTGATCTTCTGACGTCACTTTTCACTAAGGACAAATGGCTGCTTTTTAAATTGTAATAAATTATACCGAAAAGTACACATTTTTTGTAGCTAAATTATCCTAGTAATTTTACTTACCTGCCGATGTACCTGTCCAAAAATCCCCTCGAACTGTCATTACTGCTTAGTTTGAATTCATATTTCAAAGTAAAGTTTAGTTTTAATCTATCTTTGGAAAAGAGAACGTCGAATTTGTGATTTAAAGTGATTTTTGTCAGCTGAGTTTTTCTTTGCCATTTTGTAAACTACTCGGAGTTTAAGAAAAGACACTTGGGTGTACCTCTGGCAATTACACGTCACAAATTATTGGAAGTAAACGTCCTTCCAATAAAGATGTGTTAAGTGTACTGTTCTTTAACTTATGTCAAGTAAAGTTAAATCTTCATCAAAGTGCTAAGTTAGTAATTGAGGAAGTACTTCTTTTCTAGAACAAAGTCCGAATTCCAACCCGAGACGTACAGCATTGTACAAAAAAATTAGAACACTCATATGAAGAATATAGAGGTGTGCAACAAAGTTCTCATAAAGCAACGGACGCCGCAAAGGAAAAGGGAGCAACTTTCGCCGATAAATTAAATGATTTGTTCGAATTATCGCTCATTCAAACGCATTTAAAATGATGAAAATTAAAGAAGATATGAAGTTTTTGGCCAATCAACGAAAAAAAGATCGTCCGGGAAAGAGAACAGACAAGCTCGTGAAAAAATTGTAAAAAGTACTGGGGAGATCGATTATAGTCTAGCAGCCTGCATACAAGTTCTTCTTATGACGAAGAAGTAGATCTTGAGAAACCAGGACCCTCAGAACCAAAAAGACAACGGTTGGTAGGAAAAAAAACTATAATAACCACAAAACTAGTTGCAGCTCTCGACAAATGCAAAGTAAGTGACCTAGATTCCGTACATATTTTAAGTGTTGTCGCCGAAGCTTTGGACATGATGTACTTTCTTTGTCCATAAGTCAAGCAACAATTCAACGTTGTAGACAAAACCTAAGAAAAGACAGGGCTGAAAAATTAAAATTGGGTTTTAAGATCATACATTTTTAGCTCCTGTAGTTCACTGGGATGGAAAATTATTTGCTGATCTAACTGGATCTGAAAAGCACGACAGACTAGCACTATCCAAGTGGCGATACAGAACAAATTCTAAGGATACCAGTTTTACACAGTTCATCAGGGAAATAGCAAGCTATGTTTATGAAGCGCTATTGGACTGGAATCTCCAAGATACAGTAGTTACGTTATTTTTTACATACGACTACTTTTTTGTGTTGGAATTTTACCCCTAGGGGTGAAAATACACTTCTACCACTGATCAATCAAAGTCCAGCCTTAACTACCAAAGATAAAAAGTTGAAATTTTGCATACAGCTTTAGTTTACGTTCACTAAGAAAGGATATTGCAAAACTCACCCTCTAAGAGGGTAAACTCAGCCATAAAAATTAAATCATTTTTTAGTTTAAAAACCACTGGGTTTTATGAAAAAGGCCGAAACACGTCGATTTTATTTATTTTTGTGTTGGAAATATTGGAAAAATTCTTGGTGGTAAATAGTAGCGGGTTTTATGAAAGCCTCTTGCAAAGGAGCTAAAGTCATTCCTAAACAATTAAAATATTTTTCATTCCAAAACGACAGATTGTATTGACAAACGCCGGACCGTGTCGATTTTATTTATGTTTTTGATAAGAACCAATTTTTTTGTGATGTAATTTAATCCCTAGGCCCTAGGGGGTATTTAACACCATGTGCAAACATTTTTATTTTATACTTAAACTAGCTGGTACCCGCGGGCTTCGCCAGCGTGTTTTGAATATGACATATAATTTTAGAATATACAGGGTGAGTCGGGAGGAACGCACCAAATTCTAGGAGTATATTCTCGACGTAAATATAAGTCAAAAAAACCTAAAAATTGTAATCCGATTTTCATTTGCTTGGGTTGGGTTCAAACAAAATATTACGACTTTTGGGTTTTTTTTGACTTACATATATTTACATGTAGAATACACTCCTAGAATTTGGTGCGTTTCTTTCGATTCACCCTGTATATTCTAAAAATATATTTCTTGTTTAAAACACGCTGGCGAAGCCCACGGGTACCAGCTAGATATTTATAAAACATAACTGCCATGTCTCAACCTTTTGAAAAAATAAACAAGCCTGTTATATTTCTAAAATTGTTGGTTTTATTTAGAAAATAAATCCCGAAGTACCTTTTGTTCTGAACACACGTGAATTATTCAAGGGCATCTCCCTTTTTTATAGCTCCCAGGTAAAAAGGGCACGGGTCCAAGCGGCTGGACCATTCCTGCCAAATTACAAATCTATTTGTGGCTGGGAATGTTAAAACACAAGAAACATTTTATAGCAGGAATCCCGAAAGGATACGAATTGTCGCAGGAAATAAGGAATGTGGAAAGGCCGAGGGCTCTGCCGCCATCTGTTATACATTACGTCCAGAAACATGTAAGTAAAAAGAGTCAAGTATTGAAAAACATACAGGGTTTTGCAGATAAAATTAAATTTGCACTGTATAGTAAGAAATCGTTTTAATATCAATAATTTCAAATACACTCTTGGACAAACAAAAATTGTAACATTTTAAATATTGCATCTATTTTAATGATTTTTCTAGTATATTGCAGATGATTTCATGTTAATTATTATTTGCTTTTCAGTTTACAACAGTTCTAACGAATTTGGTGTTATACAAGTAGAACAAAAAGTTGCGTTTATTGCCATAAAGTTCTAAACACTCTGTGGGGAAATTAACCGGTGCAATGTTGTTTCAGTTGTATCTTGTTTTTAAGCTTAATCTTTTTTAGCATTTCTTTTTTTGATTCATTTGAATATCTGAATTCTAAAGGGAAACACAAATTATAAAATATAACTATGTACTTCGCAATCTTTACAAAAATTGAAAAAAAAAAACACTACATTAAATTATTATTACGGATTAAACAAATAAAACAAAAACTAATATCACGTATTACCTCCTCGTGATCTAGTAACTTCTGCCATGTGACGTGGTAACCTCTGAATACAATCATCAACTTTCTCTTGCAGAATGTTTGGTCACTCTTTTGAAGAGCCATTCGGAGATCTGGAATAGTTTCTGGTTTTCGGTTGCGAATAATCCTTCCTAACATGTCCCACACGAGCGCGATCGAATAGGATCTGGACTACGTGGGGGCCAATCTAATGGTTGAATGTCCATATGATCCAGATAATCATTGACAACTCGTGCGACATAGGTCCTGGCATTATCATGCATTAATAAAGACAATTCTGACCAACAAATGTGGCGAGAGGAATGACGTGGTCCGCTAAACATTCCTAGAGACAACGATCTGCAGATAAAGTAATATTTTTGAATAAAACTAGTTCTGTACGAGCATGTAATGAAATTCCAGCCCACACCATGATCCTACAGCAAAAAGGCGTTCTTGAAGATATGCAGCACCCGTTCTCCTCGTCTTCTCCAGACACGCTCTCGTCCATTTGGTGAACGCAAACGAAAACGCAATTCGTCTGTACAAAAATTCCTGTGCCTCGTACATTTTTAAGTCGACGACTAATAACTAACGGTAGATGTTACTGCGCGGTCCAGTAAAGCAGTTAGATCAACAAAATGATACTACGCAACGAAAGGTTCAGTCCTGGCATCAACCCTATTTCTTCTTCACATTAATGCCCTGCTCTCTTCAACTACCAATCCCATCTATAGTTATGCGGTATATTATATATAATGATTGGAAACTGCATAGTTCTCTTTTAGAATTTGTGTTTGCTTTTAGAACAAAGATATTGAAATGAATCAAAAAAATAAATGGTAAAAGAGATGGCGCTTAAAAACAAAATACATAGAAACAACATTGCGCTGCTTAATTTCTTCACCGAGTGTTCATAAATTTAGGGCAAAACACAACTTTGGTTCTACTTGTATAACACCAAATTCGTTAGAACTCTTGTAAACTGAAAAGCAGATAGTAATAAAGAAGAAAGCATGTGCAATATACCAAAAAATTCATTCGAATCGATGAAAGATTTAAAATATTATTTAAGATTAAATTTGAACAAAATTTTATTTGTCCGGTTTTTCTTTGTACAGAAGTATATGAACAATTTTAACATTTTTTTTAGGTTTTTCAACTTAGAGCACATGTTTATCAAGCAAGATCTCTGATAGGCAGTGACGCGTCTGGATTATCTGATCCTTTTGCCAGGGTCGTAGCGGGGGAATTTTGTAAAACCACCCAAGTGATTGACGAAACTCTGAGTCCAACCTGGGATGAATTGTTGGTGTTTGAAGAAATTTTACTTTTTGGTAAGAACATTAATTTTATTTGTATCTTGGTCATGCCCCCCCCCCCCCGCTACCCCCAATTTAATTTCAGTATTGAACTAATAAGAAATTTTAAACTATAAGGATTAGTGACGTGAAATTTGGCATAGATGTGTATACGTACACATGATTACATTACAAAGTTATTCAAAGGACATCCAAGGGATAGAGGTACAGGGGGTAAAAATATTTTGCACAATCCATACAAATGACATATTAAATTAAAGGGCTTTTGAATGAATTCAAATGGAAGAAAAATAGTCATAGTTCACGATAATAAACTGCTTTAAAGATGCGTCACGCACTAATCTATTATTAGTCTATTGTTAATACTTATAGCACCATTAAATGGCCGAAAACTATTTTCTTTCACTAATTAATAAACAAAAAGCAAACATCTACACGGCATTATTCATCTCATCCATGATACTAACTTTATTTCTGTCACGTGGACAGCTGACACTACGTGCTCAGCGGACCAATCAGGTAGAGACCAGAGGCACGATCGTGGACTAAAAGGTCAACTACCTCTTCGCATATTTTGTATTTAACAGAATAATGTTTTTTTTTTTGACAAAATTTCTCACTGGTATCAAAGGTTGGTTATAGTTTTATAATAACGTGTAGTTGTGCTCAATTATTGTGATAAAATAGTATGTAAATTATGTAAAGCTCTAGTTCGACCTCCGAAATTATACAAAAAATATTTTTCCCGCACGGTGTGGGGAAAATGGCTCTTTCAGAACTAAAATGAGTGTCGGAAAACAGTAAATCGCGTACGCTTGTAGAAAAAGATATTATCTTTTTTCTTGATTCCTTTTATATTCATACAAGACAAATATTGAAATTTTATTTCGGGTCAAAGGATCTGCTTCGAGCAACAAGTCGCCAGAATTCTCTTAAAAGCGCTGCATTATCGACCGATGTAGCTTCACAAAGGATTTGTCTGAAGATTATGTTTCTTTTGCCACGTTAGTCATACGCTGCATCGTTGAAAATTTTCCCAAGTAGGCTATAAATAAAACAGTATGCTTTATGGTGTCAAAATAAAGTTGCATTTTCCATGCGAAAAAGCATTTAAAAATTAAACTTTTTTTGGCCACAATGCCGACGAACCGACACGGTACATATTTAACCATACTCAACCGTGCTTATCTTAAATATACTTAATTAATATCAGGCGCCGCCCGTGAAATTTTAAAGTTGTATATGTCTGTTGCTACTTATGGGATCCATGCCAAGTTCAGGTTTTTTAATAGTGCGCCTACTAGGAATGTTTTGGTAAAGAAAAAAATATTTTGTAATTTGCGAAAAAAGTTGAATATTTGAATTGACCCACCTGGGAAAAAAATAATATGCTTAGATATTTTCTTGATTATTTTTTCTAAACAAATTTTACATCATTTTGTCGACAGATCTTAAAATATAAGGGAAAATAATTCATGTGAAAAAGTCATCTTTCAAACTTGTGCATACCTACTGTTATGTATTTTTAACTATTTATTAATTTCTTTTATTACAGGTTCTTCCGATGAAATCAAAAAAGACCCACCTTCAATAATAATCGAAATATTCGATCAGGACAAAGTAGGAAAATCCGAATTCATAGGCAGAGCGATTGCGAAACCACACGTAAAGCTACGAGATGAACCTTATTCAAAACCAAAATTTCCGCCGTCACTGGAATGGTTTACGATTACCAGAGGCGTAGACCATGCGGGGGAGCTTTTGGCGGCGTTTGAGTTGTTGGAGTTACCGAGCGGTATGGAAGGTTCGCTTCCCTCTTTGCCAGCAATAAAAGACATACCGATTTATAAGGTAATAAGGTTACAAGTGCAGGGTAAAAGCTAATGTTAATTGCATTATTTAAGTATAATACGCCACATAATTGAAAGCCTGGCAACAGCCGGTGTCAAAATTTAGGTTGGGGACCATAGCTGGTCAGATTAAGAGCAACTGTGGAATCTCTGTGACAAGGACTAAAGGAGGGAATAGCCGCCACTAAATTTTTCAGGTGTTGCTCATTGCTCAATTTTAAAAGTCAATAATAAAATTTACGAAATTAAATTCGTAACTTTTTGCATTAAAATTTAAAAGATACGCTGTGTTAGAGTAAAAAATGCCGTTTTACTAATACGGTTGTAGTGTCCCAAAATGAACGTACATTTTAATCGAAAGTAATTAGATGATTTGCCATTCAAATATTGGGTTAGCAAGACCAAACATACATTAAATCATTTGGACATCATACTGTGTTTTTGTCGGAGGTGAAAAAATATCGAGCTCAATACGAGGTTAGCAAACAAACTACATTTTATCAGCAAGTAAACATATCTGTTGGCAACTTAATATTTATGCGTATTAAAAATAAATAATCATAAATCAAAATTATTACTTGGCCAGCAGGATTATAAAATTGATAAGCAACAAAATAATATCTATAAGCTATATTTATTTGTTTGCTCAGGTTTGCTAAGTGTTAGGTTTTCAGGTGTAGATTTAAAGTATATACGAGCTCTGATTGTTTAATAACTGATTTGATTACTAATAGGGAATATGCATATAACCCAAATAAATCTGAAATATTTTTTTATACTCTCTACATAAACTAAATGTTTATGGCGGTTGCTGCTATCCATTTATTTTGGAAAAATATTTTATACTGCATATTTTCGCGCGAATTTCGAAACTTGTAAAACGTGCTCTCGTTGGCTGTGTCGTCAAAAGTGAACTTATAGACTCATCATGAGTGCGTGCCGAATTCTACTGTTGTAGAGTCATCGAAAACTCACTTAAAATGGCATTTAATGCGTGACTCATCCAATGAAATATCCCTGCACTTAAACTAGAAGGTTCCTAAAATCTTATATTCATGTATACTTCAAGCCGAAATCGGTCCAGGAACCTTTCAATTTTGTAACAAAAATTGGCATTTCTGCGAAATTTTGACATTATCTTAATAATTTCGAGTAAATAAACTGCAATTCGCTGTTTTCTTGGCAGTTTTAAAGTGTGATTATCCCTTTATAAGATGGTGTTGAAAAATTGGGAAATAATTAGATAGGAAAAAATATAGAGTGAATCAAATGTACGGATGACGAGGGCAAAAAAAGGAAAAAATCGAAATTTAATCAGCGATTGCTCCCTTCCTATAGAGAATGAAGAAACTAAAAAATATGGGTAACAAATACTTCGACGAGCTCTTTCCGATGACGTATATGGGATTTTAGTTTGAACCATTTTTATCCCACAAAAAATTGCGCGTTGTTCTCAATGTCGTTCTACCGTGTAGCGCTCCATAACTATTAATCGCAATATGTCTGCATGACAGCTGTCAAATTTTCAGAAACCTACTATGACCGAAACGAAAATGCCGCAAAATTTTAAATGTGCCTTCATTTTGGGACACCCGTATTTATTATAAAAGGACAGATCTTACGATACAAAATAAATTTAATATAGCAGGCACATAGGTAAATAAAAATTCGAATGAAATTTAAAAGGTTATTAGGTTTTCAATTTGTTGAATGTTTTGGGCTAGTCACGTCTGTTGTGAGTCAGTGTATTTATTTTTTTTTTTTAGGATACTGACACAAAAGATCTGGGTCCCTTGCTACCGGTCCCAAAAGGCATAAGGCCGACATTAGCTCGTTACCGTATCGAAGTCCTTTTTTGGGGATTAAGGGATTTAAAAAGAATCCACTTATTGACAGTCGATAAACCACGAGTCGACATCGAGTGTGCTGGGAATATTCTGTATTCGAGTATTATACCCAATTCCAGGTAATATATACAGGGTGTCCGAAAAGTCTTAGTATGGGCAAACATCTTTGCTATTAGTAACCAACCAAATTTTAGGTGTATCTTATTGGTTAATAAATCTAAATTTAACTTTTCAGCTCCCTTGAGGGGCGACGCTAAGCAGTTGAGGTCAGGAATTTTGAATTCCTTTATTTAGTAAAAATGTAAATACCTGTATTTCTCTTATTACTTTAAAATTTGTTCAAAGTGACCTCCATGACCACTTCTTGGTAGTAATAAAGTCGATTTTCGATTCTCACATTTGTGAGAAAATGTGAGGAGTGTGTGGCAGGGATTTCTTGGGTTCTATAGGTTTTTTTTATACATGACTGATACATAATGCAGGGGCATGAAGAGTAATTCATATCAATAATATTACTTTTTTCTAGAAAAAATCCCAACTTCTCAACGCCAGTAAAGTTTCTGGAACTAGATTTACCAGAACAAGAACTGTATCGACCACCACTTACTATAAGAGCAGTAGATTGTCGAAGTTTTGGAAGGTAATAATAATAAAGCAATCATATATAGCAAAACAAGTTCTATCTTTAAAACATAAACTATTTATCTATTTTCTACTACTTTGACTTCTCTCCATCCTCCTACTCTTTTCCTTTTGTTTTTCTTCTTATCCTTTTCCTTCTCCTTCTCCTCTTTTTCCTGTACACTGCTTTTCGCCAACTTTATATGGGGTTGAGGCTTCTGGTAATCGTCTCCACAACATCCGGTTTTAAGCTTATCCTCTGGTTAAACTTTTCTCCTTCCCCTCCCGCCTCCGGCTACAGCCGTTGTACCACTGTATATTTCCCGCAACCTTTGTAATTCGCCTTATTTTTCATCCTCAAATTGCCTCTCATTTTACCCCACCCATCCTTCATAACATTCTTATTTCGGTCACATCCAAATTCCTTTCATAAGCTCCCTTTGCCATCTCTATTTGCTACTAATCCAATACTTTCTGAGTGATCGTCGCATTCTACGTCTTCTAAAAATATTTTTTTCCATGATTTTACAGATATACCTTAGTTGGAACTCACATAATCAACTCAATTCACAAATATATGTATACGCCAATTACAAAGAAAGATAGAGAGGCTGAAGAGAGGAAAAAATCACTAAACCAACTTAAGGCCATGGAAGGAGGGCTAGCGGCAGGAAATCAAACGTCCCCTTCGGGAGTTTCAAACCTTTCTGGATACGAAAAAGAAAAAAGTCCCCTGTTGCCCAAGGATATTTCTATTTCCATCGGTAAGTTAGAATTCTGTTCTTAGATGTTAGCTAATCTCGTGTTAAATTTTCTTTCTGCAACTCGCGTAAGTGTGATACATTGTTCCATTCAGGACTTATAGAGTTCAAAAAAACAATAAAAAAATACAGGTCCATATTTCAAAAATTGACCTGTGATGCCATGTAAAAAATGAAACAACCAATTTTATGACTGATACTCTCATTTTGTATATTGTAAAAAAATGTCCTAGGCAAGTGCTTCTCATTTTTGTGTAACTCCAAAAATAAAAGAAATAAAAACGAAAATCTAAAATTTCCAATATTTCCGACATTATTTCGAATAATTTTAATTTCTTAGTGGCTTGTAATACAGAATATGCATACAGTTCATACAGTTGGTGACGTCTGAGATGGCAGAGGGGAAAATTACCCAAACACTGTTCTGACGGTGGTCTGCGAAGTTATTTTTATCAAATAAGTGTTAAAAGGTTAAATATTCACAAATAATAAAATATATTTATACATATATATATATATATATATATATATATATATATATATATATATATATATATATATATATATATATATATATAGTTATATCACTGACTTCAAAAATTGAATAAAATAGAGAGCGTTCCATTTAAGAAAAACGGTAAACTTGACAACAATGCGGAACTCACCATTGGATCGAACATAATTTCGTACCTAAGGGCACAAAATTTCATAAAAATCGGATGCACCTTGTAGTGCTTCACAAGTAAATGATGTTCCACCGATATTAGTAGATTCAAAATAATAAAAAACAAAAATATGGAATGTAGTTAAGTGCTTTATAAAAGTAGTATTTAACTAAAGTTGGAAAATGACATTTTATTCCAGTAAAAAATTTGGTATTTTATTATGCAAATAATCTTGTAGTCCTCAGAATTATCAAAGGTAAATGATTTTCCACCGATAT
Source organism: Philopedon plagiatum (assembly GCA_963971165.1). Taxonomy (NCBI): domain Eukaryota; kingdom Metazoa; phylum Arthropoda; class Insecta; order Coleoptera; family Curculionidae; genus Philopedon; species Philopedon plagiatum. The sequence goes on from OZ020194.1 coordinate 6,024,722, forward strand.
TAGTTAATTAAAGTTAATAATAAATGGAAATATAAGATGCCTTTACGTTATTTATAAAAGTTTTATTTAACTAATGTTGAAAAACGCCATTTTATTCCGCTAAGAAATTTGGTACTTTATAATGCATATAATCTTGTAGTGCTTCGGAATATTATCAAAAGTAAATGATGTTCCACCAATATTAGTGAATTAAAGTTAATAAGAGACAAAAATTTCAAATGTTTTTAAGTTATCTATAAAAGTTTTTGGTAACTAAAGGTGAAAATGGCATTTTAATAAACTAAGAAATTGCCCCTTAAAAACATATTTAGCTTCTCTTCTTCTTGTCAATATTTTAACATTTAAAATAACAGAAAAATTTCCAGTGTAATTTTGCCGGAAGCTCAAGTAGGATAAATATTTCCGGAAATTTTTCTCATTGCCATGGAAGCGATTCAAAATAAAAGCTTGTAATTGGTTAGAAAAAGTGTGTAAGAAATTTTCTTCAGAATAATATTTTTGATTTGTAACGACTTCCTTAAATGATTTGTGGAGTAAAAGAACATATTCCTTACTCAGCTTCAAATTATGCAACTGTGATTCAGTTTTACTTCTTCTGTATCTCTTATGGTTACCGAGATGCCAATACTAACGTATCAACACCTGCCTGTAAAATATTACAGCCAGATTCTCCAACGCTAGTCCGGTCTAATTTGACAACCAAAAGTTTTAAACTGACAACTGTAAGAATAAGACAACTACATTTTATACTATGAATTTATTTCGGAGCATTTTCGCAAATTTATAAAGAAAAGGGCAATTTTAGTGTGCACTTTCGACAATAATAGAACTAAATTCACTGTAGCAACCCGTTCCAAGATGAAAATCATTTGAAGTCCAAGCAAATCGCTGAAATATCCGAATGATTCATAAATTTTCAATGACGTCTTATCAACAACGACAGGACAAAAACTTGTCAAAACATAACTGATCAACTAGAAGATCTTAATTTAAACCAGTACTAAATCTTAAACTTTCTTAGTGAATCTGGACGTTAAAGTTGTATATCTCTGTTGCTACTTATGGGACCCATGCCAAGTTCAGGTTTTTTAATAGTGAGCCTACTAGGAATGTTTTGGTAAAGAAAAAAAATATTTTGTAACGTGAGAAAAAAAGTTGAATTTTTGAACTGACCCATCTGGGAAAAAAATTAACACGTGTAGGTATTTTATTTATTATTTTTCCTAAACAAATTGTACATACATCATTTTGTCGACAATTCTTGAATTTTAAGAGAAAAAAATGTGCTAGTAGAAAGTTAGTCATTTCAATTTTTTTAAACCTAAAATATAATTACAAAATAAAATTCAAATGACTATAACTTCCTCCTGGCACAATTTTTTCTCTTAAAATTTAAGAATTGTTGATAAAATGATGTTAAACTTGTTTAGAAAAAATAATAAATAAAATACCTAAGCATGTTAATTTTTCCTCCAGGTGGATCTATTCAAAAATTCAATTTTTTGCAAATTTCAAAATATTTTTTTCTCTACCAAAGCATTCCTAGTAGGCTCACTATTAAAAAACCTGAACTTGGCATGGGTCTTATATGTAGCAACAGAGATATACAACTTTAAAATTTCACGGACCGCGCCTGATCAATATCCTGCATAGTATCGCAATCTTTTTTTAAAATTATACGTGTTTAGATGTATTTACATCCGGAAAGTTGTATGCTTACACTATACAAATTAATACAAGTTTTACTTAACTACCCTTTCAGAACTATCATAACTTCTAAAGTTTGCAGTAACTTTGTGGAGCCTTTAATTAAGTTAAAACCCCAAAATTTGCTAAGGGAAGACATCCACCGACCTGCAGTGGCTCGCCGCATTCTCCATTGTTTGAGACGGCCTGGCCTGGATACTAATTACACTTTAAATATTAAACTCCCTGTTCCCTGTTAGACATTATATTAAAGAATACCTGTTCAAGTTGTAATTAGCGGCCATTTTGAATTTTTAACACCCTGTGTTTCAAGGTAATTGTTACAAAAAGTAAACGCGTAGTCGAATTTAATGCTCCATTTTTGTGTTGGCATATTTTACATATTGCATATGGTAGTACGAGGAAGTATTAAGAGGAACCATAGGCTGCTGGACCGAATAATGCCACTTTTTTCTTGAAAGTTTCGACTAGAAAATCTTTTTTCTTTAATAAACTACATACGACACAAACACAGTCTAAATTATTGTCTACACTCGCGTAAGATGGTCCCTCCATTGCAAAAAGAAAACAGAAATACACGAATACACTCCGAAATTGCTAACAACTGAAACGGCTTGTAAGTGAACGATTCTGGTACAAACTATTGTGCTAGTAGGCCTTAACTTACCTTGTAAATATTAATCTTGCTTATAGGTATGTCTAGATTTCGAGGAATTGTAGAAATTTAAGTTAGCAGCCAAATTTGTACAAAACTGAAACGGCTTGCAAGTGAAAGTCGCTGGATTCAAACTATAGTGCTAGTAGTTCCAAAAAGTCAAAATTTTTCATCTCTTAGATTTTCCTGAAAACAGGTCTACTTGTCAATTTGATACCGGAGAAAATCACCTTAAGTAAATTTTACAGGCATTCAAACAATTTCTTCGAAAATGTCAATTTAAAAAAAGAATTATACAGTAGTCAAAGTCAAAATTTTCATATCTGAGATTTTCCTGAAAATAGAATTCCTTGTCAATTTAATTCCGGAGAAAACGAAAAAACTATCCATTTCATCCTATGTCTTCGGGAAACATATTTTTCGTTGGAATATCCATGGTCAGAAGAAAATTATCCGCTAGTTAGAACACTGTAATAACGTTTAGTAAATTTTACAGGCACTCAATTTCTCGGAAAATGCGAATTAAAAAAAATATATGCATAAGACTCCCCCTTTCCAAAAAAGTCAAAATTTTTCATTTGTAAAAAACTGAAACGGCTTGCAAGTGAACGTCGCTGGATTCAAACTATAGTGCTAGTAGTTCCAAAAAGTCAAAATTTTTCATCTCTTAGATTTTCCTGAAAATAGGTCTCCTTGTCAATTTGATACCGGAGAACATCACCTTAAGTAAATTTTACAGGCATTCAAACAATTTCTTCGAAAATGTCAATTTAAAGAAAGAATTATACAGTACCTAGTCAAAGTCAAAATTTTCATATCTGAGATTTTCGTGAAAATAGAATTCCTTGTCAATTTAATTCCGGAGAAAACGAAAAAAACTATCCATTTCGTCCTATGTCTTCGGGAAACATATTTTTCGTTGGAATATCCATGGTCAGCAGAAAACTATCCGCTAGTTAGAACACTGTAATAACGTTTAGTAAATTTTACAGGCACTCAATTTCTCGGAAAATGCGAATTAAAAAAAATATATGCATAAGACTCCCCCTTTCCAAAAAAGTCAAAATTTTTCATTTGTAAAAAACTGAAACGGCTTGCAAGTGAACGTCGCTGGATTCAAACTATAGTGCTAGTAGTTCCAAAAAGTCAAAATTTTTCATCTCTTAGATTTTCCTGAAAATAGGTCTCCTTGTCAATTTGATACCGGAGAAAATCACCTTAAGTAAATTTTACAGGCATTCAAACAATTTCTTCGAAAATGTCAATTTAAAGAAAGAATTATACAGTACCTAGTCAAAGTCAAAATTTTCATATCTGAGATTTTCGTGAAAATAGAATTCCTTGTCAATTTAATTCCGGAGAAAACGAAAAAAACTATCCATTTCGTCCTATGTCTTCGGGAAACATATTTTTCGTTGGAATATCCATGGTCAGCAGAAAACTATCCGCTAGTTAGAACACTGTAATAACGTTTAGTAAATTTTACAGGCACTCAATTTCTCGGAAAATGCGAATTAAAAAAAATATATGCATAAGACTCCCCCTTTCCAAAAAAGTCAAAATTTTTCATTTGTAAAAAACTGAAACGGCTTGCAAGTGAACGTCGCTGGATACAAACTATACTGCTTGTAGGCGTTAACCTACCTCGTAAATATCAATCTGTTTATATGTCTAGTTTTCGAGCAATTGTAAAAATTTAAGTTAGCTGCCAAATTTTGTTAAAAACTGAAACGGCTTGCAAGTGAACGATTCTGGATACAAACTATAGTGCTAGTTGGCCTTAACTTACCTCGTAAATATTAATCTGTTTATACGTCTAGTTTTCGAGAATTTGTAAAAATTTAAGTTAGCAGCCAAATTTGTAAAAAACTGAAACGGATTGCAAGTGAACGTCGCTGAATACAAACTATAGTGCTAGTAGGCCTTAACTTACTTCGTAAATATTAATTTGTTTATATGTCTAGTTTTCGGGAATTTGTAAAAATGTAAGTTAGCAGCCAAATTTGTAAAAAACTGAACCAGCTTGCAAGTGAACGACTCTGGATACAAACTATAGTGCTAGTGGGCCTTAACTTACTTCGTAAATATTAATTTGTTTATATGTCTAGTTTTCGAGAAATTGTAAAAAACTCAGTTAGCAGCCAAATTTCTAAAAAACTGAAACGGCTTGCAAGTGGACGTCGCTGGATACAACCTATAGTGCTAGTAGGCCTTAACTTACTTTGTAAATTTGAATCTGTTTATATCTCTAGTTTTCGAGAAATTGTAAAAATTTAAGTTAGCCGCCAATTTTGTAAAAACGGAAACGGCTTGCAAGTGAACGACTCTGGATACAAACTATAGTGCTAGTGGACCTTAACTTACCTCGTAAATTTTAATCTATTTATATGTCTCGTTTTCGACAAATTGCAAAAATTTAAGTTGGCAGCCAAATTTGTAAAAAACTGAAATGGCTTGCAAGTGACCATCGCTGGATACAAACTATAGTGCTAGTAGGCCTTAACTTAACTCGTAAACGAAAAAAAAAACATCAATTTCGTCCTATCTCTTCGGGAAATATATTTTTCGTTGGAATATCCGTGTTCAGAGGAAAATTACGCGCTAATCAGTTCAGTGTAATCACCCTAAGTAAATTTTACAGGCGGTTAAACAATTTCTTCGAAAATGTCAATTTAAAAAAAAATTATACAATAGTAAAAGTCAAAATGTTTCATGTTAGCAGCCAAATTTGTAAAACACTGAAACGGCTTGCAAGAGAATTTCGCTGGATACAAACCATAGTGCTAATAGGCCTTGACATACCTTGTAAATTTTAATCTGTTTATATGTCTAGTTTTCGAGAAATTGTAAAAATTTAAGTTATCAGTCAAATTTGTAAAAAACTGAAATTGCTCGCAAGTGAACGACTCTGGTACAAACCATAATGGTAGTAGGCCTTAACTTCCCTTCTATATATTAATTTGTTTATAGGTCTAGTTTTCAAAAAATTGTAAAAATTTAAGTTAGCAGCTAAATGTGTTAAAGCACTGAAACGGCTTGCAAGTGAACGTCGCTGGATTCAAACTATAGTGCTAGTAGTTCCAAAAAGTCAAAATTTTTCATCTCTTAGATTTTCCTGAAAATAGGTCTCCTTGTCAATTTGATACCGGAGAAAATCACCTTAAGTAAATTTTACAGGCATTCAAACAATTTCTTCGAAAATGTCAATTTAAAGAAAGAATTATACAGTACCTAGTCAAAGTCAAAATTTTCATATCTGAGATTTTCGTGAAAATAGAATTCCTTGTCAATTTAATTCCGGAGAAAACGAAAAAAACTATCCATTTCGTCCTATGTCTTCGGGAAACATATTTTTCGTTGGAATATCCATGGTCAGCAGAAAACTATCCGCTAGTTAGAACACTGTAATAACGTTTAGTAAATTTTACAGGCACTCAATTTCTCGGAAAATGCGAATTAAAAAAAATATATGCATAAGACTCCCCCTTTCCAAAAAAGTCAAAATTTTTTATTTGTAAAAAACTGAAACGGCTTGCAAGTGAACGTCGCTGGATACAAACTATACTGCTTGTAGGCGTTAACCTACCTCGTAAATATCAATCTGTTTATATGTCTAGTTTTCGAGCAATTGTAAAAATTTAAGTTAGCTGCCAAATTTTGTTAAAAACTGAAACGGCTTGCAAGTGAACGATTCTGGATACAAACTATAGTGCTAGTTGGCCTTAACTTACCTCGTAAATATTAATCTGTTTATACGTCTAGTTTTCGAGAATTTGTAAAAATTTAAGTTAGCAGCCAAATTTGTAAAAAACTGAAACGGATTGCAAGTGAACGTCGCTGAATACAAACTATAGTGCTAGTAGGCCTTAACTTACTTCGTAAATATTAATTTGTTTATATGTCTAGTTTTCGGGAATTTGTAAAAATGTAAGTTAGCAGCCAAATTTGTAAAAAACTGAACCAGCTTGCAAGTGAACGACTCTGGATACAAACTATAGTGCTAGTGGGCCTTAACTTACTTCGTAAATATTAATTTGTTTATATGTCTAGTTTTCGAGAAATTGTAAAAAACTCAGTTAGCAGCCAAATTTCTAAAAAACTGAAACGGCTTGCAAGTGGACGTCGCTGGATACAACCTATAGTGCTAGTAGGCCTTAACTTACTTTGTAAATTTGAATCTGTTTATATCTCTAGTTTTCGAGAAATTGTAAAAATTTAAGTTAGCCGCCAATTTTGTAAAAACGGAAACGGCTTGCAAGTGAACGACTCTGGATACAAACTATAGTGCTAGTGGACCTTAACTTACCTCGTAAATTTTAATCTATTTATATGTCTCGTTTTCGAGAAATTGCAAAAATTTAAGTTGGCAGCCAAATTTGTAAAAAACTGAAATGGCTTGCAAGTGACCATCGCTGGATACAAACTATAGTGCTAGTAGGCCTTAACTTAACTCGTAAACGAAAAAAAAAACATCAATTTCGTCCTATCTCTTCGGGAAATATATTTTTCGTTGGAATATCCGTGTTCAGAGGAAAATTACGCGCTAATCAGTTCAGTGTAATCACCCTAAGTAAATTTTACAGGCGGTTAAACAATTTCTTCGAAAATGTCAATTTAAAAAAAAATTATACAATAGTAAAAGTCAAAATGTTTCATGTTAGCAGCCAAATTTGTAAAACACTGAAACGGCTTGCAAGAGAATTTCGCTGGATACAAACCATAGTGCTAATAGGCCTTGACATACCTTGTAAATTTTAATCTGTTTATATGTCTAGTTTTCGAGAAATTGTAAAAATTTAAGTTATCAGTCAAATTTGTAAAAAACTGAAATTGCTCGCAAGTGAACGACTCTGGTACAAACCATAATGGTAGTAGGCCTTAACTTCCCTTCTATATATTAATTTGTTTATAGGTCTAGTTTTCAAAAAATTGTAAAAATTTAAGTTAGCAGCTAAATGTGTTAAAGCACTGAAACGGCTTGCAAGTGAACGACTCTAGATACAAACTATAGTGCTGGTAAGCTTTAACTTACTTCGTAATATTAATCTGTTCATATGTCTAGTTTTCGAGAATTTGTAAAAATTTAAGTTAGCAGCCAAATTTGTAAAAAACTGAAACGGATTGCAAGTGAACGCCGCTGAATACAAACTATAGTGCTAGTAGGCCTTAACTTACTTCGTAAATATTAATCTGTTTATACGTCTAGTTTTCCAGAATTTGTAAAAATTTAAGTTAGCAGCCAAATTTGTAAAAAACTGAAACGGCTTGCAAGTGAACATCGCTGGATACAAACTATGGTGCTAGTAGGCCTTAACTTACCTCGTAAATATCAATCTGTTTATATGTCTAGTTTTCGAGAAATTGTAAAAATTTAAGTTAGCAGCCAAATTTGTAAAAACACATCTTTATGCTTTAATTCACAATCACAATTTGGCAACCTCGTTCAAAATGTTTCTGTCAACAGCTTCGTTCAGCTTTGTCGAGAATACGTGTAGCCAGTCTAAAGAGAAGTTTCGTGGGATGGGAGATTCCTCGCTTCTCTCGAGGGACAGTCCCTTCTCTCAAGAACGAGAATAAGGCCCCAGATCTAACGTGCCACCTCTAATTATATTAAATTTGCCAAGTTTCTCGAGTAATGCGTGAGGTTGCCTGTAAGCGGGGTCAATAATAACCTACAAGAAGGCGTAATAGGCGAACTGCGATCATTTTGACATTTTTGTTTATTGTTTCAATGTTTTTTATAAGTACCTAAGTAAACAGGATGGCTCTTTTCTGGGACAATCACCCACGTCGATCGCTCAAACATCTAATATAATAGTTATAAAATAAACTAGTAATATTGCGGTTGGCGCAGCATAGCCCGGACACAAATTAGATACAGTTTAAATGTTAAGTGCACATTAGCTATTCTGTTTGGGAATCTCTGGCTAATCAAAGCCTTGAGGTCATATTTGATAACGATGATATAAGACTCATGCAAATGAGGTTATTTAGGAGCGCTCTATTCGGGAAAGGACATTTTGTACGTTTATGCAGGATGTAGAAATAGTTTAGTATATTTTAAGAACTTAAACTCTCCTTTGATGTGGCAAAAAGCTACGTCTCAGAGGATGTCAACAAATGAGAAAAGAATAATTTTTTGGAATCCTAGTGGAGACGTATTCCAGCACAAAGGCAAGCTAGGAGGTTTATAAAATCTTCGTCTGAACAGCCAAGGAGCATGGTGCCCTAAATAGAAACAAAGATAGGAACGACTTAAGACTTGTTACGGGTCACTGAACTTTGATATGACATCTCAAAAAACATGGGAAAAATAGAAGGTCGGTACTACGGTGATGCTAAGAAAACCCCGGAACACTTACTGTGTGACTGCATGGCACAGCTGTGCAAAAGGTTTAAAATACCTAGGAAGAGTCGCCCTAATGCCCTCAAGAAGTGGGTAACATGGCAACCGGGAATATAATAAACTTAGTGAAAAATTAAGGAAAACTGAGAAATTTTTAGATAACAGTCATTAAAGCTATAGATAAGTTGAAGTGTAGAAAGGTTTTGGACCAAAACAATCTACAATCTAGGGGAGACCGGTGACAATTGTAACAAAAAACACATCTGATTTTTTACAACCTTACCTGTCAGTTCTAATTTATTGATTTTTTTTTTGAGGATGTCCCCGAGGTTTGTAAGTAACCTAATAAATTCAGAATGTAGAAGAAATATCTAGTTTCTTGTTTAGAACATATAATTCAAGTCAATGACAAGTGTTTCAATTGACACCCGACTGGTGGCAATTGTAACGGACACAGGTGTCAGTAGTAACAGTAGTAATAACATTAAAAAATAAACAAAGAGTTACACAAATAAAAAAGTAGTTTTTTTTCTGTTCTGTTCTGACAAAAATATACCAAAAAAAACACGACAAATTCGTAACAATCTGTATTAGTAACTTCTATTAAAATATAAATAACAATAGTTGAAAATATACAAGTGCAAAGTAAAATATTCTTTTAAAATGAAAAATGCTAGATAAGAAACGTGGGTATGTTAACATTACTAAAATACCTTACTCTTCACCTGAGTTAAGTATATCGTTCGTGCGGAAGAAGGCTGTTTTCACTCCAAATTTTTGGCTTACTCTTATGGGAAAAATTTACAAATTACTAATTTTAAGTTAATATACGAGTATTTTTTCTTCCGTATGCACGGTATGAGGTCTCTACAAATGTTTGGTTTCATATTGTAAAGCGTTCTATAAAGAAATACATTATGATGATACACACTTTTTACATTGGTTTCACTTGTAACATGTTACAATCGTCACCTTTATTCATGTTACAATTGACACCAAAGGACATATATGATTTGTTTACATTATTAAACTATGTAATCTAATTCCTAATGTGTTCTTATTATAAGATTATATAGTCAATATAATCCATATTTCAGTGGTATATTTTAAATATGTATTGAAAATATGGTTAAGAAATTATTTACAAAAGAAAATAAAAATAAATACTTACTTTTCATGTTGAAAGTCACGTTTCAGATCATAACAACAGTACTCATCAGAATTCTTAAAGGAACAAACACTATAAAGAAAGATCTGTCAACAACCGTTGAACATGAGTATCTCGGTTCGCGATAATCCGGCAGATGGCGGACGTATACTGAATGTTACAATTGACACCTGTTACAATTGTCACCGGTCTCCCCTACAGGGTGAGTATTTTAAAGGGTTACAAGGCGATATTTCGAAAACGGTTTAAAATATTTTCATGCAATTTTGGTGAGTTAATAGGGAGATGGGGGACATATTTAAACATATTTTTGACATTTACTCCCTCTCTCTATTTTCAGGGATGGGGGGGCAACTTCGGAATTAAATAGGATTATGTAACGTGAGTTCAGTCCTCAAAGTATGCCGTGGAACGAATGACGCATGTCTTGAGTTATTACTCTTGAAAGGTAACATAGGTGAAAAGCATAGCTGAAATAAAAATAAAACTGTCAAGTTCTGAAGATTTTATTTTCAAGAAAATTACATTATTGTCATTGTCATTGCATGATACAGAATTTAAAAAAGACATACATATGCAACAAAGAACCTAAAAATTATCGGCCAGATTCTCCAACGCTAGTCCGGTCTAATTTGACAACCAAAAATTTTAAACTGACAAGTGTAAGAATAAGACAACTAAGTTTTATACTATCAATTTGTTTCTGAAGTTTTTTTTGCAAATTTATAAAGAGGGTAATTTTAGTAGGTACGTATTTTTGACAATAATAGAACTACAGCAATACAGAATTACAGCAACTCGTTCCAAGATCAAAATCATTTGGAAACCAAGCAAATCGCTGAAATGTCAGAATAATTCATAAGTTTTTAATGACGACTTATTAACAATGACTGGATAAAAACGTGTCAAACCATAACTGATCAACTATAAGATCTTAATTTAAACCTGTACTAAATCTTAAAGCTTCTTTTCGAATCTGAACGTCTATTTCTAAGTATTCGCATGTGCCTGTGATCAGCTGAAAAAAGTCCTTGACAACTGTCAAAATTTGAATAAACAAAGTTTCGTTTGTGGTAAAATATGGATTTTCTTGGAAGTTTTTTATGTAGAAGAACCTGAAGAAATTATTGAAGCAGCAAATGATGTGCCAGTCAGTTAACTACTAGAAAAGTCAAAGAAGTTATATGGAACAGCATATCAAACTTTAAAAAAGTGATGCTCAGAAGAGCATGTAGTAAACTTTACTGAAAATGCGATGCTGGTATTGTTTAGTGAAAAAGCTAAAAAATTTAAATGTTCTACCCTTTGGGCTCAGTATCTACGGTAATTATTGATATTACTGTAAACAGCGAATTTTTTAATGAAATTTTGCACAGACCCTAATTTTGGGTCGTAGAACGCGAATCCGAAGTCAGTTTTTGGCGGTCTCGAATGGTTTTTCCGCAAAAAATTTTTTTAACTTTTAGGTTACCTTTTTTTATAGATTCCTTTAAGTTTCGACACTTTCACTTAAACATATCTGTAAACTTATAATTTTTATTTTATTTCGTCACACAAAACACCACATTTAGCCAAAAATAGTTAAGAAAATTGCTTTTTCCTATATAAAATTCCATTGTATTTGGTAGTAGACGCCATTACGTTCCCAGCTGTCAAATGTCCGGCGTTGCCAGGTTTACTTATTTTTCAAGACAAAGTTGTAAATTAGGAATAATAAAAAGTTGGCGGGAAAATGCGAAAATGAACCAAATTTAACCAAAAGGGCAAAAAGATGACCCCAACCAACACCCTGGGGCACCGATCCCTCTTCGCCTGCGAGGAAAGAGACTGGTCAGGGCCCCTAACCAGGTGCTAACCCTGTTCCGACCTTAGGGTGCCCTCCGATCCACCGTTCGTATCAAAAACTTTTCTAAGTCGGTGAATTAGGTGACAGATCTAATATTTTCGATATAACGGTGGTATAACGGTGGATCGGAGGGCACCCTAAGGTCGGAGCAGGGTTAGCACCTGGTTAGGGGCCCTGACCAGTCTCTTTCCTCGCAGGCGAAGAGGGATCGGTGCCCCAGGGTGTTGGTTGGGGTCATCTTTTTGCCCTTTTAGGGAAAATAAAATGCTATCTGTCTTATTTTACTCTCATATTGCCATCTCTTTTTTTGGATTTATTTATGGCCGGAAATTGTTAAAATTTGCGAGAAAAATGTTTTGTAAACGTGGCAACGCCGGAAAATTGACAGCTGGCAAAATAATGACGTCTAGAGCGATAAAATGGAATTTTCTATAGAAAACAGCAATTTTCTTAGCTATTTTTGCCTAAATGTGGTGTTTTGTGTGACGAAAACTAATAAAAATTATAAGTTTACAGATATGTTGAAGTGAAAGTGTCGAAACTTAAAGGAATCTATAACAAAAAGGTAACCTAAAAGTTAACCTAAAAGTTTTCCAAAAACAATTTTTTTTTGGAAAAACCATACGAGACCGCCAAAAGCTGACTTCGGATTCGTGTTCTACGACCCAAAATTAGGGTCTGTGCAAAATTTCATGAAAAAATTCGCTGTTTACAGTAATATCAATAATTACCGTATCTACAACAGTCGGTGAGAATTCAGTGGAGAATAAGAAAGCCATTTCTTATCAAATACTGCAGGGGACAAGTACGTCGACAACCAGTATAAATTTACATTCCAATGTGCATAATAATATACGTTGTGTTAATTTCTACAATTATAAGCATGTAGCTCTTAATTGTGATGTAAACAAATGATATGTGTGGTTCAAGTTTATAATAAATAAACATGTTAAATTTCTTAAATTATTCAATTTTTATTTGATTTGTAAAGAAAATTCCCTAGGGAATTTTTTCAAAAATTATTCACCTAGAGAATAATCTGCTTTTTCTGTCACGACTTTGATGTCAGAGAAATTGATTTCTACTACCGGTGTCGTGAAAAAAGATAATTTTTACCGTTTCAGGGTATGGAACTCAAGAATATTCCAAGAAAGCTAAAACGGAATCCAACAAGAAGCGCAAGCAAAGTCTGGACGACGAATTCGACGACGAGGAAGGGAGCAAAGATTGGTGGACCAAATATTTCGCGTCGGTGGAGCGAATGATCAACGAATCAAAGGAGGCCAAGAAAGTATCCACGTAAGTTTTCTGCTATTATTAACTACCTGCATTTTTGCTAATTTTATAATAATGGGGCTGTGAAAATGTCCTCTTTTCTTATTTCGACTGAATATTGTAAATGCATATCGATTTGTTCAGTCATTTCACGTTTTCAGTAAATATGTTAATATTATTTCACAATCAGTCGACCGACAGAAGCAAACGAAAAGTTCGTCGGTTGGACGGATAATAACAAAAACATGAAGGTTTAAAATTGGACCAAATTCCTACGAAAAACAACTGAACGTAGGGGGCAATGTGGTGAATCAACTTAAAGATACGGCAACACCGCCATGCATCCCGTACTAATAGGGAATGTTTATATTTTGCGTATCTTGTAACATTTTTTTAATCTTCGAATTTAATTGTATTTTGAATATTTCTTCGGAGTGATTAAGTGAATTTAAATAATAATAATAATAATAGTAATAATAATAATAATAATAATTTTATTGTGTCAAGTTTCACAAAAGGACAAAATACACTGATGTGCTATTAAAAATTTTGCAAAATACTTAGGTATGTAAGTTTTATGATTTTATAGCAAAAGACCTTTATTTTCACTGAACACAAACAGCATTTGCAAAAATCTCGTTTTTATGAAGCAAAAACAGTATCAGCATAGCCACCTTAACCTTCTTATTTCTACTTAAAATTATTGTCTCCTACCCCTCTAAGTAGCAATACTCCCTCTAATCAATAATTTGCAATCAAAGGATCGGAGGAAAAGTTTTTAAATAAATAGAGAAAAAATAGCAAAAATGAGTAAATACTTTTATTATTTTTATTAGGATAAACAATTTATATAAGTTTAAAAAGAGATTCCCTATTCTCCGATATATAATGAAAATGAATCTATAAGTGCAGGCTACCTGCGAACAAGTGACGTTTGTGTGAATTAAAGACGCGATAAAAATTGTTTAATCGAATATACCAAGTAGTTTCACAATTTTTAACTGTAAATGTTGACAGTCTTAGCTCCAGAAGGATAGGTACACTTTGTAATGGCACTGTGACTTCAGCTTTAAACGAAACCAAACGTTTCTAGGGCGCAATTTTCACTCTATTCTCAACTTTATATCGGGTCGGCGTTCCTATTACTCATTCCCATAACGCCCGGTCCAAGTAATGTAAGAAAGAACCCAGGTTCATAGAGCACGGGAATTTAAGCTGCTAGTACTTTATATAAACTTTTTAAGCATATTTTTACACTGCAAAACAACTTGGGACAGGCTTCAAATAATTTGATTAATATGTGTCATGTTTGTTTCTCATAACCTAACTTTCTACCAGATGTAAAAAATTTTACGAGTATGAGAGAGAAGGAGGACGAGACAGAAAAAATGAGAGAGAACGAACATGAAAGAGAGATATAATTTATCTCTCCGTTGTAAAATGGGTTTCTGTCATCAATCCCAAATTAAATTGGATACGGTATAGGCTACCCCAGGAGTCAGCCATTCCAATATATGCAGTAAATCTCTAACACCCTGCATAATTTATTATAGAAAATAGAATTTTATTTTCTACTTTTCCTTTAAAACCGCTTGCCACAAAAATTCGATAAGAGATATCGACCTTTTGCGGGATGCAGTTCTAAAAGAAAAGTACAAAATAAAATGTTGACTACTTTATCGAATTATGTCTCTTCTATGTGTCCAAACTGGAACGTCATTAGTTTTTTGTAGCAGATACATAAGCAACGTCAATGTAGAAAGAACAAAATAGAAGAACTCTTGAATAAGTGAAATGCTCTCACATTTTAAGGCAACAATTTTCTTATAGCTAAGAAAAACTGCTGAGTCATAACAATTTTTACATTCCACTAAAATTGCATGACACGGCACATTAAACTTTACTCTGGCCCGCGTAATTGTATCAGACTACTTTATTAAATTTATACTTTTCAGTTTAATGTTACTTTTATTAACCCATTAAGTCTTGCCGTATTTCAGTAATAAAGAGGAAAAAATAAACTTGGTAAGGTTGAGCATTAAATAAATGTTAAAGGACACGGAACTTAAAATAACAAGAATTAAAAATTAATTTATAAGAATATAAATATACCTATACGTTTACTTACAATAAAATAGACAAAAAAGGATTAGCAAGATCGAGCACCACTCAAAGAAAAATAGTTCACTAACGATATCTATCAATACTATTTGTTCCAACATAAAAAACTTTATTTTTCTTCTTTTGAAATATACTAAGTGACACAGAAATCCGAACATCCAGTAAAAATGATAATATTTCAATAATATTTTGTATACATATTTAGGTCATAATAAGCAAATGACTAAAATTTTAATTCAATCTCATGAAGATATAACCTACCTTTAATAATGTGTTGATGCGCTCCAGTGTGTTACACATTTATTAATGCATCTAGGCATGATTCTGATGAGGTGATTAATATCCTCCTGAGGTTGTTTCAGGCTACATCAGGCTCAGGTCGAAGTGCTATTGTACATTTAGCAATTTTCCACCGATAATGTTCCACACGTGTTTGATTGGAGACAAAGCCGGCGATCTTGGAGGCCATGGCAATAGATTAATTTCAGAATGCTCAAAGTAGTCCAATTGTTACTCTTGCCACATGTGGCCGGGCTTTATCTCATTGAAAAGTTGGGTTTGAAAGTGTCCTTCGGTATGGTATGGGGTTCCGCATTTTCTTGGACGTAACGCTGTACAGTCATGTTACTGATGAATACTGGAGGCGACCTGGAGCTATAAGCAATGGCACCGCATATCATAAGTCCAACAGTGCGATTACCATGTCACCCAACAAAAATATTGTGGATCACGCCTTTCACCATATCGCCTTCTCACCCTTGCCCGGTTATCATGTTTGTTTAAGCAAAATCTGGATTCGTCGATAAAGACTGTTGTGTTCCATTCCTGGTCCCAAACTAACCTTTCTCTGCACCACTCAAGTCAACGTCTCCCCCGCTGGTGCTGTATAGTGCAATTTCGTTCGCAAACATCATGTACCAGGGGACTTCATCTCTTATGTCCTGGTTATGACATCCATAATAAGGTGTAATGAACCCTGGTGCAGTCTAGTGATTGCTGCACTACTTCTCACCTGTGTCTTAGTTCCTGTTTATACATCATTAAGTACTTTTTTGACACTCTTTTCTCTCTCTTACTTGCATACTTCCTGCAGTGAAACTCTGTTATAGGTTTGTTCTAAACCAATAAAAACGGCATGCAACTATTTCTGCTTCTAATCCCCTTCCATGGCTCATTTTAATATAAAAATTCGATGAAAGGATGGATGTCATAATAAGAGAAATTATGTATGCATGGATGTCATATATCAAAAAATTATACAACTACTGTAAATATGTGAGTCATAGTTTCAAAAATTATGGATGTTTGGTACAAAATAGATTATTGCTCAACATTTTTATCTTTTTGTTATAAAAAGACATACTTACAATAAAAGTTGAAAGATATTTTGAATTTTAAACCGCTAATCATCAATCTTGAGGTTGTTGATGTTGAACATTTTATTTTATACCTAATAATTTTAATCTGTTACATTAGCCTTAACTCCCTTCTTCTAAAAAAAGAAGAATACAATGTACTCTTCTATTGTACTAGAAATTAAAAATAGAAAATAATTCAGAAGACGTAAAACCCTAGGTGGCATTTTAACTTACAACCTAAGGCTTTGACCAAAAATTTTTCAAGAAATGTACTACCGAAGAATGTTATAAGCTAATGCCAGTAAAACGCGTTCAGTATGACATTTTCCTAATTATGAACCTTTTTTTCAAATGATAATAAATTTAAACCCAAAAAAGTTTAGCATCTATACGAAATTACATATGTACATCAGAAAATTTAATATTTTTTATAATACTCAGATATATTTGCACCCTCTAAGCTATGAGCGAAGATATTAAGATGGCCCTTTTTATTTTCAGTCAAAATGGAAATCTCCAGGTCTACTCGGCAGACGAGGACAGTAATCCCCAATCCGGTTACAGTTCAGACAAGAGTCCCGGTCAGGAGTATAAGAAGAGATTTGGATTTAAAACGGCTGCGACGGCGTCGAGATTGGCTGCCAGAATTAGTCCCAAAAGCGTTCGGAAAAGAACTAAGTATAAACCTGTGCTTTGCAAGGTAAGAAATGGGCATTTTTAAGGGGACTTTAATATCATGTGAAGAGTAATGAATTATTAGTCCGGGACCGCATGTCAAAAACTTTTGATCTTAAAATCAGGATGTGTATAGGGTGTTTCTTCATATATTGATACCATTGACCGTTAGCAAGAGAAGACAACATTTACTCATAACTAGCCTCTTGTTTTGTTTTCTACGTTGTGCGTGTGTTGGATTAAGAAAGAGAGAACGCTACACATCCGACTTCGCGCGCCGTCTGTATTTAACCGAGCATATACTTGACACTGGCACACCATTTTCCAAACTTATGGATAAAAAAAACAAAAACACTAGTATCCCCAAATATCTTTGCTATTAGTAAAGATAGAGACACAAAATTTTAGGGGTATCCTATTGGTTAATCAGTCAACTATTTCATGTAATTTAACTTTTTCAACCCCCGTGAGGGGTTACGCTATAAAAATTTGTAATTTGTGAATAGGTGTAAAATGCAGAAATCGAATTTGTTTAATGAAAGTCGCATGATAAAGAGGTAAATAATCAGAAAAAAATATATTTTTTGGAGATAAGCTCTTCGAATGGTGCAGTTTTGTATTATAAAATTTAAAAAATTCTGAATAAGCCCATTATCGAAAAAAGGACAACATTTTTCTAAATGTACTGTGCTTGTTTGTATTGTTATCGTGCTCTTTCACTTCGATTTTCTGGAACTGCCAAAAAACATTTTTTAAATCTATAATCCTAAAATATTTATAAGCACTTTCACTGTGTTTCTTAAAAGTTAAGCCTATATTACCATTTCAGCTCGCTAGTTTTCCCAAAGAAACAACACTCTGTTAAATAATTCATTTAAGGAAAGTGTATTCCTCACCTTCCTGTATACAAATTTTTATTTTACCCTTTAAAATTTCGGGGAAAAGGGTATTATAATTCCTTCTTAAGAGGGATAATCACCTTTCATCCCTATTTTCGTTCACTTAACATTCTTCCTGTCCAGTTATTTGCTATAAAAACCTTTGTTTAATAAATTATGCAGAGTTTTTTAAAACAATGGAACAGTCTTCCAAATATTAAAATTTTTAGCGCTGAAACATGGTAACTGATCTAATTTTTTCCCATATTTTGACAGTGTATTTTGATTTAATAACCTTTTGACATGCAACGCCATCTGTATTTTTTCTAAAAGGACCTACCCTGTGGTGAAGTCACTGAATTCGAATCAACTATACAGGGTTATTTTTTTAAAGTATTATAAGGCGATACCTCGAAAACTGTTTAAAATATGTTCATGTAATTTTGGTGAGTTAACATTTCAGGTGACCCTGATAAGCAAGCAAATCGCATTCGGTCTTTATTATCATCTAAAGTTGTAGGTTCAATCGCCATCACTCTGTCCTTTATAAAACTCCACACGAAAAAGTCGTCCGGGATCAAATCCGGGGACCTAGCAGGCTAGTTGACTGGACCAGCTCGCCCAATCCACCTGTTTTCAAATATTTCATTCAAATGATCACGGGTTTGTATTGCATAATGGGATGGAACTCCGTCCTGTTGAAACCACAGGATTTAAGTTTTGGTTTAATAATTCGGGTAACTGGTTTCCTAAAAAATCTGTGTTCATTTCTCCATTTAAATATATTTCAAAGAAATGCGGACCAATAACTTATCCTCGATTATACACCAGACAATAATTGACCAGGGATGTTGGATATGTCAGAGTTCTCATTCAGTGGTGATTTTCCGACGCCCAGTAGTGCATATTGGGCCTACTTAACTAAAGAAAACAACCAAACAAAGAAATTAACGTTCAGATTCACTAAGAAGGTTTAAGATTTAGTACATTTTTTTAATTATCTCTGGAAGATTATTATAAATTAAAGTCCCCTCATACATATGAGACTTTTTCCCAAAATCACGTTTAACTATGGTACTTTTGTAATAATTCTTACAATGTCGGGTGATCACGTAAGTTCTTGTTTTCTGTAAAAGTAATAATTGACTTTTTTCCTTTAACAAAATAATAATAAAAATTTTTAATTTATAAATGTAAATATTTAGATATCCCTTTGGTTTGCATAAATTAATAGTTGATAAATAAATAAGGTAATCTGTAAATACATTTAATGATTTTATCCTGTAGTTTTTGTAAAGGTTTTAAATTGGACAAACAAGCAGAACACCACATAAAAATGAAATATTTCAATTCGGAATATACTATTAAAAAGTAAATTTCCTTTAGGCATTTTAAAGGAATATAATATCGAGTTTTATACGGCACACTTACTAGAGGAGTTAAAACATGTATAATAGTTTGAATATGATTTTTCCAATTTAGATTTTTATCTTAAATAAAGCGTAAAAATCTTGTTGAATTTAAATATTGAATAGATTCGGCTTGAATTATTACTGGGGAAATATAAGAATTTATCTTATTTTTACTAATAAATATAAAAGGAGATTTCTTGAAATTCAACGTAAGTTTATCACAGGATGGAAGCTTAATTTATCTACTTGAAATTTTATAAGAATTCCAATAAATATTTAAATTTTTGAAGCTAAGAAAGTCATTACTATCCGCTGAAATTAAAAATACCGCACAGTTTAGGAGCTTAATATGACATGGCCGGAATATGAAATGCATTTTTACGAATTCCAGGATGAAAGAGGTATAGGTTAGTTTAACACAGAAAAATTGTGAGAGACGGTGATTCAAAATGAAGTTGAACTTAGTTGTGTTTTAAATTTTACTACTTTTTACAGCAGAACATTTTTTTTTTCAGAAATATTTTCTTAAATCTGTTTATGAGTTTTACCACACATCGAAACATTATTTTTGGTACTGGCGTGAGTTTCGCTAATTGTATTAGCATCATCAGGAGTTGACTAAAATTATTTAGTTCTAGTTTCGTATTCACCTTTTTTAATCGATCAAATCGCTTAGCGCTACAGTCGGAACACCGTTTTTTCCCGTAACAAATAATATAATACGCAATTTTTGGTTATTTTGGTTTTGTAAAAGAATGCTGACTCAAATTGTGGATGACCTTTTTAACCAAAAAGCACCTGTTTTTGGCCAAAGTTATACAAACCAAAGTTTCTTTACAAACTGCAGCCTAGAGATTTTGATTCAAGATTTTTGTTTTACTTTTGGTTTTAAGGTGAGGTAAAAAAAATTATTTTCTGATGAGGCTACGTTCACCTCAAATGAAGTGGTATGTTCCCAAAACTGTAGGTGGTGGAGTAGTGAGAATCCCCACATTGTAATTGAGCGTCGTGACCAGTATTCTCTCAAGACAAACGTTTGATGTGGTGCTTTTAAGAGCAAAATTGTAGGGCCGTACTTTTTTCGAGAAAATATTATCGGTGAAATTAACTTTTTGAATTTTTTCATTGACTACCACTGGATATAAAAACATACTTTGGTTTCAACATGACGGTGGGGTGATTCATGTTACAGCTCTGCAAGAGGGACAGAATTTTTAAACCGGACGTTTCCAAAAAGGTGGAAGGTCAGAATTTGCTTGGCCACCAAGGTCCCCAGATATAACTCCCCTAGATTTTTTCTTATGATTCTTAAAATAAAAAGTCTATGCCCATAGACCTTTCAAAAACACAGACCATTTAGAGAGAATTATCAGAGAATGTGTCCAAGAAATTTCCCCTCAGATGGTTAGAAATGCAGTGGCGGAATTTTCACAACGCAACGTAAAATAGTTTGTATGAAAAGAAGCGGTGGTCATGTGGAAGTTTACTGTGGTATTTCATAAAATATTATTGTTGTTTATTTTGGTAATTTGTTTTTTAAAAAAACATGTATTTCAAAATACTTTTTTTAAAAATTCAAAGGTACATATGAATGATCATGAAGTTATTTTGTCAAATCTCAATTCGATCACTTTTTAGTTCTGGACGACACTTTCTCACGTTATTGTACTATTCAATTTAAATTAAAGATAGTTTTCCTACTACAATATTTATCGTTTTTACGTTTTTTGACACCCTGTATATGCTGGGTCAAAATTTTTTATTCGGCTCTTATTTTGTCAACACGCAGAATTTTTTATAAAGAATAACTTTTTTCCCTAACCTCAAAAATAAAAGAGTTTCCCATTTGTTAAGATGGTTCCTGGACACTCTGTAGGTATTAATTTATTTTGCTTATATTTCAATAGCGTTTTTACATAATTCTGTGGCTGGGGCTTAAGCCCCAGACAAATGTCCTTGGCAGCATCTACAAGCAGGATGATTTCTAAAACGACACTTTGCTGCCGCCCTTGCTGCATACTAATCAAATATTAACTTCCAAAGGCATATAAACAAAAACCTATCCCGAAGTAACACCCGGAGCGCAATAAATCTAAATATTTATGACGTCGTATTTCTTTGTTTTTAGGTTTATCCTACGGAATTGGAAGCTCGACAGGAGTTTCAGGAGTTCAAGGAGTGGCTGCATACTTTCGAGTTGTACAGGGGCAAGAAAACAGGAGAGGAGTCGGAGGATGAAAGTCGAGTAGTGGGATATTTTAAGGTGAGAATAATATTAAAATACAGGATGTTGACATCTCCGTAACTATAGGAGATGCATACTTTTTAACATTATACTATAGTTTTCTAAAAATATGGATTTAATTCCTTATAATTTATCTGAAATCGTACGTAAACTTAAAAAAATTTACTGCGTAAACGCAACCAATTTCTTTCGCGTCGCAGACAATGATTTGAATTAAATTGTACTGCTGATATTCAAAGTTCCATTCATAAATACATAGGTTGCGCACAACTTTTTAACTCCACTGTGGGCGAAATGCATGCCACAGGAATGCGTGCACAGTATACGAATAATCTTTTTTCCGAGTCATCAACGACAAACCGATTCCAGCCGGTCAGCGTGCTCTCCTTGTTTACATAACGTAGTTAAAAAAGGACAGTATTCTTAACCACGAGACGGGTTCGTCCGCCGGGGAATTCCAATCAACACAACTGTATCTATGCAACACAAAATATCTGGATCAGGGGCGGAGCAACAGCCGAAGTCCATTCTTGGTCTGCTTCTTACGGGTAGCCAGTGTTGCCAGAACTCAGCACTTTTAGTGATATTTCACGATTTTGGATAATTTCTCCCAATCTCGCGAATCCAGTACAAAATCTCACGATTTTTACATTTACAGAAATGTCAATCAGCGAATCTCACGATTTCGATCTTCATTGAAACAAAATTGCAATTTGATTGCAATTGAGATTTGAAACTCAGTTTCAATTTAATAAAATCTCAACAACTGTGCAACAAACTTAAAGTGAAAACAATAGAAGGCATTTTATATACCAAAAGTTACCATTTTTTTATACAACAAAAGATACAAAAATTGTTACGATTTTTGTATCACCAACACGATTAAAAAGTTAGGTTGTGGTCACGTATGGTATTCAGATAAAAATAAGCTGGAAGCTCTAGTGATACAGATAAATAACTTCTTTTTTTTTTGTTTTGTGTTAGTTTTACACTTTTATTTATAAAAAAAATATGGCGTTTTTATAGTACAAAGTGATAGATATTTGTTTAAGTTTGTAAATTTGTTTTAATAATATTTTTATATTATTAAAACACAATTTAATTGTGTTAGTATTCACTGCATGGTTTTTTACTAAGGGTAAAGGGCTTATTAAAGGTAAATATTAACTAATTGGTCCTAAAGTCTTGAGTTAGCAAAATCCAGGTCAGTACTCATTTATTTGTAAAATACGCATTGGGACTTTAAGCCAGTTTTATTGCTAATAATTATGTCTAAATATTGGGTTCTGAAAGTAATAATCAGATTTGCAAACAATAATGCAATCTTTAACTTCATTTTCTGGAAAACAGGAATTTGTGATTTAAGCCCTTCTTACCTAACCCTAGAGATATAGGAACCTAATAATTCAAAGAAATGTAAGTATATAATGTAGTTATGTATCTTATTCTGCCCCTGAGTCCCTTTCACTTGCTTCGCTATCTTCAATAGTAGTAGTGATATCATATGCTGACAAAAGATCAGTGTCTTCTGTAAACGCAATGTATTCTTTAATGGTACTATCATAATCGTGGTATGCAATGTAAAATTATTAGTACATAAATGTTGAAATAAATACATATTTTAAAAAAATGGTACATTTTGGCAAATTATTTCATTGATAAAAAGAGGGAATGTTATTGCTAAATTTTTAATTTTGCAATCAAAATAGCGCAGAATATGTTAAAAAGTAGACAAAGAGTTACACAGGATTTCTTATGCCTTAGGGAGCAATAAAAGTCTACAAATGGCCTCTTCCCAAAGACATAGAAGATAGAACAATTATGGGATTTGATCCCCAGTACGGTTTCTTCCAGGGAATACCATCCAACGATCCTATAAGAGTGCTGGTCAGGGTCTACATTGTAAAGGCCAATGACCTTCATCCGATGGACTTGAATGGTAAAGCCGACCCTTACATAGTTCTACAACTGGGATCAAAACGGATTAGTGACAAGGAAAACTATATCTCCAAGCAACTGAATCCTGTTTTTGGAAAGTAAGTAGTTTAGATAAGATTTCTTGCCGTAATGTTGATGTTAAAATCATTAAGTATGTGTAGCGTACATAGTGTATGTAGAAAAAATCTAGGGAAGTTATATCTGGGGACCTGGGTGCCCAAGCAAATTCTGACCTTCGTCCAATCCACCTCTGTGGAAATGTCCAGTTTAAAAATTCTGTCACTCTTGCAGAGCTGTGACGTGGAGCACCGTCATGTTGGAACCAAAGTGTGTTTCTTATATCCAACGATAGTCGATGAAAAAATTTGTCCTCAAAATGTTGACCCACCTGTATAAAAACTCACGGGCCGCGTCTGCTGGTCACGACCCTTAATTACAAAGTGGGACTCACTCTACCACCTACAGGTTTGGGAACACACCACTCCATTTGAGGTGAACGTGGCCTCATCTGAAAAATAAAATTTTTCTTGCAAAATATGAGCCATCTTCTACCTCACCTGGAAACCAAGAGCAAAACAAAAATCGTGAATCAAAATCTCTAGGCTGCAGTTTGTGAAGAAATTTTGGTTTGGATGGGTGAAAATAATTTTTCCTTAAAATTACTTGGGCATTGGATTCTGTAACAGGTCGTGGAACAGCTTGTGAAATATTTCTCAATGACATTTTTGGATTTTCCACGAGCTTGCAAAACCTCTTATTAAGTATCTTCATTCGTCCGCCAAACCTGGTGCTTGTCAGAAAATTTATTTCTTACACATCCGGTACTTTTCAAATTATTAACAATATCTCCACAAGTCACATGGCTTATTATTTTATTCGGAGGTCTTTCATTAAAAATTTGACCAGCTTCTCTGTATGTTTTATAGTTTTATAGTGGTCCCCAACAATAAAATACTTTTTCAGTTTTTTCCTCCGTGGAAATTTCAGCATATTTAATAAAAAAGAATCACAACGGTAAGTATTTAAAAATAAAACAATCAGTTGACAAAGTTTCATATGGTATCATACCTTACTTGGTACTTTTTCAGGTAAACTAGATTATTGAAAAACGTTCCGAAAAATTTTTTTATATTTTCAGTAAAAACAGTAATAATTTTTCTATTGTTTATTTTGGTAAAGTTATTTAAAAAACAAGTATTTTAAAACACTTTTTAAAAATTCAAGGGTATGTACATATGAATGACCATAAAGTTATTTTGTCAAATTTTATATTTCATCACTTTTTAGTTCTGGACGACACTTGCTTACGTTATTGTAGTTTGCAACTAAACTTAAAGATAGTTTTCTTTTTTTTTATCGTTTTTATTTTTTTTTTACACCCCGAATAAGCTGGGTCAAAATCTTTGATTTGTGTGTTATTTTCTCAACAAGCTGAACTTTTTATGAGGAATAACTTTTTTTTTGTAAAGTCAAAAATAAAAAGTTTCCCATTTGTTAATATGGTTTCTGGAAACGCTGTATAAGTTCAGCAAATTACTTATTGTTACATGTCCTACAGTGGCGGTTCCTGGAATTTCAGATTGTCGTATCTCAGTTCCAACCCATGGGACCCACACCAAATTATAAAATGTTACTGTTACTCTACAATCATTTTCGTGAAAAAATATTTAATTTTGAAATTTGCGAAAAAAGGTTAATTTTTTGGGTCGCTTCACCTGAGATCTGAGAAAGCTCTGAAGAAAATTTTACTAAGCATATTTTTTCATAAAGTATATCAAATTTTATCGACAAATTCCAAATTTCGTGAAAATATTGTAATTTTCGTTAAAGAAATGACATTTTAAATTATTTCTTAGACAAAATATTTTAGGGTAAAAATTTTAAAAACTAATTAATTTCAAGATATTAGAGGTAATTCAATGAAATTTGAATTCTATCGATAAAATCTGATAAAACTTATGAAAAGAGCTTGGAAGTAAAATTTTCTTCAGAACTTTCTCAGATATCAGGTCTGGTGAAGAGGCCCAAAAAATTAACTTTTTTTCGCAAATTTTAAAATGAAATATTTTTTTACGAAAATATTTCTAGAGTGCCCAATAGTAACAGCCTATAATTTGGTGTGGGTCCCATGCGTAGGAACTGAGATACGACACATCTAAAATTTCAGGAGCCGCCACTGAATTGTCCAAAAAATGTAGTGAACATAAATTGTTGTTACATTACAGATGTTTTGAAATAGAAGCCACTTTTCCGCAAGATTCTTTATTAACAGTACAAATCTATGACTGGGACCTTGTGGGATCCGACGATATGGTTGGGGAAACCAAGATCGACTTAGAAAATAGATTTTATAGTAAACACAGGGCAACTTGTGGGCTTCCGGAAAAATACGAAGAGTAAGTTAAAACAGTCTGCTGGGGTCATCGTTATTTTAATTTTATTTTCTAGTCATGGTATACAAGGTGTTACAAATTCGCTGTCCACTAATTGGGATCTCGTAAACGGTAAGATACAGCAAAGTTTTAATTGGGACAAAGTTGCATCGTTTACGAGATTCCAATAATGGACATCGAATGTCTTACACCCTGTGTATTCTCATCTAATTTTGCTGTTTTAGGCAAGGATATAACGCCTGGAGAGACGCGCTAAAACCAACTCAAATCTTAGCGAAACTTTGTAAAGACTCTAAGATCGACCCTCCCATATACAGTGACGGGCAAGTAAAAGTCGGGAATCAAATATTTTCAATACAGACTGAAGAATTTTGTTTTTACAAATTTCGGGAATTGGAAGAGCATATGGCGCTGGCTCTGTTACACAGGTAAGTTTTATCATAAAGTGGGTTTTAGCAAGTATAGGATGTCCCAAAATGTTACACATAATGTACATATAGGGAAGCCCGGGCAAAGCGAATGTGTTAAAGCTGGAAAATCATAATTTTTTTGTTTATTATCAGATTCTAATAAAAAACTCTCTAGAGCGCACAGATTTATCTCTACTTCATTGCACACAAAGTAATTTATGACTACTTTTTGGTTTTGCTTTAATTTTTATTGCTTTTTACGCATGTTCATTTTATTCACTTTGCCCGATTACCCGGGCAAAGTGAATATCAGTATATGTTATATGTAAATGAAACAATAAACATAAATAACATTAAAATCATGTATCACAATACTCAGAAAAATACGAGCCAAACCCACTATAATTCGTGCAAAGGTCGTGGGCCGAATTTTGGCATTCACATTAGATCCAGTCTTCACCGTTCTGTTCAAAAAGTTCTCCACATGCCAGACAATTATAAACTCTATCAGAATTGTCACTAACATGTTTTTTTAACTTTGTGGAAACTGTATCGTGTTCTATTTTCTTCTTATTCTTACCAGACGCCTTTTTGAATAAAGGCTTAGAGATTGCCCTTTCCTTATCTAGCAAAGCGAATAGCTATCCGCTTTGCCCTCTTCACTTTACCCTGACATACATTCGGATATGGCGGCACATAAATGGACTATAACTCAAGGTTCTGGTCCGACATAAACATTAGGACTGAAATCCGACTTAATGAAGACAATGATGAATAACTAAAATGTTTTTTTTTGTAACGAGTTAGAACAAGTTTACTGAACTTACCTTAGAAGAATTATTTTAACTCGACACTGCAAAACGTTCGATGCGCATTTAAAGCATGTGCTTCTTAACTAATCGGTTAACCCATAGTGATTTTTATTACTGTTAGACATGCTCTTTGATCTTGTATTAAGTAATGAACGTCATCTGTCTTTATTTTCGTGAAATAATTAATATTCCCTTTGCCCGGGCAATTCGCTTTGCCCGGGCTTCCCCTATATGTGAAAAAATAATAATGTACTAAATTTACACAATTTGTTCTGTTAACAAAGCCCACTGAAGAAACTGACCCATTGATACGATTAGCGTGTTATGGACCACTTTCTGTTAATTTGAAAATATGCCAGTGTGACGAAGGAAGGTACAGCGCTATTTTTAATAAATAAATTTCCCAAGCGTATGTTTTAATTCTACGAAAATTAATTTTCTTCAACAGTTTAATGTTCTATTCTTTTTTTAAATATGCGCAACATTTTGGGACACCCTGTATATTATGTTTGTTTAATCAAAGGAAAACTGGAGCATTATTTAATAGGTTTTAATTGTATTTTTGTAGGTGGCACGAAATTCCAAAAATTGGCTGCCATTTGGTTCCAGAACATGTAGAGACACGACCTTTATACAATCCTGACAAACCTGGTATCGAGCAAGGTAGTAAATCATCGATTTTGTTTTATAGAGTTAAGAACTCACCGATACCGTTCTTCGTCTTTTTCTTCTTATTTTTCTCATTATTCTTCTTATTCTCTTTGTCCTTTTTCTTCTAGATCTTTTTCTCACCCTTCTGCTTTTTATTCTTTGACTGTTTCACAAACAAAATAAGCTCTGCCGTCCACCAATCTCTGTTTTGGTCTTCCTCTGCCACTCCCACATAATTCCATTGCGATTACCATTTTGCAGCCATAATCACTATTTCTTATCAGGAAGCCCTTACCACTCTGTAGCCTTCTTGCCTCAATCTTCTTCTTCACCAACCTTTGTTGTTCCCCTTATTTTTTTATTGCCAGCCTTGTTTCTCCTGGTTACCACACATTTCCATCATCCATCTTAACATTCTCATTTCTGTTACAACTAACCTTTTACGCACTTTCTTCACTAGCCATGTTTCGGCTCCATACATCATTGCAAGCTCGGCCATTGTTTTATAAAATAACAAGTTGTTAATAATTCCATAACATTTTAGGTAAACTTGAAATGTGGGTGGACATGTTTCCGATGGACATGCCCCTACCGGGGCCGCCTCTGGATATTTCCCCAAGAAAACCGAAGAGTTATGAGCTGAGAGTTATTATTTGGAATACCGACGAAGTAGTGCTGGAAGACGATGCCTTTTTTACTGGAGAGAAAATGTCTGATATTTACGTCAAAGGGTGAGAAAAATCTTAGTACATTTTACGCATAAACTGTCATTTATATATTTTATACGACTTTTACTAGGAAATTCAGTATTTATACCAGCAGAGGCAGATCTTTCACACTTAAATGTTCCTGATAGCTAAGTTTGTGCAAATTTAGTTTTGCTTTAAATTGAATTTTTAATATCACTAAAGAGCGAGACTCACGATGCAAATGACACGCAACAAACCTACCTCGTCGCAGACCACGAAAATACTGCTGACAGTACCGCCTACCAGTGATCGGGATGCAGAACTTTTAGCTGCATTGGAAACCAGACTTACGATTTTTCGGACACCCTGTATAATGAGATTTTTACAATTTGAATACAGTAAGCTAGAACCAGAAGAACTATAATGTACAATATTTCTGCTAAGCTGGGGCAATTCCTTATTCGTTCTGTTTTGAATGAAGCACAAACTGTCGTCTCCTCTAAATCATTCCATGTATTATTATATTATAATATCCAGGTAATGCGATTACTAAAAGAATTTATTTGTAATAATTTAGAACACTTTTACTTTTGCGTTTTCTTGCTGTTGCCTCTCAAAATCTGGGTTTCACTTATGTAATATCTTTCGATTTTAACAGAATAATACCCATTAAGAATTTTATGTTTGTAGTGGATCGTCTTTTAATCCCCTTTGTTTCGAGGTTGGTAATTTAATCTATTTAGTCGTTCTTCACATGGAAGGTTTCTAAGTTCTAAAGGAATTCTTGTAAGTTTTCTTTGAACTTTTTCCAAGGCTTTTATATCTTTTACATAATAAGGATTCGAAACACACTGGGATGATTCTAAAATAGGTGATATAAAAAAAGTATATATATTTTCTTATCGTTTCACTATTTTACTTATGAGAGACTTTTTGAATAGGATATATTGATTTTTTTAATTTTGACATATAAATTGACACTTTTCAAAACCGATGAGAGTTTTGAAACATCTTATATTTATAACCATACGGCATCCATTTGGTTTTGAGAATGATGACAGAAAAAACAATTGAACAAGAATTAACCCTATTGGTCAGTTCCATGGACTGTTTACACCAGAACATATTTTAGTGATCACAATATTCATCTTTTCTTTCCTGATAATCACGGAGGAATCAGATTTCTTTCTATCCGTGTTGGCGAAAGTGCATTAGACAAAGACAAATAAAAAAAGGATTTGTTCAAATTTTTATCGTACATTCTTTGCTTGTGGAAGTAGTGCTGGTTATATACTTCGAAAGATTAGTCATGGCAAAATTCTTTTTTTCCTGATAAAATCCCAGCGGAATCCGGCTTCTTTCTATCCTTGTTAGCAAAAGGGGCATTAGTAAAAAACACAAATAAAAACGATGTTGTTGCCAATAAAAAAGAATAATCAAACAACATTTCATCACAGGCGGCTTTGTTTGTGCGCAAGTATTTCTGGTTGCCTATAGTGAAAGTTTAATCGGAGTTGTCATAAAAAATAAATTTCGAACCGGACAAAATACTTACGTAAGTTTTATGATTTTATAGCAAAAGACCTTTGTTTTCGCTGAACACAAACAGGATTTGCAAGAATCTCGTTTTTATTAAGCAAAAACAGTGTCAGCATAGCCACATTAACCTTATTATTTTATAGCATTTAAAATTGTTTCCTACCCAAATAACAATACTACCTGCTCTAACCAACAATTTGCACTAAAAGGATCGGAGGAAAAGTGTTTAAATAAATAAAGGAAAAATTTCAAAAATGAGTAAATATTTTTATTAAGATAAACAATTTATAATAAGATTAAAACATATTCTCTATTCTCCGATATATCATAAAAATGGATCTATAATACAGCCTACCTGTGAACAGTGACGTGTGTGTAAGTTAAAGACGCGATAAAAATTGTTTAATCGACTATTCCAAGTAGTTTCACAATTTTTAGCTGTAAATGCCAGAAGGATAGATACACTTTGTAATGGCACTGTCACTTCTGCTTTAAACTGAAACCAAACGCTTCTAGGGCGCAATTTTCACTAGTTTCTCAATAACTAAAGAAATCTTCTGTAATGCCCACTATTCTCAACTTTATATCGGGTCGGTGTTCCTGTTACTCATTCCCATAACGCCCGGTCCAAGTAATGTAAAGGAGAACAAATATGTACCTTGCGTAATATTTCAATAGTTGTTAGTCAGTCCCAGATTCACAGAACACAGGAATTTAAGCTGCTAATACTTTATATAAACTTTTTAAGTATATTTTTACATTGCAAAAACAACTTATATCATGGGACAGGCTTCAAATAATATGTCATATTAATCTTTCACATAAACTAACTTTCTACCAGCTGTAAAAATTTTAAGAGTATGAGAGAGAAAGAAGACGAGAGAGAAAAAAATGAGAGAAAGAACATGAGAGAGAGACATAATTGATCTCTTCGTTGTAAAATGGGTTTCTGTCATCATTCTCAAAAGTAAATGGATACGGTATAGTTACGAAAAGTACAAAAAAAACACAAGAAATATAAATATTCATATTTCTCTCTTGACTTCTCGGGTGCAACAGAATATAACGAGTTTTTGAGTTGCCTCTTCAATATCACTTGGGGTCCTCGAAATCAGACATTTTAAATATTTTTAAAAGAAAAATTTTAGTTTGTGATGCGACACTTCTTTACAAATAAAACTTCAAAACGACATCATGATAACCCAGACAACTGTCTACTAGGTACCATTGTGGCCAAAAAATACTGGTACAAAGTACATGAAAAAAAATCAAAATATGTTGCTTCTAGAGACTATTATGAAAACCTTTCAAAAAGGTAAGTTGTATCTACGATTCCACCTTGCTAAAGATGAAGGTTTTCTTCAAAAAGCTCTGCATCATTTTTTTTAAAAAGCTTTTCTGACATTTTTTACGTGATACTTTTTTATTATAGATCATGAGTAAAATAAAGTCATTGTCTCTTGTCAAATAACATATTATATTTTCATCAATATTTAAACTCTATTTGGGGAAAATAAATAAAAAGAACAAAAGAACAATAAATAATGATAACTAATATTTCGTCATTGCACCGTTGCTGTCGAAAACGGCTTGTAGACGACGTGGCATGCTTACCACCAAATTTCTTGTAAATTCTGGATTTATTTCATTCTATGCTTCAAGTATCTTCTGTCGGATTTCTTCTTGGTTTCTCGGTCTAAAATCATGCCTATTCATATACATATTTTGTCATTTCTCCCCAAACGTTATCAATAGGATTCAGATCTGGACCCTTTGAACTCCATGGTAAGGCGTAAACGTTGTTTTCTCGTGTGAATTCTTGAACAATTCTTGCCTTGTGGATTGGTGAATTGTCATGCTGGAAGATGTAATCCTATCCATATACCACTCCAACCGATGGAATCATCAGCCGTCAGTTTTGCAATTGCAAAACTCCTGGTTCCCTAGCACTGATCCAGCCCCAAATATTAATCGAAAAACGCCCACTTTGATTAGTTTTATGGATATATCTCTCGTCATACCTCATGTTTCTGGGTCTATATACATGAATTTTGCCGTTGTTGCACGACTGAAATGGTTTTTCATCAGAAAATATTACTCTTTCCCATAAATTATTCTGGTTGAGATATTCCCTACGAAATTCTATTCTTCTCTGTTTGTTTTCATCAGTCAAAAATATTTTGTTAGCAGCACATCGGTTTTTTTATATCTGACGCTCCTATTGTACGTTTTGCTGTTCTGGAGGATCCGGGGAACTTGGTTTCCTCTTTCGCGTTTAAGGCTGTCTTGAAAGAATGTTCTCTTAGGAAGTTGACAAGCTCGGTATCTTCATCCTCCGTCGAGATCTTCCTCCTACCGGAACCTGGTTTTCTCGTAATTTCTCCATACTCTTCAATTTTTTTCTTGCATGACATCACTGTATTCTCACTTACTCTTAATTCCGCAGCAGTATCTCTTACAGGTACCCTGTCCCTCAATCTGGCGTGAATTATAGCTTTTTGTTCTACAGTTAATGCTGGCATTATCATTTTTTATATAGCAAATCTAGCAAATATTGATGACAATATAATATATTTTTGACAAGTTGACGATGACAAATCAAATCTTTTTAGGGATTACCTAATATGAACATAAATGTTACCTATAATAGTCCAGGAGATTAAAGCAAATTTCTTTGTCCCAGTATTTTTTGGCCGCAATGGTACCTACTAGGCGAAATAAAAATGTCTTCGTCTAATGCCTACTTAAATGTTTTGATACCATAATTAAAATTAATAATTTTACTTACGTAGCGTTGTCAAAATAAGAAAAAATCTTGTATGAAACACATTAGGAAATGCAATTTTGTTTAACTCGTATAATTTTCAGGGATCTCGCTTTGCTCGTTCCTCAAACATTACACTTGTTAAACAAGGTAAAGCATTTCCTTGCTTTTCTTAATATGACAATGTGTGTTTTCCATTTAAGGCCACTAGTTGGTGACTCCTGTCAAATTCTACATACAATTTTCTCTGGATTACGGTTAGGTCTAAAGTTGAGACCGTCTAGATTTTTTTTCCAGAGACTGTGACTCATGTTCGATACATTATCACTACTCTTATAAGCTAAAATGCGATTTCGGGTCAAGTCTCAGGATTTCAAAAGAAATAAGGTCAAACTGAAAATTTTTTCGTTTTTCTCATGCCAGAACTACTCCGGAAACTGCTTTTCACGAAAATCTGAGGGGTAACTCGAAATCGCAAATTTTGCATAGAAAATGTACGGACAAATTGTCGCTATTTTTTCAGTTGAGTTTGTCCCACTAGGAAAAAGTCGAAACGTTCTTAAGAACTTCTGAACGCAACCATACCGATAAGAAATGTCATGTAGGATTCGATTTTTACCAACTTGAAATGACAAGATTCACAGTTTGCCTGAAAAAGTCGGGAAATTCCATGGATTTATTAAGAATGGATACGGGATGATTTAACACTCTTTGAAGTCAAAACAAACCATTCTAAGCGACACTGTAAGCACAATTTGTAAACATTGGACACATTTTATTTTACCTTGTATTTTTGTACAAAAAATACGTTAGAAGCATCACAAGATTTACTAAAAGTAATAAAAGCCCTAAAATATTTTATTTTTCTGCTAAATAATAATAAATTTAAGTTAAAAAGGTTTTATTATTTATAGGTTATATTATTTCTAAAGGTTTATTTAAAGTCGATCCGAGTCATTTATAAAGCTACAAGTGGCACTTTTTCTTTTCTAGTTCATTAGACAAAGACATACGTGTAACCGAGTGTTCAGACGTTTTTCCTAAGCAACCAGCAGAGACAGGAACACTTCTGAGCCAACACTCCAATGCTATTTTATCTTTTTCTACTATCATTCTTGATTCAATTATGTATTTCCTTAAAGTCCGTAAACTCTACCTCTAGGGGAAATGTTTTCATAACAAACAACAAATATAAGGCTTCACGTTCGATACGCTCACAGTATACGGACATCCAATCCTTTCTTAATAAATCCATGGGAAAGTCGATGGGTGGCGGACAATCGAAATATAGGTCATTCGTAATAATTTTTCCATTAAAGATAAATGAATTTTGGATATGTTATAAAACAATTCTATCTTTACCAAAACGGCCAAATTTTTATTTGGGGCTCTTCCAGCGAAGGTTCACGGTCGCGAAACAATCGAAATCAATGGATTTAGAAAGGAGATAAATGAAAAAATTTAAGTTTGTCTGGAGCACCCTGTATAAAGTAATTTTTCTACGTGAAACGTAGTCCTTTATTAAGAGATCATTTTTATAGCGGATGGCTTGTCCTCAAAAATTAGATCTGTGTGTGGTACAGGCTCTAGGCAACACTACATAATATCTTTCCATTCTTTAGGATGCTTCTTATAAAATAATTTTTTAGATGGTTGAAAGGCCCAGAAGACTGTCAATGTACAGACATCCACTACAGATCGCTTACAGGTGAAGGCAACTTCAACTGGAGGTTTATTTTTCCCTTCGACTATCTAGTAGCAGAACAGAAAATTGTGATATCTCGGAAAGAATCCTTGTTCTCTTGGGACGAGACTGAGTGTAAGATCCCAGCGAGGTTGGAATTGCAAGTTTGGGATGCAGACCATTTCTCTGCAGATGACTTCTTAGGTAAAAAAATGTTTTATGTTCAACAGACAAAGTTAAAATTACTCATAGCAATGAAATTTTAAAGTTTCTTTACTTGAAACGGGCCCTATAAAGTCGAAATACCGACATTCACTCATTTTTAATATATAATTTTTGCGGATCTACGAACATGTTATTTCTATTAATAATCTGCTTATTGCAATTTTTTTTAATTTCTAGAAAATATATTTTTGAAAAAAGTTTTAGTGTACAAGCAACCCCAACCCAACCCAACCGGATCGCGTTTTACAAGTTTCGAAATTCGCGCGAAAATTTGCAGTAGAAATTTTTTTTTTTTTTGTTAATAAAGACCAAAATAAATGGTTAACAGCAACCGCCATAAACATTTAATTTATGTAGAGACTATAAAAGAAATATTTGAGATTTATTTGGGTTATAAGCATACTTATTCCCTATTATGAAATAAAAAAAATCTGAACAAGCTTATTCTCTTCTTAAAAATGTTTGTTTTTAATTTTCCTTTTAGCAAAAATTGTAGTTACCTTTTTTGACCTTATAGGATTCCTAAGCCAAAAGTTTTGTTTTTTAGGAGCAATAACTTTAGATTTAAACCGATTTCCCAGAGGGGCTAAATCTTCGAAACTTTGTACATTGGATATGCTCAAATCAGACGAGTCTGTACCCATTGTTAATATATTTAAGCAAAAAAGAGTTAAAGGTAAAATTACCATTACTATTATCAGAATTATCGCTATATTATTATCATTATTACAGTTCTAAAAATGATCTATTTTAGGTTGGTGGCCGTTCTATGTAAAAAAAGACAACGAAGAAATGGAACTAACAGGTAAAGTCGAAGCAGAAATACATCTGTTGACCAAAGACGAGGCAGAGAAAGTTTCCGTTGGTTTGGGAAGAAATGAACCAGATCCACTGGAAAAACCAAAGTAGGTACCGACACACCGAAAATTTTTCGGGTTTCATTATACCTAATTTCAGTTTGCCAGGGAAAACCCGAGCTAGGTAGATTTTTTAAAAAATATGAGATATTAATTTTGCTCATCCAGAAAAACTAAATTTGGTTGATTGGTTTCTTGCTTCAAAATATCTAGTCATTTTTATTATATTTTTCAGTCGACCCGATTCATCGTTCATGTGGTTCATGAACCCCATCAAATCGATTCGATACATCCTGTGGCACAACTACAAATGGACGATACTAAAACTGCTCATCATCATTGGCGTAGCAATAATTATTTTACTATTCTTCTATTCCATACCGGGATATACTGTTAAGAGAATGCTCGGTGCTTAAAGTTATGATTACACAATCACTCCTTGTTAACTAGTTCTATATCTTTAAATATTATTTAAGCTCAAACCTCTGAAGAATTTGACAGATTATCTTATTGTATATGTAACGGCAAATACGCATGAATTCGCATATTAGCCGGCCAATACGCTTATTACGCGGACGTTCTGGATACTATAATGCTTATTAAGTTTCTCATAACGTATAACCCAAAATTTTAGCACAAAATGTTTAGTCATATTTTTTTATAATAACTTTATTTAAATTATTTCCTATATTTAACTTAGTAGATACCTAACAAAATTACGCGATCATGGTAGAAGCACTTAACACATTACAAAATGATTTGTCTTTAGCCGAATTTCTAAATATTGTGAATATGGTACATTCGAGGATACAAGCCAATAGCGTAACCAGTGGTCGGGGGGGGGGGGGTTAGGAGGGGGCTGGGGCCCCACGATTTCCACACAAAAACCTATATATTGTTTTTAATGTTTTTTAATAAATGCTACAAGTATAGGTAAGATTTTTCTCTCAGCCCCCCCCCCCCTCAATCAAGGTCCGGTTATGCCATTGCTACAAGCGCTGAGACAACATTGGCATAAAAAATTTAAAAAGGTGTACATACATTTTTGAAAAAAATACCGATTTAGCGATATTAGAGGACATTTACATACAGTATCAGAAAAATGAAGCCGTAAACGCAGAAAAGTTTCCTGGTTGCTAACCGTACATGATAAGTACAATAAAAGGAAGATCTGATACCAAACCGTCCGGATTCGCGCATGACGTCATGCTGTGAGTTATTTTTGAAATTTATAACGAGCAATATAGAGTTTACGTTAGTTATAGGCGATTTTATATAAATTCTATTGGCAATAAACTTTGCCTCCTGCTTATAATACTAATTTTAAAGTATATGACTTAAAATAATCATGTAAATAAAGGGATAAATTAATTTAAAATAATAGATATTGGTAAATTGCCTGCCAAGTGCGTTCTATGTATTTATTTACGTGAAAAGAAAAGGTAAATAATTTTATAAAATAAAACTATGCCTAATAATTAAGATAATAATTTTTATTTAGAGGCATATTCTTATTAAAATATATACCTACAGAGTCTTCCGAAAATATGTTATAACTAAGAATTTTGTTTGTTCCTATAATTTGTTAAACATTTTTTGCGATGAGTAACATCTGTTTGCGACGGAAACATGTTTTTTAGGATAGTTTTTTTTTGGGGTTTTTACACTTTAAATAGTAAATTATTAAAAAATTGTATTTTTGTATTCTTTGACTTTCCAAATTTAAAAAACTCTTAAAATGCCAAAAATTGTTCTCAACAAGACAAAAATATCTAAATTTATGAAATTAGGTAAAACAAGAAATTATTTTTTAAGACAATAGCCTTTTTCAGTCTCTTTGTCGTGTTTTCTCGATTAAAGTCTGTTGATTCGTTACCGTAGAGATTTGTAGGGTTTGTAAAAACATTAAACACATTTGACATTCATGACATGACACAATCTATGCTTTAAATTAACTTCATAATCATTTTCGTTAAAATGTCTAGAACAGATTCTAGCATTTTTGACACTAAACGTATCTTCCCGTTTGCACAGACGCTTCCAAACACTTTGTGGTGTTTTGTCTTTGGTGAAGCTAAAAACTTTAATATCGGGCATAAAGCCCTTGCATTGATTGTCAACATCACAACCATCTACAACACACCTCATTTTCACTTTTAAACTCTTAAAAGTGATATAAAAACACCAAGAAATAACTTTCAAACACAACGTGATCTTAACAAAGACGTGTCTCGCTTACAAAATATGGCGGAATTACTAACAGCGTAACGTACATGGCCACGCCTACCTGCGCGGTATCATATCTCCTTTTATTTATATCATGGTTATAAGTTATAACCAGTTGGTTATAAACCTGTTGGTTATTAATGACTTACAGCCGGTTGCACAAAACTTTTAATTCGGCACAGATAGTCGGTTGAATAACATAGCGTTTCGTATACAAAAACTATCCAAAATGTTAGCTCTTCAATGATAAAACAGACAATTGTCACTACAAAACCTTTGTAGATGTTTATTTTTTCATTTTCTGTAATACAAGAAGGACTTAACTCTGAATTAAACAAATGCCACAATATGTAGGGATTAAATTTATGTCTTCGGTAAAATATTTGATTAAACATCACTTAATTTGGCAAAATTGTGGACTCCAGTCCGAAACATTAAAAGAAAGATATTTTCTTTAATATTTGAAATTAAAATTATACACTTCTGTGCTGCAGATGGGCTTTTAACTTATTTTTAACTAAGTAGGTAATTACCTTTGTATCAGAGTATGCACACTATAATAAAAAAAATCGATCAAGCGCAAGCTATACTTGCACAATTAGTGTTATGTGCCATCAGTTAACCTTAACCTTAACAAACCTCCGCCGCCCGATCTCCGCTCATCTGCCGCGCTACCTGCCGCTGACGGCACCAACGTATCAAATCGCGTATGCGCGGAACTGCGTGTAGAGCGTTTCGACTGAGCCAAATTAAAAATTTTGAAAAATGTGTAAGGACAAAAGTTGTTCCTTACATCGTGAGAAATATTTTTGCCAAAAAACTTTTTCTCTAAAACCAATGGTTCCGGAGTTATAAGAAAATAAACAATTAACTTGTTTATAACAATTGATCGCGCTAGAATTCTTCAATGCTGATAATTATCGTTCAACCTACACCTAATTCTTAATGTTCATGATTTTTTTCAGATTTTTCTGAGCGATCCTTCTGGTGATAAGGGTAGGAGACAGCAATTTTTAAGCGTTTTTCCCAAAAAATGTTTAAAAAATCGATAAAAAAATACATTATATATACTGTTGAATTCGTGCTTCAATAAGCTTTGATACCCTACACGATGCCCTTGATTTTTTTTCCATGTCCCACTTTACCCCCTGAAATTAACCCCCCGAATCAAAATTCAACCTTTTATACTTCACCTTTTATACCACCACACTCTATTTCTATGCTAAATTTGAAATTTAGTTTCAGAGAAAATCACCTGTGACAGACGGACGGACGGACACCGAAGTGTGTTCCGAAGGTGTGAAGGTGTTCCGTTTCACGAAACACTAAAAATGTAGAAAAAATAAAGCTAATTTAAAATGTGCATTTTAACATAAGATATGGACTATTTGAATAATATAGCACATTGTTGTTCTTCAAAATGTTATCAATAAAGCCATTTTTGCCATTCTTCTGTAAAATTATTATGATAAATTTTGTTGAATATGGAAAAAATTAAATTAGGGGCAGCGAATATCATTAGAAGAGTTTAATACTGGAAAATCTAATATAAAATAAGGCTTTAATTGCGGATTTTACGAAATACTTTTGCGGAACATCGGGAAAATATTAGTTGCGAGTAAACAACAATGTAAGGCTTGAATAAGGTATGTATATTTATATTTATTTAAATAAAAATAAAATTTGCTTCCTTTTCATCTATTTTTAGCAATAAATCTTTTTCCCCCTCAATTTAATTTCAGGATCTGCCCCTTAGTTTCTGTTCCATAATTATTATTTGTCCATGTAAAAACGCAATTAATTACTCTTTAAAACAAAAAAACAAGAGGGTACGACTTTTTACGCTTGGCAGCTACACGGCCGCATCCGATTGCCCGAATGTAAACGTCGATGTCGATAACAAAAATTTAACACTGCATTTAAATTTAACATGGTGTTTAGCTAACCTCGAATTAAATTTTCTTTCTGCAACCCGCTGTTAATGTATAATATGCGTGGTCACCGGATAATTGCCGAAAATAATTAAATTTGTCACATATTATCTGGCGGCTTTGGTTAATATGCGTATTAGCCGTCAGTACGCAACCTAAGCGTACACTTTCGCCTATTAGCTGTAACATATAGACTGTAAGCATGTAAGTAATATTTCTTTCTGTAAATAGAAACTGTAAATTTTCTTGCTAGGTTTAGTTCCAAAAACAGAAATGTAAAATATCTTTAACCATTATTTGGTGAAAAAATATTATTAATTTAATATTGTTCATGTGATTAACATAATTAAAATAAATAATCAACAAAAATGTAACGGGTAAATCTACAAACAATGTCTGAAAATTATAAAGTATTAAAAATCAAAATTTATAATAGTAATGGTAAGGCTATAATATATTGTTATCTATTTTGCCACTGTGTAGCTTCTAAACACCCCAACCAATGCAAAATAAATCAAATATTATAAATTATCATTTCGTTTTTATTTTAAAGTAATTGTAAATAAGCAAGCAAAATAGAACTCCGAGTTTGTTTAAAAAAAACCTGGTGTGATCAGAACACAAACTTTCACTCAGCCAAACTGCGGGACCAGTGAATCTCCTATGACTCAATACTCAGCGTGGCATAGCCAAAACTTAGATTTTCATTCGTTTTGTATTACAGAAAGAAAATGTCGTTATAGATTTGATTTTAACAAACATGGTGAGTTTTTTAAAATGTTACAAGGCGATATCTCTAAAATGGCTTAAAATATTTTTATAAAATTAAAAAAAAATAAAGTTAATAGGGAGATAGATATAAAGATATTTTTGATATTTACACCCCTCTCCATTTTGAGAGGTGGGGTAATGTTTAAATATGCCCCCCAACTCCCTATTAACTCACCAAAATTTCATGAAAATATTTTAAACCGTTTTCGAGAGAAGCATCGCCTTGTAACACTTTAAAAAACTCACCCTGTATAGCCTAGTGGCAGCTTTAAAGGACCATTTTAAAAAGAGCCACGTCAATTTTATAAAACTTCGGAAATAAACCTAGAATTAAAAGATGTTTAAAATGAGGTGCCATTTGACCTGCTTTTGTTGTATACTTTAACTAAAGTTAAGTGAAACCGCAAAAAAAAGGTAACGAAGCCGACACCTTTGACGCAGCCGTGCCGATAAGGTCCAGCCATAGGCGTCCCAAAATATTATAACCAATTTAAGATGGGACACAATAAAAAGTTTTAACATTTTAACCAAATATTATTTATAGGTATATCAAAACCTAACTGAATCTGCAAAAACGATGTTTAACCATAGAAATAATTGTATTCATGGGCGTACCGTCGACCGATAATTAAGACTTTAAATTAATGGCATAAATACGTTGTTATTTTTATGATCGTTTTGTAGTAAGAGTAACTATATTATATTGTAACTATATCTATTGTCATGATCGAGATCAGCTATTCAACTGAGAACCAAGGACACACATAACGGCTCGGATGCGTTCCCGAGAATCTTGAAATTATTGGAGTTTCTTACGTGACCATGGCCATCGTAATACTGTCTAATTTTTTTTTTTGGGGTAAGGGGAGGTTCCTCTTGAACACGGTGCATTTAAACTGCAATTTTGAGTTTCATCTACCCAACCGTACTGAACAACATCATGAGTATCAAACCATGTCTCATCTAGATACACTATATACCTATTTGATTCCCGGTGTTCTTTTATTTTACGCAAATATTCTTGACGATGTTCAACAAGACGGCGCGATTCCATTATAACCATCCAATTATCAATTTTTTTGTGTTTAAATCCGCAATCTAATAAAATTCCTCGAAGAGTTTCCAATGACTGGTAAATGTAATCAGGGTAATCGCGTAACTTATCCCGGATCATTTCTAATGTTGGCACCGTA
Organism: Philopedon plagiatum; assembly: GCA_963971165.1. Lineage (NCBI taxonomy): Eukaryota > Metazoa > Arthropoda > Insecta > Coleoptera > Curculionidae > Philopedon > Philopedon plagiatum. The sequence continues at coordinate 6,066,491 of OZ020194.1, forward strand.
TTTTCCTTATATAGATTGTACACAATTCGTCTAATGACATCTTTTGCTGCATCGTCAACTTTCTGAAACTTTTGATTAGTTTTCTTTCGCTTTACCGAATGATCTGTAACATCTCTTGTTTTAATTACGCGATAAATTGTAGATATCGAAAGTTGTGTTAATTCGTTAACTCTTTTTATAATGGCTTTATCTAACTGTGCCGGATTTTCTTTTTTTAAACAGCCGTAAATATTTAGAATTATTCGTCGACTTTAAACATGTAAATCTTCATTAAACTCCGGACATTTTTCGACTGGCGATGCCACGGTCGATACCGAAGGTAATTCAACATGTAATAATTCGCTTTCATCTACCTCAAAAGGTCGCCAAAAAGCCATTATTATAATAAAAATTCACTTACATAAACCAAGTAAAAACACTTATAATACGCACTTCACTGATCAAAACCTAAAACTTAACTGTTTCACATAAATCATGTTCTAAACGAGCATCTGTCTAGACGTAACGTCTTAATTATAATAAAATGACTCCGTCCTCTGCATGCGCCAATATAATATTACCCTTAGTGGAAAAGAGACAAAACGAATCGTCGCTGCAGGTGTCCCTTCACGAGACAGGCAGCTGCTGTTTGCATTATATACCGAAGTTATCACTAACAAATCTGAATGAAATGTGGGATACTTGCTATGGGGAATCGAGCGAGCCCGGTATAAGCGGCAGGCCTTTGTCTGGCTTTTTATACCACTTAAATCTTAATAATTTAGATTTATGAGATTCAGGTAACTCTGGCAAAACTATACAAAAAATTTCCAATATGTTGCCCACCCAACTTCCGGTAGGCCGATTTTAACCAATTCTTAACCGGTTCATCTTCAAGTCGCTAGAAACGCCAATGCCAAAATTTACGTTAATAAGACCAGCCGTCTCGGCGCAATTTTGACCACAAACACAACGGCTTCAGAACACCTGTATATTAAAAACTGAAAGTCGAAAATCTGCGCGAATACATTACTTTTCTTACATGGCTGCGCGGGGAAGCAAAAAAAAACAAGATTCGTCAAATTACTAGGTATATGTATTTATTCACAATTTTAAAAAAGTAAAATATCAATATTACAATAAGAGTTCATGTACCAATTTTATGCTTAAAAAAATTAATTTTATACTATTTATACCTATCACAGTTATAACAAGGTATTCCAGTAACTATTCTTACTAGCCCAACCGCAAATAATTATCCATTTTTAAGAAATTAAATTCTTTGTCAATAAATAACACTGAGCTGGATCCTGAAAAGCCACATCACTCTCCGTAATTTCTTTTTGGAAAACCGCATTCAACTGTTCAATGGAGAACAATTCACATGCTTTTTTAGCGCTTGCCTTTCTTTCATAAATGATAACTTCCACCTGATCATAGCTATTTTCTGGAAGGCTACTTTTCAAAATTTTTCTTAGATTATCATCATCAAAATGTCGAAATGGACAACCGCCTTCCTCATTGGCACCTAAAGTCATTCCCTAAAGTAAAATGAAAAAAAGGAAATGGTTTCGACTTCTTTGGAATTTTATCACCCCTGACTCAATGTTTTACCTTTGCTAGGTTGTTATAACTTTAATTAACATTTATAATGTTAAAACACTCGAAAAATTTTCTAAAGTAAAGGGTGTCACTATATTTACTTAGGGATTTAAATTTGGCGCCATTTTTCAACAACTTAACTTATAAATTTTATATTTTCCATGTGTCATCTAGAAATTTGGCAATTTAATTATGGATGGTTTTACGACGGAAGAACGTGTTACAATTGTTCAAACTTACTATGAAATAATGCATAATTTTGCAATAAAATTATTTTTCTAACGGGACGGCTCTGTAAATAGCGAAGGAACGCGGAATAGACAAGACGGGTTAAAGACGGCTGAGAAGAGATATGCTGGTGCAAAAGCATAAGAAAAGGATGCCCATCTACATGGCATTCGATGCGAGGTGCTGTTGAAATTGTTTTTGCTGCAAGGATTAGATGCGGAATAGGTATCTGCGTCGCGTACATGAAAATGTATGGCCATTTAAGTATATATCTATCTCTCATCAATTCAGTGACTGTCTGTGTCCGCGAGTTGTTTTCTAAGTTAGGGAATTTTTAAATTATAAGTTGGCAAGTATGTTTGACATGTGTCAACGGCCGCCATTAAAATCTCACGTGGGATTGAGTATATCAAATAATATAGTGATCCCAACCAGTAACAGTGACGTAGCAGTCTTCGTGTGACATAGGAGGTCTAACCAATTTTAAGTTGATTTTAATGCTGTTTCAAGCACTGAGAACAACTACAAAAAATGGTTAGTATTTTTCCTGATTGAAGATTCTAATAATCTAATAAAATAAATTATTAACACTCTTCTTAAAACTTTCAAAATTACAATACTTAAATAAGTATAGAACTAAAAAATAGTAGGTAGCAAAAAACTCACAATTTTGTTAGGGCTATCTACAACAATTAACTAATATAGAAGTATGAATATTTATCAATTTTACCTGTATTTGATGACAAGACTTCACAGAGTAGTTCTTCCTTGATCCTTCTAGGCCATAAAGATGCCTTATACCATAGATGTATCGTTTTTCATTTTCTTGCCAACTGTGAGTGCATTTTGAACAAGAGGCATGCTGTTTAGAATAGGTGTTCTGCCAAAAAATAAGAGCGTCTTCCATAGACAAGCCTATACCTTTCAAGTATAAACTAAAATCAAACCTAAAAAAATACCAGAAACCACTTGTTTATAAAATGTTGGATAAAAACCCCGATAAAATAAATATAAATAGGTGGTTGCCTAAACAATTCCACAAGTTTTATGTAGACATTTTCACTTCCCTGTATATACCTACCTTGCATTATGACTAAGTCTACTGTTTTTCTGTAAAATGCTATACAAATTCCTCATACACACAGGAAATTTTTTTGATTCTTGATTGAAGCTTTCCAGCTTAAATGTTCCCTGTTTAGACTCTGATCTTTTTGGATTATTTTTAAAAAACAAGGTGCGAATTAAAATCAGAACATGCTTTATTCTTTCGTCGTCCAAAGCATAGGAAACACTTGGTAAATATTTCATTTCTTTTATTGCTTGTAATAAGTATGTCTTGTACAAAGACAGTAAGAGATTCTTCCATTGGAAACAAGGTACTTGCAGATATCCATTGCACATGTCATACTCCCTTGTAATAAGGAGGTCGGGGCAAAACTGAAAAGGCACTAAAAACAAAAAAAATAGAACTGCTAGACAAACTGTGAAACAAGTCACCAGGCTCTATTTATTCTTGCCCAAATACATCTACTTATTTGTACCTTTAATCTGAAACTTAAGATATTCACCACAAATCTCCTCGTGATCTTTCCATGCATGCTCGAAATAGCCATGGCATAGCAGCTGTGTACAAACCCGTACTAGCAAACTAAGTAACTTTTTAGCTGTACCTTCTACTTCAACCGTTTGGAGACATTCTTTACTATGTTTCCTAAGCTTTTTAGTAAAATATTTTACATCTTCTTGGTTGTAGCAACTTAACCGAATATCTAACAATTTTACTTCATTGGCAATAAAGATATTAAGAAACGTACTGCTTTTTAAAGCTACTAAACGAAATAAGTAATGACCTAGTCTGTCTAGAACACTGTCTTCCACTAAGCACTCAAGCTCCAAGATCACATCTCTTATATTTTCAGTAAAAAGATTTTCATAGCATTTTAATCTTTGCCTGGCGGTATCTTCTAGATTGCTTACGTCAGTTAGACCTTTGGGTGGTTTTAAATAAAAAGACATTGAACGACCACCACCGTGACAAGAAAAGTTAAGTCTTATTTTGGGTTAGAAAATTTCTAATTAATCAACAACACAAACCCACACAAACATTAATGAACAGTTGTGCAGTAATAGAGCTGTCGAAGTATATCGATATGTTTGTAATATCAATAAGTTACTAAAAGTAGCCTAAGCGTAGCACATATAGCGATATTAGGCAACATGGATATGGTACTAGGGTGCACCCGGTGCAGAAGAAAAATTAGGTTGTTCATGGCAGGATTCCGAAGTAACCGGTTTTCCTAACGACTGTGGATGTGTTCAATTACAATCGACAAAGGTTGAAGGGGAGTTCGGGTTGAACGCCTGGAGCACTCCGAGCGCAAATCTCAGATATACGTTCTTGACAAACATCGTTTTCGGCCAGTCTAGTGGTCATGGTCAAGGTTGACAGTTAAATAATGGATTAAAATTCATTTGTCAACCTATTGGTTGACAAATTAGTTTAAACTAGCCTTCCGAAAACGATGAAAGTAAGTAGTAATAATATATGTGTCTAGTTTATGTGCTCGGAGCGTTCCAAGCGCTAACCAGAACTGGACCAGGGTAAGTAACTGCGTGTAGCTACGACTTTCATAGAAATTTTAAAAGGAGTTTGCCTTTGGCTTCCGTTGCGTTAACATTTCGTTGTCGACTACAGAGTTCAATTTCGGGTTAGATCACGTAGTGGCGGTGAGTAGAGTGTTTCGCGTGACGGAATACAAAATAAAGCCCCACGGCCTATTGGAAGGAGTTTGTTCCAAATCCAAGGGGAGTGAGCGATAAGGCCTAAAATCCCTGTTCTTGCTACGGTTTTTTTCATCAACACGAGGTAGACATGTGACAGCCATATCTTGCTTGTTGTGGGAGGAGCGTAGTGCGGAAGTGTGGTTGAAAGAAATGGCCATGCGCAATGGTCTATGCCAGAGGCGGCAAACTCCATAACTTCAAATGTGCCATCCATGCCGATAATATTGACGTTTTGACATTTTATTATTATTATTACTGTTTTTATTCGGAATCTTTGCGGGTACATACACGACAATTCGGAGATTCTAAGAATATACCACCCAAACTGGATCAGTGTTAGCCATCCCTAAAGATCGCGAGGGCTCCGTCCTAAGCGCCAGACCGGGTGGTGAGCTGGCCAACATGTCCCATAGATAGGGCAATCAGATAAAGAAAAATGTTAAAAAAGAAGAAATAGTAACTAACCAAGCTTTTGTATTTATTTTTGCTGATTTTAATTTTTTTGTAAATATTGGTTGCTTTAGGAAAAGAATCGGTCTTTACAGGTAGTCATAGTTTTAGCCAAGACAAGAAATATTAAATGCCGCATAATATGTACCCGTATGTACCATGTACACCTATTATAGGTAGGTATAATAAATTATTTTTTCAGTGTTCTTCATACCAAGAATTGGGGACCAATAGATTTGAAATTAATTTAAAACCTTAGCAAAATTTTCTACATACAACGATTCAAGCTTTTTGTAGCAAATTTGAAACCACATTTGTGTTTCCGCATAACTTTATATTGACGTGACTCTAGACAGGGTTTTCACTTAAAATAGCAATATACAGCCATTGACGACTGAAACTTTCCGATGTGCATGGCATTGAATTGTCAATGCCTGTACATAATAATTTCTGTTTCTGTGTGTGAGTAAAGCAGTTTTTATGCATTAAAACTAGAGTTAGAGATCACAAGTGTTTTATTAGAATAGTCAACACACAGTTTGTTCCACTCCTTTGTTAACATAATATTTAATTAACCTTGTTTTTAAAACCACACAGAAAACAGTTTTATTTTTTGATTAAAAAAAGTACTGATTTAGTGTTCATAGATTTTTTGCTACATTGCACTTTTGTACCTATATGTGTTGTCATAACTAAATAAATGGGTAAGGAACTGATGGAAAACCTGAGTGTCATGTCAGCTTAAAGCTAAATGATCTTGCAGTGATGCTCGTCGATTGAATGCTTTAAGTTTAGGCCCAGGAAGAGATATCACATGTTGTAGTTGAGACCTAAAATTAAAATATCCCTCATGTCTTAAAAAGATAAACAAGCAATTAAACAACAATCTGATCGTAAAATTATGTAGTAGTATTTTAGAGTTTTTTCATTCTTTTTTCACTTTTATCAATAACTAGCTTTTGCCCGAGACTTCGTCCGCATAGTACTTATAGGTGGTATACCTACTTTCACGTTGTTTCAAGGTAATAGAACCATATAAGTATTAGTAATAGACCCACATAAGTTACACTAATTTTACTCCATTACAAACTTTGAACTCACAGGTATTAACAACTGTAAAACATGTATTTCATTTCTTTTTTAGAGTAAGTAAGTACATACTTCTATGAAGTTTCGACTCAATAGGGCGATCTAATATTTTTCTCCATACAAAGTTTTAGCCCCTATTTCACCCCCTTAGGGGTTGAATTTTGAAAATCCTTCCTTAGTAACCTAAAGTATAATTAAAAAAAAAATTCAAATGACTACCTATAACTTGCTACTATAACACATTTTTTTCTCTTAAAATTTAAAAATTCTCGACAAAATGATGTAAAATTTGTTTAGAAAAAATAATAAATAAAATACCTAAACATGTTCATTTTTTTCCCAGGGTAGGCAATGCAAAAATTCAACTTCTTTCGCAAATTACAAAATGTTTTTTTTTCTTTGCCAAAACATTCCCAGTGGACTCACTATTAAAACCACTAAATTTGGTACGGTTCCTTTAAGTAGGAACAGAGATATACAACTTTGAAATTTCACTGCACTCCGCTGAACCAGCCGAGAGTTGAGTTAACCCTATAACTGTTTTTCCATACAGGTATTTTAAAATGCATGTCGACAAATAAAAATACAGTGTTGCCACCTATATTGGGTACATACATACATATTATTTCCGCAAGAAAAAGAGGTCACTACTAGGCAAATTTCTTACCATAAATCCTCCGTAAGAACATAATGGATCTGTGGAAATGGAAATCCGTTAAACTGACTGGCAAGGGGTAAAGTGTATGCGCCATTATTTTCATAAACTAGCCAATCACCAACTTTCATTTCTGGCAACAGAATCTCTTTTGTAACTATATCTAAACCATCACAAGTTTGCCCCCAAATGCTGCTTGGATATAACTTAGCTCCAGTGTATTCCTGTAGAGGCACAGGATTGTTAAATTGAAACCTCAGGCTTCCATAGACACCGTCGTTGATGTAGTACATTCGGTGAGTTTTGGAACCACTATTTGTTATCTCATCTTCCTGGATTATTTCTCTTATACTGTGAATGTTACAGGACAAAGTGTACGCCGAAAATACGTAGTACTGCCCAGGTTCTGAAATCACTCTAACTGATGGGTCTGGAAAAAAATCATCTAGTGCTTTGTTTATGATATTCGCGATCTGAAAATATCAAGAAATTCATCAATGGTTATTTATGTAACTAGTGAGTATATGTTTGATTTTGTGTACACAGTCAGATGTGTACGGGACGAGCGAAGTGAGGTCCCTCAAATTGCAAAAGACACGCAAAATCGCATTTTCTGTCGCATTATTAAAAATCTGCTGAGTTTTTGCACCGAATTTTTTGAAGCGAAATCACGTTAAGTATAATGGAAATTGGAAATGCTCACTCTTCCGGTTTTCGTCAACAGTAGGTAACATGTAAGTTATCTGCAGTGGCACTCCGTAAGAAAAATAGCGAAAGCGACCGGTGTCTCTTCGAAACATACCGAACGGTGATACATAGTAAGAATTTGCAAAGAGACGCCGGTCGCTATCGCTATTTTTCTTACAGAGTGCCACTGCTGGGGTTCGTAAATCAGGGGCATATTCAGAATCGACGCCGGGTGTTCCCGGGTAAACAGCTGACCGTGACGCCAGCCGTTGTTTCTTATGACCGTGACGTCATTGACAAGTCTACCCGGGAACACCCGGCGTCGATTCTGAATGTGCCCGGTGTCAGACTAGAGATGTGCCATGAGAATGTGCTCAAGCGAATATTTCGAGAGAACAGTAAATTACCGAGAATATTACTCACCATAAATTCTCGAGAATTTTTGATTTTAGAAAAAAATATAAATTACTGGAAAACTATCGAGAATATTTCCGAGAACGAAAAAGTTCTCTCGGGAAAATTCTCCTGGAGAATATTCTCAGAATTTATGAGAATGTACGGAAATTTATTTTAATTCCGCTATTGTATCATAGATGGAGCTTGGTGCATCTTTATTATTTTTTTTAAACAGTTTGTTTAAAATTATTGTAAAAATTACTTTTGCTAAAAAAATATGTTCTTTTAATTTATGCCGTCGAAACATGAAATTCTCCAATATATAAAATAAATTCTCCACAATTTCCGATAAATTCTCATTTTTCTCAGAGAATATTTCCGAAAATAAATTCTCGAGAATGTTCCATCTCTATGTCAAACCATAAGCGCCGGAACTATAACTACTGCGATGTTCTGGCATGCTTTGCGGTGGAAACAGATTCCAAATGTTCGTAGAAGTCATCTGCTGGCGTAGAATATTCGGAGGTTTATTTTTAGTTTTCCGGACCTAAAATATTACGGGTCTCGCGTGTGATGTTTGGTGTGCAATAGGGACTTATTCTGTTGGAAACAATCACAGTGTCAAAAACATGTTAATAGTGCAAATCGTAAATATAAAAAAGGAGCCAAAAACCCAAGCAAACGAATCCAAAAAATTGGGTAGTAACCACCGTACACAGGTTTACTGGGTAACTCGAATTCCGAGTTTATTTTTTTTTATTTTGCCGTGGCAGTTCTACGCTTTCGACAGCTTTTCTTTAAATTTATCTACCCTGTATCTGAGGGATCAGAATGCCGTTATTTATAACAACAGTACTTAAAAGCTTTAGCTATCTATATAAGAAATACAATATTTGTAAAGTGATTCGTTTTTGAGTTAAAGCAACATAAAATAGCATTTACTTTTGGTAAGGTCCTCACTCTGTATAGATTTCATCGGAAAAGTAGCTTGTGTCGAGCCTAATCTATATGCAAATTTTGTATTTTTTTGGTCTAGTACTTCTCAAGCTTTCGCGCTAACAAATAGACCATGTTTGTCATCTAGAGATCCCAAAACGCGAAGATCTAAAGAATCTCAAGAAGTGATTTTCTCACCAATACAGTACTTTCCCTACGAGGGAAGTAAAAAAAGTCAGTTTGAAGTATGATTTATCAAGAAATGGTAACGAAATAATTTACGTTTCCTACTAATAATTGTGAATAATTTTAATTTTCTAACGATAGGAAAAGTAAGGCTTTTTGATGCTTTAGTACTCCGCTCTCAAAATCTTACCTCCTCCATATACGGTCCGTGCACTCCAGGATATCCTCCACCAATATCAAGCAACTGGAGATTAAATCCAAGAGACTCTGCATAGTCGAAAACATCTCGGGAACTGGAAATTGCTCTACGGAAAGCTTCTGGTTCTTTGCATCCTGACCCCACGTGAAAACTCACACCGACCACGTTTAGATTCAAAGATTTTGCAACATGTAAGAGCTTTGGAGCTTCCTTGATGGGGTCGCAACCAAATTTCATACCCAGGTTGTAGTCTGATTCGGCAGCGTCGCATCTGATTCTTATTACAAGTCTATAAAGCAGGGGAGAGTTGAATTTGTTTTTTGTCTAGAATATTCATAAAATGTATGGAATTTAGTCGTTTACCAGTTTTTTTTTCAAATGTATCACCGTAAAGTACTTCCCTAAGCAGAAACTTGACTTTTCTGAGAGCTATAGAAATGATGCGAAAACAAGTCCAACTTTAAACAATTCATATGTGTTCTTTAAAAAATTTCAAAGCAATTTTTGTTGTAGCTATCGTATGCAAACTACTCTTGATATTTCCAGATTTTATTGGAAATATTTGTAAAGTTTACTTACATAGGGAATCTGAGAGAACCGTGGTCCTATTCGAAGAAAAAACAAAATGCCTGAATATACCTAGGTTGTTACATACATTAGAGGATTATACAACTCTACATTAGGAATATCCAAAAATTTCATCCGACTTTGTCTGATTATTGACAAAAAAGTTATTTTTCTTTAGTAATGTCGCTTTGAAGATTTATTAATTAAGTATATTAAATTTTATCAGAAGTTACAAGTAAATTTTAACTAATTTAAACTTTTACCAAGAAAAGTGGCTAGAATAATATTAAATAAAATATTCATGAACCTAAGTACCTACCTACATAGTTTTAAAAATACGTTATTACACCCAGTTTTAAATTGTTATTTTATTAAACATTATATTATTCTAAGAAGTGCATAGGTAATAAGTTAACTCATTCAGTACGCTTTGTAATTTAATTAACGATGGCACTAAGGGTAAAAACAAAGTACCTAATAAAAGAGCAAAGAAAAAAGAAAATACACAATGATTTTGGGATACTAATAGACGTTGTAAAACAGAGTAAGGGCAGTAGAAACGACGGCAATATTGCTGGAACTTTTTTCCGACATTACGAAAAATCAGCAGCAATCACTGGATTGGACAAGAATTCAATTAAAAAACTGGCTGAATTTCTTTAAGCGCTTTTTTCCGGTCAAAACTTGAATGTTGATACTTTTCGAGAATATTTGACAGATATTGCAAAGCTGTATGTGTCATTATATAGTTGGTACTATATGCCATCATGTGTTCACATATTATTATTAATACATGGGGCAGGAATTTTCGAGAACATTTCTTATATTCCTATTGGACATTTATCTGAAACGGCATCAGGAGCTTGAAATAAAAAGTTTCTTAAATCTAGAGAACATAACGCGCAAAAGCGAGGACGGACCGAGAATATTAAGAACATACTGCACAACTTGTTAATTTCTTTAAAACTTATTTCGTTTATTAAACCGAAATATATCTACTGCCAAAAAAAATATCTGTTCTCAGAAACCTAAATACTTTTTAGAGAAACTAACATTGAGGAAGACAATTCTGATAGATCAGTCTCCAGCTCAGATTGTGAAAATTAGCTTAATTAAAGTACGTTTTTTATAATTAGTATTTAAGTCTATTAAATTTAGTTGCGTTAAACCGAAAACAGTATTTTTTTAAATTTATTTTGCCGAAAAATTTTATTTTTTGAGCGGCCCGTACCTAGTAAGGTACTACATAGGTCTAACTTTAGTACAGTAATAACTTACTCAAATATATGTTTTTACATGCCACAATTTATGTAGAACAGCGAAGTAAAGTACCAATGTCCACGAATTTTCGTTACGCTATGCGCGGTGCCAACTCGGCCATCGGAGACCCTAGTTTACTGTTTACTTAGTAAATTCGTAATATTTTTGCTTTTTGCAATAAAATCGGTGAAAATGTGCAATAGTGGGAGTGAAATTGAGAATTTAACTCCACCAGAAATTGTGGAACAGGTCACAAGAGACGCAAACAATTTATTACCCGTAAAATCAGCAAAACCATACGAAAAAATAAGTTTACTAAATTTTGAAAATTGAAATTGTTGCTTTTCATTATTGTTACTGGTCGTAAAAAAATAGTGTATGCAGCTCAGATTTAATGGCTATTAAGACACTCTTATTCATTCTCATATCTTAATAGCTGTCATTAAATGCTTACACAATATACTATTATAGTTTGATTATGAAACCGGATAACTCACTTTTGGGGTAATTGGGGTAAATATGCCAAGTTTAAATACAAAGAAAACACAAAAAATGGCCATTTTTTATCGAATGTAAGCTACTAATACCAATACATTGTCGCTTACAGCCGCTGTATTACTGACCTAGAATTTGGGTAAATATTCTGTATTTTGTAAAGTTCGCACTCGCTGTCAAATGTCATAAGAGAAACTCCAACAGAAGAGGCATATTCTATGTGACTGACTTGTTTGGTCGGATGCGCGTAAATTATGCGATTTTTGTTGACTCCAAGGGCCAAAATCCGGCTAATCTCCGACTTTGTTGCACAGTCAAATCCTGCCCCCAATGCGGCTAATATTTCTAAGACGATTGGGCTGTCATTACACTTCATAGCTACAAAAGAAAAACATACAATCATTAAAACCAGAGGGGAAGGCGCATCAAACAAACTCCCTTTACATAGTTAATCACGGTAAAGTAAAAATGTTTATTATTATAGGTCAACAATATTGTTGCTCATTATAGAAAACAGTATATTTAATTTTAAAAACCGCCGCGTACACGACACGCTATCAGCTGTTTACTATTTCCAGCCTCCCGTGCGGTGCTGCCAGATCATGTACTTCATGGTTCCCTTGTTAAAGAATGCTGTGGCGTAACTCATCAGCATTAATGAGTTACTCTTTGGTTTTAGTTTGTTCAGACGAGTTCGCTTGGGAAGTTTTGCACAGTTAAATTACATAAAATGGTAGATTTATTAACCAATAAGTTACACCTAAAATTTGGTGTCTCTATCTTTACTAATAGCAAAGATATTTGCCCATACTAAGACTTTTCGAACACCTAATTTGTTTAAAAGAAAAAAGAGGTTTAAAGTAAGAATACAATATATACAATCTATCTTTAAAATTCGTCTTACCATAGTGAGGTCTAACTCTAGGTAGTAGAGTACACCATATTTTATGCTTTTGAACAATGTCGTTTAAGTTGCACACATAAAAGGCTTCTTCTTGTTTAACATTACTGGCCATTTTTCGGATAATTTCCCAGACATCAATATGTTTTTGGTTTAAAACATGTAGTTGTTCTATGGTTTTTTGGAAATTCATGATTCTACTTGAAATAAGCTAAAAAATATAAAAATTTTGATGGTTGTTGATGAAAAACAGAAAAAAATCATGAACAAACCTGAGCATGCTCTAAAAAGGCGAATCTCTCTAGGTTTGTTTAGGTTTGCTTGTGTGCGTAGCTATTATTTTCTTTGGTGACACCTGAAATGTTGCAGCGGGTACAAAATTCATTTAGAAAAAGAGTGAAAAAGTGTTTGGAAGTTGAAGGGGGACATTTCGAACAACTTCTCAAGCATGACAGATGATAAATAAGTTGAAATTAAATGGTATTTTTTTTTATTTCATAACCTAATAAATCAGAATTCCGTAACCGAAAGAGAAATTTAAAAAAAAATTGTACTAATACGTACGTAGCGAAACCAAGCAAACAAAAGTAAATTGACCGACCGACTGACTGACTCACTCATTCATCAACGCCCAGACAAAACTACTAATGCTAAAAAGTTGAAATTTTGCACACAACTTTCTTTTACGCCGTAGACATTCACTAAGAAAGGATATTGAAAAACTTGCCCCTAAGGGGGTAAAAGCAACCCCTAAAAATTAAATTATTTTTTATTTTAAAAACTAAAAAGTTCTAAGAAAAACGCCATAACACGTCAATTTTTTTTACATAAGACTACTTTTTTTCGTGTTGGAATTTTACTCCTAGGGGGTAAAAACACACCTTCGACTGATTTATCAAGGCCAAGCCCTAACTACCAAATATAGAAAGCTGAAATTTTGCATTCAGCTTTGGTTTAGGCCCCAGACGTCCTCTAAGAAAGGATATTGCAAAACTCATCCTCTAAAGGGGTTAAATCAACCCCTAAATATTAAATTATTTTTTATTTTAAAAACTACTAAGTTCTAAGGAAAAGCTCAAACATGTCAATTTTATTTTTTTACATAGGACCACTTTTCGTGTTGGAATTTTACCGCTAGGGGGTAAAAGCGCACTTCTACCACTCATTTATAATTACCAACCCAGTCAACACAAAACCGTTCTTGGGACGTCCCAGGGACGTCCCGGAATGTCCCATAAGATCCCAATGACGTCCCTGGGACGTCCGTTTGGAACAGGTCGGGATGTATCTGGGATGATCCCATAAAGGTTACACAGGACATATATGGGATCATCTTAGGACCTTAGTAGCACCGTAGCAATTCCAAACAGTCCTAGTACTGACACAAAACAAACGCATTTTGGGGTAATATAAAGTCATTATAATATAGAATCATAAATACAATAAAGATTACAACAGTATTTTATTTTTTTACATCCCATTGCTGACGTCCTTGGGACGGCAACATGAGACGTCCGTAGGACGTCACTTTGGGACCAACTTGGGATCTTTCTAACGTCCAGGGGACATCCCAGGGACGTCTTTAGCTGGGATCATTCCACCTGAGAGGTTGCGGATCAAAATGGGACGTCCTGGGGATGTTTGTTGCTTGCTGGGAAAGATAGAACTGAAATTTTGCTTACAGCTTTAGTTTAGGCCCCAGATGTCCACTAAGAAAGGATATTGCAAAACTCGCCCTCTAACGGGGTAAATCAACCCCTACAAATAAATAATTTTTTAGTTCATAAACCAATAATAATCTGCATTTACTTCAGTCAAGTCACTTTTGCCTCGTATATTTGACGTGCATTGGCCTTATATTTTCGTATGTTGCGCTCGCTACGTTTTGTGTGAAGTATTTTAGTTTGAGGTAAGTACTATAATTTTTATTACCTTTATTAGTTTTGTGCTTTAAATTAATTTGGAGCAAAGGACAAAAACTTGTCAACTGAAAGATCTAAATTTAAACCAGTACCAAGCGTTCTTAATGATTCCCGAGGTTGGAGTCCAAAATTCACTTTAAAAAAAGTGTTTGACAAAAATGCATTTTTGTAAGATTCTATTTTCAAAAATCCATTTTTAAAAAAATCTGAAGTTTTGCGTGAATCTTTAATAAACTTAAGCACATTTACTTATTCTTTAATAACGCACCTTACCTTAAAATGTTTCCAAAATATTCAGAAGCGCCTCTTTACTCACTGACAATGCACTAGATGACTAAACTTTTTCTTAATAGAATAATTATAACATTATAACACATTTATATAATGAAAGATTAGATCTGTCATTAATTACCTAACATATAAACACTTTAAAAATATTCATTGGAAATATCCCGAAATTCCAAAAGCATTAAGATAAGATAATTAATAAAAAAATTTAAAAACCACTTATTTGGAACAGGTCTAATGTAAAAAAATCTTATATACAGTGAGGGCATAAAGTCTGGAAACACCTAGTTTTTTACGAAACTATACATTTTCGGAAGAAACGCCGAAACACGTCGATTTTGTTCTCATTTTCTACACATTCTGAAAATATTTGATTATATACAGGGTGTGCCATAAAAGTTGGGCATTTGTCAAATTTGATTTTTTAAATAGAACACCCTGTATATTATTCCATTTTTGAATTGTGCGTTAGAAAATCAACATCTTTTGTATAAACCACCCTTCCTCTAAAATCAATTGTTTGCGAGATATTGCAACTTGAAAATTGTTAGCCCGCAAAATTAAATAAAGTCAAATAATAATTTAACACATTTTTATTTTAACAACAACAATCCAACTGAGACAATTTTAACGCAGCAAATGCTGAAATTGTTCCCGGCAATATCCTAGCCTATAAGCTCCTCTTGTACGTTACGGATGAAAGGTGGTGAAATTTGCCGAATTTCATCCCTTATACGATTTTTTAAAGCTTCTATGTTAGGAGGTCTGTTAAAGTAAACTTTACTTTTTAAATAACCCCACAGGAAATAATCAAGGGGGGTCAAATCCGGTGACCTCCCAGGCCATTCTATGGGGCCACGACGTCCTATCCACCTGTTAGGAAATATCTCGTTGAGATATTGCCTAACAGCTAGCGCATAGTGAGGTGGGGCCCCATCTTGTTGAAACCACATTGTTAAGGCTGGTGTATCAGGCTCATCACCTGGATACCGCTGAGCTAAGGCAGGAATTAACTCTACTTGCAAAAAGTCTAGATACATTTGGCCGGTCAAATTTTCGTCAAAAAAATAGGGACCAACAATCTGGTCTTGAAATATTCGTGCCCAAACGTTGCTTGTCGCTCTGGATGTGTGTTATTAAAAAGTTCGCAAACTTCGTCAAGATGCCTACGACGATCTGCCCAGCCAAACATCATAAGGATTTCAATCCTTTGGGTCTCGGAAAGCATATTTTAAGATACAAATTACTATCTTATTTAAATGTGTTTGATTTTTGACACAACTATCATAATGGGACATGCTGGTTTCCAGAGTAGTGCAATAATTCAAGGTGTAAGAATTACCAATTTTCAAGTTGCAATATCTCGCAAACAATTGATTTTAGAGGAAGGGTGGTTTATACAAAAGATGTTGATTTTCTAACGCACAATTCAAAAATGGAATAATATATAGGGTGTTCTATTTAAAAAATCAAATTTGACAAATGCCCCACTTTTATGGCACACCCTGTATATAATCAAATATTTTTATAATATGTAGAAAATGAGAACAAAGTCGACGTGTTTCGGCGTTTCTTCCGAAAATGTATAGTTTCGTCAAAGACTAGGTGTTTCCAGACTTTATGGCCTCACTGTATATCGTACGTCCCAAAAGTTTTGGCACAAAATATTTAGTCATATTTTTTTGTAATAAATTTATTTAAACCTTTATTATTTAGCAAAATTAAACTAAATGCTGCTCAACGAGGCGAAATTTTCTGCGAACATCTAACATCAGGTTCTGGGTGGTTTGGACAGCAATTTCTCATATCTTTCGGAAAATTCTACGCCTTAGTGCTTCTTCGTTCTCAGCTTGCCAACCTCCATCATACACTTTGCGAGACAAAAGTGCCCAAATATCTTCAATTGGGCGAGTCTAAGGTAAATTAGGGGGATTATCGTTTCTGGGTACTATAACGGTATGTGTATGGTTGCCATAAATCAACTGGCTCATATCTAGGGTTACCAACCGTACTCTTTTAAGAGTACATGTACCTACTCTTTTTGAGATCCTAAATTTGCGTACTGTTATTAAATCCTCTCAAATGTACTCTTTTTCACAAAATAAATTCGTTTTAATCAATTTAAGTACTTTCAGCGGGACCTGTCAATTTAAATGTAATATAAGTCTATAAATTCGTATAGCTACTAAATGCTTAGTTAAAATTTTTTGGTTCTATTATGAGTAGATAATTAACTTTTAATAGGTTGATTTGATTCTGTACTAAGAATTAATTTATTATATGTTCACAAAACTTCAATAAACACTCGTTTTTTTCAAATCTTCTGTTAAATGTTTTATAGATTGGCGGATGCGCCGGACGCGTAAAACTGTACTCTTTTTTACGACTCATCTGATAACCCTATTCATATCGGGACACAAGGATTCTTTATTTACCTAACTCTAAATACCAAAACACAAGAACAACTATATTAGGAACGAAAATCTTTCTTATAACTGATATTCCTTAAAACTAGGGTTACCAGAGTACACTTTTGCACTTCCGGCGCATCCGCCGATCTATAAAAGCATTTAACAGAACGTTAGATCTTTCGTTAGAAAACGAATGTTTATTGAAGTTTTGTGAACATACTATTAATTCTTAGTACAGAATCAAATCAACCAAGTAAACGTTAATTATCTACTCATAATAAAACCAAAACGTTCTAAATAAGCATTTTGTAGCTGTACGAATTTATAGATTTATACTAGATACATCTAAATTGAAGGGGCCGGAGAAAGAAAAAAAACTAGTAGTAGAATAGAATGTAAATATTTTCTTATCGTACTGGACTTTATAATCATATTACTTTATTTTTGCAATGCAGTAACTATATCATTTAATACCAAATTTATCATTCATAAAATACCAAATAAAAAATATATCGTCCTGGAATTAGTTAACACCATAGAGAAAATATATAATAGAGAAATAGTGTCATTTGCGAATGTGGCAAATTTACCAAGCTGAATCCGTAAACAAAGACGGTCTTCTGCGGGCTTGCGCCTTGTCGAACGTTTGCCTTGTGATAGACAGGACCGTACTTCAAAATTTATTTCACATGACGTGAATCTTATATCGAGTAATAAATGCTAAATATATTACTTGTAATTATTCTTTTTATTAATGATAAAAATGTAACCATTAGTGAGATTTTAACAAAAAGTGTATAGTTTGTTGGCTTAAATCTGAGTTTTCTTGCTATACAAAACTGTCGATAATAATTCCTCGAAAATAGCTCAGTTTATATATATATATATATATATATATATATATATATATATATATATATATATATATATATATATATATATATATATATATATATATGAAGAAATATTGATCCGGGAGTACATCCGTTCGTTTGTTAAATTCCTATTGGAATCTGGCAGACGTTTCGCCAAGGTCTCACTTGGCATTATCAATGCTTACTCGTTGCTGTCAAGTCGTTCGTGTGTGTCAGTTTACGACTTGACAGCAACGAGTAAGCATTGATAATGCCAAGTGAGACCTTGGCGAAACGTCTGCCAGATTCCAATAGGAATTTAACAAACGAACGGATGTACTCCCGGATCAATATTTCTTCACATTTCTCCATCCGTGAAAGTCTACGTTCAAACATATATATATATATATATATATATATATATATATATATATATATATATATATATATATATATATATATATATATATATATACAGTGCGTCTCTTTAATGTCCCCCCCTCTTAATTTTTTAAACGTTACATTTACAAAATTGAAAGTTGAAATAAAATATAAACATAGTATTCTAAACAATAGAAATAACATATGCAACTGTTTTAAGAAGTAAAATAGTAAATCAAAAAAATTATATGTGTGTATTTTATTGGATTGGCATCCCATCCTGTATAATTATTGAACAAACCAAGTTCTAGGGTAAGATGTAAATATTTTTACACCTATTTACAGTGTGTGCACTTGATACTTTGCTGAAAGTGCTACTACTTACGGCCCCATGTCAATCTAATCCACCGATATCTTAGCGATCCTTTGGCGAAAGCGCTTTTTTCTTTCGCCATCCCTTTTAAAATACTCCCCTCTACCCCAATCCACTAGTATTTTTAGTGCCCCTTTGGCGAAAGCGCAAATATGCCTTTTGGACACACCCTTCTAATCCACTGATATCTTAGCGATCCTTTGGCGAAAGCACTTTTTTCTTTCGCCATCCCTTTTAAAATACTCCCCTCTACCCTAATCCACTAGTATTTTTAGTGCCCCTTTGGCGAAAGCGCAAATATGCCTTTTGGTCACACTCACCCTTATGCAATATAGGGGAAGGAGGCATTGACACTATATATGACCTTCTTACACCATCTTACCCCTTATACAATGCCCCTAATACACACACATCCCATCAGTGCCTTTCTGACACCTTGACCACACTCAATATACGTCACTGACAAATATTTCTACTTCTCCGTGTGTGTATTCACTTCAACACCGGAGTGCATTTAAGATAAATTATATTTTTTACCTCCTATTCTTTCACATATTCATATAATTTAAATTTGGAATTAAACTATTTCTATTTATGCACTACTTGTAAGAAATAGACTACGAAATAATTCCTTATATTTAAAAGTTGGATACATAATTGGCGAAACATTTGAAATGTCTGTAACACTTTGTAAAGACTATTTTTGTATCGAAATAACAAGCTTCAGAGGTTCGCTATATTCGCCACCCCAACCAAAAATACCATAACATACAAATGGCTTAGATTTTTTCGGCCCGGTTCTGATCGCCGCGTTGCGTCATTGAGTTCAACAACCACTTTTACGAGACGTCCCGAGTGCGCATGCCTCGAGAGGACCGTCGTTTAAAAATCTGACTGGCGCCCAATGCGTACAAACGCACTTTGTCGCCCATACATTGGACGGATTCAGCGGTGTCGCGAATACGTTGTGATGGTCTAAATATATGTTGTCTATGGTTAACACACCACTCTCAGACCATCGCGCGTAAAACTTAATTTCTTCTACGCACATGACACAACGAAAACCGTGATACGGGTCGTTGATAGATTTCGGTATATGGCCTCCAGAAATCTGGTTTGAACAGGAAAAAATGGGTCCAAAAAGGAATCGTGACTTCTCATTGTAATCATGATTACTAAAGGAATTACGATTACAATAAGGAATCACGATTCCTGAAAGTAATCATGATTACCTTTTCTACAGTAATTTTGGAAATGATTGTAACCAATGTAATCAATTACAGTAATCGATTACAGAAGTAATCGACTACTTGCCAGCTCTGTTAGTATCAGCAAAAACAAATCTTTTTATTAAGCAAATGCAAACATCAAGTGAAAATAATAAAAAAGAAAAGTGGACAATGGAAAGAATAATCTGCTAAAAATGAATTCATGGTATTTTGAAGACTTGCTTATAACTTATTAGTTTTATTTCTTATTTATTCTGTGCAACACCGAATTCATAGTATAAGTATATGTACTGTTTTTCAATTAAAAAGGAAGGGCAAAAAATAATTTATATTCAGAAATTGTGTACACTGAAGCACAAACAAGTTAAGGCGTTTTAAAATGACAGTCAATGCCGTATGTGGAACCCCCTACAAAATACAGCAAATTTAAGAATAGATTTTCTTTTCTCATCCTAAAAACGCCCGCCTAGCCTAAATTAATTTAGTACCTTTTAAAACATCGATAAAAATGTAAAACAAAATTTTAACTTTAACACCCTGTATATCTCATTACCATCTTTGTACTAAGAAAAGTTAGGTTAAATGGACCTAAGTTAAGCCATTAAAGCCGCTGCTAAGGTATGGCCCATTCGTTAGCAAACACTCTGTATATTAATTCTTGTAAACCCCAATGATTTTTATATAAGGGGAAATAATGAAAAATTACGATAATTCTTACTTTTTCGGTCTGTTTAATAAATAAAAAGAGAACATAGATTCTAGCCAAAATAATTCGTTCACACTTCTTTTGTCATATTATGAACATGAAAAATGAATTCTACAGTTAAGAATGACAATGTGGATCATAGATAAATAAATTGAGAAAGAACGAGATGAAGAGACTTTACATTATTAACGAATTGTTCACTCCTTTACTGACGAAATGTCAATGTATTGTAACAAATGATTTCCAGCCAGAGCTCTGTCATCAAAGTGTGATAATTGAATTGTTGTAGGATTGGAATACTTGTATGCAAACAGGGGCTTGTTCAAGGTTAGATGATCCTGAAGAGACGCTCGTCTATTGGAGGTTCTTAAGTTGGGTGTTGTCAGAGATAATACTCCTTTCAGTTGAGACCTGAAAAGGCAGAAAAATTTGGTTATTTAATATACTTTAACTATTGCATTGATTGGATCCAGAATATTTTTATGCACGACTTCATTATAAATTACTTTTTATGGCACAGTTTTGCAGCCATAAAGCGATCTATTGATACATAATTTAATGGATTGGGGGTTAGGAGGGGAAGGGAACAGCCCTGTAGGCAATTTGTTCCAAAAGTCTGATGACCCTAGGCATGGATGAGTCGGAGAAGTGGGATGTTCTGGGCTTTTGCAGCTGAACGCTTCTTGCTGCACTGCTGGAAAGAGTCAACTCTAATAGCCTTAGAGTATAAAATTCAATTTTAAAAGAAGTTTATTTCCGAACAATTGAATTTTGAAAATTCGCTATAAACAAAAATTCAACTTACCACAAATCCTCTGTAACCACATACTGTATGCTAGGACATGGAAATCCGTTAAACTGACACGCCAAAGGCAAAGTATACGCCCCCATGTTTTCAAAAACGAACCAATCACCAACCTTCATTTCCGGCAAAGGAATATCTTTAACAACCATATCTAGTCCGTCACAAGTTGGTCCCCAAACGCTACTGGAATAAATTTTAGTTCCCGGGTACTCCTGAAGAGGAAGCGGGTGAACGGTTCGAAACTCGTTGAGGACACAACTTAGACTTCCATAGACGCCATCGTTAATGTAGTACATGCGGTGAATTTTGGTACTATTGGATATTTCGTCTTCTTGGGGTACTTCTTTGATGCAGTGGATGTTGCAAGCTAGGGCGTAAGCGGAGCTGACGTAGTACCGACCGGGTTCGGCTATGACTTGGATTGATGGATCGGGAAAGAATTGTTCTAGAGCGTTGTTAATGTGGATGCACATCTGTAAAATAATGGCTTGTTCAGGTGTAATCAGGCTTTTTCTACTTGTCTATTTTATCAACATTTTAAAAAGCCATAAATCCGATACATATATCATTCCAACAATATTTTGAACACATTAAACACATACAATTAAATTTTAAGATTAAAAAATGCTATAAAAGTTACGCAAAATGTAAACATTCCCTGTTAGTACTTAAACGGCCGTAGGAGCGCATGGCGGTGTTGCCGTGTCCCTAATTTGATTCGTCTCTTTGTCCACTACGTTTATTTCTTTTTGGTAGAATGGCGACAGGCGGGAAACTATTTTTTTTTAATTTGGTCGAATTTTAAACCTTAATATTTTTATTATTATCTGTCCAAACGACGCGACGTCTTTCAGCCGCTCTAACATTATTGTTATTTTTTAAATATAATTTTAACATTTTGTATCTCACATTAATAGAATAACTCATTTTGCATAAAAATAAAATTATAAATTCACGGTGACTAAAGTATTATTGTCAACCTTGACATTAACTTTGGCTTACCTACGAAGAAAATTTAAAAAGGGAGCAGGTATTTCGTTCGCAACCTGTATAGTTACGTTTAACGTATATCTATGCAAAAGAATTTTTAATTTGAAATATTTCAAAAACGATTGAAAAACCGCATATGTTGTTTTATACAAAATAGGTCTAGAACTTCTACTAGAACCCAAAAATATGATAAAAATCGTAGCATCCAATTTAAAATAAGCGAGAAAATCGATGTTTTATAATATTTTTTTTATTCGATGCTCAATTGTTTTGCTGATAAGATATTTAAATGATCTAAATAAATCCCCAAAACTTTCATTCAACATTTTTCCTATCTTTAAAAATAAAAAAGTTATAAGGTCTTTTATTTAGATATCCCTGTACATAAGTACTACACTATCAATAAAACTTACCTCCTCCATACACGACCCATACTCTCCAGGATATCCTCCACCGATATCCAGAAGTGAGAAATTAAATCCAAGAGATTCGGCGTAGTCAAATATTTCACGGGAGTAAGTAATTGCCCTGTGATATACTTCTGGCTCTCGGCATCCTGACCCCACGTGAAAACTTACACCGACCACGTTCAAGTTCAGAGATTTTGCGACGTGCAACAACTTTGGAGCTTCCTTGATGGGGTCGCAACCAAATTTAATACCTAAGTTACATTGTGAATCAATGGCATCGCATCGAATCCTTATGACAAGTCTGCAAAAGATACATTTTTTATAAAGGACAAAAATCGTGTAAGAATGGCTGTGTTAACCACCCTTATAGAGGCGTTAATGCGATGAAGAAATGAAAGAAGTAGCGATGTTACATGAGCATCGTAATTTTCGAAAAAATATCCAAACTTACCTTGAATTGGGGTAAAGATTTTGTACTTTATACAGTTCACATTCATTATCAAATGTCATTGTTGTCACACCAACAGAAGCCGCATATCTTATATGACTGGCCGGTTTAACAGGATGAGCGAAAATAATGCGATCTGTTGTCACCCCTATCGCTAACACCTTTTGTATTTCAGCTTTTGATGCGCAGTCAAAGCCCGTTCCCAAGGCTGCCAAAATTTCCAAAACGGTGTGGTTGTCATTGCATTTTACAGCTGCAAAATATAACGATATTTTGAAAAATATAAATTAACGATTATGTAATGAAGACACACAGTGTACTAGTGTACTCGTATTTATGGGTAAACTGACATTAATTAAGTATAAATTTGGTTAATTTTGTTCCCATCCCTGGACCCTTCCTATAACAAGCAGGGGGGGGGGGGGGGGGTCTAGGAAAGCAGTGAAAACATGATAGACTAATGTATATTATCATCATCCTTCTCTTTTCTCCTTGAAATAGTCAAAAGAAGTACCTACATCTCACATAGCATCCAAACTAACACCTTGAACTTCTTGTTGATAATTTATTTGAATTATTTTAAAGACCGAAACAGGATAGCTCACATTTGAGGCAAACCCCCATTATGATGTAATTATTGGCTTACCATAGTGTGGTTTGACTCGTGGTAGTAACGTATTCCATATTTTGTGTTTTTCAACAATATCGTTTATGCTGCAAACATAGAAGGCCTCCTCTTGGTTGACATTATCAGCAATTTTTCTAATTTCTGACCATACGTCAATATGGTTGACTACCTGTATATGTTCTTCGGTATTTTGAATCTTCATGATTCTTCTTTACGCAAGGTAGTTGTTCGAATTGAGATTTGGCGTAATCTAAAATTAAAAAACACAGATTAGGTAACACGTGCAGGTGACGATATATAACTTTGTTGTACTTATAAATAAAAAAAGTTGCGTTTTTCAGTGTCATTACTAGAGTTTAACAAATGGGGGTAATTCCAGAGACGGCTTCTAACCTAGTTGGAAATAAAATTAGGATTCGATTTGAAAATAAAATACAAATATTTATTTACCCACATTGTGTTATTTGAAAGTGCGAGATACGAAAATATCATACAGGGTGTCTGAAAAGTCTTAGCATGGGCAAATATCTTTACTATTACTAAACACCAAATTTTAGTTGTACCTTATTGGTTAGTAAATCTACCTTTTTACGTAATTTCACTCTTTCAACCCCCTTGGGGGGTTACGCTAGCGAGTTGA
Organism: Philopedon plagiatum; assembly: GCA_963971165.1. Classification (NCBI taxonomy): domain Eukaryota; kingdom Metazoa; phylum Arthropoda; class Insecta; order Coleoptera; family Curculionidae; genus Philopedon; species Philopedon plagiatum. The sequence continues at coordinate 6,090,990 of OZ020194.1, forward strand.
GGTCCAAAATTTTGGATGCAAACCTATGCCGTGTGGCCTCTTCGTTTAAAAGTCTTCAAAAAAGAAACATTAGCGGCGTTCGGTAATTCAATTTTTTCCATCGTTTTGCTCGGAATTTTTGACAGGCACCTGCCTCATTGTTGTAATCAGTACGACTGACCACGTGCCTGTCGAAAATTCCAAGCAAAACGATGGAAAAAATTGAATTACCGAACGCCGCTATTGTTTTAGTATTTTAGTATTTATTTATTATTGTAATTCATTTTTAAATGGCAAGCCTATAAAAATTATAACTCGTAAATCGTATAATCGGGCGGGGCACAAGTCGACCATTAGTCGGCCACTTGTGCCAAACAGTACAAGTCGGCGCTGCTATTTTTTGTTTTGTAGGGCACTTTTATCTAACTTTTTTCCAACTTTACTTCTTCATTTGTCGTTTTTATATGTTTTGTTTTTTGACATCTGCGCAGTAGACCAAAATGCGTACCACGCGCAAACCGAGCGTGCTAGACATGCGCACGGAATTTCAGGAGTTGGACTTTGGTGTCTACATTTGACCCCATTCATTTTTCAGAATATATCTCCAGTAGTTAAGGTACCACTACGTATTTAACTTTATAACTTTGTTCCCAAGTTTTTTCCGACTTTATTTTTCATTTTTTGCCATGTGCGCAGTAGACCAAAATGCGTACCACGCGCAAACCGAGCGTGCTAGACATGCGCACGGAATTTCAGGAGATGGACTTTGGTGTCTACATTTGAACCCATTCACTTTTAAGAATATATCTCCAGTAGTTAAGGTACCACTGCGAATTTAGACAACAAAGTACATCCCCTGAAATTTCGTGCGAATGTCTAGCCCTCTTGGTTTGCGCGTGGTACGCATTGTGATCAATGGTAAAACTTTTTCCCCAAGATTTTTCGACTGTATTTTTCGTTATTTGCCACCGCGCAGATAGCAAAAAAAGAAAAATAAAATCGAAAAAACTTGGGAAAAACGTTATAAAGTTAAATACGCAGTGGTACCTTAACTATTGGGGATATAATCTTACAAGTGAATAGGTTCGAATGTAGACACCCAAGTACATCTCCTGAACTTGCGTACGCATGTCTAGCACGCTCGGTTTGCGCGTGGTACGCATTTTGGTCTACTGCGCAGATGTCAAAAAACACAACATATAACAACGACAAATGAAGAAGTAAAGTTGGAGAAAAGTTAGAAAAAAGTGCCCCACAAAACAAAAAATAGCAGCGCCGACTTGTGCTGTATGGCACAAGAGGTCGACTAATGGTCGACTTTTGCCCCGACCGATTATACGATTTACGAGTTATAATTTTTATAGGCTTGCCATTTAAAAATGAATTACAATAATCAATAAATACTAAAATACTAAAACAATGTTTCTTTTTTGAAGATTTTTAAACGAAGAGGCCACACGGCATAGGTTTGCATTCAAAATTTTCGACCTCAACTCCCTAACGTAACCCCCCAAGGGGGTTGAAAAAGTCAAATTACATAAAAACGTAGATTTATCAACCAATAAGGTACAACTAAAATTTGGTGTCGCTATCTTTATTAATAGTAAAGATATTTGCCCATGCTAAGACTTTTCAGACACCCTGTATGATATTTTCGTATCTCGCACTTTCAAATAACACAATGTGGGTAACTAAATATTTGTATTTTATTTTCAAATCGAATCCTAATTTTATTTCCAACTAGGTTAGAAGCCGTCTCTGGAATTACCCCCATTTGTCAAACTTTAGTCATTACTACCATTTCGGGTTTTGTAACATTGTCGTTCAGTCATTTTGTGATAAACAATAAAGTTTCATTTCAAATATATAAATTATGCAAGAAATCAAAATTGTATTTTTAAAATGAATTTAAAATAAATTTTACAATTTAAAATTTTAGTAACTTGAACAGCAGATATGTTAAAAAAACGAATATAGTTGTAATAAGCGATAGATACTGCTGCGTACCTACGAATTGCAAAATTGACTCCTATATACTTACAGGGCTGCTTACAGCGATTTAAGTGATTTTTTAGGAATATATTTCAAATATTCAAAAATTGTTCGACCAAATTATTCCCAAATTGGTTGTTCTGCAAATATTCACGGAATATTTAGAACTATGTTGAAAAACGCGTTTAGTAGGGCCAGGACACCTTTCGATGACGTCATAAACCTATAAAAAATATGAAATTTGTTACACAATATCACAGATTACTCCTACCAGATGCGAATCTCTTAATAACTTTCCTATATCAGGATTCCGCGGTCTTGGCGCTACGGACAGAGCGGCCCGGTTGCGTCGAGCGTCGATGCCGGGAATGGAATTTTCCACGCGTTTGGTAGGTTTTAATTCAGAGAAATTATGGATTATATTTTAAAATATTAAAACATGATATTGTGTGGCATTTTATATAAAATTATATCATTAACAAATACAAAAACGTATCTCGTTTATTAAAATTACACTACAACTTAGTACAGCCACAATTTAAACCATAAAATCAACGCAACAAAACTGATGTAATAACATTAGCCTCCTCTCAATTCCACAGAGACGCTCGCACACGCTAACAGCGAGGAATTCACCGTTCGGCGACAGACTAAATAATAAGGTGCATCGCCACCTTATAATTTGTCTAAATTGAGCCACCGTCGAAAGCGTAAGATTCGCATCTGGTAGGAGTAATCTGTGACAATATTGGTCATTTTTTAAAATATTTTTTGAAAAATCTACTAAAGCGTTGGAACGAAATTTCCCTCAAAAGAAAGAATTATAATATTTGATGTATATCACAGAAGTTATACTAAGTCAAAATTGAAAGTTGAAATATCAAAAACCAACTAGATTTTAAAACTGATATTATTGTAGCAGTGTAGATTTTAGATTTTAATATTCTTTGTAGGAGTGTCAACAAAACAGTTTTTTTTTCTGAGCCATCGACTTCCCAAACAACAAGTCCAGTAAGTTAGTTAAAGAACAAATATAAAATTATAATTAAAATATCATTAAATCTTTTTAATGTCATTTTGTTTCCTATTAGTTTTTAATATACCAAAATTTAATATTTTAGTAATACTATAAAAAAGCTTTAATTTGTATTTTAGAAATTGTTGTTTGTTGTAAAGAAAATTATATTTCTTAGCCTTGTACACTTATACATATACCCACGGGGAAATTCTACTGTTCAGAAAATCGTAAGCAATGTATTTAGTTTTTTAAAATCTGTTTCTGGATGATAAAAGAGCTGCTCTTCGAGAAAGTATTTGGTTTGTATTAAAGCAACAAAATACATAGTTCGAAAATTCATTATTCTTAGATTTGTATGCCATGAATATTGGGTAAAGGAAAGGGGTTTCTTCCTCGTCCTGTTGTGTGCCTACAGTTAGTGTTGCCTATCTTACAGATTTTTGATTTCTAAAACAGCAAATATTTAATATTTTGGAAAGTAAGTTTTTATGAAGACTAACCTGAAACATTAAATTTAAGGCATTTGTTGTATAAAGAACTAGATCAGAGGACATACCGTGTGTACTCATATGTATAATAGTATGTGTAATGCACATGTATCATATTTTAGATAACTTCTGCTGCAACAGGGTTTACTGAATTTAGAGTTTTACCGAATTACAGGTTGTGTGTTTCTTTTTATCTAGTTTCTGTTTTTTTTTTTGTTATTCTTATGTTTTTTTTATATAAATTTGCTTAAATATGTTTCAAAAACATAATGTGTTATGACGTGTTTTAGTTGAAGTGTCAAAATTAAAGAAATCCATAGAAAAACAGAAAAGCAAAACAAATTTTTTTGGAAAACCCATATGAGACCACCAAACACTGATATTACATTCGTGTTCTACTACCCAAAATTAGGTTGTACACAAAATTTTATGAAACAATTCGGTGTTTCTATTAATCCGAATAATTACCAAAAAATTGGTAAATTTTTGCTAAATCCTAATTGTGTTTAATTTAGCTGCAGTTTTAGAACATAGTACGACTTCGATATATTCATAACTTAAAGAAAAATTATTTGCGACGGCAGTTCCATGTCAAGTCTTGCAGATTTTTTTTTTTTGAGAAAATAGTTATCTCAAAAGTTTGTACTTTAATGCTATCGTTTTTTATAAATTAAAAAGAAAGTTTATAAAATTAAATCTACATTATTTTATATACTTTACAGAAAGAGAACTTCTGTGAGTTGCGAAAAAAATGGCCGCGTTGGCAAATCTAGCTTTAAATCTAGTCCTTCATAAGTTTCAAAAATACAACTTTGTTGTTTTTTTTTATTTTGAACTTACCTCGAAGTTAACCAAAACTGGCTGGAACTCCTTCTGGATATACACATTTACAGGAAAAATAGTTATAGTAAAAGTCAATTAAAGATAATCAAGCTATCAAAGTGAAGTTAGGCTCGTTGTTACCCGAATTTCAGCTTATATTAGACCTCCCTCCTACTCTACAGGTGTTTATCACCACCTGAGTATTCCACTGGAGGCAATAATAAGCACTTGACAGTTTATCAATTAGAATAAGTGTTTTAATGTGATGCCTTCTTGAGGATACACTTAAACAATCAGCCATTCATGTGCGTGTTTCAATGAACCCTCGAATGTAGTTGTTGAAAATATCAATTTAACATTATATGATCGATACACATTGTTGCAAAAGATTAGCGACTTGTCTAGTAATGCTTGGTACGTATAGATTTCCTGTAGTAGATAGTCAATTTCAACTAAAAGCTCACGTCGTAGATTTGAAAATCCAAAAATAGTTATATTGCGTTATATAGTAACTTGTGAATGAATGATTGTAACTTGTGAATGAATGATTTTGAAACACAACGTACAATGCATGGAATACGTGTTAATTTACGCCCAGTCACTTGATGATCCATTTTTAGTGTTCCGTCAAACGGAACACTTATGGAACCACTTCAGTGTTCGTCCGTCCGTCTCTCACAGAGGCCATTTTCTCTGAAACTATTCGACGTAAAAATTTGGCACAGACGTAGAGTGTGGTGACCCAACTATAGATGTAAAGTATAAAAAGATAATTTTAATTCTGAGGGTTAATTTCGGAGGGTAAATAAAATTCGGCAATGGAAAAAACATTTTCAAAGGCATCGATAGGATGCCAAATGAAAACTTATTGGAGCACGAATTCAACGATATATCGATGGCCTAATGCTGATACCTCGTAACCCACAAAATCTCACAAATTCATATTTTTGCGCGATCTGAATAATATAACACAACCCTGTCGCCTATTAAAATCTCGTATCCCAAATATAACGTTGAGGCCGTGATTCCCGCGATTTCTAACAAATCGTAACCGGTCCACGTGCTTTGTTTGAAATTAATTTGTCGTATCCCACAGTCGTCGTGTATTACAGACAGTCACGGGTGGTTTGTGTCCGTATTAATTTGGCCAGAAAAATATAAAAACAAGTAAGTATTTACTTTGTTTTTTAGGTTATTGTTCTTAATTGGTGTGGCTTCACATTTTCTTATAAGATGCTTAAAAATAATTAAGTTTTCCTCAAAAAACGCCACGAAAATACTAATGTGGCTTACGTCCGATTAGAACTGACTAGAAGTCAATGTTGTTTATGAGGGTTATGACCAATTTTTGTAAAGAAAGAATAGAGCAAGCATAATTGCAAAAAATAATAATACAAATTTTTTTCAGGCATGTGTAACACCCACCACTGATTCCTATCTCTCTGCTAGTACACTTGTTCCTTCGACTACCGTCAAAAAATCGTCTATTGAAGTTGTTCCATCATAAATAGGCAGGGAGTCTAAGCCTATCATAATGTTTCCGGTGGTAGCAGTCATCGTTGCAGGGCTTGTGGTGGTTATGGTTGCTGTTGTGCTGGCTGCTGATGTAGTAGTCATATTTTATTGCAGGTTGACACTTTTTGAGGGGGTGAAATAATGTCCTCAAAATTAGGGATCTTCTATGGCTGGTTACCGGTAGTAGTGAATGGATCTATACACAACCAAAGCTAAAATTTAAATATATTGCACAATCTTATCAATATTTAAATCAACCCTACAATGTAATCCAACAATTGTATTCAGTCACAATCTATCCAATATTTCAATATTTTAAAAGAAATAAATTTCAAATTTTTCTTCCAAATTTTTAATCAACTATTAATCATCCATTAATCAATTAATCAACCAATCAACCCCACACCTGACACCAATTGTAACACCCACCACTGATTCCTATCTCTCTTTTATTTATTCGGTTGGCAGGGTGAGCGGTAACCCCGGAATTTAGATGGCGGTGACAAGAAAAACTTTTGCGTGGAGTCCGGAAGAGCCCCGTGTCAACTGCTGTTAAACCACCTATTAATTTAATCCCTATCTAGCCTTGCAATAGACTTCTAATTGTTTTATTCTTACTGTAGAGGTTTTCTTACTAAACTTGATTTTTCATGAAAGTTTGACTTTTATTTGTATTTCCTAACTATTTTCCTTGATTTCCTGTTCCCTAACAGTAAAACGCAAAATTCTGGATCAATTACACTTTTATTTCCACAAGTTACGGTTGAGAGCCACCCAAAATTTACAGTTTTCCAATTTTCTCCAAATTCACATTAATTTTCCAATTATTCTAGACATTACTTTCCTATTTTCTCAAAATCCGCAATAATTTTTCAATATTCTAGACAATATTTTAATATTTCCCAATTTTCTAAAAATTCTCAATAATATTCTAATATTCTAGTCAATATTTTAATAATTTTAAGCGCCTTACTTTTTCACTTAATTTTCCGCGCTTTTGTCAGAAATTCGGCGAGCTCCAAGACTTCCGACTATCACCGTATTTTATTGTATCCAGAACTTTGTACTTTCCGAAGGACAGAGACCGATTTTCAACCCGGCAGGGGTTCCCCTTGCAACACGAAGGTTTCTATCTGACTGACTGACTAAACAGGCCCTTTTCCACTTAAATAGCCAATTTTCCCATAAATCTTTCCCCTTTTCCGACCCCTTTCGCGGAATCGATGACAACATAACAAGTTTTAATGACCGTTTCCTCGAAAAGTTAACGCGTGGGTAGCCTTGTTTTTCAACCCAACAAAGGAATTTGCGTGAGTCAACACGCTTTTATTACTTTTTTATTGCAAGGGGGCTGTTTTTCCTCCCTTCTCTGACATTTATTGCTTGCAGGTGTTCCTAACATGTTCAAAACAAAGCTATAAAATTATCTAGGCCGTATTATGGTGCAATCTTTTGCAATCCCGGGGTTGATCGTTAATTTTGTGCGTACGTGACAGGGCGTTCCCTTTTGCTGACCAATTAGAGAAGGCCACGAACCGATTTCTTTGTCTTGCAGGATAATTAAAATGATCTTTTTTAAAGAGGAAGGGGAAAATTTCATCATCTAGCATAGCAGAACAAAGGGTGGTTTTTATTCCGATTTAGAATGTTCGCGCAATTAGAAAAGTTTTTATACTTGATGAAATTAAATGGATTTAATTCATTTTTCTCAATTGAAATTAAATCAAAGTGTTGGTTCCTGCATTCATGTAAGTTAATTTGGTTAATTATTTGATAATTTGTTAAAACATTTCGTATAAACAAGTATTCGGTCACGTAGATATTTAAATAAATTTTAAATCAATTATTTCTTAGCGAAATTCAGCGTTTTCTTTGTGTGAACACTTCTCTAAAAATTTTGTTTATTAAAAATTTCCCTAACTTGCAAACGATTCATTTATTTTAAATATTTCCCGTCGTATCGCAAAATTTATTTCTTTAAAACTCCTCTGATTATTTTATAAATTTAATTCCGGTTAAATATTTTAAAATTTTATTTTCATTCCTTTATTTAGTATGCGCTATCCCCTTTAAACAATTGCTTAAAAGCCGTGACATTACACATGCATTCAAGAACTGCCCAAATATTAAAAAACGCTCGTTTGGCGCTAAATGACACTGTTGAGGATGAACCAAATATTAAAAGTAATAGTTTGGTCCTGACTAATTTAGAAAATAACAACGGTAACGAAATTTATGAATTTGAAGTGCAAGAAGGTCCAACAGAAACAGTAAAAGATGTTTTAAATCTGGATAATGTCACATACATTTACAGCGAGTCTGAGACTAAGAACTATAGCACTATCACAGAAGAAATTTTGCAAGATCCAATAACTTTTGTGGATAGTGAAAATATTAGTTCACTTGAACTGCACAATGGATCCAACTTAAGCGGGTCATTATATCTGCAAGACTATGGAGTACTGAAAGATCAAGAAGATATTAACCTAACCAAATATTTAAAAGATACTAGTTTACCGGATATGGTTGCAAGCAGAGAACAGCCCAGTGAGCAACTTATGGAAATACTGGAAACAGATAATTTTCAGAAAAGACCTATGATCCAGGAATATCTAGACAAAGAAAATGCAAATATTTTACAGGATATTGATGCATGTAAAGTATTAGATTCGCCTAAAAGAAGGGAACTACCGAGGGAACAACTTATGGAGGCACTGAAAACAACTGAATATCAGCAAGAAATAGCAGCAGAAAAGCAGGACAGTAATAAAAATAAAGAAGAAAATTCTACTGAAATCGACATAAATGAGAACCGGCCTCAAGAACCTGATTATGAAAATCTAGAGGACCAGGAAATAGCCCAGAATTTAAAAAAAAGGCGAAAATTTGCTGACCCGGATACATGGGACAAAAACAAGACTAAAAATTTAAGAATGTTTGGCAAGGAATACACTGGCTACAGAAGATCTGAAAGCACTGTAAAACATGATGTTAAACGCCCTGAACGTAAAATGAAACCAGCTTGTATCTCGAAGTTTTGTGCTATAACTCCAAATCGCTTTTGCCAAAACATTTCAGAAGCCGAAAGAAACGACATTTTTGTTAAATTTTGGGATATGTCGTGGGAGCAGAAAAGAATGTTTTTTGCTCATATGGTTACGTACAATGAAAAAAAAAGGTCTTACGTTAAAGGTCCATCTAGGCGCACTGGTACTTATGATTACTTTTTAAAAATTAAGACAGAAAAAAAGCAAGTGTGTAAAACTATGTTCGTAAATACTCTGGGTGTTGATGAAAAAATGGTTCACAATTGGGTTAGCGCAGCACAGAAAGATGGTTTAATGGAAAATACAAATAAAAGACACCAAAACGTTGTTGCAAAACGAAATTCAACTCCGCGAGCTAAAGAGGACATTTCTCGAAAAGAAAATTTGAGACAATTCCTTGAAAGTCTTCCGAAGTTAGAGAGTCATTATTGTCGCAAATATACTGGCAAGCTATATCTGGAGAATGACTTTAAATCCAAAACCGAAGTATACAACCTTTACAAGGAACACTGTCATGGCAAAGAAGTACCTTTGTCTTGCTGCAAGTTTTCCAACGAATTTGAAAGTATGAATTTGGCTTTATTTAAACCTCGAAAAGATCAGTGTGATGTGTGTTGCTCTTATAAGATGAAACAAATTACCGAAGCCGAGTACACTAGCCATATTAGAGCAAAAGATCTGGCACGTGTTCAAAAAGAAACTGACAAAGTAAAAGCCATTAATAAAGAAATTTATTGTTTTACGGTAGACGTCCAGGCAGTGAAGTTATCTCCAGTTCTACAAGCTAGTTCTCTTTATTATAAAACTAAGCTTCAGGTTCATAATTTTACCATTTACAACTTGGAGAGCCATCGTAGCATGAACTATATTTGGAACGAAACGGAAGGAGATCTCGACTCATCTGTTTTTACCACCTGCTTAATAAGACATTTAGAGGATTACCTAAACTCAGAGAAAAAACCAATTGTCATATTTTCTGACGGTTGCGGGTATCAAAACCGAAATGTTGTCCTTGCAAATGCTTTATCATTTTTAGCCTCAAAATATGACGTTGATATTGAACAAAAATTCTTGGAGAGAGGACACACCCAGATGGAGTGCGATTCTACTCATAGCCTTATAGAAAGAAAACTGAAAAACCGCCAGATCTACTTACCAACAGATTATATTTCGGTAATTAAAGAAGCAAGAAAAAACCCCACTCCTCTGGATGTGTCCTATCTGACCCACGATTTTTTTTTAAATTACAGTGAACCAAAGAGGTTTCGCTATAGCTCAATCCGCCCAGGAAAATTAAGAGGAGATTTGAAAGTAACAGACCTTAGAGCTTTAAAGTATCTTCCAAATTCCGAAATTCGTTTCAAAGTAGGTCATGATCAAGACTATGAACTGCTTCCTCAGCGGAAAAACGACATTGATCCTAACTTTGAAAGAAATCGTCTTTATTTGAGAAGATTGAAAATATCAAAGAAAAAATGGAAAGATCTCCAGCAGCTTAAATCTGTACTACCGAATGATGTCCATTTCTTTTATGACATGATTCCTTACGAAGACGACTTGAAAGGTATTGAAGTGTATCGTGATGAAAACAATGAAAATGCCGATTCAGCAGCTAGTACTACAAAAAAAAACAAAAAAATATCAAGAAGAAAACTAAAAAATAAATTATTATTAAGTTTAAAATACTCTTAGGTTAAGTTTATTAGGTAATCCAAACCACGTAATTTAAAATGGCTGTGGTGGTCAAACATCTGTTTCCTGAACTACGAAACACAAAGCTACGTCTTTAATGTCATCTCCAGTGCCAAACTTGACCACCGCCGCCATTTTTGACATAACGTTGGATTACCTTATAATACCTTAGATTAAGTTTACAATACTCTTAGGTTAAGTTTAATTAGTGTTCTACCATTTTGGTACTGTTTGTTTTGCATACAAATAGTCGTAAGCCACATATTATGTGTGAATAGAAATGTGTCACATCATATTCGTATAATTTCCAAATCATCGTAAGCCACTATCCTGTTAGTAGAAATGTATCGTATCCCTCAAAATATCTTTATAATGTTGAAATAGTCAATACGTACATTACCATTTATAAAAAGTGTAATAATTAATAATATTTTTCAACAAAAAGCTTAAAAAAGTATATAGCGCAAGTTTTATCCACTTATTTGTGTCTCCTGTAAAATTTGGTAATATTGGGTTACGAGGTATTAGGCCATCGATATACGAAGTATTTTTTATTGCATTTTTTCAAACATTTTTCGGAAAAAATGCTTAAAAATTGCTGTCCCCCACCCTTATCACCAGAAGGAAGGCTCAGAAAAACCTGAAACAAATTACGAACATTGAGAATTAGGCGCGGTGAATTGTTATAAACAATTTAATTGTTTATTTACCTATAACTGCTGAACCATTGGTTTTAGAGAAAAAGTTTTTTGACAAAAAACATTTCTTACGATGTAAGGAACAACTCTTGTTCTTACAAATTTTTCAAAATTTTTGAAGATAGACGGAGATCGGGCGGCCGAAGTTTGCTCAGGTTAAGTGGGGGCTGATGGCACGAAACACTAATTGTGCAAGTATACCTTGCACTTGACCGATTTTTTAATTAAATGGGTTAATATGGCCCACTTTCAACTCAACGCCCTATAAAATAAGCATACCCTTGAATAAAACGCAGCCATTATAAAAAACTATTTATGGACAAAAAAACAACATAAATATAAACTCCAAATAAAACCAAGAGATTAAATTTGTTCTTAGTGAAAAACAATTATTTAAAAAAAATGTAAAATGGGCAATATTTCCGTCCTTCGGGGTAATATGGCCCACTGTAAAATAATAGGGCGGAAATATAGCCCTACTCTAAGGAGAACAATCATGGCAAATAAACCCCTCCAAATTGTCTGCAGTAAGTCAAATGCTCTTGTGGCCTAGAAGGCTTCATGGCTTCATTTGAAACAACTTTTTGGCAAATTAAACACTTAGGTAATAATTGGTTCGTAGGATAGCGCGTAAATCCATATTTCAAATACTCGATACTGTACTGGATACTGTACTGCCGGCATTTCTTCTTAGTAGATTCAGACATGTTGAAAGACAAAATTTCCCATCGTTTCAATAAATTATCTTTTCAACAAATTTATAGATATAATAATAATATAATGGCTAATGACTTCTATCAATTATATCACTCACAAATTAGGATTATCGGCGAAGCACACAAAAATTATGAGACATTCCTAGCTATCCATGCCTTTTACACATTATGTCGTGCACGCATCAACTCATTCGCTTGTTTGCGATGCCGGTGTACTTGCTCTGTAAAATTTTTAAAAAAAATTTCCTAGCTGTAAATACCAAAACACAAAAAGAACTATATTAGGATCGAAAATCTTTATTAATTATAACTGATATTCCTTAAAAGTAAATTAAAAAATTATTTAGGATGAGGTGATTTTCTTTAGAACATCTTTCTGATCTTTGATGTACTTATAAAATTCCGCACATGATAATTTAATGTTTTAATAGCATTGCAAAATGGTCTCAACGGACTCGGCTAATAAATGATTTATTTCTTCTGACCGCTGGATGAAGATTAAGGAAAAAATTCTTTCACAATTTGCATTGTGTTCAGGGATTGCGAACGGGTATTATTCACAAATTTTAAGTAATTCCGATTTCTAATCTAAATGTTCTGTGCTTTTTCAGAAAAAGAATCATCTTCCTTTAACCAAACTGTTTTTCCACTCTTCTAAAGAGTTTTTTTCTTCTATAAAATTCTTAAGGTATAAATACTGTTCGAAACAGTAATCTAATCTAAAATTATCAAACTGTTCGATTTAAAATATGTAATTCGCAAAGGCGGATTTAGCAATTTTGTAATTTTGTAAAAGTTGTAAATCTCCGTTGCTATTTACGGGACCCATGTCAAATTTAGGGTTTTTAATAGTGAGCCTACTAGGAATGTTTTGGTAAAGGAAAAAATATTTTGTAATTTTCGAAAAAAAGTTGAATTTTTGCTTACGCCCTTGCCACCGCCACCGCCGCCGCCACCTCTACCGCGTCTGTTTGCAGAATCCTTAATACCGACGCGCCGCTATGCATAAATCCGCAAGATAGTGGTCTACTACACCACGCCATTATAGTGCGTTACACATAAAAGCTTTCTTTTTAAAAACCTTTCAAAATCACGTTTGTTAGTGCGTGTGCCTTTTAAAATTTAATGTAAAAAAGCCTTGATAGCCCTGTTCGCACAAGAGTCACAAACCAGTCAGAGCCAATGAAATTACTGGAAACCAGTCGGAAAACTGTCACGTTACCAAAAACCTAAAATTTGATTGGCGCTGATCGGTTTGTGATTCCTCTACGAACAGAGCTATTAACGTCGATCGGGACTTTTGATACCTTTGTCGGTACGTCGGCACACGAACTACAATAACGGTGACAGTCCCGATATGTCGGGACGGATGGCAACCCTAGGTATACGTAGACCTACCTAATGCTAATTTAATTATTTTAATGCTGATTTACGCGATAACAATAAGATGAAAAATTTTAGAGATAGGTACAATATTTTTTCATGAAAACAGTATTTTCAAAGTATTTTATCCACGGCCGCCCCCCTGATTGCCTTGACGCTCTCCATTTGCCTCTGGGTCCACTACCGCCCCCATGGAAGACTCCAGCGCCGAAACCCCCGTTGGGAACCTCTGGTTTAGAGCATTCCACTTCTCTCGCTCATTCATACCTAGGGTCTCCAGATTATGGAACAAATTACCTGCAGATGTTCTCCCTTTCCTTCTCAACCTTCAATCCTCTAACTAAATCCTGATGTGTCAACAAGTGTTTTTCGAAAACAAGAAAATATAGCGTTTTATTTTTTGTACAAACTTGAACTTGCGTCCACTTTTAATTGTGTTAATCTAATTATCTAAGAAATAATCAAAACTGAGACATCTATTGACGTCATTGGTATGCCCCACATCAACTCAAAGGGATGGTTAACAACTATTGTAACTAATCAGTTTGTCAAGTGGCGATATCCTGCTGCAGGGAGCCATTTCTATTATTATATTTTCTAAACACCAACAACAGGCGACAGTGGCAGTCATGCGGAATCAATTAGAATATGTCTCCACTTCAGCGTCACACCACTTGTATTTATTGTAAATATACAATCAAGTATATTCGTGAAATGTAAAAAATATCTACTTCATAAATTACGTCTAGAATCGCTATGAAAAATACGACGAAAACAGTAAAATAGATAATAGCTATTTTCAAGGTAGATACCAAACACTCTTCGTAAGTAAATAAGTATTACTGAAGTAGTTTACCACTCTATTGCTTGCGTCAGAATACGAGTTAAGATTTTTTTTAGTCAGTATTCAGCGCCTATTGTTATTTAATGATTTGCTATAAAAACAATTACTTGCACAGGTAGGCATATAAAAAAAGAGATATAATTTATGAACTCAAGAAGATTACTAGACTAGGATAATGTAATTACATTACATTAATTTCTCAGCTGGTAGGGGAGCTCGTCCTCGTCCGAGGAGGCGCCACCCCATACGTCTACTTAAAAGGGCTGGTGAAATCCATACACGATACACTTACAACTAGCGATGGGTCATTCGTTCACTTTCAAGAGAGCCCGCTCACTCGTTCAGCTCACTTGGAAGAGTCGTTCGCAAGGAGTCGTTCGATTAAACGAGGGCTGCTACCCGTATCTCCGAGCTGCGAATTGCGGCGCTCTTTACTTTAGCGTGACACCTGCATTTGTTCATGTTCATGATATAGAGCAAAAAATGCTATGAATTACACATTTTCGACTGCCGACGGCACGCTGCTTAATTGTGGCGCGGCGGCTTCAAACAAAAATAAAATAAATATTAAAATATTGGAATGATTTATGGCTTTTTTTGCAGGGCGTTTGAGTTTGGTGGGTACCGAGACCCACACAATAATATACTAATATAATAATACCTAATACTGAACCAGGCTTTTAATAAATCATTTGATTTGATTTTAGGTTGTTTTATGCGTTAGTTTGTGGCTTGAGTTTTAACCTACCCGCAGTATACACCTCTGCTTAAAAAACGTTGTAGCAGATTTCCGGCAAAGTAATTAATCGTTAATCGTAAAATAATAGTAATACCAAAGACGTACAAACTGTGTAATGTATTACCATGTAGGCCGCTAGATGCTCCACCACTCTCGTTCTATTATACGACTCCGACTGAGCCGCTCCCGGCTAGGCTAGCGCTCTTCGCGGCTCGCGCTCTCCGAGTTGTCCGAAACTCGCAAAATCGTGGAGTGGAATTTCTACGAACGGACGAGAGCGAGCCAGATATTTTAACGAGCGGTGAACGTATCGTTCAGTTGATGGGAGCGGCTCATTCGCGACTCTTTGAAAAGAGTCTTTTAAACCGAACGACTCGTTCGCGAACGACCCATCGCTACTTACAACGGTATGCTACGCTATGACGTCACTTCGAGGGAAAATCCTAAATTGACTAGACGCTTGCACCCCTTGTACATAAGAACAGGTCAGTTTATTGTTGGGTAGTGTGTTGAGTTGACGTGTATTAAAATATCATTGTCATATTTCATTTGCTCAGGTAAGCGCCTAGTCAATTTAAGACTTTTTCTCGAAGTGACGTCACAACGTAGCATACCGTTGTAAGTGTATCGTGAATCCATACGGATGTTTACCAGATGCGGCCCTTGAGTTTTTTTACAGGTGGGTCAACATTTTGTGAGCTACTACTGATATCAACGCACATAGGCGGTTCTAGACCTCTATTTTTGGGGGGGCTTAAGCCCCCGGTTTACATATTTGGGGGGGCTTAAGTCCCTGGTTTATATATAGGCGGCTAGGCCACTCGGTTGGATTTGGGGGGGGGGGCTAATTCGAGATTTGGGGGGGCTTAGCCCCCCAACCTAGAAACGCCCATGTCAACGCAACAAGCAAATACACTTTTTAATTAAGGAAGGTTTTTTAAAAACGTGCCTAGTTTTGCCAAGAAATTATTTACCTACAAATAAACACCGCAAAAATCATAAAATAGTTACTGCAGTATATTGAACATTGCTGCTCTAGATGTTTATGACTTTTAGTATTATTAAACATTGCTACTCTAGACGTTTATGACTCTTTTCTATGTGTTTTAGTACTCTAGATTGTTAGCGTTACGTTTAGCGTCTCCTCAGTGGTGTTTATTCTGAGCTAAAATATGATTATTCGTAAAATCAAATTAGAAACGTTGCCAAAGCTCCGGTTTCTTTAATAAATACAATATTGGCGACTAGACATAGTAATACGATCTTTGTCTACGCACTTGCAGGCTGCCAGCTGTAGTAGATATGAGATTGCCAATAATTTTAAAAATATTTTGTCGAGGAACAAGTGCTAACTTGTTGCCAATACACCTTTTAGAGCCGATCTAATTTGTTAAATAAAAATTTAAAAAAAGTTACCCTAACACAACCTCGAACCCATGACCTCTTGGTCAACTCGCTATTATTCTACCTCTAGACTACGCTGGTAATGTAAGAAAACCGGTCCGATGCCGTTATATTTGATGACTAGCGCTGGCGTGGCTGAGATCATATTTATAAATTTTTATGTTTAACCGCTAATTAATGATACATTAATACAATGCACACACAATGCAAATACAATGCAAATACAATGCGCATATTAGCTACCTAATTAGTTTTTTTTTTCAAATCAAATGTGTTGAAAGAGTATATTTTATGGGGCGGTGTATTTCCATAGTGGGAGTGGCGCGATATTATTGGTGGGCCGTCGACAAATTGTATCTCTTTTTAACTTCCTAAAGCGCGTATGTCTCCTTCTCTCTTAGTTTTAATGAATTTATATCGTCAATTTAAACCTATGAGACCAATTTAAAATACGACCCAGCCCGGAGCAAGCTTGGGTATCTTTCGACGATGGCTTAGCTTGATTCTTTCTTGGGGAGTTTTCGAATGGAACTTGCACTTTTTTGAAAGAAAAGTTTGGTTTTAAAAAATAAATTATTAGGTGGATCATTGAAAATAAATTTAGGTGGGTCATTGACCAAAAGACCTTATGGACGGGCCGCGCCAGGTGTTTACAGCTCTGGATGTGTGAGTCGGACATCTCTAGGACACCCACGGTCAAGTAGGGTCACTCAAATTTCAAATCGCTTGTTTTTCCGCTTTCGTGTAGAGAAAAAAACCATAAAAATGCCGAAAAACTACGTACCGCGAGCAAATGCATACTTGCCATCTGGAGGATAGCAGTTCGAGTGAATGTGGACTAAATTCGTGAATGTTCATAGGCTACATTAGTGCTTTTAAAATTCCTAATTGGTCAGTGAGTAAAAAATGATGACTTCTATTGGCCAGCGTTAGAACCACAGTAATCTGTCACGATAACATCTCAATTATTAGTATGAGCTTTTGCAGTGGTCCGGATGCGTAATCTTTTCGGCCAAATTTTGATTCTATTTCGGTATTTAATCGTTTAAAATTGCACAGAAGTAAGTTACTGTTAAACGAATTCTGTTTAAGAATATAAAATTCATTCATAATTAAATTGAACATAATATTAAGTCAGCGCGCTCCAGTTTAACCTAAGAAAAATTGTAAATAAGCAGACTAAATGCAATATCAATCATTGTTTTCTGCTTGCATTATTTATCAAAAATGATTGTGGGGTAGTGTTTGTAAGTAGGGCAAAACAAAGCTGTAAGGGCGGTTTTATTGGAGTATTTTTCAAATCAAAGCATCATCATGCTAATTTTCCTAAATAGCCAAAATATCGATATTCATAGAAGAGTTTAGCGTCCGTAAATCCATAAAGTTTGTTATGCAACACAAAAACCTTCCTAGCGTCACAAATTCTATCCAATGTATTTTTCCTCTTCGCAACACAACATAAACTAATCAGACGAGCAATTTGACTTCGGAAACAAAGTTGTGCTTTTAGACGAGTAGCATATGGAAAGCCGCATTATTTGTCCAGACAGTAAATTGTTGTTTGAGTTACGTTTGTTCTTTTATTATTACAGTGTTATTTGTGTATAATTCTTTTTATTAAATAATTAAATCTAGTAAAAAAACTAACCAATAAATATTGTACTGTGACAGTGTGCAAAACTACCACTGCAAGTGCCCGGAAAACCTTATATTTTACGGGCCCAGAACAGCGATGTTGGAAGAAGGTACATACACTAATCAAAAATGTTCCATAAAAATAGGTATAACTAAAGGTCAGTACCATCAGTACCACTGTTTCTTAAACGACATTGCCTCGATGCAAAGGTTTGTACAATACTTGTCGAAAATAGAAGCAATTTTTAAGTGCACTAGCCCGTAGAAAAACATCTGCTTGCTTCTCGAATTGCCCACTAGATTCTCTTGGTAACCTTCGTGACGTAACCAGAATGCTTTCCCCACACCCAGCCAACGCCAACTTCGTTGTTAATTTGCAGTAAACTTAGCTTTGTATGGTAACCCGTCGACTCGTGGCCGCAGCGCGAAGATCGAACCTACGTAATTTTGGTTCCTACACATTTCAGTGTTGTTACCTAAAAGTGAGAGTGAAAAATAGCGTGTGTACCCGCGGAAACACGGGTGGTGCAAGGTAGTGGTGACATGTGTGAAGTTAGCGAAGTTTATTCCTCGGAGTAAAGGGCTTGAACTCTTCGAGCTGCAATGCAATGGTATGTGCCGTTTAATATTACGCGTTCACTTGTTTTATTGGCGCACTATGTCACTTTGTTTACTTGTGAGTCAAGGATGACGTGATTGTCCTTTTTTGGAATACGTGCTAAATGCAGTGAAGGTTTTGCGAAAGGATAATGAGGGTTGTTCGGAAATAATGCCCATATTAGGCGATCCTATTTCATCGGGTCGTTTATTGATATTTTGTTATTTACGTTTTGATCCTATATTAGATGAAGATTGGGTATCTAGTTTTCTTTGTTACAGGATATAATACGACAGTTGAGAAATATGGTTATTTACTTAACTTTTTACCTTTTTCCAAAAATATGGGTGTTTATTATTTTTTAAAACTATTTACTGCAATTTTTGAACTGTAGAAGTTTCGGGAACTGTTTGGTTATTGGAAAATGTGCAATAAAGTCAAAAAAGAGGTCTTATACATTGCTTTTTTTAAAGCAAGCCATAGGGTTTTACATGTAAAATTTTTAATTCCATGTAAGGCGCCTGTTCTATTAGAAGTATACGAGTAGAGATAAATCTTAACATAGAAAAATTTCATAAACTGATCGAAATAAGTTAAGAATATTGTGATTTTTCCGAGAAAAAAAAGTTCAGGAAAAAGTTGACATACGTCCATGTTCCCTCATCATTTCTAGAAATAAAATACATTTATTCAACTTAAAAATGTTTAGTATCAGAATTTGACAAATTGTTTTCTAATAGGTAACAAAACAGAAAATATTTTTGAAAATTGAATATTATTTAATAGCGAGTAATTCTACCTTTGTTATCTATAACCGCTTGGAGTCGTCGAGGCATACTTAGAATTAAGTGATTTAACTTATCTTGGTCCAAGACATCCCACAAATCCGGAAGAACTTGCCTTAGTGTCCTTAAGTCACGAAGAGGCGGTTGACGACAAATTACTGCTCTTCCAAACATATTCTAGACATGTTCAATGCAGTATAGATCTGGAGAGAGTAGAGCTAATAGCTAATGATCAATTTCATCCAATGCTAGCTATTCTAAAACTACCCTGATTCAATGTGGGCGAGCATTATCACCTAGGAATCTAAAATTAGGCTCCAAACTCCAACGGTAATCATTTACTATGTTGCTAACAGTGTCTCGGGCATAAATTAATTTTTACCTGTCATTGTAAGTACGTTCACAAACATGCAACTCCGTTTGGTCCCTGGAAAACATTCCACCCCATACGAACTCCCAGGCAAAAATTTTTCGGGGTCACGCCCAAAGTTCGTAAAGAATTCACCAACTACTATCTAATTTCGAAATAAAAATCTTTTTATACCCCTCCCCCCAAATACGCCACTAGGTCAAACACCAAATTGTTCATAAAAAAGGAAAACGTAAATTTTGAAAGCAAACGGTTTTTTTCGTAAAATTATGAAAGTAAAAAATATGAAAACCAAAACACTGAAACATTATATTTTACAATATAAGAAATAAATTTGAAAAAGTAACTAAATTTTTATATTTACAACCACATTCTTCTTGTTCTTTCAATAAGAGTGTTAAATTCATCTATTACGAGTCATAATTAGCATTTTTTGTTTTGTCTTGTTCCATATACAAAAAAAAGAAGTGAATCCAATCGCTCTTGTGACATAGTGCTTCTTAATTTTGTGCGATCTGTGGCAATTGCAAATAGATTATGTAATAAAAATTATTAAATATTATTTTTTAAATTTGTTCTATCTTTATGATATGGTATTAGGGGGTGCTTGGGTACAATACATCCTATAATACTCCCAAAGCAAAGATGCGGCTGTGGGAAACGGTCCGGTCACTCCGTGATCAGCGGCAGCACGCAGTGGATGAATAAGACTAATTCTCGATTATGATTCAATAAGGGCTAATGTTTTTTGTATTTCTTTTGAAGATTTATTTATATTCTTCTTAATTTCGAGTGTTAATGAATTCGATAATACAAAATAGCCGTGCGTGTATCAGTTATGGATGATCTCTAGATTTTGTTTTGTTTCAGTAAACAATAAGTGTGATCACCGTCGTAAACATGCCTAAATCAAGAAATCATGAAGCAAATCGGCGCATCATTTGCTTACTTTGTAATAGAACAGCAAAAAATATATTTTCTGTGGGAAATTAAAAGATTTAGTTGCAAAATTCGTTAAGTACGATTATGCCGATTCGCGTTTGCCAGTTGTATTGTGTGCATATTGTAAAACCAACCTGTATAACGTTGAACGAAATCGAATGAAAAAGTTTCACCTACCAAACTTATTGAATCATTATTGAGAATTAAGGTCTTATTCATCCACTGCGTGCTGCCGCTAATCACGAAGCAACCGGACAAGCGCGAGCGCAAGAAAATCCAATTTCCCATGGCCGCATCTTTGGATGTCTTATGATGAGAGTCACGAGACTGAAGCAGCTTCACGAGAATTATGGATTTACACACAAAAAAATATATAATACTTGGAGCTCATCACAGAACCCATATCTGAAAAAACTCCGAAGTAATAGCATCTTTGGGTTCAATTTAATGTCATGTTTATATTCATTTAATGTCAGTTTAATGCCATGTCTTCCATTCATCACGTCATTGCATCAAAGCAAACATTGAGCTCTGTGATCTGCAGTCAAAGGAGGACACCTTATAGGCCTAAATGAATGTAGATCTGCCTCTTTTAAACGATTTAATACAGTTCGCTGCTGGCAGCGAAAAGTGCTGACTTAAAAACGTATAGTTTCTTGACTATTGATCTGTCTTTCCTGGAATACGTTGACCTTGACCCGCCTTCTCTTGGCCTTTCCCTGGCAGTTCCAGTCTCATTAAGACCGATTAGCTACATCAATCTGTCGCGCACCTCCAAGTAGCAACCCAATGGCGTTACTTGCTTCGTCTTCAGTTAAATGATGCCTGTTCAATGTTCATATTTTGAAATAAGAATAATCACAATTATTACAGGAATCACTAAGATGGTGAAACAAAAATGGAGTCCATAGAAACAAATTTTCACATTATTTATTTTTATTGATAGAAACAGTAGAAATAGATAGAAACAGGCTGTAGAAACAGCCGAGTGTCTCTACTTTTTGATAAATTAAACAAGCATGTTATTTTTCTAAAATTCTTGGTTTTATTTAAAAAGTAAATCTGGACGTTCCTATTGGGACACCCTTTACATAGTATATTCACAATTTCATGTCACCAGTCCTTATAGTTCAGAAGTTGTGATTAGTTTAATACGGAAATTAAATTGTGCACCCCTTTTGGGTAAGAGCTACCAAAATTTCAGTTTTATCACTATATTTCGGATATTTTTGGCTGAACACCTGATCCTGACTAGCAATTTTTAATATGATATGATAAATGTATTTGTGACTTCTATCTCAAACTCTATTGAAATATTTTACCATTTTTTTAATCACAGACAAAGTATTTAAGTACATATTGTTATCGTTGATAACGCTATTTTTGCATTTGCACATGTCACACCAGTATTACAATAATTTATTCTCAAAATAATCATTTTGTAATAATTACACAATCATCAATACAATGACACGAAAAGATCAATTTGGAGACTATAGATTTTGATTTTTACATTAAAATAATGAAATTTTTTATCGAACACAAAATAAAGGAAATATGTTTTTTTAAATCAACCAGCAAAAGTAGTGGAACATATGAAATAATATCTTTACGTATTTTTAACTGTGGTTAATGGTAAAGTTTTTTGTTCAAATTTAGGTAATTTCTTGGGTGAAATAAGAATGGATACGGGATGATTTAACATTCTTTGAAGCCAAAGCAAACCATTTTAAGCGACACTGTAAACACAATTTGTAAACATTGGCCACATCTTTTACCTTATATTTTTGTACAAAAAATACCTTAGAAGCATTAAAAGATTTACTAAAAGTAATAAAAGCCCTAAAATATTTTATTTTCTGCTAAATAATAATAAATTTAGTTTAGAAAGCTCTAAAATGCATTATTTCTGAAGGCTTATTTAAAGTCGCTCCGAGTCATTTATAAATCTATAAGTCGCACTTGTTCTTTTCTAGTTCATTAGACAAAGACGTACGTGTAACCGAGTGTTCAGACGTATTTCCTAAGCAACCAGCAGAGACAGCAACACTTCTGAGTTCCAACCCTCCAATGCTATTTTATCTCTTTCTACTACCATTCTTGATTCAAACTTTGAAGTCGGCGCAAGTTTAAAGTATCATAGGAATCATTAATGATAATACATTAAAAAATTTTAAATAGAGTAATATTTTTAGTTATTTATTACTGAGCCCCATGGTAAGCCTAACTCCGTTCTACTTTAAGTAATTTGTACACAAAAGTTTAATTGGCGCAACTCTGTACTAACTGCTTATGAATTATCATTACGGGTCGTTATAGGTAGGTACTGTGAAATTGCGCCGACTTCAAAGTTTAGAACTTCGGTGTACAAGTTACCTAAATTAGGAAAAAAATAAGTTTGCCATTAACCACATTTATAAATACGTATATAAGAACACGATATCATTTTCAGTGCTTTTCCTTTTGTGAAGTTCTCCCTCCCCTCTTCATCTTATCTCCCCCTCTTTAAATTTATAATATTCATATAATGTTAGATTTTCTGACCTCAATAACCCCGAAAATGACACATTAGTTAACATTTTTGGAGAAATTCCCAGCCGCTCCTGTTTATACCCCTCGCCCCACGATAACTTGCAACATTTACTAGACATAAATAGATTTTGACATATGACATATTCGTTTTGGACAAATTCTAAGCCGTTCATTTTTATCCCCCCCCCCCCCAGTAATGTTCTTAACATTTTCTAGAAAAAATTAGATTTTCTGACCTCAGTAGCCCCGAAAATGACGTATTAGTCAACATTTTCGGAAAATACCTAGCCGCGCCGGTTTTATCCCCTCGCACCCCCTTCCCTTTATTATTTTTTTAAAGTTAAGTACCAACGAATCCACCGGGCCATCATGTTAAACACTGCGGAGAAACAATAATTATTGAAATCGGCGCCCCTATTCCGAAATATACATACAAAATGTACATACAAAATATACGTACAAAATGGGTCAATCTTTACGCGTTTTTCAGTTTTTTATATTTGTTTTAGGTTTCCTCTCATCTACAAAACGAAAAAATCATCAAAATCGGTAAATCTGTTCAAGAATTATATCGCATACGGGTGGAATCATAGAATTTCATCTTAGGGTGGAATTGATAACCTTCTCTTGTGAATTCGATTAAAAACCTACTAATTGACTATTAAGTGGAATAATCCACTTACTCGCACTACTACACACAAAGAGAAGAACTCTTTAAAAAAATTAAGTACTTACTTTAAAATAAGTACATCTTGTCTTTGACATAATTTAAAGAAATATTTCTGTTAAGTGGATAATTTTGACCATAGTTCATACTAATACCAGATAGTTCAGTAATATAACGATTTATTTAGGACAAAATGCATAACGTTTTGAAAATTGGTACAAGTGTTAAGGCTTGTATAAGAATTACTAGACCGAAAAGTTCCCACCCCTAAATAGTGTGCTTCATCCCCTAGGACGTCGTTTCCACCCCCCCATTTTCAGGTTTTCTAGATTATCTCGGTAACGATGCACTTTTTGATAAAAATACGTTCCGCATATACAAAAGTATTCCTTATAAATTTCTCTATCAAAAACTGCTCTACACTTTTTTTCCTAAAATGAATAGTACCGTGGGAAATAAGGCGCACACATGAGGGTTGATTCTGGTTAACACAATAAATTGTAATTTTGTTGTAACCATTGCAATAACGTTTCACAGTCCTCTTGGTCTTTTTTAACTCTAATGTCATGCAATTCTACATGCTGATGAGTGTTCTCAGAATACAACCCACAAAAGTTTTCTATACTCGCACAAACATGATACGCTGCTGGCATTCCCAAAATCCATTTGTTTAGAACACTGTCACTAACTCTTCTGCCATGGGTGATATCACAAACACTGGCTTGTGTTAGTGGCACAAATACACCTGCACCCTTCTCTGGTCAGGTATATTTGGTGGAACCTTTACCTCCGGCCTACCTCTCTTATGTTTTTGCCTTAATCTTTATACAGTGTGTGGATAAAGTCTGGAAACGGCTTAATAACATCAGAATTTATTGGCCGATTTAAACCAAATTTGGTACAGTTGTGTAAGAGGATCTAACGCACCGAATGACGATATTGGCGTTGTTGCCAGCTTTTCAGTTTGTCTGGAATTCGAACGAATTTTATACTTTTAAATATAACACCCTGGATATTTTTTCATTTACAGTTTTTATTTTAAATTTGTTACACTTTTGGTATAACATTCTTTGTTCCTAATATCAGTGTTTTCGAAATATCAATGTGTTTTGAAAATACCAACAAATTGTGTTTTATTTATTAATAAATAAAACACCAGTTCGGATTTGATGTAAAGTCATAAAAGCTGTCATTTTTACATGCAAAAATGTCTTTAACTGAAAGTGAAAGAATTACAATTCTGATGATGAGAGGATATGGCGATAGGGTCAGGACTTTCGAAGAGGTTAAACATCTATTTAATGACGCATTTCCAAACCGAAATCCAATTTTAAAAGCAACTGTTCTAAAAACTGTCCCACGCGACGGTTTGAAGAAACTGGAAATTGTAGAGATAGGCGACGATCAGGACGACCAGCAGTAGTAGATGAAGAAAAAGTTTAGAAATTTTACAACATGTTGTTGAAACCCCTGTTTCTTCATTAAGAAGAATTTCTCAAGTAAGTGACGTCTGCTTCAAATCCGCCCATAATGTTTTAAGAAAACATAAATATCACCCTTTTAAAATACATGTAGTTCAAGAGTTATCAGAAGATGATTATGAGCGAAGAATTGAATTTTGTGATATTATGATGTCAAGGATTGGCCAAAATAACCAGTTTTTCAATTTTATAGTATTTTCGGATGAAGCAACATTTATGTTAAATGGTAAAGTCAATAGACACAACTGTAGGTTTTGGGCAAATGAAAATCCCCACTGGATGAGAGAAGGTCATACACAACGCAATGGAAAATTGAATGTGTGGGCTGGGCTTCTGGGAAACCACAAGATCGGTCCATTTTTTATTGATGGAAACTTAACATCACAACTTTACCTTGAGCTATTGGAAATGCAAATAGTGCCTATACGAAATGTGATGGGTCCAAATTATGCAAGTACATTCTTCCAACACGACGGAGCTCCTCCCCATTTTGGTTGAAAAGTGCGCGAATTTTTGAACAACACTTTTCCAAATAGATGGATCGGTAGAGGGGGTACAATCGAGTGGCCACCTAGGTCCCCTGATTTGTCGCCTAACGACTACTTTTTATGGAGACACTTGAAGAACAGAGTTTATACCACAAAACCTCAAGATTTGGCCGATTTGCAACGTCGAATTTTGGACGAATTTGAATTAATAACGCTAGAAATAATTCACAACACAATTGAAAAATTTTATTTTCAATTAGCACACTGTCAAGCTGTACAGGGAAAACAGTTTGAACATTTAATATAAAAAATATAAATTGCACTCGTTATTTCGAAAACTACTGATATTAGGAACAAAGTATGTTATACCAAAAGTGTAACAAATTTAAAATAAAAACTATAAATGAAAAAATACACAGGGTGGCATATTTAAAAATATAAAATTCGTTCGAATTCCAGACAAATTGAAAAGCTGGCAACAACGCCAATATCGTCATTCGGTGCGTTACATCCTCTTACACAACCGTACCAAATTTGGTTTAAATCGGCCAATAAATTGTGATGTTATTAAGCCTTTTCCAGACTTTATACACACACTGTATAGTGTAAGTGTAAGAAGATGAAATATTGCAATGTTGCATAATAAATTGATACACTGCCAGAAGACTGTTAATAAAATAATAATATTTTTAAATGGTTCCGACAATGCAGTTATTGTGTATTATAGGTGCTAATACACAGGAAATAGATATCCTGACAATAAGTTAATAAAAATGCCATTATAAAGTATTAATAAAATTACCTTTTATGACCTTTGTATGGGGTAAATAATATGGTATAGGTATATATAAGAGAAGTTTAAATATTTATATTATAACCACTCCTATCCACCAGACTACCAGAAGGTCAACATTTGGCATTTTAATTAATATTGTTCTTGTCAGGTTGATGGTTTATACGTAGTTAACCGTTATTCATCATTCTTATATAACCGGAATTTCTAGGTAAACTTGCGTCATCAACAGAACAGCCAAAATAACTAACACTTTAATTTAATAATGGAATTACTTTTGTGGACATATTGACGAAACAGTAATACATATATCTTAAAGATTTTTGGGATATACATAAGTTGCAGAAAGAAAATTTTTTTTTTCAAAAAAATGAACCGACTTCACAAACAGAAAAAGCACCGAAAAGTATGAAATACTATTTTTACGTATTTATAACTGTGGTTAATGGTAAACCTAATTTTGTTTAAAATTCGGTAACTGGGACACCAAAGTCCTAACCTTTGAAGTCGGAACAATTCCACAGTACAAGGCTCCGTAATGATAATTCGTAAGCAGTTAATAAGGATTTGCGCTTACTGCAAAACTATGGTGTACAAATTAATTGAAGATGAACACAATCACAGCCCACGGAGTGCGCCAGGCCAGGGGGTTAAGATTACCAAAAAGAAGCAGTATTTCAAATTTCGTACGCCTGGGTGGAGTAGTTTCCAAGATACGAGTGTCCAAACGTCAAAATTTTGGGCATTCACTGACTCACTGACTGATTTCAAGCGTCTCAATATTGCTCAGTTCTTTAATGAAAACTTGCCAAACTTGGTCTGTATATTTATCAGTTTACACAATATTTTTCTGTGCTTATCAAAACACTGCTAATAACGGGTTGGCAAGGAATTTCACATAATTTTTATATTTCAGATATTTTTTTCAGATGACAAAACAGATAGTCTTGACGAGAACGTGACCTGTTTTTTACATGTATGTTTTTGGTGGGATTAAGCTTATCATTAACCTCGGTAATAAATACGCAAAAATATTTTTTTCTACTCCCTCACTATGATATTGAAATTAAATGTATTCGATATGTTTCATAATAATGGTCATTATGACACAAATTTTCATTATGAGATCGCGTTATTAGCCTATTTGAAACCAGAGACGGATTTATAATTTCGTCTGGAAGGGGGGGCGCAACATCACATTGGGCTACACAAAAGCATATACCAAAAAAGGGGCAAGTTCGCCTGCGATATTATTTTCTTATTGTTTAGGGTTCTAAGAAATGAACACTATTTATAGCTGGGGGACTGGAGCCCCCCCCCCCCCAGACCAACATACGAGTCACACAAAAATTTAAAAAGTGCACTACTAATTGAAAAAATCCACCGAATTGCACTATTCAGCGCCCCCCCCCCCCCCCCCCCTACGGACAAAATCCTGGGTGCGCAACTGAACAAAACTGACCGAACACCAAAACGGTTCATTGATGTTACTTCAGAATCTTTTTTTTTTATTCACATTTTAGTAGAGTTCATAATTTAATTTTTTAAAAACTATGTTTTCCGAAAATGTAATTTTACAAGATTCTTTTTTGAAAAAAAAATATTTAAAAGAAATTGTAGATCCTTTTCCGAATATGCATCTTTCGATAAAGCTGTTTTTCGACAAAATTTACTTAATTTGAAATCGAAAAATCGTTATTTCCAAAAAAAAAACTACACGCGACAGAACCAGTTGTTTGATTAGTGTAAATATTTTAGCATTTTTTAATTTAGGCCTTCTGCTCATTAAGAGGGATATATAATTTCTTTTTTTCGAAAACCAATTTTTCAATTTTTTTAAGCACTTTTCAAAAATACATTTTTTCAGAGAGCATCTTTTTAAATTAAATTTTTTCGAGAAACACTTTTCGAATATTAATTTTTTCAAGCAACGGCTTTTGGAAAAAGTAATTTACGAGAAAGTAACGTACTAAACCTAATGAAACCTGATCAAACTCAAAAAAGGTTCGTTTAGGTTGGTTTAGGATCGTTTTTCGTCTTTTTTTATTTAACATTTTTCAAGCTAGTAGAGTTCATATCCTAATACTCTTTTCAAAAAATTACGTTTTCGGATTGTATAGGTAAGTACCTATTTTTGAAAATTTATTTTTTAAAGATATTTTTGAAAAAATAGGCTTTAGGAATAGGTATGTGTTTTGGAAAATGTCGTAAATCCGTTTTCGAAAAAACTGTTTTTCCAAAAAGATTTGGTCTCAAAAAAGATGTTTTTTATTTGTTTCCCTTAGCAGGGAATGTTTTCAGACACCATCTAAAAGCATATAAATCGAAAATACCGAAAAAGCCTTGCATTTTTTTTATAGAATTAGTTAATGTTTATGTTAGAGTATTTATTTTAAAATTGCTATTGAAGTCCTTTTTGTAAAAGGCTATTTTTTACACAAGGGATCGGACTAACAGTTCTTTTACTAAAATTTGCAAATTTATTAAAACTTTTGAGAATATTTAAATTGGAAATTATGTTAGATTATGGTATTAGTGATAATGAAGAATTTACATAATAATAGACAATTTTAGCCAAATTTCCACTTTTATTTAATACTTTATAACATGACGCGTTTCCCTACACTATAGCTTCTTCGGAAGTTTGTTACAGATGAAGCTATAGTATAGCGAAACGCGTCATGTTATAATATATTAAATAAAAGTGGAAATTTGGTTAAAATTGGCTATCACTATGTGTATAATGGATTTCCATTAAGAAGTAAAGGCCGACACCATTCAAAGTGTGAAGAATGTAATTTGTTTAACTGTTTATAAATTAAATAAATTATGTTCATTTTAATATTTATTAATAAATGGTCGTAAAAAAAAATAGTGTATGCCACTCTCATATAATGACCATTAATACACTCGCATTCGTAACGACATTCGCCAAGACTCGTGTATCAATTGCCATCATTACATTACATACATAATTGTTGCATAATTTTACTAATTTCTTACTTATCGGTGCTTTTCTTTCCATGAAGTCGGTAAATTTTTTTGAATTCTTTTTTTTTATTATAAGATAGTTTGTGAGATGTAAATTCGCGCTTGGTAGCCGCAGGCACATGCTAGTAAACAAATAAAAAACCATTAAGTATTCCAATTATGTTTAATAATATCCTGACCTCTCACTGAAACAGAACATTGCATAGTAATTAAATAATCAAGGCTAAGCACTACAATAATATCGCATAATAATACCTATTATAGTAAAGGTATGTATCCTGTACCATTCTCAAGTAATGAATTATTCTGTATTATCATTGCCACCTGTTTTTTGATGAGGGCTAAGTGCCTCGTGTTGCTTATTTCTTTTTTAGTCAGCCATCAAAGCCCAGGTATATATATATATATATATATATATATATATATATATATATATATATATATATATATATATATATATATATAATATAATATGTATAAATATACATATTATACAGTGTAAATTTTTTGAAACCTGACATAAGCTAACTTTTTATTTGAAGAGATAGACTAGTACTTCCAAAAGTAAATTTGTATGAATTAACCTAACTAAGTAAAATCAACAGTTTTTTTCAGCGTTGCCAGATTTCACAGTAGCATCTTAAACAATATTTTTCTAAATGGCAACACCACATTTTTTTATCAATATTTAAGAGAGCCCAAAATTATGAATAACAAATGTGCAGTATACCTTTTTTTATTCGAGTAGCCGTTTTTGAGCAGTCGAGTCGGTCGAAAAAAATTAAAATAATCGGCAGTCTATTAGTAGCAAAACATTTATTTAAAGGACAATACAGCACAAATTCTTCAATAAATGCTCAAATTGATGACATCCTTGTAGTTTATATCAGAAAACCCGTTTTACAATATTATTGTTAACATTTTCCAGTATAGATGTCGCTATCGGGTGTAATGCTGTTATTTGAATTTTTTCGACCGATTGCTTAAAAACGGCTACTCGAATAAAAAATGTTACTGCACATTTTTTATTCATAATTTTGAGATGTAATTGAAAAAAAAATCTGATTACAACTTTTGAGTTGTTTGGACTTAGAGTACACTCCTAGAATTTGGTGCGTTCCTCCCGACTCATCCTGTATATATACAGGGTGATTCAAAAGTACTTTGACAAACTTCAGGAGGTGATTGCTGGCATTATTTTAAGGTGAAAAGTTCATATAAACAATGGTCCTTGGCGGCTTCGTTACGGAGATACAGGGTGTTGAAAAATTAGATGCCTCCATCTTGGCTGAGGGTGGACATTTCCAACAATTTATTTAAGGCAATTTTGTAACTGTTACTTATTTATTTAAATAAATTAGTTGTTATTTTAATAATGTCTGAATGTTTAGATCAATTTAAAATACACTTTTTTGATCAATTTAAAATATTTTTTTAATACATTTGTTTAGCCGAATAAAATAATGATTTACCTTTAAACCGTTCCCCGTATGAAAAAAACGCAAGAGACTTTTTTTGTTGCAAATAAAGCAAGGATTCACAAAATGGTAGTTAAAATAAAATAAGTCAGTGGCGTAGCATAGTTTTCACAAAAAATGTTATATGAAAGATTCGTACCGACGCCACTGGTTAAATTTAAGAACGCGATATACTTTTAAAATGAGTGTTCTTAGGTGTTTATCTCATTCACCGAATTTCATAACACAAGCTCAAAACGTTTAGAAGCTACTTAAAAATTTTAATTAAATTAATCTCCGTAACGAAGCCGCCAAGGACCATTGTTTATATAAACTTTTCGCCTTAAAATAATGCCAGCAATCACCTCCTGAAGTTTGTCAAAGTACTTTTGACTCACCCTGTATATTATATATATATATATATATATATATATATATATATATATATATATATATATATATATATATATATATATATATATATATATATATATATATATACAGTGGTCCATTAAGGGTGCAACAAATGGGATTTTTTATTAGTGACATTACCTAAATATAAATACCACCGAAAGTTGGTGCATGCCTAAAAAACATATTTGCTGAGTCGCTAAAACTCAAACAGCATACAGGCTAGGCCAAAAAATATGAATGACCTTCAGGAGTAAATTACCCTTATTTCAGAAAATAGGGGAAAATGGCAGTGGCGCCGATTTAACGGGGTCAAGGGGGCGTTTGCCCCCCCCCCCAGCGTCAGTGCTAGGGGGGCATTGCCCCCCCAGCACTGGAACGTCTTTTGGGAGGTAATAGTAATGACATTACATTATTCTTTTAGGAAATGAATTAAAGGGAAAACATTTTTATTACTTATTATTTAACTTATTATTTACTTTCATTTACTAATCGTGTGATGCTGAACAGCGTCTACACATATCTGTTTGGTTATAACAAAAACAAAAATATTATATTTCAATTATGAATCTTGTGATGGTGCAAAAATAATTATCGTTATCTCAACTTCATTGGAAGTACACTCATAAAAAAATCTCGTTTTGAAGCCGTGCGGTTTTGCCGTATATGAAATACACCGCGGTCTCAAATTAAGGTAGTATACTCATGTTTTGAAAACCTAGACCTTGATTTAAAATTTTGTTCTCAAAATGAGAACTTTTTTTTTCATAATATGAGTATGCTACCTTAATTTGAGACCGCGGTGACTTTCATATAATATGGCAACACCGCACGCCGCATGGCTTTAAGACAAGAGATTTTTTTTTGAGTGTACGAAATCTGAAAGAGAGTAGCTTCAATTTAGGTTTGTATCGTAAAAAATGACAAAGGAATCTTACGACCTATTTAGAAATAGCGTTTAATTTATGCTTAAATTGGTATTTCTTTTATTTCTACTTCTAATCCCATAAAAGCTTTTTTGGGCGTAGCACCCAAAAAAAAAGAAAATTTGATCTGCAGCGCTTTCTTTCCAAGTTTTGTCTAGTCTCTTTGCCACCACCCCCCCCCCCCCCCCCAGTGATTTTATAACTCCAGCGCCTATGGAAAATGGTATAAAGAAAAGTTGTTTGAAATTAAGAGCATTCATCACCAGCTGAAACATACTAATTTGTTTCAAAGAATTGCACCAAAACTAACCAACGAAATGATACGAAATTTTGGAAATATATTATAAATTTATAGCAAAATGAGGGAAAGTCATTTAAAAAGAAAAATCAAAAAATTATTTCTAAAATTTTTGTTATTTTGTAATATTTATTTTTTTAAAAGACTTTCCCTCATTGTTCACGATTTTCTCTATAATTTATGCGGATATCGAATTTTTGATTAAACCTTTAGTTTTCTGTAAAACTTTGGAATTCCGTAATTAATGAATTTTGGAGAAAATCGCGTAGCTTTTTCGGCAGTTAACACATTTTGGCAACACAGCAAGCATCGTACGACACGCCGGAGGCGTATTGGCATTGTTTACCACAGTGCAGCGCATATACGGCGTTGGAACGCAGTAAAGAATGGCCAAATGTTCGCCGCATGTATCCAGGCAAAGCTTACCGCGGTTCAGCACAAACTGAACGTTTTCAATTTTGTTGAATTTTAAGCCTAAACATTTTAGTTATTATTCGTCCAACCGGTGTAATTTTTTGTGTGTGTCTCTCAATTGACTGATTGTGCAATAATATAAACATATTTATTGAAAACGCGAAATGACTAAACAAGCCCATTGATAAAAATCAATTCGCAGCCGATTTGTTGACTTTTCCAATTTTCAACTAGCTAAAATCGATCTGATCTGACTGCGGTTTGTGAAAAAAAAGTGTCATGTGGCATTCAACTCTCGTCAGGCAAAGTGTATGGTTTGTATATCGAAGGTGTTATTTAATAATCTTGAATCTGTATTATAGATATGACACATACGTTAATGATGATACATCGAGATGGAAGCTATGATGTAACATTAAGCTTTCGATATGTAAACAATATTTGAGGGTGGCATATTTATATTTAAAATACAAACATAAAAACAGTATTCGAGGGTGACAAATTTATATTTAAAATACAAACAATATTTGAGGGTGACAAATTTAAATTTAAAAATCTTGTAAAAAATACTTTTTAAAAAAACTTTTATTATTTAGATGTACTAAAACGAAAAAAATAAGTATAATTTTTTCATTGGGGTAATGCTGAATGCTATTTCTGAGTGGACGTAGTTCGCGTGGGTGGATCCTAAGAAAAGTATTATCAAAGTTATCACTGAAACAGGTATAATATATTATGCTAAACTTATTGTCTTAAAAGCTTGTTGCGTAAATAGAAAAGAAAAAAATGCATACTTAGGTATTTACAATTTCTGCTAAACAAAATTAATGCCTGTATGAACTTTTCGCGCGCGACGAGCTTTTAAGACAGTTAATTTAACATAATATATTAGTATATCTGTTTCAGTGATAACTTTGATTCTTTGATACTACTTTTCTTAGGATCCACCCACGCTAACTACGTCCACTCAGAAATAGCATTCAGCATTACCACAATGAAAAAACTATACTTATTTTTTTCGTTTTAGTACATCTAAATAATAAAAGCTTTTTTTAAAAAGTATTTTTTAAAAGATTTTTAAATTTAAATTTGTCACCCTCAAATATTGTTTGTATTTTAAATATAAATTTGTCACCCTCGAATACTGTTTTTATGTTTGTATTTTAAATATAAATATGCCACCCCCAAATATTGTTTTTATATCGAAAGCTTAATGTTACATCATAGCTTCCATCTCGAAGTATCATCATTAACGTATGTGTCATATCTATAATACAGATTCAAGATTATTAAATAACACCTTCGATATACAAACCATACACTTTGCCTGACGAGAGTTGAATGCCACATGACACTTTTTTTTCACAAACCGCAGTCAGATCAGATCGATTTTAGCTAGTTGAAAATTGGAAAAGTCAACAAATCGGCTGCGAATTGATTTTTATCAATGGGCTTGTTAAGTCATTTCGCGTTTTCAATAAATGTTTATATTATTGCACAATCAGTCAATTGAAATACACACACAAAAAATCACATCGGTTAGACGAATAATAACTAAAATGTTTAGGCTTAAAATTCCACAAAATTGAAAACGTTCAGTCTGTGCTGAACCGCGGTAAGCTTTGCCTGGATACATGCGGCGAACATTTGGCCATTCTTTACTGCGTTCCAACGCCGTATATGCGCTGCACTGTAGTAAACAATGCCAATACGCCACCCGCGTAAGTCTTATTATTAAGATTAGCGTGTGATTGTGATTTGGATTTTCGGTGTATTTAAATAGCTATCATGGGGCGGACTAGAAAGAACGAAAATTTATGAGTCAGAAAACGATTATGTTCATCCACAAGTCGCAAAAATAGACGACTTTCTATGAAAAAACGGTAAGTAGTGTGTAAGTAGTTCTACTGGTTATGGTAGGGATATATGATTTATATGAAATTAACCGATATAAACACGTAATAGTCTAAGATCCGAAGTAAGCTCGTCCTTCACCGATCTGCTTACCGGATAAAAAGTATTTTTAATCAAACATAATATGTTAACAAATATATCGCGAATGGGTTGCCTAATGAAATATGGTCATGGCTATCCTTAATTAAAAATACTGTAACTCATTTTTTGTTTAATATTTCACTCACTTGCTTACCAAACGAACTTAATACACTAATCGAAAGTATAAAGCATAAGGAACATGCAAAAGTTAGGTTGCCTACTTTTTTTCGGTCCCTATACCGGGTTGCCAGGTACTTATAAACAGGTGAGTCGATTTTAGTAATTTGTACTCATCTGCTTTCTCTTTGAAACTATATTAAAATAAAGATAATTTTATTGCGAACACGGTGGTATAAGGTTGCCTGCGAAAAATCGGTCATGAATTACGGTTGCCAGGCTTTGAAATTTAAAAATTGGAGCAAGCGATGCGCGACAGAGAAGCATTGCGCGTACTATCCGGTGCGATAGAGGAGGACACAGCATAGCAGCTGCGAGTGACGCGACGTTCGGATGAAAGAGAAACTTTTTTTACATGACACTAATGTGTTCATCATTTTACATACATTTTACATACCCTAATTTCGTTCATATTAAAAATCCAAATTTCATTTTTGGGTTGAAGCTTTAGTTGACAAAAACACATTTTTTGCCATAAAAAAACAATTGAATATTGATTGTGGTTTCTCCGGAGGTGAGTTTAAGTTTTTATTTTCAATGGCAACCTACCAATTTTTTTTATACCATTAGATAGCTCTTTAAATTCCCTTTTCGGTGACATAGGTATCATAAGTGGTAGTTTGCTCTCAAAATGGCGACACTGGAGGCATTTTTCTCAGTTTGAGTAGGTCGCCATTTTGAAGTCCCTGGTTGTTTCATTAAATAACTCTGTAGTTTCGTGAGGAAGACTGTTTAACTTTTATTTTTTAACATCATTTCGTAAAACTCTTTTTAAATAATTGGTATCTGCAAATTTATGTTTTACTAATATTGCCCATTTTTAAAGCAAATTTTCACCAAAATATTAAATAGAAAGGACCAAAAGTAAAATAGCCGTCGCGTAGTACATGTTACTAATTACCTAAAATTATCAAAAACACATTTTAACGGTTTTTTCTAAAAAGAAAGTCAAATAAACAAGACAAAGTACGTTAAAAAGAACATTTATTTCACATAAAATCGGCTATGCATTTACCTAAGTTGGCGTTAAAAAACAGCCCACTTAGGTAAATGCATAAATCTGATTTTATGTGTAATAAATTATAATGTTAATCTTAACGTACTTTGTCTTATTTGATATTTTTTGGAAGAAAACCGGTAAAATGTGTCTTTTTGATAATTATTATCAAAAAGACACATTTTACCGGTTTTCTTCCAAAAAATGTCAAATAACACAAAGTACGTTAAGAATAACATTATTTATTACACATAAAATCAGATTTATGAATTTACCTAAGTGGGCTGTTTTTTAACGCCAACTTAGGTAAATGCATAGCCGATTTTATCTTAAATAAATGTTCTTTTTAACGTACTTTGTCTTGTTTATTTGACTTTTTTTTTTTTAGAAAAAAACCGTTAAAATGTGTTTTTGATAATTTTAGGTAATATAATAAGTAACATGTACTACGCGACGGCTATTTTACTTTTGGTACTTTCTATTTAATGTATTGGTGCAAATTTGCTTTAAAAATGGTCCATATTAAGAAAACATAAATTTGCATACACAAATTATTTTAAAAGAGTTTTACAAAATCATTTTAAAAAATAAAAGTTAAACAATCTTCTTCACTAAACTACAGAGTTATTTTATGAAAATAACAACCAAGAACTTCAAAATGGCGATCTACTCAAACGGAAAAATGACTCCAGTGTCGCCATTTTGAGAGCAAACTACCACTTATGATATATTACCGAAAATGGAATTTAAAAAGGTATCTAATGGTATAAAAAAATTGGTAGGTTGCCATTTAAAATAAAAAACTTAAACTCACCTCCGGAGAAACCACAATCAATATTCAATTGTTTTTTTATGGCAAAAAATGTGATTTTGTCAACTAAAGCTTCAACCCAAAAATGAAATTTGTATTTTTAATATGAACAAAATTAGGGTATGTAAAATGTATGTCAAATGATGAACACATTAGTGTCATGTAAAAAAAGTTTATTATAAAACAATGGAAATACATGCATGCGCACTCTCCTTCATCCGAAAGTCGCGTCACACACAGCTGCTATGCTGTGTCCTCCTCTATCGCACCGAATAGTACGCGCAATGCTTCCCTGTCTCGCATCGCTTGCTCCAATTTTTAAATTTCAAAGCCTGGCAACCGTGATTCATGACCGATTTTTCGCAAGGGTGTTCGCAATAAAATTATCTTTATTTTAATATATGTTTCAATGAGAAAGCAGATGAGTACAAATTACTAAAATCGACTCACCTGTTTATACCTGATGGCAACCCGGTATAGGGACCGAAAAAAGTAGGCAACCTAACTTTTGCATGTTCCTTATGCTTTATACTTTCGATTAGTACCTATTAAGTTCGTTTGGTAAGCAAGTGAGTGAAAAAAAAAATGAATTACAGTATTTTTAATTAAGGATAGCCATGACCATATTTCATTAGGCAACCCATTCGCGATATATTTGTTAACATATTATGTTTGATAAAAAAGACTTTTTATCCGGTAAGCAGATCGGTAAAGGACGAGCTTACTTCGGATCCTGTACTATGATTAAATAAAATAATATAAACCAAGCGCCAATTGAACTGTTAAATATAACATTTTGATCCATTTTTGACACCCCGTACATCTGAAATGACTTGATAGATTTTAAAAAACGAGGTAGATTTGTTCTCTTTGGCACAAGAAGCATACATCAAAAGTGCGTAATTTGTGCAAGGAATTGATTTCTAATGAATCGCTCTCTCAGAATTTTTCTCGGTTTTAAAATCAATTAAGCTGTTTTAGATTTACGGGATGTTCAAAATGGGGTAATATGTTACGTTGACGCTCTATTGACCGTGAACTTCGGATATAGCAAACTCCGCTTATTACGTAGGTTAGGTTGAATTCAAAATTATTTCTAAACACCAAAACCTTTAAATCAGGGTAAATTAATTATTACAGTTTCTGTTAAAAACTGGAGAATATTCTTTTTCTAGAATATTCTTTTTTTAGATAAAACGTGATGAATCCTTTTGGCAAAATAAAATGTTGCCGAAATTAA
Organism: Philopedon plagiatum; assembly: GCA_963971165.1. Lineage (NCBI taxonomy): Eukaryota > Metazoa > Arthropoda > Insecta > Coleoptera > Curculionidae > Philopedon > Philopedon plagiatum. Next base: position 6,129,335 of record OZ020194.1, read on the forward strand.
GATTTTTTATGACAATTTTATGTTTCCTGAACTGGTTGGTCCGCTTTTGCCAAAAACCCTACCCATTGGAGATAACATATGTGAAGGAAAAGTATCTTATATTATTCCATAAATTTGTTTGCTGTTATGTCATTAGGTAGTATTATTTTATAATATTACACATTTATTAATGCACTTTTTCTTATAGATACGTACAAAAAAGAAAGAAAAATTGCTGCCAGTCTACCTACCTATCTGTTTATGTATTTCTGTCTATATCTATTTTTTTACAACTTTTATTTTTTCCAAATAAATAACGAATTCTTGAAAATTTGTCTTTAATTTTTAACGATTCCCATATGATAGACAAAAAGATTAAATAAACAAATAATATAATGAATAAAAAGAAATCAAGATCAATAATTATTATCAAAGAATGTCCTATGTCCAACATTTAATAGTTTGCGATTATTTACAGTGAAAAGTGAAATAATTTGAAATCCTAAATACATAATATAAACTTGCTCAAAAATAATGAATTATTCTTCAAGAAATCAAGTCCTGTCCTAATACAACTCACGACGGCGAGGTCGCGTCGCGTCTCCGAATGGCCATGTTGCCAGATTGCTCATTAACATTGATTTACGCTCTTCAGTGGCGAAATCCCGAATCGGAGCACGCGGTCCACTGATGTAGGCTCTTAAATTTAAAGTCATAGCCTCCTAAAACAAAGTTTAGAGAATCTTCGAAGTGTCTATAAATATAATTCAATTTTAAGAGCTAATGTAGGTTTAATCTTAGGAAACATAGATATTTACATTATGTTTCGAGAATGGTCTATTTCATAACAAACTAACCATTATAAGTTGTAAAATTCCCATGGTAAACACAGACACATAAATGGCGAAATTGGGAAATCAACTGATTAATATTCTTGTCTTCCGACGAAATGGACCAGTTTACTTGTTGGTATGTCGTAAGGTAGAATTGAAAATATTAACAGTGAATAATTTTTTTACTAACAATAAGCAAACAATAATATACCGGGTGATTCGGGAAGTAGTTTCCCCCTAATTTTTTTCGTAGTTTTTCAAACAAAGTTGTAAACATACACTTCTATGTAATTTTTTTGGTAAAATAAGACCTTTAGAACTTTGTTATGTTAAATGGAAACCTAGGGTTTTAATTCAATATTAGAATTCACCGGAAAGTTTCCTTTTTAGCGACATATCGCATATTATCGTTTGTTTTCAAAATGGCTTACTAGCTCAATTTCTATCGAAAACCTAAGATTGCCATGAATTAGTTAACACAAGACCACTGGTGAATAGTAGGTCATAGAGATGATAATAGTAGGTATATTGTGTATCTAGTAGAAAAAATCGAAATTCCCGGACGACTGTAAAGATTATCGTTCAAAATTTAAATTTTTTTTCTATCTAAGTCATCCCACGTAGACTTCAAGCCTAAGTACTAACGTACCGTGGGTGTGTGAAGAGAAGGGAAATATAGTCTATTGACACCGGATTTGAAGGATTGGAGGTTGGGACGGGAAGGGAAAACATCTGCAGGCAATTTGTTCCATAATCTGGAGACCCTAGGTATGAATGAGCGAGAGAAATGGTCTGTTCTAGGCTTTTGTAGCTGGACAATAAAGGGATGCATACGTAACGCGCCTCTTGTTCTGTTAGGGACATTCAAGGGGGGAATAATACCGGCTAGTTCTTCAGAGCAAAATCCGTGGAAGTAGCGGTAGAAAAGGGATAAATCCCCTACAGCGCGGCGATGAGCGAGAGAAGGGAGTTTTCTCGTGAGGGCTGGGTCATTGATAAGTCGAATGGCTCTTTTTTGGATAGAATCAAGGATCTTAAGTGTCGAAGGTGATGCCGCTTCCCAGATGTGGGAGCAGTACTCTAGGTTAGGTCCTATTTGGGAAACATAGAGAGTGTAAATTGAAAAAAGCACGACTAATTTTTGGGCACAAATAACCGATGTCTTGAAATTTCTAATATAAATTGGTTGTCTAACCATGGCTTTCGAATTTCATGGTGAATCCTAGATTGTTGCTCTTGATATTTCCAAGGCCCTTGACCAAGTATGGCATGCCGCACTCCTCAAGAAACGACGTTCCTATTCCCCCCCCCCCCCCCAAACTATGTACCTAGATCGATAGCTTCCTCTCCAATCGACGCATATCCGTAGTGGTTGACGGTCACTTATCTAACTTCCATCCTATTATTGCTGGCGTACCACAAGGTTCAGTCCTGACACTAAACCTATTTCTTCTTCACGTTGAGGACCTGCTCTCTTTAACTACCAATCCTCACTCCAACATTTATGTTTCCAGACAAGTCTCGAATCAAGAGCTGGATACTAGACGCAGATAGTTATCCCTTTTCCAAGATCTTTAATTAATCCTAGACTGGGGTGCCAAGAACTCAGTGTTAATGTGCTAATTATCCCAATACTAAGTACAATTTCGCAACATGGGCTAAATATGTGTTACAGAATAGCAAACTCCCCATGCCAGTCTTTTCCTGACAGCAGAGGAGTCGTATTCTGTTTTCTAAGATGTAATTTATATTTTTTATCACCTCGCATTATTATTTTAAAGAAATACTACTCAAGCTACTGTAGGACCTAGCTTGTGTTAGGTTATGTACTGCATAATTTCATATACGTATTACTGCTGTGTTGTTAGCATCCAATCTACCCGTTTGTTAAAATTTGAAGCAAATATAAAATATTCTCTTGTTTGGTGTTTGTTTGGTTGTACCACGTGATGTACCAGCACTTTTGACGGAACTGTCGCCGTCAGTTCTGACAGCAGTGTAAAATGTGAGCTTGTCGGTTTCCTTTCCGTCTTTTTACCTTTCAAAAGTAAAGAAAAATGTATTTTTATTTGTTAAAATGGTGGTGGTCTGGATTAGAAGTTAACTATTTTCCTGTTTGCGGTAATGACTTAGCTAATGTACCGATAATGCCAGTTTTAAGCAGTAAGAAGTACAAAAATTACTTGAAGAATAATTCAATACGTGCGTGACTGATTCCACGGCATATTTTGAGGACGTTTTTTGTATCTTACGTTATAACAGCTTGAAAGCGCAAAATAGATGAATTTTCCACTCCTAGAACTCCTCAAACACTGGCGGAAGCAGTAAATAGGTACATTAGATTTATGTACTTCCAAAAAAATCAAGACAAAACTATGAATATGCATAAAACCATTTTATGGACTATTGCAAAGACAAAAAGACAATTAACAACTGTAAGGAAATATTTTTTCCTTACCGTACATACCTGACAGTCATTTTTGGTTTCCTAGCAACGACTATATGTATTGTAATATTAACTTTTTCTACACGAAATCTTTCCAGAAATGTCAAAATTTTCGAACGATCGGCAAAATAAGCGTTTTTTGAAAAAAAAATCGAAAAATCATTTTTTGAAAAATGTATTCAAAAGAAGCGCAAGCCTTATAACGGATTATTTTTTATTATTATTATAGCTTAGTTAATGCCATAAAAGTCACCACAGGTATACTTATATATATAACAGTTTATTAACTGTAAATGACTTATGAGTTTTATGATAATAACTAAATTTATGATCATACGGTTCAATTAACTGATGAATCGTTGTTCTTAAAAAAGCGAAAGGCCCATTAGAAGCAACAATAAAATAACTGGACTTTAATTGACTCATTGTTTTAGATACGTAGCTAACCCATTTTGATTAATATTAAACACTGGGGCCAGTGGGTTATCACAAAATCACAAACCCTGTGAAATCAAGCGTGGACTTAGAGGCGTAGTTACAAATGGGCCCCTTTAAAATTCAAAACTTACAAAACGTGATCTTATTGGTTGTGACGTCACATGAAATGTAAATGACACTGCTATTAAGGTCACTGCCAAGATACAAAAGCCTAAACCATCCCACATCTCTCGCTCATTTATACCTAGGGTCTCCAGATTGTAGAATGGATTGCCTGCAGATGTTTCCCTTCTCCTTCGAACCCCCAATCCTTTAAATCCCATGTCAACGGGACAATAACGCGGTTTCATAATAAAAATTTGTATCATAACGAACATGAAATTGCCAAGCCGAACGACGGTACAAAAGGTATTTCCCTGTTGTGAGTGAGAGACTTGAAAACCATATTAAATCCGCATTACACGATAAAAAAACTGTGGTTAACCGTGGACGAGACAACAGATTCTGAAAAACAGTCTGTTGCCAATGTTATAGTACGCACATTAAATCCACTTGGCCATCACCTCCATATTTGTTAGCAAGTAAACGATTAGAAACGGGCACTGCCGAAGTAGTAAATAACCACATTGCACATTGCAAAAATTTCAACTTTCATCACAACAGGTATTAATGTTTGCTAGTGATAACGCCGCAGTCATGCTTCTTGTGGGACGTGTCCTCAAAAATGTTTGTGATGTGATAACTTACTACACGCTACGTGTATACTTCATGCGCTACATCTGGGAGCAGGAACACTTCGAAATTGTTATCCAGAATCCAGATGTAGATACATTAATAGCACAGACAAAGGCCGTGTTCTGCAAATCCCCGAAGCATATTAGGGAATTTCATTGGCAGTGTACTGGCATTCAAGAACCTCCACAGCTGATTATTACTGGGGAACATGGTTAGAAGCAGCTTTTTTATTATTTAAAACATTTTCAGAAAATCTAACCCGTAATTTTAAACTTCTATGGTACAGAATCCCCTGCCATTCGTAAGAGCCAACTAAAGTTTCGAGATGGTCAAGTTGAAGCAGATTTACAAACAATTTATACTAATTTTGGAGCACCAGCGGATGCCTTACAAAAGTTACAAAGGACTGCGATATTCTTAGAGGAATCATTACAGATCATAGATGGCGTACGAATAGCGTTACATCCTTTAAGTAACAAGAAAAGTATTCGTGTTAACGAGAAGATTAACAGCGTGTTAACGAAAAATCTCAATTTTGCCAGGTTACGACAGATTTATGGTCATAGTGGTCCTACCGATCCATAACGTAATTTCAGGGACCATTTTAACTACGCCCCTATTATGTCATTAGATGTGGAACAGTCTTTTTCGTTATATAAACATATTTTTTCTCCCCTACGTATATCGCGTACTGTGGAGATATTCTCAATGCTGCAGATGTTTAGCCGACCACATCGTTAACCCCAAAACCACCCCCAGCGGTACGCCTCTGTATGTGGCACGGAACCCTCTATGCGCGAGTCTAACACGCATTTGACCGTTTTTATTTCACACAATCACGGCAACGCTCATGGATTAAATTCTTTTTCTGAAATACCGTATATGCATGTGTACTTATTTCCGGCATCGACGCCTCTGGTGACAAACCCAACTGGCCGGCCTTAGACCAAAGACTTGCTTAAACAATTTATGCAATAAAAAAATACATGCATATTTCCTATTGTCTAAGGCGTCTTCAGGTGGTTTTAGAGAACCTAGATTCTCACACATATTATTATTTTTAAATAATTATAATTGCAATTTGAAATCCCAGCTTGACATAGATTAAATATGTAGTCCGAAATGCGCTAGCCCTACGCGATTTCTATTCACCTTTTAAAATGATCAACGTACAATAAATAATGACACTTTTACCTAATTCGTTGAATCAGATTTTAATTTACCGACAGTCAGACAGAGCCAGACTTTTTATATCTGATAATAAATTTAGATAACTACAATAGAAACAATTTTTTTTCTCGTATAGAAAGAGCATATTTGCCAGTCACCACAGATGTCGGATATAGATTTAGGTACTGTTATTTAATAAACCGTAAAATGCAAGTAAAAGCTGTAATATCCAGTGCTATAGTTGTTATTGGCTAATGAAGTAATTTATTGGTTTAGCAAATAATAATTAAGTACCTAGGTATATACAGGGTGGTCCAAAAGTAATGATAGGTACACAGAGCAACAGCAGATTCCTTAAGTCGAAAAAATGCGATTTATTTAAACTTGCCTGATTCCAAAATTGATAATAACGAAGGTACAGAGTATCAAAATTTCCATTTTGTTTAGATTTTTTTCCAATAATTTCTCAACAAAACGACATAGCGGCAGTCCAGTGGCATGCCGTGCCTTTAGAGGCGGAGGGGGCATAATGATTTGGGGGCGCCAAATGTTTTTCCTTTTATTGGAGGGTTTCCTTTCATAGTAGGCAGTGAATCTCCAAGGGGGCGCGAGGGCGCCGTTACGACGCGACGCCACCTCAACGGCACGCCACTGAGCGGCACGAAATTAGGGATTTGGGGTTTTTTGAGGCGAGGAATTCAAACTTGTCCATACTTTTGATGTTACTAGTAGATGGCGCCACTTAGGGCATACAGCACTTCTATTAAATAACATAACTTTCTTTACGCTTAGTATATCGACCTGCCTGTTGAAAAAATCGATTATTCTACTTGTTTTGCGCCAAGAAAGTACTTTATTGAGGTCGCTAGGAGTAACCGTTTTAGAGATAATCGCAAACGAAATTAAAATTTTGATTTTGATACCCTGTATCTTGGTCGTTATCAACTTTGGAATTAGGCAAGTTTAAATAATTCGCATTATTTCAACATAAGGAATCCGCCGTTGGTCTGTGTACCATTACTTTTGGACCACCTTGTATAGTATTAAGCAAGGACAGATAAAAAAAAATGTTAAAGTTATTCACGTTGCTTAAGAAATTTCCCTGTTAGGAAGGATATTTATGTGGTAATTGGAGAACATATATCGAAAAGCAATAAACACCTATTCTAAGAATGAGAACGTGAGTGGATGAAGGTGACATGTGTTTTATAATTACAATTTTCAGATCGCAATAAAAGCGTCTTAGTTGTAGAAATTACTTGGCAAGAGATATCATATTGGACGTGTGAATTCCACTTAGAAATTTGAAAAGGCATTTTTAAAGCTCCAAATTCAGTACAAAAATTGTCGCTTATCATTGGCCGAAATGAAAACGTAGGAAAAAGTCTGGGTGACATGCATAAGGTGTTGTTAAATGGAGCACTTATTGCATTATAACGTCGCCATAATCTGAATAACAGTGATTCTGCTCGAGTTCATCTAAGCCACAACCAACTACGTCATGCTCCTGATCTTCATGATAATTGCATTTTACAGGGTGGGCCCAAAATAAATTCAAAAGGAACTCTGGCATCATCATTAATGAACTAGGACAGTGGTTCAATGAATTAAATATTTTTCTAGGCGCCCACAGAGGGTCTGTTACGTGGAAACTTAGAGTTATATATATATTGCACCTGAGATACCAAACCCAACCCAACCTGTTGAAAAAATATATTATTTCCTTTTAGTTGACATCTCGTAATCCTTTTTTTTTGAAACAATATATCTAACAGCGAATGTCTCAGCTTTGGATTTAATGTTGTGTACTCATGACAATCAATATTTAATATTTCCCCAAAGGGTTTAGGTAAGTTGGGTGAGAAAGGAAACACCTTTATTACACATTGTATTAAAAATATGTGGTAATAAACATAAATAAAAAATACATCAAGCCTAATCGGTCGGTACGGATGGGCCTGTTGATCACTGCACATTTTTTTAAAATCTGAGTATTCAATTTCCTTTTCGGCATTTATTTTTGCTAGATATTTGCTTTCAATTACAGCAACCGCAGCAAACCCAGCTCCACACAAGTAAGAGGTGAAAATTGTATTAAGATCTTCTGTGCTTGCCTACTTAAAAGATGATATTCATCGTTTATTGAAATTGAAAATTCAGTTAATTCCATGCTGGTAAATTTGCCATTCCTGGTTTTGTCACAAGAGAGCTCAAAGATATTTTCCCCTTCTGTCAAAGTAAACTCGGAGGGGGCACTAGTGCAAAATGGATCTTGAATCTATGCAGACTTATCGATTTTTTCATTTTTCAAATGTCTGTCAAACCGCGAATTACGCTGTGATAAATGATTTTGTATTTTAAGAATGCTAAGCTTCAATGGTGAACAAAACCTGCTGCAGTAATGGGAAACAATCTTTCTTTCCATCTTCATTCATTTTCCTTGGGTTGGGTTTGCTACCGTTGGGTATATTACCATCTTTAATAAAGCGTACCTACGTAGCAAACCAAATGGGTATCTTTATTATTATCTGTGGCCATATCTATATTACCTAAAATACAAAAAACAGACCCATATAAAATAAAAATAATTTTTTTCCCAATACTAAAAATACATCCCCTGTGGACTCATCGCAAAAACAATAACCGCTAGCGGAAATCTACAGCTACCTTTCTATATCTTTTATGTTACCCTTTACTTACTTGACATTTTTTCTCCTTCGAGTTGTAGCCCAAATTATTTTTCTTTAATTTTTTCAAACAGTTCGCTCATCATTGGGGTCCTTGCGATGTGCTGTATTTTGGACAAAGGCGCTTTTGACAAAAGTTTACCAGCGGACTCACCGACTATAATGTTTACAATGCGTACTGCGCTTCCAAAGAGTACCTACTGCGTAATCTTTGGAACAATGCTTCCAAAGAGTACGGAGTGTTGAACCTAAGAGTACAGGCACTATATAAAATAAACGAGGAACCTAAATAAAAACAAATAAAAAGTATTAATCTTAACATAAGTAGCATACAAATTCACCAGTTTCAACATAATCGGTAGCTACAATCTTCATGCCACAAGGCCCCACACTAATCACACCTTGTCCATTCAGACCTGCTAAAGTGTTCGGACCGCGCGTACTCTTTGGGTGCGTAGGTACTCTTAGGAAAGTCTGACAAGCAATAAAATATCAAACACCACTAGTATAGACAAGGATATTTACAAAATGCTTTCATGGCAAAGCATAACCTAATATAGGTCTTTCAATCGGTGATTGCCAAAAAGCTTTAACTAAAATAAATATGCAATTACTTACCACGTAAGTTGTTATAATATTAAACACAAATTTCAATTACGCTAATTCCTTTAATTTTTTGTAAAACTACGCGCTGTTTCGCCCAAAACTTCCTATTACTGAAGGTAATTCGGTGCTGTCTACTTCTGTGACCAGACGTTTTTAAAACTACGAAATAATCACGACGCGTACTCTTAGGTGATCTTACCCTACGGGGCAACTTGTTGCCAATTTTAAATAAGAGAAAGTGGACTATTTTAAGAGCAAAACCATGTTTTTCTACATCATTCTAGCTTTAATTACTTAAATAAGTACCTTCATGCATACTATTACTATTATTACCTTCCATTGTTGTAATTACGAGAACATTGAAAAAAACTTGACTTAACTGAAGTGCTTCAAACGTAAAAACAAAGAATATTATTAAACGCATTAGAGAGAGATTTTCTAACAATTATCTGTACATCTTATGAGAGCTCAAAGATATAATAATATAATTACTGGCATTATAAAATTCTTGTGGTGTTTGTGAAAAAAAATATAGTATATTATTCCGAGAAACGTAATACCATATGTGTTGGTTGCGAAGAGTGTTATATGTCATAAGTGGGATAGCCACAAATGGCCTAAAGTTCATCTGGCCTAATCCCGAAGCTCACTTCGTATCGAATCGGATTCTGCAATTGGCCTAACACTCTAGAAGTTGACAAACAAGGATGGAATACGCATACTTTCTTTATTGTACTCGTGTAAGTGTTGTATGGAAACAATTATTCGGTTTAGTATGTAGTGACGCAGTGGCGCGCAAGACTGGCAAGTGATATTGATTATTTTATTCTCGGATATTGGCGCCAAATTTTATTTCGGATTAGTTGCTGGTTAGATTTTAGTTTTGTCTCAAGCAGCTTCCCTAGCATCAGCGTCTTTTCAAAGATCTGAAGTGACCTATTATTTGTTTGAGATCTCATTTGTGTGTTGTGATTACAACAGTATTACAATTACAAAGCATACAAAGAAAATTACACTAACTTCAATAATTTTCAATTCAATTTTCAAATCAAATATTTTTTCTCTTAAAATTTAAGAATTGTCGACAAAATGATGTACCTACAATTTGTTTAGAAAAAATAAGAAATAAAATAGCTAAGCGTGTTAATTAATAAGGTGGGTTAATTCAAAAATTCAACTTTTATCGTAAATTACAAAAAAAAAATCTTTACCAAAATATTCCTAGTAGGACTGTTAACAAACCTGACCTTACCATGGGTCTCATAAGTAGAACAGAGATATACAACTTTAAAGTTTTACGGGTCACGCCTGAAAAGCAGTGCTAAATGCAAATAATAAATAATACACATTGTTTTATTTGAAATTTTTTATTTTAAATGTTTAGTGTTATTTTAGTACTACGCACAGACAACCGTTGTTACATGTCTTTATGTAGGTGGCTGCCTATGGGTAGTAGGACACCTTTGAAGGCATGGATTCTTAATAAATCCATGTTTGAAGGCCTACTAAAAAGTTGCTAGGAGCAAGGAGAGGATTATAAGTTATATAAAAAAGAACAGTAGTAAAAACTGTTTAGTAAAAGAAGTCAATGATTCAGTGTTGCCGATTTGCGGGTAGTTAGGTACCCGAAAATCGTTTTTTTTAACTGTTATGCGGGTAAAATTGTCATGCGGATAAAACCGGGTATTTCAAAATTGATATAAAGTTATACAAAGGTAAAATGGATGTCTAGCAACCGCTAAAGCAGCAAAATAACTGCTGTAGCAGTTAAAAATTACGAGCATTTTTCAAAATGGTAATGTAACCATTTTAAATCTCCCGCCTATTTTAAAATTTTGTTAGGTTAGGATTTCTTGACAAACATGATTTTTACATGATGTATGCAAACCCTTTTTATTTTCTTTGGATGTATGAAAGAGCAGGAAAGCAAAAAGAAGTGTCTTGTATTTTTTAGATTATCACACAAATTATAATTACAATTCTAGATCATTTCACACTTAAAAAGCAAAGAACTACCCATTATAAAACCGTACGATATGCGGTACGCTGACAGTAAAAGTTCTTCGCTTCGGAGTTAGTACTGTGGCAACAATTTTCCAAAGTATCCAGTTGCATAAGATGCTAGAAAATATTAGAATTGTTCGGCGATTTTCTCCTGGAAATAAGTGAAATAACTAATAATAGCAGTTTCTTTTAGTTCTTCCACAGATGTGTCCTGTATGACATAAGTATTAACTGCTAAAGTTTAGTTTTTGATTACCTATTTAATAAGTTCAACCTCTAAAAACACTTATAGTCAAGTACTTAAATGCAATTTTAAAGTAACAAAATATTAGGTACTCGGAAACTGATGAAAGTGAAGTAAAAACGCACTACAAATAGACCTGACCTCTTCGTTTTATCCCAAAAAAATCAATAAAACAGTTAATAGTATTCACCATTAATTAAACCACTAAAAACTATTCTTAAAACGTAAGCTAATTAAACAAAATAAGAAAAACAACTTATTATCCATAAAATACTGAGAAAGGTGCAAATAAATTAGTACACACTCTTTTATGGGACGACGATAATTTGAAATTTCGTCTACGATCAGCTGTTCAGCCATTCTAACCAAAATCCAAAATAGCCTGTATTGATTTAATTAGTATTCGTTGCAAAATAGTTTGCTGCACGTCAAGATTTAGGCCAAATGGGTGTAAAACGGATTATGCCATACGAGCTGAACCGAACGCCCGCCGGATACACTCGGGTTTAGGCCAGTTGAACTTTAGGCCCGATGGGTTTTAGGCCCGATGGAGCCATCTCTCATAAGTCATGCCATGGCAATAGACATTTTTGTACTTTTTCAAACAGTTACGGCCAGATTCTCCAACGCTAGACCAGTCTAATTTTTTTTTATTTGGGAGCCCACGAAGACTTCAAGCCTAGATAAGTACTAACGTACCGTAGGCGCCCGAAGAAAAGGAAAATGTTATCTATTGACACGGAATTTAAGGGATTGGAGGTTGAGAGGGGAAGGGAAAACATCTGCAGGCAGTTTTTTGATAATTTGGAATAGTAGGTATGAACGAACGCGATAAGTGCGATGTTCTAGGCTTTTGTAGATTTGTAGCTGGACAGTAAAGGGATGCTTACGTATAACGCGCCTCGTGTTGTTCTGTTAGGAACAGTCAGGGGGGGAATTATAGCGGCTAGTTCTTCAAAGCAAAATCCGTGAAGTATCGGCAGAAAAGGAATAAATCCCCAACAGCGCGGCGATGAGCGAGAGAAGGCAGTTTTCTTGTGAGGACTGGATCATTGATGAGTGGAATAGCTCTCTTTTGGATAGAATCAAGGATGTTAAGTGTCGAAGGTGATGCCGCTCCCTAGATGTGGGAAACAGTACTCTAGATCAGTGCTACTCAAACTGTTGTCCGCGGACCGGGCGGGTCCGTGAGCCTGGTCCGCGATCACTACTCCAGTAAACCAACGGCAATCGGGAAACAGTCGGCCGCCTGTCGGCACTGGTGGGAAGTCGGCGGCTCTGTTTGCCATTTTCTGACTGCATACGGTACCCTCGTGTTTTTCCATGCGATGAATTACCAACTTAAAGCGTCATGGATTCGGCACACCAGAAACGATACTTCAGTTGCGAATCGAACGCGGTTACGATTCTGGCAGCCCAGCTGCGAAATCAGCTTTCGCACCGCATTCGGTTCGTAAGCGGCTGACCCTTCTTATTGGAGAATGCAATGAGCATGCGTGATAGTAATTTCCGAGTTTACAGGACGGTGCGACTCGATAACTACGAATCGCCATTTTCTGGAAGCGTATAGACGTGTTTGGTGCTTTTTTTGTATACTATTCAGTTGTTCGCGTATATTTTTTTTTGGAATGTGTATTGTAGCATTTTCTGTGATGATCTCGGTTTTTATTGTTCCTTGGTTTGTATGTAAATATGTTTTTAAATAAATTTGTCCACTACTTTGTAATGAAATAATTATTTTAGTTTAATTTTTTTTTCCTTATCTTCTGCCATTTTACTACTTTACTAACCAGAAAAGTTATAAACTAGTTTAAAGTGATGAGATGAGATAAATGTACTATTTATACCCATCTCTTCCAACAAAAATGAGCAAGGTTTGTTAAACTGCTTCCAAATAAATACTGAGAGCAGAGATGTTCAGCACGTTTTTATAAAAAACAAAATGAACTGTATATTCAAATGTGTATAATTTAAGAAGGCTAACATTGGTTATTCTAGAAACATTTTTACAGAAACTAATAAGTCAAAATTTCCAAAAATAATTTCATTTTAGCCCGGCATAAGTACCACAAGTTTAGGGACAACCATTTTAAATTCATATTTAAAATGTCTTGTCTAGAATTGATATAACAGCAAGTGCAGATTATTTTTGTTAATTTCCAGTGACTATTTTGCTGTAAAAATCTTTCTAACATGCCCAATGCGGACAATTTTAAATTTGTATTAAAACCACTGCACCTAGCCCGCCTAGCCGTGGGCGGGCCATCCACTGTACTTGGCTAATCCACCAGTGGACGGACAGCGGATCTCTCACGGTATTGCGCCCTGTACTGTAATGCCGCTCATGGCCCATGAGAGGCATTACATTCCATGGGCCGCCGGCGTGGCAAAGAGGACATTCCCGGTCTACAATCCGCTGGATTTGCCGTGTTTCGGGCCGGAAGCGGCTTTCGGCAATGCGGTTTCTGTCCCCTTCTGGAGTCCCGGGAATTCACCCCCAAAATCAAAATTCAACTTTTTTTACTTTACGTCACAATCTATCTCTGTTCCAAATTTTTGCGTCGTGTAGTTTCAAAGAAAATCACCTGTGACAGACGGACGGATGGACACCGAAGTGATTCCATAGTGTTGCGTTACACGGAACATTAACAATAAAGTTTTTGCCCAGAGAACTGTGGTATTAAGTCTAATTAAATTTTCTTCCGTTTTATTATTATGTATTTAAACCTAAAATGTCTCTTTATAAAATTAAATACAAACACCATTGTTATTTTTAACAATGGCAAAACCACTTTCTAAGATCAAATTAGACTAAATATCTATACATGTTGCTGTAATAACCACATACAGAAATATGAAATAATAATTTCAAACAGATAATATTGCGGATAAGTTACATAAAATATTGTTTAGAATGTAACACGTTTAAGATTACTTTGTACTGCTAGTACTGCATTATTACTGTATACCCTGGTTAACAAATCAAAAATAATAGGTAATAGATATATCGATTTACATTGGTATATTTATATATTGTATATTATTAGTATGCCCATATTAGGGTTTATGTATGGATCTGTATGTATATATAGGATGAATAATTTTAAGTAAATAGGTCTTGGTAACAGCGTATTTATTTAGTACACGCAAATTAGCATTCTTAGGAGAAATAATTTATATAGATATAAATTATATTTAGGATAATATTAGTTCATGAGTCCCAAAACAAGGATCCGAAGAGTTCCCCCTCCTCCCGTGGATGTGGATGGAATCCGTCTTTTTGGCGAAAATACACTTCAACGATATTTTTCACCGAAGCCGTCATTAGTACGAAAAAACTTAAAGGAATAGAAATAGTTGTATATGAAATTCTTCGGAGAAAATGTCCTACAAACTACGTGTCTATTCCCCATACTTTTCTCACAGTCAGCCTTCAAAGTAGGAAATAGTTTAGTGCGCTCGATAAAACATCGGTATTGCTCCATTTTCACAGGAAATATCTTTAAACCTGCTACTTTTACGTAAAATATGTTTATTACAAAGATTGTAGAGCAGAATTTCCTCTACAAAGTCCATGTACATATCACAATTGTTTTCTTCATTTTTCTATACTATACATTGTCCGATATTTTCGTAAACCCATACTACGAAATATGATCGTTTCCACACCACCCGTGAAATAGAACTCTGGACGCATTTTTTTTACAATGATTTCCTCTGTAGGCGTAGTCCATTTCTATATTTACTGTTTTTAGTCATTCATGGAGTCTTTTGAAAGCAGATCTCCCTCTGAGGATGAATTTAAGCAACCGTGTCCCTTATAATAAGAGCATATTATTAGTGAATAGCTTAATCCCACTTTAATACAACCACATCGCCTCGAACAACCCTTCTTGCAGTTGCAGTATTAAACCCGGAGCTGCGGCCTCATTTGTTAAAATAGGTATCAGAATGTTCTTTGTTTTTTTCCATCCCCACTCTGGTGGAAAACTCGGTAGACTGTTGCTGGTAAGCTGCAGATATTGGTGGCAGTCTTGATAAAATAACAGCGTTGCTTGCTTGGCCAACTAACTTATTAAATGAAAGGAATCTATGGTGGTTTAAAGATGTTTCTTTGTCTTCACAGTCAAGTTTCTCATTTTTAATATAAGAACAATAACATATTCTTTAGACGCCACTGCGAAACCTAGATGAGAGATAACATGTTCCGTATTTATGACTGACTTTCCTGTTTCTTCATAAAACAAAATTTTAATTGGGTTTAACCTAACGGTAACCAGCAGAAACATTTCTCTCTTCAGGGAAATGGCGGCAAAGAAGATTTTTTAAGAACCGTTTAAATATTTTTTAGCATTTAGTTAAGACGTTATGAAGGAGGTAAAAATGGGAGGGCTTTTGATTGGCTTTCATGGGGCAAAATATGTTTTCATATTATCATCAATTCAAGAGCTGGTCATTTTTAGATCATTGACATATAGACCAATAAAACGTACAATAAAGAAAATTGAACCTGCCAACATTTTTTGAAAATAAAAACAAATTGTAGTTTAAAGAACGCTTATTTGGCTCGCTCTATACAGCCCCAATAAGATTAAAATTCAATAAAAAGAGAGTAAACATTATTAGAAACAAAAATAGCATATAATTTGTATTCTGAATAGTTTTTTTATCATTGCAGATGACTGAGCCAACAGCTACCTCATAATCTTCCGCAAGTACTCCCCTTCCTTCAAAGATGGTCCAAAAAGTCGGTAAGAATCACTACATTGCCTCGCCCCTAAGTCGCCATGACTCCCCTACACGTATCCACGTGACGAGGAGTGGTGCATATTCGGATGGGGAAGATAGTCACCGAGCCTTGTCTGATAGGACCTTATCAGAATATACATCCGTGGTAAGTTTCAAACAAAGAGTTTTTAGTAAACAGAGGCAGAAAACATCGTTGGCAAAATTCAGTGGCGGTTCCTGGAATTTCAGATTGTCGTATCTCAATTCCTACGCATGGGACCCACACCAAATTATAAAATGTTACTGTTTTCATTTTCGTGAAAAAATATTTAATTTTGAAATTTGTTAATTTTTTGGGCAGCTTCACCTGAAATCTGCGAAAGCTCTGAAGAAAATTTTACTCACCATATTTCTACATAAAGTATATCAAATTTTATTGTCAAATTCCAAATATGGTGAAAATATTCTAATTTTCCTTAAAGAAATGACATTGTAAATTATTTCTTGGACAAAATATTTTAGGTTAAAAATTTTAAAAACTAATTAATTTCAGGATATTAGAGGTAATTCAATGAAATTTGAATTCTATCGATAAAATCTGATAAAATCTATGAAAAAAACTTGGAAGTAAAATTTTCTTCAGAACTTTCTTAGATCTCAGGTGAAGCGGCCCAAAAAATTAACTTTTTTTCGCAAATTTCAAAATTAAATATTTTTTGACGAAAATGTTTCTAGAGTACCCAATAGTAATATCCTATAATTTAGTGTGGGTCCCATGCGTAGGAACTGAGATACGACACATCTGAAATTCAGGAGCCGCTACTGGCAAAATTATTTGTCTGCAAACATCAGCGATTATCAAAACAACCAATTATCGAACTTGACCTTTTTCGTGGTGCGCCTATGTGACGATTACCACTATTACCAGCATCTTTTGATGGCATAATTTTTTCCCAACCTCGGCGTTGGTTCACGTAATCCTTTAATTTTAGTGTAAACAATAATGTGGGCTAGAATAAAACTATAACAGTAATTGCTGTCATCAATTATTAGTTGTAAACGCCAAGCCATCGACCAGCGGGGCAGTTTACTTGAGGGGGGTTTACTAATTTTAGTTCGTTAATGCCACATGCGAATGACCTATCAATGTACTGACCAAAAATAAGTGTAAAGTCAATAAACAGATCTGATTTGGCGCCACTTACAGTATCATAAACGTATCAAACAGCCCACACCCAGTGGCGTGCCGTCGGGGGGATAGGGATGCAAGCCCCCCTGTCCTCGTCCTAAGGGCGCCCCTGCGTCCCCTTCCATGAAACCTTGATCGTTTTGATACACAATAGCTTTGCTGGATGCTGATATTTGTACTGATGTACTAAAATACTATTTATTTTGTTATGATTTTTAGCCTAATAACAATAACTTCTTATATCATTGTTTAAAACCCTATAATTTACAAACAAGTAAATTATTTAAATCCACCTGGAAGTCATTCTTATTTTAACTTTCTTGTTTTCTATCGGCGCGTTGTTGAATTTCTTCAAAAAAATTATCTGGGTATTCCATGGATTTATTAAGAAAGGATTCGATGTCCGTATACTGTGAGCGTATCGAACATGAAGCCTTATATTTGTTATTTGTTATGAAGACATTTCCCCCAGGAGATTAGTTTACGAACTACGTAATTGAATCAACAATGGTAGTAGAAAGAGATAAAATAGCATTGGAGTGTTGGAGCTCAGAAGTGTTGCTGTCTGTGCTGGTTGCTTAGGAAAACGGCTGAACCTCGGTCTGAACACTCCGTTACACGTCCGTCTTTGTCTAATGAACTAGGAAAGAAAAAGTGCGATTTATAGATTTATAAATGACTCGGAGCGACTTTAAATAAACACCTTTAGAAATAACATAACCTATAAATAATGAAACCTTTTTAACTTAAATTTATTATTATTTAGCAGAAAAATAAAATATTTTAGGGCTTTTATTACTTTTAGTAAATCTTGTGATGCTTCTAACGTATTTTTTGTACAAAAATACAAGGTAAAATAAGATGTTGCCAATGTTTAGAAATTGTGTTTACAGTGTCGCTTAGAATGGTTTGTTTTGGCTTCAAAGAATGTTAAATCATCCCGTATCCATTCTTAATAAATCCGTGGGGTATTCACTGCCTATTACCTGGAGCTGATTTAGAATTTCGTCTCGGGGGGAGGGGGCGCAACGACACCTGGAGCTAGAGTAGCTACACAAAACTATAGATGGGCAAGTTTTAAATTTACTTATTTTTTCCTGACCGTGTTTGGCAAATATTCTTGAATTTTCCTGGGTTTATCGGTCAATTGGTTTAATATTAAAAAACTATTCTGTTGACGTTTCGGTTCATTGACCTTTTACACCATCTTCAGAACTGTAATTATTTTTGTACATATAGTTAAGGCAATTTAATAGGAAAATAGTAAAAACCTACCTTATTTATAAGTAGGCACTACATTAACGTTCTTTCTTATGTGCTAATTCAACGATCTTATCCTATTGGTGCTTATTTCTAGACTAAACTTTTGAATTGGATTTGTTTACATTTAAGGTCTTGGTTACTGTTAAAAAATTACTTAATTTAACATCCAAAAAGATGTTTCTTAAAAAAACAGAACAGTTTTGGTCATCTTAGCTTACATGCGAAAGTCCATTTTTTTTTAAAAATTTTAAAGCACTTTTCAAAAATACGTTATTTCAGAGAATATATTTTTCGAAATTAAATTTTTTCGGATATTAATGTTTTCAAGCAACGACTTTTTAAAAAAGTAATTAAAAAGTAAACTTTTTAACAAAAGTAAGTAATAATTAATAAATAAGTAACGTAGCTGCCAAACTTGGAAACCTGATCAAACCCAGAAAAGGCTCCTTTAGGTTTGTTCACCATCTTTTTTCGTCTCTTTTTCATTAACGATTTCCAAGTCACTAGAATTCATAATGTAATTTTCTAAATTCTGTTTATTTTCGAAAAAAGTACCTATTTTTTAAAAATTAATTTTTTGAAGACATTTTTGATGTAGGTACTTTCGAAATACGTGTTTTCGAGAACATATTTTTGAAAAATTTCATTAATCCATTTTCGAAAAAATTTACTTATAAAAGAGATGTTTTAAAAAAAAGCATTTTGGTTATTTGTTTCCTTTATAAGCCAAAAAGATCAGGACTGTTTCAGTAAAAATAAACGTACAGCCGAATATGCTTACTTGAATTTGCCGATACTGACCTTTAGTCATACCTATTTATGTAAAATTTTTGATTAAGGCGGTATTCTCCACGTGGCATCCGCATTGGCCAACTTAATTTCATTTTGGTACAATTTTTTGCTTTATTTTTCTTTTGTATGAATATTATGATAATATTAACGGTAGATTCATATTTTATAGGTATTTTAGCTTATTAATAAAAGTTTTGAGATATTCTATGATTTATTTTAGGAAAACAATACTTACAAAGGATATTGAGGTCCTAGTGAGAGAACAAATATCACCATAGATCTTTTAACATATTTGTCTTCTGAATGAAATCATTATACCCGTTGAAAGTTTAAATAATTAACTGAAAATTGCTTGCAGGATATGAATCTGCACTTAACATAAGAATTTTAAAGCCGAAAAAACGTGTCAAAATGAAATTGGGTTGGCCAACGTGGACACCACGTGCAGAATGCCGCCTTAACTTTTGCACTAGGTACCTATGTACTCTCTTCCAACATCGGCTGTTCTGGACACGTAAATAATGAGATTTTCAGGGCACTTGCAGTGGTATTTTGCACATTGGCATAATACAATATTTATAGGGTAGTTTTTTAATTGATTTCATTGTTAAATAAAAATAATTATGAACAAATTACATTATAATTAAAAAATCAACCGTAACACAAACAACAATTACTGTCAAATCAGACGGCTCTCCACATGCTATTTTTGCTGTTAGGTCGGAATATTGATAGGGTGTAGTGATATTTTGCATGATTTTTACTCATCTAAACTAAACCTTTGTTTTAGAAGTTAAATTCCTCGTATGATTGGTTGATGAGTTGCGAGAGAGTGTGACGCTAGGGGAAACTGTCATTAAGAAATAAACATTTTTTTAATTAAATTGTCCTAGTAATTTTCTTCAAAATAATCTTTTTGGGTTTGTAATGACTTCCTTTAACGATTTATGCAATAAAAAAATACATGCACATTTTTTTCTTGTATTATCCTGGTCATGTAACCAGCGACATACAGATGTCGCTGCATGTAACATGTAATGTAATGGCGGCTAGTCAGCAAGATATGTCGGAAGTGCTCACAAAATCGTGTAAAAGATGTAACAGAACTCCTCTTTCAGGGATAAAGTGCACGAAATGTGGTAGTCTTAATCACCCGGGATGTGTTAAACTATTAAAAGACATAATACATATCAGTGAAAAATATATAATATGCTGTGAAAATGGAAATCCAGAACAGGAATTTAAAGAATGTGATAGGGTCGAAACAACAGGGTTGTCAATTCACAGCAACAATGAAGAAGACCACAACCTGTCTTCCAAAAGCATACATACCACAGACGAATCAGATAAGTATTCTACTTTAAAATTAAAAAACATTCACCTAAAGAAACTGATGCTAACAAAAGACATGCTAATTGACCAATTAAAAATTAATATAGCTTCGTTATCGGAGCAAATAAAAATGATGGAGCACGTCACACATATCATGAAAATATCAACGTATGACAACATGGCACCGAGCACATCGTACGGTGTCCACAGCGCAATATACCTCCCACCATCACCTTCATATTCTGTCGTCGGTCACGCCTCGACCGAAGTACCGACGACAAAGGTTAATCACGGATACTGAAACGATTAGTGGAATCTGTAGCACTGTAAATAAAATCCCATCTGACACACACGTCGAAGCAGCGACATACAGATTCGTCGAAGCGCAACAGACCATAAACAGGGAGCAGGTAAAAATAGCGATTGAAAATGCCAAAATGAATAATATTATTCAAAAAAACACAAATCCAGAGACCCAGCGACATAATAACTCATCAAGCAAAATAGTGGGTTCAAATATAGAAAATCTAGATACAGTTGCTAAAGATATGAAATGGCTCTTTGTTTCCAAATACGCCACAACTTTCACCGAAGAAAACCTCTTGAAGTTTCTTCACGACCATTTTCCAAATAAGTCCTTCATTGTAAACCAAATAAAAAACTGGGGTACATACAATTCCTTCAAGGTTGCTCTAGAAACAGATATTTTAAAGAAGGTACTTCAACCAGAATTATGGCCCCAAGGAGTAACTGTATCAGAATATAACTTTGGACAGCGCAAAAATACCTCCACATCTACACTTGAACTGCAGCCCTTTCGTCCACCAGCTGGAGGATGGAGAGGAGGAGCAGGAAGGAACAAAAGAAACCTACAAAACAGAAACAGCCGACAAAGATTCCATCATGGAGCTACGGACGACAATAGATGGGGGGCTAACCAAGAAATTTATACCTTACCAAAGTACCAAAAACGATAACAAAACTATCCTTCCAACAGGCGATGGAACCGCGGGGGCCAGTATTTCTCCTCGCAAATCATTGACAAAACTCACAAATATTGAGGTATTTCATATAAATATACAATCTGTACGCAATAAAATTATGGAACTAGAAACTTATTTTTACGATATAAAAAACTTTTATGACATACTATGTTTTTCAGAACACTTCCTTTCGCCACATGAAGTGTCGCATTTTAAAATAAATAGTGAATATAAATTAATTTCATCCTTCTGTAGGAGTGAACTGACACGTGGGGGTGTAATGATCATGTCGAGGGACTACCTTGACCTTGTGCCCTTAGAAGAACTGAACGCGCTGAGTCAGGAGCTGCACTGTGAAGTGGCTGCGGCAGCCAGCGAGTCTCTGAAAATCCTTATAGTAACAATTTATCGTTCTCCCGCAGGGAACTTCGATAATTTTTTAAAAATATTTGACAAATTACTTTGCAAAATACAGGAATATAACATGAATACTATTATAAACGGAGATTATAATATAAAATTCCACACTACAGATACGCTATTCCTCAAATTTAATGATCTAATATCAACGTTTAATTTTAGATATATTATAAAAACCAATACTAGAAAAACAAATTGCATTGACAACATCATAACCAACTTAGAGGAGGCAACCTATACATCTGGAGTGATTGAACCTGGTTTATCAGACCACGCTAACTATATCGGTGAAAGTACCTAGCTTACATAACGAGACCAAAATAATCAAGTATCGTAAATTCACAGATCAGGCCATGTTTAACTTTTATCGTAGAATGGAAACAGTTGACTGGTCTTTTATACAGGATCCAAGCATTGATCTTGACGGCAAATGCTCCCTCTTCGTGGAAGAGATAAAGAATAATATTGAGCAATTTTTCCCAACTAAAGAAAAAATTATTAATCCTAAAAAAAACAGACAAAAACAACCGTGGTTTAATAATAATTTAGCATCTATCCGCAGCAATTTAACTTTGCTCTGTGAATTACAAAACAATTTCCCTGATAAAACTTTAAAAAATCATATTTCAGATTACAGAAATTTTTATAAGCAACAAATTAAACAAGCAAAACAAGATTACTATAAAAAACAAATAGATGATAACAAAAGAAACCCTATAACCTACTGGAATATAATAAATTCCCATCGACCCCCAAAAATAAATAATAAAGAATCGACCAACTTAAATGGAAATTCCTTAAATAAATTTTTTGTGAGCGTCGCTGATGGTATAACAAAAAATTTACCAATTTTGAAAGAAAAAAAAACAATTTCTTCCAACCCATAAAACATACCCACCATTTTATTTCAAGGAAGTAACATATAATCAAGTTAGAAACGTAATAAACAAACTAAAAAATAAGCCAAGCTTAGACCACTACGAAATATCTATGAAACTCCTAAAAAACATTAAAAATATTATAATTTATCCTTTAACTAAATTAATAAACCAAATTATTAACCAGGGATATTTTCCACACACCCTAAAAATGGCAAAAATAATCCCGTTACACAAGGGAGGAAACATAGAATATAACAACTTTAGACCTATTTCATTGGTGCCAAACATCTCAAAAATAATTGAATCTGTATTACGTAATCAAATAACTGAGCATTTTGAATTCAACAGCTTATTCTATACACATCAATATGGGTTTAGAGAGAGGAAATCTACAGATCACGCAATTAATAACTTGGTGGAAAGTATAGTTAAATGTCAAGAACGAGGTAATTTCATAAATACAACCTTTTGCGACATATCTAAGGGATTTGATTGTGTACCACATAAAGATCTTTTAGAAAAACTCAAACATTATAACTTTAACGACTCTAGTAGACTTTTAATAAAATCTTTTCTTACCAACAGGCAGCAATATGTGTACTTTAATAATAAACCCTCCGAAGTCTTAATAAACGAAAATGGGGTGGTACAGGGCTCAGTTTTAGGACCGACGCTGTTTCTTATTTACATAAACGACCTTGTCAGTGCAGTACCAAACAACCAACTGACACTTTTTGCAGACGACACAACCCTCATTTCTGAGCACTCAGATATTGCTACCACAACAGAAAATTCCCAACGCACCCTCAAACTGGCAGAAGACTGGTTCACACAGAATAAATTAGCATTAAACAAAAATAAAACTATAAGCATGGTATTTTCACAGAGAGAAACAGGACAAGATGTTGAATGCGCGAAATTCCTAGGTATACACTTGGATCCTAAGCTGAACTGGTCTCCGCACATTGACAAATTAGCAGCTAAAATTTCAAAAAATATTTTCCTTATTAGGTGTTTGTCAAAATTAGTAAGCATCCCTTTACTTATAACTGCCTACCATGCTCTCATAGCTTCTCATTTGACGTACGCGCGTACGCGTACGGTCTGATAAATTGGGGACAATCGCCAGCGGCATCAAGAATTTTTAGTCTCCAGCGTAAAGTTCTCCGAATAATAACCAAGTTAAAGTATCGAGAAGATGTCAAACAAAAATTTATAGATTTAAAAATTTTAACTCTGCCCTGTCTTTTTATTTATAAATGCTTAATTCATGCCTATGAAAATAAATGGCAATATGTCACCTCAGATTCCCTTCATGATCACAATACTCGGCAGAATAATCATTATAGAACAGATTTTTATCGACTAAATGCCAGTAAACTTGGAAGTAACTATTACTGTATAAAATTCTTTTACAAAATTCCTTTGGAGATAAGGTTATTACCAAAAGCATCATTCTGTAGGAAGATCCGGGACTTCCTGGCTCTTCAGGCATTTTACGGAATAGACGAGTTTCTGCTCATGGACACACCTGTGTGGTAGTCCCTTGGCAGGTACATCTCCGTGGTTCTATGAATTCTATTGCTTTTTTCTGTTTTTGTTATGGTCCTATATTTTTATAATTTTACAATTCTTTGTACTCTACTGTAGTGTATTATATTCAATGTTTGTTATTTATTAATAATTGTTGACGATTGTAAACACAAAAGTGTAAACAGCATGAAATAAATTGATTGATTGATTGATTGATTGATTGATTGAACACTAAAAACTAGTCGATTTTAAAAAATATAATCATTAAAAAATGGCGCCAAAATATTTGTTCCAAAATGTTTCGTTTTATTGCAGCACTGTATTGCTAAATCGATCAGGAATAGGTATGGAACTATATTTTAAGGTTTAAAAACAGGAAAATAATATGAGCATCTTTATTACAAAACCTTATGCATTTCACCATTTGACGCGTAATTTTATGCCAACCGTAACCAACTATAATAAAGAAGAAAATAAGACAAAGAATTTACCGTAAATCCACAACGAGAACATCATGATTCTAGTTATAAATTTAGATGTCAACATTAATCAGAAGAAAATTACACAGCAGGGACTCGCAGCCATGTTCTGCGTTCGTGTCAGTTCGGTTCTCGGAAAGAACTCAGTTGTTTATTGAGTATTTAGTCTAATTAAATCCTTATTGATCTATTGATTTTATTATTTACCAATATTGATTATATCACTTGCTGAGATCAAAGCAATCACAAACCGATAGTCATTTTTTATTTATGAAACAGCAATCATCAATATCTCCGGAATTCATTAAAAAAGTTTAGAACTACAACATTAATTGTAAAATGCAAGATAAAAAAACTACGCTGCAGAAATTAACGAAAATTGACACCACGACCTTTATTTTTAACAGACGTCACAAGAGGAGGTTATCAATTCGACCCGTTTGTCATTTTTTTATGTATGTTCACATATAATTGGACACAGTTATGCAAAAGAGAACCAAGGGACAAAAGTAAATTTTAAGAAAATGAAGTTTTAAAGTCTTTTTAGTATAATTAATTCAGTACAATAATAGAAATTGTCTTACAGTTTTTTTCCGCATCATAATATGCAATTTTCACCTTAAAAAATAATTTATCTTAATTTTTTTTAATGTTGTTTTTTTTATGTTGCTTGGTTTCCTTTTACATTTTAAAATTTCGGTAGTTAGGTCGAAAGAACAACAAAAGTAAGGATGAATAGAAAATGAAAATATTATTTATTTTGAAAATCTAAAACAACTGGTACTATCTAAATAGGATAAATATGGACATTTCTAATCGTTTGGTTCAAAATCAGAAATACCTCCAAAGTACTCCAAATCCATCATCTTCCGTGTCTTTATCGACGCAGAGTGATGCTAAAATACTTCCCAATCTTTAAGAATTAATTGACTTTATATCTTTTAACTTTTCTTTCCAGATTCCTTTTCGATTAGGCCAGAGCGTATTTTGGCCATTCTTATAAAATCCATTGCAGGGCTGACCGCGAGTTTTTTTTAGAAATATCAACTTCAGTAGCCATCTCGTCAAAATTTTGTTTCATGAAAATGGAGAAGGGCTTTTCTTTTAAGACATATATCTCTTTTATTTTTAGGCAACTTATTTCTTGTCCATTTACTCCTGTTTTTCTTGTTTCAACGTACTAACATGGAAAATTTATAACTGACTACAATCATAATTTTCAAAAAGAAACCATGTCGCTTGAGTTGTTTTAGCAAAATGATTTAATGTAATATTTTGTTTTGGGAGTATTCACTTTTTGTGAGAGATATATTTTCAATTTAACCTGGTTCTTTTCTGCAAAATGTAATATCGACTTTTAGACATGAGTTCAGCTAAAATTCTGAAATATTGGAATTTTGTCGCTTGGTTCTTTTTTGCATAACTACGTCCAATTCTTGAACAGATTA
This sequence comes from Philopedon plagiatum, assembly GCA_963971165.1. Classification (NCBI taxonomy): domain Eukaryota; kingdom Metazoa; phylum Arthropoda; class Insecta; order Coleoptera; family Curculionidae; genus Philopedon; species Philopedon plagiatum. The sequence continues at coordinate 6,155,525 of OZ020194.1, forward strand.
ACCGACTTCGATATATTTTTTTTTGACTTGCAGATGAGTTCTCCCGAATGGTCCCATTTTGAGGTTTTTTTGCCGAAGTAAGTGAAACCTAAAAAAACTGCGAAAAATAAAAAAAATATCTTGAAATCGACAATTTTTGAGGGTGTACTTCGGAATCGCAGCACCGATTTCAATAATGTTTTCCCTTATGTTGAGCATGACGATCCGGTTGGTATTTGACTTTAAAAAATAATAAAAATAATGGGGAGGGGGTGAGAGGGGTAAAATCGAAGCGGCTTGGGTTAATGAGGGCACAAAATCTAATTTTGTCTAGCAGATGTTAAAAAAATTACCGGTGAGAGGGGGGGATAAAAAGGAGAGACTAAGAAATTGTCCAAAGCTGTTAACTAATGTGTCATTTTTGGGGTTACTGAGGTCAGAAAGTCTAATTTTGTCTAAAAGATGTTAAAACAATTAACGGGAGGGGATGTGATAAAAAGGAGTGATTAGAAATTTCTTCAAAAATGTTAACCAACATGTCAATTTCTTGACCTCAATAACCCCGAATTTGACATGTTGGTTAACATCTTTGGAGAAATTGCCAATCGGCCCTTTTTATCCCCGCTCCCCGGGGTTACGGAGGGGGGAGATAGAGAGAATAAAAGAAGCTGCTGAGAATTTCTCCAAACATGTCAATTATTAATATATTATTTTCGATATTGTCGAGGCCAGAAAATCTAATTTTGTTTAACAGAAAAATCTTTTTTTTTTAACAAATGTTCAAAGAAAATTTACGGAGGGGGGGGGGGAATAACAAGAGCTGCTGAGAATTTCTCCGAACATGTCAATTAATATATTTTATTTTCGATATTGTCGAGGTCAGAAAATCTAATTTTGTCTAACCGATGTTAACAAAATTAACAGGGGGGCGGGGATAAAAAGGGGCGTTTGCAATTTCTCCAAAAATGATAACCAACATGTCATATTCGAGGTTAGTGAGGTCCAAAAAATTTAATTTTGTATAACAGATGTTAAGAAAATTGACGGCGGGGAGAAGGGGGGAATAAAGAGAAACGACTGCCAATTTCTCCAAAAATGTTAACTAATGGGTCATTTTCGGGGTTATTGTCAGAAATGTTTATGTAACGGATGTAAAAATATTACATCGGGGGAGGGGGGCGAAAGGAGCGGCTGGAAAATGATTTAAAAATGTTAACTATGTCATTTTCGGGGTTAGGTCTAAAAATCCAATATTACATGGACATTACAAATTAAAGAGGTGGGATAAGACAGGAGAATATGTGAACTAAAAAGAAATAAAAAAAAATTCAAAAAAATTAACCAACTTTACAAAGAAAAAGCACTAAAAAGTATGAAATAATTTAGTAATATTGGTTTCTTGACCGTTTTTGATTAAATCAAGACTTTAATTTAAACTGACCGAAAGCCCAAGAAGTACAATAAAACTGTATGAAATAATATTTCTACGTATACCATATTACCATAAACTGTGGTTTATGGTAAACTTAATTTTGTTCAAAGTTAGGTATCTTGTACACCGAAGTTCTAAACTTTGAACCGGCCCAATTTCACAGTATAAGGATCCGTAATGATAATTCATAAACCATTAATAAGGAGTTGCGCTTACTTTAAAGTTCAGTTTTGTGTATAAATCAGGGAAAACGTATTTGAAAACCGTTTTTACTGACGAGGCATGGATTTACCTCTCTGGTTATGTAAGTTCTCAACAAACGAGAATGTGGAGTTCTGAAAATCCACATTTCTTTATGGAGAAACCTCAGCATTTACAGAAAGTTGGCGTGTGGGTGGCCATATCGAAAATAAAGTTAATTGGACAGATTTTTTTAAGGGACTCTCAATTCGGCGCGATACCGTAATGAAATTTTAGAAAATTTTGTAAACGCATTAGACGATAAAGAGATGCGACAAGGCTACTTCCAGCCGGCGCGCGGCGTACCAATTTAGGTAATTCTTGATAATTTAAATTTTTTTAAAGAATTTTTCGAAAACCGAATCATTAGTCGTAATATGCCAGTTAGGTGGCCACCACGATCCTGCGATATCACGCCGTGCGATACTTTGAGGACTTTTTTTTATCTTACGTTATGTAACATAACATACTTGTATAATAAGTAAAAGTTATTTCTCTTTTTTGCCCTCTTCCGGCAGCTTTTATATTCCATTTGGGAGAGAATGCCTATGCATATGATTCAGGCGACGCGTTAAGTCCAATTTCACGCTTTTCTGTTAAACTGTTTTGCAGCAAGGAGTTACTGCGAGAAGATTAATTAAGACTGCTTTTCCCACAAAATTACGTGAACTAATCATGAGAAGAGTCGCTATAAAACGGAGAAAAAAGCAGCAAAAGCCGTATTCGTAACGGTTTGATTACACCGCTGACAAAGAATTATTCAAACAGTATTTCCTTGTTAGTAATTTTAATTATACGCCGTAACATGATGATGACGGACCCGTGTATAAATCTATTACATGCTGATATGATGGCTTTATTATGTGTCCTGTTTTGTTGACTGAACCGTAAACGTCTTTATAAGTCCAGTGAAACATACTGATATCAAAAATTAATGGAGCGATTTTGCTACCGATCACTCAAATTAAGGGAGCCAGCTGATATCAGCTTATTTTTAACGGGGAAGAAAGGCTCATTAGACGACAAAATTGACAAAGATACCAAATAACACGATAATGAAGACAAAGACGAAACGAAAACATTCCCCATTATAATACTTAGTTAGCAAATCGGCTGAAGAGGATCTTAATTTGAGTCGCCAATAGTTATTTGCGAGGTATTACGATACCTAGCTAGTGGTGAGAGGGTGAGCAATTGAATTTTCTGGGTTAATAGAGGCATTGTGCGACTAGCTTCGGTAAGAAATTCAGTTATACAGGGTGTACGGTTTCGGAGCTATTAAACGTCAAGGTCGAAATTCACGTGGTTTCGTATGAGATTAATTACAGGTCGCAAATTGAATTAAATCGATTTAAATTTTCGGCGGTTGTAGCGAACCGGGAGCTTCAGAACTGGTGATATTTAGAAAATGGGAAGTAATTCCTTTTAATTTTGTAGGACAAAAATACCATTTGCAGACCTCTTTTTGGTACTCAATAACTCGAAAACGAAATGTATCAAAAAACGGATTCATACGTGAAACTTTAAAATCTCACATACTTTCTTTTTGCAATATTATACTGTACCTATACCTAAATTGGCTGGAAAATGGATTTGTTTTGAGAAAAACTGGAAATTTCGATTTTTGACCCAAATTTTTCAGTTTTCTCGGGGTTAAAATGGATCCAAATCAAAATCCCATGTACCTCGTCGGAAGGAGCTCGTCGATATACGTGATATCCATATTTTTGTAGTTTCTTAATCTTCTATAGGAAGGGAGCAATCGACGATTAAATTTCGGTTACCGTACGAAGATAAACTTAATTGAGTTGGATTTCAAGCAAATCGTATATATTTTTGTATGTATTTAGCGATACGGATACGAAGGACAGTCTATTCTTGATCATAGTCAATCATAAGTCCGAAGGAGTGTGATATCTTTCCTAATACAGGGTCTAGAAATACGAAATTCCCCAAGCAAACCCAAGCAATTAGGCGGTCTACACCGCTACACCTACTATGTATTGCAAAAATAAGCCTTTCCCGAAAGCTACCTATTAACAAGAAAGAAATGACCGACATATCAAACACACTAAGATTTATTTCCGACGATTATTTGGAATTCTGGAGGAAATTACCACGTGACCAATTGCTGATAAGGAATGCGACGCCGACTAGACTTTTTTGTGTTTATGTATTTTAGTTTTAGTGAAAAAATTACGATTTCAATAAAACAAAGTCAATATCATTACTTTCAGTTTTCATTTACTGCAAAAAGGTGATATTATGTCCATCAGTCAAATTTGACAGTCACGCAAAGTTAAAAATCAAAACACAAAAATATATTACACATATCCTAAAGAATACGCTGCAAAAAATGGATTTAAAATACCTTTTCTTTAAAAAACATGAAGTTTTTCTCATTTCCTGAACATTTTTAAAAATCGGATATGTCCCCTTTCTGCAGTTAGGCATTCACATATTTTTCAACTTTGCACTAAACTATTAACATGCCTGTTAAAATATACGAATATATAATGTAATAAGATAAAATAGTCTAGTTTATACAGTGCCATACATAAAGTTGGCACTATAATATAATAAACCTTTTTATTTCTGATTTCTCAGAAAATTCTATTTTTGATAAAAGTTTCTGCATGTGTAAAATACGTTTCTGGCGTTATCAAAATTCAAGTTAATTATAGCAACAATATTCAAAATGAAAATTTCTGGAACAACCCAAATCAAAGGCCATAGAAAATGACCATGACGTGAATAGTTTATGACAGAAGTTGTAAATTTCGCAAAAACCGATCAAATCCGTGTTTTTTCGATGTTTTACTTTAATTTTATCCAAACTATGCATCCTACAGAGAAAGGTTTTGTTTCAAAAATGTTCGTTTTAAATAAATTTGGTTCAGACGAATCATATTCTTTTTATTTTTTGACATTTTGTATATTTGTTTTCAACTGTGATAACGTTAAAAACGATTTTTATATGTGCAAGAACTTTTATGAAGGATACACAATATTTTCTTAAATATAGGAAATGAAATTTTTTCCATATGACGCCACCTTTATGGATGCCGCTGTACATATAAAGTAATAAATAATAAATCCACACAATCATGTTTTTATTTTTCCCATTATTTTTTGATCCAATAATTGTTTAATTTAAAAAGTCTTGTTTAAAGGGACTGCGCCACTGATATATCGATTTCCAGCAACTAAGCTAAGAATATTCTAAAACGAGACAGAATACGCGTGATATCTTCATGCCAATGACGCTCGTGGCTTTTTCTTGCTGATTCTTACTTTACAATTAATTTTTTTCAGCCATATACAATAGTAAACGAACGAAACTCAAGGCCAGGGTACACGAGTGGCAGTCCTCGCCACAATGGGTACACATCATCCCGGGCTCCCTCCGCATTAAGTAAGGGTAGCCGATTCGACGACACTGGCTCGGACATATACGTCACCAGTGGCGCCTACAAAGCACCCTCGGAAATAAGGTAAGTTTCGCCATATACTGGGAAAATTCACTTTAGAAATACGGAATGATGCGGGTCATTTTTACACTATTTATTTGTTGAATTTCTTATAAATCGTGTAAGTCGTCAGTTTTGTGACTACAGTTTGACACGAAACGACGAAACTGACACTTTTTGTCCTAAATTGACATAAAAACAATACACACTATTTGTATTATTGAACAACATTAAAAGTTACGTCACTCTGATACGTCTGTATTTGCAACAACTTGTATACCCTTACGTTTGCAAATAAAAAACGGTGTCATATTATGGAACAACAGAACACACCAGTCTGTTTGATTTTGTAGACCCATAAAACTGAAATATATTGAGTCATCAGAACATAAATTAAAAGAGAAATAAAATATAGATCTTCAAATTGCAAATCTGGGAAAGCTAAGAATATCCCCATCAGAAAATAGATCCCCAATTGTAAAATATCAGCTTTTTATGATCTTAATTGATAGAAAAGTCCTTAACACTTTGACGGGAACAAAATCAAGTGCAGCTTGTCCAATATGTGGAGCTACACCCCGGACCTTCGTACAAGTGAGCAGAGATTTTGAAACAGCAAAACCGTTTCAGCCAAAACCTAATACCCTGCAATATGGAATAAGCCCTTAAACATGCTTAGATCTACTTTTTTGAATGCATCCTACATATTATAGATATGATCTATCTGAATGACAAATTTGTGGCACAGAAAATAAAAAAATCCTAAACAACCGGAAAAAGATGATACGAGAATGATTTTTGTCCCAGCTTCATTTACGTGTAGACAAGCCAAAACCCGGGTTTTGTAGTACCAACGATGGTAATACTGCCGGCAGAGCTTTCGAAAATACCGAACTTTTTTCTGCAATAACAGATGTGGCTGAAAGTCTTATTAAAAACTTCAAAATAATTTTAATTTGCTTGTCCTGCCAATACCGAGTAAATATCGAAAAATTTGAAGAATATTGTTTTGCACCTGCACAGTTGTATATAGAAAAGTATCCTTGGTACCCAATGCCTGCAACAGTTCACAAAGTTTTAATACATGGTAGGCAGATAATGGAAAATACACTACTTCCTGTAGGTTACTTCGGCGAGGAGGGCTCTGAAGCACGAAATAAATTATACAAACAGTTTTATGCTAGAAAAATCAGCAGAAGAAGCAACCTATAGATGATCTTTTTAACAGAGCCATGGATACTTCAGATCTCATAATCTCTAGCATAAATTTGCAAAGAAGGGTAAGGCAACATCGCAATTTAAAGCTGCCAGCTGAAGGTAGTGACATGCTTATAGAACCACAATTAGAAAGTTTAGACTCCGAAGAAAGTGAAGATAAAATAGTGAAAAGGAGGAATACTGTCTAGAAGAAACCACAGCTAATTACTGTGACTTAACAGAATTAGAAAATGACTTGTAGTAATTATCTAAAATAAAATACCAATAAATCTGTTTCTAAATATGCCGCTTTGTTAAAAAATCTTACAGTTAATAAACTTTTTTGCATTATACCAAGTTATTTTTCAATCTAGAACGTATTTCGAGTAATTTAAATTTGAGTTAAATACTTTTTATAATTTTGACCAAAAAATTGGAGTTCTGAAACCATAGTGCAGCGGTGTCACAGCACGGCCTATAAGTATTTATTTAAGGGTGTAAAGCCGTGTAAACAAATGAAGGAAAGTAAATTTTAAAAAATAATTCAAAAAAGGAATTATATTTAGAAATAAGAAAAATAATTGTCGACAATGAATTTACAACACCAAAGGGCAATGATTAAAATAAGTTACGTTCACGTTCGAAAAATGTTTAAAATATTTATTGAGACAGGAAAATATTTAAAAAAAGTAATAAATAGTTGGTTTAAACTTGAAATACTAGGGAAGGGTTAAAAGTTTATTTGAAAATAATTCATTTGAAAAATATTCAAACACCTAAGCGGCCATATAATTGATTAATAAAAATGATTTAAATAATCTATAAAATAAAATTATAGAAGTTAACTCACATAATTAGAAAAATTGATCTTTTATTGTAAAGAAAAGTTTCACTTGTGTATAAAGAAAATATTTCACTTAACTTCGCCGAGATTCGCGAAACCGGTTAGTGCTCTTAAATCGGCCGATCATTTCAAGAAGTTGGAGCATACTGACCGTTTGCATTGATGTTGTCTTTGGGGAAGATTCACCCCCCGTCCAAAAAGACACCTGCGCTGTCTTATCTGATTGGCTCAACAAGAAACCGCCTTGTGGTGACCTATTAGTCGCGGGAAAACGATAATACCAAATATAGTAATCTCATAAAATCTGAATTTATACTTAGCTTCTTTATGTAGGCGCCCGCCAATAAATGTCTCTAGATAAAGCAAAAAGAAATAAAAACGTCGTAAATAACCGATAAATACCTCTCCTTTCCTTCATTTGCCGGCTAAAACAGGGTCGCCCACGTAGAATTTCCTGAAAAGCGCAGGTGGAAACACGATTTATTGGGTTGTAAATAGTATGTTGTCACATTAATTCCGCGAGAAAGTTGGAAAAGGGGGAAGATTTATGGGAATTTTCCCTATATAAGCGGGAACGCTCCGGCTAGAAGATAGTATAGTTAGTTCATACGCGATGATGTAAACTGTTACTGTGTCCGTCGCGGTCCGAATTTCTGTCCACGGGAAAGTTCAAAAATCTGGCATCAATAGTACGAGATTTAGTCGGAAGTTCTGGAGCGCGCCGAATTTTCTTGATAAAAATTCCAGCAAAATAAAAAGTGAACAAGTAGGTAAGTGCGTAGAAACCCAAGAGATTGTCTTGGAATATTGAAAAGTTTGTGAAAATTGAAGAAATTGTGAAAAAGTGTATTTTTGGGTGGTAACTTGTGGAAATAAGGTGTAATTGATCCAGAATTTTGCGTTTTTCTATTGGGGAACAGGAAAACATGGTAAATAGGTCGAATATTAATTTAATAGTCAAAAATCATAGAAAAATTAAAGTTAGTGCACAAAACATCTGCAGTAAGTACCATATTATTAGGTTGTCATTTGCAAGGCTAGGAAATGTGTTAGGTGAAGTGATGGGTTACAAGCAGTAGACACAAGGGACTTCCGGCCCTACGCAAAAAGGTTTTTCTTGTCACCGCCAGCTGTGTTGCTAGGTTACCGCTCACCGGCCAACTAGATAAGGAAAAGAGAGATAGAAATCAGTGGTGGGTGTTACAGCGGTAGCATATTATAATAGAATAGGTTGATGTCAGATTACGAAAGCGTTGAGCGTCAACGGCCAGTAACTATCAGAAAATTAAATTTCTATATTATTTGTGGGATTTTCAGGTGAAGTAGCACCTCAGTCAATTCACCTGGATAGCCGCCACTGTAAAGTATACCTTTTTAAGTAAAAAAGGAAGGAGGATAGGAATCTCTATTCAGAAATTGTGTACGCTGTAGCACAAAAAAGTTGGTACATTTTAAAATGCCGTACGTGTTGTTTCGTAAAAAAACGCAGCAAATCTGAGAACGGATAAATTAGGTTAAACCGATCTAAATTGAACCAGGGAAGCCACTGCTAAAATATGGCCCATTTGTTACCGAACACCCTGTCTGACTATAATTTTGATTTATTTTTATCTTAAACTTTCAGTCGAAATTCTCGTATAAGAGCACCCAGTCACTACTCCTACCGCTCGGGTGCAGCTCCCTCAGTAGCCAGTCGAGCAAGCAGGAGCACGGTGAAAACTGGGCGTGGTTCCAGGAAAGCTGGCATGACTGTGGAAACGATGGCCGCCCCGAATCCCTTTTGTCCAAACATCAAGGGAATGTGCTGCCTCATGTTGCTGTTGAATCTCGGAATTATTTTGGTGACGCTTGGCTTTGTTATTGTAATTCAGTTCTTCGAGCCTACAATTGTTTGGTAAGAACAAATTGCCTGCAGATGTTTTCCCTTCCCCTCCAATTCTTTAAACGCCTGTCAATAGATTATATTTCCCTTCTGTTCAGACGCCCAGGGTACGTTATGACTTAGGCTTGAAGCCTACGTGGGCTGTCTCATATAAAAAAAAGTTTAAAGACCTGGTATTTGCTTTTTTTTTTAAGTTTTTCAACAGTTTTTTTTAAACAATGAGATCATCGAAAATTTGCTACCATTTTAAAAAGTAGACAATTAATAGAAAAGTACCCTTTATTTCCTAATAGTGAGCTGCATACTCTTCTGATACTAGAAACAGACGAAATACAAGCGATTCTTACCGTTCATGTTTATTCACATATACATACTAATAAATAAATATGATTTGGTATCTGAACAAAGAGTTATGAAATCCCACCAAAAACATACATGTAAAAAAACAGGCCAAGTTCTCGCCAGGACTGTGTATTTTGTTATCTGAAAAAACAACTGAAATGTAAAAATTATGCCAAGTTCCTTGCCTAGACGTTATTAGCAGTATTTTGACAAGCACAGAAAAATATTGTGGGAATTGATAAATTTACAGACCAAACTCGGCAAGTTTTCATTAAAGAACTGAGCAATATTGGGACCCTTGAAAACTTGCCAAGTTTGGTCTGTAAATTTACCAATTTACACAATATTTTTCTGTGATTATCAAAATAATGCTATAATAACTTGTAGGCAAAGAACTTGGCATAATTTTTCATTTCAGTTATTTTTTCAGATAACAAAACAGAGTCCTGACCAGAACTTGGCCTGTTTTTTTACATGTATGTTTTTGGTGGGATTGTAATTAAACTAATGTCTACAGATACATTTTTTCTTAAGAATTTTTTGTGCTTGATTCAGTTGTAATGCCGAATTTTTTTCAAATAATTTACAAATGATTAAATATTACTTTTTAGTAGCCCTTCGAGTTTTACCCCTATCCTGAAAGTCATCAACGTTTTTCACTTGTTTGTAACTCATCTGATTTTTTCATATAACGAGCGGCTGCTGCAAAACTTAATTTTGGCTCCTTGGGGTGGGTACACAGAGAGACTGCTTCGAAACGTTTACAGTGCGCAATATTCATATTACAAAGCTACCGATTACCACCACGACTGTAACTAGACCGGCTCTTTACCGTTACTGCGTATTAGCTTTGCCCACCCTCTATTAATTTATGAAGCCTTATCCCTCTCAAATCTTCCAAGAACTCGAGCCAATGCTCTAGTGTTATTTATCTTACTTTTCAGGATCTAATTTGTAATCCTGAAAGTCCGTTACACACGATATACGTTAGTTCTCAGGCTTGAAGCCTACATGGGTTGCCTTAGGTAAACAAGCAATTATTTCTTTTTTATTTTAGGATATTTGGCATAATATTTCTAATATTTGGCTTCCTGACTCTAATCGGCAGTCTCATCTACTGCGTGGCGATCTGCCGTGACATAAAGTCGCCTAGCCAAGTCAACCCCGACGAGCTCTACTGGACACACCACTGGTCGAAAACCATCGGAGCATCTCCAGAAATTCACTATAAGGCTGAGGAAAAATATGGCGACGATCGGTATAGTGATCAGTATTCGGTTAGTAAACTGTCTGGAAAATATTCGGATAGGGAGAAAAATGGAAGATATTAACTGAATTTTTGAATATACAGGGTGGCTCGTAAACTTGAGCAAGACCGCGCAAACCTGCACAGATTTATCGTTTTAGGAATTGGCCAGGTTTGTCTATGTTTGCTCAGACTTGCTCAAAAACCTAAGCAAGACTGCGCAAACCTGCATAAATTCATCTTTTTTAAATTTGGCCAGGTTTCTTTGTTTGATCAGAAACTTGAGCAATAAAACCCGTCAAAACGTATGCGCCACCCTGCATATTAAAATATATAACAAATTAGTCGTATTTAATTTAATGACAATAAAAACCTCCAATAAATAATTGTTATAAATTTAACATAAAAGATCTCTAATCTTTTATATACAAAAATATGTAATACAATTCGAATTTGTTGTAAATAGTTTTTAAACGCCCTTTAATATTTTTAATCTCAATACTTTGTAATAATAATAGATATAAATAAGTAATAAATTAATATTTTAATATTCAGCGCGTACGAATTTAGTCTTTAACATTGTCGGTGCTGTTATTTGCTATACCAAAAACCTTTTCAATATAGAGTATAGTGGGGCAAAAGGACGCACATAGGGACACAAATAAATATAGGTACAAGCAACACATATTTAGAAAACCAAACTTACTTTTTTTATCCATTTAGGTATAAAACTAAAACGTTTTCCTTAAAAAAATAAACAAACGAAAACATAATTTCTGAAATACTAAACGAATACAAATTGGAATTTTTGCCCCACTGGCGGGGTAAAATTTCCGCATATAGATTTATCAGTTACAAGAGTCGCAACTAAATTGTCCGGCATTTCATGCCATAATTTTAAACATTTTCGACATTGGATCCGGTCTTCAACTGGAGCAACCAGAACGCTGTCTGGGGGCTGTTTTTTTTTCTTGCAAGTTTATTCCTTTTTGCTCGGACTGGTTATTCTTTCTTTATTTGCAATCGTATTTTTTTTTTAGCTTCTCGTCATGCTTCTAAAGTTTTTCTTTATAGGGCGTGCTTGATAATATTTCTAATTTGTGGCCATCTCTTCAGCGCGAGGATTTTTGCCCCACGAAGAAATGAGACATTTGCCCCACGTGACAAACGAAATTTTAAATTCACCGCCACCACTGACTAAGTACTCTGAATGCAAATAAATTATGTAGTACATAACCTAACACAAGCTAGGTTCTGGAACCTTTTTTTAAGGAATGTTAGCAAATAAATCTACAGTAGCTTATGCAGTATATTTCGTTAAAATAACAAGCAGTGTGATAAAAAATATAAATTACATCATAGAAACCAGAACACGACTCCTTTGTTGTCAGGAAAAGACTGGCATATGCCATTTGGTATTCTGTAACACATATTTATTCCGTGGTACAAAATTGTACTTAGTATTGCAATAAATGGCATTTGAGACTTTTGCCCCGCGCGTACTTTTGCCCCACTCTACTCTAGACACATAAAAAGACATAGGTATAATTTCTTTTAAACCGTCGATACGTCTGTCGATTTTTTAGAGCGCGGTTTTAAAGGGAACTACAAAATAAAATGCTAATTCCTTTAATGAATTTTACTTTTTTATGATTTTCTACTGCAACCAACAGCAGTGTTAAAAAAGGCCCTGTAATAAGCGCTCGAAAATAACCTTATGAAGAAATGTACTATATTATAAGTAAGAATTTATGCTGGAACAAATTTGTGATTTATTTTCGTAAATAGCTTAATTTTGACACGTTTAAATTTTATATTGTATAAAATCACTGCAAAAATATTGTATATACATAACCAAGATGTACTTAAAATAAGCTAATACACATTTTAAAGTCAAGTCGTAATAACTAATTTATTTATTTACATTTTTGAAAAAATCTGCTTGTGGAGAGGTGGTTGCAACCTCAAATTAAATAATTCTAACGAAGACACGTAATCGCAAACGAAAAAAACGTTTGTAAGATGAATGGAAATATTGTTTATTATCCCACGACGACTGATTGCTTTTCTCAGATGCCAACCGAAGGTTTCCGATGCATTGTTTTATGATGGCTCTTCTAATCACCTATCTTACCAAACGGGCATTATTGTATATCGTTAATTTTATTTATAACATATTTTCGAAAGACTCTGTAGGTAAGTATGTATATTTTAATAATATGCCTCTCAATAAAAATTATTATCGTAATTATTATTAGGCATAGTTTTATTTTATAAAATTATTTACATTTTCTTTTCACGTAAATGAATACATATAACGCAATTGGCAGGCAATTACCAATATTTATTACTTAAAATCCCTTAATTTACACGATTATTTTAAGTCATATACTTTAAAATTTGTATTATGATCAGGAGGCAAAGTATACTGCCAATATAACTGATATAAAATCGCCTACACTATAACTAACTTAAACTCTATATTGCGCGTTATGAATTTCAAAAATAGCTCACAGCGTGACGTCATGCGCGAACCCGGAAGAATTTGACACGGTTTGGTATCATATCTTTCTTTTATTGTATCATGAGGCAGGCTTACATCCAGGGTGGCTGAAGAAAAGACCACATTTTGACCAGAATCAAAAAGAGACCTTATATTCAAACGTTCGGAAAGGATGGGCAAGATTTTATTTTGTCATTTTACGGTCGTGTTTGAAATAGCGAAAGAATTAAAAGCTTTTGCTTTTACTGACATATATTAGGTACCTATATGTATATGGACCGAAGAAAATGCGCCCTTTTCTATATATATATATATATATATATATATATATATATATATATATATATATATATATATATATATATATATATATATATATAGAGAGAGAGAGAGAGAGAGAGAGAGAGAGAAAATTCCCTATATTTTCATACGGTGGTGCACTTGTACTGTCGAAGAAATTCGACATTTATATACTTATTGTTGTGTAAGCAGCCAAAAGCTCTGGAGCAACACTACGTACGGTGCGAGCCGCTACATCTTATTCATCCTTTCTGAACGTTTGGTATACGGTCTCTTTTTGATTCTGATCAAAATTTGGCTTTTTATTCAGTCACCCTGGGTGTAATCCTGCCTGATGAAGGGTAAGGGCCCAGAAATCGAACTAGCAGGAGGGCACCCAGACCAGAATCAAAAAGAATAGTCCTACTATTTTATTTTATGTCATTTTACGGTCTTGTGTTTGCACTAGCGAAAGAATTAAAGCTTTTGCGTTTACTGACATATAGTGCCTATATGGACCGAAGAAAATTCGCCATTTTCTAAATATTTATATATAGAGAAATTTCTCTATATATATACATATACTCGTGTAATATCCAGGAGAATATATCCACTCGCGTATTAGGTGTCACTTTCCATGCTCTTTATGAATATTCTATATTTATGCCTATGTACGGAACGAAATCAAGCGATACCGTATGTGACAATTTTTGTAGCGGACAACCATATGACCTCCTGTAGTGAATATGGACATCCAACGGATAATGTGCTTCCTTGAAAGGGACTTTCCATCGCTTTTACAATGTAGAATCTCCTTTATTTTCCATTAACGTACAAAATAAATTTTGTAATAATAATCTCAAAATATTCTGAAAACGTTTATTGTCACAAGAAAACTAAAAATATTTTCCTTAAGTTTAAAACTTAACTAAACCTACGTATATAGGATTGTCATATAAATGCAACATAACACAATATTATACATGGTACTGCAATATTCCGCTGGCAAATAGGCACCGGTAGCTCCTCGACCAAGAAAGGGAAAGTATTAACTCAAGCCTGAATATGCTTTATTTGCGAGATTCAAGGTGATAATATGTACGATTTTTCTCATCATTTTTAATAATAATTTATTCGCATCTCGTACATGCAATTTTTAAGGAATGGATTCACGAAAAACTCGTTTTTTTTTCCCGAAAAACACGTTTGAACAAATCTCCATTAATATATGTATATATATTTCTTAAAACGCATCTGCGCTTTTTTAAAACATGATTTTTCGAAAATACACCTTAGAATAATGAACCCGGGTCACTAAAAATTGGCAAGAAGGGGCGCAATATATAGGTAATTAGTAGACTCAAATCATGTAAGCTCCGGGGGAGCAACCCTGATCACAAAATAATTTGGTGTCAGGGGGCAGGGACTGTAGATAGTAGGTAGACCTAAATCTAACAGCTCGAAGGGCTGCAGCTCATCAGCCCTCCCCCATATTGATTGAACCACTGACAAATAATAACCTGCAAAAATTTGTCAGCCGAATATTGCAATACACTGGATAAAACAACACATATTAATAAGTATGGATAAGTATAAGTATGGTAATACTTCTTAAAAATATATTTTTTAATAACATACAGTTTATTGCCTTCATAAAAAACTAATATTACGAACTTATTGTTTTAGCAGAAATCAGAACACAAGTCTTTTTGGATACTTAAGAAAGTTCAGTGTCCATTTAAATACTATGTTTTTTTACAAACTGCTGTTATTAGTACAGCAGCAAACTAATATACAGAAGCGACACTATTGTCGGTTAACTTAATGTTAGCAGTACCCTATTCTCGGGACCCCGAACACTTTTTACCGCCTCCTAATGCACTGGTAAACATGAACAAGACCTATATAATAGAGCAGCAATAAGAGCATTGAAAAATAGTATATTACGATACATAGTCACTGTCTTTTACTGAGCGAGAAAATTTGTAGCAAGATGAGGTCCGCAGTATTTTGTAAATTTTCGAGATCGGTGAGCACTTCCTAAGTTTAGTATGGTATACTATTTTTTGCAGTCATAATAATTTTCACGAAAAAATACAAAAACTGGTCTAATTGCTATGAAATATTGACCGTCCGTAACATTATAATGGGTTGCGATTATGTCTGTTGCTATGCAACGGTTCGTGGTAATTGTTGTTACTGTCAGTTTGAATTTGTTGATTCGGATTATTCAAGAAATTTTTAATACAGCGTAACAATGAATCTAAATGTTGAGATGTTTGGGGGAAGAAAAGTATTAATAAAGCGGAAAATGTTGATTTTGAAATCGAGGAAGGATGGGGAGCCGGTCGTTCACAGCTAATCCAACTAAAACCATGTAAAAAGTGCTTATAAAGTTTTTAAAAAGTGGCTACACAAGGAAGACCGTGTAATTAAGGAGAAAAGCTTACTGGCATATAGTGTAATGAAAAGTTCAAATTTAAAATCTCCTGCAAGTTTGTGGGTTGAATATTCAATGCAAAGGACAACAATCAATTGGTACTTTTAAGTTTAATTTAAATAAACAAATTATGTTGTCTATTTTTTTAGTTTAGTCTAGTTTAGTAGCTTATTGTTCATATAATCATAGGTCCTAAACGATTTTGTTTTTAATACACAGAGTGCTGAATTTTTTTTAAACGGTTTTTCTTAAATATCTAGAAGACGCAGACTAATATCAAGTTGAAACTTGGTGACAATTTTTAACGCTTAAAGAGGAGTCTTTTGTGCAAAAAACCGTTTATCTCATTTTACCAGTGGCGTGCACAGGGGTTAACTCCCGAGGTTTAATTTTAAAAATATATATAAGTACGCCTCTTTTTTTCAATCTGATAGGATTTATGATATATCTCTTGAATTTTGAACAAAAAAATGTAGTTATGTACAACATTAATTATTAGTGTAATTTGTTAAAAATAATAAAAAAAGAGAGCCATGGAAACAAACATAATTCTTTAAACAGATTTGACAACTAGCAAGACGCCTCTTTATGCATAAAAAATTGTCACCAAGTTTCAACTTGATACTAATTTGCGTCTTCGAGTTATTTAGGAAAAACCTAAAAAAATTCAACACCCTGTGTATTAAAAACCAACCCAACCCGTAAACCCCTTGACGTGTGTGGCCGCCTTTAATACTAACAGCAGAGGGCGGAGCCAAAACCACATCACGCGTGCGCACTCAGAATCGGGAACCGCGAAACCGGCTAAGTGAAGCTTCTGTATGAGGTTGTCATTCTGTGGTTCATACCTACCTAATTTGCCACAAAAAAACATCACCTTTCAATGTAGACACAGCTGATTAAAAAAATTAAAATTTTCCCTAGTACTTTTTCTTTTTAACCGCACCCGCAAAAATTCGACACGTCTGTCGATTTTTGCAACGCGCGATTTTAAAGGTAAAGTACACAATAATATTTTGATTTCTCGAATAAATCATATTATATCTTTTTTATGCGTCAACACTGAAAACTCGTATTTTATAGCAAATAAATGAGCAACATGTTACTAAACTTAAAATAGTAGTAAGTGAATAATGCTCGTAATTGTTTAAATTTTAGCCCCTTTAGAATGGATAAAGGACTGCTATCTCCACGAATTTATTCTTGTTAATTCTCCATACGCGTCGACTATCCAGTGGCGGCTGGTGAAATTTCAAAGTTGTATATCTCTGTTCCTACTTACAGGACCCGAACCAAATTTACGGGTTTTAATAGTGAGCCCACTGGGAATGTTTTGGTAAAGAAAAAAACATTTTGTAATTTGCGAAAAAAAGTTAAATTTTTGGTGTGCCCCTCCTAGAACCTAGAAAACCTAGAAACTAGAAAAATGAAAGCGTCTAGATATTTTATTTATTCTTTTTTCTAAACAAATTTTACATCATTCTGTCGACAGTTTTTAAATTTTGAGAGAAAAAAAGGTGTTAGTAGAAAGTTATAGTCATTTGAATTTTTTCTCAAATTTTACTTTAGGCTTAAAAAAATTCAAATGTCTATAACTTTCTACTAACACCTTTTTTTCTCTCAAAATTTAAAAGCTGTCGATAGAATGATGTCAAATTTGTTTAGAAAAAAGAATAAATAAAATACCTAGACGTTTTCATTTTTTTCCTAGGAGGGGCACACCAAAAATTTAACTTTTTTTCGCAAATTACAAAATGATTTTTTTCTTTACCAAAACATTCCCAGTGGTATCACTATTAAAACCCTTAAATTTGGTTCGGGTCCTGTAAGTAGGAACAGAGATATACAACTTCGAAATTTCACAAGCCGCCACTGCCGTACAATATCATTACGGTAGTCACAAAATAAACATAAACGTGACGGTAGTACTGTTTAATGAACGAACATGAATTCATGAAGAGATAGCGACTGACATAAAGAGAACTTATAACTTATAACTTCGGTAAGATATTAGAACTTAACAACTACATGGTTCTTTATATCTTCTTATTTTAATTTTTATTAAAGCAATACTAAGAGCGGTTGGACACTGTAACAAGTTTTACAATAAATCTAAGCAAAAATTTGTAACAAACCACATTTTAACGCGACATATACACTTTAAAGATTTTAGTAAACAATAAAGCCGCGTTAAAATTTAACATTAGACAAATTTCTGCTTAAATAGATGGAATGTCAACACTCATTTCTTAACCAACGGTAAAGCCACATTTGTTGCACTTCTTCTTTCGCATGCAGCAGCAACATATTATTCCACAAGGAAAACAAAAAATGCACAATAACCAAGCGCAGCAGGAGTACGATCCGGTCCAGCTTGTACTCTGGCAAACGGGACAGGAGCCCCTAGCACGAGCAGTAGAAACGTTGACGTGTGTTGTTATTGCTAAAATAAGGTAAAAAATAATTTTTTTAGTTTCTTAAACTACACAATCTTGGTAAAAATACATATATTTGATTTCACAGTCCAAACGCATCTTAAGGGATTTTCCTTTGGGTTTGTTATTTAGATTGTGAATTGAGATATAATTTAATTGTATTCACTGTTTACAGGTATATGTACATGTACCACTCAGAACACAGAGTGTCCCTGAAAGTGTAGGCAATCTCCTGAATAATTATAGGTGATCAAAATAATCCTAGAAGTTCATAAGGGGCATTTAACAACGTATTTTTCGTAATACCATTTAAACCATCGTTTTTTTTTTTTTTAGAAAAAATCTGTGTATATGTATTTTGTGCATTAGATCAAACAAAGAGATGTACAGGATGAGTTGTGATTAAACCAGAGAAGCAGAGACGAACTAGCCTCAAGGGTGTACCGAAAGCACTATGTGTGTGGGAAATGAAGAAAAATTTCCGATAAGGAATATGCACATTTTTTTTATTGCATACCAGTGGCGGCTCGTGAGTTTTTCAGCAGGGTCGGCAAAATTTTAATCTGACAAACTCGAGGATTTACTGTGTTTTTGCCCCTCAGAAAGTATGAAAAAAATATATATTTTTTTCATATGTGTCATCATAGGAGCAATAGGTTTTTAAGGCCTAAGTTTGTAAAATTTTTGTTTATGAATTTTGTGTTTTTTTTTTATTTTATTTTTTTGCTTTTTAGCTACATATAATGCAAACAAAAAAAGTGATCTTAAATGAAGATTACGTTGACCTTAATAGGCAAAACAATGCAAAGTCTTGAGATAAAAGTTAATTGACAATATCTTTACTTTTGATAATACTTACAATTTAAGCTGCATCCAAAGCGTTTCCCTCCATTTTTTAAATAC
This sequence comes from Philopedon plagiatum, assembly GCA_963971165.1. Classification (NCBI taxonomy): domain Eukaryota; kingdom Metazoa; phylum Arthropoda; class Insecta; order Coleoptera; family Curculionidae; genus Philopedon; species Philopedon plagiatum. The sequence continues at coordinate 6,174,717 of OZ020194.1, forward strand.
TTACGCTGTTACTTTACCAAATTTTTCGAGCAGGCAAAAAATTACTTAAAATGTTTAAAGTGAAAGGTACACAAAGTACGGCACAGCACAAGACAGTAAGACACAATATCTAATTTACTTAGGCACTTAATCAAGTACTAAGGAAAATGCCGAAAATGGTACTGAAAGTATGCCTAAAATTTGCGAAAAACAGTAATCAATACTAATGAATTCACCCAGTCACTACTGTCAGAGTGTCACTCTTCACACTTATCGAAACGAATTTCCGCAGTTGCCAATATCGCATCATCCTCTGGTTCTTTTGACCGTTGAAAATATAATTTTAAGAAAATAAACATTAAAAATCTAAACCAGATCACAATAAAACATTCAATAATATACACTACGTATTAAATTGCAATTAAATTAATATTTGCCATTATTCCACAAGTACAAAGAAGTTTTATTAACTTGATTGTATTGTATTAAGACCCAAATAAATTTTCCATGGATGAAAAAGTGCACAAATCGGCAACATGCGGCAAAACCAAGTCTGCCGCAAAGCACATTTTGAAACCCGGTGTTAAATCTGTTAATTTTATTATTATTGTATGTTTGGTTGCCTGTTTCGCTAGCTCTTTTCGGCGGCTTGCCTCAGTAGCCGTTTCCTAATCTGTGAGAAGACCTGCTATTATTACTTTCGGCCGTAGTCATTGCCTAATATGGAGATGACCGACCGGTTAAAGAGTAAATAAGTTTGTAAATAGAAATCAACAGGTGAATTAAAAGCTAAATAATTGAACCATTAGTTTTAAAAAATAGTTAAAATTAAAAATAGTTTAAATATTGAATAAGAGATTCATTACTGCCTATTTTTCTATTTTGTTGGGTCGGCACTGCCGACCTTGCCGCCCCTGGCGAGCCGCCACTGTTGCATACATCGTTTAAGGAAGTCATTAGAAACCCAAAAAAAATTTTTGAAGAAAATTACAAGGATAATTTAGCTACAAACAAATGTTTACTTTACGGTATAATTTATTAAAATTTAAAAAGCAGCCATTTGTCCTTAGTGCATAATGACATCAGGAGATCAGCTAAAAAGTGCCAATCTACATGTTAACGTAAAGCTTAACCCAAAGTCGAACAGGTTTGTTTTTCTCGGAAACAGTCAGAGGGGGAGCAATCGAATTTTTTGGGTTGATAGAGCAATAGTGCAACTAGCTTCGGTAAAAAATTTAGTTACACAAGATGTTTCGTTTCGGTTGGGGTTCGTCAAAGTCGAAATTTCCGCGATTTCCGTTGAACTCGGGTACAGGTCGCAAAGGTGAATTAAATCGATGTAAATTTTCGGAGCTTCAAAACTCTATTGAAACTGGTGAGGATCGGAAAATGGCAAGTAATTCTTTTGAATTTTCTTAGGTCGAAAACTGCCATTTGTAGATTCCTCTTTGATACCTACCTAATAATTCGAAAACAAAACGTCGGATCGAAAAACGGATTCATAAGTGAAACTTTAAAATATCAAATATTTTCTTTTTGAAATACATTTACCTACACCTAAAAATCACTGGAAAATGGATATATGTACATATTTGGGAAAAACTGGAAATTTCGATTTTTGACCCAAATATTTCACTCTTTTTAAGTTTTTGTGGGGGTTGGTTTCAATTAAAATCCCATATTCGTCATCGGACAGAGCTCGTCGAAATACATGATATCCATATTGTTTAGTTTCTTCATTCTTTATAGGAATGGACCAATCGTCGATTAAATTTCGATTTTTTGACTTTTTTTGCCCTCGACATCGGTACATTTGAATCACGTGAACATGTTTTTAAGATAAAAATCAGACAATTTTAAAATTCTAAAAACGTGGGGGAGGCAGTGGCGGTGGAGAAATTTCAAAGTTATATATCTCTGTTCCTTTTTACAGGACCCGTGCCAAATTTAGGGGTTTTAATAATGAGCCCTCTGGGAATGTTTTCGTAAAGAAAAAAATATTTTGTAATTTGCGAAAAAAAAATTGAATTTGGAATGGTCCCCCTGGGAAAAAAATCAACGCGTTTAGGTATTTTATTTATTATTTTTTCTAAACAAATTTTACATAATTTTGTCGAGAATCTTTAAATTTTAAGAGAAAAAAATGTGTTAGTAGGAAGTTATAGTCATTTGAATTTTTAAACCTAAAACATAATTAAAAGAAATAGCAAAAGTCCAACTTTTTTTCACATTACAAATTTTTTTTCTTTAACAAAATATTCCCAGTGGGCTCACTATTAAAACCCTTAAATTTGGTATGGGTCCTGTAAGTAGAAACAGAGATATACAAATTTGAAATTTATCCATCGCCACTGGGGGGAAGGGGGTTTGTCTAAAGTCCGAGCAAGTTTTTAATAAAAACAGTATAGATTTAATTTGTCATACGTCCGTCCAGTTGCATAAACAATTTAATTTACAATTAAACTAATTGGACGCTTGTAATGTGAGGGCACGTATGGCCTAAGGTCTTTAAACGTCAATTAAATTCATTGCTTAATTAAAAGTTTTTAGCTGCGGACTATGGGCATATTCTTAACAAACGGTTTACTTTAAAAAAAGAACTTACCAGTTGGCGGTTGTTGCTGGGCCACAGGTTGGTACTGAGTCACATCTGAAATAAAAAATATTGTAAAAAAATCTAAAAATTAAGAAGAAAACATACGGACCCATCATTAAAAGTTAAATAATTATTGGTACACTGGCCAGCTATTAAACTAAATTAGAAAAATATCGTACTAACATACTATTTTGCCAATGGTCGTATAAGGTGATAGTTTTACTTAAAAAAATGATAGGTACTCTGATATGACTGATATGAACTGATATACGATATACATATAATAAAATATATCAGATAACGAGTGAATCTAATTTATATATTTGTGTTTGCTGTTAGTAAATTAAACTGGGTGTCTAATTTAATCGTGTTGATTCAGGTAATGGTTAATTTTGTTAAGGAAATAAAAATGCCTATAATTAAATGTACCAGAAATTGCACTGCATGGTATACTTTAACTATTCAGAATTGAATCACTTAATTTTTCAGCTATTATACCAGGACCGATCGGTATTACGCGCCTTTACGTAAATAAACACTCAAAATATGCTTCCAAATTATTTTGAATATTCCTAACAATCGACAAATGAAATACTGGTCGTATGCACAAAGGATTTCTCTATAATTATTTGCGCGAGCCATAACGCACCCAGCCGACCCCCGACATGCTCTGGAATGCATGCACCTGTTTAGTTGACAATGCATGAGTGGCGTGCGTAGATTTTTGCCGACTTTCTGTATTTATAGTATATTATTAATTCAGTATAGAACATTTTTAAATATCTATTAAGCCGCCCATGCTTGACAAAGACACCGCTGACTGTAGGTCGAGATTTATTTTTTACGGTGATCAGTGGCGGCCCGTGTACCTAATAATAGGCGAAGCGGACGCAAAAAAATACTAAGCGGCGAATTCGCCATTGTATAACTGAAAAGAATTTTAGAGTACTTACCAAAGCCCACCTAATTTTCTCCGAATTCGAAATACAATCTATTAACTCATTTTGAATTGATTTAGAGTTAGCAGAAAAAATCAGAAGAAACTTTTATAGTGCTCTTAAATGTCTACAAAGCTTATCGATATAAACGCATCCAAAAGTTCTTTAAAATAGCCACGGCTTGCTGTATATTTAGGCTTGCCTAAATAAACGGCTTCATGAATAGGTAATTGCATAAATCTTTTATTTAGGACGTTGTCGTTGAAATTTTTTATATATAATCTAGAATTTTCCCTCAAAGCGTCTTCTATTCTATACTCAATTAAATCTTTATAGTTCTAATGGCGAAACAACCCGGTGAAACTTTCTTACACAAGTGCTTGATGTGTATGTTAAACTTTACGTTGTTGGTATTAAATAAGCCGAGAAATTTATTCTCAGATAACTTGCCCACAACCTTGCCATCCAAGAAAACATCATTCAATTGACATTTAAAATTTAAAATATTGGTCTTAGAGGCATTAAATGCAAGTAGGTTAGAGTCACATCACTTTTTAATGTTCAATAAATCCTCGTTCAGTAAATCATTAAGCGCAAGGGAATCCCTGTGGTGCCAAGGAATTGTCGTATCATCCACCAATGACGCTCATCGACCATATTTGATAATGGTAGGAAGGTCGGTAACATATATTAAAAATAGCAGGGGTCCCAAAACAGACCCCTGTGGAACCACTGCAGTAACATTTAGTTGGTTAGAAATAGTGTCCTGAAAGCACAGACACTTTGACTTCGCTCAGAAAGATAAGACCCAAACCACTCCAATATAGGTCCCCTAAAGCCATAGACTTCAAGTTTCCGCCGCAGCATTTCATGACAGACACAATCAAAAGCTTTGGTCAAGTCACAAAACACTACCGCGGCTTCCTCACCATCATTAAGCCTCAAGTATAGCTCCTCCTCTCCTCCAAAACACGAAATATTGCGTCGTCAGTATTTTTATGCCTTTCCAAGAAACTCATCATCCTCTTCCTATACAATCTCTCCACAATCTTGGCTAGAGTAGGAAGTAAGGATATCGGTCTATAGTTTTAAGGAAGATTTTTATCACCTCCTTTAAATAATGGTAACACAATTGCCAACTTCAAAAATAAAGGGAACAGACCCTCAGAAAAGAAAGATTTATAGCCTCAACCAAAACAGCCAGTGCATCATCGGGAAGATTTAAAAATATCCTTATAGATATATCATCCGATCCAGAAGCGTTCCGATTTTTAATTTCTATAAATGTATATTAAGTTCCTTTAAACTGACAGGACTATAATAAAAGGTTTAGCTCACTGACACATGGCCAAGGAAACACAATGGATTAGATATTTGATGGTTATTATTTATATTTGTAGCTAGGTTCTGAGCAATTGTGCAGTAATAAGAGTTAATCGTTTCTGCCTTTAATTTACAGTCTTTGATATTTTTGTCCTTTGCCTCTTAGATCATCGACGATGCTCCAAATCTCTTTCTGTCTATTGCCGGCCGATGATATTCTATCATATAGTAGATATGCTTACCTTGTTTTATTGCTTTACGAAAGATGCTACGATATCTATTAAAATAGTTTAAAAAGAAATCATTATGGAGTGCAAACCTTCTTATTGAATGTAAGCTTCTCATGTTTCTAGAGGAGACCCTTGACCCCTTCATGATCCAGGGCTTCCTGGTTTTACATTTTTTGCTGAACTTAGTGAATGTTTTATTAATCTTTCGGTGCATGGGAGAATTAAAGTTGCACCATTATTAGACGGGCTGTGTTACCAAAGCCCTAACGTGTAGGTACATTTTTTTTCTCAAGAACTTTTATTTTTTCTTCCTGCCATTTAACTAAGTTGTTAAATATATTCTTTTAAATTATCTAAGAATAACGACCCAAATTATTTAAAAAACATTTTTCAAAATAACTAAAACTAACTCTCATGTACTTCGAAACGCGGGTATAGAAATTTTGTTAAACAATAATTAAAAATACTTTTTCGATAAAATATTATGATTGCAAAAAGGATAAACTAAACTATTATTAGCAAAAGTAGCTTTTTAGATAACAAATTAAAAATACGTAATGTACGGACATTTTGTAGATTGCAGCCTTTACGCTATTTAGAATTATCTTTTCCGAAAAACCCGGTAAACACAAGGTGGCTGCTCCAAAAGCGGACAAAAATCGTATTGCCGAAAGGCGCGTCCGGTCCGAAACACGGCAAACCCAGCGGATTGTAGACCGGGCATGTCCTCTTTGCCGTGGCGGCCCATGGAATGTAATGCCGCTCATGGGTCATGAGCGGCATTACAGTACCGGGCGCAGTAACGCTGGAGTCCGCTGTCCGTCCACTGATGGATTAGCCAAGTACAGGTGCAGTAATGCGTGGTTTTAATACAAATTTAAGATGGTCCGAATTGGACATTTTAGAAAGACTTTTACAGCAAAATAGTCACTGGAAATTAACAATAATTTGCACTTGTTATATCAATTCTAGACAAGACATTTTAAATATGAATTCAAAATTTTTGTACCTAAACTTGGGTATGCTGGGCTAAAATGCAATTATTTTTGGAAATTTTAACTTTTTTTTATGTAAAAATGTTTCTAGAATAACCAGTGTTAACCCCCTTAAATTATATATGTACCTACATTTGAATATACAGTTCATTTTGTTCTTTATAAAAATGTGCTGAACATCTCTGCTTTCAGTATTTAAATAGCTATTTGCAGATTAACAATCCTTGCTCATTTCCGTTGGAAGAGATAGGTATAAATAGTAAATTTATCTCATACTCGTCACTTTAAACCAGTTTATAACTTTTCTAGTTAAGAAAGTAATAAAATGGCAAAAAATATTAAACTATAATAATGATTAGTAGTGGACAAATTTATTTAAAACATATTTAAATACAAAACAAGGAACAATAAAAAACGAGATGATCACTGCAAATGCTACAATACACATTCCAAAAGAATATATAGGCGAACAACTGAACAACACACAAAAAAAGTCATTAAACACAACACTATGGAGGACTTGAAGGGCCTCCATACACAACACGTCTATACGCTTCCCCAAAAAATGGCGGATCTTCGTTGTCGAGTTGCACCGTCCTGTAAACTCGGAAATTTAATATCACGCATGTTCACTGGAGAGATGGCGGGAAAAGTTAAGCGCAATGATCGCGGTAGCTTGGCGGTTAGCCACAGGGCCGTCCTAAGACATTCAAGCGCCCTGGGCTAACAAATCTTTCCAAACTTTCGCTTAGATCAGTCTCGTCTCTCTCATCTTCTACTTCAAATTCTTGTTCTGTGCCGCTTTCCTGATTACCATGTTCTATACAATTGAATTAGGGTCAGCAACTGAATCGTCGTCACTATCTAGTTCATCGTCGGTTGCTACCTCCTCAAATAACACTGGTCTACACGCTTTTTGTTTCCCCAAATTTTCCTTACGAGTGATTTTACCCCATTGCGAAAAAATCACCCAATCTGACAAGCCTGCCTAGGCACGACAGCGACGCGAGAACAATAATTGGTTGCGTTAACGCAGTAAAATTTTTAAACTTTAACTAATTTTAAGGTTTCAGATAAATTAAACCCACATTTTTATAAAATTTTAGCAATGTTAAAAAACTATGCATCATTTAGTGTATTGAAATAATTTTTTTTTATCTCAAAAAAAGTTTAGGATATCGGTGCTTTCCCCGCTTCCATGGACCGCACGCTCTTGATTAAAAGTGATCTACCCCCAGTCTATTAATCACGTGACAAACTCAGTCACGTTGGCTGTCATCGATTGGATGTGTTACCTTATTTTCCTGCAATGTGATTATTGTAGGTTCTTTTAAAGTTTGGTACAACGGCAAATTTTACATCAGATTTCGATAGCTTTTAATTATATTTTCCCCTTTTTAATCTGTCGCATTGTAGAGATAAGAAATCAAAGAATGAACCTGTTTTTATCATTTATTTATTTGTACACCAGTTAGTTATCTTATCAATTTCACATTCAAAATATCAATAAAACATTTATAACAGTTAACAATTCAATAGGGTGAAGTGGGGTAAATGTAATAATAGAGCAAATTAATACCGTTGTTTTTATTCCATACACTTGCAGTTTGGATCATTTAGTGCCCAAAAATCACAAGTATAAGCTTTTGGTGTTTTTTCAAAAGCCTGGATTTATACTTATTTCACGAGTGGCATTTGTAGATTTTAAATACAGTATACGCTCACAAATGCAAAGCTGTAATTTTAACGTTTTGTTTTCCTGTATACTTTTCAGAGAGGAATCCGATTTTGCTGTCAGGTTTGAAATATACTCACGCTGAAAACTATAACGCCCTAGTTACACTTACCCCATGAAAATGTCACCGGGGGGTAAGTGTAATTAGAGGGACTGGGGTAAATGTAATCAGTGATTACATTTACCCCGGTCTCTATGTTTTATGGTCTATATTGTATTCAAAACTTGTTTTTTTAATCATTATTTCAGATCATAAACTGTTCATAGTACAAACATTTGTAAAAAGAAAACTGACTTTACCTTATAGGTAATAATATAAGTTGTTATATAAACGATAGTTGTAGTGAATTAATTACTACTACTAGAGACCGTCAGACAATGGCCTCGTTCTGATGACAAGCAAAAACGTAAAAGGGTAGCTCCTGGGGCTGAAATTATTACGGCAAGAGACAATATAGAAAGAAAGAAAAAAGCTGCACAAGAAAAGGAAGAGGCAAAAAAGGCGCAAACTAAAGCAAAAGCAAAAAAAAACAAAAAAAATTGTTGAATCCAGCTCTTCAGATGAAGAAGACGAAATACTGTCTCTGAATGACAATACATCAGAGGAGGAAAATTTTGAAATGTATGCAACAAAGCTACAGGAAGAAGAAATAGCCGACGAAGCGTTGCTAAAGGAGTCGTCCACTGCACCAAAACTAAATATTAGAAGCTGGGTTTTGGTTCTGTTTATAGGCAAAAAAAAATATTCTACGTTGGTCAAATATCCGCATTTGATGACCAATCTCAACCAACAGTTATGTTTCTAAAGAAAGCTGACCGAAATATGAAGAACTCTATATTTATTTGGCCTTAACAAATTAACCAAAACCAACGTGCCTGTTTCAGATATGGAGTTGACTTTGCCGGACCCAATATTAGGGTAGAGGGGAGAATTTATTTTCCCAGTATCTTTCGCAACTTATAATGTTTCATAAAAAGAATATTTTTTTAAGTATTTCACTTATAATTTTTGTTAGGAAGACGTTCTGTTTATTAATAATAAAGATTTAACAAAAAGCAATAATTTTAATTATCGTTACCTTATAACTGAATAGTTAACTACTTAACTTACTAATAAAGCTAGAAAAAAAGATATTTTTTTGTTGGAATCACAATTTTTTTCAACTATATTACACATGCCCCAGATGAATTTACAAAGTATGTATATGGCAGTTACAGACCACTATTACATTTACCCCAGTTTCTGGGGCAAGTGTACAAAGGCGACATGATTTCAAATTTGTTATTTTTTTTTCCGAATCTAATTAACACAGAAAACATAAAAACTTAAACAGCGCTTAAAATTGAAGCATTTCTAAAAAAAATTTGTATCTATTTTGGTTCATCTCGTATTAACGCTTAAAGTCAACCTATTGTTTTTTTTAATTACACTTACCCCACTTCACCCTATATTAACATAAGCCTGTGTCTGTCTCCCGTAATTTGTACCTTTTTTCCTTTTTGTCACCTGTTTATGTCTGCGACACTGATGGTGATCTTCGTGAAGTGTTTCATTACTTATTTCTTTACCTAAACCCTTACATCTGTTACTGTGCGTCGGTAGCGAACCTCTGCATGCAATTTATCACTTCGTCCCTTTTTATATAATATAACCCCTTCTCTTAAATAACCCGGATGTATATTTACAGATGCTAGCATGTGTTGACACCAGGGTGTTGAAATCAGCGAGGGTTTGGAAAAACGGTACATTTACAAATGCTAGCAGATTTGGACACCAGAGGCGATCATAGTGTTGAAACCAGTTTTAGATAACCTGAGCAGTAGATAACATTTTTCCATGATTGTGCCTGTAGGGAAAATAACAATAAAACGTTGTTGGAATATTGAAAAAAAAATATTTATTAAAGCAAACGAACAAAATAAAAATAAAATATTAGGTTAATGAGCAGATCCATGCCCTTCAGCATTAGGCTGGTTTTGTGAGATGTTAAGATGAATAAGAAATAAAAGCTAACTCAGATCGGCCCTACAAGGTGCAGAAATTAAAATTGCATAATAGTCGTGAAATACGCTCTCGGGGTTTGCTCAGTTTTAGGTTTCATCAGCATCTGTTTTAATAAAATGTCAGGTGTATGCGGTGCTGCCAAAATTTTATACCAATACGAATCGCGCAGTCGCAGTAAAAAAACTCGGCAAAGATAAGAAATTTTAAAAATATACTGATGAAACCTAAAACTGAGCAAACCTGTTCGAGAACGTATTTTACAACTCTATGGCCACAAGAAGAAATTATATTATTTCTAAGAACAGCTTTAATGCCAAAATTTCACAAAAAATAATTAAATATGTAGTAACAGAGCCCTAACCCGTTGCCGATACACCTTTTAAAGCTGATATAAAAATTTTTGGGAAAAATTAGTAAATTTGGCAACACGGTGTCTCCATCAAAACACTCGCATCAAAAACATTAAAACTGCAGGACATGAAGTAATCTTAATTTGGAATTGCTTTTAATCATGGCAAAATCCTCCCAGAGTCTTAAAAGTTGAATCTCTGATTGCGGAATTACATATTATTATTGTGTCAATTTAATACCGGTGTCAACATCAGTTAGCATCTGTAAATGTATGCCCACTGCAAACGCTCACTGGTTTCAACACTCTGATCGCCTCTGGTGTCCAAATCTGCTAGCATTTGTAAATGTACTGTTTTTCCAAACCCTCGCTGATTTCAACACCCTGGTGTCAACACATGCTAGCATCTGTAAATATGCAACCCGGATAACCTGCATTTTATTACTGGTATCGCCCCTTCTGACGTGTATGTATACTTTTTATTTACTCTTTAAATACCTTTTAACACTCAGTATCATCCCAAATTACGTACACGCTTGGCATAATGCCACTACGTAGGGTGGGAAGCCCTTCAGCGGAACCCCACTGTCAGACAATCTGTGAGGAGCCGAAAACATCAGCAGTGGAACCCCACTGTTAAATTAATTTATTGTAATTAGCCGATTATAATCAGCATTCAATACTCAAACAAAATACCGGACACGTCAACGTATAACATATAAAAGTGCAATAAAAGTTAGGAGTCCACCTGCTCTGCGCATGTGTCACTTTTCTTCTCGAGCAGGTGTTGTTCTCTTATTACTTAGGCACCGAAAACCACGACAGCGCCATATCATCGGTTATAACCCTTCCTTAAGAAAACCCATCGCACCGGTTTATATATACTTTATATAGACTATTTATATTTGATGGCGTCCCTTGGCCATCTGTTGTTACGTCATCTCAAGAATTTGACCTGGACTTTTTATGCAAACTTTTACATTTCTTGATATTTTTAGACCATTTTTAAGCAGAGGTTTTTATTTATGCATATTATTAGAATTTTATATTGTAGAATATTCATTTTTCTTTAGAGACCTTGCGAAAATTTCAACTGATATAACGACCCGGGTACGGGCGGTTTCAATACAGAGTGCCAGATTAAGAGTAATCCTGGAATGCCTAATTGCTATAAAATGTAAATAATGGAATCTCCTCCTTGGTTCTAAATCTACATTTTAGCTCATAAATATCTTTAATAAATATACATATGTACCTACTAGGTATCAACAATTTATTTATGTAATACCTTAAAATAAGTAAAAATTTATTTATATTTTATATCTACTTACATGGCGGATCAAAAGTAGGAGAAGAAGGAAGTGGGGGGTAGTGTCCACCCTTCAATGGAGAATTCAGTGGTACTTCTGCGCCGCTGGTATACGGTGGAGGAGACTCTTTAGGGTTCATTTTTAAACTTTAAAGTCTGAAAAAAAGTTAAATCGGTCAGATTTAGATATATTTTGCAGCTTTATTCGCTGTCTCCTACTGGCTTATGTTTATTACTTTTATTAATAATGGTTTGCTCGAGTTGATGATAAAAGTTATGTTGTAAGTATTTGCTACGATAAATTGTTACATTTTGATAAACAGTTCTCGGAAAATGTAATTATTTTTATTACCGAAATATAGCAAAAAGTTGTTTTGCGAACTGATAGAAGAAAAGGTATCTTATCTTTTAGGTACTTAGTTATCTTTTTTTACACAACCCTTTAGATTCAGCCAACACCCAACGATAACAAGGTTACATACATAATACGATGATCTCTTGGACATTGCTCCTGTATGAAATCGTTAACAAAACAGTTATGAATAGACAGAAAATCTTGTTTTGGTTTTGTGATGTTAAACTGTATAAATATGGGTATGATATACAGGGTGGTAACTTTAACGCCATAAACAAACAGGCTGCAAGCTTAAACGACTATTCAATGAACAAAATACCACCAGCATAATTTTAACCTCTCCAAAGGGTGTCCGCGAGCAATAGAAGTAAAACTTCAGTCAACAATAGAATTCATTGAATTAATACTTTTTATTATTTCTCTAATACCTTATATGTTTTATTGGAGTATTTATTTTAATTAACATGATGTAAGGATTATTCACTTAGTTTTAAGATTTTTTATTTAAACTGTAGTTCTTGTTCGTTTAATAAAATATATTGTAATTTGAATTACACCGCCTACATATAGTTCTTTTTCGCCCAATTATATTTAAGCATTCTCATCAAATATGTAGTTTAATTTTCTGGCTCAAACAATTCTACAGAATAATATAAATTTATTGGTTTCCAATAATATTTAGATCACTGAAAAAGTGGTAATATAGTTTTCAAAGTAGAAATACTTTTGGGCTCCAATAAGTCTATATTTAAAGAAATATATTTTTCTAATCATTTAATAATGTTTTGTTGAGACAATATTAACTTTAATATCTATAACTAATGTGACCGTAGTCAAAAATAATACTATTATTGAAAATAGTAGGTATAGCAGTTTTTTCTGTGTAAGTATCCTGATTTTAGGTTCCTTTTTTAATTTGAATCGTGATTTTTAAATAAAAAGTCACTTTTTTTTATCTTGTGGCAGCTCACGAAGACTGAAGTCTAAGTACTATGTACCGTGGGTGTACTGGGGAATCGACTCACACATCCAGAGCTGGAAACATCCGTAGGGATTTCACCAGCCCTTTAGGAGGATGTGTGGGGTGGTACCACCTCGGTCGAGTAAGAATTCCTCTACCACCTCCTTGATTAAAATCATGATTTTAATCGCTGATTTTAATCAACTAATTTAAATCTTATCAACCCTACTTATAGGCTTGTGTTTTTAATAGCCCCTGTAATTGATGAATTGATGATGCTTAAGGTTAACAAAACATTTATGGAATACACAGAAAATCTTTTGCTTTTATGATGTCAAACTGTATAAATATGGGTAGAATATACAGTGTGGTACATTAGTCAGAATATTTTTATTACTCTATTTATTAAGTAACTAGTATACGACATATGACGAAACCTTATCTGAAATAATAACTTTTTTATTTATTAATTATTTTCATTCATCTTTGGTTATAAAAAACTACAAAGTTTACATGATTATAAATTAAAAATATCATAACAATATTAACAAATAACAACACAGCTTGGTCGTCATAGCAGACCGGATCGGCCTCTTCACGTAAAGTAAACATCAAGCAAGAAAGAGCCACGAGCGTCATAACTGACAGAGACCGCACTTATTTCCTTCTCTCTCATCTTTTGCAAAGTGGGCATCAGAGGCGTGTTATGGATTATTCTTTATTCTTATGATAAAAATAGTAGTGCTGAATGAACTGGCAACACTGCACGATGTTCGTTAAGGCCGCGGAGTGCCTCTCCGATATTGCGTGATGACAGGCATCAGAGGACGAACAGGGACGTTCGCAAGTTGATTCAGATAGCTAATAGCAGGCGCGGCCCGTGAGTTTTTTTACAGGTGGGTCAAAATTTTGTGGGCAACTAGTGATATCAACGCAACAAGCAAAATACACTTTTTTAATTAAGGAAGGTTTTTTAATAATGTGCCTAGTTTTGCCAAGAAATTATTTACCTACAAATAAATACCGAAAAATTCGTAAACTGTATATTGAGCATTGCTACACTAGAAGCTTATGACTTTTTTCTATGCGCTTTAGTACTCTAGATTGTTAGCGGCTTCCCGTTTTGATACGTTTAGCTCTCCTCAATAGAGGTCGCGCCTTGTACTAAAAGCCCAGAATAAATGGTGGTGTTTATTCTGAGCTAAAAGTATGATTATTCGTAAAATGTAAATTGGGCTCATCGGTTTAAATGAACGATATAAATTCATTAAAACTAAGAGAGAAACAGACATACGCGCTTTAGGAAGTTAAAAAGAGACACAATTTGTCAACGGCCCATCACCCATCACTCCCACTATGGCAATACACTCAAACCGCCCCGTAAAATATACTCTTTCAAAACATTTGGTTTCGACAAAGAAAAACTAATTAGGTAGTTAATATGCGCATTGTATTAATATGTGATTAATTAGCGGTTAAATATAAAAATTTATAAATACGATCTCAGCCACGCCAGCGCTAGTCATCAAATATAACGGCATCGGACCGGTTTTCTTACATTACATTTACAGGGTGTCCGGTCAGTATGTCAAGCTCTCGGCAGTGTACAGGAGACGTCAAAATAGCCCTAGTGTCATATAATGTTTTTCCTAAGGTGCCCCATAACGGAGATATGGGGCCCAAAAGGCCAAAAGGGGTGAATTACCTTTTGGGCTGTAACCGAGGCTGTAACTTTTGACCAGACTTGTATATTTTAATGATATTTTGATGTGTTGTATAACCGATAAAGACCTATAAAACCAGACCACAAACAACCTTTGACATTACCAAGGAAGTCAGGAACGGACTTGCCAACACACTCGTGGGCTTAACATTTTGACAGGTGTCAGAGCTAAAACCCGTTTTATTAGATACCTTGAACAATTATCTAAAAAAAGGTACTCTACATATATTTCGAAAAAATCAACCATTTTCGATAAAATCTGGGTCATGCATACCCTAGCTATTACACATTATATACGAAATTAATTAAACTCTTTGTTATCAACTAATTAACAATTACTAAACGAAATCTAATAATAAGCTACTAACGTACTACACACTTTATTAATACAAGTTATCATTAGAAAACAATGGACTTAATAATTTAAAGTATAATGCTAATTTATGGACAATCATAATGCAATTTTATACAGAAGAATTTATGTCCAGAAATTTCCAAATCGAAATTTACCCATATCTCCCTTATGGAGCACCTTAGGAAAATAAATTATATGACAGACTATAGTAGGGCTATTTTAACGTCTGTACATTGCCGAGAGTTTGACATATACTTACCAGACAGCCTGTATATAAAAAAGAAACTGATTGACTGATTGACAGACGCATCAACGCACAGCCCTTCACCGATGAGTCTAGAAACTTAAAATTTTGCACACAGGCTTCTTACATAACGTAGGCATCCACTAAGGAAGGGTTTATCAAAATGCAACCCCTAAGGGGGTGAAACAGGGGTCCAAATTTGTGCGAAGAAAAAATATTGGATGGTCCTATTAAGTCGGAACGTCATAGGAGTAATGAAAAATAACAGCCAGATTCTCCAACGCTAGTCCGGTCTAATTTGACAACCAAAAGTTTTAAACTGACAAGTGTAAGAATAAGACAAGTAAGTTTTATACTATGCATTTATTTCTGAGCTCTTTTGCAAATTTATAAAGAAAAGGGCAATTTTCAGTACGTATCGACAATAATAGAACTAAATTCATTACAGCAACTCGTTCTAAGATGACAATTATTTGGAAACCAAGCAAATCGCTGAAATATCAGACTAATTCATAAGTTTTAACAATGACAGGACAAAAACCAGTCAAAACATAACTGATCAACTATAATGTCCTAATTTAAACCAGTACTAAATCTTAAACCCTTAGTGAATCTGAACGTAAATGCTGTATCAACTTTTATGAATTTATTTAATATCATTCAAAACATATCGATAGAAGAGTAAAATAAAATTTTAACTTTAACATCCTGTATCATTATCAACTTCTGTACTGCCCATTCGTTACCAGACACCCCGTATACTTCAACCAGCCGCAAGCAAAAAAAATGTGAGAGAATTAATGATAAAAATGTCTAAGTTAGTTTTTCTTCAAACTTACAACATTAAAGATACGTTGATCTTTGTTATGATGGTAGAATTAAAAGAAATATTTTATAGAGCTCAGGATTTTATATAGAAAATAAACTTTTACGTTCAGATTCACTAAAAAGGTTTAAGATTGAGTACAGCTTTAAATTATAAGATCTTCTAGTTAAGGTTTCCACAGGTTTTTGTCCTGTCATAGTTAATAAGTCGGTATTAAAAACTTATGATTTATTCTAATATATCAGCAATTTGCTTGGTTTTCAAATGATTTTCATTTTAGAACTTGTTGCTAAAATGAATTTAGTTCTATTATTGTTAAAAGTACATACTAAAACTGCCCTATTCTTTATAAATTTTAGAAAAAGTTCTGAAACCAATTCATAGTATAAAGCTTAGTTGTGTTTGTGTTATTCTTACACTTGTCCGTTTAAAACTTTTGGTTGTCAAACTACACCGGTTTAGTACTGCAGAATCTGGCCGTTACATTTTTATAGTCGGCGGGAAATCAAAGAAAATAATGAAATCCGTCTATTTTTACTATAACAAATTGTGTGTAGGTATTTATTTATAATTTTTATCATACTTAACTAGCGGTGAAAAGGCTTTTCCAGGTTTTCGCTATAAACTACAAAAAATGTCTAGTAGGTACTTACCAATTTCTTTAGCCACAAGAAAGGCCTTTTCGGCTAAATTTTGTTGAGTATTAATAATAAATTTAAATATTTTTCACTGTATAAAAATGGATATTCGCTTCCGCATGCAATTCGCCGAATGCAAGCACACCACACAGCACAGCACAACTGCTGCCTAAACAATCCTGTATTGAAACATAAGCTGCATATCAGTTTAAATGTTTTAACTAAGAAATATTATCGTTTATTTTTCAAAGTTGATAAGCATTCAGCATAAAACTGAACTTGCTGAGTAAAGTAAAATGTCGACAAAATATTGAAAATGCTTTTCTGTCGAGACGAAAATAAGGTCCAGTTATAATGATCGAGACTATCTTGTGTTTAAAACAGCCAGTTTTCTACAGTTCTTATGGCTAATCCAGTGGTTAACGTTATCCTTCAGTTAAAGTCTTGGCTTTCTTGTACGAAAATTATTTATTAAACAGATGCACTGTCCCGGGGCGATCAATATACGGCCAAAAATTTTTCCTTGTTTTTTTTCAAGAATACTGAAGTGGATTTGGTATGAAATGGAGGAGATTTGAAATAAAATGTGAATGGGTTAAATAATAAATGTATTTTATCCAGAATATAGATGGCAAAAATGAAAAATTTTTACTTTTAATAGCTAAAATAATATTAATTTTTATGTTGTACATATATTCCTTAAAACATATCCAATGCAATAAAAGTTCTTATTTTTATTTTAATAAATTTTACCTTAAGCCAGTTGAAAAAGACACCTATTTCTCAACTGACTACCTATTATGAAACCTAAAACTAACTAGTCCAACCTTAGGCAGAAGTTCAATCTTTACTTATCACTATCACTAGAGTCGCTAGCTACTTCAAGTCTTTCTTGTTGTACACTTAGGGTTGCCAACTGTCCCGGATTCGCCGGAATCATCCCGGAATTCTAGATTACGTCCCGGCAACAAAAAATGTAAGCCGGGACCCGGGATTATCCCGGAATCATATATTGAAGCAAAAAAAAAATGTTAAACTTTTCACAAAATTAATAAACTTTGTTATTTTCTGCTGTTTTATTCACTTATCGATAAATATAAACACACCTTATTTTATATTATCGATATTGCGGTGTCATTCCTACCTATTTTCTTCTTAGTCGTGTTTCATATAAACGCGAATTGCGATTATTCGCGGATAAAAATCGGATTTTTTCCTATTTCATATAGACTGGGAATTTATCGATTTCCCTAGGAACATTGAAGGTGGGTTTTTAACATTACATAAACTAGAAATTATTTGGTGGTTTTAAAATTTGTAATTAGTAGTGTCCTAATGGACAATAACAAACCCTTTATATTTGTCTGTAATGGACAACCTGTTTCGTTGGCGTCGAGGGCGGGTAATAGCTACATATTTATAAAAAAAAAAAAGAAAAAACAAGCTCATATAAAAAATTTTATATTAATATTCAAGTGCAAAAAAAAAACATCAGGGTGCATAGGTACCATAATTTAGTGCAAGAAATGCAACTTAAAGACAAGAAAAAGTCCATATTTCCGCCAATAAACCGGAGCAAATATAAAATAAACAAAAAATGAAACACTGAAAACTGATAAACAACGCCCAATATGTTCGTTAATAATGTGAAATTTTCCGTACGGGTACATGAAATTCGCGTGAATATTCGCTAAAAATTAAAATGCTTTCAAGATTCTCGCACCCTAGATTTTAAATTTTGCGAATTCTCAAAAAAATTACAAAACCGCCTGACAGTTTCCCGCCACCAAATTTAATTTAAAATTGGCCAATGGGAACAAAATTCGCAATTCGCGATTCGCATTTATATGAAATAGGACTTCCTATCGCGAATTGCGAATCTTGTCCCCATTGGCCAATTTTATCTTAAATTTGGTGGCGGGAAACTGTCAGGCGATTTTTAATTTTTTTTGAGAATTCGCTATATTTAAAATTTGGGGGGCGGGGCGGGAATATGGCGGCAAATGCAGCCTTAAAGGCATCGTATATTTTAAAGTTGTACTATATAGCTTTGGTGACGTTGGTGATGTTTGTTTCTTGATTCTTGCGCTTCCCCTGACATCATCCCAATTGGTAACACTGTTGCAGAAACTACTAAAGCTCCATATACTAAAACTTTGTAAGTTAACGCCGGTATATTGTACCAAGGGTATAAGTTTACAAATAAATCCGGTGTTTCTAAACCGTATTTTGCAAATTCAGAGGTATTTACTAAAAATCCAGACGACAAGGTGATCAAAATAGTTTTAAAACTACAAATAGTATTATTTTAGAGGGAAACATCTTATTCAGGTCTTTTATCGTCCAAACCTCAAAACCTATTTATAAAAAATTATGTCGAACTGTGACTTCTGATGCTTCAAATACTAAGCAAAAATAGTTATTTATTATACAAGGGAAAAAAGTACCTATTAGATTTCAGCTCGAGGTTATGTTGTCTCACGACGCGAAGCGGAGGGAGACAAAAAACCGAGAGCTAAAATCTAATATTTTTCCCGTGTATAATACACTATTTTTTTCTGTGACGGGAAAAACGACGATTTAATATTGAAAAAACATATTATTACACTACCTATATTAAAGTCAAAAAATTATCGATGTGAAATTTGAATTTTTAAACTGGTAGGCTGTTGTACTTCTTATAGCGACACCTTTAAAGTAATCAAACATCTGTCATTTTAAATCTGTGATTTGATTTAAAAATTGCGAACTTAGTGGTTGTTTAGTAGTTATTTTGAATAATATAAAGTTCAAAAATGTCTGATTCCGAGTTTTCTCCTAGTAGAAGCAGCGAAAGTAGCTAAATATCTACCTTTACTTATGTGTATAGGTATAATATATCCGGGAAAAAAGTAGGTAAGTACTCACTTTTTTCCCGGGGAAAAAAGTAATTTCATAAAAAGTGACATTTTGTTACCTACATGTCAACAGAGATAAAATGTCAAACGTTTTTCCCGTCACGGAAAAAAATAAATTTTTAATAAGACCTACCAAAAAAGTTATTGCATCTTAATTGCCCCGAATTAACAATATTAGGTATTCAAGCAAGGAAAATTTGATCAAAGAAAATAAAATATACGATTTAGATTGCATTGCATTCGAGGTATTTTTTGGGACACAGGTACATTAAATCACCTTTTTAATTAAAATATGAACATCATTTTAAAAAAAATTACCCTTTATGGGAAGGAAAAGGGGGCAGAAGTTTTACGGCAGCAGAGAGCGGGAACGCAGGAGGTATTACTGTAGCGATCGGGCAGAGCTCGATAGTTTTCGGCCGTCACCGCAGTTAATACGACCAAACATAAATTCGTTAGGAAGATTCCAATGTTCGCAGCTAGGTGGTCTTTACTGTAGGCAGAGCTAAATTTTTTGGTATAATGTACAAAGTTTTGAAAACTTACCTTTTACTTTCTCTCCAACTATAAAATAAAAAACACACGATTCCTTATAAAATAACACAAAAGACGAAACCACAAATAAGTTGTTGATTACTCATCCAGTATCAGTCACGAAGGCGGCACTCAAAGAAAGAGAGAGATGATGAGACGAAAGCTGGCGTTCCCGCATGTAATAATCTTTTGTGCGCATGTGCGAGATCGCCATCTATGGGACCGCGACCGGGGTGGTGCCGACGCCGTCGGTGGTGCTCGGGTCAGTCGCGGGCGGTATCGGAATTGACATTATATAATTTAACATCCGAAAGGTTTGTTCTTTTGGGCTGCACAAACTGCACTAAACCTGCACTGATTTTTTTTCTTTTGGGTATCTTCCACGAATAAAAAAGTGCCGGTTAGTGCAGTTCGGTGCAATGCAATAGAACAAACCTGTACCCTTTTACGTATGTATGTTTGTGCCTTTCTACAGTCCGAACGGTCAACTAGTTTTTTAACAAATGATTCGTTTTAATCTCGCGCGTTAATGGCGTTCCGCAGTCGCGTAGAAAAATATATTCCCTTTGATACCGAAGTGAAGCCCTTTGGTTTCAAAAACCCCGCATTTTTAACTGTGTAAAAATCAATGAGCCTTGGTTGCCACCTGGCATAAGTTTTATTTTTCTCCATATCGACCATATATCGACAGCATTATAACCAATAATAAAATTATCCAGAAGCTCCCTTTAAAGAGGTGGGCTTATTCAATCCATAGACAAAATATCTCTATGATTCAATCCCATAGATTTGAGATTGAATTTTTAAATAAAAGCGCCAGCAAACACTGTAGACTGCCTCTTTTATTTTTATTACAATGACGTCAATGACATCGGCATTGCAGTTTCATTTTTCACTTCATCAGGTGCAGGCAAAAAAAATAATGCCAAGGTCTAAGAGAACGTTTGTCATGTGATTATTTCTTGTTACCCGAAACATAACATTACGTTTACGTACCAATTAATGTGGTATTTAGCAGACTTTCCTAAAGCACTTGTAGACACTGTAAATTACATTTAACATTTTCCCCTGTTAAAATTTTTGGTCCTATACCTATGTACAATAAAGTTTTTAAAACTTACCTTTTACTTTCTCTCGAACCATAAAACAAAACACAGGATCCCTTATAATCAAAATAATGACGGAACCACAAACAAGTTTTTATTCTGTGATCATCAGTACAGTACAAACTACAGAGGTACTAAAGGTAGATATAATTTTATGATTTTCATGTCGGGTGCTTGGTGGCGGGTACGGGACGGGGATTCCCTTTGCGTGACGGCTAGGGTTGTCTTCAACCGCAGAAATGTACAAAAATTCTCTTTATTAAATGTTGGATCCTGGCTTCCTAAATTTCGAAAATCCCGGGATTGTATCCTCCTACTTTTATCTTTTTATACTTAAAATTGACCATAGAATCGCTCAAAATCGTCTATATTTCTAAGAAGTATGATAAAATATCACCGTTTAAAATTGTAAAAAAAAACAGTACTATATCCCATTGTACTGTTACTGTTCTCTTCATCACTATCTATATAAAGATGCTGGACTAGCCTGCCGAAGGTTCCGCCCTCTATCAAGCAAATACCAAACTAACCAATCGTCATTTCACTATTGACGTTTGACAAACAACACGACGTCGTACGTCAAGATGACAAGAACAAGGATTTTCCTTTAAACAAAAAATAAATAGTTTCAATCAAAATAATTCTAAAACATAAGTTTTTGTATACGTGTTAAAACAATAAAGTTAACTACAGTGTGTTTCTGAGTACTATTGGATTTTTGCTTCCAGAAAGCAGAAAACCTGGTAGAAAATATACTACACGTCACAGAAGATGCAATTCCCTCTGGTGATTGTAAGGGGTTTCTTATGCTTTTATTGAAATTGTCTCGTGAAAAATGCAATCAAATAGTAAAACAAGAGAAATGTTTATATTAAGGGCTTTAGAGAAAATTCTAAACGATAAGGAAATTAAAAGGTCCCATCATTCACAGTTAAAAAGGGCATGCGAAGCAGCACTAGGTAAGTTAAACATTCAGAAGCTTTAAAATGTTGGGACTGGTTAGTAAGCTTGGCAGTACTATGGTTAACTTTTAAAAACAATGACCTCTAATGGTGGTATTTCACCAGTAGTAGTACCATGTACCGTGGATGTACTAGGAAAGTCCGACTCACACATCCAGAACTGGAAAAATTAGTAGGGATTTCACCAGCCCTTTAAGTGGATGTGTGGGGTGGTACCTCCTCTACCACCTTCCTATTCTACCACATTCCTGCTTCTCTACCACCTCTACCAAATTTTAGGGCTAATTATACAGAATTGTTTTATTGCACTTTTATTTGTATCAGTAATTTGCTCATCAGTTAACATAAACCTAAGGATTTTATGCAAGTCGTGATATAATATTGGATTGCTTGTTTTCTGTGGTTGCTTACATATTAGGTATTATTTAACACATATAACATATATGTAAATTTACCTACTTAAAAATGTATAGGCAACTACACCAATTGCTACTAAAAATTCATACTTTAATCTTAATAAATAAGTCAATAAGGTAGCCTTTAAAAAAACAATATTTTGTTGTGTACAAGAGTACAAGCACTAGAAACCCTTCACCTGGGTTTTAAACTTAGTAGGTACTGATTTTTAATTTAAATCAGTTGGGTTTTGACAAGTTGTAGTCCCATCATTGTTAATTAATCGTCACTAAAAACCAAGCTAAGAACTTATGAGTTATTTTAATACTTCTGCAATCTGCTTGGTGTCCAAATGATTTTTATCTTTGCACTTGTTGCTAACATAAATTTAGTTTTATTGTTGCAAAAAATACATAATTAAGTAAATTGCCCTTAACCCAAAAATAATAAACGAGCACCTTTTTATAATGGTGTTCTTGAAAACCCATTAAGGGTTTTATTTTGTATTATAGTACACCATAGACAGAAAAGTCTTACATATGAGTTCCCCAAGAAAGTCAATCAAGAAACGTTTAGACTGTATATTAGATATGCATTTCTATTTATCCACAATTGTACCTGATGTTTATTCTGTATGTGTATTATTTTTTTATTTTACTGTACTTTTACTTTACTGTCTTGTAGTCAGATTAAATATTTCAAATGAAAATTCGTGACATGAACAAGGTAAACGTTCTTGAAGTGGGTATATTGTTTCCTATCCCACAATGACTGATTGGTTGATCTCCCAGCACGACTTGCAGCGATCCCGCAAGCCAACCCAAGGTTTTCCGTTGCATATTTGTCGTTATTTCGGTCGTATATATCTTATCAAAGGGACATTATTGTTTATGACGTGTTTGGTGTCTTTGCAGCGTCTCCCCCTACTGCGAACTTTTGTTCAGGTTTAAGATTCTTGGGACAAACAATCCCGTGCTTTTATTTATTTATTTATTTATTTACGGACAGCAATGCCCATTTTTAATATATAATAAATACAATACTTATATAAATAAAACTTACTACTACTATCATAAGACATCAAAAACTCAACTATAAATACACAATAATAAAACTTATCCTGCCTATACATGGTCTCGCAACAATAGCCTTCCCTTAAACTGCCTCAATGGGGTACCAAAAAAATCAAGGTCACCGAGCTCATTAGCCAAAGCTGTAGCTCTTGGAATAAATGAATTGCATGCATAATTAGTTCTATAAAGCTGCTGATGAAAAGTCTGGTTAGATCGGGTATTTCTAGGCGGGACACGAAGACCCACCCTTGACAGTAAGGTTGGACAATTAGCAATACTATTTAAAATTTTGTACAACAAGAGTAGATCTCTATTATCCCGCCTAGTAACCAGTGGTAGCATGTTAAGCTCCGAGCACAGGGTCTCATAGTTAAAGTCTTGATTTTTAAATTTGTAGTTAATAAATTTAAGGAATTTTCTCTGCACTTGCTCGAGTCGTTCAATATGGGTGTTATAGTGCGGATTCCACAAACAGGAAGCATATTCTAGATGAGTCCTGACCAGTGCACAGTAAAGAAGCTTAAAGGAGTTTATATTAGAAAATTCATTTGTGTGACGCTTAATAAATCCAAGCATTTGTAGTGCTTTATTTGTTATTTGTGATATATGAGGCACAAAAGAAAGTGTTTTGTCCAAGGTCACTCCAAGGTCCTTTATTGACTCAGTCTCTAAAAGAACCTGTTCTTGTATTTGATATGGAAAATCATGGGAAGAATGCAACCTGGAAAATTTGATGAATTTGCATTTGGAAATATTCAAGTCCATGTGATTTACGTCACACCACTCGACAAACCTGTCTAAATCATTCTGAAGATCAACACAGTCATTATAACCCCTGATCACATTATACACCTTCATATCATCTGCAAAAAGAGAAAATTTACTTGAACGAAAGCACTCACCAACATCATTAACAAATAGATTAAAAAGAAGTGGCCCAATGTGAGATCCTTGCGGGACTCCAGAGGGGACAGGTATCTCTGAGGACACAAAGTTGTTAACGCGGACTAACTGACGACGGTTACTCAGATAACTCTTGACCCATTGAAGCACTGATCCGGAGAGTCCCAGCGCCTGCAATTTTCGCAGTAGTATCCCATGAGGGACCCTGTCAAAGGCCTTGGAAAAATCTGTGTAAATCGAATGTACCTCAAATCCTCCCTCCAAGGCCCCAAACAAGGTATCGACATAGGACACTAGATTCAATTCCGTGTTTTTACCCACACAAAAACCAAACTGATGATCAATTATCAGGGAACCTAAAAGTGCCGTCAAATTGTTGGCTATAATTTTCTCAAAGATTTTAGGGATAGTACTAATTATGCTAATAGGCCTATAGTTTTGGACATCAGCCCTATTGCCAGATTTGTGAATAGGAACAACAAAACTTATCTTCCAAAAGTCTGGAAAAATTCCCAGGTTCAAGGACCTATTAAAAATTATCTGCAGAGGCTTGGCCAAAACAAAAGCACACTTCCTGAGCAGAAAGGGATGTATGCCGTCAGGGCCAGGACCCTTATTGCAATCCAGACTACTCAGTTCAGTATACACATCAGAAAGAGATACAGAAAAGGTATGAATATTTAGATCATTATCAGAAAGTACCTCATGAGGTTCAACTTCTGTATTGGAACAAACTGTCCCAAAATAATCGGCAAAAAGCTCAGCGGCATCTGGACCCATAGGCACCTGAATATCATTGAAAAATAATTCAGAAGGTAAACCACTAAGCTGACGTTTACTATTCATGAAATTCCAGAACTGTTTCATACTACTGTTAAGACCTGACTCAGTATCCTGCACAAAACCTCTATAGCAGCTTCTTGACAGCCTAACACATTGAGCACGCAATTCGGAAAACACAGCATAATCACAGTCTGATCCCGAAGACTTAAATTTCTTATGAGCAATCTTTTTTTGGACTGTCAATTGTTTAAGTTCCTGTGAGAACCATCTAGGAAACTTTCTGGATGACACTTTTTTCAGAGGGACAAAAGACTGGATAGCGGAGTACAATTCATCATAAAATATTCCAAGCATGTCGCTTATGTCGTCATGCTCAGCAAAATAGGTTTCCCAGGGTATAGAGATAAGGTAATTGTTAAGCAAATCAAAATTTGCTGACTTAAAATCGTAATAAGAGTTTGATGCTTGAGGACTTACATCTTGGGAAGAATGGTGAGGCAGGTCGATAAAGAAGGCCACTGGAGGATGGTTATTATCAACATGAAGCACAGGATGGGCATTTGATATTGGTATTAGGTACATACATAATGTATATTCGTTAGAAATATTTAATATGGCAGATATATATTTTCTGCAATTGAACATCGAGAATAACTAACAGTTACGTTTCTTAGCAAATAAAGTTTATTCTGTGTATTTTTCGTCAATGTTTAATTACCTACCTAATAAAAATGCTGTGATGTTTCTACTTTTACTTCTTGTTTCTGCTTATGTCACCATTGCATATTGCATATATCATGGTAAATATTTAAAAAGGAGGGAATACTTAATAATTGTTTTAAACTAGTAGGAAGAACTTATAGGAAGTAGGTATATTTTTTTTCTAATAGTGATCAATTTAATAATTGTAGAACAAAAATTATCTGACATTTTTCAATTCAAATTACTATAACATTCTTCTAAGACATTTTTTTCTCTTAAAATTTGAAATATTTTTGACAAAATGATGTAAAAGTTATTTAGAAAAAATAATAAATAAAATACCTAAACGCGTTCATTTTTTCCCCAGGGGGGCTCGACAAGAATTCGGCTTTTTTTCGCGAATTACAAAATATTATTTTCTTTACCAAAACGTTCCCAGTGGGCTCACTATTAAAACCCCTAAGTTTTGTATGGGTCCTGTGAGTAGGAACATAGATATACAACTTTGAAATTTTAGCAGCCGCCACTGTGTGAATGTCTTTTATAATAGACTAAATAATACATAGAGACGAACACTGGCGTGTAATAGAAATGGACCAAAAAGCGGATCTCCCTTGAGACATTTTGGGGGTTTACTGGTTTATGGCTTAGGAATTTTTTTGTCTACCATATATATATATATATATATACCCAACCTAAATAAAACAAATTCGTAAACCATACACCTGCAAATCCACCCAAATGTTTCAAGGGAGACTCGCTTTAGATCCCGTTGCGGTGTATTTGAGAATTTGTCTATATTTTTAATAGTCTCTGCTTTTATCGACCATACATCGTTGGTTGCGATTTCTAAGGAAATCAATAAGAATTTTCATTGTAGGTAGTTTTATTATTTATCAAAGATTAAATTACTGTGTACTTTCTTTGTCTTTTTTCCAATAATTTCATTATAATAGAGGTTATCAGGAACAAGTGCCTGTAGATAAAGATAATACATTTCTAAACTTATTTAGGATTGTCATTTAAAAATAACTTAGATATTTAGGAAATTTTTTTTATCTGATACATCCCACATAGACTAGTACACAAGCCTAAGTACTAAGTACTGTGGGGGTCTCAAGAGAAGGGAAATGTAGTCTTTTGACACGAGATTTAAAGGATTGCAGGTTGGGACGGGAAGGAAAAACATCTGCAGGCAATTTGTTCGATAATCTGGAAGCCCTGGGTATGAATGAGCGATAGAAGTGGTCTGTTTTAGACTTTTATAGCTGGACAGTGAAGGGATGCATACGTAACGCGCCTCTTGTTGTTCTGTTGGAAACACATACACATATCACGATTTATACAACTTTAATTTTTCTCAATAAATCTTTGGAAAATTGCAAATCGGCAACAGCGCAATCTCAGTAAACTTGCATTTTAAAAGTTGAATAACGTGTAGCGGCCGCACACATCGGGGAGTTACCTAGGGTTGCCAACCGTCCTCTGTTCCAGAGGACAGTCCTCCTCTTGTCTTACCGGCCTTTTTTCTCTGATGCATAGAAAATGTCATCGTTTTTATAGATACTTAACTAAAACTAAAGCAAATGCTACAAACGTCTATTTTTAATTTTAAGAACGTAAGAACAAGAAAGTCAAAAGAAATATTTGTGGTATGTTGGTAGCAAACTTTTTAATTAAATCCCAATTTAATTTACTGTCAAAAAGTATTTAACACAGCTTTTAAAATCTGAATATCATCGTCTATATTAATATAGGAGGAAAATGACTTTATTTATAAATGATGCAACAACTATTTTGTGGCGTAACAGGAACAGCGATCAACTCAATAAAAAACTAAACAATCACTGAGCAAATATTAAACAATGGTTTGATGCTAACCAGCTTTCCTTTGTTATTATTAGTTAGACTGTGTTATGTTCTTTAATTGCGACTTGAATAACATATTTTTAGAGAATCATATTGTAAATAGTTTGACTGAAAATTGATTTTTAGGGCTTTATGTTGTGCTATAGTAGACTAAAATTTGAAAAAAATGTACAGAGACTAAGTGCGAAACTTGCCTTAAATTGCCATGCAATTAGGATAATTTCTAAATAATTGGATTATACGTAATAGCTATCTTTCTTTAATATAATTACATTTAAGATATGGTATGTTTGGGGGGAACGTATTCAAGACAGTTATTTGCTAATGTGTATGCAAAAAAGATTCAGATTCATTTACAAAAGCAAAATTATATTTTGAATTATATTTTTTTACTAAATTATGTATACTTCTTTCTTATGTGTCTACACCAAAAAGTCATTGGATTTTAATAGCAAACAACTGAACAACTATAAATGTTAGAATATTAATAGTTATAAATAGAGAGCGGAATATATGCATGCATCTAAATTTAATCAAAATATGCCCGTTAATATGCATCCTTTTTAACAAAAATATGCAACAATTTACCCTAAATTTGCAAAATGCATCAAAATTAGAAAATTTAAAAAACCATACATTTTTTTTAAAGCCTAACCTTTATTTTTAAATTGAAAAATATAATAGCAATAAATCTTTTTTAACAAAAATATATAGCAATTTTACCTAAACGTGAAAAATGCTAGATTCGGGTACAAGATAAAAAGCACACACTAATTGGTTTTGACAATAAGTAGCATTTTTTTTTAAATTAAAAGAATACAAAACTACAGTTATAGCTAGGCTAAAATTTTAATTTGATATATTATAAAAATAGTATATAATTAAATGCTTTTCAAAAGTGTTGCCTTCTGTATGTAAAAACATGTTTAGCCACCGAAAAACTTCTTTCAGCTGTATACTGTAATTTTGGTATTAACGCACATGACCAAGATACAACTTCTTCAGTTAATTTCCCAACAAAAATATTTACCACTTCCATTAAATATTTAAATCCCTCATTTTTTTCTAGAGTAACAAGTAATTTTTGTCTTATTTTAACGCCTATATCACTGGGAACATTTTTACATTTATCTGACAATGTTTTAATCAGTTTAATGGAGGCTCTTGATCGGTATAAGCCACAGTGAATCTGATTTTTTAAACGCCCTATATATCAGACATGTTGTTACAGAGGAACTCAAAAAAGAAACCCAGAATCCGCCGCCTCAAAATGAAGATCAAACGGAAAAAATCTCCGATGCCCTACCGTTGCCCAAAAGCGGGGAAGCCAATGCCCTTACCACCGAAAAATATTTCTTACCTTTCGAGTTGGCCTGCCAAAGTAAATCTGCACGAATCGTCACTACGGCTTTAGATTGCCTTCAAAAGTTAATCGCTTATGGACACTTGACTGCCAACGTTCCAGATTCGACCACCCCTGGGAAGTTACTTATCGACCGGATTGTGGAAACCATTTGCGCATGTTTTACCGGGCCACAAACAGATGAAGGTAAGTCAGCAGTATGCAATGGGCTGTTGGGTGATTACCATAAAAGTGAGTCATTTTAATTGTTATTATAAAAAAGCCGAAATAATCAAAAATATTGATTGTTATAAATACGATAGAACTGCTCTCTTTTTTGTATAACACGTAGCTAATATATTGACGTTTTTTTATAAATCGTCACAGTTTTGGACTACAATGACACGTTGTCGTTGAACAAGTATAGACATCCGAAACCACAAAAACTGAAGCAACCCCAGACATGAATCGTAACTAGTGTTGTAAAATTTCCGGAAATATATTTTTTGGAAATATTTCCGGAAATTTTGGAAATATTTCCGGAAATATTGGAAATATATGGAAACATGCGAAATATTTATTAAAGACAAAGTATCTTTTAAAAATTAACATCGAAATCAAAATTTATAGCTAAAATAGACAAATAAAAATAAATGCATAAGAAGGTATATAACAAAAATGAACAAATAAACATAAACTGGTGCAAAAATACCGTTAAGAAAATATACCTGTTAAGAAATTGGTACTAATTAAAATCGGGGGAGAGTCACGTCCTCATCACACTATCATCATTTGTTAAATTGGTCTCTTGAATATTTGGTAAAGGTTCTTTATCAACAGAACTGTTTTTATTGCTTAGCTCTTTGCTATTAGTAATATTGTCACTGTTCTCGTGGCTATCAGATTTCTCATTTTTTTCATCTATATCTTCCTTTTCATCAGTTGTTCAAAATGACCAGCATGAACTTCTTGGCAGTAATAAAGTCAATTTTGAAACTCTGCCAAGAAGTAGGTAACATTTGCCATTCCAAAAATGTGTTAGCTTACTGTTTTTTTCTCTCTGACCCACAATTAATAAGACTCAACAACTGATTTTAAAACTATTTACTTTCACTTTACATTCAAAAAATACCATGACGACTTTTAACGTCCCTTCATCTGACGCTCTTCTTCTTTTTTTGTTTTTAAACTTTAACAACTACAAATGGTTCATTTGCACTGCCAGTGGTGCATCATACTCGGAATATTCCTAACAAATGTGAGAAGTAAGCTCCAAAATTGACTTTATTACTGCCAAGAAGTTCATGGTGGTCATTTTGAACATCTTGTAATGTAATAAGAGAAAAAAAGGTATTTAAATTTTTAATTTTTTTCCCACGATTTTTAATTTTTATCTTTAAAAACGACTTATGATACGGACCTCGGGTTTACGGTAAAATGTTTATTTTTTGAAGACCTTTGAAATTAGGTACCACACGGCATAGGGTTGCATTTAAAATTTTGTGACCTCAACTCCCTAGCGTCACCCCTCAAGGGGGTTGAAAAAGTATTACATAAAAAAGTAGATTTATTAACTAAGAAACATCTAAAATATGGTATCTATCTTTAGTAATAGCAAAGATTTTTGCCAATACTAAGAGTTTTCGGACACCCTGTATACCGGTTGTTACATATTTTAGGCTGTTACCCACTATGTGATGTTTGTAATTGAAAGTACCCTAAACGAACATATTTATGATCTGTTTACTACCCATTTTGCAATATTTCCAATATTTCCGTTATCACTTCGGAAATTTCCAATATTTCCATTTCCATGGAAATATTTCCAGGGGAAATATTTCCATTTACAACACTAATCGTAACGAATGTTTAACGGTGCGCTAACGAAGGGATGTCCTTTGCTAGTCCAGGCTTTCTTCCTAGGAATCCAAGCCCAAAATGACGCTTCATCACAAAAAATTATGTTGCTCCAGTCGCAATCAATATTGTCTCGATCCCAACTAGGTCGCTTTTCAATGTGTTTTGCAGACAGTAAAGGTTTTTGTAGTGTGCTTCTTTAAGTGATCTTGCTTTCCCTTATTTTCCATTTTATTATTATTGCACCAATGTCTATTCCTTTTTCCTTAAGAATTTTTTGTGCTTAATGCAGTTGTAATATCGGATTTTTTTTCAAATAATTATTTACCAATAACTTAATCTTGCTTTTTGGTAGTCCTTCGAGTTTTACCTCTATCCTGAAAGTCAGCCACGTTTTTCACTTATTTATAACGCATGACCCACTTCCGTACGAACTCATCTGGTTTTTTCATATAACGAGCCTCCGCTGCAAAACTTAATTTTGATTTCTCGAGGTGGGTACACAGAAAGACTGCTTCGACACGTTTACAGTACGCACTACTCATATTACAAAACTAACGATTACCACCACGACCGTAACTAGACTGGCTCTTTACCGTTACTGCGTATTAGCTTTCCCCACCCTCTATTAATTTGTGAAGAGTCTTTCTAAGAACTCTAGTCAACGCTCTTGTGTTAATGTCTGTAGTTTATTGAATCAAAATTTTATTTTCTGATTTTTGTTTAAACACACGTTGACTTTTAACATTGTTCCTTTATAATTTAAGGTGTTCAGTTACAAATAATCAAAGCTCTCCTCACGGTAGTAACGAGCCAGCACGTCGAAGTCCACGAAGGAACAGTGTTGCTTGCAGTTCGAACATGCTACAACATCTTTCTCGCTAGTAAAAACTTGATAAACCAAACTACCGCCCGCGCTACTCTGACGCAAATGCTAAACGTCATTTTTACCAGAATGGAGAATCAGGCTTTAGAAGCCGAGATACACTCAGAATTAGAGAGTAAGTCTTCAAGTACACCGAGTATTGCAAATGGCGAAGCTAAATTTGCTAAAGATGAAAATAGCAGTACCAAAATGGACAAGGGCGGTGTTGTAGTAAATGGAGAAGTAGAATCTTCTAAGGAAACAGAATCGAAGCAGGATTCTAAGGATAGTGAAAAAATCGCCACTGAAATTTTGGATAGTATTCTTGATAGCGTTATCATTGATGCGGAGAGCAAAATTATGATGGCGCCGTCTATCAGTTCGGAAAATTCAGTTGAAGAGTTGGACACCAAAAGCATATCATCTTCGATTACAAGGTTAGTTTAGTAATGTTGAAATGTGTTTTCCAGGTGGCCAAATTTGGCCTAAAATGGGCCTGATTTTTAATTTTTTTATTGGCTTATTTAGAAGTACGGTCAAAATTATGTACAGGGTTATTGATTATATTTGGACCGACAGATAACTTTTTTATTTGAAGAAATAGAAAAATGTTTAAATGAGAAAAATTGTAGATTTGTACAAGAACCACCAGGAAACGTAACTGGAAAATCAGTTGAACATGAAATAAGCGAGTTTTCAACTAACCTTAAGTTTTTTCAGAGGGCTCGCCATATTATTTTTTGATTTTTAAATTCTACTCGCTCTATTTTATGCTACTTTTAATCTTGTATGCTTTGAAGTCAATATTGTACTGTATTTTGAAAATGAACGATCTACATCCAAAGATGTAATATGCTTATCTAAAACACTGCAATTTACTGCCGCAATTGTCAGCACTTACGCACTGCCCAATATCACGTAGTTGCGCGAAATCCGGATTTTTGTGTAACAAAGACTTAAACTTGATCACTTTAATATCAGGGCCATCTTTTAAAGTTTGTAGAGCTGTATTTACATTATCAACTATGTGCAACGAGTCGGAAGTGACAGATAACTACGTTGAAGGCTGTCAATAGCATCTACTAATTCCCGATAATTTGCGTTTATAGTACGCAAACCTGCTTCGATTTTAATGTTATTAAAGTACCGATAACTTTCTTTAATGCAGATGGCAATTTTTGGGTCGAGCTGAGACACAGATTTAATACCGTGGAAATGTTGATTGTAATAAAATGCAACATTCAGCCACGTTCCCTATCTTGTTAATACGGGCTGTGGGGTTCGGTAATTCCAGGGCACAACTGGTGAAATTTTCTAATCCGTTGTGGAGATTTTGTAAAAACCATTTGGTGCTGGCAATTAGCTTGTCAAGATCTGGATACTTGCTTTGAATTGTTTCTGCCACTCGGTGAAAAGTATAGGTTTTATACGATAAATTAGGACACAAAGTTTTAAGCCATCTCGCTGCTTTTACCATATACGCAGCACATACTTGAAAGGATATTATCTTTAAAATCAGCAGGAGAACCTACCAAAGGGTATTTAAGGGCGTGTCTTGTATAAAATGTCTTTGAAAACCTCATGTCTTTATTATTTACACTGAGAAAAAAACTAATAGCACAACAAACCACAACTTTAACAAAGCAATTGCGACGATAGCCTAGGTAATACTAATTTTAAACATAAACAAAAAACCCGAGAACACCCGACGGAAGACATGACAGGTGACAGGGACGGTACAGCTCTAATGTTTAAAAGCTGGTAGAGGGTGGAAGAAATATCTTTTTGTTGAATGTAATTAGAAGTTTTTGTATATGAGTAAAAGAGAAATCTATTTATCGATATTCCAAATCAAAATTTCGAAATTTTCAAGAAAATGTAAAAATCGTCCGCCAACCAGCTTTAGCTACAGAGGGTGGAAAATGTAATTTAATTAAAATTATTTATATAAACTTTTTTTTGTTATTATAAAAGGAAACCTTTTGTATTTCAAATCGAAATTCCAAAACTTTTAAAAATCGCCCCACCCTGGTATAGAGGGTTGCTCGAGTTTCGTTTTATTTCTTAAAATTATGGGAAAACAGTCGAACATCGGTGTAGGTAACTTAACATGAAATACAGCTCTTAGCGAGTAGAATTTAAAAAACAAAAAAAAATATTGCGAACCCTCTGAAAAAAACTTAGGGTTAGTTCAAACTCGCTTATTTGCTATCCAATTGTTTTTTCGGTTCCGTTTCCTGATGGTTCTTCTACAAATCTACAATTTTTCTAATTTAAACATTTTTCTATCTTTTCAAATAAAAAATTTATTTATAGGTCCAAATAAATAAATAAATTACAATATAATCAATAACCCTGTACTAATGATATAAATAACTGTTATATTTAATAGTTTCTAATAAAATCTGACATTATTACAATTTTTGACCCAGCATTTTTTCGTTATTTGAGATTCGTATGTCAGTGTGTAAGGTAGCCCCTAATATTAATAGATATTGGTAGCAGTATACATTACTATTTTCTTTTCAGGATACCTTCTCAAGAAAGTCTAACTACCAACAGCGAAAACGACTCCGCCGTAACGGCAAAATTTACTCACATCCTCCAGAAAGACGCTTTTTTGGTTTTTAGAGCCCTCTGCAAACTCTCCATGAAACCTCTGCCAGACGGTACACCAGATCCGAAATCTCACGAGCTCCGATCGAAAGTTCTCTCTTTGCAGCTGCTCTTATCCATCCTGCAAAATGCTGGACCCGTTTTCAGGTCAAACGAAATGTTCATTACTGCTATAAAGCAGTATCTCTGCGTCGCTCTGTCTAAAAACGGAGTCAGTTCGATACCCAAAGTATTCGAACTTTCCCTAGCGATATTCTTGGCGTTATTATCGAATTTTAAACTTCACTTGAAGATGCAGATCGAAGTATTTTTTAAGGAAATCTTCCTGAACATCTTGGAGACGTCGAATTCTTCTTTTGAGCACAAATGGATGGTGATCCAAGCGCTGACGAGGATCTGCAGCGACGCTCAGTCCGTTGTCGACATTTACGTGAACTATGATTGTGATCTTGCGGCTGCAAATTTGTTCGAACGTCTAGTCAATGATTTGTTTAAGGTTGCGCAAGGTTAGTATAATATAAAATGTAATGATACCTCGGCACAAGAATAAATAAATAATCAGAACGGTTCTGACAAAGAACGACAAAGAAATCTGAGCTTTGTCTTTTCTGATTGGCTTACGGAAGATCCACCCCGTGACGAACTTACAGAAATATTGACCCAGCCGCAGTGTATCTCACTATTGCGAAAGATGGACAATATTATGGCCTAGATAATTTTATAGCTTTGTTGTAAGGACGGCGGGCCTAACTCTCGAGCGGCACGTTTGTTCTAAGCCTCTAACGCCAAGGGGCCTTAAAGCAAAATTTTATGATATTGCCACAGGCGTACCTATAAGGAAATAATATGTTGTAATGTTAAATTAGTAAAAAAAAATGATT
This sequence comes from Philopedon plagiatum, assembly GCA_963971165.1. Classification (NCBI taxonomy): domain Eukaryota; kingdom Metazoa; phylum Arthropoda; class Insecta; order Coleoptera; family Curculionidae; genus Philopedon; species Philopedon plagiatum. The sequence continues at coordinate 6,210,064 of OZ020194.1, forward strand.
TAGTTAGCAATGTGATTAGGGGGTTGTCTTAGGCAGTGCGCAATGCCTTAAAATATACTGGTTATCTATATCCCACGGTATTTTGATGCATTTCATACAAATTGCTCCTTTCATAGAGAAGTTGTTTACTTGCAGTTATATGGGAAATGAGGAAAAAATGAGAACTGATTTTTAGAAATTAAATTGACAAAAGCGAGTGAGTTATGCAGGAGTCGGCATATTTTAAATAGAAAAATTATTTTAAGTGAGGTGAATAAAACAAGTGTTAAGATAATAAAATAATTTTATTGGTGTCTCCAAATCAACATCTTACTATTTTTTACAGTCCTAAAATTTCTATTTATAAATTTAAAAGCGTAAAATAGCCTTACTCTACCATACAACCTAATCAAATGCTGGTGCGGAAAACTTTTGCAAGGATGAACAAAGCGGCTATATTTACAAATAAGGCAAAGCAAAAATTCAACTTTTTTCGCAAGTTATTATCGGTATCGTATCGTATCGGCAGGAAAATTGCCGATATATTGGCACATATAAAACGAAGAATTTTGGGTTCTTACTGCATATACCTACGAAAGGTAATACTCGTAAATATAATAAAATAAAATACATTTTTGTGCCTCTTCTAATGTCACTAATAATATCTAATCATTTATAACATAACTGTAGTATAACAGGCCTTTTTCCGGAGAAATAAATTAAGAATTTCACAAACCAATACTGAAAACATTAAACAGGGACTTCCCTGAAACTTCACCAATCAGAAACGTCATACCGCGTTACCGCGTGACGAAATGATAAACCGGGACTTCCCCGATTTTCGTTTTCGCCCAAATAGAAAACGCATGAACGAAAAACGGAAATTGATACAGAATACGTACAGGATTTAGCGAATTGGAGGTTCAGAACCGTATTTTGTATTTTTTTTATTTATATTCGACGTTATAAAAACCAGGGTTGGCATGAATTCATTCACATGATTTAAGTCTTTGACTTTTTTTTTATAAAAGTCATGACTTTTTCCAATCCTGATGAAAACTAAACATTGAAACATGTACTTATGTCTTTGCCGATACGATATATCGGAATCGGTATATCGGCATGTAAATATCGGTATCGGCCGATATATCGTATCGGCAAAATAAAGTCATATCGTGCGATCTCTAGTAGCAACATGGCAATAACATCATTTTTTAAAACAATGTGTTCAAAATTCTTTATTACCAAATGTACGATAGCTTTCTCTCTAATCGACGAATATCTATTGTGGTGGATGGTCCCTAATCTAACTTCCATCCTATCATGCTGGCGTACCCCAAGGGTCAGTTCTGGCACCAACCCAATTTCTTCTTCACATTAATAATGACCTGCTCTCTTCAACTACCAATCTCATGAACGATAGTTAGTACTCCACTCCAACATTCATTTTTCCAGACAAGTTTCGAATCAAGAGCTGGATAACAGGAGCAGATCTATGCACCTATCCCTTTCCCAAAACCTTCAGTTAATCTTAGACTGGGGTGCCAAAAACCTTATTCAGTTCAACGTCTTCAAAACTCATTTTTGCTCCCTGTCACGCAAAGAATCCGGCAACGCTTACCCCATCCACATGAACGGCCAAGCCTTACAGAACAATGAAACGTTCGATCTTGTTGGCATTAGGGGTGGGCAAAATAATCGATTAATCGATTATTAATCGATTGAACGATTACAAAATTTTTTTTAATCGATTAATCGATTAATCGATTTTTCGATTAATCGATTTTTCAATTAATCCATTTTTCGATTAATCGATTTTTCGATAAATCGATTATTCGATTTTTTCGATTAATCGATTTTCTCGATTAATCGATTTTCTCGATTAATCGAATCTTTTTTATAATCATAAGTCGATTATGAAACACGTATTCAACGGAATAATTTGAATGCTTTTCGATCCGCGCTCCTTTAATTTTTAAGGGTCTAAAATTTAAATCGCCCGTCGGAATTGTGTTCAAGATAGGCAAGTTTTAAGCGCTGGAGTCGCTTTCTTTATGTCATTAGTAATAACATAATTTCGACTAGTTCAATAATCGATTTTCTTGATTAATCGATTTTTCGATTAATTTCGATTAATCGATTAATACAAATTTTATCGATTAATACAAATGTTATCGATTAATCGATTAATACAAATGTTATCGATTAATCGATTAATTGATAAATCGATTTTGTCGATTAATCGATTTTTCGATTAATCGATTAATCGATTAATTTCGATTAATCGGAAATAATCGATTATTTCAAATAATCGAAAATCGATTACCTTTTTCAATAATCGCCCAGCCCTAGTTGGCATCGCTTTTAAACATGATCTCAGCTGGCACGAATACATTACTTCAATAGCCTTACCAGCAGCTAGGCTTGGTTTTCTCTTTTGGGTCAGAAAATACTTGTTCCCTTCCAACTTACACATTCTTTATGTTTCCCAAATAAGACCTAACCTTGTGTATTGTTCCCACATCTGGGAAGCGGCATCACGTTCGACACTTAACATTCTTGATTCTATCCAAAAGAGAGCCATTCGACTCATCAATGACCCAGTCCGCACAAGAAAACTCCCTTCTCTCGCTCATCGCCGCGCTGCGCTGTTGGGAATTTACCCGTGTCAATAGGTTCCCTTCTCTTCAGATGCCCACGGCCACGGTACGTTAGTACTTGGGCTTGAAGTATACGTCGGCTGTCTCAAATAAAAAAAGAATATGTTGTTTCCTGAGCAAAGGCGTGGTTAAGGGAGGGGGGCTTAGGGGTGCTCAGCACCCCCAGAACTCTAATTAGCACCCCCAAAATTTACATTAAGCGCTTCTAATTAACAATTTTTTGGTCTTATGCTGAATAGGGTCTAGGGCTTAAGCACCCCTGAATTCGACTGCCTAGCGACGCCTCTGTTCCTGAGCAAAAAAATCCTAACAATAATTTGTTTTTCGAGAAATTTCTGTTAATCCATTAAGTGCATAATCGTCGATTTTTTCATAACAAATTACCACCATTTAATGGGTACATGACTACTACCATTTTTTCCAATTTTGACACTCTGATTTCTGAAATTAGGTAGACATTCTCAAGAACTGGGCGCCTCCCCCAATCAAGAAAGAACAATGAAACTCCGCGGCTTAGAATGTTTAGTATCCATTCTAAAATGTATGGTCGAGTGGAGCAAAGATCTTTACGTGAATCCTAACCTGCAAAGTACCGTGGGGGAACACCAACAGCACAAGGACCGAGATGCGGTGTCGCTGAAGAGTCGCGAAGGCAGTATCGAGAGCTTGAACTCGAGTGATAGTGGAAATAAGGAAGTGTTGGATTCTCCGGAGCAGTTGGAGGTGTTGAAACAGCAAAAAGAGGTTGGTAGTTGTGACATCACATTGGTCAAAGGTTTATTTTCAAATGGAAAAGTAAACTGTGTGGTGGTAAAAGTATATTTTTTCTGTCTGCTTTATTTCTTAATATCTGTTTTTATTTAAATTGGTCTCGTTGAGAGTGAAGAGCATCGATGGTACTGTTTTTTTATAGTACTGTCATAGATTTATTAACACAGTGCAATGTATAATAAAAGTATCTCGTAGTTATCAATGCTCTTGGGATATTATAGTTGAAAATGTCACTCAGTTCTTTACTCTACAGGGTGTCCGGGAAAATGTGGGAAATCTCCCGGATATGAAAAAAACACGCGAAAAGAGTACTACAAGTTCATATAAACTTTTTTCGTATCGGCCTCCTCTTCGGAGATATGGGCTCCCAAAGAGCTCCAATGAAATCAAGTTTTTTACACATAATTATTGAACCACCAGGTATATTCCAAGTTTTTTTTAATATGATGTATACCAGGTTAGACCCTTCAAATTACTATCCAAGAAAGTATTGTGAAGTACTCACAGCTGCAGGGACGGACTAGCTCTGACACTTATGACTCCATTTTTTTTACGCTTGTATGATAAGAACTTTGGACCACGTTTTTTACATACCTTTAACCATTGACTAAAAATTAAGTACTCTTCATTCATGTCGTTAATCCTAACCGTTTTCGAAAAAAACGTCATTTTATTTACACTGTTAGTCCCCTAACTTCTGTCGGGTTGAATATGAAAAAGAGGAATTTTTCCCTGTCGCCAACATAGTTTCAATAAAACGTTAAAATTTAACTGCTTAGTTAAAAACTTCGTAAGAGGGTTCAACATGGGCCCCGTGAAGTCTTATACACTCGCGGGCACGACGAACTGAGGACTGCTGTACCCGCCACAATAACCCAGCATTGTTCCTTATTTGATCACAATGAAACGTGATTCTCCGTAGAAGTTCCTACTATCAACGGGAGTAGAATACACCAAGGTTTTGAGGTGTCCCCACAGGTAAAAATCCAACGGCGTTAGGTCGGGAGATCGAGGAGGCCTGGCAATAGGTCCTCCCCTACCTATCCAACGGTTTGGATAGACGTTATTCAGGTGCTCCTGCACAGCAACGCTGAAATGAGGTGGTGTTCCTTCCTGCATGTAGTACACGTTTCGGCGGATTTCAAGTAGTAAGTGCTCTACTAAATCATGAAAAGCGTTCTGGAGGAATTCCAAATAAAGTTGTCCTGTCAGTCGTACCCGAGAATAAGAGTCGTACCGGCAATACGAATGGTCCAATCAAAAAATTGCCAATGATTTCTGCCCAGACATTAATTGATTGGAACCGATGTTGACGATGCGAAACAATAGTTGCATGAGGATTTTCATCAGCCCATACATGTGAGTTGTGTAAATTCATGCTTCGTCCGTGAAGAGAATCTTCTGGCTTCCAAAGCATTGCAAGATGCAAGACCATACATCAGATGCATATCTGCATACTCAATAAACGTGTTATTTCGAATTATTTCACAATTATTAATTTCGCCACGAAATCAGCGATGTGAAAGTTGACAAGTTCTAAAATGCAGGATATTTATTTCTTTCGTACCTAGTAACGTTTGCAACAACAATACTTTGTTTTTGGGGCCGATAAAATAAAACGCACATTTTTTGCGAACCTAGGTCGAATTGCAATTCGCAGAATTAAACGTATCTGTTATCGAAATACACCAAATACATGATGTAAATAATATGACGTTTTTTCGAAAACGGTTAGGATTAACGACATGAATGAAGAGTACTTAATTTTTAGTCAATAGTTAAAGGTATGTAAAAAACGTGGTCCAAAGTTCTTATCATACAGGGCATAAAAAAAATGGGGTCATGAGTGTCAGAGCTAGTCCGTCCCTGCAGCTGTGAGTACTTCACAATACTTTCTTGGATAGTAATTTGAAGGGTCTAACCTGGTATACATCATATTAAAAAAAAATTGGAATATACCTGGTGGTTCAATAATTATGTGTAAAAACTTGATTTCATTGGAGCTCCTTGGGAGCCCATATCTCCGAAGAGGAGGCCTATACGAAAAAAGTTTATATGAACTTTTAGTACTCGTTTCACGTGTTTTTTTCATATCCGGGAGATTTCCCACATTTTCCCGGACACCCTGTATATTCTATTTCTTATGGGCTCTCACCAAATTTTAAAATCTTGAAAAAACTGCAGTAAAGGGTGACAATTACGTTGTCTGTTTTGATGAAGCATTAAATAAGATAAGCCAAAATTGCCAGATGGATATTTTAATCAAGTATTTTAAGGAAGAAAGTCAATGGGATAAAAATTAACAAGCGGGACTATAAGTATTATGTATGTTATTAAAAATATGTTTACCTATTATGTAAGTATAAACGTGTACACCTATGTTACTCTATACCACATTGTATATAATTTTCGTTAATAAATCTACTTCGGCGCCATGATACAAATAAAAGAGATATGATTCCACGGAGGTTGGCGTGGCCAGGTACGTCACGCTGTGAGTAATTCCGCCATATTTTGTAAACGAGACACGTCTTTGTTAAGAACGAGTTGGGTTTAAAGATATTTTTATTTTTAATTTGTTTATTTTAAAAGTGAAAATGAGGGGTGTTGTGTATGGTTGTGATGTGGACAATCAATGCAAGGGCTTTATGCCCGCTATTAAAGTTTTTAGCTTCCCTAAACACAAAGTGTTTGGAAGCGTCTGTGCAAACGAGAAGATAAGTTTAATGTGAAAAATGCTAGAATCTGTTCTAGACATTTTAACGAAAGTGATTATGAAGGTAATTTAAAGCATGAATAGTGTCATGTCATGAATGTCAAATGTGTTTAATATTTTTACAAACTCGCTTCAATAAAAAAAGTTTACTGTGACAAAAAATTACTAAAAATCTCCACCGTAACGAATCACCAGACCTTAATCGAGAAAATACGACAAACAAAGAGATTGAAAAAAGACTTTTCTTAAAAAATAATTTCTTGTTTTACTTAATTTCATAAATTTAGATATTTGTATTTTGTTTAGAATAATTTTTGTCATTTTAAGATTTTTTAAAATTTGAAAAATAAAAGAATACAGAAATACAATAATTTTTAATAATTTACTTTTAAAGTGTAAAAAACCCAAAAAAAACTATCCTAAAAAACATGTTTCCGTCGCAAACATTCAGATGTTATTCACCGCAAAAAATATTTGACAAATTATAGGAACAAACAAAATTCTTATTTATAACATATTTTCGGAAGACTCTGTAGGTATATATTTTAATAAGAATATGCCTCTAAATAAAAATTATTATATTAATTATTAGGCATAGTTTTATTTTATAAAATTATTTACCTTTTTTTTTTCACGTAAATAAATACATAGAACGCAATTGGCAGGCAATTAACCAATATTTGTTATTTTAAATTCATTTATCCCTTTATTTACATGATTATTTTAAATCATATACTTTAAAATTTGTATTATAAGCAGGAGGCAAAGTATATTGCCAATAGAATTTATATAAAATCGTCTATCACTAACGTAAACTCTATATTGCGCGTTATAAATTTCAAAAATAACTCACAGCGCGACGTCATGCGCGAATCCGGACGAACTTGACACGGTTTGGTATCATACCTTCCTTTTATTGTATCATGCATCAGCGCAATGTATGTATTATGTATATAAATAGGTACTTTGTAAAATATTTGTTGTTTTTCATTGGTGAATGAGTGTTTAAACATTAGGATATTTACATTTTGCTTTTTAGAATATGATTTATTGGACTCAATACAAAAATAGATATAATAAACGGTGTCTTAATACAATGTTGTTGTCGTGTCTGAGAATTTCTGTAGAGGGTCAGGGAAAAAAGGGAAATGCCAGGGAATTTACTTTTAGCAAATCGCTGGGAACCCTGAAGATCATGAAGAGTGGTGTCCCGCGCTCTTCGCTTTAGGTTCGCATTTGATATGGATAAATCCGTGGTTCTCTGTAGAATTTTTTCTCATGTTTATAGGTATGGGAAACTGGAATAGACATGTTTAACAGGAAAGCCCGAAAAGGCATAACTTACCTTCAGGAACACGGTTTGCTCGGCGGTACCCAAGAAGAAGTCGCTAAGTTTTTACATAACGAAGAACGTCTCGACAAAACCAGCATCGGCGACTTCCTGGGTGAAAATGACGATTTTTGTAAAGAGGTTATGTACACCTACATCGACCAGATGGAATTTACTAATATGGATTTCGTCGCTGCCTTAAGGCATTTTCTGGATGGTTTTAGATTGCCTGGAGAGGCACAAAAGATTGACAGGTTCGTTCTCTGTCTAATTATATTTATCCCATTCAGTAATAGCTAGCACGCTTAGTAATACTGTTATTTGATGTCAGTTCCGTGTCTAAATCTGTTAAGGAATGGGCTCATTACTGCACACTGTGACGTAATGAAATTGATTAGGTTATTATAGTGTGTGATAATGAATGTATTATTCAATAGTGGTAGATAAATAAGCCTTGACAACAAAATCGTTGATATTTAAAAATTTCTAAACGTATTCCCTTTTTCAGATTAATGGAAAAGTTTGCAAGTAGATACTGCGAATGTTACCCCAATAACGGTCTATTCTCGAGTGCGGACACAGCCTATGTGTTAGGTTTCTCCATTATAATGCTTACAACAGATTTGCACTCCCCGCAAGTTAAAAACAAAATGACGAAAGAACAGTACATCAAATTGAACCGCGGCAACACCGACTGTGTAGAAGTACCCGAAGAGTACTTGTCGCAAATTTACGACGAAATAGCCGGTCACGAGATCAAGATGAAGAACACCGTGAACAAACCTGGAAAGCAACAGTTCAACAGCGAAAAACGCAGAAAAATTTTGTTTAATATGGAAATGGAGGCTATATCTTCAGCGGCGAAAAATCTTATGGAGTCTGTGTCGCATGTGCAAACCCCGTTTACACAGGCCAAACATATCGAACACGTCAGACCCATGTTTAAAATGGCTTGGACGTCATTTTTAGCTGCGTTCAGTGTGGGTCTGCAAGATTGTGATGATCCGGACGTTGCTACTCTTTGTTTAGATGGCATTAGATGCGCGATAAGGATAGCCTGTATATTCCATATGACTTTGGAACGGGATGCCTACGTACAAGCCTTGGCGAGGTTTACATTGCTTACCGCCAACTCGCCTATAATGGACATGAAGGCGAAGAATATAGACACCATTAAAACGTTGATAATGGTGGCGCACACGGATGGAAACTACTTGGGGACGTCCTGGTTAGAAATCTTGAAGTGTATCTCTCAACTAGAGCTGGCACAGCTGATTGGAACAGGCGTAAGGCCGGAGTTCTTGTCTGGACCGGGTCACAAACCTCCCGATCCAAGTTCCAAAGAGCATATGGGCGAAACTAGTTCGCAAAGTGTTGTAGTTGCAGTGGACAGAATATTTACTGGCTCAACTCGGCTGGATGGTGATGCGATTGTGGATTTCGTTAAAGCTTTGTGTCAAGTTTCTCTGGATGAATTAGCTCACCCCGGACATCCGAGAATGTTCTCCCTTCAGAAAATCGTCGAAATCTCCTACTACAACATGGGAAGAATTCGTTTGCAGTGGTCTAGGATATGGCAAGTTTTGGGAGAACATTTCAACACTGTAGGGTGCAGTAAGAACGAAGACGTCTGTTTCTTCGCTGTTGACAGTTTAAGACAATTATCCATGAAGTTTATTGAAAAAGGAGAGTTCTCTAACTTCCGTTTCCAAAAAGATTTCCTCCGTCCCTTCGAACATATCATGAAAAAGAATATTTCGCCGACGATAAGAGATATGGTCGTCAGATGCGTAGCTCAGATGGTTAACTCTCAGGCGAGCAATATTAAATCGGGGTGGAAGAACATATTCTCAGTGTTCCACTTAGCTGCGGGTGACCAAGAGGAGGCTATAGTGGAACTCGCATTCCAGACAACAGGAAAGATCATAATGGAACTCTACGAGAAGCAGTTTTCAGCTATGATAGATTCGTTCCAGGATGCAGTAAAGTGTCTCTCGGAGTTTGCTTGTAACGCTAGGTTCTTGGACACCTCCATGGAGGCCATAAGGCTAGTGAGGTCGTGCGCTTGCAGTGTAGCTGCCGCGCCCAATTTGTTTGCTGAGCATGGAGGCATGGAAACCGACATAACTATAACTGAAGAGGACAGGGTGTGGGTAAGAGGGTGGTTCCCACTCCTGTTTTCTTTGTCCTGCGTTGTTAATAGATGTAAATTAGACGTGAGAACACGCGCTCTAACTGTACTATTTGAGATTATAAAAACTTACGGCGATAGTTACAAGCCTCACTGGTGGAAAGACCTCTTCAAGATCCTGTTCAGGATATTTGACAATATGAAGCTTCCCGAGAAGCACACGGAAAAAGCCGAGTGGATGACGACTACCTGCAATCACGCCCTCTACGCTATAGTTGATGTGTTCACGCAATACTTTGATGTCCTCGGGCCGTTACTGCTTGAAGAGCTTTACGCTCAGCTACACTGGTGTGTTCAACAAGACAACGAACAACTCGCAAAGTCGGGTACTAACTGTTTAGAAAATTTGGTTAATTCGAACGGGCCTAAATTTACAGAGGAAACTTGGGAGAAGACTTGTCAGTGTATGTTGGACATTTTCGACTCTACCATACCTACAGCTTTGTTGACGTGGAAACCGGACTCTATGAAAACGACGGCTGTGATAGAACAAAATGGAGACGTTGGAATGAGAGGGATTTTGAAAAGATCGGTGAGTTTCGCGGATCAGTATCCGCCGAACTCGGAGGTGGCTTTGTTCCAAAGTTTGGAAATTAAGAGTGTTGTTCAGCTGGAACTTATACAGACGATAGATAACATAGTGTTCTATCCGGCTACGTCGAGGAAAGAGGACGCTGAAACTTTGGCATTAGCTGCTGCTGATATGACCGGAAATGGAAATTTAACGGAGTTTCAACGGGAAGAACAGGGGATGTACAGGTTGTTGAACTCGCCGCATTTGTTAAAGTTGACAGAATGTTTGCAACAGTCGCACAGGTAAGTGCTTCTTTATCTATACTAATATATAAAATTCTTAAGTGACTCACTCATTCATCACGACCCAGCTCAAACCGCTTGACAATATAAAGCTGAATTTTGGCATACAGGGTGTTTTCTAATTGAATGTCAATATTTAAGAGGGCGATTTTTGGGTCCATTTTAAAAAGAAAACTTCATATGAATGTATGTCCTAAACATCTTAACTTGTGAGATGGTAAAGTTTTCAAAAATAATAGTTTTTTATTAATATCTGTAATACCACTTTAGATATTTTAATTAAATTTGGCATACATGTATCAAGAGGTATTATTTAGTGTACCACAATTTTTTTATTTCCTCCAGTGGCGTTCGTACGGAATTTCACCTGCCTATTTTGGCAGACATTGATGGTACGCTACTGATTTCTCGTAAAATTAAAATTATTCCTGAAATCCCCAATCATTTTAAAGCAAATTTGATCTCTTGAATTTTTTCAATCCTATGCACGGTTTTCGCTTAAAAAAATAAAAACCTTTTGTCTGCATGATCATAACAATATTGTTAATATGACAATATCACCATGCAGAGAAATAGATTTTATTTTTTAGATAAAATTTGCTTAGAAATGAATAAGGAAGTTAATTTTTGAGATCCTTATTCATTTCTAAGCAAATTTTATCTAAAAAATAAAATCTATTTCTCTGCATGGTGATACTGTCATATTAACGATATTGTTATGATCATGCAGAGAAAAGGTTTTTATTTTTCTTAAGCGAAAACCGTGCATCGGATTGAAAAAATTCAAGAGATCAAATTTGCTTAGAAATGATTGGGGATTTCAGGAATAATTTTAATTTTACGAGAAATCAGTAGCGTACCATCAATGTCTGCCAAAATAGACAGGTGAAATTCCGTACGAACGCCACTGGTGGAAATAAAAAAAATTGTGGTACACTAAATAATGCCTCTTGATACATACTACATGTATGCCAAATTTAATTAAAATATCTAAAGTGGTATTACAGATATTAATAAAAAACTATTTATTTTTGAAAACTTTATCACCCTGTATCTCAAAAACTAAGACGTTTAGGACATACGTTCATATGAAGTTTACATTTTAAAATGGACCCAAAAATCGCCCCCTTCAATATTGACATTCAATTAGAAAACACCCTGTATATAAAATTCTTAAGTGACTCACCATTCATCACGACCCAGCTCAAACCAGCACCTAATGGTGCTGAAAGGGGGTGTTTCAAATCAAATTGTGGGGTAGTTATAATTCTTCGCTCATTTATGTTTTTTGGGGTGCTGATTACGAATCTGAGGTTTGGCAACATTTTTTTTTCCTGTAAGTTAGTCAAAAATCATGAAAAAAAAGTTGTTCCCCGATTTTTTGCTTATAACTCAAATACTATCAACTTTGGGTAAAACATCATTTTATACTAAAACAATCTGCATAAGATCTTCCATAATTTAGGTTTTTACTACATTTTTCGCCACGCGTACCGTTTAGGCACAAACGCGGGTTGAAGTTAGTGTATTATTTTGACACTCAAGCTGAAGGGCGGCGTGGTTCCATGCGGAGGGATCTATTGTCCAAACATGAAAACTTGGGGCCTCACTCATGGGCGTGTTTAATAGTGTACTGGCTAGGAGGACGCAGGAGATGACAGCGCTCAAACACATTTGTGATGGAATTAAAAATTTTAAATTTAAAAAAGAAAATAAAGGCATTGCAGAATATGTATCGAATGTAATAAAAAGGAAAATGGCAATTCTTTTACTAGCTGTAGAAAGTTGCAACACCTTTACAACGCTAAACACTATATTAAATCAGTTTTCCTATGAAATATGATTATTCAAAACATTTGACTTTTCCTGGCGTTTATAAAATTAGGTACTTATCTTGATGTCATTTAAAGCTTGTAACACCGAATGTCGATCCCAAGATCGAAAATTATTCTTTATGGGGGTTACTCTTCCACTTCAAAGGCTCGGACAAAAACACAGGCCCAGAACTTCCTCGAACCATCAAAAGGTCAAAAAGCTGACTTCGAACTTAATGAGATAATTTCATTAAGTAAATAAATCGAATAACTAAATAATTAAATCATTAGGCTGGGTCCTCCCTAAAAAGGTACAATAATGAGACTCCTACACGTAAAATTATAGGTTAGAAACCACGCCCATACAAAATAAAAAAGTCCATATAAAAAGAAAAATTAACACTGCTCACCCTTTTAGAGTCCCTAGCAAAGAATTATCTGTTTTAACAGGCGGGATAAAACTAGATTTTAATTTCCTCTCAAATAGGGGCCCTTTGTTCATCAGAACCTTTCAGAATGACATCGGACAAAAAATGACAACTCAAAAGTCACAAAACGTCAACCAAGACGGTATGACCGATACTTCTACCTGGAGTTCATGCTCGCGCGAATTCACGCGTTTCTTTCGCTTAGCCAAAACTCAATCAGCATTTGAACTACTTAAAAATACAACAATAACGAACGTTACAAATAGTCCTGAGACGAGGATAAAATGTTTTTTAGGTTTGCAAAAGCCTTCAACATCAACCACGAGCAACGAAATCTCCTGTGGAAAGCCGGTTACCGAGGTTCGGTGAAACCCAATCTGCTTAAGCAAGAGACGCAAAGTTTGGCGTGTTTACTTAGAATACTCTTCAAAATGTATTGCGACGAAGGCAGGAGGCAGCACTGGCATCTCATAGAAGAGAAGCTGATCGTCGTGTGCCAAGAGGCGTTCGACTACTTTTTGCAACTGCAGAGCGAATCGCACAGAGAAGCCTGGACTACTTTGTTGTTGTTGGTGTTGACGCGGATGTTGAAGATGCCTGACGACAGGGTAAGTCTGGTTTTTTTCATTCTTAAAAAACTTTAAAACGGTAAAAAAATATCGCTTATAACAAATACGGTAGAAGCTGTAGTGTCTTTTGTTGTACGACAACCAGTCAAACATAGCTAACTTGTTGAATTATTTGATAAATCTTGTACAAGTGGTCAGTTTTGTGATTTGACACAAAAGTGATGGCCACCAAACTGACGTTGTTTGTCTTAATAAGGAATATGCACATTTTTTTTATTGCATATTTTTAGGGAAGTCATTACAAACCCAAAAAAAATATTTTCAAGGAAATTACTTGGATAATTTAGCTACAAAAAATGTTTACTTTTCGGTATAATTAATTACAATTTAAAAAGCAGCCTTTTTTCTTTAATGCAAAATGACTTCAGGAGATCAGCAAAAATAAGTGTCAATCTACTTGTTAACGTAAAGCTTAACCTAAAGTCGAACAGGCTTGTTTTTCTCGGAAACAGTCGGAGGGAGAGAAATGGAATTTTTTGGGTTGATAGAGGAATAGTTCAGCTAGCTTCGGTAAAAAAATTCAGTTATACAGGATGTTTCGTTTCGGAGCTATTAAACGTTAAAGTCGAAATTTCCGCGATTTCCGTTGAAATCGGGTACAGGTTGCAAAAGTGAATTAAATCGATGTAAATTTTCGGAGGTTGTAGAGAACCCGGAGCTTCAGAACTCTACTGAAACGGGTGAGGATCAGAAAATGGCAAGTAATTCTTTTGAAATTTTTTAGGTCGAAAAATTTGATTTGCAGACCCCTTTTTGGTACCTGATAACTCGAAAACAAAACGTCAGATCGAAAAACGGATTTATAAGGGAAACTTTAAAATCTCAAATTCTTTTTTTGCAATACATTTACCTAAACCTAAAATCAGCGGAAAATGGAAATATTTGGAAAAAACTGGAAATTTAGATTTTTGACCCAAATATTTCGTGGATTTTAATTTTTTGTGGGGTCAAAATGGTTCAAATTAAAATCCCATATTCGTCATCGGAAAGAGCTCGTCGAAGTATGTGATGTCCATATTTTTTAGTTTCTTCATTCTCTATAGGAAGGGAGCAATCCCCGATTAAATTTAGATTTTTTTACTTTTTTTGCCCTTGACATCGGTGCATTTGAATCACTCTGTATTTTTCCTATCTAATTCTTTCCCAATTTTTCAACACTGTCTTATAAACGGATAATCAGACTTTAAAATGAATACCGAATGGGTCATCCAGGGGCGTATTTAAGGGGTAAAAATAGGATTTTCTTGATTTTTTCCGACAAATCCTATTTTTAACCGACATTATTTCACACTATTTACCTTCTTTAGTGATTCTTTTTGGATTTATTTTATTCGTTAATTATTATCTAAGAACTCACTAATTTAAATCGCTAATTTTTTCGTTAGAGTTATAAATAAATAGGTTTATTTGCATCGGGGACATCTAAAATTTGAAAATTTTTGAATTTTCAAAGATTGCCATGAAAACAAAGAATTGCAGTTTATTTCCTCGAAATTATTAAGCTTATATGTCAAAATTTCGCAGAAATGCCAATTTTTGTTGCAGAATTGAAAGGTTCCTGGACCGTTTTCGGTTTGAAGAAAACGTGAATACAATTTAGGAACTTTCTACTTTAAGTGCAGGGATATTTCATTGGATGAGTTACGCATTTAATGTCATTTTTATTCAGTTTTAGATGACTCTACAACACTAGAATTCGCCCATGTACGCATGATGAGTCATAAGTTCACTTTTGACGACACAGCCAATTTGATCACGTTTTACAAGTTTCGATATTCGCGCGAAAATTTGCAATATAAAATCCTTTATTTTTGTTAATAAAAACCAAAATAAATTGATAACAGCAACCGCCATAAACATTTAATTTATGTAGGGAATATAAAAAAATATATTTCAGATTTATTTGTGTTACATGCATATTCCCTATTGGACATAATAAAATTTTTTAAAAATACACTCAAAAAATCGCACTTTAACACAGGGCAAAGATATAATAGGGAATATACCCAAGCAAACCCGTACAGAAATTAAGTATTTTGTAAAATACATCCTGTAGCTAATACATTGTTAACTACTTAGGAAAGTAATATCGTATTTCACGTAAGTAATTTTTTAAAGTACAGGCACAGATTACTCCTACCAGATGCGAATCTCTTAATAACTTTCCTATGTCACGATTCCGCGGTCTTGGCGCTACGGACAGAGCGGCCCGGTCGATTCGAGCGTCGATGCCGTGAATGGAATTTTCCACGCGTTTGGTAAGTTTTAATTCAGAGGAATTATGGATTATATTTTAAAATATTAAAACATGATATTGTGTGGCATTTTATATAAAATTATATCATTAACAAATACAAAAACGTATCTCGTTTATTAAAATTACACTACAACCTAGTACAACCACAATTTAAACCATAAAATCAAGCAACAAAACTGATGTAATAACATTAGCCTGCTCTCTATTCCACGGAGGCGCTCGCACACGCTAACAGCGAGGAATTCACCGTTCGGCGACAGACTAAATAATAAGGTGCATCGCCACCTTATAATTTCTCTAAATTGAGCCACCGTCGAAAGCGTAAGATTCGCATCTGGTAGGAGTAATCTGTGGTACAGGGTTATTCTAAAAGAATGAACCGATTTCATGACACAATATTTTATTAACGAAAAGTAATACAAAATTCCAAGAATGTCACAAGTGTTCAACTGCGGCAGGGATAACATCAAGGCGAAATGAGAATTCCTCCCAGACGCGTATTAAAAATTATACCGAGAAGCAAAAACATTTTTTTAGTTAATTATCCTAGTAATTTTCTTTAAAATAATATTTTTAGGTTTATAGTGAATTCCTTAAACGATTTATACAATAAAAAAATACATGCATATTCCTTATTGTCTTATTCTTACACTTGTCAGTTTAAACTCTTACTTATCACATTATAATTGTCTTAGGTAAATCTGGCCGTCAATTTTTATATTGGAATTCTAAGAAATTTACGGCGCACCCAAGCATACCCATTTTTTACACGACTTAAAGCTATTTAATTTTTTAGAAAATGTCAACAGATTTACGTAAATTCCTAGATAAGCGGGCTTACTTTTACTGCAAATAAATAACTTGAGAATACACATAATAATAGACAATTTTAGTCAAATTTCCACTTTTAATAAATACTTTATAACATGACGCGTTTCGCTAACACTATAGCTTCTTCGGATGTTTGTTACAGATTATAACGAACATCCGATGAAGCTATAGTGTTAGCGAAACGCGTCATGTTATAAAGTATTTAATAAAAGTGGAAATTTGACTAAAATTGTCCATTATTATGTGTATAATGGATTTCCATCAAGTAAAGGCCGACACCATTCAACTTGAGACTATTTTTTTTTTCAGTTTGCAGTTCACGTCTCCAAATACTACCCGTACCTTTGCGAAATAGTGTGTTTTGATCTCAAAGCCGAACTAAGATCGATCTTACGAAGGGTGTTCCTGAGAATAGGACCAGTATTTCATATTACACGCACTTAGCTTACAATCAACCTCTTTCAGTGGTATCCTTAAAGAAATGTCAGTCAACGTTTGGTGGAAAAAGTATCAGATTTTCTGGTACGAACATGTGTTGACTAGTTCAAAG
Source organism: Philopedon plagiatum (assembly GCA_963971165.1). Taxonomy (NCBI): domain Eukaryota; kingdom Metazoa; phylum Arthropoda; class Insecta; order Coleoptera; family Curculionidae; genus Philopedon; species Philopedon plagiatum. Next base: position 6,227,036 of record OZ020194.1, read on the forward strand.
CTTAATCTCAGTAATGTGAGTTCCAAATGGCACTGGAAAATTTTACGATAGTTATTACTCACCTTGATCCTCGCTTTATGAAAGAGGGTTGCTTGGTAACTGGAAGATTTCATCATGATTTCATATTCTTTCTGTGCGAAGTTACAAAAAGATAAAAAAAACTTTTCAGTCACTTTTCTGATGGCTAACTTGGTAAAATTTAGTTTCACCCAATTTAAATTCCATTTTTAATACCACTCGAGATCGAGACTCGCGATGCAAACGAAACGCAACAAACCTACCTCGTCGCAGACCACGAAAATACTGCCGAGAATATCGCCTGCCGCTACTCGGGATCAGTGTTGCCATCTATTTTTTTTTTGAGATCGTACAAGTAGAGTATTTTAGCTAATTTTTCGAGAAAAAATAGTATAATAAACGCAGTGGCGGCTGGTAACATTTTAAAGTTGTATATCTCTGTTGCTACTTACGGGCCCAACCTACGTTCAGGTTTTTTAATAGTGAGTCTACTATAGTCTATCCACTGAACGTACGGAGTAATCACGGACAGACAAGGTGGTGCCGGACGGCCCGGTTTACACTGCACAAGTACTTGCAGAAGTGATAATGCGAAAATCATCAGTGGCGTAGTATATAGGTAAATTAATGAAAATATATTAATTTATTTTAGAAGGTTTGCCACAATATAATGGTTAATATTATAATAGTGACTTTCCTACTAAAATAAGCAGGCTGAATAATTGAAATGATTTTCTTTGTGTTGTGGACTTTTGTTGTGCCACGAGCGTTGTGACACTGCCACAAATAGTTAAAACAAAACTAACACTATTTCTTAATCTTCCGTCTATTTAAACTTAATTTACAAGTATTTTTAATTTTGGAGAAGGAACTTGATAAAATGAAATCTAAGAGGTACCTACTAACTAACCTAACTAATAAATAACAACTGTAATTATAACTCTGACAATAATTTGGGAATTTTAGAGACGACAGACAAATTAAATAATATACCTAACTATAAACTACAGGTAAAATATACATACATAATAAAAATGCAATTATATATATATATATATATATATATATATATATATATATATATATATATATATATATATCAGTGGCGGCTGGTCCTAAAGGGCACAAGGGCACGTGCCCACTCTAGATTTTCGACAAATATAAAATCTTTTATCAAAAGTCAAAAAGAAATAATACACCGCGGCGCCTCAATACCTCTTTCCTTGCATGTCACACAACGGCGAACGCGACCGCCGGCGATCGAAACGTATCTCCGGGGACACAGCAGATTTGTCCCAATTTCATCATCAATTTTGGTGGCGACGCCGGTCTATGCATTGGAGAATTAGGGTTAAAATCGCGTGCTATCGGCATCTCGATGGGCACAATATTTCGTGTCTCCTAGCGCTTGTTTATTGTTTGGATTTCGAGCGGTGTTGTCCTTGGCGTGGCGGGCGGAAGAGATTATTGCACAATTTTATGATTAGTTTTCTTGCTATATTAAAGGTGGGTTTATGCAGACCACTTTAAATTTAATTTAAACCTAATTTAACTTTACTTTTAATTTAGTACGAGTTAAATACACATGAAGGCATAAGAGCGTTTATCCACAACTTTGATTTAATTTTACTTTAATTTTAAATTTCAATGAAAATGTCTTGAAGCAAAATTAAATTTAAATATAAAGTGGTCTGCATAAACAAACCTTTACTGCTTTTTTTACGTTAAATTATGAACTTTAACTTAATACCAAATCATTACCTGATGCTCTTGAAACAAAGTTAACACGTTCCGTTTCAGTTCCATTGGGCTGGCTTTCTCGACAAGTTTTGTAAATGTTTATGATACTCTCTTTTTCATAAACGGACAAAGATCGTTTTATCTGTTTCTTTGGTGGAAATTGTCCAGGTAATTGACGCTCATTCAACACGATATTCATAGTGAATGTTACTTATTCAAATAGAGCTGCCAGATATCCCGATTTTAAAGAAAGCACACCGAAAAAAGAAGCAACACAATATTTTTAAAGAGCACTCAACCAACAAACAAAATTATAGACCGTACGCCACAGAACTCCGAATATAAATGAAACACTCTCACCAATTGAATATTGTAGGGTGTAAAGAGGACCGCTTAAATTCCGAAAATTTGACCTGATTTTACCTGAACCTGAATATTAGGTAGTTTTGGTACTCTGTACGTTCGGTGTATAGGTGTCGGACTATAGGAATGTTTTGGTAAAGAAAAAAAATTCTAATTTGCGAAAAAAGTTGAAGTTTTGGAAAAATTTATTTTTTTATTTATTATTTTTTCTAAACAAATTTTACATCATTTTGCCGAAAATTTTTAAATTTGAGGAGAAAAAAACGCGAAAAAAATGTGTTAGTAGAAAGTTATAGTCATTTGAATTTTTCAAAACAAAATATAATTAAAAAAAATAGACGAGAACATTTGGTTAAAAGTAAAAATGTTTAAAAAAATATACCTACTTACGTGAAATTCACGTGATAAAACTTAAAGTTCGAGTGGTTTATATATATATATATATATATATATATATATATATATATATATATATATATATATATATATATATATATATATATATATATATATATATATATATATATATATATATATATATATATATATTAAGATTACTTACTGATTTTATATGTGTTTAGGTAAATTAAAAAATTGATTTTTGTGATAATTGGAATTGATTTGGATATTTTTATCAATTTCTGATATTACAAATTTGGCCAAACTGCGCCATTATGTATTTGTTCAGTTTGTTGTACCTAATTGTAACCATGGTAACCAAGCACTTTCTCCATGGCTAGTGATGAGGAAGGTTAAATACAATAATTTCCTGCACACTTTTTACTATGCAACTTCTTTCACGGGCATTTTTAAAGCTTTGAGAAGCTTCGGTAATAAGTATGGTAAAAATTTCCAGTTATATAGGTAGTTATAGTCAGGATGGAAAATCTATTTAGGGAAAAAATCTTATATAATGTTACTAAATAAATTCATATATTATAATAATCAATTCACCCATTTTTACAACTATAACTTTTTTGACTGAAGGTTCTTTTGCAAATTGTACATGCTTTTAAACGAATTTATGTGTTGTATATAAACGAATGTTAGAATATATATATGCCATTCCGTACTAAGTGATAAAATTGATAAAAGAGTTAGTAAGAAATTAGGGATTGTGTAAGCAAAAAAAAGGAAATATTTTATGTGCCTTCAATAGTTGTCCGTTTTTTTTATTGCTTTTGTTGCGTTTGACGGTAGTGGTATTTTGTATGAAAATTAATGTTTCTTTGAATACTTTGACACGGTCGCAAATTGTCAAATATTTAAAAAGGACGTCTATTTTTATAGAGGAGACGCTGCGCTTGGTGTTGACGGGGATCTATGAAGATTTTTCGAAAATATGTTTATAAAATTCGAATATACGTAAAAAACTACGTATGTGTACAATTTTTTTATTTGCTCTTTGGTTAATAATTACGATTTATTAGGTTATAAAATAAAAAAAATTATTTACCATTTAATTTCAACTTATTCACCGTCTGTCATGCTTGAGAAGTTGTTCGAAATGTCCCCCTTCAACTTTCATTGTCACTCCTTGCCTAAATTAATTTCGTACCCGCTGTCAGGGCCGTCTTAGGCCATGCAGGGACCCTTGGGTACACAGAGTTTGGGCGCCCTTTGAGAAAGCCAAAAGAAACGTGAATGGAAACATCAAAATGTACTTATGTTTAATTACTTTATTGGTTATTTTATGTTGTAAATACCTACATTTCGAAGTTGTGAATTGATAGACGTGATTAGAAATGTTATTAAAATAAAAGGACTGCGTATTTCATATGTGTTGTGTATAGCAGTGGAGTACCAGAAAAGTATTCTTTCTATCAGTAAAAGTACTAAATTTCTATCGTTAATTAAACCCAATGAAAAATATAATATTGGAAAAAACATACATTGTATAATAATTTAATGTAAGATTATTTATTTTACTTAAATTATTTTAAATTACTGAAATCAAGTCAGCAGCTATCTAATAAAATATTTCTCAAGTAGATAGGTACAGTCATTAAATAGTCCTTTTAATGAAAATAGATCCTGAACTCTACCTAACTTCCGTAAAAACAGCAAATGACCGTTTTTACCTACTTTGCGTTCTACTAATTTAATCTGTGACACTGGACTTCACGCGCATTCACGTGATCAGTTAAAATTAGGGTAATCCCCATCCAATCGGCAGCGTCGACATCTATCATTATTGATGCTAATACCCGTGGTGCGTGCCTACACTCGCTAACGTAGGTGACCGCTAGATGGCATGGTTTTTAATCTGTTTTGCTAATTATGGGTTGAACTAAGAAACCAATTTTTTTTTAAATTGATAAATTCAATTGAATGACAACAATTTGGCCATGGGTTTCGGTACTTCGGGGCCCCCCATCAGGCCGGGGGGCCTGGGCTCGTGCCCTTAGAGTAGAAACGTCATTGCCCGCTGTAACATTTCAGGTGTCATAATTAAGCAGGCAAAGCGGATTCGGTCTTTCATACTAAAGTTGAAGATGTAGTCGCCTTCACTTTGTCCTTTATAAAACCCCACAAGAAAAAGTCAAGGGGGGTCAAATCTGGGGACCTAGCAGGTCAGTTGGCCGGACCGGCTCGTCCAATCCACCTGTTTTTAAATATTTCATGCAAATGATTGTATATGTATTGCATAATAGGGTGGAGCTCCGTCCTGTTGCGATAAACAGAAATAATCGTTAAAACGTCAAAATTCTCAACTGACCCACTTGGTAAAATTTATTTATTTTTTAAATTGAAGCAAATCAAAAAAAATTGTGCACATACGTAGTCTTTTACGTAGATTCGAATTTTATGAACAAAAGTACATCATCCAATTTAAAATTGAAAAGTTGCCCTCCCCCCTTTAAAATAGAGAGAGGGGGTAAATGTCAAAAATATGTTTAAATACGTCCCTCCATCTCCCTATTAACTCGCCAAAATTTCATGACAATATATTAAACCGTTTTCGAGATATCGCCTTGTAACACTTTAAAAAACTCACCCTGTGTACATACATACACCCTGGTTTAGAAAATGTTAATAAAAAAAGAGAAAAAGCCTGGGCACACCTGAGCAAACCCAAAAAAGTGAATCTGTGCAGGTTTGCTCAGGTTTATTCGAGTTTGCTCAGGTTTGTTCGAGTTTGCTCAGGATCCTTTTCTTCTTTTCATTAACATTTTGCAAGCCATTAAAGTTTAATAGCTAATTTTAAAAATGTTCAAAAAATGCTTTTGGAATTTTTTTATAGATCCGTTTACGAAATTACTACAAGTCTAGTGGGACATAAGAGTTTTGGAAAATTCAACTACTGGACTCTTAACTGAAAATTACTCTTGTAGTAATATCGTTTTACACCCTACACAGGGCGTTCAATGTATAGTCGCCACTATTACTAACTTTTAAGCTAAATGTTGGTTAAATTATCAGAGAATTGTGTTGTTCCACTGAAAATGTTAGTCTTCGGTCTTATCTGAATAAAAATTCAACATTTCTTGCGTTGGTTCTGCACCGGATGGTAAACTTTCGTCCCGTTTCGCAAACGTATATTATCGAAATTTAAAGATATCCATAGAAAAACCTATCCTGAAAGCAAAATTTTTTTTTGGGGAAAACCATATGAGACCGCAGAAAACGGATTTCAAATTCGTGTTCTACGACTCAAAATTAGAGTATATGCAATATTTCATCAAAAAATTCGGCGTTTCCATTATTCCGAATAGTTAGTTACCTTACATACGGAGCTGAGCAAACTACTTGAAAAAGTAGTGGAGCATACCTAAATTTTTAACTATAAACCAAACCAAACACGTACCGTTGTGGCTCAACAAACCAATACCGTACTTACAAAAATGATTGAAAAAAGTATATATATATATATATATATATATATATATATATATATATATATATATATATATATATATATATATATATATATTTCTGTCTCTATCAAAAGTTTATGATACCGGTGTCATTTCGAAAGTATTGTCAACTGAATAAAAATAAAACATTTCTTTCGTTGATACTGCACCGAATTGCCGACTTCTGTCCCGCCTCTCAAACCTATCGGAGATAGGCGGAATATCTGTGAACTAATCCACACCGAATGATGGGTGTCTAAAATGAATAAATCAAATTCAGTTTTTTTTCTATAAAAATGTTTAAATTTTATTCGTTTGGCATCAGTGGCAATACCTCAGTTAAATTAGTTTTATTGCCGAATCTGCAACAATGTAGCTATCTCATGATTTCAATCATAGACGTCTAAAAAACTATAGACAAAGCATTTCATTCATAAAACCGTTTTGCGCCAAATCAATCATGGATGCGACTAAGAAACACAGCGAAAAAATGACAACACTGTCCGAAATTCAACCCAACTACACCAGTGGATTCGATACAAGTGAATATAACCTCAATTACTTGTGAAAAGAAACGTTAAATAGTAACATTTTTTGCAATGTTGACACTGCCGCACCATATTTAAATGTTTTTTCGCAAAATAATGTCAGCTTTTTCAAAGAAAAACACTTAAACTCTTCTCGCAAACACAAAAAAAACACGATTCCACTCTCGAATAACGTCGCAATCGTCAGAGAATTATATGAATGGGCGCTTGCGTCACTTCTCGATTCGTAGTAAATCTGGTAGTAAACGGTAAAATGCCACTTTTACTTAATTTAATAATTTATCGCAGTGAGAAGGGAATAAGAGTTTATTCGACTATGATGCATAAAGTAGAACAACATTTATGACTTTTTTAGTGTTCCGTGAAACGGACTTATGGAATCACTTCGGTGTCCGTCCGTCCGTCGGTCGGCGATTACTTATGTATGCTAATTTTATTAGATCCAGATATAGTTGAATAAATATCGTGCAATACTGTATTACTTGGGTGGCATCAATCAGGACACTTTGGCAAACCGTCTGCAGTTGTCCAGTAAATAACTTTGTCTATAGTTTTTTAGATTTCTATGATTTCAATATGACAAATAAGGGCGGAAATACTCTCAGATGTGACAAAGCGTGACAACATTGTATAACCTTGCATTTCTTGTCAAATATTTCACATACAAGTGTTGCCAACATAACTAAAATCCAAGGAAAAGGTATTTTGCCAACTTAATTTACCATATCTTGAATTTTTTACAAAAAGTATATCTAGCATATCGAGGATATTTACGTCTCTTTTCGATATACGTTCGTGAGACAGGACGAAAGCTGACGATCTGGTGCGGTTCAGCGAAAGGAATTTTTTATTTATATTTAGGTAACAATACTGATAGTGTTATTGTTCATAGTGGCGTTAAAAAGGGATATATCAACGTAAGAAATGTTTAATTTATCTTCAGTTGGCAACATTGACAAATTGTCAATATTTAAAATTATACTAAATAGACTAGAAATTGACAATTCAAAGTTACAGATAGTATCGGCGTTAATTTGAACAGCCTTTATATTAATCTAGTGATATACAGTGTAATTATTTATTTTTAATGTTTTACATGTTAATTTTGTTGATAAAAATGTATAGTCATAGATATAACGCAATTGTTTTAAGGTTAGAAAACTACTGAATAAAAGGCTTAAAAATTTATGTCAAATGTTTTATTTCTGACGAATCAATACAAGGCCACGAAAAGACACTGTTGTTACACTAAAAAAAACGCTTTAGAATCATACAGGGCACCAAAAATGTATTAAATAATGGTTTTTACCCTGTAAATAACTTTTAAACGCCAAATAAAGTAAAAAATGCAATTCGGCGTAAAATAGCTATACAGTAAAAAATTGTGGCGGACCATCGATGAATTAACGGATTTAAAGAAAAACTCGGTTAGGCCAAGCAATAGAGCGATTTGTCGTGACATTAATACTATCAGAAAATCGTCTGAGCCATCATCTAAAAGACGATCCGTAGATGATGATTGCTGTTATATTTCCAACTCTGAAGTTTTTTCCTTTAATTTGTTATAAACATTTTTAAGCAAAAAAAACGCGATTTTTTTAGTTTTTTGCTTATAAAATGGAAAGTAATGAAGCAATCTTAATGGTGTAAATGGAAGATTTGTAGAGAATAAAAATACGAACAAAATGAGAGGTAGGACGTCCCGATAGGATAAGTAGCAACGGAGAAAATCAGGAAAAACCCGAAAATTAAGAGTTTTTTTTTTAAATTCATAAATCGGCCATTTTTAAACGTAGAGGGCTCAAACTTTGGAAAAAAGTTGTAATTTATAGCTACTTTATGTGTGCAAAACCCCGACGCTGTCCGACGATTAGTTTTGCCACAATCGTCATTTTAATTTTTCAATACACTATTCTGCAACAGGTCTGGATGCTCTATGGATCGTCCGATTTTAATTATTGAAACGTATTTGAAAAGTACAAGTTTAATTGAACAAAATGTATATTTTAATTTTTCGATAAAATGCTATGAAACCGGTTGAAAATGCAGGTAAAGATGCATGAAAATGGCCGAGCGCGCGAAAGCGGTCGAGTAGCGGGAGGGCAGCGGAGCGAAGGGGAGTCAATATTCGCGCGCTCCGCCATTTTCGCGCATCTTTACGTGCATTTTCAACAGGTTTCGTAGCATTTTATGGAAAAATTAAAATATACATTTTGTTCAATCAATTGTACTTTTCAAATCCGTTTCAATAATTAAAATCGGACTATCCATAGAGCATCCAGACCTGTTGCAAAATAGTGTATTGAAAAATTAAAATGACGATTGTGGCAAAACTAATCATCGGACAGCGTCGGGGTTTTGCACATATAAAGTAGCTATAAATTAGTACTTTTTCCCAAAGTTTGAGCCCTCTACGTTTAAAAATGGCCAATTTATGAATTTTTTAAAGAAACTCTTAATTTTTCGTTTTTCCGGATTTTCTCCGTTGCTACTTATCCCATTGGGACATTCGACCTCTCATTTTGTTCGTATTTTTATTGTCTACAAATCGTCCATCTACACCATTAAGATTGCTTCATTACTTTTCATTTTATAAGCAGAAAACTAAAAAAATCGCGTTTTTTTACTTAAAAATGTTTATAACAAATTAAAGGAAAACATTTCAGAGTTGGAAATATAACAGGGACCATCTACGGATCGTCTTTCAGATGATGGCACAGGCGGTTTTCTGATAGGATTAATGTCAAAAAATCGCTAATATTTTGCTCTGTTGCTTGGCCTAGGTGCTCAATGTTGTAGTTTGAACATTAAATCGTCATCTTCCTATTTAATAGCTAGTAAAAGACTTCAGAGCTGTACTGGCGGTCCCGCCGCCCATGGTCAGGCACTGTACGAACCCCTACTAATGTGTTAAAAAAATGTTTCAGGTATAAATTCAGTACAGACAGAGAATGAATCCATTATTTTATACACATGGAATGCCGCATAATATGCCCTATATTTCTACTAATAGTCGTAAATAATTTAAAAAAAAAACATTTAATGCTAAAGGACGGAACTCAAAAACGACTTATTGTTACAGCACATGGCTACAAGTTTTGTACGAAAAAAATAATTTCTTCATGACAACGTATAGAGATTTCTCTTATTAAAAGATGACGCTGTATAGAGATTTCTCTTATTAAAAAACATATAAAAATTTTCAGTCTAATATATACATATCTACCCACTACTAAGTATAGGTATACACTCGCCACACAGAGCTCATTTTATATAGTCTAGCAAGGAATAAATCCAAAAAATAAGTTGTTGAAAAATTCGAAAAAAAACTAGACTATTTTAGCAAGAACAGACTATGTAAAATTGAGAATCAGTTCTCTAAACCACCTGAAAATGCCTTATACAATAAGGATTTGAACAAATAATGTTAAAACAGATATTCTCCGGGCTAGCTGCCCCTCCAAGCGCTGGATTGCATACCAAAATTTGCCGTATTTTCTACTAACACTTTTAGACAACAAGTAGTAGAAAATAAAGCAAATTTTGATATGTAATCCATCGCTCGGACAGCCATATAGCCCGGAGAATAGCTGTTTTAGCATTATTTGTTCAAATCCTTATTGCATAAGGCACCTTCAGGTGGTTTACAGAACTGATTCCCAATTTTACATATTTACATGTATCCCTGACAAGTATACACTTCATTCATTGTTGAAGAACAGGCTAGTTTACAATATTCGAAAATATTTTTCTCCGTATTGCTTGCTTTAAGTATTAGTTGTATCACAAATAATCTGCATTTACTCCATTCAAGTCACTTTTGCCTCTTATGTTTGACGTGCATTGGCATTATGTTTTCGTGTGTTGCGCTCGCTACGTTTTGTGTGAAATATTTTAGTTTGAGGTAAGTAGGTACTATACTTTTTATTAGTTTTGTGCATTAAGTTAACTTGGAGGTAGATTTTGAAAAGGTGCTGAACTTTTACAGATTTTTTATAAGTAACTATGCAAAAGATATATTAGTAGTTTCAAGATTTCCACAGATTTTGTGTGTTGCTAGATTTTTTAAATATCTTTACTCAGTGTCTTCCTACTATATAATAAATACGTGCAGAACACTGCAGATGACTGAAAAACAATGTATTTTAGTTACCATGTCATTTACGAGAAGATAACTGTTGGATGTTTGGTGGCAGGGTGATACTTTAGAACGTAAAAATGCGGCTGTATTTTCATACGTGACGTATGAAAATAAAAAATGCGGTCATATTTTTACGTTCCAAAGTATCTTCCGACCGCCAAACATCAAATAGTTCTCTTCTCGTAAATGACATGGTAACTAAAAATACATTGTTTTTCAGCCATCTGCAGTGTTCTGCACGTATTTAATATATAGTTAAGAAGGCACTGAGTTAAGATATTAAAAAAACCTAAAAACATACGAAATCTGTGGAAATCTTAAAACTGCGAATATGCCTTTTGCATAATTATTTATAAAAAATCTGCAAAAGTTCAGCAAATTTTCAAAAATACTACCTCCAAATTAATTTAAAGCACAAAACTAATAAAGGTAATAAAAATTATAGTACTTACCTCAAACTAAAATACTTCACACAAAACGTAGCGAGCGCAACACACGAAAATATAAGGCCAATGCACGTCAAATATACGAGGCAAAAGTGACTTGACTGAAGTAAATGTAGATTATTTGTGATACAACTACAACTTCATGCGAGCGATACGGAAAAAATATTTTCGATTATTGTAAATTAGTACGTTCTTGTTCAAATAGTCTAGCTTATTTCGGATTTTTTAACAACTTTTTTTGGATTTATTAATTGCTAGAATAGATAAAATGACCTCTGTGCGCCACGCCGTAATGCAGGGTTGTAGTTGAAAACAGACACAAACCAAATTTAAAAAATAAACCCTTACAAAGAGGATATATTATACAGGTTTGGCAATGTTTAGGGTATACATTCACATGTGGTAAAGCGCAAGAGAATAACAGTCATATGAACACAACGAAGACGGAAAAGCATCGACGCACATAGAGTTATTGGATAATCTGGGCGGCTAAATGTCGATTTTAAAAACTTCAACGCAGGTCGAAAAAAAGATTGCTATACCTATTAAAGCCAAGTACCGTATGCATGACATACAACGCTTCCTCCGCTTCTTGTACAGCTCTAGTGCTCCAACGATCAGTCGGAATTCAGTCGTCATTTTGCTTTAAGAAATGATCTCAAAAATTTTTGAATTTTTTTTTTGTAACCCTTATCATTCTATAAATGAACCTAAGAGCACATTTATTTGGAGCCGACTAAAGTGAATGAATAAATTTGGCCGTCCGGATTATCCAAATACCCCTATGTGCGACGTTACCACGTTGACACATGAGGAACGCGGCCGCGAGCGGTTCCAAATCAAGCGACTGCTAGTGCGCGCTCTAACGAAGAAATCCGGCAACAGCACGTTTAGTCTATTTCACTTCGATTTGAGACGGATTCTAAATTTTTTCACTTCTTTGCATAAGAATGCTGTCACTAATTTTAACATTGCCAAACGTGTACGTACATATAGTAAAAAAGATTTTTTGACATTTTAAAGTCGACAGATTTAAAATTATTGACATTTGCTAATTGTTAGTGATCCGATAATAGTCGTTTCATCAAATACCGAATATTCGGCCATTGTTTCGCCAAATATTCGGCCAAATCGGGGCCTTCTTGAGTGGGATATAAAATCTTAAGGTAGGTAATTTAAGTACATAAAACTATATTTTTTGACAAGTTGGTAAATGTGCTAGCAAGGTCAAATTTGTTGCCATTAGAAAAGAGTTGGCAAAAAAATAGGGGCGTAATTTATGTATTGAACTAATTTCTCGGTACTACATCAAAAAATTATTTTAAAATTACCCCTGATTGGTCCGCTGAACATAGATAGTATCATGGATACTATGGATATATTGATGACATGATTAATGCCGTGTAAATTTTTGCTTTCTGTTTATTAATTAGTGAAAGAAAATAGTTTTCAGCCCTTTAACAGTGCTATTAGTATTAACAAAATATCGTACACGCTTAGTGATATGCATTATAAGATTTATAAGTTAATAAAATACAACCTTTATTTATTTTACTCTTGATTTGAATAGCTGTTCTACGGATTGTTTTATTCGACGAAAACACTTTAACTTTTTTAAAGTGAGAATTTTGAAAGAGTTAGTAGGATTTCTTTCTTTCTTTAAAGGTAACAAAAATATTATTTCTTCGAACTTGTTACATAGAATTACTGTTGAGGGACTTGGCAACACAACAAGCTAGCTCACTGTTTTTTATATGGCCATATGTATATTACCAGTGGTGCAGTGGTTAAAAAAAATTTTAGGGGCTATATCTAGCTTTTATGACTACTTTTCTCCCGTCTGAATTTATATCAGGACTTACCGGTTCCAACACTCTGTTGGACCCTGAATGAAAAATTATTGTTTTTATAGTAAATACCTGAGCAACAGCAATGTTAAGAAACAATATAGTAGTAATAGACGCCGACTACTGCTCTTTTACTCGTCGAAGTAGTTTCTCTAATTACTGTAGTAATTATAGGCCTTTGACAATCCCTTAACTATCCAACTTACAACCCCGCAAATCGAAATCTTAGTGCACCATACTAATACTGAACTAAAAGTAACAACTAAACTTTGGTAAGACTTGGAGATCCGGTAATAAGCTTGTGTTTTGAGGAGGGACGACTCGAAGGTAACGACTTAATATTTAACTTACTGGAATTTGTCGATTTATTTGAACTAGTAGATTTATTCGAACTCGTAGATTTATTAGAAATAGATCTTCTTCTTCCCGACGGAGGCCTTTTCAGTTTCTCAAGTTTTCGCTGCCGATCTGCCGCAATTATAAGCATCTGTTCGGGAATCGCAAGCTCGAAAAATGTGTCGTGGAAGGAGTACAAAGCCGCAGAAAGCTGAAAAAAAAAACAATGAATTTTCCTATATGTGGCAACACTGAATGTTTATTGGTCGAAATGCATTTCCAGAGGCTTTTACGGAAACAGTGATCGGGTTAACCCAAGGCTCAGCTGATATCGGATATCCCTTTTACCAGATTATGCAAGGGGAAGGATATTGTGTTTAGGTGGTATGTTCGTTTGTCCGTTTGTATCTCCACAACGGCTAGACCATGGATGAATTAGAAAGGATTCGGTGTTCCGTATACTGTGAGCGTATCAAACGTGAAGCCTGTTTATTTGTTGTTTGTTATGAAAACATTGACCCTAGCCCTAGAGGTCTAGTTTACGAACTTTAAGGAAATACGTAATGGAATCAAGAATGGTAGTAGAAAGAGATAAAATAGCATCGGAGTGTTGGAGCTCAGAAGTGTTGCTGTCTCTGCTGGTTGCTTAGGAAATACGTCCACTCGGTTACACATACGTCTTTGTCTAATGAACTAGAAAAGAAAAAGTGCTGCGACTTATAGATTTATAAATGACTCGGAGCGACTTTAAATAAACCTTTAGAAATAATATAACCTATAAACAATAAAACCTTTTTAACTTAAATTTATTATTATTTAGCAGAAAAATAAAATATTTTAAGGCTTTTATTACCTTTAATAAAACTTGTGATGCTTCTAACGTATTTTTTGTACAAAAAAACAAGGTAAAATAAGATGTGGCCAATGTTTACAAATTGTGTTTACAGTGTCGCTTAGAATGGTTTGTTTTGGCTTCAAAGAATGTTAAATCATCCCGTATCCATTCCTAATAAATCCATGGGCTAGACCAATATTTAAAAACCAGGCAGCAAAATTTTCGTCTCAGTTTGGCGAGTAACATAGGCTATACATATTAAATTCAAATAAAAGCAAAATGGCGGACCCCAAGCGCCATATTAAACTGAAAAATTAGCAAAATGGCGGAGCCCATGCGCCATATTAAACTGAAAAACTAGAAGTTGTTGAAAAATTTAAAAAAATAATTTACAAAACCAAGGACATAAAAAATTGAAAAAAAGTTCTCATATATGTGTCCGCCAAAAAGTTATCTTGAAGTTTTGTTCAAATGCCAGTATCATGTTTCAAACAGGTTACGCGGAGCACCGGTAAACTGGACATGGTTTGGTGACGGCATGTTTTCCATTTATTCCTCCGGTTTAACGAGATCTTGACAGCTTTTTACTTCTACACATAAAAATATATCTAAGCCTTACTTGATTTATAAGTCTCCGATGTAACTCGACGTCCTTCTCGTCAATATTTTCGGAATGATGTAATTCAACGGCACACATAAGTACATCTTTAACTGTGGCTATCAGACCTTGCACCTTTTCTGTTTTTAGCAGCCTTCGTGTCAGGTATCCTCTGACATATGCACCTATAACACTGGCGGCCCATTCCTAAATAAACCATACTAAATATACCGGCTGTGAAAAAAGTTTGGAATACTGTAAATATATCTTTAAAATGAGTAAACATATTTTAACAAAAATGCCCGAATGAAATTTGAGTGCTTTAAAATTTTTCTATTGAAGTAAAAAATGTGCAGTCGGGAGATTTATTATTCGTCCACTTGTAATATTTTCAAAGATAGAGATAAAAATTCTACATTAAATTTAATAAAATTTTAAAAATAAGTTAATAGATATCTCCTTTCCAGAGAAATGAAAATATCAATAACTCTTCATATTTATCAGGATCCCTTGGACAAAAAATACAGGAAAAGATAATTTGATAAAATTTCGGCGAGCAAAATTATTCGTCCACTGTTCTTATAGTGATAAAAAAATCCTAAATAATAGATTCTAAATTATTTTTAATAGCAGTTTGAGACCACGGAGGTCTAAAGAATACAGCAACTTTTAAAATCTGTCGCAAATCACCAGAAGTGCCTCAAAAAATCAGACATTTCATAATAAAATTATATTAAGAAGGAAGATCTCAAAGTGACATAAAAAAATCGTTGGAAGGAGGTCAACAGTTGAATAATTATAAAAAAAATATGAAACAATCTATACAACAAAAACCTTGCCAGGGAGAGGAAGAAGCAGTACTGACTTTTCGAGAAAAACAAGAAACACTAAGAAAAGTCAGTGAAACTCCGAAAACTACTGCGACAGATATAGTGAAAAGTAAAGCCAGCGATTACAAAAAGGTTATCCATGGAACAATAAGAAAATTGTTAAGAAGCCAGGGTATACAGGTATACAGTTGGTCGCAAGATACCATTAGTAAATAAGAAAAATAAAAAGAAGCGTCTCGAGTTTGCTCAGATGCATTTTGACAAAAATACTGAGTACTGTAAAAACATCATATATACTGACGAAATAAAAATCGAGTTGTTTGGTACAGAAAGCGCGGGGAAGCCTACAAAATTAAAAATTTAATTCCAACGGTAAAGCACGGAGGGCGTTCCGTTCTAATCTGGGGGTGTATATCATGGCATGGAGTGGGGACGGAACTATGGATTGGTCGGTCTACTTGGACATTTTAAAAAAGAATTTAAGACAAAGTGCGGAGAAAATGCGAATTGGAAACAATTTCATATTTCAACAAGACAACGATCGAAAGCATACAGCGCGGGTCGAAAAAGTGGATACTGTATAGCGTACCAAGAGTGTTGGAAACGCCACCGCAATCCCCAGACGTTAACCCGAATGACAATAATGGTGGGAACCCAAAGAAAGGATGAAAGAACGTAAAATTTCCAACAAAGAGGCGTTAAAAGCAAGATGTCAAGAAGAGATAGAGTCAATGTCTAACAGGTTACAACAAATTATAAAATCAAAAGGGTACCCCACACGTTATTAGTTTTGGCATGTTTGGACGAATTTCGAAAAAAGTGTTGGTGGACAAATACTTTTTCTCCCTTGGTTTAAACTTACCATTTTTAAAGCATTCATTGTAGCAGGATCAATCTCAGGGAACAGCTCCCTGCTACAATTAACATTCTTAGCATTTTCATGTATCATGACGCCCTCCCAATAACCATTTTTTTCTCGTAACACACCGATTTCCAAATCGTCTCCATTATTACCTTCTAAATCTATTAGTTTAACGGATGGTGACGAGGGTGCTGTCAAACTTTCTACGTCGCTAGTGATACTGTAGTAAAGTGACTGACTGGGTGACATCGAAAACGTACTACTGCGTCTTAATCTTTCACTGTAAGGTTTGTCAGAACTGGTACAGCTTTCTGTGGTACGGGGTCTATCAGAATTACTACTACTTTTCTCTGTAGGTTTATATGAATTTTCATTGCTCTTTGTCATAAGATCTATTAGATTATCACAAGCTGCAGACGTTTTCGATTGACTACCTGAATTTGCGTTTGCTCCAGAACTAAAAAAATTGTCGTAGGTACACAGAGTATTAAAATGTGGACTTTTCTTAAGATTATGTGCCGCTTTTTGTTATATTTTTAAGTGAACGCTTGATTTTCGGATTTAAAAAGCACCAAGCAATTATATTACTTTTCGTTAAAAAAAAAACAAAAATTTCGGGGGGGGGGGTCTCCAGATTGCGCTGCTCTGTAAAAAATTAACAGTAGCAACTTACAGCAATTTTGTTTCTATCATAGAAAATTCACTATTCACAAATCCCAAACAATTTTGGAATTTTGTTAATTCAAAAAGTCAAGAAAGTTACGGCCTAGAGAGTTTCATTACAATGGCGACAGTAGCAGTTCGGGATTAGAAATATCCAATATGTTTGCCAACTACTTTTTCCGAGTTTACAGTACTAAGCCATGCTCCAACAACCAACAAAATAACACTGATTGTTAATACAATTACATCAACATCGCTAATTACAGCATCTCAATATCTGATGTATACTTGCATTTGCACTCCTCGGACATCAATAAGGGAGCAGGTCCCGATGGTTGGCCTCCTTTACTACTCAAGCACTGTAGTTTTGTCCTGGCTCGACCATTATACATTATTTTCAACACATTCCTTAATACTGGGATATTCCCAGAACACTGGAAACTAAGCTACTTAACCCCTATTCATAAATCTGGCAATAAAAAGTTGGTAACAAATTACCGGCCAATTAGCATCTGGAATGCCATTCCCAAGGTCTTTGAACATGTATTGACCAGGTACCAGACGTCTGAGCTGGGTTCATCCATAATTACCCGACAGTTTGGATTCCAGACAGGAAAAAATCCTGAACTAAATCTTTCGACTCATGTGGACTTCGTGTCGAGCGCCTTTGAGAGAGGCTCTCAGATGCACGCGATCTACACGGACTCCTCCAAGGCGTTCGACAGGGTTAATTGCACTGTCCTTTTGTCTAAGCTTCAGAGTGCTGGCGTTGGTGGTGCTCTGCTTAAAAGGATTGAGGGTTAACTAACTGGGCGCTCTCAGACTGTCTGATTTAATAACTTTCTATCAAAAAGTATACATGTTCCATTTGGAGTACCTCAGGAGTCTCACTTGGGACCTCTTTTTTTTAAATTTATTAATGATCTCGGATTTGGCTTTCAGCACAGTCAATTTATTCTGTTTGCAGATGATTTCAAGCTGTATATGGAAGTTTCTTTCTCAGATAATTGTTTTAAACTCCAATCTGACTTGAACCAACTAAGCAGCAACTTGGTGTAACGACAATGATATGGAACTCAATGCCTCCAAGTGTTACTCTATAACATTTCATAAATCTAAAGCGGCGATTGAATATATTTGATTGGAAATAATGTTCTCTCTAATGTCTCCGAAATTAAGGACTTGGAACAATATATCTTGTCTATGCTTGGGACTCACTATGGATTCAAAATTAACAGTTGTGCCCTACATTCAGAACTCAATATCCGAGAACCTCCAGCTGCTGGGATTTGTGAAGCGTGTAACCTGTGAGTTTACGAACATCAGCGCTATTCAACAACTGTTATTGATAAGAACGCATTTAGAATACTCTTATTGTGTTTGGAATCCTTGCTACAACATTCATATTCGCAATACAGAGCGAGTTCAGCATAAACTTTTTAAATATATTGTGTTTAAACCATTGTCTATGGTTTAAACTCAGTATATAATATATATTATATAAATTAAAACCCTTGAAGATCGCCGAAATCTCAAGGATCTTAGAATGCTATATAATGTCTTACAGAGTAACTATAAATATCCCCTTCTTCTTAAGAACATAAGTTTGCATGTTCCTTCCAGGAAAACGCGTCTAAGGAGCACATTCTTTGTACCGGCATGTAGAACAAATTTTGGCCTAAACAGTTTTATATCACGGTCGTGCAGACGCTCCAATGCGTATCCCAGACTTCACTTTTTTCTAGTGAAGGGTACTTTACTGAACAACTGAATACGGTTTTGAGATCTCTAAGCTTGTCATATATTTTGTATATTGTTCTTATTTTCTATTTTTTCTTTGTATGATCTCGGTATGGATGTTAAAATTACTTAATCATTCTTCAATATTTTTCTCTGCATTAGGATTAGTGATTAATGTAATGATTTTTATGAAATTGGGCAGTGCTTGTTAATAAAATAAATAAATAAAAAAAATAGAATTCAAGTCCTCTAAGAGAAAATCGAATCGGAACTGTGTAGTATAGGATTCGGTATATCGGCAGTACGTCCGTTCCATCCCTAATTATGAGTTTTTCTGTCTTTCATCAATAAAAATGTGCGTGTGCACAGTGCTGAGGTGTAGAAACATACAACACAAAAAATAAAACTTACCAGGAATATTGAATCACGAAATTGTAGATAGGTATTTCAAAAAAAATTAGTATATGAGAAAAATTAACTTTTTGTCATCAAAGAAAAAAATTTCATTATGTACTTTAGTAGAAAATAATGCCATAACATAAAATTTTTCAATTTTTTAAAATATTTATAATTTTGGGACTAGGGAATTCATCTAGTTGTTTTCAGATTCTGGTGGCCTACAATGAATAAATTTCACTAAAATAAATAACCATTCAGATATTAAGTATTATCTACCACCTACCCTTCAAATTAGACCGATCTTATTGCTAAGAATAATGAATCTGGGCATTTCCTTTAAAACCGCGCCCCGAAAATATTCGATATGTCTGTCGAATTTTTCCGACGCGCGGTTTCAAAGGAAATGTACAATTTTGATGTCATTACTTACTTAGTGCATTATATTTCGTTTTTATATGCATCTACACTGGAAAGGCATTGGTTTTATATAGCAAATATCCGGGGCTGCACATAGTCCTGTTTTTCACTTGGCCGAGTATCGAGTACTCGGCAATGGACATTAGCCGAGTACCGAGTACTCGGCCGCCGAGTAGTACAAAATTCATTAAAGTCAGGGAATGGAGAGAAACTTATACATTTGCATCCTATTCTAAATCACCAGTATTAAATAATAATTAATAATGACTATATTATTATTGTTTTACTGACAATAAATTTAAATAGGTATTTACTAGTACTCTTACCAGTACCTACTTAGTACTTATGATAAAAATTGTAAAATATAGGTGTATTATTAGATATTAGGTTCCTGACTACCTTTTTAATGGTACCTTGTTTTAGTTTTTAGTTAAGGACTAATAAAAATGTTCTTTTCCCTATGTCTTATTAATTTTTATTACTCGGCCGAGTAGTGAATGTAAAACCAAGTACATGTTACTCGGTAAAATAGTTGCCAAGAAGGGAGTACTCGGCCCCACTCGGTGCAGCCCTACAAATAACTAAGCAACAACAATGTTAAAAGAAATTCAAATACCTACCTAGTAATGAACTCTAAAATCTAATTTATTTATATATTGTCTTAGCCTGGATCTTAACTCTGTCCCTAAACCTTTTGTCTTGTATTTAGGTCTGTTAAACAAGCAATTGTTTTAGCAATGTCACATTGTTAATTACAGTAATTAACATAAGAGCATTGGCTCGAGTTCTTGGAAGGTTCAGGAGGGATTATAGTAACACCTTCACAAATTAATAGAGGGTACGAAAAGCAAATATGCAGTAACGATAAAAAGCCAGCCTAGTTACAGTTATGGTGGAAATCATTAGTTTTGTAATATAAGCAGTGCGCACTGTAAACGTTTCGAAGCAATCTTTCTGTGTACCCACCCCAAGGGGCTAACTTAAGTTTTGGAGCTGCAGCTCATTATATGAAAACATCGGATGAGTTTGTACAGAAGTGGGTCATGCATTACAAACACGTGGAAAACATTGATGATTCTCAGGATAGAGGTAAAACTCAAAGGACTACTAAAAAGCAAGACTCAATCATTTGTGAATCATTTGCAAAAAAAACGACTATACAACTGCATCAAGCACAAAAAATTCTTAAGAAAAAAAGAAATAAACATTAGTATAATGACAATAAAACGGAAAATAATAAAATGAAATGCTTTATTAATAGCTTCAAGCTAACATATAAAAGAAAACATGAGAATATTTTTTTAGAACTAGACCAACAAAAAAATACATTTATTATTATCTATCAGTACGGCACAGGTACCTCACTAATAGTCTATACAGGAATAGTTTTTTTAATATACTTAAAAATATTTGTTTTAAAGCTTTTCATTGTATCACAGTTCTTTATAATATTTGGTAAATCTTTATATTTTTGAAGACCTTTAAAGAATACATTATTCTGACTATAAGTAATTACTATGAACTGTTCTAATATAAACATTGATCCTGGACTCTCTTCAAAGCGAATAAATCTTTCGCCTTTTACTAAAGATTTCCGTGGAGAGGGTCAACATATAAATTAAATTACGAGGCTGCAGTACAAGGAAAAACTGTCAAACTTGTATGGGTTAAAGCCCATATAGGGATCAAGGAAAATGAAATTGTCGACAAAATGGCAGCAAATAATGGTCCGGTCGATACAAACTTTAAAACACCAAAGACTGACTTCTATAGGGTAATCAAAGAAAAAATGACAGGAGATTGGCAGGCTTGTTATCAAACTACAAAGGGTAAATACTTCCGCAACCTTAAAACTAAAGTAACTAATAAACCCTGGTTCATAAACACGCATAACAAAAAAATCATCCAATGTATATCAAGGTTAAGGTCAGGTCACATATTGTGCCCTAGTTATAAATGTAAAATAGGTCTTTTGGACGACCCAAATTGCCCCACTTGTAATGAAATAGCCGACCCTCAACATATATTATTTAACTGCACCTTGAATACAATTAATATAAATCATTTCTTCACTCAGTTATATAATTCAAACAGTGTATCTCCTTTTAACCTCGCAAATCTACTGACTGATGAAAATTTTTTTTATATTTTATATAATCATTATGTTGTCTCGACCTCTGTTGGGTTAAATAGGGACTAGGTTTAGGTTAGATATAGGGCTCCTTTGTAACATTGTGTCACCTTTCCCAAAATTTGGCCTCTTGTTAGTCTCTCCTTCCGGGACAGCCAACCGGAATCAAAATAATCCTTTCTTATATCCCAGTCTTACCGCAAAAAAAAGTAATAAAAAAAGTAAAAAAAAAAAAAAATAAAAAAAAAATTAATACTTACATCAAAATAAATTAAAAAAATAATACCTAATAATAAAAAAAAAAAAATAAAACAAAAATTGTAAAAACAGTAAAGAAAAGTTAATATAGGTAGAATTGATCAATAGTAGTTTAATCCTAATATACAGGAGGAATCCAGATGAAACATAACTGACAATAATCAAAATGACAATATCATGTATAACTAATGTCACGCATACTTCCCACAGTTTGCAAACTAGTCTGGCCTGTTGGAAAGCTTTCAGAGCCATTGAAACTTACTTACACACACACAATATAAACATTGTTAACATTTCTAGTAGAATAATTAATTATGTACATCTCTAATAAATGTAGCTACAACCCTCCAATAAGTGTCGAGGCAACATACCATGTATCATCTTGTAAATAAAAATTATTGTATTAACAATAGTTTGATTTACACTTAGTATGTTGGCAAAGTTATGATGAAATATTTTTCCAGTAGACAAGACAATGATTTCAGTGATTTTCTAGAGTGGGCAACTTTTTCTTTCAGACATTGCCCACTCTGCCCCCCCCCCCCAAAATTCAACATTTTTTCGCAAATTACAAAATATTTTTTTTCTCTGCCAAAATATTCCCAGTGGGATCGCCATTAAAATCCTTAAATTTGGTACGGGTCCTGTAAGTAGGAACTGACAACAACTTTAAAATTTCTCCATCCGCCTCTGCTATGGAATATCACTGGAATACCTATGTAATACCAAATAATACCTTATAATACTCCTAGAATACCAGCTGATACCTCTTTATTACCTGGTAATGCCAATACCATGGGATTGCCAAGTAATACCAAGATTTATCCAAGGAATACCTTTATTACCTTTCAACTTGTACACTAGGATACCTTGGCTGGTTTCCCCCTCAGTATTTTAAAACTGCAAACTTGATTTTTAACTACTTGATCCTTATATTTTATATCCTTATACCCATGTGATATATTAGAAATTAAACCAACACTCTTGTGTTAACGACTGTATATTGTACAAGAAATAAAAGGCCTTACCTTGCTGGTCTATCTCTCTTCTCAACTTTTTCACTACTACCCTGACTCCCAAAAACTTCACAATTTGGAACAGACTTTTCTGGAGAACCACCGAAATTATCATACCTTTCAAGCCTATCTTTCTGTTCTAAATGTTGTATCCTGAGCAGCTCAATGATTTGATTGGCATAAGTTTCAGGAATATCTTTTAAAACATTTAATAACTCCGAATCAGGCTCAAAAACCTCAAAGGGATTCTTTGCAAGAAATATATCACTTTTTTCTTCTCGAGTTAGGCCTTTTTCAGGTGATGGGTTTGTATTTACAGTAATTTGTTGCACAGATATGTCTGTCTGATAAACTTCTATAGTTGGTGATTTTACTTCGTTAATAATCTTTGCAGACTTATCAGGGCTGCTAGCAGCTTCACTCCTATCACTATGTCTGTCAAAGTCCTCTTTATGGTACACAGTGTCAGCACTGCTAAAGTCACTACTCTCAAATGGAGTATGGTTATTTTCAAGGGAAGTCCAATTTCGAGCTGATGCCAAGTCTATATTTTTTACTCCTGTGCCAGAAGTTTTTTGCATATGGGCCAAGAGAATAGGACTAGGACTATCTAAAGTATATGAGTTACTTCTTATCAGCCTTGGTTTAGGAGGAGTTGTTGGTTTATGAAATTCATTATCATAACACTGAGATTTCTGTCCCTCATTGCTTACAATTTTTTCCTTAACATTACTATTTTTAGCACCTTCATTGCTTTTATACTGATCTGTTTTTTCACTATCACAGAGATCTTTAGCAAAATTGTCTGATAATGTTACATTAGTACAAATTGTCGTCATACCATGATCATCATACTGTGTGACCTCTATTATATCCCTACTTAAATGAGGTTTTTTGGGTTCATATTGTTCCTGTAACTTATCAGATATATTTAAGGCCTCAATATGGCTATCGTCACCAAAAGTAAGTTGTGAACAAGGTCTTGCACTGTCAATTTGAGTCTCTAGCAATTCATCTAAACTTTTTTTCAGCTCCCTAGATCGCTGGAGGCGTTGTTCCAATTTAATTGCTTGCTGTTTGTGTATAAGAAGCTCTTTACAAAGCTCTGAAGTTATCTGTAAAATATCTTAATCTTAATATATTTATTTTGACACCTTCACTATTGACTAAATGGATCTGTGCTAAAACAGATATACTTGTGTCATATAGTAATTTAAATGCCAAACAGAAACAAGGTCAGAAGAATTCACATTTACCAAAAATATTTGAATTGAATATTTAACTTAACAGCATGAACTCAATATGTTTTTTAAGATTTTAGGGCCTAATAAAAAGTCGTTGTACACTTAACAATAGTTAAGAAGCTTAACAGTAGGTAAATTTGCCAGCAGTAAAGAGAAATAAAAAAGTGTTAAATTGAGACAAACCATAAGTAAAGTTTTTGTTTTAAATTAGCTTACCACTGGAGGTAAAATTGGTATTCCATTAATTTTAATACAAGAAACGTATGGTCCTTTAGTGTTACCACTCATTTTTAAAAATAAATATTTCAAAAACAATAGAACTCTTGGTTTGAGGTCCTTTCCTGAGATCTTTAATTTTTTCAAATAATAAATTTGTACAACTACAACTGTCACTGTCAAACTGAATTAATTAATGACGCAAAAGTAGGCACTTTGCATCGGTACTGAATATGTATTTGGTTATCGGACAGATAATTCAAGTCATTTTCACCCGGTCAAAAGAAACTTGCTAAAGGGCATCTACATTCGTTGTTTGTAGTCAGTTTTCAAAAACAATGGTCCTTTTCTCTATACAGATCAGGCACGGCCCGTGAAACCTTAAAGTTGTATATCTCTGTTGCTACTTATGTGACCCATGAAGTTCAGGGTTTTTAATAGTGTACTAGGAATGTTTAGGTAAAAAAATTTTTGTAATTTGCGAAAAAAGTTAAGCTTTTAAATTGACCCACCTCTGGGAAAAAAATTAACACGCTTAGGTATTTTATTTATTATTTTTTCTAAACAAATTATACAACATTTTGTCGACAATTCTTAAATTTCAAGAGAAAAAATGTGTAAGTAGAAATTTATAGTCATTTGAATTTTTTTAAACCTAAAACATATATTTTTAAAAAAAAATCAAATGACTATAACTTTCTACTAACACATTTCTTTCTCTTAAAATTTAAGAACTGTCGACAAAATGGTGTAGAAATTTGTTTAGAAAAAAATAAAATACCTAAGCGTGTTAATTTTTTTCGCAGGTGGGTCAATCCTAAAATTCGTTTTTTTCCCAAATTACAATTTTTTTTCTTTACCAAAACATTCCTAGTAGGCTCACTATTAAAAAATCTAAACTTGGCATGGGTCCCATAAGTAGCAACAGAGATATGCAACTTCAAAATTACACGGTCCGCACCTGATGAAGATACAGTAGATTAAAACCATTAACTACTCTTCGCTCATCCTTTATCTTGTCAACACGTATTCCGGAAAGCTGTATCGGGTTTCTCACGGGAAGTGCGCGAGAACATGGGTTATGCGTGAGTTTTCATCTACGGGGAAGAAGAAAGACTCGCGGCCTGATGGAGTTTGTACCAAATCCAAGGGGAGTGAGCTATGAGGCCTACAAACCGTGTTCCTGTTCGTACTGTGGTTTTTTTCTAACCGCGTTCGGAAACATGTGATAGCAATGTTTAATGTGGCAGGAGCGTAGTGCGGAAGTGTGACTGAGAGCAATGGGCTCTATCAAAGACGGAAAACTCCATAACCTCAATTGTGCCGCACCTATTATTGACGTTTAGATATTTTTTCATTCTTTGTGTTGTTTTTATTCGGAAGATCTGAGGGTACATACCAGACAATCCGAAGATCTAAAGATGTATTATATCATCCAAACTTCCTCACGTGTGAGCCATCCCTAAGGGTCGCGAGGGCTCTGATCTCATCGGCAGAGCGGGTGGTGGGCTGGCCAACATATCGCACGGACGCCTGGCCAAAGATTACCTAAAATCGGTAGGTCAAATGTCTCAATCATTATACTGTCAATTTGACGTATAACCTAGTTTATAAAAAATTGGGAAATCCGTATTTGGAAAGTATTTCAGGTTTTCATAAAATTACGGAAAATAAATTGTTATCCCAGAATTAACTAAACTATATATTAATTGCTCTAATGGCAGTAGGTAAATTATAAACTGATTTTTTTACGAATCTCTTAAGCCTTGACACCTTATGCAAAGAGAGTGCAAAATTGACTGTTGTTGCATTCAACGTTAAAAAAATGGATTGCTTACTGGCTTATTATGGGGAAAAGTTCACAAAAATCGACGGTAACATTTTTGAAGTGTTTAACAAATTTTACAGTTTGGACCTGTAAGTCACAAATTTGGTTGATAACTTTGGAGAGTTCGATTTTCTTTGGTTATTTATAGATCCCCAGTTGATTCCTGGCTGGAAACACAGTTTAAAAACAAAGTTAAGAAAGATGACTCACTGTCCACCCACTATAGACAGGAGGGAAACAAGTGTTATGCTCGTAAGGACCTTCTTAAGAGCCTGGAGTTTTACACAAAAAGCTTATGTTGTGCCACACCCAATGGTAGGGAATATGGACTAGCATTAGCAAACAGATCAGCTGTTTCTTTTGAAATGAAAGAATATGAGGTAAATATAAAAGTGGCTATGATCGGTGGTAAAATACATTTGAAAAGTTGTTCATCGATTCCCATTTCTTACTTTAAATGCATACTTTAGTAGCTAACCACTATGCGCTCTTTTTTAGAACTGTTTAAGAGATATAGAACTTTGTTTTAAAACAAATTATCCGAAAGATCTGAAACCGAAAATTTATTTGAGAAAGGCAGATTGTTACTATGAAATTGGAGAAAAAGAAAATTTAGACAAATGTATCCATGAGACTTTAAAGTTTCTACAGACAGAGAGTCTGCCAGATATGGGTTGGTATTCATGATTAATTAAAACTTGAAAAATAGTTGTTTCATTTTGCACAGCAGAAAATGTACTTATTATTATTATGAAATCCATATAGGGTTTCGCCTTGTTAAGACTTTTCCCAGAATACCTACTTCTATAATCAAGTCTGTACCTAATACATACATGGTGTTATGGAAATGGTTTCATATATTGGAATGGGTGACTCCTAGGGTAGTCTAGAGACATACCTAATGCTTTTTTCCACACAAATCACATATTTTTTATTTTTAAACCACCCCGAGAACCACCCCCATATCCGACGCTTCTAAAAGGCATGAGGGAAACAAGCGACCCAGCTGCGGCATAGGCAAATTTACATAGGTATTACCTTGACATCTCATTTTTTCCAGCAGTTTTAGTGAAAACCGAAAATAATCCAAAGTATTTTTAGTTCTGAAGACGCTTTTTACTAAAAATGTGTCTATTATTTTAATAGCAATTTCTTTACTTCATATGGGAAAATATGGACCATACACTCGTTAAAATAGGTTGACATTGTAAGCAGAATAAAACAGGCTATATTATACTGTAATACAAAGAATTATGACTTACCTATTATGTTATTAATAAAATTAGCATTATTTCTACTACCTTAAACTTTCTGCACTTAAAAAAGGTTAAAAAGCAAAACTCAAACATTCATCCTACTAACACATCCAGTCCAGTGGTCGCACCAGAGCTTCACATAATTTACTATCACACTAATTGAGCACAACTACACAATAAAATAATAGCCAATACAGTAGGAAATTTTGTTAAAAAAATCATTCTGTTAAACACATAATGTGTGCAAGGATGCTAAAACTGACACCTGACGCTTGCTTTAGAGCCTTACTTACTTTTAATGTATATAAATTATGTATATCTAAATAACCTTTAGGTTTATGCAAATTTGTCATTGGTTCTAGAAAAGGTAATTTATGAATACATTTTGTTGCCTTATTTTGTAATTTGTTTAATGAATTAATTGTTGATAAGCCAGAAAAACCCCATGTCGAAATTAAATATTAAAGTTTTGAACATATTGAAGAATAATATATATTCTTTAAATATTTTAATTGAATATAATTTCTGGTCTTGTATAAAATACAAATATTTGAGAAATTTCGTTTCTTATATGTTGAATATGAACTTTCTAACTTAAATTTTCGTCTAAATGTAATCCTAAAAATTTTATGATAAGTGGATATTTTATAGTTCCCTCCTTAAGTATTAATATTTTAAATAAATAAGTAAAGTTATTACTAAGTATCAGTTTAACTACATAACTACTTAAAACATACACTAAAATTTGATTTTGTTTCTTGACAAAATGGCCAATGATATTAATCATGAAAAATTCTCGAACTTTTAATCCACCGCCTCCGCCTGATTGGTCGCCAGAGGTCTGACACGTGCTGCTTTCCAAGCCGCTCTCCAGACGGAAGTGAAGTTAGTAACATAATTATTGATGAGGTGAATAATGCCATGTGAATTGTTGTTTTCAGTTTATTAATTAGTGCCCTTTAATAGTGCTATTAGTATTAACAAAATATCATAAGCGCTTGATGTTTTGCATTACTTTTGGTTTGAACAGCCGTTCTCTGGATTGTTTCATTTGTGTTAAAGTATCTTAGGTAACTTTTTGCAATTGAGAATTTTGGAAGGGTGAAGTAGTAGGATTTCTTTTTTTAAAGGTAACAAAAATATTATTTCTTCAAACCTTCTACATAGAATTATTGTTGAGAGACTTGGCAACACAACAACCTGTGGTGCCTAGGGGTTAATTTTTTTTTGAGGAGTGGTATCTATCTAGCTTATTATCGCGAAGCGTCATTTATGACTAATTTTCCCCCATTTGAATTCATACCAGGATTTACCAGTTTCAATATATGAAGTAAATTGCATAACACCTTGTATATTACTATCTAAAGGAAGAAAATAAAGAGGTTTCTTCTATAGGGGCAATTTTGTAACAAACATACAGTAGTGTTTGCTCAGGTTTACTAAGTGTAACTATTTACTGCTTTTAGACAAACATGTTTTAAAACTTGAGCAACTAAAAAAGTCAAAGGTGAAAATGAAAACGACAGAAATGTACAGGGAGAACTCAAATGATCTGCCCGAATTTGATGAAGGTGAAAACGAACATTTTGTTTATGCTTCATCAAAGATTAAAATGAGGTATATACGAATATTTTTAATTATATTTTTTATATAAAGTACTACCTTGATTCTGTTTTTTAGCTATGATAAAAAAAGGGGACGACATGTAATAGCAAGTAAGAATATAAGGAAAGGAGATGTGTTATTTATAGAAAAAGCATTTATTTTTGCTCCAGTATTTAAGGAAAATAAAGAGTTCTATTCGTTTAAGTGTTATAACTGTTTGAAAGATATAATAAGTAGTATTCCGTAAGTATGAAACCAACTGAAATTAAAGTTTTAAAAGTTATAAACCTATAAAATTATTAATTGTAGATTTTTATCTTTCTCTAATACTGCATTGTTATTTTTTTTTAAACTTGTCAGGCTAACTTTTTTATTCAAAGAGATAGACCACAAGCGAAATTTTAGAGAATAGTTAAACTAAGAAAAATACAAAAACAAATTTTCTCCAGTGTTGCCAGTTTGGAAGTCATTTCAGAAAAAAATTTAAAATCAAGTTATTTTAAAATAATTTATAAACGACTTAAGATTTTTTTGTGAAATTTGGGGAACTAAATAAATACTTAACTATGTTTAATTTGAAAGTTCAATACATTTTTGGAGTCGACCAGTGGCGTCGGTACGAAATTATGCTTTAGTACTTTTTATGAAAATTATGCTATGCCACTGATTTTTTAAAAATATTTTTTTTATTAATCTTTACTCCATCGCAATAAACAATGTTTTTACTCTTTTGATAGGGGGATAGTTTAAGAGTATATACTAGAGATGCCGCTTGGAACCGGCCTTGAAAGTAAAATCCCGGTTTTGCCGGGTAAACTTTTTTTGCACCTAATACACAGTTTTGTTTCACTCATACTTAAAAAGTGCACACAGCCTTCACACATTCCTTAAAATTCTTAGATGTGCACTTCAGAAAAGCGACCAGTTTTTCATATCTGAAAATGTGATAAATTGGAAGGTGGTAGAGGAATTCTTCCTTGACCGAGGTGGTACCACCCCACACATCCTCTTAAAGGTCTGGTAAAATCCCTACGGATGTTTCCAGCTCTGGATGTGCGAGTCGGATTTCCCCAGTACACCCACGGTACATAGTACTTAGATTTCGGTCTTCGTGGGCTGTCAGAAGATAAAAAAGGTCTAATTATGTTACTTAGAAAATTATCCTTCTGCCTCGTGCTCTAAACTTTTTCTTACGTGACTTATTTGTAACATAACATAACTTGTATAATAAATACCTGTGATTTTAAAATAATACTTTTTTTAAATTTGTACACCCTGTATCTCCTAAACGAAACTGAGAATAGTTTATTGCAACTTTTCATCTTTAAATAACGTTAGAAACCACATCCCAAAGTATTTTTGAATCACCCTGTGTAAGCTTTTTTTTTCTTCTAAAATCAACACAGAAATCATACCCTGAAATACCCACTAAGGGCTTAGGAAAGCCATATATAGCTTCTCAAAAATTCTACAAAATATTTTCTCTAAAACATACAAAAATTTGGATTGCAACTTTAATTCTAAACACCTTTTAGGTGTCGGTCTTGTACGTTGTGCGTTTACTGCAACGACAAATGCCGAGAGTCTTCCTGGAATGAATGCCACAAATGGGAATGTGAAGGCATGCAAGCAAACATCTGGTATGATCTGGGCATAGGATTTCCGGCGTTCAAAGCTGTCCTAAAAGGTGTGAAATCGGGCTTCAAAAGTATAAAAGGAGGCTACGAGGAAGATCTGAAGCATTTCGGTAGCAAGGAGGATAATTACCCGTACTTTAATAGATTGGTGTCAAATATTTATAAGAGTAAAAATGCTGCACCGTATATTGTGGTAGGTAATGATTAGTAGTTGTACTAGATCTTTCTTTTGATGTGCTTTGGCTAAAATAGGCTCTCATTAAATTTGTTGGTGTTTGCATTCTTTCTTTTTTGGCATCTTAAAGTGTTCTCTGGAGAAAATAAAAATAAAATAAACAGTATACGGATGGGGTAGACAAGAGGACAAATGAACCAAAAAGTGAAAGATACGAAAAAAGTTTATCCTTTAAAAAGGTGTTGCTTGCTTAAAAATAAGATCAACGATGCAAAAGATGTGTTTTATTGTACAGGATATGCAAATATCACGTTAGTAAGCTGATATCGATATCTCCAGACATGTTCGCCGGAATTTCGAATAATGGTCTTTGGCGGAAAATACAGGAGGAAATAAAAAAGTACACAAATTTTGGAAGAGTCATTTTGAAAACGCTGTAGCTCGAAAACGGATTGACAGATTTGGTCGGGTTTTTTAGGTATTGAAAGCGCTTTTCGTGTAGAGTTTTTCCTAATAAACTGTTTTTTTTTCAATGACAAATTGCTCCTGCGTCATTGCACAAATTGAAAAAAAAACTTCTTGTTGACAATACTTTTTAGTTCACCCCCGTACTACCCAAACATTTTGACCTTGAAAAAAAACAGTTTATTAGGAAAAACCCGACACGAAAAGCGCTTTCAATACCTAAAAAGCCCGACAAAATCTATCAATCCGATTTCGAGCTACAGCGTTTTAAAAGAGACGCTTCCAAAATTTGTGTGCTTTTTTTTGTTTCCTCCTGTATTTTCCGCCAAAGACCATTAATCGAAATTCCGGCGAATAGGTCTGGAGATGTCGATACCAGCTTACTAACGCGCTATGTCGGAACGACCAAAAAAAATTTTTGACAAATTGGCACACACCTAAACTTTTAGTAGTTTTGCATTACCTTATTAGTCACCCTGTATAGCATGAAAATGTCGTTTCCATTGAAAAAGCACTTGTTGATGCTTAATCTGGGAAAGACGAGCTATCGATATCCGAAAACCGCTCTCAAAAAAGTTAAAGTTTTTGAAAAATTATCGCAGCTCGTATCGCAGTTTGAAAAGTCGAGTAAAAATCGCTTTTGCCGATTTTTTTCAGTTTATATAATTTATGGGGAGAATACACAAGAAAAATATTTCAGATTTATTTGGACTATACGAATATTGCCGACTCAAATTAAGGAAGCCACCTGCAATCAACTGATTTTTAAAGGGGAAGAAGGGCTCACTAGACGACAAAATTGACAAAGATGTCAAATAACACAATAATGAAGACAAAGACGAAACGAAAACCTTCCCCGTTACAGTAGTTACCAAATCGACTGAAAAGGACGCCACGATCTTAATTTGAGTCGCCAATTGCCCTTATTGCTTTTATGTTTACAAGCCTTCATAATTCAAATTTTTTGTATTATTATTTTAGATATTGTAAATATGTGCATGCCAAAAAGTTATCGCGAAGTACTGTTTAAATGCCAGTGTTATGTTTCGAACAAGTTACATGGAGAACCGTTAAATTGGACTTGGTTTGGTGACGCTATGTGTCTCACCGATTTGAAATACAACGGGATTTTAACAGATTTTTATTTATTTGGTAGAAATTTAACATTAAAACAATTTTTGGTTATGTTTTTTTGACCTAAGAGTTGGCGTGGTAGTCGCTAATTTTCTTTTCTATATATTTCAGATGGCAGCAATAGTCGTAACATATCTCAAAAAGTACACAGACTTCTTCACGTGGTTTCTCAAACAACAATACTGTCCAAAAGATGATTTTAATAATTTAATAAGATACGTCGGCGGCCTTATAACGAAACACATCGCTCAATTGTCGTGCAATTCAAGCATTATAGAGCACTGGACTTATTCGTCGACTGATCTTCTCTTTCCGGACATTTTGATCACGATAGCATGTGGAATGTTCCCTTCCGTTAGCATTATGAACCATTCATGTCGGCCAAATATTACAAATTTGTAAGTACCATACTTAGAATTAGGGCTGGGCGATTATCGAAAAAGATAATCGATTTTTGATTATTTCAAATAATCGATTATTTCCGATTGATCGAAATTAATCGAAAAATCGAAGAATCGATTAATCGAAAAATCGATTAATCGAAAAATGGATTAATCGATAAAATTTATATTAATCGATTAATCGATAAATCGTTTAATGGAAAAATCGATAAAATTTATATTAATCGAGAAAATCGATTTATCGAACTAAATCGATCATTGAACTAGTCGAAATTATGTCATTAATAATGACATAATGAAAGCGACTCCAGCGCTTACCACTTGCCCATCTTGAACACAATTCCGGCGGGGGATTTAAATTTTAGACCCTTAAAAATTAAAGGAGCGCGGATCGAAAAGCATTCAAATTATTTCGTTGAATACGTGTTTCATAGTAGAGTTATGATTATAGAAAAGAATCGATTAATCGAGAAAATCGATTAATCTAAAAAATCGATTAATCGAAAAATAGATTAATCGATTAATCGAAAAGTCGATTGGGTTAACTTTTTTGATAATTATGTTTTATTTAGACACAAAATTCTTAGTGATGCTCAATGGGAAGAAGAGTCATTTCTTTCAAAAAATGAATCAAGATATGTTTCGTAGAAGCTTCGAAATAAGGGGGACAAAAATTGTTTGTGCCGTGTGTTCTAAACACTTAACTTCTTGCACAAGATACATCAATAATCATTTGTTTTAGTTTCATCTGTGATACAATAGTGGTGAAAGCAGTAGAAGATATAGGCGAAAATGAAGAAATTTTTAATTGTTACGGAATAGATTACAGGGGAATGAATAGGGAACAGAGACAGATAGCTTGTAGAAGTTTATATCATTTTGAGTGTAAATGCGTAATTTGTCGTGATCCGCAAAAAGAAGGGGTAAGTCTCTTTATTGATAATTTGTTATGCGGCACATTTAAGAGTCGATTTACTCATTTTTTTTAAGTGAATTTTAATCTTGGTGACATCACATTGAGGGTTTATAAATCATCCTTCTAAGGTAATTTCGTCTTATACAGGGTGTTCCTCTGCAACACCGAATTCAAACGCAATTTTCTTAATACCGTATACCTTTTTTATGTAGGAGAATAAGAATTTCTATTCATAAATTGTGTACACTGATGCACAAAAAATTAAGACGTTTTAAAATGGCTTTTAATGCCGTATGTGGCGCCCCCTACAAAATACAGCATAACTGAGAACAGATTTGCTTTTCCCATGCCAAAAAAAACCCCGCCCGCCAAATTTTTGTGAATTTATTTAGTAACTTTCGAAACATATCGATAAAAAGGTAAAATAAAATTTTAACTTTAACACCCTGTATCTCTCTTATGTTCTACTAAGATAAGTTAGGTTAAATCGACCTAAATCGAGCCAGTTAAACCACTGCTAAGGTATGACCCATTCGTAACCAAGCACCCTGTATGAGTATCTTCAGAAATCCTGTATAAAAAGCGTTTCCTATTATTTATTATTAAAACAGGAATTAGGGAAGTACATCTCAGCGATGCGGAACACGTGCATTTCATTTTATTATGGTAATTACTTTTTAGGAAATGTTGGACAGTTATGTATGTCCGAAGTGTAAAGGTCTAGTCCCAGAGATACCTAATGTTACTTTTATGTTTTGCCTCAGTTGTGGCGACGAATATTCCTTAAGGCCCTTTAAGAAAATCAGTGATGAGGCCCAGAATATTCTTGAAAGTAAGTTTTTCTTTTAAGAGGTGCAATCAGCTTCCATTCCTGCTATGTTATTTTTGTTTTTAATATTGTTGTTGCTCAGTTATTTGCTGTAGAGCATTTCTTTTGTAGACCCATAGAAAAGACATACAATTAATTCATTAAATAAAAATTTTATTTTGCACTTTTTTTAAAACCGCGTAAGTACCTCAAAAATTCAAATTTACCTATCTAATTCAAAATCGGAATCAAAATTTTATTTTACACTTTTCTTTTAAAATCGTATGCCTCAAAAATTCAAATTCACGTATCGAATTCAAATCGAAAGCAAGATTTTATTTTGTACTTTTTTTAAAACCGCGTACCTCAAAAATTCAGCTTCACCTATCGAATTCAAGATCGAAATCAAAATATCAAAATTATGTTTTGCACATTTCTTTTAAAACCATATGCCTCAAAAATTCAAATTCACGTATCCAATTCAAATCGAAATCAAGATTTTATTTTGTACTTTTTCATTTAAAACCACGTGCCTCAAAAATTTAAACTCGCGTATCGAATTCAAAAACTAAATCAACATTTTATTTTGTACCTTTCTTTTCAATCCGCATACCTCAAAAATTCAAATTCACGTATCGAATTCAAATCGAAATCAAGATTTTATTTTGTACTTTTTCTTTTAAAACCGCGTGCCTCAAAATTTTAAATTCCCGTATCGAATTCAAAATTTTATTTTGCACTTTTCTTTTAAAACCGTATATGCCTCAAAAATTCTAATTCGCCTATCGAATTCAAAATCGAAATCAAGATTTTATTTTGCACTTTTTCATTTAAAACCACGTGCCTCAAAAATTTAAATTTACGTATCGAATTCAAAAACTAAATCAACATTTTATTTTGTACTTTTCTTTTAAATCCGCATGCCTCAAAAATTCCAATTCACGTATCGGATTCAAATCGAAATCAAGATTTTATTTGTACTTTTTTTAAAACCACGTGCCTCAAAAATTTAAATTCTCGTATCGAATTCAAAATCGAAATCAAAATTTTTTTGCACTTTTCTTTTAAAACCGTATATTCCTCAAAAATTCAAATTCACCTATCGAATTCAAAATCGAAATCAAGATTTTATTTAGTACTTTTTCATTTAAAACCACGTGCCTCAAAAATTTAAATTTACATATCGAATTCAATAACTAAATCAACATTTTATTTTGTACTTTTCTTTTAAATCCGCATGCCTCAAAAATTCAAATTCACGTATCGAATTCAAATTTTTGTACTTTTTTTTTAAACCACGTGCCTCAAATTTAAATTCACGTATCGAATTAAAAAACTAAATCAACATTTTATTTTGTACTTTTCTTTTAAACTGTATGCCTCAAAAATTCAAATTCACATATTGAATTCAAAATCAAAATCAAAATTGTATTTTGTACTTTCCTTTTAAAACCGCGTTCCTCAAAAATTCAAATTGACGTATCGAAATCAAAATTTTATTTTTGTATTTTTCTTTTAAAACCGCGCCCCTCAAAAATTCAATTTCTCATATCGAATTCAAAATTTTGTTTTGTCCTTTTTCTTAAAATCGCGTTATGTTTAGTAAAATTTATTTAGTTCAGACTAAAAACTTTCTTTCAGGTGAAGACGGAAATCAACTTGAGATATTAATAAAATGTCTAAAAATCAGAGAAAAAATATTGTATAAGCATCATAAAGATTTTGAGGAAGTTTACTATAGGTTATACAGTTATTATGTAGAAATAGGTAAGAAAAATATCCATTTTGAGTAAGTACTAGTTTGATTTGTATATGGAAAAACTATTTACCCTACCCTGTATATAGATGAAACTGGGCAAATTCGATATGTTAGCATCTCGAAAACAGTAAGAGATAGAGATTAACCAACTTTCTATCTCTTGTGGTTACCGAGATGCCGGTGCTACCGCATCGAATTTTGAGCATCCTGTATACATTCTACAGGATATTATTTTGAGCTTTTATGATATTTTTTTACCAATTAGTAATAAATTGGTATCGCTACTTTTTAGGTGATGCAGAAAATATGTTTAAGTATTTTCACTTATGGCTCGAAAATGAAAAGGCAAGGCGAGGGGAAAATTCAAGAGGCATCGGTACGAAACTATACGAGGCAGCACTAGCTATTTTGCATTGCTTACAGAGCGGGCATCCCCAAAATTGCACTAATCTTAAGTAAGTATTATCCGCAATACCAGTATGCTGATTTTAAGCACAGTACAAAGCCTTCAGAGAGGATATTTTCACCCTACTATATTTGGTAACTAGCTTTTGCCCGCAGCTTCCCTCGGACTACAGACTATTTTGTTTAGTTTTTCTATAATACCAGCCGCACCTACAAATCAAAGAACTTAGGTATATTATTTTTTAACATTGAATCAACACATCACTTCATAGTAAGATTTTGCAACTAGAAATTGCAGGCACTCTAACCCATAAACGATAAAATTTAAAGTGGTATTTCTATCAATGATTTATAAAAAGCCTAAAAAGTTATAAAAAAAAATCCAAGTTAATTACCATTCTAAATTTTATCATTTATGGGTTTGCGTATCTGCAATTCATTTTTGCAAAATATCCCTAATTGCAGTCGATAAATCAGAGCGCAACGGTTTTAATTTAAATGGCCAATAGGACTTCGATTTGAAAATCAGCATTGAGACGGGGGACAGGAACATAATCAATCGTAATCGTAATCATAATCATAATCTATAATCCATAATCATAATCCATAATCATAATCCATAATCCATAATCATAATCCATAATCCATAATCATAATCCATTATCATAATCCATAATCATAATCCATAATCATAATCCGTAATCATAATCCGTAATCATAATCCGTAATCATAATCCATAATCATAATCCATAATCATAATCCATAATCATAATCATAATCCATAATCATAATCCACAATCATCATAATTCATAATCATAATCCATAATCATAATCCATAATCATAATCCATAATAATAATCCATAATCATAATCCATAATCATAATTAGGGATGTCGCGAATAGTAGTTTTTACTATCCGGCCAAACCGGATATTCGACCAAACGCTAACCGCCGGATCCGGATATTCGGCCGAATATTCAACAGTTTAAAAGGACGAATTGAATTAAAGTTTGTAGCTATATAAATCGAGTCGCCATGTGTGTAATGCAGACCGATGACCTGCAGCAACCGTGCGCCGACGCCGTCAAGCGTGCAAAGTTGAAAACATTCGCGGGAATCCCCGAAATGACGGGCGGGTGCCTAAGACTATAGAGGCCGAGGTTCAGTCTTATTTGAATTTGCCATTAATCGAAAGAACTGCTTCTCCATATACATGGTGGAAAGGCGAAAATAAAAATTTTCCCATCTTATCGGAGTATGCTTTCAAATACTTGTCAGCACCCGCATCCACAATTTTTAGCGAACGACTTTTTTCGGAGGCAGGCAATGTGTTTGAAGAAAAGCGGAATCGGCTTTCCTCCGAAAATGGCGAAATGTTAATTTACTTGCACCACAATCTTCCATTAGATAATTTTAAATATTAAAAATTTAAGTTCGTATTTTCGTTACATAAATTTACTAGTACTAGTAGGTACTAGTTTTCAGTATTATTAGGTTTTAGTTTTTATTTTTATCTAAACTTACCTAAGGTTTTCGTGTTGTATGTTGTTTATTTTAAAATAAAAAATCATTAGTTTTCCATGCAACATAATTATTTTTTATTATAATTTATAATAATAATAAACCGTCTCCATACAATAAAATACATCGGATATTCGGTCGAATATTTAATTATCCGGCCAAACCAGATATCCGGCCCAACCGGCCGGATATCCGGCTCCGGCCGGATAGACCGAATATTCGCGACATCCCTAATCATAATCCATAATCATAATCGCATAATCATAATCCATAATCATAATCATAATCAATCATAATCATAAATCATAATAATAATAATAATAAATTAATAAAGGGCCTTTATTTTAATTATTAATTGTCTATAGTTCACAGAAATAAACAAATTTTCGTGCATAATCTGCATAATCGCACTCGTTTGTAAAAAGCCCCTTACTACTCTTGTTATGTAATATACTATTACACAACAGAGCGTAGATGTAGGCTGTGTTTGTAAATTAAAAAATGAAAAAGGTTAAACAAACTCTGTTATGTATCTTTAAAGAATAGACTATTATTCGCTTATTTGACACGTTATGTGTAGTTTGATTTAGGCCTTTATGGAAGTAACAATTTGTCATTTTTTAGGGATTTTCTGCAAAATGTCGAACACATGATCAGAGAGGCCAAAGTGGTTTTGAACTTGTATTATCCAGCTTACATCACGAATAGACTGAGTAGAAAGATAAAATTTATTTCGAATAAGTAATTTTTTACAATTAATATATACTTTTACTAACTGAGGTTGTATTTTTAAAATCCTGTATTCTTTTAGATTATAATAATTTTTCGTTATTACATTTTTAACCAAAAATTTGTCTTCATGATTACATTTTTGCCTGAATGCACAGGATACAGGGTGATACTAAAAGTATACATTTCCTAGTTTTTCTTCTTTGATATGCATACAATTTTTGGGAAGCAATAAGAGAATTAACCTTATCATTACCTTCCGCCGGTATATACCCGACGCTGTCGGTATATACCCGGTGTATAAGTACCCAAATTTTATTTACCTACCCGTTTTATTATTGACCCAGGGCCCATCACTGAATACCTACAATGCGCATATTAGGTTATTATTTTTCTTTGTCTAATCCAAATGTTTTGTAATAGTATATACGGAGCGGTTCGAGTGAATTTCCATAGTGGCCCGGGACAACCCGAGAATTGGCGGCTTCGACGGCCACACGCGCGCCGAAACCGATATTGATGGGCCGTCGACAATTTCGTTATATATTTGTCTCTTTTTAACTTCCTAAAGCGCGTATGTTTGTTTTCTCTTAGTTTTATATTTCCATATAAACCGATGAGGTCAATTTAAAATACGGCCGAGTCCGGAGCAAGCTTGGCGCGATTCTTGA
Source organism: Philopedon plagiatum (assembly GCA_963971165.1). NCBI lineage: Eukaryota > Metazoa > Arthropoda > Insecta > Coleoptera > Curculionidae > Philopedon > Philopedon plagiatum. The sequence continues at coordinate 6,266,853 of OZ020194.1, forward strand.
TTGAGTTTTCGCATGGAACTTGCACTTTTTTGGTTTTAAAAAATAAATTATTAGGTGAACCATTGAAAATAAATTTAGGTGGGCCATTGACCAAATGATCTTATGGACGAGCCGTGCCTGATTGTTATACTTCGTTTCAAAACCTACCGTTGACCTATTGACCAGGCGCGGCCTGTGAAATTTTAAAGTTGTATATCTCTGTTGCTACTTATAGGACCCATGCCAAGTGATTTAGGTTTTTTAATCGTGAGCCTACTAGGAATGTTTTGGTAAAGAAAAAAATATTTTGTAATTTGCGAAAAAAATTGAATTTTTGAATTGACCCACCTGAAAAAAAAATTAACACACTTTAGTATTTTATTTATTATTTTTTCTTCTAAACAAATTTTACATCATTTTGTCGACAATTCTTAAATTAAAAAAAAAATTTGTTAGTAGAAAGTTTAGTCGTTTGAATTTTTTTAAACCTAAAATATAATTTAAAAAAAATCCTTATCCCCTCGTAGGTACCCCACTGCTGCTGATATTGGATATCAATTTTTATTTACGACATATAAAGATAACAAATCATCAGTAACGCTGATTGGATTCTTAAGAATTACTTATATTGCTTTGTTTGATTGTTGCCCGCCGATACCGATCGTTTTTGTATTTAAAAACATGTATAATTCAACATTTTTTATTAGTACTTACTCTACATAGTATAAATATGCCTACCAAGTAGTAGCGGGAGTGGGGAAGCTCCTCCACCTCCTCCCCACATGGATAATTGGGTTGCCTATTAGTACTTCGCATGGTCCGGCGACCCATGGACACAAATGTCGATCCTTTATTATAGATGTAATTACCAAGTAACAGGGTAATAAACATTCCAGTTAAGGGTTTTGAAAAAATTCTAATCAGAATTATTAGTTATCGTCTCAGTTTTATGGCTGTGAAATACGGGTAAGTTGCAGGTAGTGCACTATTTTTCCTATTTTATCAGTTGCAATTTTGCATGAGCTGTGGACAGTTGTATTTTGAAAGGGTTGTATTTGTGGTACTTACGCATTGGAGAACGTTAATACAGGTATGTTAACTTTATAAAAATATACTTAGGTACATGATTATTTAATAACAACCTATTGTATATTAGAATAGTGTAAAAATTGTATTCTTGGTGATTTTTTTTCAAACTTCTGTAAGCTTTTAAAAAAAAGTATATAAAAGTATATCTGCAGAAACGTAAAGTTGAAACATTGGTAAAAAGTTTTAGTAGCGAGGAACTAAGTTTTGCTGCTAATATCGCTGGTCCATCAACGTCAACACAATCATTATTAGTGGTGAAGAAAGAGTTATTACCTCTGCAGCAAACACTAGCTTTTTATTTGGATTTATATTTATCAGAACGCAAGTATAATTTGTTAGTATTCATGGTATTATCTCTCAATTTCATAGACCAACTTGCGAAATGTCTGAAGAGTATTAGGAAGCTAGGCACAAAGAAATTCGCAAAGAACGGTTTAATACATACCAGAAAACTTTCCCGGCTAAAGTCATATATTGATTTAATGAATTGCTTGATCATTTCATCGTATCCCTTACTAGCTTTTTAAATGAAAAATAATCAATAAAAAAGAAAAACGTTAATTTAATGACAGTACCATTGAAGAATGCGTTGCTTTTACAGAAGACACTTCATTTGTCAGCATATAATACCACGACTACTCTTGAAGATAGCGAAGCAAGTGAAAGTGACTTAGGGGCAGACTAAGATACCCAGTAAGCCAGCGGCAGTCGGGAAACAATCGGCGGCCTGTCGGCACTGGTGGGAAGTCGGCTGTTCTTTTTGCCTTTTCTGATTGCATACGGTACGCTCGTGTTATTTACATGCGATGAATTGCCACCCTTCAACCTAAAGCGTCACGAACTCGGCACACCAGAAACGATACTTCAGTTTCGAATCGAACGCGGTTGATTCGGGCAGCCCAGTTGCGAAAATAATTCGGATCTTATAAGCGGTTGACCCTTTTTCTTTTTAAACTTAATGGAGATGGCGCCAAGTTACCGCGATCGTTCCGCTTGATTTTCCCACCATTTAATGAACATGCGTGATAGTAAATTTTCGAGTTTACAGGACGGTGCTACTCAACGACGATCCGCCATTTTTTGTGGGAGCGTAGAGACGTGTTGTGTATGGAGACCCTTCAAGTCCTCCATAGTGTTGTGTTGGGTGCCTTTTTTTGTGTGTTGTTCAGTTGTTCGCCTATATATATCTTCTTAGGTGGGTTGAATCTTATGTTAAAAATCGATCAGAGTTTGTCTCAGGACAGGGTTTCTATTCCCGATCGTCTGTGACCACTTCTGATGTACCCCAGGGATCATATCTGGGACCTTTGCTTTTTATTATATATATTAATGGAATTAAGTCTTGCTTTCATCATTGCAATTTTCTACTCTATGCAGACGCTTTAAAGGTTTATACTTCTATTATCACCCCTGAAGACTGTGACAGGCTCCAGAGAGACTTAGACCGCCTGGGAACATATTGCGACGAGAATGGCCGTTTTGTTAATCTGGATAAATGTACTTCAACGACATTCTCTCGAAATCTGAATCAATTACCCCGAGCCTATCAGTTAAAAAATAACTTCTTACAGAAAGGACTTGGGTATTATATTTGAATCTAAATTGATTTTTGACCTACATGTGGATTCTGTTGTCAGCTCTGCTCTTAAGATGTTGGGCTACGTTCCCCGAAAATGCAAACCCTTCAAAAATGTTACGCCAATCATCTGTTTATTGATGTCTCTGAGGGACCGAAGAGTGATGTGTGATTTGCTTTTTCGGTACAAAACTGTCAATAACATAATACAAAGCTCAGATATTTTTGCTCAGATTTGCTTTAATGTCCTCCAGAGATCTCTAAGGGCGAACGAATTGTTTTACTTGCCATTTAGGCATACTTACTCAGCTTAGAACTCACCCTTATGTCGTATAATAATTTACAGTAATATGCGGATATGCGTAACAGTATTGGTCACTTTTCAATGTCTCATCTTAAGGTAAAAACTATAATAAAAAATAACTTAACTACATGGGGTTGACGTCTGGAGGCTGGACCTTACCTAGGTAATTGTATTGTATAGTGTTTAGCGATTTTTTGATTTTTTTTTCTGTTCAGAGATCATAATTATTAGATGCGATTTTGTAGATACTGTAGTGGATATACATATATCCCTTAGTATCCATGTTGTTCACAATAAATAAATAAATACATATTTTTTAGAACGTGTATTGTAGCATTTTCAGTGACGATCTCTTTTTTATTTTTCCTTGTTTTGTATGTAAATATGTTTTTAAATAAATTTGTCCACTACTTTATAATTATTATTATAGTTTAATATTTTGTTTTCTTATCTTCTGCCAATTTAGTACTTTTCTAACTACAAAAGTTATAAACCAGTTTAAAGTGATGAGATAAATTTACTATTTAAACCTCTTTCAACAAAAATGAGCAAGGTTTGTTAATCTGCAAATAGCTATTTAAATACTGGGAGCAGAGATGTTCAGCACGATTTTATAAAGAACAAGATGAAATGTATATTTAAATGTAGGTATATAATTTAAGAGGTTGTTTATTCTAGAAACATTTTTACAGAATAAAATAGAATTTCCAAAAATAATATTGCATTTTAGCCCGCCATACACAAGTTTAGGTACAAAGATTTTGAATTCATTTTTAAAATATCTTGTCTGGAATTGCAAGTGCAAATTATTTTTGTTAATTTCCAGTGACTATTTTGCTGTAAAAGTCTTTCTAAAAAAAATCTTTAAAAAATTTGTATTCAAACCACGCATTACTGGCGCGGGCCAGCCACTGTACTTGGCTAATCCACCAGTGGACGGACAGCGCATCTCTAATGGTACTGCGCCCTATACTGTAATGCTGGTCATAGCATGGCCCATGAGCGGCGTTACATTCCATGGGCCGTCGCGGCAAAGAGGACATGCCCGGTCTACAATCCGCTGGGTTTGCTTCTGTATTTAAATTATGAAATTCAGCTAGAAGAAAAGTCCATTGTAAAATCCAAAAAAAGTAAAAAAGATATAGTAGAAAAATATAACTTTCTAGGGTTAAATAAAACAATTTTTATGAACTTGTTCTGTTTTAAACCAAGAAAGCTACTCCTAAAAAATATTTTCGTATGGCTGGGTTAGTACTCCAAATAAAAAATACCTATTTCTGTTTGACAGATTTACTTAAAGACAAATATTAAATTAACTAGTATAAAGAACACAATTTAGAGTCTAGTGTATGAAGCTTTTCAGGTTTCTTTTTTCTAAAACAATACCATGGCTTAGATAGGCCGGCTTTTACTCTGAAGTCGCGATTTTCAGTAAAACCACAAATGCCGTAGCCATGAGTTGCAACAGGAATCCACACGGTCTGAGTTCGGATGCAGAATCCACTTGAGTTTCAGCCTGGAGAGGCCCCACTGACACTTCTTCCATCGGTTTAGGCGGTATCGCTGGCACGTTTCGTGTCACTGCTCGATTGTGTTCCTCTGCATTGACGTTCAAAAATAGGACCATTACCATCAGTACTAGCAACATTAGAGAAAATTTTCGACCAAACATTTTTGAGTTTTCTTTGAAACGTTACAAAAGGAAATGATAAAAAGTTTTTGATTGCGCATTTAACAAAAGCGTGCTTGACGGTTAGAAATCTTGTTGTGGTTGTCATAGTTTCTAAATTCAATGCACTCTTTGCCACGTAACTTTATGCATACTATACAGGGTTGTTACAAATTATCACAATATTTCAAATATAACCACGATACACTAACAACGGTATGCTACGCTATGACGTCACTTCGAATAACGTAAGTTAAAAAAAACGTCCTCAAAGTATACCGTGGAATCAATCTCGCATGTCTTGAATTATTACTCTTGAAAGGTAACATAGGTAAAAGGCATAGGCGAATGAAAAATAGAACTGCGGAGCCCTGAAGCTTTTATTTTTAAGAAAATTAAATATGGTAAATCACGGCAGAAGAAGAAGCTTTTATGTCGAAAGTTACTTTAGAAATGGTAGAAGAGTTGATGACCAGTGGGTTTATTCAACTAGACTAGGGACGCCATTCTGAATTTTCAAATAGAAATTTCACATATAGTCATGGATTTCGACCAGTTTGGCCTAGTTTTGACTAGATCTGTGGCTTTGTTTAGAGAAACAGGAAGTGTGAATAGAAAAGAAGGCAGTGGTAGACCCAAAGCTCGCACTGCACAAAAAATAAAAGAATTGAGGCAAATTGTTAATGGACATCCACAAACCCCTATTGGGCGTTTAAACCAGCAAGTAAATGTATCCTACGGAGCCTGCAATACAATCCTGAAATATGACCTGCTCAGTCCAAGAATTGTTATCAAGCGACAAGCCGCAGCGAATGCAATTTTCAGAGTGGTTTATGGTACTAAATTTGCACAATAATGAAAACGTATTTGAACGAGGCATGGTTTTACCACTCTGGTTATGTAAATTCTCAACAAATGAAAATGTGGAGTTCTGAAATCCACATTTCTTTATAGAGAAGCCTCTGCATTCACAGAAGTTGGCGTGTGGGCGGCCATATCGAAAAGAAGGTGTCTTGGACCGATTTTTTTTTAAAGGACTCTCAATTCGGCGCCATACCGTAATGAAATTTATTAACGTCTTTCTATCTTTTGTCCCTGTTCCTTGCATACAGCATAGAAAACAAATCACTGTCTAATTAAGTTTAATACAGTTTATTAAAAAACACACAACTAATTTTTGTAAATTTGGCTCTTATCAAATGAAAAACTCGAGATAAACTACTTATGTATTACTGTTGTAAGAACCCACCGCGGGACTCTGCAGCGACACCTTTTTTCATGGGAACCCTCGAACCTACGGTCTTGTGTTTGCTCTAGCGAAAAAATTAAAGCTTTTGCTGATATATATATATATATATATATATATATATATATATATATATATATATATATATATATATATATATATATATATATATATATATATATATATATATATATATATATATATACGTACACCTACAGGGGAAGTAAAATACATGAAACAATAAAAGGAAGATATACCAAATCGTGTCAAATTCGCCCGGGTTCGCGCGCATGACGTTACGCAGTGAGTTATTTTTTAAATTTATAACGCACAATATAGAGTTTACGTTAGTTATAGGCGATTTTATATAAATTCTATTGGCAATATACCTTGCCTCCTGCTCATAATACAAATTTAAAGTATATGATTTAAAATAATCATATAAATAACGGGACAAATTAATTTAAAATAATAGATATTGGTAAATTGCCTGCCAATTGCGTTATATGTATTTATTTAGGTGAAAAGAGAAGGTAAATAAATTTATAAAATAAAACTATGCCTAATAATTAAGATAATAATTTTTATTTAGAGGCATATTCTTATTAAAATGTATACCTATAGAGTTTTCCGAAAATATGTTATAAATAAGAATTTTGCTTGTTCCTATAACTATTTGGCCAATATTTTTTGCGGTGAATAACATCTGTATGTTTGCGACGGAAATGTGTTTTTTAGGGTGGGTTTTTAGGGTTTTTTTATACTTTAAATAGTAAATTATTAAAAATTATGTATTTTTGTATTCTTCGATTTTTCAAATTAAAAAAAAGTTATTCTAAAGAAAACAAAAATATCTAAATTTATGAAATTAGGTAAAACAAGAAATAATTTTTTAAGAAAATAGCCTTTTTTTCAATCTCTTTGTTTGTCGTATTTTCTCGATTAAAGTCTGTTGATTCATTGAGATTTTTAGCAATTGTTTGTCACAGTAAACTTTTTTATTGCAGCGAGTTTGTAAAAATATTAAACACATTAACATTCACGACATGACACAATTTATGCTTTCAATTACCTTCATAATCGCTTTCGTTAAGATGTCTAGAACAGATTTTAGCATTTTCACATTAAACTTATCTCCTCGTTTGCAGAGACGCTTCCAAACACTTTGTGTTTCTTTGCCTTTGGGCAAGCTAAAAACTTTAATATCGGGCATACAGCCCTTTCATTAATTGCCCACATCACAACCATACACAACACACCTCATTTTCACTTTTAAACTCTTAAAAGTGATATAAAAACACCAAAAAATAAATTTAAAACACAGCGCGATCTTTTATTATATATGGCGGAATTACTCACAGCGTGACGTACATGGCCACGCCTATCTGCGCGGTGTTATATCTTCTTTTATTTGTATCATGGTAAAATACTACATTCAACAAAACTACTCACATCTAACAAATCATTTATTTTACTAGACTATATTATTATATTATTTTACTCTTTTTTACTTTTTTTATCGAGGAAACAAGTTTTCGTGCGCTCAAGAAAAACAATCTTAAAACTATGCAAGACAAATAAACAATTATAATTAATATAACTAATAATACAGCAATTATATCTAAAAGAAAATATTGATACCACGGTATGTTAAGGTTAGGAGTTAGATATACTTCATGGGCATCTTTGTTCCTTATGGTGTATTCAGTATACCAAATGGCCTTTTCTAGTCCTGTCATTGGTTGGTCTTTTAGTAGTCTTGCAGTTTTACTGACTTTATTTTTGTATCTGGAATGAAAGGCAGTTATTGAAGCATGTTTCTCACACAAAAAAGGATGCCATAATTTAAACTAGTGATGTAACGGAAACAAACGGATATTAAAAACGGTATATTATAACAGAAGAGGTATTTGAAGTTGAAGTTTATAATATCTCACGCTAATACTGAGCAAACCTAAGTAAACCTCCAGAGTATTCCTCCACAATAGTGTGTAAGGTAAAAGTTTAAATATACATAATAAATATACCTAACGTTATTTTAGTAGAAAAAAAACTTACATGACATTGGTAACAACTTCATTTATAGCCCATTTTATGCCATCCTTTGTCATTGTATCCTTGTCCAGTGAAACCCCGAATTTCCTAGTGACTATTTCAAATACATTTCTATTTTGGTCGCTTATGAATGGTATGCCTATCATCGGCACTTCGGCACATATCGCCTCTTCCATGGAATGAATACCGCCTTGTGTTATAAAAACCTTAACGTTCTTGTGCCCTAAAATACATAGTTATTTATGTATCTATAGTGCAGAGAGTTTATACACACGGCATAATATTCATCCAGCGAGGCTAAGCTGAGTTGCATAACATGCCAAGTGCATAACCATGCAATAATAGGTATGCATACTCCCTGTGCCACCAAAATAAAAAAAAAACTTCTTACTTAACAAATCCTGCTGAGGAACCCATTTTAAAACATTTACATTTTCTGGCAAATTCGGTATTTCGTAATCAAATTTCCAAATTATTTGATACGGTAATTCCTTAAAAGCTTCCAGGGTAGTATTTATAAATTTTGGTGGATACTGTGTAACTTTGACGTTAGTTCCTAAGCTGAAGTACACGATACCTTGGGCGCTGTTGTCCATTAGTTCTTGGAGACCCTAAAATATGTCATATACCCGTGTGCTAAAGCTTGCTTAGGTTTCTGTCTTGATATATTTTTGATATAGTTTATTTCTTGCTGAAGGTTAATAGCAAACTCCAAAACAAATCTCAGAAATAATAAAAAATAAAAATATATAAATACATACATTTATTTAAAAAATAATAGGTTATACGGTTTTAATGACGATTTATTAACAATAACAGGACAAAATCCAGATACGTAAATGCCATTTTTGTAAAATGCTTACCTTTGGTAATGCTTTTGTGTTTTGTATATGAGCGCCTCCACCAATTGTCACGAACTTAGGCCCTAAAGGTCTGAAGGTAAATATTGGATGAGTATTTAGAAAGATAAAACTTATATTTTTTATTAAATCTACTAATGGGGGTGTATCTGATCCAAAATATGTGGTTAAAATGTCCATTGAGTTGGGATTGAGTGTTGTAGGTCTGAAAAAAAGATACATGTAAAACAAATTAGTAGTTAAGAGTTAGTGATAAGAAAACATGTAAAATTATTACCTTATTAACTTTAGCACTCGGAAAATTATCCCTAACAATCTACTTGGAAAATTGTTATCAGCATACGGCATGAAAACATCGGGAAATAACACAGGATGTGTAGGATTACCTAGAAGTTTTAAAAATATACTAATTTGAATTATTTTTAAGCATAACTTATGAATCTTAATAGGCAGTATACAGAGAAACTCGAAATAAAAGATTAAATGGCTTTGCTATGTCTCGAAATTCATTTAGGTACCTTTCAAATTTTGTTTGAGCTTTGGGGACAAATAATAGTCTGACGATGCTAAATTCAGGTGGTGGTCAACCAATTTCATCAATTTTTTGCTTGGGTTTGCTTGGTAATTTAAGCTATTCTGGTCAGAACATAAGCTTCTTACTTAAGTATGTGTATTTATTACACAAAGGAAGAATGTTTAACTAAATAAATATTAGTCCTTAAAATAATAACATTTTCCATGAATGACTCACCTAAAAGGGCGTGCTGCTCTGTTAGAATATCACTTGACGAAACACCAATTAGAGGGCACTTAAATCGATGGGCGAATCCGAACATTAAAGGGATATGCATTTCCGCAATAACCAAATCAAAATACTCAGTTTCATTGCCTAATATGGTCTGCACTTCTGGATGGTTCAGTTCTAACAAAGCAACATCCAAAAACATTTTCTCGAAAGTCCGAAGAATTTTCGGCCAATTGTAAGTTTTCCATGTTAAGTTGGATATTTCAGCTTTTCTAAATAAATATTACTTTTTTAACAAAGTTAAAAAACACAATAGGGATAGGGGATGATGAATCTTAATTTTTATAGTTTTGTTAAAGTTGAAATCCTGATGAAACTTTTATTCGTACGACACTGCTTCCCTAAACTTTTTGAAGATAAAAAAATTAATTGTTATACTTTGTAACGTTCGTTACTGTCGTGTTTTGAAGTAGTTCAGTTGCTGTTTGAGTTTTGGGTATTTTCGAGCATGTGCGAATGAAACGCGTGAATTCGCGAGATCATGAACTTAATGTAGAAGTATCGGTCATACCGTCTTGGTTAACCTTCATGACTTTTGAGTTGTCATTTGTCCGATGGCATTCTGAAAGGCTGGGGTGAAAAATGGTCCCCTTTTTAAAGAAAATTTAAATATAGTTTCATCCTTCCTGTTTTTACAGATGAATCTTTGTTAGGGACTCTAAAAGGGTGAGCGGTGTGGATTCTTCTGATTTTTATTATGTATTTTGTATGGGCGTAGATTCTAATCTATAATTTCACGTGTAGAAGTCTCATTATTGTTCCTTTTTAGGGAAAACCAAGCCCAGTTATTTAATCAGCTTATGTAATTAGTGTCACGGCGCACTATAATATATTCCGAAACTAAAATGGACAAAATCAAATATCTCTTGATCGGAAAAAAATTAACACTTGCCATTCTCGAAAATCGAAAATGTAAGAAATGAGTTCTTACCAAGAAGTTTATGGGGATCACTTGGAACTACTTTTAAACCAATAAGAGAAATAAAAGAATTGCAATTTTTTTTTCACAATTTTTAAAAGCATACCATTTAAAAACGAATTAACAGACCGACCTCAGGTTTGCGGTAAAATGTTTCCTATTTAATACCATTAAAATGAGATACTACACGGCATAGAGTTGCATTTAAAATTTTTAACCTCAACTCCCTAGCGTCACCCCTCAAGGGGGTTGAAAAAGTTAAATTACACAAAAAAGTTAATTTATTAGCCAATCAGGTACTCCTAAAATTTGGCGCCTCTATCTTTACTAATAGCAAATATATTTGCCCATAATGAGACTTTTCGGACACCCTCTATAGATGGCGATAAATAAATATATACATTAGTTTTTGATATAATTACGTAATTTGTAAGAATTTTACAAAAATATACCAAAATAAACACTAATATGTGTTTGTTAATTTTTGGATAAGTTCGCTTAGAAAGATTTGCATATTTTAAGTGTATTCGCGGATTTTTCGGGGTATATTTCTGTTTTTTTTTGCAATGGAGTGTGGACAATAATTTAGACAGTATTTGTGTATGTGTGTGTGTATGTCTGTCTTATGTAGTTTATTAAAAAAAGGATTTTCTAGTCAATACAATGTTTTTTTTTTAAATTAGTTTTGTCTAAGCGCTTCCCCATTTATAATAGGGAATATGCATATAACCCAAATAAATCTGAAATATATTTTTTTTTATATTCTCTACTTAAATTAAATGTTTATGGCGGTTGCTGTTATCTATTTATTATATATATATATATATATATATATATATATATATATATATATATATATATATATATTTTAAGAAAAAGATTTTATTACCAATAATTAAAAAGTATGACAATCTCACAATCTCAGAGGGGCCAGGACCCCCTGACCCCCTCCCCCGCGGGCGCCCTTGTCCGCAACATGAAACAAATGTTGCCCCCTTAGACTACGCATGTCATTATCGAATTCCTCATGATCATATTTACTATAATCCCTAAAAGTTTTGAACTGCATTCCTATTCTGGGAATTCTGGCTTTTAAAGAACAAGATATTATGTGCTGATGATCAGATATTGCATGCATATCGTGCATAACATATTGTTTCGTACTGATAAGGTATATTTTTATGTAATTATTTGTACAACTTCTTTATTATACCTAAATGCTACATGCCAATTTCTTGATAATTATCAAAATACATTGAAAAGTTGTTATTCTTAGTAATTTGTTTTTCACAATACTTGCAAGTTGGTTTTTTACGAATTTACAAGATTGGCCTACAAATTTATAGCCCTATTATTAGGTTCAAAGGTTATTGTTAATTTATTAATGCTGTTTATAATACTATGTATTTTTAATTAAACAGTATAGTATGTGCGTCTTTTTAAAAAATTAGTTAAACAGGATTTTAATGTGAAAGGAGGGCTGAACCATAGTCAGAATAATTTATGACAAAAAATGGATTGTTTTCTGAAAATTTTCGAAAATTCAAGAATTTTCAAATTTTGCATGTCCCCGATGCAAATAAACCTATTTATTTACAACTTTAACGCAAAAATAAGCGATTTAACTTACATACCTTGCATACACAAAATTTAAATCAATTTCCTTAACATTTGGATACGATTCCTCCATTGGATTTGTAGTCAGAACAGTTAATTCATGTCCTCTCGCAGCTAAAGCCTTCCATATGGGCCGAAAAAACACATTATGACTAAAAGTCGGCACTGACGCTATACATAGAATTTTAGAACATTTCGCTACGTTTAGAAAAGTCAGTACTAGTAAAAAAATACACTTTATAATCAGCATTTTTTAGAAGCTCATATTCATGTCGAACTATAAGTGCAATGCTTATTAGTGACTCTAGTGTTGCGAAAATCAAGACACTTAAGGCAAGTATTGCTATTGTTTGCTTTCCAAAGAGTACTTCACAATGTTTTACTTACTGTATTGTACGTAAATATCTTTGTTAGTCATTCGCTGTCGAAGAGCATTAATCGATAAGAAATAACGATGTTGAAGAATATTGTTAATTTACTTGAAATACAAAACGTCATCATATACCAGGAAATATAATATATTTTCAGGATGTCTTTGTAAAATAAATGTTATCGAATATAAAATTGCCTTATTAACACCTTCACTGCCCACCTTCAGATTGCTTGTAACCCTGTGTGCCCAGCAAGGAATTTTCGGTTTCTTGCTTATTTTTGTAAAATAACACAAAAAGCTTTCTTCAAATACTTTATTTTAAGAAGAAAAACAACGTTTATTTGAATTTTAATTTTAAAAAAAACCAACGTGCCTTGCGCGTTCTGGGCACCTGAGGACGTTTTTTGTTGAAAGTATTTTTATAGTATGTGCCCCGAACGCGCTACGTGCGTTGTTACAACTAATTACAAAGATAAAACAAGTATTTTATTTATAATTGTGAAAATGTCGAAAACATGGCGTCAAGCAAAATCCAGGCTTCCCTTAACATCGTGGACAATAAAAAATTGAATCCTTTCTTATCTTGTTTGTCTCCGTTTTTTTCCTCTCCTTATCTTGTTTGACTCCGTCATGTGCCCAGACCGCGCTAAGCGCGTTTTTCTGTTCCAATGACTATTACATCCGAAAAAGACAAAATAGAGAAATTACCTACTGTAATATCGTTGTGTTACACAAATACTTTAAATAATTTTAAATAAAATATTTTAATACTTTTATATATTTCAAAATTACTCACCCCTTTTATAAACTTGAGAAACACAACCTTTACTGTTACTTTACCCACAACCTAACCTCACAAATACAAAGTTAAAATTTTTGGCATTTAATATGACAATCGTGCTGTGCCCAGGCCTATTGTGAAACATTTCCCGCAGTGCCGAAATATTATTCATCCCAGAAGAAGCTCAGTGACACAAAACGCGCAGGCGCGTTCAGGGCACATTACCGAAACCAGTCAAAACGCGCTAGGCGCGTTGCGGGCAGTGAAAGGGTTAAGAACTACTCAATTGGCACATTTATTATTGACGAATTTTTGGTAAGGGAGAATCTTCATTATTAAGTGTGCGATAATGAACCAATTACTTTTCAAAACAAAATTTTATTTATTCAGCATAATCTCCTTTAAGACTTACACATTTAGCAGAACGTTTATAAAGGAATTATAGGTAAGTCCTTTAAAAAAAATCTGTCGTTGTCCGCAAACTACTCTTTAACGGCACACATGGGGTCGTCATTTGTCGAAAATCTTTTACCTTTCGAATGTTTTTGGAGCTTTGGGAACAAATAATAGTCTGGCGGTGCTAAATCCGGAGTATATGGCAGGTGGTCAACCAATTCAAAACCAATATCATCAATTTTTTGCAGTGCTTTCAACGACTTATGAGCAGGAGCCTTGTCTGGCAAAAACAGCACACCTTTAGCAAGTTTTCCGCGGTGCTTTTCCACAATTTTCTCAAGTAATTTATTTAGCAACTCCGTATAATATGCTCGCGTGATACTTCTATCCTGTTCAAAATAATCTATTACGGGCAAAAAGTCATGGTGGTCATTTTGAACAACTTTTAACGTAATTGGTAAGGCAGGCACTGTTGGTCTGTTACCAGAGGCGTCGATACCGAAAATAAGTACTTACGTATGTACGTATACGGTATTTAACAGAAATAATTTAATTCACGAGTGTTGCCGTGATTATGTAGAATTAAAAAACCGGTCAAGTGCCAGTTCGACTCGCGCATAAAGGGTTCCGTACCACATACAATATTCTAAATTTGTCACAGAACGCAAAATTTTTAATAACTATGGTAAGCCTTCAATAAATAACAAGAGGCGGCGATGGCGGAAATAAGTCAGTGCGTATAGGTTATATAAATGACTAGCTTGCGCCCGCGACTTCTTCCGCGGTATAACAATTTTACTCCATTACAGACCTTGAACCCCCATTACACCCCCTTAGGGGTTGATCTGTTAAAAACTGTAAAACAAGTATTTAAACATTTATTATTTAGAATACTTCTATGAATTTTCGAGCTAAGAGGACCATCTAATATTTTTTCTCCGTGCAAAGTTTGAACCCCTGTTTCACCCCCTTAGGGGTTGAGTTTTGAAAAACCCTTCCTTAGTGCATGTCTACGTTACATAATAAACTTCTATGCAAAATTTCAAGTCTCTAGACCCAGCGGTGTGGGCTGTGCGTTGATTTCGTCAGTGAAACAGTCAGTCAGTTTTTTCTTTTATATATAGAGACTAGCTTTCTCTTGTGACTTCGTCCGCGTGGTATAGGTGATAATAGTGTAGTTTTGATGTCATCATTATGAATACATGAAACATAAGTTATGTTAGGTTAGGTTAGTTATATCTAGAGACCGGATTTTAATATTACATGACTAAAAAACCAGGGTTGGACTCGGGTAACTAATAGAAAAGGTAGGTAAATTAAATGAAATTAATATTAGATTTTGTCAGGTTGTATTTATGAATTATTGCTCCTAAAAATATTTCAATGAACCAACTTGTTACGTACCTATTTGTTACTGCGGTTAATGGCCAACTTAATTTTGTTCATTTTTATTAAAATGTTTTTTCTTTTTAGTGCACCTATTCTTCCCTCTCCCTTCATCTTATCCCCCCTTTTTAATTTGTAATGACCATGTTATATTAGATTTTCTGACCCCAATAACCAGAAAAATGTTTAATTAGTTAACATTTTTGAAGAAATTCTAACCTAATGCTATTTGCTTATTTGTATGTATGTACAATTGTACATACCTATTACTCTAATGGGATCAAAAATTTGATGAGAACGCTTCGTTTTAAATATTATTTTATTTTATAGTTCATTATAGAAACATGTTTTAACGTCGCTGTCACCCAGTCGCAATAAAACACTATTAACTACCTATAGCATGCGTTGACGCTTTTAATTTACCGTCGCGGACAGTGACGAGCTAGCCAACAGAGCTATCGACGACGCGACGCCGGCTTAAAAAAGCAAGCGGTGACGAGTATTAAAGTATGCTTCCCAAGCGTTACAAAAGCAAGCGGTCGGCGGCGAGTATTAAAATATGCTGCCCAAGCGAATATATACATTTTTTTTAAATATGAAATACAGATAACCTACAATTAAAATAAATTGCAAACCCACTCCGACTCTGATTTATGACTAATCGATCTCGATCCGCGGAAGTATAGTTATTTCAGTCCTGTAATGGTGTTTTATACATGGAATACCCCCTATATTTTTGCTCACGCATGGGACAAAACCGAGCAATGCTGTTTAAAGTACGGAATCCTTATACTGTGTGTGAGAAGCTATCCGATTTATCTTTGAATCACACCCAATCCACTGTGTCTCTTGTGTAGATTAAGCTAGTGTTAATATCTGAACATGCCTATTTAGGATGACAGACATCAAAATATAATCTCAACACCTGGAATATCTCCAAAAATTTCAACATTCTTTTTCTGAAAAATCTCAGGTGCTGAGGAGATACCAAATGGAAGCCTATTAAATTTATATCTTCCAAAAGGAGAATTCAAAGTGCAAGAGCTTTTTCATCAAGCTTAATCTGCCAAAATCCATCTTTCATATCAATGACTGAGAATACCGAATTTCCTACTAATCTATTTAAAATATCATCACATTTTGGTATAAAATAATGTTCACGACAAATATATTTGTTTAGTGGTTTTGGGTCCAGGCAGTAACGTAAAGAACCATTAGGTTTTTCAACTATCATAAGGGAGTTTACTCAATCTGTAGGATAATCAACACGAGCTATAATTTGTTTACTTTCAAGGTCACTTAAAGATTTGTTTAGTCTATCATGTAGGGCCAAAGGGACCTTTCGTTTTGTGCTTGCACCACTGGTACTGGTACATAAATAAAACTTTAATTCCTTTTGAAAATAAAAATAACTTTGATTTTAATGAAGATCTTGTAAGTAATGATCATGAAAAAACATTATTCAGGACTCTCATCAAGATAAAGACGTTTCAGTTATTGATAATTTTTATAATAATTTTAGTTATATGTTCCCTGATTTAGACGTAGCAATTAATTGTGAAATAGGTGAAAATTTATCAGATTCAGATATTTTACAAGTGGTTCCTAATAACAATGTTGCAAATAAGAAAGACATTATAACAAAGACAAAATTAATGATTTGAAAGATAATTATATTAGTGATATTGACAGTGATATTTCTACAGATGGATATAATGAGGATTATTGTTTCGTTCCTTTTGGTATAAAATAATGTTCACGACAAATATATTTGTTTAGTGGTTTTGGGTCCAGGCAGTAACGTAAAGAACCATTAGGTTTTTCAACTATCATAAGGGAGTTTACTCAATCTGTAGGATAATCAACACGAGCTATAATTTGTTTACTTTCAAGGTCACTTAAAGATTTGTTTAGTCTATCATGTAGGGCCAAAGGGACCTTTCGTTGTGCTTGCACCACTGGTACTGGTACATAAATAAAACTTTAATTCCTTTTGAAAATAAAAATAACTTTGATTTTAATGAAGATCTTGTAAGTAATGATCATGAAAAAACATTATTCAGGACTCTCATCAAGATAAAGACGTTTCAGTTATTGATAATTTTTATAATAATTTTAGTTATATGTTCCCTGATTTAGACGTAGCAATTAATTGTGAAATAGGTGAAAATTTATCAGATTCAGATATTTTACAAGTGGTTCCTAATAACAATGTTGCAAATAAGAAAGACATTATAACAAAGACAAAATTAATGAT
This sequence comes from Philopedon plagiatum, assembly GCA_963971165.1. Taxonomy (NCBI): domain Eukaryota; kingdom Metazoa; phylum Arthropoda; class Insecta; order Coleoptera; family Curculionidae; genus Philopedon; species Philopedon plagiatum. The sequence goes on from OZ020194.1 coordinate 6,284,165, forward strand.
TTGAACGATAATTATATTAGTGATATTGACAGTGATATTTCTACAGATGGATATAATGAGGATTATTGTTTCGTTCCTTTTGGTATAAAATAATGTTCACGACAAATATATTTGTTTAGTGGTTTTGGGTCCAGGCAGTAACGTAAAGAACCATTAGGTTTTTCAACTATCATAAGGGAGTTTACTCAATCTGTAGGATAATCAACACGAGCTATAATTTGTTTACTTTCAAGGTCACTTAAAGATTTGTTTAGTCTATCATGTAGGGCCAAAGGGACCTTTCGTTGTGCTTGCACCACTGGTACTGGTACATAAATAAAACTTTAATTCCTTTTGAAAATAAAAATAACTTTGATTTTAATGAAGATCTTGTAAGTAATGATCATGAAAAAACATTATTCAGGACTCTCATCAAGATAAGGACGTTTCAGTTATTGATAATTTTTATAATAATTTTAGTTATATGTTCCCTGATTTAGACGTAGCAATTAATTGTGAAATAGGTGAAAATTTATCAGATTCAGATATTTTACAAGTGGTTCCTAATAACAATGTTGCAAATAAGAAAGACATAACAAAGACAAAATTAATGATTTGAACGATAATTATATTAGTGATATTGACAGTGATATTTCTACAGATGGATATCGTTCCTATGAGCACTGAGGTGAAACAAACCCGTAGGTCCCGTCAGTCAAAAAAGCCTGTATATTTAAAAGATTTTGTAGAATTTCAAAATGTGTATCTTTGTTTAGCTTTAAAAAAAGCGTGTCGTGTAGGTTAAGCTAGTGTTAATATCTGAATATGCCTATTTAGGATGACAGACATCAAAATAATAGTTAGCTATGAAAAAATAAGAGAGTTAGAGACAAGAATAATTAGAAACATGATGTAAAATGTAGAAGACATAAAAAAGTCTGTTCTTCTTTATTATGGCTATAATAAATAAGTTCAAAAGAAATATAGTTATTATTAAAAAACATAAAACAGTGTCAACATGTAGAGATTATTGTTTTCAATGATAAGGTTTATGTAAAACTAAACGTTTGTTATTATCACCGAAGTAAACACTCAGGTCAATTACTCTGACTTATTTTTATTAATAGAAAACTGCATATTTTGTAGTATACTACAAAATCTTTGAAAATAAATAGGAAATGGTGCAATATTTCATTATACGATTAATTGAAAATAGTTTGTTTAATTTCTTGCTTCAAATAATAATTGTATGTATATATTGTATATATGCTAAAGACTTGCTAATTATTATTTAAATATCAGCTTAAAGCACTATTGTAAAAAAAATACGTACGACAGACATTTACGTACGAGGATGGGATATAAATTTTTCAGCCTGACCCAAAGAGAGCGCAATTTACCGTAATATTGACACTTGTGATAATGCCTAGGGTTGCCAACTTTTAAATATAAAATTAAAGGACATGCTACCGCTACTAGCGCATTCACCAAATACTTAATTTAAATAAAAAGACAGTTATGACAATACGACATAGCATCCTTTTGCGAATTTGTTTTAAACCGTGCTTGGTGTTTATTTTTTGTGGTGTTTTTCCGGTAATTTTCAGTTAATTATGAGTGAACGAAAATCAGGACATGTTTGTACTGTTACCAGTTGCTAAATGGCGCTAATGGGATATTTTTATTTTAGATTAAGTTTTTTAAAGGTATTGATAAATTATTTACAGATTTCAAAAAAATAGGGACAAGAATTTTTTTTTTAAATACCGAATATCACAAAATCTAAGTTTAGCTTTTCCCAAGGAAAATCTCCTAAACCCATTCGATATTTGTTTTTCCACATTTTTGGATCCTTGTTTAATTTTGGGCTTGAATATCTCAAAGCTACCTTTTTTGACTTATACCACTCTGGGTTTCATAGGCTCACATGAACCCAAAGAAGAAGAGAGAAGAAAGAAGAAACCAAACAATAATAATCAAAACAGCGGAGGGCGAGGGATGAACCGACTCCAAAGGAGCAAATTCATCTGCCGGAAAAGTTATTGCGACCGTTTTTTGGTATGTCAGAAGCATTATTTCCATAGGTTATCTTGAAAAGGAAAAACAATGTACTCAGAGTACTATGCGAGCGTACTTCACCAACCAAAACATTCGCGAGAAACGTCCCCGCTGAGCAAAGAAGAAAATTCTGTTACACCAGGACAATGGTTCTACCAACAAATCAGGCAAAAATTCATCAGGTAGGTAGTCTTCCAATTGGTTCTTCATGCATCATATTCGCCGAATTAATTAAATAAATATAACCATACATATCTAAGTAGATTTATTTTAAAAAGAGTTCTCATGAGGAGTACCTATTGAAGTACCTTTACTACTATTTTGGATATTTTAACATTGTTGTTGTTCAGTTTTTTTATTTGGGGCAGTTAGTTATAAGGAAATGAAGGATTTAGCACAGAATTGCCAAAGATAGAGAGTTGCTTCCAATCATTTGATTGAAGACTCCAGGAAGAAAAAGAAGACTCAGTCAGAGGGTCATTGCTTCTTCATAGCAAATAATCAATCTACAATAATGTTAAAAAAACAACGTAGTAGTAATGGGCGGCGAATGATGCTCCGAACAAATAAATTATCCCGATTTAATTATCTTTCTTCCTCTTGTCGGCGTTTTTACTTGATTTACTAAACATGAAACGAAACCCTTTGAAAAGGAGTTGCACAGTTTTACATAAAATAATAAATACTAATAAGAGCACGCCCAGTACAACAGCAGCGACATCTAACATGTAAACTTTCCAGAAAGGCATGTCTAGCATCGGATTTCTAAAGTGTTTGACTCCTTTATGGCGTATGACGTATTCGGTCCACCATGCTGCCTTCTTTACGTTTGGTATGTCCATATCTCTAAATATTTCGCCATATTCTTTAGCCTTTTCAGAATATCTATAAAAATAATAATGGTAATGTGAAATAAGAACACCATACGGAAAAATAAAATATTTGAAAAAATATATAAAAGAGCACCCGCAAATTATCTTTACAAATGTTATTGTTATAGCTCCATGCGAAACTTATCCGGCAACGTTTTTAGTCAGTACTATAATACTTACTTGGGATTTTTAATCACTTCGTTCACTGCTTCACGAATGGATTGTTCGGTAATGGTGTGCTTATTTATTGAGAGGCCATACCCAAGATGAACCATCCTCTTAACATTCATGTGTTGGTCTCCAAAAAACGAAATGCCTATCATCGGTTTTTCAAAGTAAATTGATTCTTGCATGGATTGTAGTCCTCCCTGTGTTATAAAAGCTTTTATATTAGGATGCCCTAAAAATACAGGATGGTATAGAAAGGAGTTTACTGACAAATTTAACATATAGTCGGAAGAAATAATATCATGAAAGAATATTAATATGCTGAGGATACTGCTTTTATTTTGCTTGTTACTTCCCTTTCTAGGGGAAGTATTGCATTCGTGAAAAAAACATCTTCACGTTTTGGGGTTCCTAGATCTCGAAAAACATGATTTTCCATTTTCATCGGTCTGTCTGTCTGTCTATCGATCCGTCGGTCTATTTGTCGGTCTGCCTATAGGCGCGAACGGCTTGACCAAAAAATTACATCTCTATATAATATAAAAGAAGAACCTGGCTAACTGACTGGCGTATCAACGCACAGCCCACTTCGCTGGGTCTAGAAACTTGAAATTTTGCTCAGTGGTTTCTTATATAACGTGGGCGTGCACTAAGGAAGGGTTTTTCAAAATGCGGGTGCGAAACAGGGGTTCAAACTTTGTTTGGAGAAAAAATATTAGCTGGTCCCATTAGCTCGAAACTTCATAGAAGTACTGTAAAAAATGTTTAAAAAAAGGGGTGAAATGGGGGTTCAAAGTGTGTAAGTGGAGTAAAATTGTTATACCGCGGACGAAGTAGCGGGCGAAAGCTAGTTTTGCACATAGCTTAGGCTTCGCCTTGGCTCGAAACGGACCACACCTTCAGTGAAATATCCATATACAGGGTCATCACATTAAAAAAGTAGTTTCTAGTTTTGTTATTTTAACTCGAATACGTTTCTACAAAAGTAGAATTTTTTCTACTAGATATTTTTCTACAAATTCTGACTATACCTACATTTGCAGAAAGTAAAGAAGTAAAAGCTTAAATGTATGTATGTTTAAAAACTATTAACTGTTATGTTCTAATAAGCTCTAAATAAGTTTTATCTTTTTATTCACTTTAGCTCTATGCTTTGACCGTGGTAAATCATAACCTCAACATTTGTGTTCAGTTTTTCGATAGGATCTATTATATAAATATACATATACAGGGTGATCACATTAAAAAGTTAATTTCTAGTTTTGTTATTTTAACTCGAATAAGTTTCTACAAAAGTTAGGTAGATATATTTTTTATACAGCTAAGGCCTTTACTTTTTTTAATATAAATAAAGGCACTTTTAATGACCTAATGTTATTAGTTTTTTAATAAAAACAATAGTAATAATACTGTTACAACAAAAAGCTAATATTATCCGAGCAGATCAGTAACAAATACTAAGTATATTGTTCTTATTTTTAATCGTCTGAAACAAGGACTAATCCCAAGCAAACAGAGCTTGTAATAATTGTACCTGTAACTATCCTGCAGTGGCTTCTCACATACCTAAAACATTCTGTTGCGAAAACCACTTTCCTGTTTTAACATTTCCAGGTAAATTTTTAAATTTCTCGTCGATTTTCCAGAGAACTCTATAAGGCAAACTGGCAAAAGCTTTTAAAAGTTCGGCCTTTGTACTTTCATTTAAATTTCTTCCTTTAATGTTGCTTCCCAAGCTAAAATATACAGCTCCCTGTTTGGCGTTATCTAAAAATTCTTGTATGTCCTGAAATTTATGAAAACGTAAAATATTTTTTATACTAAACATATTTTCTTTTTCTGTGCATTTTTTTGAGCTTGGAACACTAGTGTTTTTTAACATATAACCTTAGATACCAAAAACATACCTTAGGTAGAGCTTGTGCCGGGTTGATGTGCATTCCATTACCTATAGTAATTGTGTTAGGCATAAGGGGTCGGACTGTATGAAAAATCGGATTGGTGGCCACAAATAGCATACTCATATTATTCAGTATTTCCCTGATAGGAGGAACGTCATCTCCAAAGAAGTGCTTTAATAACAAGTGCTCTTTTGGAAGTGTCACAAAATAAATTATACTTTTAAATATGTTTGTGTACAAAAGACTTTGCAGTCGTTCCCAAAATGACATTTCATTTAGGTTTTCAATTGGTAAATTACTATCTGGATTGACTACTGGGTGCGTTGGATTTCCAACAGCGTCGTGGAAATATGAAGGAGCGTCCAAAGAGCTCACACCTAGAAAATAATCCAAGATAATCATATACAGACGATGAAAGAAACTTATTTTAAATTAGTTCCGTTTTGAAAAAGAACAGTTTCCTCGAGAAAGTTCTCCGGATTTTTTCAAGTAATGCCCGATATGATATTTGAGGTTCGGCAAGATCAAGCAATTTTTCTGGCACTGGCATAGTTAGACTTGATGTCTACGTGGACTTTTTTATAGTGATGGCTTCTGACTGTTACTGTAATGTTCAAATGCAAATCAAAATTCCGTGAAATTAGGAAAAATTTCGCTGTATTAATTAGGCAAACTTACCTATAAAAGGAATATGATACCTCCAGCTGAAAATCATCATGGCAGGTAACTGAGCTTCCACAATCAACAAATCAAAATGGTTGTCCTGATTATGAATTAAGTTTTGACCCTCCGGACTTCGAAAAAATTTATTGTTGGAGTCATTTGTAGCTTGTCTCACCACCTGAGCCATTTCGTAAAAGCTTTTGGAGTCATTACTTGCTACCTCTAAAAATAAACATTTTGTGAAGTCAACGAAAATATGTATACCGAGTTATTTTATTTTTTTTATTTAAAGAGATCAAGCTATAATATGCAGTATGCAGACGATACCGATAGACTAGCTAACAACCAAGAAGGACTCCAAAATCTTATTAATGCAATTACAAGGGAGGGAGATGCATTTGGCCTTAAGATAAACATAGAAAAAACAAGAACAATGGTTAAGGTTACCGTCCGTATTATCGACCAACTAAGAAAAACGTTGGAGTTGCATACGTTGTGAAAAATAGAGATAATGCTAAATTCATATTATTTTATCATAGGTGTACTGTATAAGGAATAAAAAATTAGCTGTGGGGTATAAATTACTTAATAAATATATGTTTAAAAAAATAATAATTAAAATAAGCGAAATTGTACTGTTGCACCTATTATCGACCAGCCAAAATCTCATTTGACCCGATTATCGAACAAGGTATGTTCCTTATATCGACCAGTCTGGTAATAATTGTTCAAAAACAATAAAATTGACAAAGAAATCTTTAAAAAGGTTATTTAAACTATAATCTATAACAGTGCTCGATATTCTCCTTCGTTGCGTACATGCTCAACTATTATTTATTACAAAACTAGGCTGACGATGGTCATTTCTATGGTCGAAACATGTCCTCCCCCTAACTTTTATAAGATCCAATAAAATAATTTGGTGATGTGGGGCAGATACCAACGCCACAGATATGGACTACTTCCTGAATTTTTACAGTTGTTACAAAACCATTTTTTACAAAAATGTATTTTTTATTTTCAATGGTAGGTCAAAAAAAACAAAAGTAATTCAAAACATAATTACATTAGGAACTTTGGCAAATACACAATATACATATTATAATACCCAATCTAAATAATAAAAATAAATCTGACAGGCAGTCTTTGACTTACTTCTTTGGTCTACTTAAGTTTCAGTTTCAAAATATTAACCATTAGCTGAACACATATAAACATTTTTGTATCTACTCTTGCCGATTGGAATATTACAAATAAATCAATAAATATTTAGCAAAAATAAACTTTTGATTACATTCTTACCTTGCATGAAAATAACATGTTTTATTTCTATGCTGCGAGTACTACAAATTACAAAATAATTAATTAACGTACAAAAATCTATAATAATTCGTTTAATTCACAGACTTCATATATACCCCTTTTGTTAATTAATTTCGGCTTTTTTATTTTTTGTACAATTTCTTTCTCTTTATAATTTAAAACATCTTCTTTTGTAGGCCACTTCCAATTTTTTTGACTGGTCGCCATAGCTTTAACTACGTATTCTTTAGATTTCGTGTCTATATTTATGTTAATGACTAAGCCGGGGAACAGTAGTTCCATATATCTTACAATGATATAGTCGCCGATATCAATGTCACCGACTACAAATTCTGCATGCTTCTCATTAACTTTCTGTTCCTTTATCTTTTTTATTCCTCCTGTTTTTTCTTTTACACTAACTTCTTTTTTTTGTTGCAATTTCTTACTGTTTTCGATCCTTTTTTGTTTGCGTGCTTCCTTTGCTTCTATTTCTGCTTGTTTCTTTTTTTCTTTATTTAAATGATATTCTTGCCATTTTTCAGATGAAGCAACGGCTGGTAAGCGTTCCTTTGTTTTACATTTTTTGGGCAAACTTTCATTTGAATCTCCCCACCAAAGAGCTCTCTTAAATGGGGTGGGAACGTTGGGTGAATTTTCTTTATTTCCATTAATCCTAACCTGTAATGGCAACTCTTTTTCTGGGGTATAGTTATAGTTAACGCTTATTTTTTGAGGGTTTTTTTTAAGTTCATTTTCAATGCTGTCCATCGGGCTTCTTGTAACCGCTTTTAAGGGCAAATCGTTTTTATTTACTTGACCTGGAATATTTTCGTCTCTTTCATTTATTAAAGTCTCGCTTAACAAGATACTAATATTGACATCATCTGAGGTAATGTTCTCTATTTCGGTAACACTGGGTAGTGATATATCAAATGAGCAATGCTCATTAAGCGTCTTTTCCTCAAAAAGTTTTTTAGCTTCTTCTATTTCATACAATAAAGTTAAATTTGCAGATTCATTTAATAGATTATTGCTTTCTTCAGAGATACCTTCTTTTTCTTTTACCCCTACACTGTCGTTCTTTCTATGCTCTTCTTTTTTACCGTTGTTTTCATTTCTCTCAATATTGGATTCTTTTTCACGCTGCTCGTCATTAGTGCATTGTTCATTATCTTGTTCATCGTCGTCTTTTTTTGCCTGTTCTTTTTGGCAGTATTTTTCATTATCTTCTCCAGCTCTATGTTCATCGTGGATTCTTTCTGGTGAAATAATGGTAAGTGACAATTTGTTGTTTATACACTTCCAAAAATTAAATAATTCTTTGTCTTCCAAATTACCATTATCTTTATTTTTAAACATCTCAATTTTTTCTTTGTTGTAATTTTCCAAAACTTTTAAACACGTTACATAATCCTCTTGCTGCTGATAGGTTTCATATTTTTTTGTTGGTTTTTCTACTGCAAAATACTTTTCAAATTTAATATTATTTGGATTAAAGGGGTGTAAACCACATGTATGAAATCCGTTTTGGATTATTTGTGGTGAACGCTCTTTCATGACATCAAAAGTTTTTGCCAACATTGGACAAAAATCTTCTTTTGGTAACTTTATTCCTCCATTCTCTATTCTCCACTTCGACACAGTTTTTCGCCATTCACATTTTAAGGGATGGAAGAATGCTACGTCGAGGGGCTGCAAAATATGAGTAGAATTTGGAAGTAGAGAAATTAAAATAATTTCATTGTCGGAACAAAACCTGCTCAGTTGTAATGTTAGATGTGAACTGTGTCCATCTACAAAAAGTACAATTGGAAATTCTATCCCTTGTTCTTGTAACCACGGAAGAAAAACGTTGGCTATGTATTCAAAAAATGATTCACCGGTCATCCATCCGTTTTCTGACCTGCCAATTCCCCATAGTTTCGGTACTTTATCAGTAATGTTTTTAGGTATTCTTTTGTAATTAAACATGATCATAGGGGGAGGAAGGTCTCCAGCTGCATTGCACATAATTAAAGAAGTGATACATTCCTTTTCATCATTGCCAGCAATTTTGTAGGTCGTTTTTTGTCCTTTTTCGGTAAGAACTTTTTCTCCTTTTGGGCACAAATAAATAGCTGTTTCGTCGCAATTATATATACGGCTGGGATCGTTAAGATCAAGATTATTGTCTGAAAAATATTGCTGAATTTCAGAAAACCACTGCCTTATGGCAGCTTCGCTTACATTTGATCTTCTTCCAGAAAGTATTTGGGGGGTCCTATTAGTGATTTCTGGATGTCTTTTAAAGAACAGCTCCTGCCAATGACGGCCCGGCGGTCGATCTTCTGAAAAAGGATTTTCCCGCTTCATATCTTTTATCAAAAGTTGAACACTGTCAGCGAGCTGACTTCTAGTAATGGGAAACCCTCGTCTTGCAGAACTTAAAATCCAGTTCACTAAATGACCTTCCTCTTCAAGAGTTAATATGGTGGATGCGCCAATTTTTCTTGGAATTGGAACTCGGCCATTTATTTTATCCAACAAGGTAGTTTTTGGGACATTAAACGTCGTACTGGCCTTGCAAGCGGACATGCCATTTTTTGTAGCTTCAATAGCTTGCAACATCCTTTCCTCGGTATACTGAAGTCTTTTGTGCATGTTGACCAATCTAGAATTAAAAAAAGGATTCATGCCATTCAACCAACAATTATAGTTTTCTAGTTAATATTTATGATTATTTTTTAAATTTGTTTGGCAAAATACTTATTATTTTTTTAAACAACATAAGTAACGTACTACTTTTTGTGAAAGACGATAAGTTCTATTTATCGACCATGAATTGTTCCTTATATCGACTTGGGTTTTTAACTGCATTTTTTTTGGAGAAAAGTCATAAAATGCACCGGTCGATATTTGGTTTATAAAGAGTATGTTATATTTTTGAAACTATTTCTGCTAAATAATTTTCAAAATTTCAATATTTAACACAATTTCACGTAGTAAAATGATCATTGGAATGGTTCCTTATATCGACCAGCCTGCAATTGCTTATTGTTCTAATTACCGACCATCATATATTCCTTATATCGTCCATACTTTTTAAAATAGTTTTTCCAACAATATTTAAGTAAAAATGGTTGGTCGATAATTGGGTAATATGATATGTGTTATGTTTTAATAAAGTTCCCACAATGAAAAAAATTTAAACTAGCTTACATTATTTTATTTTTCGCTTTTATAATTTGCTTTCTATGTCCGTATGATCGTCCAGCTGATCGGTATTAGGAACAGTGCGTAAATGACTGAACCAATTACCGACCACATCAAAAATACTAATATTTTATTAAAATATTAATATTTCGAAGTTAAATATCAGTGCTAAAACATTTATAATAACTATAAAATATAGAACATGTGAAAAAAGTTAATATAGATTGAAAAACTTACTTTTTTGTCTCGGCCTGCTTCTTAACCTCAATTACATGTAAATCGGAAGCTCACTCAACCGAATCTGAGGCGCTACTGAAGATGTAATTAATTCCAAAGAGATTAAATTCGAAGGATGTGACGAGTGTTAAGGATAGTGGGGGAAATACGTTATCTTAAGACAAATTAAATAGTTTTACGATATTATATATTGTGTTCTTATTTTTGGAGGATAGTTAGCAATTTGGTCGATGATTGGGACTTGGTCGCTAATAGGGACGGTCACCTTATTTCCAAAATCACAAATGTGAACACAAGTATAACTATTTAAAACAAACGAATAGAACAGGTTGACAAATTCCTGGGATGAATTAGAAAGGATTCGGGTTCCGTATACTGTGAGCGTATCGAACGTGTAGCCTGTTTATTTGTTGTTTGTTTTACCCTGGAGGTCCAGTTTACGAACTTAAGAAAATACGTAATTGAATCAAGAATGGTAGTAGAAAGAGATAAAATATCATTGGAGTGTTGGAGCTCAGAAGTGTTGCTGTCTCTGTTGGTTGCTTAGGAAATACGTCTGAACACTCGGTTACACGTATGTCTTTGTCTAATGAACTAGAAAAGAAAAAGTGCGACTTATTGATTTATAAATGACTCGAAGCGACTTATTTAGCAGAAAATAAAATATTTTAGGACTTTTAGTAAATCTTGTGATGCTTCTAACGTATTTTTTGTACAAAAATACAAGCTAAAATAAGATGTGGCCAATGTTTACAAATTGTGTTTACAGTTTACAGTGTCGTTTAGAATGGTTTATTTTGGCTTCAAATAATGCTAAATCATCCCGTATCCATTCTTAATTCATCCAAGACAAATTCAAATATCTAGAACGCTACAAAAGATTTGAATCAGGAAACAGAAATACGGTGCCTCATAGAAGATGCAAGAAGTGCATTCCTTAGAATGAAAAACTTACTAGCAAACCCCTCGCTATCGTTAAACTCCAGATACAGATTTGTGGAAGCTTATATTTACTCAATCCTTTAATATGGAACTGAATCCTGGACACTGGGAGTCCGCTCGATGCCTGGACTGGAAGCATTTGAAATGTGGGTCATGCGTAGAATGCTCAAAATATGGCGGAACACATTTCCAACAGTCCTGAGATGAATGAATGTGGACAGAGAAATTCTTGGAATTGTCAAAAGACGAAAGACAAGTTACTTAGGACATATATACAGAGATAGAGACAGAAGATACGAATTCCTAAGAGTTATAATGGAGGACAAGGTTGAGGGTAGAAGAGGGCCAGACAGGAGACAATGTTCATGGCTGAGGAATGTGATAGATTGGACTGGTCTAAATTCACAGTCACTACTAAGAATAGCACAGGGAACGACTTGTCGAAGTTGTAGCCAACCTTCTATAAGAAGACGACACCTTAAGAAGAAGATAAGAAGATACCATAAAAATAGATGTATAGCAAAATATTCTTACTTGAATTTGGCAATACTGACATTTAATGATATTTATGTAAAGATTTTATTTACTTCGCACTACTGTCTTCCGATTTCGACTGTTCTTGGCAAATGAAAAAAAAAAGTTGGTTCGTAGCACTTGTGGTGGTATTTTTGCATGTTGACAGAATACCATACTAAGAAATTTAATTTTTTAATAAAAAGTATTACACACAAATTACACGGCGAAAATGGCGGCTTTTTATAATGTATTAGATTATACCGAAAAGCAAAAAAAATGGTTAAATTATTCTAGCAATTTCCTTCAAAACAATATTTTTAGGTTTGTAACGACTTGCTTAAGCAATTTTATTGAATAAAAATACCTGCATAGTTCCTATTATATAATTAACAGTGACTTACCAACAAATTTGTGTTTTTGCAAGTCTTCATAAGCATAACTCATATCGATTTCAGTTAGATTTTTCAAACTGGGATCCCTCATGGGGTCTGTCGTTACCAATGTCAAATTATGTCCTCTCAGTACCAGTTCTTTCCAAAGTGGTCTGAACGGAACTTGGTGACTGTACGATGCAGATGGCATAATAGCCAGAATGTTGGCTCCATAACAACTATTTTGTAAAGTTAGGAACAGAATAAAGGAAACAATTTTATGGATGTTTTGAAACATGGTGTAGATATGAAAAATAATTAATTAAAATAACGGATTGGTACAGGTGTCGTCTTTTACTTGATGTACTTATTAAATTTATCTTTTCAATAATATTCTTATCGCTACGAATATCGATAGGTGTATTGTTCAAAATTTGATAATAATATCTATAGTTCTATTTAATATTTGAACTTATCTGTTCTTATTCGTTTACCTCATGTGTTTTTACATTATTGTAAACTTGTAAACTATAAGACTAATCCTTTTCTTAAGTAAAAAAATAAACTACACACAAAAAACACTATAATGTAGTCTCAAAGAGACTGATATTAAATCAATGGTAGACTATATTCGCTAGTCCTGAATGACTACTATATTTAATTTAATGCGAATAAGAACTCATTGGTTGGCTTGGGTGTGCTTGCACTTATGGAATCACTTTTGTGTCCGTCCGTCCGTCCGTCAGAGGCGATTTTCTCTGAAACTATCTGACGTAAAAAATTGAAATTTAGCACGGAGATTGGGTGTGGTGGCCCAACTATAGACGTGAAGTATAAAAAGTTGAATTTTGATTCTGGAGGTTAATTTCAGGGAGTAGGTACCTAAATTGAAAAATGGAAAAAACAAATCATGGGCATAGTGTATGGCAGGGGTCGTCAAGTAATTTCTAGTGGAGTCTGGTTAGTTTTGAAAAATTTTATCGAGGCACAGACAAAAAAAAAGAAAAATTTTAAATGGACCGCAGGAATCTTTGTTTCTCAAAAAGGAAAGTGGCTTATAAAAACTCATATTATTAGTTTTTAGTTTTCATTTTAACTCTTAAAAATAATATTTTGGCCGTCCAGTTTCCAACCTTCCGCGGTCCGGATCCGGACCACAGTTTAATTATTTTATTGTCAGTTTCTTTGTACATAACCAATCTAATTTACGCCTGGTAACCTGTATTTTTTCCTATCTAATTGTTTCCCAATTTTTCAGCACTATCTTATAGAGGGATCTTTTAAAGGGATCACACTTTAAAATGAATACCGAGTGGGTCATCCAGGAGCGTATTTAAGGGGTAAAATTAGGATTTTCTTGATTTTTTCCGACCAATCCTATTTTTAACCGACATTATTCCACACTATTTACCCTATTTAGTGATTCTTTTTGGGTTTATTTTATCCGTTAATTACCTAGGAATACTTCTCACTAATTTAAATCGCTTATTTTTTCGGTAAAGTTATAAATAAATAGGTTTATTTGCATCGGGGACATCTAAAATTTAAAAATTTTTGAATTTTCGAAGATTGCCATGAAAATAAAGAATTGCAGTTTATTTACTCGAAATTATTAAGATGATATTAATAATAGCGGCTGGTGAAATTTCGAAGTTGTATATCTCTGTTCCTACTTACAGGACCCGAACCAAATTTAAGGGTTTTAATAATGAGCCCACTGGGAATGTTTTGGTAAAGAAAAAAATCATTTTGTAATTTGCGAAAAAAAGTTAAATTTTTGGTGTGCCCCTCCTAGGAAAAAAATGAAAACGTCTAGGTATTTTATTTATTCTTTTTTCTAAACAAATTTTACATCATTCTGTCGAGAGTTTTTAAATTTTGAGAGAAAAAAAGGTGTTAGTAGAAAGTTATAGTCATTTGAATTTTTTTGAGCATAAAATAAATTTAAGAAAAAATTCAAATGACTATAACTTTCTACTAACACCTGTTTTTCTCTCAAAATTTAAAAACTGTCGACAGAATGATGTAAAATTTGTTTAGAAAAAAGAATAAATAAAATACCTAGACGCTTTCATTTTTTTCCTAGGAGGGGCACACCACAAATTTAACTTTTTTTCGCAAATTACAAAATGTTTTTTTTCTTTACCGAAACATTCCCAGTGGGCTATTAAAACCCGTAAATTTGGTTCGGGTCCTGTAAGTAGGAACAGAGATATACAACTTTGAAATTTCACCAGCCGCCACTGGATATTATGTCAAAATTTCGCAGAAATGCCAATTTTTGTTGCAAAATTGAAAAGTTAATGGACCGATTTCGGCTTGAAGTATATATGAATAAGATTTTAGGAACCTTCTACTTTAAGTGCAGGGATATTTCATTGGATGAGTTACGCATTAAGTACCATTTTTATTGAGTTGTCGATGACTCTACAACACTGGAATTCGCCATATACTCATGATGAGTCATAATTTCAGTTTTGACGACACAGCCAATGGGATCACGTTTTACAAGTTTCGAAATTCGCGCGAAAATTTGCAGTTTTAAATCCTTTTTTTTGTTAATAAAGACCAAAATACATGAATAACAGCAACCGCCATACACATTTAATTTATGTAGAGAATATAAAAAAATATTTCAGATTTATTTGGGTTATATGCATATTCCCTATTAAGACCAAAATGTACGTTTCGTGTCAAATTGCAATTAGAAAACTACGATTTATATAGAAATTATATACCTAATAATTCATAAATTAGCTTACTGGTACACAATACGAAAGGTCGCCATACTATTTGCTGTTTGTAGCTGCTACATTTTCTAAAAAAACTACAATGTATGTAAAAATTTAATTTTATTTCAATATAATCATTAAAAATAAATAATCACAAGTTAACATATCAAATTTAGCTTTAAAGAAGTTGATGTGGATATGCTGCTTCTTCAGTGAAAGAGAGATAGATGCGTAGGCTTGTAAATATTTCACTGTTCTCACTCCTAGGGTTGTGGTATTGTGAAAAAAACCAATTTTTTACTGTGTAACAAAATTCCCTTTCATTTAAATTTTTGTCGATTCTAAAGAATAATATGCAAACAATAACAAACATGTGCAATATATCCACAAAAACCAATTAATTGTTAAAATATTAATTCATTGCCTAAATCTACGTACCAAATTATGCCCACTATTAGTATTAACGGTTTTATAAACTTTTTGTAACTTTTTGTAGCTTTTTGTACTATTTCGGCCGCCTGGAACCGGAATCAGAAGTGGGATGAAGAATAGTGTATACTATTCAGTCTTAGGAACATGCTAACTTGTCCGAGAATAGGTTACTGTGACATTGTCAATAAAAGGTTATTGCTAAATAAAGGTTAGAGAAGCGAGGGTGTGTTCTGTATTTCGGCTGTACGGAATAAATTATTCCTTACTCCACTTCTGGGTTCTGTTTAAACCCTACACCGGACACCCATTGTGCCAGACGGTCGAAATACAGAACACACTCTCGCTTTTCTAACCTTTATTTAACAATAACCTTTTTTACTGACAATGTCACAAAAATCTCTTTGCTGACAACAAGTCCGCACGTTTGTAGGACTGAATAGAGAATCAACTGATTCATAATAGCTTTTAATTATTGTCCTTCCATATTTGCTTTTTGCCTTCTTGTTTTCACTGACATGCACTATTCTTGATCCCACTTCTGACACCAATTCTTTCGGACGGCCGAAATACTAAAGTTACGAAAAGTCATACAACTTCTTTAAGTTCGTTACAGTATCATAACAAGTAATACGCTGTTTGGGATTGTTGCTTTATATTATTCTTTGTATATTAACTTTAAAATTAATAAAAGTTTATTTAAAATTAACTGTGTGTTTTTATTTTGTTACATAGTAAGAAACAGGCTGTCAACTCGAAATATTCTGCTTACTTGATACCCTTAGGGTCAAGATGGGGTAAAACTCCGACAAACTGCTCTAAAGTCCCTAAAAATAAAGCATTGTCAAGTAGGTATGTTAGGAAAATGCTAGAGTTAGTTTATTAACTTTTATAATTCAAATATGTACTTTCTACTTTCTCTTTCTGTAGAAATTAATTTTGATAGTTGTAAGCTAGTCAAAATGAAGCTGGTAATAAGTCAAAAATATAGAATAACAAAATCTTTTCCACCGCTTGAACTTTCAAATTATCAGTGTATACAGTATGTCCCAGGATGGGGTTTGGCAAAGGACAAATTGACGAAATTTTGCAAGATACATAAAAATGTCACTCCTAATAAAAGTTTTTGTTCGTATTTGTTATGGTTGTTATATACATGGTTGTCAATGTCTTTATTTAATTGAAAATACTTCTTATTCAATTGCAATTTTAAAATAATACGAACATTTAATTAAACTCAAAAGAATATAACATGAACTAAGCAATAGTGTCGGCTTATGAAATTTCAATGTTGTATATCTTTGTTCCTACTGGCAGGACCCGTACCAAATTTAGGGGTTTTAATAGTGGGCCCCCTGGGAATGTTTTGGTAAAGAAAAAAAAACGTTTTGTAATTTGCGAAAAAAAGTTGAATTTTTTTTAGCCCTCCCTGGGAAAAAAATTAACTCGTTTAGGTATTTTATTTATTATCTTATCTAAACAAAAAAAATCATTTTGTCGAGAATTTTTAATTTTTAAAAGAAAAAAAATATGTTACTAGAAAGTTATAGTCATTTGGATTTTTTTAAACCTAAACCTAAAGTAATTTAAAAAAAATTCAAATGACTATAACTTTCTACTAACACTTTGTTCTCTTAAAATTCAAAAATTCTCGACCAAATGATGTAAAATTTGTTTAGAAAAAACAATAAATAAAATACCTAAACGGGTTCATTTTTTTCCCAGGGGGGGGGGGGCTAAATAAATTCAACTTTTTTTCGCAAATTACAAAATACTTTTTGTCTTTACCAAAACATTCCCAGGGGGCTCACTATTAAAACCCCGAAATTTAGTACGGGTCCTGTAAGTAGGAACAGAGATATACCACTTTGAAATTTCATAAGCCGCCACTGAATGCAATAAAGATATAAAAATTCAAAACTTCACCCCCATGTTCAACATATTTTTCTTCTTCCTTAGATACCTGAAGGAATTTCTGATTTCTTCCTGAGATATTAAACGAGCAGCCTGGTTAATTCTGCCTTTTACCACGTCAATATTATTTGCTGTTGGAGTGGCATAAACAATTTATTTTAACAGCCCCATAGAAACAAATCGGCCAACGTTAAGTCGGGGCTCCTTGGGGCCACAAAACTAGGCCATTTTTACCAATCCACCTTGGACCAAATCTACAGTGAAGCCATTCCATTACCTCGCGAGCGCAATGTGCTCAGAAACTACGAGTATCTTGACGAAAATACATTTTTTGGCGAAAATTTAATGGCAAACTTTCGAGTTTATCGCTAAAAAATATATCCAGCAGTTCTAAGTAACATATTCTATTGCAGGTGTTATTAATACAATATGGGCCTATAATGGCATGGACAGATATCGCGCACCACACGTTTACTTTAGTAAAATATTGTTTTCGCCTCATTATGCCAAATTCGGGGTTTTCTCGAGACCAGCAACCGATACTTATGCTGGGATGCTACAGTTTCATTAGTAGAAAATGTACATTCATCAGAAAACATAATAAATTTATTAAAATGGATATTTTCACCTGAACCACCCAACCCAACCTGAGCAAATCTATATACAAAATAATTCAAATATTATTACCTAACATATTGTGAAATATTAGGGTCCCTGCTTATCTCGTCGTGACCGTAACCCATTAGGGAAGGAAAGAGATGAAATGTTACATTTCCTTGTCTGGCGATATTTCTTTCGGTAGTTGCGATGTCAGCTAGCTAAAACAGGAAGAGGGCATTCATAGTAAAATACTCCTTAATTTGGCATACATACTATATTGTAAAAAAAGTATATGTAAAAAGTGTAGTAAATGTGTATTCAGGACGTATTGCAAATGCTACATTGCACAGAACAATGAAGGTCAGAAACCTATTGACTTGTCAGAAAAGAGGCTACTATGACACTGTCAGAAAGAAAAAGGAGGTTATTGTTAAACATAGGTTTGATTAGGAACCCGGAACTAAAAGACGAAACTTGCAACAAAGGTTATCTAAATCCTTAGACTCCACAGTGACTTATTTTTACCAGTAGGACTGAAGGCTACCAAAGATGTAAAAAATACTTCCTTTTTTGACCTCTGTATGTCAGGTATTTGATTTTGACAGTTCCATACATTGTTTAAATTAATTTGTTTCTGTGCAAATTGAAGACCCTAAAATATGCACCTGCCAAGATTTGGTAAACAATTTTTAGTAGAACAAAAGTTTATATATATATATATATATATATATATATATATATATATATATATATATATATATATATATATATATATATATATATATATATATATATATATATATATATATATATATATATATATATATATATATATATATATATATATATATATATTACCAACAACTCAAATTAATTATAAACATTACCTTCATAACCTCTTCCAGTGTTGAAACAGTCACTCGACTTTTTCATCTGTCCAATAATTTTAAATTTCGCTAGTCTTTCACAGTCTATATTAGTAGGTACCAGATAACGTAAAAATACTCAATAAGATTTTTTGATACAAGGAAAAATTGTTAGACATAGCGCACTCAATTCTGACAAAAAAATCCACAAAATAACTTTAAAAACGAGAAGCGTGACAAATGACAAAGTTTTTTTACTACCACGAGCTTCCAAACGACGTACAACGAGGCTCTGACTTGTAGTAAAATCTCTTTAGAATAAACTTCTTTTAAAAATATTTTAGGTTCAAATATTTAGCAGTAACAACATAGTACAGCCATTAACGAAAAAAAGCACTCAAAAAACTACAAATAGTAATAATTGTTGTATAATAGTACTTTTCTGGCGAATGCGCCAATTTATAAAATGTCTGGTTTTTGTTTATTTCAAGGTACCTACTCTACTACATAGGCAACAATACAAACACGCGGTATATTTTAAATTTTCGTGCCAATTCAGCGCCAGCTACTTTCTCAAGACACTAAGACAGGAAGTGCTAAGGTTACTATGGATTTAAAATATGGTGGTGCTTTTTTTACGTTATGAGATATTACAGACGACAAGTTGACCAAATGCTAAAAAAACTTACTTTTTTTCCGAGGAACCAGGGAATAGTTTTATCATCCTCAGCGTGCATTATCATAATGGGACAATCAACTTCCAGGATGTTGCTTGATGAATAAAAGTGGAAACCATTGTAATCTAAGGGATATAGCACTGTTGCGTTGAAGTAAGCTAGCCATTTGAAGATCTAAAATAATTTTTTTGTGATTTTGCAGGGAGCAAATTAAACACGTCAATAGGTGAAAGACACCGAAACAAATACAGGTTAATGTTGAAGGTGTTGAACTGAAAAATGTGCAAAAATACACCACCTTCCATTTACTTCGAATCAATTTGAAACATAAATTAGTTTCTCTGTCAATGTTAGCGGTTAACCGCCAGTAACTTACGTCTCGACTAGGATTATAAAAGCGTCATCGTTACAAAAAATAATATTGTTATTGCTGATGTCGTAACAGCTTCCCCTACATTTTTCCAGCTACGCGTTGATCCGCAAAAATGATCCGGTTATAGAAATTTTGACACCTTTTATGATACAATTTGTCGCAAAAAATTCCTATATCATGTAAGTTATATATTATTCTAACAACACAGTTGACTGTTTCTAAATTCGACGCCTATTTACGGAATGTAGCCGAGCTAGCGCGCCTTAACTATTACATTAGGCTTCTTTTCCACTGACAAGAAAACTTCTGCCACAAATATCTAAAACTAGTCAGTCGTGTAATGTGTAAACAATCAAACTCCTTCCTAAAATTCGCCTGTAGAAATGCAGCTTTTCAAATTAAATACCTTTCCTATAGCACTATTTTTTACTTCTTCGGCAAGAGTGGTAAAAGGAGATTCCAAAACAAGCCCTTTAGGTACTACGTTCCTCTGTTCCTTAAGGGCCTTTACTATGTGGCAGCTTAAACCTGTTCCTAAAGAATGTCCCCAATAGTAAATGTCATTTGTAAAGTTCTTGCTCATTATCCAATCGTAAATTTGTAAATAGTCGTTCACAATACCTATTTCAGTCAGTTCTACATTTGGGCCGGAGTCACCATAACCTAAAAAAGCGACTTACTTTATCCTCAGATGAAATATTTTTAACGAAGGCGACTATTTCTCCCTAAAATAAATGTGTCTAGAATTTATCATAAAATGCAAAAATAATAGACAGCGAGTCTTAAAAATAAAATTTTGGAGATGCTATGCGCCCCATCGTTTTTAAACCACCATATATAAAGATATAAATTGTAAAGTGTATAAAAACGTAATCCACTTGATTTATTTTTTACAGGAAGTTGCAATCTCCTATAGGTTTAGAGAATATGCCTGTACTCACATGTTATGTGAGTATCTCCCATCAAAATAGAGTGCAGGAATATAGTGTCAAAACACAGTAAAAGCAGGTTGCCTGCTTTCAGGCAGTCGGCGCCGACCAGGGCCTATTTTTAAATTGTCAATAGGACATAGCTAATGACAATTTAAAAATAGGGCATATATTGGCCCTGCTAGGCGCCGACTGCCTGAAAGCAAGCATATAGCTTCTGTAGAGCATACTAGACCTTGCTAGAGTTCGAGAGACATTGGTGTCCATGAAGCCGATGGAGAAAAATCTGAAACCGTCGTTATTCTGAGAGAATTATTGGACGAAGTAAGAAGTAAAAACAAGATACTGGAAGAAAACAACAATCTCTTGAGGGAAAAAATCAATTTCCTGGAAGAAAAGCTGGGAAACATTGGAAAACATGATGCACGTGTCCGACAAAGAAGAGAAGGTAATCCTATTCCTCGTCCTATATCAACCTCAAGTAATCCGAACACGGAAACAAACAGAGGCGATTTGGTTAAGTCGACGAAAGATGTCGCCACCTCGTCAACATCTCAAATAAAGAAAATCCCAAGTCGAAAAGAATCGTCCAATGGGAGTTCAAATGCACCGGCGGGAACAGTGAACGAACAGATTCCTACTACACCGGCAGCTGTCAGCCTTGACGTGATTGACGTTGACGTCAGCGAGAGCGTAGAAAATGGGGAAAACGAACGTGAAAAGGACAGAAATGAATGGAATTTAGTCTAAAACACAAGAAGATACCCAACATTGAGGAGGCCTGCGCCTATTTGTGGGCAAAGTAATGATTTTAAACTGGAGACGGCCCAGAAAACATCTTGTCTATTTCTCACGGGGCTTGGCCCATCGGTCACAGCAGAACAGGTCGATGAACACATCAAATCAATCACAAAAAGAACCTGCAATTCTGAAAAAATGACTACAAAGCGAAAAAACGTCAGCTCTTTTAAGGTAGAGATTCCCTTGAAAGATAAAGAGGCAGTTATGAAACCAGAAATCTGGGGCAAGAACGTAACCATAAACCATTTTCTTCACCTACGACGACGCCCACAAATCGGGCACGATGCACAACGGAGAAAATAAAGGTTTTCCATCAAAATCTGCAGTGTATGAAGAACAAGATTCCTGAGCTGGAAATCTTTCTTGATGAAGTTGCCCCAGACATTGTATGTATAACAGAACATTGGTATACCACTTCCGAAATATAATTCTTAGTTGTGGATGGATATACAAATGGCTCAGCATACTCTCGGTCTGACCATGTACATGGGGGATCAGCTATTCTGACTAGGGATGGCGCCATCCTGGACGCAGTTAGGGAAGAGACCATCGAAAATAAGAGCATTGAAGGAGTCTTGGAATGCTCATCTATTGTGGACAGGCCAAGAAACGTATTAATAATCTGTATTTATAGACCTTAC
The DNA here is from genome assembly GCA_963971165.1 of Philopedon plagiatum. NCBI lineage: Eukaryota > Metazoa > Arthropoda > Insecta > Coleoptera > Curculionidae > Philopedon > Philopedon plagiatum. The sequence goes on from OZ020194.1 coordinate 6,306,331, forward strand.
GAAGGTAATATTGAATGTTTTTTTGACGGGTTTATTGAGATTTTTGAATATATTTTTAACATATACAATAAGTATAAAATTATTTTATCTGGCGATTTTAATATAAATTTATTAGATAACAACAAAACAGTAAACTATTTTAAAGACATTCTAACTAGCTTGAATTTGAATCAAAAAATTTTCGAGCCTACGCGTGTAACACAGCACTCAGCAACTCTTATTGATAATATCTTTATAAACTTTACAAATATTAATGAGGGTCAGGTTATCACCACAGGTATGTCTGATCACCATGGACAAATCCTGGAATTGGACATATTCCCGGCCACAGAGCACGACCCTGTATCTTTCGAGGGGAGAATATTTTCTAGGAATAAATTGCAACAGTTTAAATATGAGTTAAATTTAATCTCATGGGAGGATGTATACAGGCAAACAGATGTAAATTCTGCATATAACTTGTTTTATTGTGGTTTTAAAAATTTAATGAACTTGCATTTTCCTTTAAAAAATATTAAGAAAAGGTCAAAAGAAACAAAAAATTGGATTACTAGGGGAATCAGAATCTCATCGAAACACAAAAATTATCTTTATAGACAAATGAAGCGGGGTGAAATAAATACCAACGTTTATAAAAAATATAACAATATATTTAGAAGGGTAGTCCAAGAGGCCAAACGCATTGAAAATGTAAATTTTCTCAAACACTCTCACAACTCTGGGAAAGCCATGTGGGCACTTGTCAATAAGTTCACAAACAATAATAAAAAACATACAGAATCAATCCTCAAAAACATTTCTGATAAAACCTCTACTGAAACGGACACTCTTAATCAGGTTAATGAATATTTTATTAATGTGTGCCCAGATTTGGGTGGTGAATTGACAGATTTACAGTCACACATAGCGCGTTCGGCAATGCAATCTTTTCCATCGTTTTGCTCGGAATTATTGACAGGCACGTGATCGGTCGTACTGTTTACAATAATAGGTCATGTGACCGTCAAAAATTCCGAGCAAAACGATGAAAAAGATTGCATTGCCGAACGCGCTAACAGTCATTAAATTCTCTATACCTCCTCCCAACTGATCCTGCTGAAGTCAGAACTGTAATACGGGCCTTAAAAAACACAAAATCTGTAGGAGTGGACGAAATACCCATGACCTTGCTTAAATTCTGTTCTGATGAAATTTCAAGACCTATAGCTTTCTTAATTAATTTATCCTTTTCTACTGGAATATTTCCAGACGAACTAAAAAAAGCTAAAATAAGTCCCATTTTTAAAAAAGGAGATAAAACAAGCATCTCCAATTATAGGCCCATAGCTCTTCTTAATAATATTAGTAAAGTATTTGAAAAAATATTATATAAACGGCTTATGTCCTTTCTTGAAGAGAACCAACTCATCTCAGAATCAAGCCCTTGTAAAAGTCTTCGATTCTTTAAATAATAATAATACCACTTTAGCAGTCTGCCTGGATCTATCTAGAGCATTCGACAGTGTCAAGTATGACATTTTACTAGCTAAACTAGAAAATTATGGACTGAGAGGAATCACCTCACAGCTTATTAAATCTTATCTGCAAAACCGTTGGCAGTGTGTTGTGAGTGTTAACGGGTGTGGGGACTTGAAAAGGTCTAACATGCAGTTGGGAAAAAGACGGGTCCCACAAGGATCAATCTTGGGTCCACTGCTTTACATATTGTACACAAATGAACTTCCTGGCATAGCCGACCACCACACAGTTCAATACGCTGATGACACTACACTTATTTTCAATCTAGACAAAACCGTCACAGGGGAGGTCGAGATTGATAATGCACTCAGACTGCTGAAGACGTGGTTCACTTCAAATAATCTCATTTTAAACATAAATAAAACACAAATTGTCAAATTCTCATACCATACCCCTGACGAGCATGAAATCTTTACCCTGCACGATGGACCCATCCAAACAGTGAGCTCTGCAAAATTTCTGGGGATTGAAATTGACTCCAGGTTAGACTGGAAAAAACACATTGAAGGTCTGGCTGGGAAAATATCACAGTTCTCCTTTGCACTCAGTGTGATAACAAAAAATGTTGGTAAAAATGCTGCAGTAACAGCGTATCATGCATACATACAGTCCAGAATTAGGTACGGGATCGTGTTCTGGGGTGGGTGTGGTGACATAACCAGGATCTTGATTCTGCAAAAACTGTGTCTACGCAGAATATTTAACATGAGACAGATTGAAACCTGCCGCCCTGTATTTCAAAGGTGGGGTATCCTTACAGTCATAGGTGTATACATATATGAATCCATGGTGTTTTTCAAATTAAATGAAAATTTATTTGTATCTGATCGAGACCATCAACATAATACGAGACACAGAAGTGACCCTCTTGCTCCAAAGTTCAACTATTCATACTTACAAAAAAACGCTCAGTTACTCATTATCAAAATTTACAATAAATTGCCCATATCTATCAAAAACAATAATTTAAAAAGGTTCAAACATTTGCTCAAAAACCTTCTGATATCCAAGGCCTACTACACACTAGAGGAGTAATTCAATGATGATTTTATATAAATGGGGCTGATATGACCTGTTCATTGTATACTTTAATTTTTAATGTTTTGTAACTGTCTGTAATTTTGATTTGTTTATCTGTATTTTAATTTGTTTCTCTGTATTTTGATTTGTTTCTCTAAATTGGTTTTTTCTCTCTTTTTTTAAGCTGTGACATGTTCTATATATTTTATAAAAAACAGAACTAATAAAGGAATTTATTATTATTATTATTATAAGGCGCGGTCCGTGAGTTCTTTTATTTACAGGTCGGCCAAAATTTTGTGGGCAACTAGTGATATCAACGCAACAAGTAAAATACACTTTTTTAATCAAGAAAGGTTTTTTAGTAATGTGCGTAGTTGTGCCAAGAAATTATTTACCTACAAATAAACACCGCAAAAACATAAAATAGGTTCTGTAGTTACTTACTACAGTACCTATGAAACAGTAACATGAAACTTTAGATTACCAAAACTTACAAAGCACTGACTACATTCTCTACATGAATAATAATTAGGTACCAGACCCAAATAGATTTCTAGTTATTGGTGCAATTATATCCAGTTTATCTCAAACAAAAATTATTTACCATAGAAACACTAGTTATTGCATAATAGAAATGTAGGTACCTGGATGTTTCCTTTTAACGTCAGCTCTCAAGTTAGAGGGTTTACAGAAATCCACTTTACATTCCCCACAATGTGCCATTTTAGATTCTCATCCTCAATACTTCTTGTGGATTAACGACTCTCTAACAGAACAGTACTACCACATACACAAATGAAAGTATTTTTTAAATAACACAAAACACCAAAGCAAATCTAAACAGTATTTTTGGTACCTCTTTAGTAAAGTTTTTGAACAATTTTGAAATAAAAATTCTGTTGTTATGAAGGCAATTAATTTTGACACACCGACATCGACAAGAAAAAATGGTATTTTTCGCGAGATCCCGTTGACCAACCGTGAACGGCCGGGAACTAGAAGTCACGTGATAGCATTGATATATTAAGTGACATACACGTGACACGCTGTTCAAGGTAGATCAACGGGATCTCGCGAAAATACACTCAAGGAAAACACAACCTAGAGCGCATTCCCGCAGTTTTAAATCGATAGACGGGTTGTATGCTGCAGCTGCGTTGCCAATTTTTTGTCAAAGTCGTAATTAGTAGGTTTTAATGTTTGATAAGCACAGTTACAATTATTAATATTATTATTATTAGTAATTACCTAAATATCTTAAAATAAAATTAGGTAAGCTTATATTAAATGTATAAATCTATCGCGAATAGCGAATATTGTTTTAATAATAAATTGGTACAGATTTAAATTAGCGAGCCAGAATTTGCGACAACCCGACACACGGCGCGGCGGCGTTGACAACCACGCGCGTCCCGAAAGCGCTATTATTGGCGGGCCGTCGGTAAATTGCGTCTCTTTTTATCTTCCCCAAGCGAGTATGTTTGTTTCTCTTTTAGCTTTAATGCATTTTATGTAGTCCATATACACCTATGAGATCAATTTAAAATACGGCGTCCGGAGAAGTTTGACTTGATCACCATTGTATACGGTGGCTCGATTCTTTCTTGGGCAGTTTTCGCATGGAACTTGCACTTTTTTGAAAGAAAAGGGTATTTTTCTGTTTTAAAAAAAAAAATAATAAATTATTAGGTAGGTCATTGAAAATTTTAGGTGGGTTATTGACCAAATGACCTTATGGATTGTCTTCTTTCAGATAGTATCATAAATATTTATGAAGAGAGTACAGTTACTAATGGACAATGCGCCACCTCTCGCTGTCTAGTAAGGCCCAGCGACAATGTCGCTGGTAAGGTCTTACGGAAGCTGAATGCTTGCTTTCAGGCAGTCGGCGCCTACCAGGACCGATAATTTGCCTTGTTATTAAATTATTGTCATTAGCTATGTCCAATCGACAATTTAAAAATAGGCCCTAGTAGGCACCGGACTGTCTGAAAGCGAGCAACCTGCTATTACTGGGTTTCGACACTTAGATTTTCTAATAAAATTACTGTTATCCACTTACCTCTGTGGTCGAAAGCAATAACCATAAAGTCCTTTCTCAGCACACCGTACTCCACAATACGCTTGGCTCGATTGCAAAAAACACCATGCAAAAAAATCAGAATGTCATGTTTGGTGTCTCTAATTATTGTAGAAATATCTTGCGTCGTTTCGTTCCCTATTTCATCTTCAGGCAAAATAAGCCACGCCCCAAGTTTTGTAATTGTTTTATTATCCTGATAGTCTGCGACTGATAAATAGAAATTAAGTACCCCATCAATACCGTAGGCTTGTGGGTTGGAAAAGTCGGGGTTTTTTGGGGCATTACCTAAAATAATTAAAAATCTCTATATACAGGGTGTATGTTAACGAATGGGCCATACCTTCGCTTTAACCTAACTTATCTTAGTACAGGAATTCGAGAATGAGAATAAGAGAGATACTAACAGGGTGTTAAAATTGAAATTTTATTTTACATTTTTATAGATTTGTGCTGAAAGATCGATACTAAATAAATTGACAAAACTTAGTAGGCGGATTTTTGGGTTGGGAAAAGCAAATCCGTTCTCAAATTTGCTGTATTTTGTAAGGGGCGCCACATACGGCATTACATGCCATTTTAAAACGTTCCAACCTTTTTGTGCTTCAGTGTACACAATTTCTGAGTAGAAATTCTTATTCCCCTGCCTTTTTTGTTTAAAATATTTGTACTTTATTAATGTCGCCAGAAGCAACTGCTTTTGAGAAAAAAGCAATTAAAGTCGATGTTGCACAGAATAAATAAATAAATAAATAAATGTTAGTATCAACAAAAAATTAATTTATTGAGGAAACGCAAACATCAAATATTTAATGTACTACTTACTTGGCATAAATACCATTAACCTTTGAAAGCCTATAGACAACCAAAAAACTATTGGCACAATCACCCATATTAAAATAAATAGAAATAGGACCAATGCCAGCCTAAAATAAAAAAGACCTTTACACACGGCCAAAAGGCTTTCTTGAGTATATTAATTTGGCGTAAGTATCTAAATAGTTCGTGTAAGCAAAAATACTTTTCTTAGGTGGGTTAATAAGTTTGTGCTGACTCTGTTTTCTTCAAATAGTCGATTTAGTTCACGAATATTATAATCTATATATAGGTACAGTATGTACATGTAACTGCTTGAATGACACCTGTGGTATGAGATCAAATTTCGGAGCTACCGGGGGTGGAAAAATAGACAGGGATCCAAGGGAAAGCAGAAAAGAAGTTTCGAAGACCATCCCAATCGGCAGAATTGTAGGGCAGGTCGTGCGTTCTGGCATGATTTCAACCATGATACAATAAAAGGAAGATATGATATCAAACCGTGTCAGATTCGTCCGGGTTCGCGTATGACGTCACGCTGTGAGTTATTTTTGAAATTTATATAGCGCAATATGGAGAACAGAACAGATTCTAGCATTTTTCACATTAAACTTATCTTCCCGTTTGCACACACCCTTCCAAACACTTTGTGTTTCTTTGTTTTTGGGGAAGCTAAAAACTTTAATATCGGGCATCAAGCCCTTGCATTGATTCTCCACATCACAACCATACACAACACACCTCATTTCCATTTTTAAACTCTTAAAAGTGATATAAAAACACCGAAAAATATCTTTAAAACACAACGCGATCTTAACAAAGACGTGTCTCGTTTACAAAATATGGCGGAATTACTCCTGCAGCGTGACGTACATGGTCACGCCTACCTGCGCGGTGTCATATCTTCTTTTATTTGTATCATGATTTCAATGAACTTGTGATGTATGGGACAAGAGACGGCATAGGCGTAGTTAGGCAGTCAAGTTCATGGGTGCTTCAGTATATGGCAAAAAATTTTGGTTATAGGGTGGAGGGTTGTAAATTTGGATGGTGCTAATTACAGTTTTGGGGGCGCTAAGCATCCCCAAGCCACCCCTTAACTACGCCTATGAGAGACGGTAATGAGACCGTCATCTGAGCGATCAAGGGGAGCGCATACAGATGTTAAGTATGGCCAAAGAAAATAATAGCTACGCATTCTTTGGTATGGCTCAGGATAAGTGGTAAGAAAAAGATCTAGTGGGTTTGGATTATGGGTATGAACGCGGGAAAAGTATGTTGGCTCTATGATTAAATTGGTGAGCGAGTTGCTCATTGCGAGTTTTCTGCCGCTCTGTCTTCTGGGTCCGCTTTTGTGGATCCTAACCATTCCTTGCTCTATGGACGTTGAAGTCGCCTAGGACGATAACTTCAGCGGAGGGAAATTCAAAAATAAGATGGCCAATTTTTGCCGAGAAAAAGTCAAAAAACTCATTGTAAGTGTTGTCTGTTGGGGAGCGGTAGATGCAGCAGATAAATTTACCAGAGACTTAAGGGTAAGTAAGGATAGTAAATATATTTTTATTATACTTCTTTGAAAAAACCTTATTTTCATCTGTTTTAGTAATAATGTAAGATGGGCTTTTTCGGGCTAGCGCACGGAAAGAGCGCACGGAAAAAATTTTCCTGGTCTCCAGTTCTTTCAGTGTGCTGAATGAAGATACCGACTATTTTTTGGCTTTAAAATAGAAATATAGGTATAGGAAAATAAACTAAACTCAAGAAAGTCTATATGCTATCTGATATTTAATATGTACCTATTTTGTATTTTATTTCGTAAATATTTGAATATTTAGATGAATTTCTGAAATATTTTTTGACGTTTTGTCAATCTTATCTGACATAGACAAATTTAAATCACCTTTTAAATGATTTGAAAGTTACCATGAAAACGCATCATACCTGCCAAAGACCATATTGTCAGCGTTGTTAATTTTCTGTCAATTAAATTCATTCTAATAAAATGTTCTCTCAACCTGAAAAAGTGGCATCTTTCATTATTAATAGTTAATTTTTAATTACTCTAGTAGTTTTTTTTTAAATTCCGATAACAGTTGTGAAAATAAAAATATTCCAAGTTTATTTTGTATGTATGTATTTTTTTATGTTATATTTTGTTTTATGTTATCGTTTTCAAAGAAGTATAATAAAAAATATCGTTCATTACACGTCCAGAAATGGATTTTCCGTGCTTGCTTGACTTCCCGTGTTCGGCTGCGCCTCACACGAGAATTTGTCAAGCGCGCACAGAAAAATCCTTTTTTCCGGACTGGTAATGAAATATACTATTTCGTTCCACCTGACGGATGTTTCTTTTGTTCATGTTATGTATTTTCGTTAGAATATTTAATCTGAGGGGAAGTTTTAAAGACATTTTAGGATCAAAACTGAGCCAGTTTAGTGCAGTAACTGTTTTTTACTGTTAATTAATTCATTAAATATCCTTATGACATGCGAATGAGGCACGGGCACAAGCAAGCTATAAATAAGAATTTGTATGTTAAAAACTCGAAAAAGAACCAAAGATAATGGAAATAAAAATGGTCAGTTTTTATAAACGTTTTGTTCACAAACAAAACGAAATAAAAATATATGTCGATGTTAAATTAAGATTAGAAAAATACAAATCGCTTAATAGAAAATATATTTACTTATAAATGTCTTCTTTATTGTCGATATATCGTGATTGATCGATGTAAACATAGAAAATTGCTCTTTTATCTAGGGTTTTCATGTAAATATAAGGAGAAAGACATTATTATATCTTTTGTATTTATACATTGATGATTTATATGATTTTAATAGAATAAATCAGAAAGTTATGACTTTTCTGTCTACTGGTTAAAAATTCAAAAACGAATACGATGTGTTTTATGCCCAATCGTTTGGAATTAATTTTTAAAAGAAAAATTATTCTGCAATGAAATAGTAATTTACTCATATTTTTATGTTTGTTCTTCTGTTTGTAATAAATTTTGAAACAAAATAAATTTTGAAACGAAATATACCAAATAATTATTTTTTAATGGATGAAAGTTAGACCTGGATGGATTTATTTGCTTTTTGCAATGAATCTATTAACACAGGCTAGACGAAATGGACCATTTTTCTAAAAATTATAACAGCCTGTTTCTCCAACGCTAGTCCGGTCTATTTTGACAACCAAAAGTTTTAAACTGACAAGTGTAAGAATAAGACAACTAAATTTTATCTATGAATTTATTTCTGAGTTTTTTCGCACATTTATAAAGAAAAGGCCAATTTTAGTACGCACTTTCAACAATAAAAAACTAAATTCATTACAGCAACTCATTCCAAGATCAAAATCATTTAGAAACCAAGCAAATCGATGAAATATCAGAAGTTTTTAATGACAGCAATGACATGACAAAAACCTGTCAAAACATAACTGCCAGTACTAAATCTTAAACCTTTTTAGTGGATCTGATCGTAATTTTTTACCACTTTATTTAACTAAGTAGCCACAAAGGTAAAAAAGCCAGATTGACCAAATTTTGTAAATATGACAGAAAATGTTAACGTAAGTGTCCGGGATTTTTCGTTCGCCACTGTACACCCGCGGAACAAAATCATATATCTAGCTCAGTCCAAATGCCCATTCCCAAAGAAAATCCATTCAATCCATTGAGATAAGTTTAGATTGTGAATTGGATGTTTGATTTTATTGATCACGACTTTGCCACACAACTTGTTAAAATCCAAAATCAGTTGCAATTAAAATAGGTTACTTACAGTGTTACCATACTCCAAAGAAGGATTTTTTTCCATAATGGCCATTTTCTCTCAACCTTTGGATAGTCTAGATCTGAAGATAAAGAATCATTGGAATTTCTTCTCTTCTACAATTTTGGTAAAATAAATCATCAATTATTTAATGCAAGAAAACCGTTAAATTTAAAAACAGGACCCCGTGATTTTGGATTTTTTTTTAAAGAAATGGATGGATTCTCGAATTTATTAAAGTTAAAATATTCACCCTGCGTATTTTGTTATAATGCAAAAATACATCTCTTGTAATAAATTGATAGAAAGTTAATAAAATAAGATCACGTAATTTCCAAAGGTATTATTTTAGAAGCTGCATTATTTATAGTAGAATTCGAATGTTTTTTAGCGTAATTCCTTTTAGAACTACTAAAAATAAATTCTAGCAATTACAGTTAACAAAATCGTATTAGGTATAAAGAACCATAAGTAAACCATTGACGTTCAGCAAAACGAGACGGAGCTGTTCATTTCATTCATTTCAGCCTTTTATTTTGTTTCATACATTTAATAAAGAAACCAAAGGAAGGAGTATTAGGTATAAAACCCCAACCAAAACTTGCGATGTAAGTCGGCCATATTGAAGAACTAAATATGAGTCATTGTTTTGATTCGTAAGACAGACCGCGCTTTGATTTATCTTGTTTTTGCTATTTTTCGAGTGTTAATTTGCATTTTAATTAATTTTGTGACATTTAACCAATTCTAGTAAACTTAGTGTGACAGTGAAGTATACCTACTTCTAACTGCACCGCGATTAAAACTGTGATTAAAACATTGTAAACACTTGGATATAAGTATGGTTAGTTGTGTGGCTTGCGGATGCTCCAAAACTCCAAAAAATACAAAACTGGGAATTACACTTTCATCGGTGAGTTCATGTTTAGGTATATTAATTGGATTAATTTATAATCTCTAGACAAAAAAATTGTTATTTTAATATAATGTTAAAATACACATAGCTTCACGTGTGTCATAGGCGTTCCTATAGGTAAACCAAAAAATTAATAATAATAAATTAGTTCTTATTTTTTTGTGCTTTTACTTATTATTTCTAGAATAGTATAAAGTGGGTTGGTTTACTATATTAATTCAGCATCTTACCTTATTGTTAGAAAAGCAAGTTAAGAATACTTATTTGTTTTTAGATTTTGGAAGGATGATCGAAGGAAATAGCATGGTTAAAAATTGTAAACAGATTGGGAACCTACAACAAATAGCTTTCTATGCTCGGAACATTTTTCCGAAGATTGCTTTGATAGGACTTCGTTTGAAAATTAGATTACTGTTAACTGCAGTGCGTACCTACTATTGAAGTAGACAGATTAAAAAATCTTGAAATTATTGTATTGGGTCATTAAAAAGACATGTTTATTGAAAAATATGTAGCTGAGAGTCTAAGGACAAAGAATTCGTCATTTTTATGCTTCTGAGGAAACTTCTTTTTCCCTTTTTTTTTGCAGGTACGCTCCTATACAACCACTTATAAAAGGTCATTAGAAAACCTGCCTGAAGATAATTCTACTGTGACTGTTACTGGAACACCACCTGGTACTTCATCTACTACAGAAGTAGAAGTAGAGGAATATTCTCAAAGTACTGCAGCACCTGGAATATCTATACGTTATACATTTGGTTTTGAGAATGATGACAGAAAAAACAATTGAACAAGAATTAACCCTATTGGTCAGTTCCATGGACGGTTTACACCAGAACATATTTTAGTGATCACAATATTCATCTTTTCTTTCCTGATAATCACGGAGGAATCAGATTTATTTCTATCCGTGTTGGCGAAAGTGCATTAGACAAAGACAAATAAAAAAAGGATTTGTTCAAATTTTTATCGTACATTTTTTGCTTGTGGAAGTATTGCTGGTTATATACTTCGAAAGATTAGTCATCGCAAAATTCTTTTTTTCCTGATAAAATCCCAGCGGAATCCGGTTTCTTTCTATCCTTGTTAGCAAAAGGGGCATTAGTAAATAAATTACTATTAAATAAAAACGATGTTGTTACCAATAAAAAAGAATAATCAAACAACATTTCATCACAGGCGGCTTTGTTTGTGCGCAAGTATTTCTGGTTGCCTATAGTGAAAGTTTAATCGGAGTTGTCATAAAAAATAAATTTCTAACCTGACAAAATACTTACGTAAGTTTTATGATTTTATAGCAAAAGACTTTTGTTTTTACTGAACACAAACAGCATTTGCAAGAATCTCGTTTTTATTAAACAAAAACAGTATCAGCATAGCCACATTAACCTTATTATTTTATAGCATTTAAAATTATTTCCTACCCAAATAACAATACTACCTCTACCCAACAATTTGCACTAAAAGGATCGGAGGAAAAGTATTTAAATAAATAAAGGAAAAATTTCAAAAATGAGTAAATATTTTTATTAGGATAAACATTTTATAATAAGGTTAAAAAATATTCCCTATTCCGATATATAATGAAAATGGATCTATAATATAGCCTACCTGCGAACAGTGATGTTTGTGTAAGTTAAAGATGCGATAAAAATTGTTTAATCGAATATACCAAGTAGTTTCACAATTTTTAACTGTAAATGTTGAGTCTTTAGTTCCAGAAGGATAGATACACTTTGTAATGGCACTGTGACTTCTGCTTTAAACTGAAACCAAACGCTTCTAGGGCGCAATTTTCACTACTTTCTCAATAACTATAGAAATTATCTATTAATCTTTCACATAACCTAACTTTCTACCAGCTGAAAAAATTTTACGAGTATGAGAGAGAAAGAACACGAGAGAGAAAAAAATGAGAGAGAAAGAACACGAGAGAGAAAAAAATGAGAGAGAAAGAACATGAGAGACATAATTGATCTCTTCGTTGTAAAATGGGTTTCTGTCATCATTCTCAAAAGTAAATGGATACGGTATAGAGCTGGACCTGTGTTGCAAGAAATGTTTTAATCACAAGAAAATGTTAATCCTAATCTTGAGAATACACCTTGTAAAAACAAATTAAAAAGGCGGATTTCAGAGCTACAACAAAAGGACATTATTAAAAGTCACAAAATTCGAAGGATGCAGAAGACAATATGGCATCAAAACAAGACGATTTCTTCATTAAGGGCTATAACTGCGGATTAAAAAAAAACATGATTTGTGAAGAGTAAGAATACCTTTTGTTGGAACAATTTGGGGAAAACAAACAGAAATGAATTCACAAAATTGGTACTCTCTAAATGACAATAATCAATCAAAAAAATAATTTGTATTGATATTTTATTACATCCCATACCACCTTAACAAAACCTAAAAATTATTTATTTTTCCAGTAAAACAAATGTAATTAATTTAGTGTTGGTTATTTCCACCTTAATGATACGCCACAGGCTGACGGGAAACACATGCGCCATAATATGCAAGAACCATTCCGGGGAACTGTCAACCTATAATACGCTCCTTCCTTTGTTTTCTTTATTCAATGGTTTGAAACATTGTGCGTGTGTAGGACAAAGAAAGAGGAGAGAGAGAACGCTACACATGAAAGCCAACCTATAGAAAGACAGTTCCGGGTAAAAGGAAACCATATTTACACACACTTTGGACTTGGCACTGACTCAATATTTTCCTAACATAAGTATTTTTAAGAAACATCAAAAATCACTTAAAATTCCACTACAACACGTCCAGGGTACGGCAATTAGTTCTTACTAATTTCAATGTGTCACTGTATCCTTATCTGTATAGATATGAACAAGAAGAGGACACACAATTACTGCGTAATCATGTGATTTTTAATCGTACAGAAATAACCGGACAATATCGCAGTAGGCCGTTTCGCTTTATTTTTACAAAAACGTCACTAAGCAACAAAATCGTTGCTTACAAGTGGCTTTTCCTTTAATGTATATAAGTTTTGAGAAAAAATATTAATACTCATATTTCGTATTCTTCTAATTTTGTATTATATTAAATTATAAGTTGTTATTTTCACATTTATTGGTATTACAACTATACGTTTAAACTACTGATAAGGGTCCATGTTCTTCAATAGCACCAGAGACTATAAATAAAGACAAATTCTCGAATATACCGAAATGGGACCGAAAGCGGTCTCCCTTGAAACATTTGGGTGGGTTTACTGGTTTATGGTTCAGGAATTTGTTTGTTCACCATTATACATTATACAGTAAAAAATGGGAAATTTCTTCGGCCTGTAGGTAATATATTAAATGTAAATGCAAAGATTACCTTCTTCGCTAGTGCAGAACAAGAAGACCGTAAAATGAAAATAAAAACACTACTTTTTGATTCTGGTCTGGGTGCCCTCTTGCTATCGCGGTTTCTGGGCGCTTACTCTACAACAATTCGAATCGAACCGCCACGTCACCCTGGGTGTAAGCCTGCCTGATGAAGGGTAAGGGCCCAGAAATCGCGATAGCTGGAGGACACCCAGACCAGAATTAAAAATAGTCCTTATTTTATTTTTATTTTTCATTTTACGGTCTTTTTGTACTGCATTAGCGAAGAAGATAATCTTTGCATTTACATTTAATATATTTATGTGGGTAACATGTAGCGGCTGGATAGAATAGGTAACATGTAGCGGCTCGCAAATGCCTACATGTAACATGTATTTATAAAAAATTATGTTTGTAAAAAAAATGAGTTATCCATATAAAAATTTTAGATTAGATATACACATATGTACAATGTACAAATAAATTGAGAAAACATGAAAATGCCTTAAGAGAGAAGTACCAATATTTATTATTTTAGAAAAAATGGTTATATAACAAAGATATTTATAATGCAAAATAAGGCCTAAATACAAAATTTGAAATCTGAATTCTATTTTTAAATTTATTGCAACCATTCGTAAGGTCTATGGTAAATTTATTTCTAATTTAGGGAAATGTGTGGAAGTTGGAAGAGGATATGTAGAGTAAAATTTTTTTGGAAAATTGTACAAATTCTTATTTCATTTTTATTGTTTGTTTAACAAGAAGATTAATGTTTATGTTGGAAAAAAAATGTAAGTTGAGATAAATTTAAATATTAGAATTTAGATTTCAAATTTTATATTTAGGCTTTATTTTGGATTATAAGCAACAGTGTTTTATAACCATTTTTCTAAAATAATAAATAATGGTACCTAAGTACTTCTCTCTTAAAGCATTTTCATATCTTCTCAATTTATGTACATCTGATCTAACCTTTTTATGTGGATTTCTAATTTTTTGGCAATCAGAATTTTTTTATAAATACAGGTTAAAAATATACAGGTACATTATTGCTGTGGAAGTATGCTAAAAATTAATAAAAACGTTGCAACTTTTAGTAACTCGTAACTCCATGAAAAATGGGTCTAAAAATTTCTAAAAAATGCAAATGAAGGCTTTTTTAGTCTAATTTAAAAAAAAATCTTGTTAATCAAATCCCGATAGGCAGTAAAAAGCAGCGACCCAAAATAACGAAAAAAAAGCAGAAAATGCCGAAGTTTACGTGTTGTTTAGGACATTTCCAATACGAGGGGCACTTTGTGTATATTTTTCTCAGGTAAATAATCACTTAGACTACAAAACGCCGTTTGGTTCATTCCGAAATCTTTTTTCAGTCAAGAGATATTTGATATTGTCCATTTTAGTTTCGAAATATATTACAATATGCTTCGTTGGTGTCGCCGCGTCAACGGCAGGTACCGCGGCAGATGGGCGGAGATCGGGCTGTCGAGGTTTGCTCAGGATAAGTGGGGTGGAGGGGCTAATAGCATGGAACCCTAATTATGCACGAATAACTTGCACTGGACCGATTTTTTTTTATAGATATATTATATAGTTTAAGTATAGAATTTTGATTTTAAAAGCTAGAGGAATTTAATCGCTGTTAAAATGCTTGGTCCTTTTTACTCGATATAAAAATCTGTGATTGGTGAATAATGTGTAAAATCATAGACTAAATAATACCTAGACGAACACTGCCGTGCAACGAAAAGCGGGTCTCCCTTGAGACCTTTGGCGAGTTTACTGGTTTATGGTTTAAAAGTTTGTTTGTCCACCATTATAAATATATGTATACTATGTATCTACATGTTTATATAATGGTGGACAAAGAAACTTTTAAACCATAAACCAGTAAAACCCACCAAATATCTCAAGGGAGACCGGCTTTTCGGTGTATTCGAGTGTCTGTCTATATTCTTTTTAGTCTCTGGTAAAATGCAGAAACCTGACAGTCACACGATAAAGAGTTAAAGAATCAACTATATCACCTACCGAACAGTCACAACAACACACTTCGGAATAAGCCATACTATATTTTTACACTTCACTTTAATTTAGTATCTACTACGTTTGTCTAAGGATACACAATGATATAAATGCCATTTCTGATTTAAACCTTTAATCTCTTGATGCTTCCCGTACAAATTGATAACAGCAAAATTTTGATAAGATAAAATTATTTCGTGAATTTTCGAACGATAAAAAAAGAGAATTTTTTTTTTGTAATTTTCCGTATTTATAACGCTCCGTTATCTTTAATATTATTTACTAATAGGGAATTCTGCAACGTGCTGACTGCTAAAGTACCTAGTATTCTAGGTACAACTTTCTAAAAAAGGTAGATTAGCTACTTCCTATAAGTCCCATTCTTGTTAATTGCTACACCTAAGCAAGCAAAGGAAGCGTTTCTGGGGAATTTGTTTTTTCTTGGATGAATTGAGAAACGATATACTGTGAGCGTATCGAACTTGAAGCCTGTTTATTTGTTGTTTGTTATGAAAACATCGTACCCCAGAGGTCCAGTTTACGAACTCTAAGGAAATACGTATTGAATCAAGAATGGTAGTAGAAAGAGATAAAATAGCATTGGAGTGTTGGAGCTCAGGAGTGTTGTTGTCTCTGTTGTCCTCTCAACACCTGAGCGGTTGACATAAAATTACCAATCGATGCTTAGGAAATACGTCTGAACACTCGGTTACACGTATCACGTATGTCTTTGTCTAATGAACTAGAAAAGAACAAGTGCGACTTATAGATTTATAAATGACTCGGAGCGACTTTAAATAAACCTATACAAATAAAATATTTAAAAGTTTTTTAACTTAAATGTATTATTATTTAGCAGAAAATACAGCATTTTAGGGCTTTTATTACTTTTAGTAAATCTTGTGATGCTTCTAACATATTTCTTGTACAAAAATACATGGTCAAATAAGATGTGCCCAATGTTGTGTTTACAGTGTCGCTTAGAATGGTTTGTTTTGGCTTCAAAGAATGTTAAATCATCCCGTATCCATCCTTAATTCATCCAAGGGTTTTTTCACTAGGAGGTGTAGACAGCTTGACATTGAAGATGAAAATTTGCATTAATTACTATAATTAAGAAATTTTCCCTTATTCTATACAGGGTGTCTGGAAAAGGTCTGTATAAAATGCTACCACGTATTCGTGAGACCAAAATAAGACGATTTAACCCAACTTACCTATATCCAAAAGTGTTTCGTTAGGGAGATACAGAGCCCCAAAGGGGTACTTAACGAATTTACTTTTTTGGCTCTAACTTTTGAACCGACTTGTATAATTTAATGAAATTTTAATATTTTATGTTGACCATAAAGACTCATAAAACCATACTATAGTAGATGTTTGACATCGTCAGGGAAGTCAGGAACGGACTTGCCTCCACACTCTTTGGGACAAATTTTTTACAGGTATCATTTTACAGAGATCAAAACTGATTTTTTAAATACTTTGGTCATTCCTCTTTGAAAAAGGTCCTCTACATTTGTTTCGATAAAATTAGCCGTTTTCGAAAAAATTAAGTTTTTGTATAACACGTTATTGAAATAATTTTATCAGAATACTACAATAAAACACCAGTCATTTTTATTTCGTTAACAATGTGTTATTGACAACACTTTTCAAAATTCTCTCACTGGCTATACAAGAATTAAGTAATGGAGCATCATTCCTATAGCGAATATGCTGACATGCATCTAATTTATGGACAAGCACTTGGCAATTGTGTGGAGGCAAGAAGAATTTATTCTGGTACATTTTCAAATCGACGTTTACCGCACCGAAGAACTTTTGAAAGGGTGAATCGTAGCTTAAGAGAAACAGGTAAAAAGTCAAGTGAAATAAAAAAATGCTAAAAATAGCGAATCTTTCTGAAATATCAAAAAGATTCAGTTTTAAGTACTTTTTATGATTTAACTTTTACCTGTCAATAACACATTGTTAACGAAATAAAAACGACTTGTGTTTTATTGTAGTATTGTAGTATTATTTCAATAACGTGTTATACAAAACCTTAATTTTTTCGAAAACGGCTAATTTTATCGAAACAAATGTAGAGTACCTTTTTCAAAGAGGAATGACCAAAGTATTTTAAAAATCAGTTTTGAGCTCTGTAAAATGATACCTGTCAAAAATTTGGCCCAACGAGTGTGGTGGCAAGTCCGTTCCTGACTTCCCTGACGATGTCAAACATCTACTGTAGTATGGTTTTATGAGTCTTTATGGCCAACATAAAATATTAAAATTTTATTAAATTATACAAGTCGGTTCAAAAGTTAGAGCCACAAAAGTAAATCGTTAAGTACCCCTTTGGGGCTCTGTATCTCCCTAACGAAACACTTTTGGATATAGGTAAGTTGGGTTAAATCGTCTTATTTTAGTCTCACGACTACGTGGTAGCATTTTGTACAGACCTTTTCCAGACACCCTGTATAATTCCAGGTGTTTCCGGCGCTCAAGTGTTTACCAGCGCGGCCTATTTGGCCCTACTGTTTGCCCAGCGGTAATTGACACTCGAAAAGAAAGGAAAAAAATTCCTGTGACGCCGTTGTTAACTTTTAAAAATTCGGAATGCTAAAAAGCTATAGGGTTACGCGTACTACATAGTTTTTTAGTATTCCGAATTTTTAAAAGTTCCCTACGGCATCATAGAGATTTATTTTTCATTCCTTTCGAGTGTCAATTACCGCTGGGCAAACTATACTGTTAGCCTTATTGTTTGTTTGACGTGACCTTATTTTTCGATGTCATATCTAACTGAACATTAATCTTTATGAAAATCTTTATTGCAGGGGGAAAGAGGAACTGATGTTAGTGAATTATACACTATACAGGGTGAGTTTTTAAAGTGTTACAAGGTGATATCTCGAAAAGAGTTTAAAATATTTTACCCACAATATTTCCCACCCCTTAAAATAGAGAGGGAGGTAAATGCCAAAAATATATTTAAATATGTCCCTCTATCTCACTATTAACTAACAAAAATTTCATGAATATGTTTTAAACGGTTTTCGAGATATCGCCTTTTAACACATTAAAAAAAACTCGCCCTGTATAATATTTTAAATATTATACAAATACAATATCTGTGTCAAATAGTACATTTGCAAATTAATACTTATCAGGCCGAGATTCTATTAATCATTGTATTGGGTAATACATTTAAGAAAACATACCTGCTTTTCTAGTTTTTTATGTAGTTTATAAAGCATTAAGGAAAAGAGTAATTTTTGAACTGTGACTGAAGGTAATTTTTTTAGAAGTGACTTCGCTGCCGGCGCCGGTTCCCAAAATGTTGATGCATGGATACCGGCGCCGGCACCAGAGTACAAAATTTCTCGGGTACCGGCGCCGTAGTCCAGATACGGCCAAAACGGAATGCCGGCAGTTCTAACCTAAAATAATAATAGTTACGTCATTTAAATGATAAATGTAAACATTTAGTTGTAATTTTGCGTAAAAACTATAAAACATGAAAGTAGGTGATAAATTTTCTTCCTATGAAAATTTTAATTGCGTTTTGGTGAACTGCAAGAAAGCCACAAACAATGAGTTTTGATTGCGTGTTAGCAGAACAATTGATATTCAAAGACAACGAAATCCTAATACTGTGGTTGATATTAATCCGGATCTGAAATACATACCTACTATGATTTGCGGTTAGTCTGTGTTAAAGGTAAAAGGCCATTCATGACAAAAAAATGAAAAGTCAACAAGGAAGTGTCTCACGTATAAGCAAGGCTGCCAGGCTAGCATTTTCTTGAAAGTAAGTGAGTGTAAACAATTTCTATGCATCCTGGAGCTTGAGCAAAATCACGATCATACTTCATCCAAAGGTTATTTCAATTTTTTAGCAAAAAAGAGACCAAATTTGCCAGAAAATGTCAAACTTACTACTCAAGAAGCCCTGAAGGCTGGAGCAAATAAAAAATCATTTAGATAACGTAATTAGAGAACAAGGATGTAAGGTTGTAAAATAACATTAAAGGACCTCACTAATCTCGGACACCGTAGCAAGACTGATGCAAAAAATTTTGAAGAATTCATCCATATTTTAGGACATTCATACCGTTGTAGTGATATTCAGATTTTAGTTGATCAAAATGGGCGTTTCAAGGGTTTATTTTTCCAAGATTACAAATTGAAAAAGTACATGAAATATTTTCCAGAGATCATTTTTGTTGATGGTACTATTCTATATAGTCTCTGATGGTACCTACCTATTGCCTGGTGGATCTAAGGTTTCGTGACTTACATAATAATTGGAGAAGATGGAAGCGGCCTGAGTGAGATTGTAGCTATGTGCTTGTTGGCGAACGAGGATGAAGATTATTATTAGATTATTCGCAGAATAATATTAATTGTTATATTTTGATAGCAAGATTTAAGTTTCGTTAATTTAACAATTAGAATAATAAATTATTACTTTTTACTTATTATTACTTTTTTGTTTGAATTAAAGTATTTTGTTTCTGATCTTATTTTGACATTCATTTTTTAGTGATGGCGGCACCCAGCTCGGCTGCCGGTGCCGGCACCCAGCAAGGCTACCGTCAGGGCTGCCGGCGTCGGCATTCATGATGGCTGTCGGCGCCGGCAGCGGAGTCAATTCCAATTTATTTTCCTGCCCCGTCTCCCCACTGCGTAGTGTGATATTCCTTTCAGTTATAAATAAACACTAATTTTTCACTTTCATTCATTTCCATATCTCCACTAGTTTTCTAGATATAGCTGAAAATGTTTTTTTTTTCGAAATTACAAGATCATCAAACCCCCCCATAATGTCATCAGCAGCTACAAAAATGCTCTTCCCTATTTTCTGATCTTCTACATGTTTACCAAATATCATTAAAATTGGCGATGACCAGTTCTCTCTGATGTCTCCTTGTAAGATTGACTTTAAAAAATAAATTGCTCAGCTGGATACTGCTCGTGCCTCATCTATAAAGTTTACAACCTATTAAAATAAAACTACAGGTTTATTTTGTTAATAATTTATTATACATATACATTACTGTCTAAACTTTAAAATACAGTAAAAACAACACATTCGAAGATGAATATATTATGTAATTTTAAAAAATATATAAAATGTAACAAATATGATAAACGCAGTTTTTACATGAAAAACATTAAATCTGAAACAAACTGATGACATCAAGTCAGCGTTTCAATTATAGATATATTTAAAAGTCTTAAGATTAGTTTATAAATAATTTATTTAGATTTACATTTAAAGCCTATTATGTTAACATTATTAAATAGTGGTCATCAAAAGTTTGGTGAAAATTTTACAATTTTTTATGTTCAAAAGAACTTCAGTAACCAAATTTTAGAATCATGGAAAAATAGCATTTAAAAATGATTTTATAAATTTAGATCCTGCATAGGGAATGTACCAATCTTAAAGTTTATTTTAACCAATTTGTAAAATGGTTACAAAGATCGTTTTGCATTAGAATTAATAGTAGGTACCATATAAAGTTGAAATTATCGACATTTAATAATTTTAATACACGTTATGTCTTTTAGTTCGTAAAACCAGAGACTTTCGTAGATAAAGAACTAAAAACGACATATAATTCGTAAGGAAAACCGTTGTAGGTAAAAAATAATATGTGATGTCAACTGATCTTTAGGGTAAATATCTAGGCCACTGAAAAGGCCTATATAATATAGTCATTCAGCACAGTGTTGTCGTGTGTAAAAAAAGTTGTATAAATACATTTTAAGCGCTTTTAACCAATTTAGAATATAATTTGAATGGCATTAGGATTCGCTTAAATTTGTTCTTAAATGTATTCATTTATTTCTTCAATGGCATTAGATGTGTTCTGTCCTTATCATAATGAGAACGTTAAAGACCGACAGAACACAGCGGTGAGGCTCTGAACTTAGAAAGTTTATTTTCCTTGTTCTATAGAATGTCACCAATATTAAAATTTAGTGAAAGGGCCTGAGACTTTTCTTACCAATAACATGTCTCTTTTAGTGCCATTTAAATGTTCTTGATTTAAAAAACGTGAAAAATCTATATGAAAATTACTAACTGCTGATAACTTCGATTTTACAACATTCTCCAGAACAAAGGGGGCAAACTTTTGGCGATCACTGTAATTATTATTTATTGTAACATCACATATAAGAAAATCTACTTCTCTAACAATTATTTTAATAGCGTAAATTCGATTCTACCTAATTTTAGAAATTCAAAGTTAGGTATAAAAAATAAAATATATGAAATTTTAAAACATATTAGGTATAAGTAACTCAATAGTTAGAATCTGCTTATGTTAGCTTTGACTTTAAAATTACTAATTTCTAGGTTAAGAGACTTAGGCGCTGACTACTATCATTTTGGTGGTTTTATATTGCATAGTAAATTTACAGGATGGTCTAAAAGTAATGAGATATAGTGAGAAATTTAATTTCGATTTTCTTCAATATTGTAAGAAGTTATTTATGGGCGAGATAAAATAATCCTGCCTCAATTGTGTTTTAGCGGATAGCAGGCGCTTCGCGGCACACCATGCTGTAAAAATTTTAAAATTTCTTTGGGAGTAGATGTACGAGTATTGAACTTTTAATGAAAAAATATTAAGGCCTTGCCCTTTTTAGAGAAACAAGGTTCACAAGTCGCTAAAGTTAACCGTTTGCAATTTATTTTCCATATTAATATCAGAAACAGTAATTTTTAACCATAATAAGTCACTTTAAAAACCACACTGGTAAAATATGCAGAAATTTTAAATTAATTTCTTGTCAAAATCGGGTAAGATGCATATTAATTATCAATAGTAATATAACAAGTGCAATGAAAATTATCGATAATTTTGGGAAGCTTGCCCGAATGCATTTTAAAAATAGCACGAGTGCCTTTTTTAGTATAAAATGCATAAATGCAAAATTTGTCAAAAATTATAAACATATTTTCATTTCACGAATTGTATTTTATGAGAGAATTTGATGAATTAAAATTTTCAAGTTTTGGTATAACCCCGTAAGTATAAAATTTCATTGTCGCAATAAATGTCAAAGAAATGGCAAAATCCAGTAACCAGAGATTCGCTGTCATGTCACAAAAAGACAAATTCTTGATTGTTATAGTCGTTCCTATGAAAAATAAGAAAAGCAATAGAAACACTAACAATTAATTTTGAATGCCCGCGTCTTTTTTAAAAATGTTGTGAAAAATGTCGCGATTTGGAGCAGCAATGCTAGAGGAAATTAGTCAAAACATTGAAACGGTTACCCCAAAAAACACCGAAAGGTCCAAAGCTCCTATTTGGAGACAATTTCAAAACTTCCCTGCCGAAAAACATCAACAGAGAAGCTCTCTTTAATTTTATAAGATTGGAGGAATAACATGCGAAAAACGATGGGTCGTTTTACAAACAAAATGTAATTAAAACTGCGTGGAACTTTACAGCTAAACTGGTTCAAGAAAAGTTCAATAGAGAGTTTGGTGTGGCTATTAATCTCTTTACTGATGTTGGATTCAAGAAGGCGAGACGCAAGTGACGCTTTGCGACTTGGATTAAAGAAAAACCAGTTCATCAGCGTTTACGCATCAAGAACTGCAAAAAATGGTAATTTTATACAACGAAAATACCCCAGATAGCCTTCAGAAAAATTGTTTCATGTAATGTCTAATGAGTTGGCATTTGGAGGAGGTGAAGCTTCAAATTGTTTGATGGAGTTTTTTTAAGAAGAAAAACTAAATGATGGATCGCTATGTAACAGAATCGAGTACAATCCAGTTTTTTCAAAAATCTGCCAGGGTGGAGATCGTAAACTGACGGGAAGTAAATGGTTGATTAGGAACACTACAAATGAGGACATTTGTCCAGTAAGGCAGGTCCTTTCTCCAGGTTTACTTTCCTACATTTTTTTAAACTAAAGTTTTTTGAAATACATGCATTTTAATATTTCCTTTTTTGTTACAGATCGTATAAGGGTCTCAAAGAGACGCTACAACATCACAACCCACCGCCTTTTCCTCACGCCAAATCCTGCATGCGATTATCGTAAAATCGCACTAATGCATGATTATCGCGTAATCTTATTCTGTTGGTTTACATCAACAATTAAAACTTGGCATTTTAGTGTTAGAATGTCTATTTTGGCAGATGAATAAAATTGTCCTTGAAGATACGTTTTGTATTACATTTGCTGAAATATGCCTATTATAACACCCAAATTACTGAAAAAATATCCTGCATCTGATGCCAAAATCCAAATATTTTGAAAACGGTTAACTTTAGCGTCGTTCAACAACTATGTCTTTTGTTCCTAAAAAGAAAAGCAAAATAACGTTTGTGCATTAAAAATTCCATACATCCACCACAAAAAATTTTAAAAAGGGAGCCGTATATAGCGATCTGTATCCGCTATGGTAAAATTGATATCGGATTACTTTTACGATTTTGCGTAACGCCACTGGACGTGTACTTTTTAAGTACCTACAGGATTATTGAGTATATTTGGACCAATAGATAATTTTTTTATTTGAAGAGATAGAAAAATGTCTAAATTAGAAAAATTGCAGATTTGTACAAGAACCACCAGGAAACGTACTTGAAAAAACAATTAAACATCAAATAAGCGAGTTTTGAACTAACTTTCAGTTTTTTCAGAGTGCTCGCCATATTATTATTTTGTACTTTAAATTCTACTCGCTACGATCTCTATTTTGCGTTACCAACAACGATTTTCGACTGTTTTCCTATAATTCTAAAAAATAAAATGAGACTTTCGTAATTTTCCATACTCTTCGTGTATGAGTTAATGCAAATCGTATACGGTTTCCATGGAAACATTCACAATTTTTAGTTCAGTGACAGGTGCTCTAACCAGGGGCATGTGAAGTAAGTATTTATTTTACTGTTTTATTAATCAATGTAGTTTAGGTTAGTATAAGGAATATTGTTAAACATATCAAGCTTTTCTTGCTGACTGTGGCCTGTGCCGGCTTATGAAATTTCAAAGTTGTATATCTCTGTTCCTACTTACAGGACCCATACCAAATTTAGGGGTTTTAATAGTGAGCCCTCCTGGGAATGTTTTGTTAAAGAAAAAAAAAATTTGTAATTTGCGAAAAAAGTTGAATTTTTTTTAGCCCCCCCCTGGAAAAAAAATTAAGACGTTTAGCTATTTTATTTATTATTTTTTCTAAACAAATTTTACATCATTTTGTGGAGAATTTTTAAATTTTAAAAGAAAAAATATGTTAGTAGAAAGTTATAGTCATTTGAATTTTTTAAACCTAAAAATAAATATAATTAAAAAAAAATCAAATGACTATAACTTTCTACTAACACATTTTGTTCTCTTCAAATTCAAAAACTCTCGACAAAATGATCTAAAATTTGTTTAGAAAAAATAATAAATAAAATACCTAAACGCCTTCATTTTTTTCCCAGGGGGGCTAAAAATAATTCAACTTTTTTTCGCAAATTACAAAATGTTTTTTTTCCTTGCCAAAACATTCCCAGGGGGCTCACTATTAAAACCCCTAAATTTGGCACGGGTCCTGTAAGTAGGAACAGAGATATACAACTTTGAAATTTCATAAGCCGGCACTGACTGAGGGCCGATAAATAAATAAATAATGAACTGTTTTTCTTTGAATGACTAAACCACCCACCTGCCACTTAACTAAAGATTGTTGATGTTTCCAGATAAACTCTATACGACTAGCATTAACTCATATACGAAGGGTATGAAGTAGGATGAAGTGAAAAAATCGATTTTTTGGAATTTGGGTATTTACCAAAAGTTGTGGAGTTGCATTTTTAACTGTGTAAAATCCCAAAACTGTAAAATTATATCTTGAGTCTGCGCAAAAGGCTTAAAGTTTCGATTTTTTAGGAAAATTGCAATTTTTAATATTTTTTTTAAGTGTCTTAAAAACGTTATTCAAACTGGGGTTATGCTTAAATGCTGCTAGTAGGCCCCGGCTAAAGGTATTTCGTAATTTAACAGGGTTTTGCATAGTTAAATGATAATATAATAATTTTGTCAATTTTTCCAAAATAGTCAAAGTTTAAGTAGCTTGCGCAGACTAAGGATATTATTTATCTGTCTATTTTTTGTGTTGGTAAAGGGACCTATTAGCAGCATTTAAGCCTTACCCCAATTTGAAAAACGATCTTAAGATACTTAAAAAAACATTGCAATTTTCCTAAAAAATCGAAACCTTAGGCCCTTTGCTCAGGACATAATTTCACAATTTTAGGATTTTACACAAGTATTAGTGATGCAACTCCACAACTTTTGGTAAATACCCCGTTATCAAATTCAAAAAATCGATTTTTTCGCTCCATCGTAGTATGGAAGGTTGCTCTAGTTTCGTTTTATTTTTTAAAATTATAGGAAAACAGTCGTACATCCATGTAGGTAACTTAACATAAAATAGAGCTCTTAGTGAGTAAAACTTAAAAAACAATAAAATAAGATGGCGAACCGTCTGAAAAAATTTACGGTTAGTTCAAAGCTCGCTTATTTGATGTTCAATTGTTTTTCAGTTACGTTTTCTGATGGTTCTTGTACAAATCTATAATTTTTCTAGTTTAAACAGTTCTCTATCTCTTCAAATGTAAAGTTATCTATTGGTTCAAATATAATCAATAACCCTGTACAAATACAAAATAAAATTTTGTGTCCTTTAAAAAATTATATGTATCTTTAATGGCACCGAAAACGAATTGGTTTCGTATAGCAGGTAACTAAGCAACGACAATGTCACCAAAATAGTAGTAATGGGCCATGAATAATACCACAGAATATGGATCTGTGATAATAATTTTAAGATTTTTAAGCTCACAGACTACCATTTTGTAAAATCTGTATGTACGTTATTGCAAAGCCAAATAAGTACGCTATAATTTTATAAAAGCAATTTTCAACTGATTTTTTAAAACTTTCTTACATGAGTCATACTGAGAAACGTAAAATATGTTACATACAGGGTGTTACAACAAGAAGTTAAGAAACTTTAAAGGCAGATTCTACATCTAAAAATAAGAAAATAAGTTTATATAAAAATGTATCCTCAAGCGCTTCTTTTTCGAGATATAGGGTATTTAATATTTTATTTTTTAAAAGTTTCTTTTAAATTTCTCGAAAATGCGTTAAGATATTGACATTATTTTTGGTACACGTATGTAATCAATGGCAGCTTTATGTGCAAAAATTTATTTTCTAATGTACTTACATCAGTGGCGTACTTGCTGGTAAGTTTTTATTTTTAGCGAAAAAAATTGCACGCCACTGATTTTTTTCAAAACCGATATCGTGTTCTTAAGTCCCAATTAATTCTGCGTAAAAAGTCTCTCTTGATCTTTTTTGTTCTGACGGATCGTTTTCGAGAGAAAAATTAATTTATTTATTACCATAAAAACAAATAATGAAAATGATTTTTTTTAAAATAATTTTTGTTCAGGAAACAGTGCTTTTTGATTTAAGTTTATAGTAGATGTTGAAAATGGCTTCCCCGTGCTTCAATACATGCTCTAAATCGTCTTCGCATATTTCTCCTAACTCTTCGGAATGCTTCAGGTGTGAAAATATGAATCACCCTCATCTCGAAAAAGAAGCGTTTGGGGATTTCTGTTTATATAAACTTATTTTCATACTTTTAGATGTAGAATCTGCTCTTAAAATTTCTCAACAAAAATGTTTTTGTAAGACCCCGTATAGAGTTTTTAGAAATTGTTTTTTCCTATTGTGTAAACTATATTTTACAAAATTAATCGGAAAGACGCATTGGTCTGCCATCTTGGACGCGATTCGAATATAACGATTTGTTTCTATATTTTTCCCTTTACGAGTACTTTTGTGATTATACTTTGGCATAAAAAACAAATAAAAAGTGATTATAACAATTAAATGTAAAGGCAACCAAACTTTTAAAGTCCCTAAAAAATTTGCGTATTAAAGTATAACTTAGTTAGCTAAGTTTTTCCTTATTTAGTTATTTCTGTACAAATGTTTAACTTGCTATTCTGTGCTCAAGTGTTTTAAAACGATTCTGATAGATCACGTGACCTTTTACTGTTAGAAATGTCTTCTGCTGCTGAAGTACGAAACTCAATCTGGATGGTGGTAGAGGAGCTTTTTCGCGACCGAGGAGGTACCCACACATGCGGATGTTTTCCACCCTAGCACCCATGTACCCCACGGTACATGGCACCCAGACTTTGTGGGCTGTCAAAGATACATATAAAAAAAATTACCGAAGTCGCCGTCCTGTGTTAGCTTTGCATATTAAATAAAGAGATATTATCAACTCGACGTGATCTATATAAATAATCTTAAAACGCTACAGCCCAAAAATATCAACTTTAGTTCATGTTAGGATGCGACAATAAAAACTTCAACTATGAGCAGTCATCGGCAATTGAAACTCCCACATCTAAATGGAAATACAATACACATCGGAAAGTTTAAAAGGGCCAATAGCTGTATTACTATTTAATGAAATATATTAACAATGTATCCAATAAAGTAAAATTGCTTTTTCTGTATGCATAACGCCAAACTATTTTATCCCGTTCTTATTTGAAAAACCATAAATTTTAATACAGAACAAGCAGCGTTACTTTATTAACATTATTAATTTAAATACAGAATATATTCATGAAAATGTTAAATACGACAAGAAAAATTAGGGAAATGATTCTTGAAATTTATACAAATAATTATGAAGCATAAAAATCAGAAATTGGTAAATATCAGTCTTTAAATAACTTAAAACTATGCAGAACGTTGTGCACATTTTTAAAAATTTAGTCTAACATTGAAAGCTCACATGAATTAAAAGTTGTTGGATTTTGAATTTTGAGCCTTTAAAAAGTACCTTGCAAGAAAAATAAGTAGGACAGAACCTTTGGTTTCAAATCAAGTATAGAGTCCATTATTTTCATTTTAGAGCAATCCGGGATTCTCAAATTATTTATAATCCGCCAAACGATATGATCTCGAACCTACTTTTTAAGAACGGCTTTTGGCAGACTTTCAGTTATGTGGAATATTTACAGATTGATTGACTCTACTAAAATTACGAAATTACTGTGGGTTGATACTTATCTACATCAGATATACCACAGGCTAAAGCATACAGGCTGTCCGAAAAGTCTTAGTATGGGCAAATATCTTTGCTATTAGCAAAGATACAGACACCAAATTTTAGGTGTATTTCTTTGTTAGTAAATCTACTTTTTATGTAATTTCACTTTTCAACCCCCTCGAGGGGTGACGCTAGGTAGCTGAGGTCCAAAATTTTAAATGCAACCCTATGTCGTGTGGTACCTCACTAGGTCTTTAAAAAACAACATCCGCAAATCCTAGGTTCGTATCTTAGTTCGTTTTTAAATGGCAAGCCAATACAAATTAAAAATCGCCAATAAAAACAATTAAATTTAAAGTACATTTATTCCTCTTTAAAAGGTGTTTAAAATGACTACCATAAATTTCTTGGCAGTAATAAAGTCGATTTTGGAACTCTGCCAAGAAGTATACCAAAAAATAGATTTTAGGGCAGTTGCATACGCTTTAAATTTGAGAAATACTGCTCCTCACTGAATTCGATGACAGTACCTCTCAGCAAATGTAGTATAAATAAATTTGGTTCATTTTAGATTTTTATTTAAATAAAAATCTGTTATCTAGTTGTTAACAACTAGATAACATTTTTTACTTAAATTTAGCTTCATTATGTTCATCATATGTGATTGTGTATTGATTGTTGCTTTTTCTGTTACTGTTCCTAGCATGTTACATGCTAAGTACTATTTGTGAGCACGTAACGGGGCACGGCTGGTTAAGTGGAAGAATGGCCATTGGCTAAATTTCGCCAGCTGTGTCATATGTGTGTGCATATGTATACATTTAGAACATGTTTTTTGGCTTTTACGCAAATACAAAATAAATATATATAAATATATATAAATATATATATATATATATATATATATATATATATATATATATATATATATATATATATATATATATATATATATATATATATATATATATATATATATATATATATATATATATACATGCATTTTGTCTTATACGCCTCCAAAATATATACGCTTTGGACGCATACGCCTCAAAAATCGGAGGCGAATGCGAAAAATCGGAGGCCAAAGCGTATCCCCATGTATATTGGTCGCAAACGGTTCGTAGGGTCATAAATATGCGTTGTACCAATTTTAATCTGGAGACGTTTTGGTAGTGTACACACGCACAGTTACACAATGTAGTTCACCATAATTCCACCACGTGGCGCTACGATCTTACACATATAAACACTAGGACAATCTGCTGTACGATCTGGTCTCCAAATAGGAATTGCATATTATACCTCCGGAAAATTGGCAACATTGCTAGGAGGCAAATACGTACGAAGAGAATATCAATTAAAGATACACCCATTCCGATATTTATTATTTTGACATTTGGTTATAACGAATCTTATTTGGTTGCAAAATTACATTAAACTAGTAGAAATTATTGAAATGGTTTTTTGTATTAACGGATTTAAGGATTTATAGGTATCTTAGGAGGGTTTATTTGGTTTTATGGGTTATAGGTACTCATTTTGAACTTGTACGCGGGATATCTTAAGTAATCCAAGCTATTTCTGGCATGATTTCTGTGCTGATTTTAGGCAAAAAAAAGTTCACAACAATATTTCATGGAAAGTGCTTCGTTTCCAGTACATAAAGCATAAAGCGTCAAATTAAAAACAAAACAGCTTATTTTTTTTATTTGGAAAACTGCAGAATCTGTTTATTTAATATTTGATATACCTAAATAAATAGTAGGTATTTTTGGAGACCGCCTTTTTCGTGTATTACATAGGTTTTCTTTGATTAGAAAAAAATAATAATGTTTTTGTCAGTTTAGTATCTTTTTTAAATAAATAAATAAAACTATTTAAACTAGAAAAACATACAGGGTGTTTCAAAAAGATGTGATATTGCTTTAAGGGAGATTCCTTGTAAAAAAATAAGACGAAAAGTTAATATGAAGATGGATGCGCAAACGCTTGGTCTTCGAGATACAGGGTGTTAAAGTTTTACAATTTCTTTTCACTTTTTTCAAATTATTTCGAAAATTATTTTAGTAATTTGGATGAAATCCGTATTTCAGATTGAACCCCTGTAAAATCTAAACGGTTTGACTTAGAGCAAAATGGTGTATAAAGCTTTAATAATTTATCTAATGGAGTCAATAACCAGATTGATTAAAAGTACTACACTTTTTGGTTTACGTGTAGGTAGTTAACGTCCTTAGAGTATTAAAAATTAAGATGGGGATATGAAACCCGTTTTGCTCTAGTCAAGCCGTTTAGATTTTACAGGAGTTCAAAGTATCCAACAGTCAATATTTAAAAAAAGTTCAAGATAGGATGGTACCTACAGGGTGGTGCAACCAAGATGGGGTGGATGATTGTGAGTAAACGTTGAGGAATTTCGAAAAAAAATGTATTGGATATTATCGATAGCCAAACACGCTATGTTTTAAAATTATAGCCATAATACAGGGTTGTCCGAAGAACTCGTGGTGAACCAAACTTGTATTTTTTTAAATGGGACACCCTGTATATAATTGTTCCAATTGATTCTCCTGTTCGTTACGATCATGTTGATATAGGGTTTATTGGGTCTAAAATTTATAGTAAGGGAATGGGACGCGGTTAAAGTTGAAAAAATGCTCACAGTTCGGCCATTTTTTATAAAAATTTGAAACAGGTATGGAAAAACCAAATATTCCATAAAACATTACATATCCTTGAACACATTAATCGCTTGCAATTTGTTTAAAATTATTCACTGTTATACAGGGCGGTCAAGTTTTGCAAATACGCCCTGGACTCATTTTTTTTAAATGAAACACCCTATATATTTTATTTTCATGTTAAAGATATCATTACTAGCTTTCAAAAAATACCATACATGATGCCTTTCTGACCAACAGTTTTTTAGTAAACTAGCCGTGAAAGCAAGGTTTCTTCATTCTAATACGATTATACTGAATTGACGTTGTTTATTATTAAATATCTAATATTAGGAGGCCATGACACTATCATAAATGAAACAAAAGATTGACGAACTTGTCAAAGCTACTGCCGCATAATCCATTATTAATTTACAAGTTAAGCGTAGGTGAGGTAAGAAAACTGAGACCCGAAACCTTTATTTACATGTTTATTAGAGATATTTCAAGAAACAGAACGTATTGTTTTTAGGTAGTGTAAAGTAATTAATAAACCAGTTATAAACAACTTTTTGAGAAACGAGTTGCCAGTATTGCTTGAAGATTTACCTTTAATGGTAAGGGGATCCTTATGGTTTCAACATGATGGTGCGCCCCCGCATTACCATAGGAATGTAAGATATTTTGTCGCTAATTGGAAGACAGATCGTTGGATTGGGCGAGGTGAACCAGTTAAGTGGCCAGTCAGATCACCCGACTTAACACCACTACATTTTTTCTAAAGAAGTCTATAAAGAGGTTCCAACCAAACCATATGAAGGCGAGAATAAGAATCAGTTTTCGCAACATTTCAGAACAGACTTTGGGAAAAGTGAAACTTTCACTTATGGATAGACTTTGGCTTCAGCAAAATGGTGGCTTAGTTGGATACCTTTTATGAGCTTTTTTAATTGTTTATATTAAATTAGGTTGACAAGTAAGTACATAACACATAACTAAATAATTTTAAAAGGTGTTCTGTTTTTGCTTAATTAATTTTCTTACACTATTAATAATACTGATAACTGATTATCTTTGTTTATAACTGGCTTATTAATTACTTTAAATTTCCTAAAAACAATATTTTCTGTTTTTTGAAATATCTCTAATAAACATGTAAAGGTTTCGGGTCTCAGTTTTCTTACCTCACCTACGCTTAACTTGTAAATAATGGATTATGCGGCAGCAGCTTTGACAAGTTCGTCAATCTTTTGTTTCATTTATGATAGTGTCGTGGTCACCTAATATTAGATATTTAATAATAAACAACGTAAATTCAGTATAATCGTATTAGAATGAGAAACTTTTCTTTTACGGCTAGTTTACTAAAAAACTGTTGGTCAGAAAGGCATCATGTATGGTATTTTTTGAAAGCTAGTAATGTTATCTTTAACATGAAAATAAAATATATAGGGTGTTCCACTTAAAAAAAATGAGTCCAAACTTGACCGCCCTGTATAACAGTGAATAATTTTAAACAAATTGCAAGCGATTAATGTATTCAAGGATATGTAACGTTTTATAGAATATTTGGTTTTTCCATACCTGTTTCAATGTTTTTTTTTTTAAATGGCTGAACTGTGAGCATTTTTTCAACTTTAACCGCGTCCCATTCCCTTACTATAAATTTTAGACCCAATAAACCCTATATCAAAATGATCGCAACGAACAGGGCAATCAACTGGAACAATTATATACAGGGTGTCCCATTTAAAAAAATACAAGTTTGGTTCGCCACGAGTTTTTCGGACCACCCTGTATTATGGCTATAATTTTAAAACATAGCGTGTTTGACTATCGATAATATCCAAAAAAAAGTTTTTCGAAATTCCTCACCGTTTACTCACAATCGTCCACCCCATCTTGGTTGCACCACCCTGTATATAAGATATTCATGGGCGCCCGCAGACTTTTTTCTCAGGGGGGGGGGCAAAATGAAAAAAATAATTTTGAAGATTTTATTTGTAGTGATTTATACAAATACACTAATAATTAAAATCAGAAAAATTCGGTCAAGTGCAAGCTATACTTGCACAATTAGTGTTCCGTGCCATTAGCCCCCCACTTAACCTGAGCAAACCTTGGCCGCCCAATCGCCTTGGTCGACCAATCGCCAAAGGTTCAGCAGTTTTTTTCTGACAACCCACGAAGACCGAAGTCTGAGTACTATGTACCGTGGGTGTACTGGGGAATCGACCCACACATCCAGAGCTGGAAACACCCGTAGGGATTTCACCAGCCCTTTAAGAGGATGTGTGGGGTGGTACCACCTCGGTCGAGGAAGAATTCCTCTACCACCTCCCAACAACAATCATAAAATATCCATGGTCGAAGCGGGATTCAATCAAACTCAATCAAACCCGCGCCTCTCGGCGCCGTACCAACTCGGCCACCGGAGACCCCCCCCCCCCCCGGAGTTATAAGGAAATAAACAATTAAATTGTTTATAACAATTGATTGCGCTAGAATTTTTCAAAATCGATAATTTTGGCTCAATCTACACCTAATCTCAATGTTCATGAGTTTTTCAGATTTTTCTGAGCGTTTCTTTTGGTGATGGGGGTGGGGGACAGCAATTTTTAGGCGTTTTTTCCTGAAAATTTTTTAAAAAATCGCTTAAAACATGCATAAAAATACATCGTATTGTTAAATTCTTCCTTCAATCAGCCCCAGAGTCAAAATTCAACGTTTTATATTTCACGTCTATAATTGGGCCACCACACTCTATTTCTGTGCTAAATTTCAAATTTTTACATCCAATAGTTTCAGAGAAAACCGCTTGTGATAGACCGACGGACGGACACCAATGTGATTCCGTTTTGCTAATTTTAGCACGGAACACTAAAAAAAAATATGTTAAAAACTTCTTCATAAAGTAAACATGCAGGCTGTAGCAAAGTTATAATAATTTGGTTGCCGTGCAGGTTGCATTGAGTTAGGACTGGGTTTAAATAATATTCCTAATCCTAACTGATGTTTTGGTGCGTGGCATTGTAAAGATGTTCAAACATCCCAAAAATATACAACATTTATCATAAAAAGAAATATTATTTATTACAAAAATAATAGATGTTTGGCAATTCGTCCAACAAAAAGTACGAATTATGACAATCTCACAATCTCAGGGGGGCCACGGCCCCCACCCTAGCCCCTCCCTGCGGGCGCCCATGAAGATATTATTATACATGAAATGTGTTTTGAATATTACGTACAACCTAAAAAGAAGATAATATCCTATTTAAAATAAGCAAGTTAACATCTTTTTCCGGTATAATAGGAAGCACCAGATTCTCGAAAATAATTTAGCCGAAAGGCCCCCAGCGACTTTAGTATATTATACTACCTGCCAAATTTTTAATTTTATTTCATTTTAGATTTCCTATATAGGTTTATACAGTTCCCAAATAGACACCCTGTATATTTTTTTATGATAAGCCACCGTTTTAGAGAAAATATAATAATGGTCTTCAATTCACGTCCTTGATATTTAATTTTATTGGATCCCATAATTTATTTCTATAGGTATCCAATATTTTGGGCACCTTTATAATTTTATAAGAATCAAACAGGGACTTTAAAAGAAGATTTTAAAGTTTTTCCCAAAAATGGTTGTTCGTATTCAAAATGATCAAAATACATTTTTAAGCTTGTTTATTGCGTTAACTGAAAGAACTATTAAACTGACAAAAAATCATAATCGTACAATTTTTTTCTTAAAACTTTACGTGTACCTGGATCAACTGAAAAAAAAACTCATAATAGAAATTGTTTAATTTTGTCTCCACAATTATTGTATTACTGACATTTTGCATAAATATGATCTTAGTGGCTTCTTTAGAGGGTTGTATGAAGAAGCCGGCAGTATGATTGATAAAACGTTACCAAAAATATTGAGCAATTTAAAGCAACTGAATTTAAATTCTCTAGCTTAAAAGGTTTTTACCCAAACTAACAAGAGATAACAATTAGAGTTTAATTTTATTATAAAATTATTAAATTATTAAAAAAAACAATTTCTATACCTATGGATTGATATTTATCATAATTTTGATTTGGTATTTTTGTCCCATAAAATTATGTCAATGTACCAAATTTTAGCATACATCGTTTTTAAATTATAATAAAATAAAGTGTTGTAAAAAATTCTTTTCAAAAACA
Organism: Philopedon plagiatum; assembly: GCA_963971165.1. Taxonomy (NCBI): domain Eukaryota; kingdom Metazoa; phylum Arthropoda; class Insecta; order Coleoptera; family Curculionidae; genus Philopedon; species Philopedon plagiatum. The sequence goes on from OZ020194.1 coordinate 6,341,804, forward strand.
ACCTTTTATTCTTTAGATGTACTAAAACAAAAAAAATAAGTATAGTTTTTCATTGTGGCATGGGTGGATCCTAATAAAAGTAGTATCAAAGATATTACAAAGTTATTATATTATGTTAAATTTATTGCCTTAAGAGCTCGTCGCGCGCGAAAAGTTCATTAATTTTGTCTGGCAGGAATTGTAAGTAGATACCTCAGAATGTATTTTTTCTTTTCTATTCGCGCTACAAGCTTTTAAGACAGTAAATTTAACATAATATATTATATCTGTTTTAGTGATAACTTTGATACTACTTTTATTAGGATCCACGCATGCCACAATGAACAAAATATACTTATTTTTTTCGTTTTAGTACATTTAAATAATAAAAGGTTGTTTTTAAAAAATATGTTTTACATTTTATTTTTAAATTTTTAGTTACGTCTTATTCTGTGCATTTCTGATAATGCATCATTATTATAAGATATTTTACCTGTTATTGTATTCCACTCGTCAAACCCTATCATTGGATACCCATATCAAGGGGATTGTGAAGAAAACGGTAATCCGCCATCTTGTGGCGTCTGCTATATTGCGTTCAGAATGACGTCACAGCTTATCTTATTCTACTCGTCAAACCCTTTCATTTGATGCTCATATCAAGGGGGTTGTGAAGAAAAAGGTAATCCGCCATCTTGTGGCGTCTGCTATATTGCGTTCAGAATGACGTCACAGCTTATCTTATTCTACTCGTCAAACCCTTTCATTTGATGCTCATATCAAGGGGGTTGTGAAGAAAAAGGTAATCCGCCATCCTGTGGCGTTCGCCATGTTGGGTTAAGAATGACGTCATGTAGCTTATCGTATTCTACTCGTCAAGCCCTTTCATTTGATACCCATGTCAAGGGGATTGTAGAGAAAAAGGTAATCCGCCATCTTGGGGCGTCCGCCATATTGGATTTAGAACAATATTACATATTCTATATTGTATTGTCACCGGACTTGTACACGCGTGCAAAATTTCAAAGCTCTAGCTTAATTAGTTACCAGTCTAAATTTTGATTGCAATATTTATCCTAAAAGTACATACATACATACATACATACATACAAGCAAACTAACAGGTGAAGTTAAATAAAAGCTTGTAGAAAAAATGATTTCAAAATTATTGTAATTTCAGAGCCTATTATTGTAGTTTTAAAATAAAGATATTTTCAAATTAAAACTAAACTACCGCTCAGCCCAACCAGCTCAATTCAACGAGCTTCCTCTGAACCGAACAAGAAATAATACAAAATAATACGAACGTTAAATCCGGAGGCCGAAACACCGTGTATATGCTCAAGCGTAGACACGCATAACACCCGACATGCAAAAATATAGTAAATTTACTAAATATTTGGTAGTCGAGAGCTAAAAATAGATCAAGGTCATGAAACCGGTTCATTTGCCTTAAATCAGCGGGCGTTAACAGAGGCAACACTGTCGGAGGCCAGTACGGGCGTAGCCCTTATACACATACACAAATCGAAGGCAAGTAAGACATTATTTGCTCGGAAGCGTGTTACATTTAACAGTATACCGAAAAGCTGTATATATTTTTTTAATGAATTTGCTACCCCTCGAGTGGTGCCGAGATAGCCCATAAATTATCGTTCCTAAATATGCAAAATACACACCGTAAAACGCATTGGTTATAGTGGAGGCTTGGGTGCCTGCGTGGCATACGGAGGCCGAAAAGATAGCTATGCATGTATATATATATATATATATATATATATATATATATATATATATATATATATATATATATATATATATATATATATATATATATATATATATATAGTTTATGGTTTGATTTGTTTCTTGGATCCTACTTGTATATATTTTTATTTGAAGGTTATTGGGTTTTGGATCCCGGGGAAAAATTATAACAGTTTTGTGGGTTCTTATTCACATATATTTGACGTTTCGGTCATATTTTTGACCTTCATCAGAAATCTTCTTAAGAGCTAAAAACCGTTCTATTACTAATGTTTTTTTGTTATAATTAAAAATCAAAATTATCTTACCTTCGAACGAAGCCTTCAGCGGTGCACTGGTAGATAACAATTATGTTTACAAAAGACAGTGACACAGTTAAAATCATTTAATTTATTAACAACATTTATCTAAAAACGCCACGTCAAGCACCATTTGGGTTCATTGCAGAACTGAGAACACGAAACGACAAAGAAATTGGCAATGGAATTTGCTTCTTGTTGTATTATTTCTTCAATTTCACATACCTATTCCTTTTATTATATTATTGATTAACATTCTTCCTTCAGAATTTTAACCGTTAATTACCGGCATTCTTTGATTATTTTACTATGTTGCGATAGACCCTGCCTAAGCAAATTCCATTGCCAATTTCTTTGTCGTTTCGTGTTCTCAGTTCTGCAATGAACCCAAATGGTGCTTGACGTGGCGTTTTTAGATAAATGTTGTTAATAAATTAAATGATTTTAACTGTGATTATGTCCGTGTCACTGTCTTTTGTAAACATAATTGTTATCTACCAGTGCACCGCTGAAGGCTTCGTTCGAAGGTAAGATAATTTTGATTTTTAATTATAACAAAAAAACATTAGTAATAGAACGGTTTTTAGCTCTTAAGAAGATTTCTGATGAAGGTCAAAAATATGACCGAAACGTCAAATATATGTGAATAAGAACCCACAAAACTGTTATAATTTTTCCCCGGGATCCAAAACCCAATAACCTTCAAATAAAAAAAAAAATATATATATATATATATATATATATATATATATATATATATATATATATATATATATATATATATATTATATAGTAGAAAAATGGAAGATTTCTTGGCCTATAGGTAATATATTAAATGTAAATGCTAAGATTTACTTCTTCGCTAGTGCAGCGAGAAGGCCGTGAATGAAAAAAAAAATAATGAGGACTATTTTTGATTCTGGTCTGGGTGACCTCCTGCTATCGATTTCTGGGCCCTTACCCATCAGCGGGCAGGCTTACACCCAGGGTGGCTGAAGAACAGACCACGTTTTGACCAGAATCAAAGAGAGTCCTTATATCCAAAATGTTCGGAAATGATGGGTAAGATGTAGTGGCTCGCGCCAACTAGTTCACCCAGTGTTGCTCCAAAAATGTTTGGCTGCTAACACAAAACATACTCGAAAGTATGTCGATGCCGATGTCGAATTTCTCGACATCGACGGTACAAATGCACCATTGTACAACAATAGTAGAAAAATGGAAGATTTCTTGGCCTATAGGTAATATATTAAATGTAAATGCGAAGATTTACTTCTTCGCTAGTGCAGTGTTAGCAGCCAAACATTTTTGGAGCAACACTGGGTGAACTAGTTGGCGCGAGCCACTACATCTTACCCATCCTTTCCGAACATTTTGGATATAAGGACTCTCTTTGATTCTGGTCAAAACGTGGTCTGTTCTTCAGCCACCCTGGGTGTAAGCCTGCCCGCTGATGGGTAAGGGCCCAGAAATTGATAGCAGGAGGTCACCCAGACCAGAATCAAAAATAGTCCTCATTATTTTTTTTTTTCATTCACGGCCTTCTCGCTGCACTAGCGAAGAAGTAAATCTTCGCATTTACATTATATATATATATATATATATATATATATATATATATATATATATATATATATATATATATATATATATATATATATATATATTATTTTCTTTTTTATTCTTTAGCCATATGTAATATATTTTTTATAGGAAGTTTTCTTGGGTATAGGCTATTTTAAATTAAAATAGCCTATACCCAAGAAAACTTCCTATAAAAAAAAATTATATATATATATATATATATATATATATATATATATATATATATATATATATATATATATATATATATATATATGTATACATATTTAATAAAGACGTAATTATTGTAATTATTATTATTATTATGATTATTATAAGTAACACCTGCCATTTTCGAAAATGAGAGAAGTGAGTAACAAAATCGACTTTATTACTGCCCAGAAGTTCATGGCAGTCATTTTGAACAACTTTTAAAGAACATAATAAGAGAAATAAAGGTACTTAAAATTTAATTTTTTTATTCGCGATTTTAAGGCTTGTAGGCTTGCTATTTAAAAACGAATTAAGATACGGACCTCAGGTTTGCGGTAAAATGTTTCTTTTTTGAAGACCTTTAAAAAAAGGTACCACACAGCATAGGGTTGCGTTTAAAATTTTTGACCCCAACTCCCTAGTGTCACCCCTCAAGGGGGGTTGGAAAAGTAAAATTACATAAAAAAGTATATTTATTAACCAATAAGATACACCTAAAATTTTGTGTCTCCATCTTTACTAATAGCAAAGATATTTGCCCATATTAAGACTTTTCGGACATCTTGTATATTTTTGCAGACTGTTTGAAGTATGTCAACACCGATGCGAAATAGTCGTTAAATTATTTTTATGTACGACAAGCAATATAAATATTCTTTTATTAGAAAAACTATTATACAAATTTTTTTAAAATAATTTCATTAATTACCAGAGTTCAATTACAATAAGTAGAGTTAGATGGAGAGTTTTGCGTCCTCCGTCCATCGATGAAGGTTTTAGCCATAGCTATTTAGCCATAGCTAGAGAAGACGCAACCTTTCAGTCATAATTAGCCTTTTGTTAGCTTCATACATTGTACGTGTGTAAGACAAAGACCAACCGCTATAATTCCGTCTCGGCACGCCACCGTAATGACTTTCCGAGCCGTCTGTATTCCCCCAAGCAAACCTCTGAAAAGACCGTTCCGGATGAAAAGAATCCATTTTTCCACACAGCTGGCAATGACACATCATTCCGCAAATTATATGGATAAAATTCCGTCAGCAAAAATATCGTAAAATATCACTACACACGTATACTCCGACCTTCCTGGTATATACACTCACAAAATTACTCCTTTCAGATTCATCAGATTTATCAATGAAACAGACACCACGTGAGGCGACGTTGCCACTGTTACTCTAAATTTCGTCACCATGCAATGGAAATAAATAAAATAAATATACCAATATAAAAAAACTATATTGGTATATTTGATTAATCCTTAGACATATGCTTTAGCCTGTGGTATTTATGATTGTAGATGAGTATTAACCCACAGTAATTGTGTTATATTAGTAAAGTCTATCAATCTGCAAATATGCTACATAATTGAAAGTCTCGCAACAGCCGTTCTCAAAAAGTAGGTAGTTCGTAGTAAGCAGTTGTTTAAGCCTTCCCTTGCATGCTCTAAATCATTTTGCCGGTTGCAGATATCTTTGGCAGAATAATAGAACGTCATATTGCCAAAGCTGGTTAATATAGACAATATGATGTCGAACATTTTTTTATGATAGATTATTTGCGCTAGGATCATTTATTTATATAAAATCGATCATCTATCGTTATGTATTTCTTTTTGTATGCCGTGTGCTATTGAAAAGTTTATTTAATAAATGACATCGTGAAATACATCGTGACTAACTGAAAAATATACTATGCCATTGCATAAAAGATACAGAATCCACTGTAGAATTTATGTTAGGTTAACTATTATCGAGTTTCTCTGCGATAGTTTTATTCCTACCCAAGCCATTGCTCTAGTTATTTTAGAGACATGTAAATATCTCATGCATACATGCAGAGATGTAAAATATTATATTTTGCTTAATAAAATATACAAAGTGTGTACACAGTACCGGACTGGCCAACTATTTAAAAAGTAGACAAATAAGCGAAACATGTTTTAGACTTTGACAAACGTTTTGGGGTTGGCAAACTATATTTAAATTTTTTTTTTGGAATATAGGTTGCCCAAAAAGTTGTGATGGATCAAAGTTACATTTTTTTAAACGGAATATCCATTTCTTGCTCTAATTTATGATCTTGCTTTAAATTATGTTTAAAAAACACGATTTTTATCCGTCATAAGGTTTTGAGCACCCAACTAATTTTTAAACTAGAGATTTTCAGAAGCCCTAGAAATTTTATATAGATCCTTTTTTGCTGACTTGTTTAGTTTTAAAAATAATTAGTTGGTCCAAGACTTTTTATACATGTGATGTACAGAGCCCCTTTGCACGAGATTAAACATTTCAGTCTCGATAGGCGATCACTCTTCTCATTTATCTGGTCTATTTTACACAGCTTAGTTGTTAAGAAATAACATACAGTTAAATATCTAATGATTATACCGAACCTTTAATCCATGTAAGCCACCTCTACCTCTACAAACCTTAACCAAAATACCATTATTTACAATTCAGCATGGTTTAGACTAGTTGGCTGGTAAGAATACCGAAAATCACTACCTTCACTATATCTTTTAGGAAAAACGTGATCGTAGTACTTTTCATTTTCCAACTGCAACGGTTTCGGCCTCGGCTTGCTTCCATCATCGTGGTTTCTCTTTTTTCTCGAATTTAGCGACATCCTTTTGTATTTGTTGTCTGTTGGAAGGCTGCTCCGATGGGAACCGACAGCCATCGTCGAAGCGTAAGACCAGTTATCGTTAGGTTTGGGCAGCTCGTATCGATTAAAGCTGTAATACTTGATCGATCGATCTCCATTATCGTAAAACGGATCGTCGTCTGTCGTGGCAGCCATTGGGAAATTTGTTTGTTTTGTGGTAGTAGTGGTGGTTGGGGTAAAATCGCGAAGGTATCGATGATGGGAGGTTTCTTCTAAACTACTTCTACCATTGAATGTGTGTGTGGTGGGGAGATGATGCTATATATAATTATTTACAGCGGTGTTAGTTTTGGATGTTAGTCTCTTTACACGGAGGGTTTAGGTATTTACGGAAAGATTTTTAAAAAGTTGTCTGGTTAAGAACGCAAGCTAGAGAAATAAATGAAAGAAAAGGGTTTCTTTTCAAAACAGGAGTATCACAAATGATTACAATACGATAAAGTTTTTCTTATAGAGAGTATAAATAAATGATTAGAAGATACTTAAGCAAATGCTTTTAATGCAAAATAAGAGCTTTACCACAAACAGAACCAAAAGTAACATGTAATTCGTAATTGAAATATAATTTTCATTTTATTATTTTCTTGCAAAGTACAGAGTTCCTAAATATTACTCTGCAAAATTTCAGTTTCTTTTAGGAATAATAGGTATATATTATGTCCCTTTTTAGTTTTGCTTGTAGGAAATTCTTTGGTTTTTAGGTTTTGAAAAGTTATAAATAACATATTAAAGATTAGTAAATGCCGACAATTTCCACCTTTCATATGATCTATAAAAAATTTTCGAAATAGTTTCTCAGAAAATTTCAATTTTTTTCGGGAAATATTTTTCAACATCAATTTTTTCGAAAACACTTTTTCCGAAAAACTGTTTATTGGATACATAATTCTTTAAAAATGCTTAATAAAGTAGATTAGTTTTGGTCTACTGGTGGATTAGTTTTGGTCTAGAGTACTCTAGAGTAGTTAGTTATATAAGTATCAAATTTTAGTAGTTCAAAAAATATTGATAAAAAAGGTAAAAAACCTGAGTAAACATAATCAAACCCAAAAAAAGCGTACACTGCAGTCCATGTATGCTTAGCCTCGAATAGAAAGAAGGGTACATTTCTAAGAATTGTATTGCCAATATATAGAGATAACCCTCATTAGGTTATATACAGCGTGGGCAAAAATAATGGAACACTCCAAATATTTTAATAACCATGCATAGTTTAAAACAACATTTGAACAAATGTTATTTTTATTTGTTACAAATTTTAAGAATTTTTAGTGTTATACAGGGTTGCTAAAAAAATCAGGGCATACGTTAACTTTAGTTTTTTAAATGGAATACCCCAATTTTAATCGATATTTGAATTTCACTTAAAATGCTGAGTATTTTTCGTGTAAACTGCCAATCTTCAACTATTTTCGAGATATCACAGTCTAAACTTTATTAATGGACAAAATTTAAGTGATCCGTCTATTACGTAAAAACAACATAAAAGTTTTTAAGCATAAAATCTAATTATAAAAAGAAGACTACTTGATTAAATGTTCAAATTGATGGCCATTGACAATTTGACAGTGTCCTAAACGTAAAACAAATTCATTTTGAACCTTCTGAATAATCTGTTCAGGAATTTGTCGAATTTCATATCGTATTCTCTCTTTAAATGTCTCAAAGTCAAATGATACTAATTTAAATACAATAATGTGATTTGTTACCAAGGTAACTTTCCCCATTTTGCTTTCGTTCAATTAATCACATGAAAATTACCATCACTAACAGTGAAAAATCGGCATAGGGTATGTTACATGAAAAATACGCAGAATTTTAAGTATAATTCAAATATCGAATAAAAACTGGGCATTCCATTTAAAAAACTAAAGTTGACGTGTGCCGTGGGGTAAAAAATTTAACACCGATGATGACATTAAACAGGCCGTTAACGACGATTTTGACTCCAAAGATAAAGAGTGCTTTTACATTGGTATACAGGTTTTAATTAAATATAGTGAACAATATGCAGGAATAAAGGGAGACCATATTGAAAAATAATCATAGTTTTGTTTCATTCCGACTTTTCCTTTTATGATAGGCTAAGAACACATAGACCGCCCTTTTAACATTTTTGAAACTATTACAATTCATAATTCAGTTTTCGAAAAACTGCATATTTTTCAAAAAAAACTGTTTTAAAATTTTTTGTTAATTCATTATTTTTTTATTGGAACATATTAGGCAGGCTAGCAATTTCACTGCTGCTTTTAAAATTTATTACTTTACTGTTACCTATAGATGAAATTCCTTTTTTTCTGTGCCCGAGAAACTTACTTTTCAATTCTTAACCAAACTTCCTTCTCTATATACAGGTGTCAGCTTTTATTTATTACCCTATTCAACACATTAACTACAAATTGTAATTATTTTATATAAATACATTCTTATCTATCTAAAATGACCATAATCTGAAAGCATTTTTTGGCGACAATACTTTTTATAAGCAGGTCAATTTTTAACAGTAGATTCAGAGATTTTATATAAAAATCGACTGAATTACTTTTTGTCTAATAATGATAAAACGTAACGCTATATAGCAAAGTTAGGAACGATACTCGTAAGAGGTTAAGTATTTTACCAAAAGATATCTAAATATTAGGAATAGTATTCCTTTAACACAGAGCTTTCTATCGTGACATCTGTATCTGTAGTGATGATGATGATAATTCCGTAATAGCTTCATTCCGTCAGACAAATAAAATTTAAAATAGATTCATCATATTATGATTCTAAACGGAACTTTAAAGTTTGATAAATTTTTAGTATTGTCGCCAAAAAATGTCAATAAGTGATCAAAATGGAGGATGAGTAGCGTGTGTTGCTGTTCTGTCGCGCTAGTTGCTGCCCCAGAATCCAAAATGGCGGCTTCGATGCGATTTTAAAATCAAGTGAGGTGGTTTGAAAAAGTGCTGAGAACTGGGGTAGTCTGTGTGAAAAGAAAGTGTCAGTGTCAGATTAGTGTATGTACAGTCGAAATATAAATTCAGGTTTGTCAGACTAATTTGTCAATAATTTGTTCTTTTTGGATGAATGAACTGATTAAATTTTTACGACTTTAGCATAACAATAAAAAGCTTCAAGCAAGAACTACTAGATATTAGTAACTACTAAATAAAATAATTCCTAAGAGGCAATATGCATAAAATCCAAATAAATCTGAAATGTGTTTCTTTGTATCATCTACAGAAATGAAATACAGTGGCCAGCATTATTAACGCACCACTAGAAATTTGCAACAATTTTGATTTTATGTTTCTTCTAAACCTATTGTCCAATTAGAATTATTTTTTGCGTATTATAGGGTCATTCTTTACGACTATTACTATATTCGTAATTTTTGTTAGAAAGTTAATTGTCATTGTATACCGGGTGTTACAAACATATCGTGTTTTTTCCCCAAAATTCGCAACACCCTGTGGAATATTCTAGCATTCATAAAACACTGGATTTAAAACCTAACTTGAACCTTATGGCTTCTTAACATTTTGTATTTGTTCGCTTAGTTATATCTGAAAATAAAAGAAGTAGGGACTTGTATAAGTTGTCATGTTTTTATTAGAATATCATAAGAGGTAACTTTCTAAAAACATTATTCAAATAACAATAATTAATGGTTATCACACAAATTATATAAAAATTAGAATAGACATCAGTAGCGTGTGTTTCAGCCTCTATTTATAATAACTATTGCATATTGGCCTATATCGCGGGCACACAAGAAAACCGGCATAACTCAATATTTTCTTTTTTTCTGCTTTTTTGTGTATTTCACATCATAGAAGCTCAGATTTTTATGGGAAAAAACGGCACTTGTTGAATGTGAATAGTAACCGCGAGAGGTCGCAAGTGTCACGTTGCGTTGGCGCCAACCGATAATTGCATTCAACAATATTTAAAACATGTTTTAGGTTACAATTTTACTATCCAGTTTTCTCTTTAAGACGGAGGCTCCTTAAATTTCAATAGGATAGGAAGCTATGCAACTGTGCCAAAGTTTAACTTTAGTTTTTATTCTTTGATTTAATTTCGTTTAATGACTGTTAATATTTTATATCTTTTTTGTTTATGACTTTGACTTATGACTTAAGTCTGAAATAAAATAATTATTTTATAGAATTTCTTGTTAAAAGATAATAAAAGTCCAGTTTGTGTTTTTTACTTCTCTTAGCTTCTCTCTCGTCTTTTCCGCTTTCCAGCTTCTGACGTGTGATCGTCACTGTCCATTTTTGATCTTACTGTGTTTCTCCCTCGATTTTTTTGTAATTTCTTTATTTCCTTTACTTCGCTTGATTTTTCCGCCTATGAGCTTAGTTTTCCCAGATATTTCACTCTTATTTCCGTTATTTCACCAAGGTCACTTATTTCACTCCACCGGTTTTAAATAATAGAAATTTAAATCGCCTACACCTTTTTTAATATTCTTTGCTAAAATATCGGTTTGTTTATTTATTCGGTGTTTTTTGCACTACTAGTAAACCGTGACGAGATGCGATAAACGAATTTCCTAATCGACGGACCTGCGACTGTCCACCTTGCGACCCACGACTCAATACACAATGAAAATTAAATGAGCCAAAAAAATAAAATGTTAAGAAAATATGAGACTCAAGTTAGGTTTTAAATGCAATATTTTATGAAAGGTAGAATATTTCACAAGGTGTTGCGAATTTTGGGGAAAAACATGATATATTTGATGCACTTGGTGTACAATGACAATTAACTTTCTAACAAAAATTCGGAATACAGTAATGATCTTAAAGAATGAGCCTAAAATACGCAAAAAAATCATTTAAGTCGGACAATAGATTTAGAGGAAATATAACATCAATACTGTTGCAAATTTCTAGTGGTACGGTAATATTGCTGGTCAGTGTATTTAGGGCGATTGATTTTATCCATTTATTTTTTTATCAAGATATCAAAAGGTTTTCTATTACAAATTTTAATACAAAATTCGAAACCTATTAAACGTTGATAATTGGAACAAATTAAACCAAAAAGTAAAAAATTAATTATTAGTTATTATCCTAGTAATTTTCTTCAAAATAATAAATATATAATTTTTAGGTTTGTAATGACTTGGCTAAACGATTTACGCAAAAATAAAAAATACATGCATATTACCTATTGTATCATAGGTACCCCACTACTTGATCAAGAATGTTATGTATCATATTGTCTGATATGAAGAAAAAAAGCTTCGCAACTTTTATAATGGATGGTGATTTTTTTACCTAATTTCGAATCGCAATTCACGCACAGTAGAATTCTCGATTGATTTTAAAAGGCTTTTTTTCTCAGATGTAAGCACTTTCTATCTACTTTCTATTTCTGATCACCTAAAATATAGAGGGTTCAACTAAAAAGGGACACAGGATAATATGTGACGCTTTATTTTTTCTTTGCAATTTTTCTAGTGGTCTGTAGAGTTTTGTTATTATTCTTTTAAGTTCTTTGGATAGTAGAATTCTCGATTGATTTTAAAAGGCTTTTTTTCTCAGCTGTAAGCACTTTCTATCTACTTTCTATTTCTGATCACCTAAAATATAGAGGGTTCAACTAAAAAGGGACACAGGATAATATGTGACGCCTTATTTTTTCTTTGCAATTTTTCTAGTGGTCTGTAGAGTTTTGTTATTATTCTTTTAAGTTCTTTGGATAGTCCCAACTCCCAACTTTCTTTTCTTTCTTTATGTTTATGTCTTTTAACTTACTAAGAGATCTATGATGATTCTGCAGTTTCTTGCTTGTTAAGCAAAAACTACACAGCTATTAAAAGTAATAATGACAAAATTAGAAATGATGAGTAAAATGTGATCCGGCAGAGTTTATAATGTATACATTATTATAACATGAGCCTATACGGAGAACGTTTTAATGAAAGAATTTTGTTGCTACTTTAACTCCTTTTTTAGCACCTTGTTCATGTAGTTTTAGGCTCAATGTCACATTTTTTAAGTAAGATACCACTAATTTTGTGAGTGCATTTTATTCGAACATATTATTACTATTATAAAAATCATCATATCAAGGTAGAAACAAAAGTAAAAACCCAAATAAAGCTAGAGCTGAATACTCTTTATAGATCGCAAAAGAGCGACAAAAGATTATAACAAAAAATTCTAGGGGTCACTAGGAGTATTACCGGGAAAACAAGGTCAACGTTTCAACCGGTATCCTCCTTTAGGCCAGCCCTATATATAATTCAGGTTTGCAGAAAAAAATAATAAGAAAGTGGACATACCGGGCAGGGCTTTCATACGAAGAGTTGTTAAATATCGGACGATAGTTCAACTATCATTTGCGATTCAGGAATAGCTGAAAAAATCCGCCATACACTTTAAAAGTTGCGAATTTTTACTTTGTTTATTTTTCGTTAGAAAGAAAAAAACAGAGTACAAACATGGGTACATTTTATATTCCATCACGTTGCTAAAAAGGTAAACTATTTTATTTAACGTTATTGGGCTATTTTGAAAATAATGCTATATATATTACATTACCTATATCAACAAAAATATTGCACAGAAACGGAATTTAACATAAAAACTAGCGGCAGGCTACGAAATGATGGCTGCCATGGACCAAAAAAGGCCAGTGAGACCTAAAATGAATTTATGGAAAGCGCAAAAAAATGCCAAAAAGAAAAAAATCCTGTGTACTGAGCCTTAAAACATTAGTCCAAAGATAATGAGAATTTTTTATAAAAATTGACAAGTTAGTCTTAAAACCATTTTTTCTATGTCCAGTTTTCTCTTTAATCAAGATTTTGTGATAATCAAAAGTTTTTTTATTGTAATAGATTAATTCTGCAAAATATTAACATCAAGCAGAAACAATTATTAAAAAAAAAATTAAATTCAGCTATCTGGACATATTGTGCAACTGATTATTTGCGAAAAGCTCTTTCTTAAAATTTGGAAACTACAAAATATGGCTCAGTTTAAAATCTTGTACAGACAAGATATAGATTTTCAAGTAATCCGATTACCAGCAATATTAGTGGCTAAATAAGATTAGTTTAATTCAATTTCTATAAAAAAAAATACCCGCTTAGTGTAATGACATATTAGGCGGAAAACCGCAAAAACGCTAAAATTAGCGGCACGCTTGAAAACCGCCAGCAGTGTTAATCTCAATGCCCAAAGACATATTACGTTCCCGCCTGCCGCTGCGATCGGCGGCAAAATTTAGCCCGCGTCGAGTCGGCGGGAAAGCGATTTGCGTTTTGCGGTTTGGGCGAGGGAAACATACACAAACTAACGGCTGATGACATATTGTCTACTGAACCGCTGCGGTTTGCGACTTGCAGTTCAGTGTCTGTCGTGATTTTGACAAGGACGCTGCATTATTTGTATAAGTATGAATTACATATGGTAGGTTACCTGAGTGTGACGGTCAACCTTTCTTCCGCACTAATTGGCCTTTTGAAACAAGTCTCCCCTTTCGTAATAAGAGGACGTAGAGTTTAAAGTAGTTCATCGAATGATGCAATTGACATGCGACGTACTTAAAAAATTTATCGAGGTGCTTTCTAATATCTTTCAAAAATTTGGGGCATCCTCGAACGTAGCTTGTTATACGGGTGCACTGAATATCTGCGAATTCGTGGTTCTTCCAACAGGCCTTCAGCTTCAGCAGTACAAACAGCTACTATATTAACAAAATGTGCGACCTTCATGCTACAAAGCTAAAAAGCTAAAACAGAACTGATGACAAACGGAAAATGTGACCCTCCAGGTCCCATCCCCCTGCCGCGCCGCCGAGCGATTCTGTAGTATATCATCAAACAAAAAAGCGGTTTTTGTTTCCGCTGCTTTTGGCGTTTTGCGGTTTCCCGCCTAATATGTCATTACACTTAGAAGTGTAATTCAACAATACTTACGTAAGTTATCATTTTATGTATAAATGGGGCTGTTTTTCATATCTAGTGTACCGGTAAAGTATTATGCAAAAACAAAATGATTTATGAAAAAGGTATACATTAAAATCAAAAAAGTGTATAAAGCAAATGGAGAAAATGCATGAAAAAGAATCCAAAGAAATTATAAATAAATGATGTAAATAAGCGAAAATCTAAAGGACTTATAAAACAAATGAAGTGAATACATGTAAATCAAAACGATTTATTAAATTAATGAAAATCAAAATAATTTATACAAAAAATTAAAAGAATTTATATAAAAAATGAGGTAGATGCATTAAAATTAAACGAATCAACGAAAGAATGCGGAAAATAAAGAAAATTAATAATATAAATAAGGCAAAGACATGAAATTCACAAGAATTTACAGAAATAATGGGGAAAATAAAGAAAATTAAATGAATTGATTAAAACAGATTAAATGAAAACATGAAAATTAAAAGAATTATAAAACAAATGTGGTGAATATGTAAAAATTAAAAGCACTTATAAAATAAATGAGCCAAACATATGAAAACTAAAAGCATTTATAAAATAAAATAGGCAAAGACATAAAATTCATAAGAGTTTAAACAAACGATGGAGAGAATAAGAAAAATTAAACGAATTAACAAAAACGGATAAGATGAAACTTAAAATAGTTTATAAAAGGGAAATATATGAAAATAAAAGCATTTATAACATATATGAAACCAGGACTTAAAATCCTCAAGAATTTACAAAAACATTGTGGAAAATAAAGATAATTAAATTAATTAAAAGTGACAAGTGAAATCATGAGAATTAAAAGGATTTATAACACAAATGATGTAAATATATAAAAATTAAAAGCATTTGTAAAATCAGCAAGACAAATACAGGAAATTCCAACAAATTAAAAAAAATGGGAAGATAAAGAAAATGAAATTAATTAATTAAAATAGATAAGGTGAAAACATGAAAATTAAAATAATTGTTTATAAAACAAATGAGGTGAAAACATGAAAGTCAAAACAAGACGATAAAACAAATACACAAAAATATTACTTCTTTTTAGTCTAAATAAATTGTATAGCATATTCTGCTAGCTTTTTCTTTAAATCCTCCAACTTCTTTTTAGTAATTTTCTCTTAATTTGAACCATATTTTCCTATTTTCCAAACAGAAAAGATTTTCTTCGCAAGCAACCTAGCTGTTAGTATATTGTTATAAAGGTTAAATCCACATTTAAAAACTTACAGAAGATATTGTTAACAGTGCAATAAGTGCTTTATGTACAAAGTGCAAAGTGTTGTGCAAAAAAAATGAAACTATGATTACTACTTCCATTATGTACAATAAATATTCTAGATTTCCAATTAAGTTCTGGAATTGGATAACTTTATTAATTTTATTTATTAGCATTAGAGATTTTTCACCCTGTATTACAGAAGATACTTAATTTTATTGTCTAAAGTTTCAAATGAACTTTTATACATTTAATATATAGAAAAATCTCTATGTAAAATCGAGCAGTATTTAGTAATGTATAAAAACAACTAAGAATTGGTAATGTACAATCTTTGCCTACAGACATTACATTCTGTGGGAACATAAAAATTAGTCTAGTACAAAAAGATTTCGAATTCAAATCAATCGTTAATCGAGTACAGACAACTAAAGTTTTTTTAATTACAGTTCTTAAAATGTAAGTAAACATTAGTCTTGTTTCTGAGTATGAGTTCAAAAATACGAAAAGATCCTACTCTATTAAGGTTTTCATCAAAATAAAACAGTTAACATGTACAAACACAAAAATAAAACTAGTTTACAAAATAAAATCATTGGTTTGGCTTTGGCATTAGTGCAACATGGTGACAAAAATTGACAGTGAAGCGATATGCTAACTATTTTAAAAATAAGTTACATTTTGTTTTAAAAGATTTCAGGTAAATACACCTATTCAGCATTTTCCAAAGTAAAATCGGCTTATCATATCTTTTAAAATTGTGTCATAATTCGACAAACTTTTATTCAGGTTCATATCTTTACATATATATATATATATATATATATATATATATATATATATATATATATATATATATATATATATATATATATATATATATATATATATATATATAAATATATATAATTTTTATGTTTCTTGAACCATTTTAAATATATATATATATATTTTTTGGGACTGTTCTTGGGGATAGGTTCATCATTGAATGATGAACCTATCCCCAAGAAACAGTCCCAAAAAATATATATTATGGAAATTAACAGTTCTTTGTACACGGCATCGGTTGTTTTTCGTAGAGGCCGCAAAATACCCAAGCTGTAGGACAGCTACATTTATAGAATGCGCAATTTTTTTTAACTACAGCTTCTGTGTATAACAATAAAGAATACGAAAATACAAAAATTATGGCTAGATCACGCTAGGTCATGCGGCCCGAACTTCTGAAAGCACGGTTGCCAGATTTATTTAAGTACAAACTAAAAATGTTTGCACATGGTGTTACCCCCTAGGGATTAAATTACAACACAAAGCAAGTGGTTCTCATTTAAATAAAATAAATAAAATTGACATTGTTCGACGTTTGTCATATCGGCCTTTTTCATAAAACCCAGTGGTTTTTGAACTAAAAAAATATTTAATTTTTAAGGGTTGGTTTTACTCCTTTAGAGGGCCAGTTTTACAATATCCTTTCTTAGTGGACATCTGGGGCCTAAACTTAAGCTGTATGCAAATACAGCTTTCTATTTTTGGTAGTTAGGGCTGAGCTATGATAAATCAGTGGTAGAAGTGTGTTTTACCCCCCGGGGGTAAAATTTCAACACGAAACAAAGTAGTTATTTGTAAAAAAATAAAATAAAATTGATATGTTTGGCGTTTTCCTTGGAACTTAGTAGTTTTTAAAATAAAAAAGAATTTCATTTTTAGGGATTGCTTTTAATCCCCTAAAGGGCGAGCTTTGTAATATCCTTGCTCAGTGGATGTTCACGGCGTAAAATAATGCTGTGTGCAAAATTTCAACTTCTTAGCATTAGTAGTTTTGGCTGGGTGTTGATGAATTAGTGAGTGTCTAAGTGGTAACTTATGAAAAGATAGATACGGATTGTTTTTTATTATGTAAAAAAAGAAAAAAAAACACATTTTCTCTAAATATAATATTTTATTGATTCCAAAGGTCAATATACAGGGCGCCTCAAATGTATGGAACCTTGGTTCTACATCCTTCATTGGGTTTATATAAACATACAAAAAATTGCAAATAAAAGTTCAATAAAGCGCAAATTATTACGTCAAAAACAATTTGTTGACCGTCAAGTTGATGTCATCACCATTTTTTAAGATGGGAACGTTTTTTTAAAATCAAACTAATGAAAAATAAAGAATTAATTAAAAAACTAAACATTAACAAATTCAAATCATTTGTTTCTGTAGATTTTGATTTTCAGATGTCCCTACAGTAAGAAATCGAATGGCGTAAGGTCTGGGGACCTTGCAGGCCATTCAATTGTGCCATTCTTTCTGCATATCCACCAGTTTTGAAGGAGTGTCGTATCCTTATTCGATCCCCATACCCACCCATCATTAAAATTTTAATTCTTTATTGACATTTCGGCAATGATATTGTGTTATCAAAATAAAAATAATAATGGCCCTTTCAACAAAAAAAAATACAGCACTAATTGAGGCTAAAAAATATTTTAGAGGTTTAGATATTTTTTTCCAAAAAGTGTATTATCTATAATGCCGAAAATTGTAAAGGTTGTTTAGACAGCTTAAGAATCTACCGAAATCGAGAGAAAAAACTGTGTACTATTTAAAACGATCACGTTATCACGTCAAACTGACGGCTGAAAAAGAATTTTAACATCTTCAAAACATGCGTCTCACTAAACTAAAAAACTTTTGTTTAAATTTTTGTTGCAGTGCCTAATACAGGCTGTATAACCATGGTTCGATACATTTTAGGCCCCCGGTGAAAAATGGTAGCTATATAATCCCAAAAAACTTACTAATTGTTACTGTAACTGTTTATTTGCAGTAAACATAATTTGGTGCCTACCTATTTAGGCCTTGTATTAATAGTACCTTAACTGTTTTGCTCAGCTTTGTTTGAATTACCTTGCTTTATATTATACAGGGTGTCCGAAATGTCTTAGTATGGGTAAACATCTTTGCTATTAGTAAAGATAGAGTCACCAAATTTTAGGTGGATCTTATTGGTTAGTAAACATACTTTTTTATGTAATTTAACTTTTTCAACTCCATTGAGGGGTGACGCTGGGCATTTGAGGTGTGGTACCTCCTTTTAGAGGTCTTCAAAAAGCAGCATTTTACCGCAAAGCCGAGGTCTGTATGTTAATTAGTTTTCAAATGGCAAGCCTTTAAAAATTAACAACCGTGAAAAAAAATTAAAAATTTAAATAAATACCTACCTTAAGTTCCCTTATTACATTAAAAGTTGTTCAAAATGACCACTGTGAACTTCTTGGCAGCAATAAAGTCGATTTTGGATCTCACTTCTCATATTTTCGAGAATGGCAGATGTTACTTTTTGGCAGAGTTCCTGTCAAGAAGCTCATGGTGGTCATTTTGCACAACTATTAAAGTAATAAGAGAAATAAAGATATTTTAATTTTGATTTTTTTTTCACGATTTTTGCCATTTAAATCCGAATTAAGATACGGACCTCGGGTTTGCGGTAAAATGTTTCTTTTTGAAGACCTTTAAAATGAGGTACCACATGGCATAGGATTACATTTAAAATTTTCGACTTCAACTCCCTAGCGTCACCCCTCGTGGGGGTTAAAAAAGTTAAGTTAAATAAAAAATAGATTTATTAACCAATAAGATACACCTAAAATTTGTTGTCTCCATCTTTACTAATAGCAAAGACATTTGCTCATACCAAGACTTTTCGGACACCCTGTATTTGTACATTAATCTTTAGAACCAATAGAAATTTACAACAAAAGAACCTGTATTTTTAAATTTTGTTCTGTAATAGAAAACAGTCTGTCTCTTTTCATAAGATCACAACCTTATATTAAAAATTGTTCTCATTAAAATTCAGGTAAGCAAAAAATATTTTTACATAAAATAAACGTTTATTTTATGTATAACGTTTGTTGTTGACAGGCTTGCTCACCGCTAACATTAAATATTACAAATTGGCCTTTTAAATAAGGTATCACTGGTAATATTTTAAGAGAAAAAATAAGAAAGTGCACCCCAGAGCGTTTTAAATTATGGCAATAAAGCCACTTGTTGATTTTAGCGGGGTAGATAAAAACGAAAAAATTGCGTTTTATCAAAATTAAATGCCCTTTTAAAAATAAATCACTAGACATTCTCAGGATGGTGGAAAACGCAGACATACATATGTAAATTTTTAAAAAATGTTTAGTTTTAGTGTAGGTTTTACATTAAAGGAATGGGACCAGTAGGTTTGAACAGGTCACCGTGTGAAACGTGAGAGTGACTGGTTTTAAAATAGATGCTACTTTAATTTGGCCCATTCTGTATGTCTTTTTTTGTGTTCCTCCACCGAAATATCATTGTTTTGTTTACTAAAAGTAACTGATCAACATCGGCGTTAAAAAAAAAAAATAGTACTAATGGGAAACTGAATACGGCTTTTAAAAGCGAGCTTAAAACAACGCATTTAATAATTGTAATACATGGCCTCGGTGATTATTATTTACTGCCCGTATTGCAAAATCTAGTTACCAATCTAGTTACCACAGAACGGATCACAGCAAAATTTACCGACAAAATGCTTTTAACGTGCAGCACTTATCGTGCGCGTCACTCATATGAGCTTAAAATTATCATCATCAGTTTGTCGATTCTGCTGGTAAATAAAATTTTATTTGGCTAGATCAGTGGCAGCGAAGAAAAGAGTTTTCGCTAATCAGTTGTCCTGAAAAATTAGGATAGTTGCAAAATATATTATTAAAACTCTTTCTTCAATCAGTAAAACTTTCTTACAGATGTTACACCTGCAAATTTTGAACATAACATGTAAAGACATGAATCGGCCATACTTTAGCAGTGGTTACGCTGGTTCAGTGTAGGGCGATTTAACCTAATTTATCTTAGTTCAAAACTTTAAAATAAGAGGGATACAGGGTGTTTGATTAAAATTTTATTTTACATTTTTTCCGATGTGTTTTGAAAGATGATAAATAAATTCACAAAATTTAGAAAGTGGGGGTTTCTTGGGATGGAAAGAGGAAATCCGTTCTCGAACTTGCTATATTTTACAGGGGGCGCCACATACGGCATTAAATGCCATTTTGAAACGTCCCAAATTGTTTGTGCGTTAATGTACAGGGTCTTCCAACGAGGACTGAACAGGGGCTCATTTTTGAGCTTCCTTGTATTTAAAGAAAAATCTAAAATAGCCAATCGATGTACTTTTTCCTGCAGAATTCAAAAATGAAACCAAAAATTTATTTGAACCAGAAACAAAAGAGTTACGCTATGGATAAGGTGTTTTTTAAATGGAACATAGCTTTTTTTATACGATTTTCGGAACGAGTGATTTTTTTTATGTCCGTTCTGATTAAAATATTTAATATTGTGACAGCTATTTTTATTAAATTTTAATGTTTTATCCAGTATAATTTAACTTCAACCTGTTTCAAACATACACTAGGTAATAAAGGTAAAATCACCTTGAAATCCTTCAAAGTCAAAAAATTTGACAAATTTACTATAATATTGCCGAAATGAAATATTCATTAGATGAGAGATTGCAATAAATCTTCTCCTTGCTTCTCTTGCATTTTCTTGGCATTTGTAGAACAAGATAACAATCTGCAATCTCTCATCTAATGAATATTTCATTTCGGCAATATTATAGTAAATTTGTCAAATTTTTTGACTTTGAAGGATTTCAAGGTGATTTTACCTTGATTGAGTCGGCCGATACTTGGTGGAAGTCCATAACTAATATTATGGGTTAACCAGAAAAACTACTAGTTTGACTTAGTAAACTTCCACTATATTGACAAAGTTATTGACATGTTTCGCTACACTGTAGCTTCTTCGGAATAAGTTTTACGAATGAGTGGTGACTAACAATTGCAATAATGTAAACCTCTAGGGTAATTAAATAATATAGGTAATAAAATAGGGGTAGGTAGATGATTTAATCTGGTACATTTGGGTTTTCCTAAAGCTTAAGATGAATATAATATTTTATTTTTACAAGGGGTTGTTATCAAACAAAATTTAATGAAGTAGAATTACTAGTAAAGCTTAAGATGCCTAAACTATTTTATTTTTACAAAGAGGTGTTAAACAAATTTAATAAGGTAGAATTACTAAGCTCTAGTTGGTCATTAAGAAGTACGTTGGAGTTTTTAAGTTTATTTATTTCCATGGACTCTAGCAAATTCAATTTGACACCTTTATTTTCAATATGTAAAATTTTATAATTCGGATCAAAATTATGTTGCTTTTCTATTAAATGGCAGGCATAATTAGAGTCTTGTTTATGTTTAATAAAGCTATTGTGGTGTTCTTGTATCCTTTTACCAAAATTCCTACCAGTTCGGCCTATGTACGTCTTCGGACAGTCTTTACATGTTAATTTGTAAACACCGGATTTTTTATTTTTGTTTGTTTTTGTTTTACTATTTCTAATGAATCTACCTAATGAATTATTGGTTTTGTAAGCAACGTTGATATCATGTTTATTTAAAAAATTGCCAATCTTTTTAGTAGGCTCTCCAACAAAAGTAATAAGGTTAAATTTTTTATTAGGGTCCCTGATGTGTGGATAAACTAAATCAATGGCTTTTTTGTATGTTTTTTTCCTTAAAATTTGATCAATTAGATTAGAGGCATATCCATTATTAATAGCAATTTGTTTTATTATGTTCAACTCTTTCAAAAAATCTTCTTCATTTAAGGGGAAAGTTACAAGTCTATGAATCATGCTATGGAATGCTGCTAATTTATGTTGTATGGGGTGGCAAGAATTATTAGGTATTGTAGTATCTGTATGAGAAGGTTTGTGGTAGACAGAGAAGACATGTTTATTATTTTCTGTTTTTATAGTTAAGTCGAGAAAATTAATGGAGCCATTTAATTCTTTTTCTATAGTAAATTTGATATTAATATGTAAGCTATTGATAAATTCTAGAAAAACTTTTAATTGTCTATCAGTACCTAGAAAACATGTAATGACATCGTCGACGTACCTAAACCAATAAAGAAATTGTTTAAAAAGAGGGTGATTACTGATTTTATTTTCTAAAAAATCCATAAATATTTCTGCTAATAAGGGGCTGAGGGGGTTGCCCATAATTAGTCCATTTTTGCTCGTATAAAAATTATTATTGAATTCGAAATAATTTTGTTCAAGGCAGACAGAGATAGACTCTATTATTTCTTGCTTTTTAATGATATTGATATTTTGTGTACAAAGAAGTTGCTCAATCAAGTTAATAGTTTCTTTAGGTGGTATGCTAGGGAATAGATTGGTAACGTCAAAGGATATTAACTTTGCATTATTAGGTATTTTAATATTTTTTATCTTTTTAATGAGGTCTATTGAATTTTTTATTCCGAATTTAGGTGAAAATTGTGTATTTAATTTGATTATATCTATAAGTCTTTTGGAAAGTTTATACGATGGAGCTGAAGAGAAGGATACTACAGGTCTGATAGGGTAACCATCTTTATGTAATTTTATTAATGAATATAATCTTGGTGGCTGAGGGTTCATAAGGGTAAGTTTGATAGAATCCATGTCTGTAAATAGACTTTTACAATTTTGAATAATGTGTTTAATATCATTAATTACATATTAATATCAAATTTACTATAGAAAAAGAATTAAATGGCTCCATTAATTTTCTCGACTTAACTATAAAAACAGAAAATAATAAACATGTCTTCTCTGTCTACCACAAACCTTCTCATACAGATACTACAATACCTAATAATTCTTGCCACCCCATACAACATCAATTAGCAGCATTCCATAGCATGATTCATAGACTTGTAACTTTCCCCTTAAATGAAGAAGATTTTTTGAAAGAGTTGAACATAATAAAACAAATTGCTATTAATAATGGATATGCCTCTAATCTAATTGATCAAATTTTAAGGAAAAAAACATACAAAAAAGCCATTGATTTAGTTTATCCACACATCAGGGACCCTAATAAAAAATTTAACCTTATTACTTTTGTTGGAGAGCCTACTAAAAAGATTGGCAATTTTTTAAATAAACATGATATCAACGTTGCTTACAAAACCAATAATTCATTAGGTAGATTCATTAGAAATAGTAAAACAAAAACAAACAAAAATAAAAAATCCGGTGTTTACAAATTAACATGTAAAGACTGTCCGAAGACGTACATAGGCCAAACTGGTAGGAATTTTGGTAAAAGGATACAAGAACACCACAATAGCTTTATTAAACATAAACAAGACTCTAATTATGCCTGCCATTTAATAGAAAATCAACATAATTTTGATCCGAATTATAAAATTTTACATATTGAAAATAAAGGTGTCAAATTGAATTTGCTAGAGTCCATGGAAATAAATAAACTTAAAAACTCCAACGTACTTCTTAATGACCAACTAGAGCTTAGTAATTCTACCTTATTAAATTTGTTTAACACCTCTTTGTAAAAATAAAATAGTTTAGGCATCTTAAGCTTTACTAGTAATTCTACTTCATTAAATTTTGTTTGATAACAACCCCTTGTGAAAATAAAATATTATATTCATCTTAAGCTTTAGGAAAACCCAAATGTACCAGATTAAATCATCTACCTACCCCTATTTTATTACCTATATTATTTAATTACCCTAGAGGTTTACATTATTGCAATTGTTAGTCACCACTCATTCGTAAAACTTATTCCGAAGAAGCTACAGTGTAGCGAAACATGTCAATAATTTTGTCAATATAGTGGAAGTTTACTAAGTCAAACTAGTAGTTTTTCTGGTTAACCCATAATATGATTTTACCTTTATTACCTAGTGTATGTTTGAAACAGGTTGAAGTTAAATTATACTGGATAAAACATTAAAATTTAATAAAAATAGCTGTCACAATATTAAATATTTTAATCAGAACGGACATAAAAAAAATCACTCGTTCCGAAAATCGTATAAAAAAAGCTATGTTCCATTTAAAAAACACTTTATCCATAGCGTAACTCTTTTGTTTCTGGTTCAAATAAATTTTTGGTTTCATTTTTGAATTCTGCAGGAAAAAGTACATCGATTGGCTATTTTAGATTTTTCTTTAAATACAAGGAAGCTCAAAAATGAGCCCCTGTTCAGTCCTCGTTGGAAGACCCTGTACACAATTTCTTAATAGGAATTCTTATTCTCCCATCTTTGTAACTTTAAAAAAGATTTCCCAGTTAAGTGACGCCAAATTAAAAGAAGGCATTTTTATTGGGCCACCAATTAGAAAATTGCTGGACGATGGTAATTTTATAGAAAAGCTCACCACGCAAGAACTCAGAGCTTGGAACTCATTTGTAAGGGTAGTGAGAGGATTTTTAGGCAACAATATGGATGCAAACTACGAACACCTAGTTAATGAACTTTTAGACTCCTACAAATCGCTTGGTTTCCGAATGTCATTAAAAATTCACCTTCTCCATTCCCATTTATCTTTTTTCCTGAGAATTTGGGCGCTGTCAGCGACGAATAGGGTGAAAGGTTCCATCAAGATATCCGGACAATGGAAATTCCGTACCAAGGATGATGGGATCCAGCCGTGATTGGTGATTACTGTTGGTTTTTGAAGAGAGAAGATGTGACCCCCCATAAAAGGAAAAAATAGAATACGTGTGTTTGAAATACATATTTTTGATGTTTGCTTTTTTTCTTAGATGTTAATATAAATTATAAATATAGTCGATATCCAGGGTTAAAAAAAATTCCAAAATCATTTTTTCACTAAATATTAAACTGTACAGTTCTACATGTGGTTTGCTTAATGTAACACGAAAACTTTACGTGTTACAACTTTTTTAGGTCATTGCGTATTCAGATAGGTTCATTCTACTACACTATGCTATTCACTTTTATGTTACACGAATTTTTTTTTTGTCGGCCAGTGTTACTAATACTAGTTTTTCCACGAACCGCAGCGGATTAATATACTTTTCCAAGATCCCAGCTCATAATCACAATTCAACCCCTTTAACACAACACAATTTGTATTTATTCTTTATCGGAATCAAGCAAGCAGAATTCAGGAACAAAATTGCTATTGGCTGCTACCTGTCTTAAACTATTTTATGCTAAATAAATGACTGCGAAGGCTAATCTTATTTAAATGATACCGAATATTATAAAGCAATTATGTAATTTTATTTTTGTCGCTGACAGTACTTTAAACCACAGAAGGCGCTTAATATTGCCATTTCTTTTATCCGAATGCTCTCACTTACTCGTCAGAGACAAAGCTATATTTGACAAGCTGTACAAAATATAGCAAATTTCAGAACGGATTTGTTTTGCCTATTCCAAAAAACTTAAGCCTGCCGAACTTTGTGAGTTTTTTTTAGTATCTTCAAAATATACATGGGTAAAAATCTAAATAAAATTTTAACACCCTATATTATCAACTTTTGTACTAAGATTGGTTGGATTAAATCGATCCATATTGACCCAGGGAAGCTACTGCTAAAGTATGGCCCATTCGTTACCAAACACCCTGGATAAAAAAAATCTGCTAGAAATTTTGTTGAAATTAAAACAACTCACAACAGTAACATCCTAGAAACACCGCTGGTTAACCGTTCTCCACTATGAGGTTTCACGCTATGACGACTGTGTTTAACACATCAAGATAAGCTTATTCAGCCGGACTAGATCGCATTATGTATATTTGCATTGTTGTGGCGGGTATGGTTATGTACTGAGGTAAATAAGCGTACTGACATATGTTTAGCCGTTAGAGGTAACTGAACTTGCAAATAAGCAAATATTAATAATTTAGTTAATTTTGAATGGTTTGTGTTGGTCAGCAATAAGGGATAAATAATTTCTTTCTATCAAAATGTAGTAGTAGTAATAATACCTAAATACCCAAAATCCGCAATCCACAATGTTGCCGGAAGCTACTCTTTTTAAGAAAAATGCATTTGAATTCGGTTTTGCATAGAATAATTAATAAGAAATAAAAATAATAATAAGGCATCCTGTTAATTATTTTATTTTAAAGCAAGTCTTTAAAATGCTACGAGTTCATTTTTAGCACTTTATTTTTTCATTGTTTATTCCTATTCTATTTGGTTTTTACTATTTCCATTTCATATTTGCATTTCCTTAATAAAAAGGTTTATTTTTTGCCGATACTGAAATTTTTGATTTATCCTGTCCAACACCGAATTTAAATGAAAATATATCGATAAAAATTTAAAATAATATTTAACTTTAACACCCTCTCTTAATATCAACTTTGTACTAAGATGTGTTAGGTTAAATCAATTTGAACTGTGTCAGGGAGGCCACCTCTAAGGTATGGCCCATTCTTTACCGAAGACCCTGTATATTAGTGTAAATGTATCAATGTGGATTAAAATAAAATGTATTACATTACTTCAAAACTGCTGACAAAGTAAGTTTAATTTTTTTTAATATTTAAATAGTACAATTCTAAACAAAGCATGAAGTACATGAGTACCTTATCCTGTCCATAAATCTGGCAACATTTTACTGTTCAGTGCCGCAAACCAATTAAAATTGTTTGTGAAAATTTTAAAATTAAGCAATAGCTTCTTTAATTTGAGGTGGGGCACAGTTTTTTCACAAAGGCCTTAGATGCCATCCTATATCAAAATATAGTTATTGGAAATATGAATATTTAAACTTCGTCAATTAATGCATATGTATCTGTAGATTTTTCTCTCCTCTCTTTAAACCTGATTTTCTTTGGAAAACACTGAATCATTACTTAGGAAAGTTTTAAAATAGTTAGCATCGATACTCGATAACAGTGGCGTTCTTGCCGCGGGACCGCCCAAGAGTGGCATCGGCCAACTCGATGTGTTGCTCATTTAGAACCCGGTGTGAAACCCCGTTGCCACTTTTGGAACGTCCCGTTAGCATCGTGCAGTGCTACACTCTAGTGGGCGGTTGAAGAACCATGGCAGCCAGACGTACCTTCATGGCATCTGGGTGGCCGCCGCCCCTGGGCCCCGTCGTGTAGATGGCGTCGGCGGGGATGCCGCCCGGACCCACTGTGGATGGTTGGGTCTGGTTGTTCTTGGTGACGTGGTGGGCGGTTTTTTCTATGTCGACTTTTTGCCTAAAAAATGAAAATTAATATAGCATTAATGAAATATCACTGCAAGAAAGCTCAACATTTGTAAACACCCTGTACAGGTCTTGTGTTTGCTCATTGGTAAATCCTGCTTCGATTGTAAGTTATCGTGCCAACCTGCAGTCGACAAACATTAAACGTCTGAGATTGCGAAGGTGTATGGCCATTAGCAACGCTGAGGTAAGAAATCTGAATTTCTTTGACTGTAAATTGAAAAACAGAAATTATTTACCTCCATTGATGTCGGAATGGGTCTTTTTTGTTACGCAGAAAAAAATGCTGTGCTATTTTCAATAATAGTATTATCACGGTAGAATTATTAGACGGTAGCGACAGTCGCCACTTATTCCTGTTTTTGCCGACTCTTCGCTAAACTAGTTTTATCCGGTTGCTGGCAACTCGTGGCGTCTTTACGGAGACAGTCAGAAAATTAGTCTGATTGTATGTATGTATGATGTATGAATTTCTGTTAAAAACGTATGAAGGGAAGAATAACCTAAATTTTATTTGAAACTAAAATTTACTACGAACCATGAAAATCCGTTAAAATTCGGATAAAAATTTTAACGGCTTTTTTGTGGCTGTAGTAGATTTTAGTTTTAAATAAAATTTAGATCTTTTACTGCAATTCACACATTTTTAAAACACATTTTAAAAATGTCCCCTTTTGAAGTCAAGATATCTTCCAGCAAATTAGCCCAAAACGCGTGATTTTACAACCAGGGAAATTCTTGTTAACCCTGTCTTAACTCGCTCACGAAACAAGATATCATATTTTTTCTTTCACAGAAAATTGCCGAATTTATTATGCTACATTTTCTATCGACTACTGTTAGACTAATCTTTTAAAATAAAGAAGCTAGAGCCCTTTAAAGGCACTGCGACGCGCCGGAGCATGCTAAAAAGGTGGTGTAGCGTACGATTGCCCTTAAACCCAAAATATAAACAACTGTCAAAAATATATTTTTAGCTCAGACTCTTGTGCTCAAACCACTTAAACAGATGCGAAGTAAATATGTTTCATTCAGACTGTTATGTGCTTTATTTAGCATGTTTAGGAAACAACGCAAGGCTTCGTTAACTGTCTAGAAAAATATCTCTTATTATTTATTATAACTTTAAAAGGCAGTTTCATGCCGAGGGAGCAAACCACTGATCCTTCAAGAATACAGAGGTCTCCAAGATATCGTCAAGACTTCCTACTAATAACCTGAAGTATCCATGAGATGTCCTTGGGAAGTGTATGAACGAGAATATCCATGGATATCTCGCAGTGGTTTAGTCCTCGTTTCATGCCCTCGGAATAAGTGTCTAATAAAGCCATTAATACTAATGAATCGAAATACTAAAGAGTTACGTACCGCCTTTTAAATTTGTATGTATCAAATAACCGACCAAATATTTTTTCGACTAATACTTATCGAACGTCCCCGTAATACGCTGCCTGGAGAACGCAGTGTGCATCGGCGTTTTGCTTTGATGCAGAAACTTCAAACGATTTTTGCTGAGTGTCGCTACTCCCCCATTTCTCTACTCTGGTATTATTCTTGACCACTGTCACTTTAGTTATAATAAAGTTAGTATTGTCTCAACAAAACATTTTTGAAATAATAAAAAAACTATTTTTTTAAATATAGACTTATTATTGGAGTTTAAAAATATTCTTACTTCTTTGAAAATTATATTACTATTTTTCCAATGATCAAAATATTATTGGAATCCAATAAATTTCTAATATTCCTTGAAGTGTAGAATTGTTAGAGCTAAGAAATTAAAAATTTGACGAGAATACTAAAATATATATGGATTAAAAATAGCTATTTGTGGGGGATGTGATTCAAATTAAAATATATTTTATTAAACGAACAACAACTACAGTTTAAATATATAGAATCTAAAATTTAAGTGAATAATCCTTATATCATTTTAATTAAAACCGACACTTCTATAAATATATAAGATCAAGGTTAATTCAATGGGTTCTATTGTTGGCTGAAATATTAGTTCTGTTGCTCGCGGACACCCTTTGGAGGGGTTAAAATTATTCTGTCGGTTCAATAGTCGTTTAAGCTTGCAGCCTGTTTGTTTATTGCATTATCATACTGTGTGTTGGTTGGTACAACTACGCATACCTCCAAAAATGATAGATCTTTTGCAGGATTGGGGACTGGAGCAACTCATTTCAGTGTTTTATGGTAAGTAAAACAAATAAAAAAAGCTTTGCAATAATAAAAGTGCTTTTGTTATTTGTAAATCTCTCTTGGCTAGTTTATTACAAGACCGTTTAGTCAGCCGATACATATTGTTAAAAATCTGTTAACATTAAATACGATATGAAAGTTTATTGTTGTATCTGTATTTTTTTAGACATGTTTTCCACCAAATCTAGCTGAAAATTTAGGAGATTCGAATGCAGGGACAGTTTAAGAATCAAATTTGTTTCATCTTGCATCCTCTACCCATGCAAGCCAAAAGTAGACAGTTTTGCAAACAAGCACATCCTATAATTTGAGTGAAATAGATATACAAAGTTTATCGTATTCGTGTCAAAAACTGGTATTAATAAAATATCGTTCTTTTATAAACGTTTACAGAATGTCTAAACAATGGATGTTTACTAATACTAAATATTAAAATTATTTTAAAGTAAAAAAACGTGTTTCATTTGTTTTTGATATTAGTACAATTGATGTAATAGAAATTATTCATTACATTAAATAAGAGTGTATTGTATTGTTCTTCAAAACAATTCTGTTATTGAATTTAGACAAAAACATTTCTTGCCATTAGAAGTTACATTAAATTAATTACTGTTGTAATTGAAACAATAATAATAGGTATTTTCATAAGATCAGGTACGTATTCTTACAAACTTTTACTGAAACCAATGATATATTTTGTATTGAATTTAGAATAGGATTGGCATCAAAAAATTGTTATATTTAAACGATATATTAAAAATCAATGAAACCTTATATTTCAAGCAATCTCACCAGCTATTGATGATTAACTAATTATTAAAATAAACAGAATTTGTATTGTGCAATACGGAATAGAGTGTGTCATTAAGTGAATTGGCATTAAATATATGATAGTGTTTTTTCTGTTACCCCCTCCCCCCCAGTTACCTATTTGCTACAAAGAACTATCGACTTTCCAGTGTAGACACATAAAACAATCCTACAGAGCATTTTAATGAAAACGAGAAGACCTGTACAACTCAATTATTTGGCAGATTTATAAAAAAATCCTGAAACACGCCACGTTTGGTTGTTAGGGGGACAGATTTTAAAATTTGTAAAATCTGACCCTTTTTGCGGTTACCTCCTATCGTCGCCAGCCCTATAGAGATTCCTAGAGTTTTATTATAATGGTTTGTTTCTAAATTTGATGTACATAGGTAACAAAAACATTTATTTTATAAATATTTTAAAACACTTTGGTTTACTTTCTATTTTCTTCTTTTTGTAGGGACATAACTTGATCATAATAATAATATCAGTGGAGAATGATGGATCATAACTCTAAAAATTATGTAAATTATGAACTTTTCATTTAAGCCTGTCATATCAACGAGAATGATGTAAATAATATCATTTAATTAGACAATAAATTGAGTTTAATGACATTTACTATGACCTAAAGAAAAAAAATGTACGAGTATATATTTAAGATTGGAGTCTTCTGAAAAGAGACAGACTTTCTATTATGGCCCATATATTTTAGATTTGGAAGTCTCAAATATGCAGCTATTTCGGTAGGCATCTTCCCAAAATTATTTATTTCCACACACTGAACTGTGCATTTTTCATTTTTGTAGTTTACGAGGAAACGGCGATATGGAATCTTTGGACGTAAATTTACGCACCTAGGTACTTTCTGTACAGTTCTAGGAGTTGTCCATTACTTACTTTGTTTGAGATGACAAACAATCTTAAAGAATACTTTTTTGAGTCTCGAATCTTAATAACAGTTTACTTTTCCCTGTCTTCACTATTATCGAGAATGAGTTTGGACAGTTCATCTCTACGGCAAGCACTGGCAAGTGCAAATATAGTAGCAACCTTAATTAAAAGACAAATTTCATCTGGTGACTCATTCATGAATCTGGTAGTATCTTCTTGGGAATTTTTTTTGTTGCTTTTTTGTTAATATTACTACTATTTTATCTGAGGCAAAGTAAAATTTAAAAAAATATATAAAAGTAAAATTTTCCCATCTCAAAAACTAATAATTAAAATTAGCTTTCGCCGTTGTAGATTAGATTATAATGTCGAAAGCAGTTTACAGTAATTAGTATGATGAGCGAAATGTTTGAACACCTTTCCGTGCATTTTCGGCCACTGGCTGCTGCTGCCGGTAAGCGAGCGTTATGATGAGTCTTTGGCACGTCAGGAAACGATAAATTTCTCGGAATATCGGATGTAATTAGCAAATCATTGCCATATCGGCTTTAATTGAGGTCGGGTATTGATTTCGAATCCCGCGATGGCCGTTTTACGGCCGTTTTGTAATCGGCATACCAAGAACGTTTAAACTGCACGTCAGAATTATGGTTTAAGGTCAAATTAAGGTATTAGAGATGGGTCGTTTGTGACTGCGTCGGTTCTCGCATTTATTTTGAACCGGGTCAACGGTTCCTCCCATCCCATGTGATGAAGTCCATCTATTTAAATTCTTGATATTTTTTACTAACTCAAAATGTATAAAAATACTTCCAAGTCTTATTAATTTCCTTAAGGTTAAAGCACCAGTATCGAAGTCCACATTTTTGCTATTTCATCTCTTCTGTTCTCGAGATCGGATGGAGTATGTGACGCTAGGAAATGTGGCTGTTTTTTGTGTTGCATAACAAACCAGTTCAACTTTATGTCTCGTAGACTGACATTTTCAACAACAACAAACATACAAACATACTAACAGGTGAAGTTAAATAAAAATTGGTAAAAAAGGTTTGTTTAAAACGATTTTTTTCCTTGCTTCAGTTTTTTCCCGAATGTAAAGGCGCGTATACATCTGAGCACGAACGCGAACGAGGCATGCGATGCCAAACGAGGCATGCGATGCCAAACGCTTTAACATTTTTTGATTGCGAACAACAAACGCCGAGGCATCGAACGAGGCGCCGTTCCCATCCTCCGTCCGTACGTTCGTTAGTTCATTCAGATCAGCTGCGGAGTATGGAAAGCGTCGACGATGTGGTAGTAGCTAGTACTGCGTTTATATTGACGGCGGTTTTATTAAAAAAAGATTGAATTTGATGTAGCCTTTACTTGATGAAGATCCATTATTAAAATATTTAAAAATAACAACAAAATTGTTTCAATCTGCACTAAATTTTTAGTCATAAACATGACAATTGTTTCGACAACACAGTATCTTCGTCGGATGGTTGGTATAAACTAACTGTTCTCATTATAATATGTATTAAATACTCAACAAATTTTTTAGGTAAAAATTTTTAGGTAAAAATTTGTTGAGTATTTAATACATGTAATAAGAACAGTTAGTTTATACCAACCATCCGACGAAGACACTGGGATGTCGAAACAATTGTCATGTTTATGAATAAAAATTTAGTGAAGATTGAAACAATTTTGTTGTTATTTTTTAAATATTTTAGAAAAAAAGACGCTGGTGGACAACCAGAATATACCAAAATAGACTTATCACGCGAGGAAAATTCTTTTTAAATAGTATGTGGAGGAAGATAGTGGCCATTTTCGAAATTTCACGAGAATGTCTTCCAACGACTTCATTTTTGTGTTGGAATCAATTCGTGCAACAATATCAAGAAACGATACATATTTACGAAAATTTGTTACTCCGGAAGAGAGATTGGCTATCACATTGAGATATTTGGCACCTGGTGATTCATTTATTAGCCTACAATATCTTTTCATTATCCCAACTCATTTTTAATTGAAACCTAAACCAAAGTTTACAAAATTAATTTTGTAAACTTTGCCTAAACCACAAAAATAATAAATACGTACACCACACTACACTGACTTTTTAATTTGAAACTCAACGAGGCAAAACACCGTCCACACCTGAACCAAATTCTCTTTGATGTACCGACTCCCGTCGAATGGTATCGCACGGCCTCGCTCCGAACGTCGTTCGGCCGAATGCCGTTTGCCTCTCCTCGGTGATACGTACACACCTGTACGTGAGCGGCGGCTCGCTTTTGCCTCGTACCCGTTCGTGCTCAGGTGTATACGCGCCTTAAGGAATACTATAACCAAAATACCTGTCTGGTACTACAAAAGTGTGTAGAAGTTGGAGGCTTTCATGTTGAATAAAAACTTTGTAAGTAAAACGTTTAGTTAATTAACACAGAATTTTCTGTTTTACAAAAATAAATTTCTCAACTTTCTGAAATTTTGAATTATCACTGAAAAAGTGATTCTAAACAACTTTTTAAAGTGTCATTTTTCTTTATAATGAAAAATAAAGGTAGTTTACTCCTAGATCAAGTTTATATTTTTGAAGTTCTTGACCTTCCTGCGTACTGAAACTAATTTTTTTTATATAAATCGCAAGCAGAAATTGTTGTACAGAGTAGCTGTCCAGGGACACCCTGGATACAATAATATGGCTTTTAAAATTTCTTAAAAATAGACAAATTTCGTCGCGGAAGTGACGCAGTATAGATAGGGAGGAAAAGAATAATGTGTCAAACCAACCCATCCTCAGGTTCGTACACTTCAACAACAGTAACGAAAACAAAAACAAAATAACAAGTAGAGTTATTTAGGACACTCCGATCATACATAAAACTTTACAGTGGAGTTATTAAACATATACTGGTAAGGGACTTTTCCCTTTACACTACATATCTCATCCCTTTTGTGGAATTGATGGTTGTATCTCGGGTTTTCATCTATAATACAGGCATTTTGAAGGCTAGTTCTATATTTAAATTCATACAAGTACAACAAACGTATCCTTTATATTTACGGTTTTGTAGGTTGAATAAATTACCAATTAGGGATATGTTGGATTTTAAACAAGGAATATATCCGTACACTACGGGTGAAACTTTTTTTTTGCATATTGTTTACCTGGTAAATAAAATAACATTCTTATTTATTTTTATTTATGCACTTTTTTATTCTTAATTTCTTAAGCTCTTTTTACATAGACAAAATTCCAATAAATTTAGTACTTTGCTTATTGAGTTTAAAGCGGTTCTGTGTGTTTAATAAAGATGGTGTTATGCAACTAGAGATTGCAATCCCGCAAAGTGGGATCCCGCAATCCCGAGGGATCCCGCAATCCCGAGGGATCCCGCATCATTTGGCGGCCTGCGGGATCCCGCACCTGCTATGCGGATCCGCATAGCTATAAAAAAGCCGTATACTCTTAAAAAGTAACGCGAAAACGTGTATCTGCCCAATATCCGTGGTATTATAATATGAAAATTAATGAGACTGCTTAGGTATTATAAGTATCTTACTTACCCCACAATCAAACTAATGTGATTTACTATAAAAACTAGTAAGACTTATTATCTCAGGTAGAAAAATAATAAACATTTAAAGTTCATTTGCCAAAAGTTACTTGTTAATTTAACTGATAAGAAATTTGACTGATTTCTAGTCATAGTAGTATAGTTAAGAGAGGCTAGACTTTAAATTACATAATTTTGTTGAATGACAAGCTGTTAATTTTTGATATTTATAATAAAAAATTAAAGTTGGTTTAATAATTAATTAAATAAACGTTAATTTATCGAATTATATTAAATTAAAAAACCTATGCGGGATCCCGCGGGGTCCCGCGGGATTAGAACCAATCCCGCAAATGCCCTGCGGGATTTTAAACACTCCGGGATTGCAATCACTATATGCAACGTATTGAAATGTTGATGTTGGTACGTTGCGGAGACAGAAAACAGTCACAATAAAGTTTGCGTGTTATTTACTGCAAACTATTCCGAAAATTCAATTACGCAGTCAACTGTGAGTAGGATAAATCATAAATTTAAGGAACACGGTACTGCAAAGGATTTACCTAGGAGTGGCCGATGACCTGCATTTAATAAAATCAAAACACTTAATATACTCCTATCTATTAATGAAAATTCTCATTTCTAAACTAACGCATTAGCCCTAAATGAGAATTCTACCAAATCAATCGCCTTAAGATTTGGAAAAAGTCAAAATTATAACCCATCTAAGGTGTACCTAGTATAGAAGCTTTTGGAGAATAATTATGATAGATGTATTCTGTGAAGAAATGATGACAAAAGATGTGACGAAAATAACGTATTTCCACAAAACATTATTTTTTCTAATGAAGCTATATTTTATTTGAATGGAGTGGTTTACAAACTAATTATCCATTTTGGTCACCCACACTGGATATATGAAGCGCATATCCAACGTCCTAAGAAAGTAAATGTGTGGGCTGGCATAATTGATAATAGAATTTTGGGACCATATTTTTTTTGACGAAAATCTTACAGCTTAATACTATTTAGATTTCCTCCATTTGAGTTAATACCAGCATTAGCAGTTATTTTTCCGAACAAAGTTGATCCAGATATTTCACATTAAAGAATATGGTTTCAAGAAGATGGCGCACTACTCCATTTTGGTATTAATGTTCGGAGGTACTGAGATGAAATTTTTTGAAACCGATGGATAGGTCGACGAGGTACAGTTGAATGGTCACCAAGATCTCCGGACCTAACGCTGTTTAACTATTTTCTTTGGGGATATTTGAAAGAGCGAGTGTACCAGAATAGACCACAAAACACTGACGACCTAAAAGACTTGGTGAATGTCAAGTAGAAGGTGTGGGCCATTTTAAACATTTGTAATGTTAGGTCACATCAAGTGAGAACTAATTAACTACTGGTAACATAATTTTAAATTAAACAAGTCGTTATTTAATTATTTTTACTTTTTCCCTTCTTAATTAGAAACTAAGAAGGTTTTTTAATCTTGGGTTTATTAGTCCTAATGAATCAAAATCGTGTTTTTTCTATACTTTTATTGACGTTTCGGTCTGTCCTTCGACCTTCTTCAGAATTTCTTTTTTAGAGTTTCTTTTATTTTTTACATTGCTGAAAGAGAACAGCTTGTCAGATAAATTTCGTTGTACAAATTACAAAATAATATGGCCTACCTTGAAAGAAATTATCCTGTCATTGATTGTTTATGTTAAAACTAATTTAAAAACAATAAAGCACGTACACATTTTAAAATAACTTCAGTATATCTGGGCATATAGGAGAATACTGACGATCTGATATTGTTAAGATAGAGAAGCAGAATTCCTGTATTTTTTTCTTATTATATTAATTAATTTTTACAATATATATAAAACTGACACCTGAGGAACTTCGGCCATCACGTCATAAGCATCCGAATTGTAAGATGGTTTCTGGCTAATTGCGTAAATAAACTCTGAAACCATTGATGCATCCTTCCGCGGATCCCATACTTTTCCGGTTTGTACAGCAGTATTGGACGGTCCACCATATCGAACGCTTTAGACAAATCGCATACTATTGCTACACATAACTTACCTTCATTACATCTATCATAAATATCACCAAGAAAATCATACAGAGTACTCTCAGCGGATCGTTTAGATCGAAATCCATGCTGACACGGAGTCAAAATGTCATTATGATCTAAAAATTTCATTAATCTATTGTAGACAGCCTTCTCAATAATTTTTGTTATACCACAGGACAAAGATATTGGTTTGTAGTTACCAAGATCAGCCATTGCATGGTGGAGACATTTAAAGTGCCAGTGGCAATGTCGCTTTTTCACTAGAGCACGTGTCTTTGTATCATCCATTGATGACAAAGATTTGTCAAGGCGTAATGTTTTGTGTGTAACTCTTCAGGCAGGTCGGAATATACATGTGTAGTAAAATTTTAAATCATTTTTGGTTTTTCCAAAAGGGACTTTATCCATAAACTTTGAGAAATGATGCGTCAGTGCCTAGTGTATGAAAAAAATAGATTATTTTCATCCAGAACAGTCTTTGCACAGGTTTGCTCGGTGGAATACAAACAGTCCAGAAAGTCGTAACGGTTTCGCGTGGACACGGAGTTATTGCTCTCTTTCTCAACAAAATCCTGCAAATATTGTATAATATAGAGTAACGTAAACATTTTATGTGCTTTTGTAATTTTCACTTAGAATTCTGTATTCGAAGCTTATACTGATAATAGTTTCGAAACTTCCTTTAACTAAATCCGTGTAAGGGCTTTATAAGGGCGTCGTGTGACATACATACCCCCGTGTCTTTGCATTATGCAATATGCATGGTAAACAAGTTCTCGAAGGTTTCTGTTCTGAAATTGTACCGGTAGCGTTATGGTAATTTAAATTTATATCAATATGTAACGGTAAATGACAAACCCAATAGTATAGTACGATTAATGATTGCAATCCCGCAGTGTTTTAAATCCCGCAGGGCATTTGCGGGATTGGTTCTAATAGGTTTTTCAATTTAATAAAATTCGACAAATTAATGTTTATTTAAATAATTATTGAACTAGCTTAAACTTTTTATTATAAAAATCAACAAATAACCGTATTTCAGTTTAAAAAATTATATAATTTAAAGTCTAGCGTATCTTAACTATACTACTATGACCATAAATCAGTTAAATTTCTCATCAATTAAAGCAACGAGTAACTTTGGCAAATGAACTTCAAATGTTTATACGCGGGATGCTGCATAGGTTTTTTAATTTTATAAAATTCGATAAATTAACGTTTATTTGATTAATTATTAAACTAACTTTAATTTTTTATAATAAACGTCAAAAATTAACAGTATTTCATTCAACAAAATTATGTAATTTGAAGTCTAGAATCTCTTAACTATACTACTATGACTATAAATCAGTCAAATTTCTTATCAATTAAATTAACAAGTAACTTTGGGCAAATGCACTTTAACGTTCAGATTCACTAAGAAGGTTTAAGATTTAGTACTGGTTTAAATTGAGATCTTATAGTTGGTCAGTTAGGTTTTGACAGGTTTTTGTCCTGTCATTGTTAATAAGTCGTCATTAATAACTTATGAATTATTGTGTTATTTCTGCGATTTGCTTGATTTTCAAATGATTTTCATCTTAGAACGGGTTGCTGTAGAGAATTTAGTTCTAATATTAACGAAAATACGTACTAAAATTATCATTTCCTTCATAAATTTGCGAAAAATCTCAGAAATAAATTCATAGTATAAAACTTAGTTCTCTTATTCTTACACTTGTCAGTCTAAAACTTTTGGTTGTCAAATTAGACCGGACTAGCGTTGGAGAATCTGATTGTAAATATTTATTATTTTTCTACCTGAGATAATAAGTCTTACTAGTTTTTATAGCAAATCACATTAGTTTGATTGTAAGGTAAGTAAGATAATTATAATACCTAACCAGTCCCATTAATTTTCATATTATAATACCACGGATATTTGGCAGATACACGTTTTCGCGTTATTTTTTAAGAGTTTACGGCTTTTTCATGGCTATGCGGATCCGCATAGCTGGTACGGGATCCCCCAGGCCGTCAAATGATGCGGGATGCCGCGAGATTGCGGGATCCCACTTAGCGGGATTGCAATCCAAGTACGATACATAGTCAGTAGTATATTGTGGCAAGAAATATTTAAATAAATACCCGACTTAACAAAACATAATTTATAAAAAATAATAAGATTAAAGAACTTAGGTTACTGTAGTATGTGTTGAAAGTGACGAACATTAACTTCTATACATTTTCTCAACGCCATTTTCAGATAACGTCTTGCATTAAAGAAAATATTTTCCTTATTTCTAATAAAATTTTCGGCATCCTGGATCCATGCCAGTAGTTCATCCTGTGTATTGATTTCGCTTCTATACACAAAAGATTTCATATTATCATATCAATCCATAAACATAACAATCCAGAGGATTTAAGTCTGGGCTCTGAGGTGACCAAGGAAACTCACTACCGCGACCAATCCAGCGATGCGGAAAACGTTCATTTAAATGATTTCTAACAGCAAGCGGAAAATGGGGTGACGCCCCATCTTGCATAAGCCATACACCTGCTCTCAAGTTTAATGGCATTTCATCTAATAAATTCAATGTCATTTTCTAAGAACTGCAAATAGTGATCGCCGTTTAGTCTTTGCGGAAGTTCAAATGGACGAATTAAATTGTCGCCTATGACACTACACCAAATATTTACACTAAACTAGTACTGAAAATGTCTCTCTCTAGGTAGATGCGGATTATCATGGAATAATAATGATTGTTTCTCCAATTGAAAACTCCACGTCTGGTGAAGGGCGTCCGTAAACAATATTTTCTTCAATTATCCTCATTTTCCTTGTTCAATAGAAACACAAAATTCTAGCTTAGCCGGTAAATCATTTTCTCCTTGTATTAATCTAGATATTGTTGATTTTCCTATGGTAGCAGCACAAGAATAAATAATAACCAGAAGGATAACTCTCTTGTTTTCAAGCGCGATGACCGGTGACCTCCAAAACCATCGATACCCCGAAACGTACCCTGAAATGGTCAGTGCGGTAGCAATCTTCGGAGTGTTAGGTACTGTTGTAAATACAAAAATGATAATATACCTATGCATCCAATATTTGATTACATTATATTTATGTATTTTATACAATTGTGTAGTTTCAAGTGTCAAATTATTTTAAAATTCAAAAATAATCTTTTATTTTTTACTTTATCACATTATCATAAAACCGTGAAATAACAAAAAATATTTAAATTGCATTATTCTAACAATACGGCCTAAATATTACAACCATTCAATTAAATCTACTAAAGGATGATGATATTCCTGTTTCGGCATCAGTTTCATCGCCACAAGATGCCATACCTAAATTTCAGGCTGATTTTCCAAAGAATAGCTAATTAGAAACAAATTTGTTTGATTGGGTACTTTGCGGGATTCTTATTAAAAAAATGTTTAAATCTTCATGCGCCATATGTGAAGAGTATTCGAAAGCTCACCAAAACTTGGACGAAACCTCGTTATTTTAAGGTTTACATTTTTTTACCTGTGTCTTACATTGAGCTTAAAACAGAAAATAAATTATCCCAAAAGATTTATATATCTGGCAACGTTACAACAAATTCAATTATTTTAAGTTTTTCGCGCGCAATTTTCTGTCAGGCGTTATGTCGGGCCATGTGCTAGCTCAGCCAGGTACGTCGAACATGGACCGGTTTTAGGGTATTTTTGAAAATTTTTAAAATGTTCGATTTAAGGGAAAACAAAGTATTGGGAATGTCTGTAGACTACCTTAGGAGTCACCCATTCCAATATATGTAACTATTTCCATAACACTCTGAATACCGCATCCATCAAAAAGCGCGTATATTCATATAATAGCATATAAGTATTTTTTAATTTATTTTTTATCATACAGAAAGTTACATTAATTTATTAAAAATCTGCAATAAGCGCTTGAAGGGGAAAATATAGTTCGTATCTAAAATGTAATTAGTAAAGTTACGTAACGGTACCTTAGACACCCCCAGAATTCTCCGTAACGGCTAGTGACGACCGGGTGAGTCGCCTCCCCCCCTTTCAGCGTTATGTAATTTATGAATGGCCCCTTAACCATTTCCAAATCGTAGCCAATTTTCGTAAATAATATTAATTATTAATTAATTAATAAATAATCAATTAATTAATTAATTATTTGAATCACCCTGTATCTCTTTTACCGTGGATATTTTATTACAAGAAATTAAGCGCAAACGGCCTATTTTCAAGTCTATTATCTTCTGTTCCGGTCTGGCCCATTAGTTATGGGACACCCTATATAAACATCAATTAACATAATGTGTTGCATTGTTGTTTTTGTCCTAAATATTTTAAATAATACTCTATACGTTATTGTACTACTTTCCTACATCGGTTGTTTTATCGGGGACTTTTCCGCCCTGATACAGATTTGTTTCGTCCGTCTCTCGGTATAGGTAAAAACTTTTGCATTGTACGAGCCGAACTTCGTCCCCGAAAATCGCAAACAATGGGTTTGTTCATCTGGAAATGGACTTTTCTCGACTCCGCTTCGATACTTCGATTCGCTGTTTCTTCAAGTAAATACCGTTCGATCAGAAATTTGGAATAATGCCATTTTAAATATGGATGGAAAAGGGAAAACAACATTTTCAGATCGTGTTTGATTATAAATTAATATGTTCGACTTGGAAAATAAACTTCTCATCGCTTAAAAGGGATGGTGATTCTTGTTCTTCTTAATTTCAAATTGCAGTACGGAATATGCATATGTATAATCCGAATAAACCTGAAATATTTATTTTCTATACAGGGTGTCAGCGAGATTACTAGCAAGGCTGCCATATCCCTATTAAGAGAAATATCAATTTCGAATTATTATGGGAAGGTTTACGGTTGAGTCAAATGCACATTTTGAATGTTGAGCCAGCTGACTTCCCCTTCCGGTTTAATACGTTTAATAGGTTAAATATCGCTGAAAATACAAAGTTTCTAGGTGCTTACATTAACAAAAATTTAGATTGGTGTCTTCCTATTAGCCAGTTATTAAAAAGGTTAAGCTCAATCTGCTACGGAGTGCGAGTTGTTGGTGTGTATACGATAAAACCTTAAAAATACTCTATTTTGCAAACTTTGAGTCTATTCTTAAATACGGAATAATATTTTGGGGTCGGCATAGCCACATACAGAATATTTTTGTTTCACAAAAAAGGGCACTAAGGGTTATTAAGAAAATGGAGTTTAATCAGTCCTGTCGGAATGTCTTTAAGGCAACGGGTATTATAACTGTGTATGCCTTATACATTTATGAATGTCTAATGTTTTTACGTAGAAACCAGTATTTGTTTAACTCACACAATAGCAATCGGTTAACAAGAGCAGACCATTTAAGCTATCCCATAGATACACACCTTCATATTACTGAAACAAGTCCAGAATATAGGTGTGTTAAACTATTTAAGAAATTACTACTATGCTTTAGACTTTAGACGTATTGATAGTCAACGCTTACTCAAGATGAAAATAAAAAAATTGTTAATTGAGCTGGAACCCTATTGTCTAAACGATTATATTAATATGTAGTGGATTTGTATGATAGTTATATTTACATTTCATTTTATTATTGGAACAACTTTGAAAGAACGAGTATTATTATTATTATTATTATTAAAAAATAACCGTAACAAAAACAACAATTTCTGTCTTGGCAAGTTGGCGATTCTACATATGTTACTCCTCTCAACGCACACCTTTGTTTCCGAAGTTAAATTCCTTGTCTGATTGATTGATGTCGTGTTGCGAAGAGGAAAAATAAATCGGATAAAGTATGTGACGCTAGGAAATGTGGATATTTTCTGTGTTGCATAATAAACCTATTCAACTATAGGTCTTGCAGACTGACATTTTGCCACTCTTAAGCATATAATAATACAAATAATAACAATCAGTTTGGTAAATAATTATCGTACGAGAAAATGCTAACTTGCTTTCGGACTATCACAGAAGTTGCCGATTCATATACGTTTGTATGTCAGTAGCACCCCTAGGTTAAGTTTCACGTTAACAAGTAGATTGGCACTTATTTTAGCTTATCTCCTGACGTCACTTGGCACTAAGGACAAATGGCTGGTTTTTAAATTGTAATAAATTATACCGAGAAGTAAAAAATTTAGGTTGGTTAAATAATAGTCCTAGCAATTCTTTTTAAAATAATATTTCTGTTTTTGTAATGACTTCCTTAAACGATTTAAGCAATAAAAAAATACATGCATATATATTCCTTATCATTGATAAGTTATCAATGATAATTGATTTACTTGTATGCTAACCTTCTATTTTTGGTTATTTAAATTATTGAGGATTGATTTATCAAGGATACAGTGTAAAGCGTGACACCTTGTTTGTGTGGTAATTTTTCTAGTAACCGTTGGAGTTTTCCTCATAACTGTTTATTATTTGTTCATGGTCCTTGTAAAATACCAATCCTTCGCTGTACTT
This sequence comes from Philopedon plagiatum, assembly GCA_963971165.1. NCBI lineage: Eukaryota > Metazoa > Arthropoda > Insecta > Coleoptera > Curculionidae > Philopedon > Philopedon plagiatum. The sequence continues at coordinate 6,385,614 of OZ020194.1, forward strand.
GTTTCTTTAATTGTGTTTCTATATTTCCCATGACGATTTTTATAAATTTTTAAAAATTTTGTTTGAAAGCTTTGTAATTTGAGAACAAATAAAAATCGGATTACAACTTTAACTGTGATCGTTTTTCAATAGGACTAAAAAAATATGATCACGTATCACCGACCTTTAACAAACATAATATAATTAAATTAGAAAAAAGTCGCGAAATCCACTTATCCTGTTTTATATATAAAATAATTTTAACTCAGAAACCTAAATATTTATTTGAAAAAATTGAATTCAGGAATAATATTCATAATGTTAATACTAGAAATCAGAACGCAATAGAAATACCTAAACATCATACTGAAAAATATAAGTCTTCGTTTAAATATAGATCTTCTGTAATATTTAATAATATTCCTTCTAGTCTAAGGGGCTTAAGCTATATAACTTTTAAAAATAATATAAAAAATTATTTAGTAGGGGTAGGATTGGAAGAATGATTTCTTATAAATTAAAATATTGCTAACTAGTATACTACTGTCATTTTTTGGTTTTCTTTTTTACTTTTATCAATTTTATATTTATATTTTAAATTGTTTTTATTGGCATAAATAAACGTCTTTATTATTATTATTATTATTATTATTAACTTTTGTGTTTTTTGACTTATATTTACGTGTAGAATAATACACTCCTAAAAGTTAGTGCGTTCATCCCGGCTCACCCTGTATTTATATGAAATGTACCCCTAACAGGTATGCTTGCATTCATTCATTCATTATTTCTATATAAATATGACCACAATTTTGTTAATTAAAACGTGGATTAAACCAACTTGAAAGGGCAATAAAATTTAATCAATAAATTCCATCAAAAACAGATAATTCAAACAATCTAAGCCAACGAAATTGCCGCACGGTTTATCCTTTCCATCACATAATTAAATTCTAAAAATTCCCATCTTGTTTAAAAGACTAATCTGCTACTTCCTATTTTACGACCCTCCTCGTCTCCGACTCCAATCGTATATGTTTATCTTTAACTTATTTTTATTGTCAAAATCCCTTTGGCTAATTGTGAAGATAAATTATTGGCGGGGAGCGCTGCTGCAATGTTTTATTGGTAGATCGCTGGCAAAAGACCGATAGCTGTGTTTTTAATTAAATAAATAAAGATCCGAGAACTCGTACATTAAACATTATTAAGGTTAATCTTAGTCCTATGATCATAGAGGATATGCATAGGTATATCGTAAAATTCCGATTCGATTGAACCGAGTTGGGGCAGTTTCATTTTGTTCAATCTAATGTTCGCATGTAACGCATAGAAACAATATATATAATATATATATATATATATATATATATATATATATATATATATATATATATATATATAATATATATATATATATATATATATATATATATATATATATATATATATAAAATATATAATATATAATAATATATATATGGGATTTTTCTTGCTATACAAAACTGTCGTTAATGTCCTTAAATTTTTTATTAAAATTGTGAGAAATTGAAAAAGCAACAGCAATATTCTAAAACTACAAACTTGTTTTTTCTACTACTTGATCCTTATATTATACAATTTATGTTGAAAATGATGACAGAAACCCATTTTACAACGTAGAGATCAATTAATTATGTCTCTCTTATGTTCTTTCTCTCTCATGTTTTTCTCTCTCGTCTTCTTACTCTCTCATACTCGTAAAATTTTTACAGCTGGTAGAAAGTTAGGTTATGAGAAAAATAAACATGACTTGAAGCCTGTCCCATAATATAAGTTGTTTTTGCAATGTAAAAATATATTTAAAAAGTTTATATAAAATATTAGAATCTTAAATTCCTATGTTCTATGAATCTGGGACTGACTAACAACTATTGAAATATTACGCAAGGTACATGTTTGTTCTCCTTTACATTACTTGGACCGGGCGTTATGGGAATGAGTAACAGGAACGTCGACCCGATATAAAGATGAGAATAGTGGGCATCACAGAAGATTTCTTTAGTTATTGAGATGGTAATGAAAATTGCGCCCTAGAAACGTTTGGTTCCAGTTTAAAGCTGAAGTCACAGTGTCATTACAAAGTGTATCCTTCCGGAACTAAGACTCAACATTTACAGTCAAAAATTTGTAAACTACTTGGTAACAATTTTTATCGCGTTTTTAACTTACACAAACACAATTATAAATTGTTTATTATCTTAATAAAAATATTTACTCATTTTTGCTATTTTTTCTTTATTTATCTAAAAACTCCGATCCTTTTATTGCAAATTATTGGTAAGAGGGAGTATTGTTAGTTAGGTAGAAAGCAATTTTATGTGGCTATGCTGACACTGTTTTTGCTTAATAAAAACGAGATTATTGCAACTGCTGTTTGTGTTCAGTAAAAACAAACGTGTTTTGCCATAAAATCATAAAACTTACGTAAGTATTTTGTCAGGTAAGAAATTTATTTTTTATGACAATTCCAATTAAACGTTCACAGTAGACAACCAAAAATACTTTCACAAACAAAGCCGACTATGATAAAATGTTTGATTATTCTTTTTTATAGGCAACAACATCGTTTATATTTGTCTATTACTAATGCCCCTTTTGCTAACAAGGATAGAAAGAAATCGGATTCCGTTGGGAATTTAATCAGAAAAAAAAAATTTGCGATGACTAATCTTTCGAAATATGTAACCAGCAATACTTCCACAAGCAAAGAAGGTACGATAAAAATTTCAACAAATTCTTTTTTTATTTGTCCTTGTCTAATGCACTTTCGCCAACACGGATAGAAAGAAATCTGATTCCTCCGTGATTATTATCAGGAAAGAAAAGATGAATATTGTGATCACTGAAATATGTTCTGGTCTAAACTATCCACGGAACTGACCAATGGGGTGAATTATTGTTCAATTGCTTTTTCTGTCATCATTCTCACATAAAATTGGATACAATGTAGAAATTAAGCCAACGCAACGCTCTTATGTTAACGACGTAAATCAAGCCAACCCTGGATAATACTGCAAGACTGGTTGTGAACAATCCAATTCCTAATTTATAGAAATCCGAACCGTCACCTCTAAAACGCTTTATTAAGAAGCCCCGAGCAAATTTGTCTAGACAGGTGGTGTTTCAACAGCGAGCGTGGTTTCGATGTTAATGTGTGTGACGGAAGCGACACCGTATTGTGAGGGAATTACATGTCGACAGTCGGCGAGCGGGGGTTGTTTGCGAGTCTTGTCGTTATTTGTCGGAAATTTATGGGACAAGGGGTTGATTAGGATATTGTTGCCTAATTATTGGTGTTAGTGGGCATTTCCTGCGATCCAAATTCAAGCACTTTAATAAAGGCCACCACACAACAAAAGCAGGACCAGATTAGATTATATGATTCAATACCCTGCGTGACATGTAGCAAAAAATTGTTATTTTAAATATTAATGCCCTTTGTCTTAATAAATACTGAAAATGTTTAAAATTTAATTTTACCATAGAGCCTAGTAGCAACATTAAATGGCCGCCATTTTGAAAAGGGCCAAGTCAATTTCTTAAACTTGGGGAAATTGGCAGAGGATTAAACGTTCTTTAAAATGAGGTGTTACTTGACCCTGTGTTGCTGCAAAAAGTCCAATATAGCGCTCACCCAACTTCCGATTTGCCGATTTTAAGCAATTTTTCGCGAATTTGTCCTCAGGTCGCTAGAAGCCCTTGTACCATTATTCACTTCAATCGGTTCAGCTGTCTCGAAAATAGTCAAAACGGCTTCAGATCTTCTTAAAAGGTAACAATATATCAAAAATTAAGTCATGCATGAATATATTTCTTCCCTCACACAAGACACCACTAAAGAACTACATCACGTTGACTCTATATTTTCTCTAAATTGGATAAAACAGAAAGTGAAATTGTGTAGCGAAATTACCTTATAGTTACGAACTTATCTATAACTTTTTAATAAAGATTCCCACAGAAAGAAAAAACACTTTCCGTGGCAGGATATTCACGCAGAACTTCTAAATGCAACAAGAAGGATTGGGGAGGAACACATAACAATCTACAAGGCGTCGAGATGAATTTCATGGAGAAATAAATTACACAAAATGGAAAAAAGGTCCCAAACTTGGAAGACCATTTTCAGTCGTGCCTGAGTTAAAAGTTTAGTAATTTTATTTTATTGTTGGTGGTTGATCAAAGAATATGTTCAGTTTTAAGATAGTGTTACAGTTAGAAAACAACACTTTAGCTTTACTCATAAAATATCACTTTTACAATTCCCTTTTTTGGGTAAAGTTTCATTTTAGGATTTCAGAAACAGTTTTCACCTTAATTAGTAATCAATTACGCATTCTCTAAACTGTACCTTGAACTTCCAGTGACATTCCTTGTTTCAGCGAAAGGATGATATTTGTGTGATCGATATCTATTCAAGTGATTTTTCATGGCAGATTTTAGGGTAAACCTGTTGAACCCCTGTTTAGAAATTTTGATGACCGGTTGTTTACCTGATAACAGTCTTATTTAATGATTCTATATTACCAGTGTTGATCTAATTATATTTATTTTCGAAGTGATATGACTTAAACTTTTTGACCTACTGTTTTTTTTGCATATGGTACATAGGCAGTCGTTGGTTGCTAAATTTCGTATTAGCTAATTGTTACTAGATTTAAGTTGAACTTTGATTAGATCACTTTATTTTGATATTTGCTTTATATTATTTAACCCCTTTATCAGTAACTCGTCACACATCAACCACCAAGAATTTATAATTTGCATTTATGATTCCCATTAGAACAATGCTAAATGAATGTTTGTAGTTAAAGTAATATAAACCTGCTCCGGAGGGCTTAAGGCTTAAATACGTTCACATGTTTGGCGTCTATCGCCCCAAGACAGTGAGGAAAATTCCACTTCGTCTCAAAATCTTTAGCCACAATTTTTAATTCATTTTCACTTTGTGGGAGCTGCAAAAACATGCAGTCATTAGTGTTGTTTATACAATTGTTTAATAATGAAAGGTAATAAACCTATTTTTTGCAGGATGCTTTCCAAGATATATGTAAGGCGCCAAGAAACAGATACACCTCAAGAAATAGATACACCTCAAGAAATAGATTCACCTCCTCTACAAAAAGGGGCAACTGACAACCAGGAATCAAAGAAACGGAATGACCTATTGAAGATGGCTTGCGAACATCTTCGCACTTCTAACAACGAGGTGGACGTTTTGGCAAAAAGTGGTGAATTCATTAAACTCTCATCAGTTCAGCAAATGCATATCTTTGATTCTATCGACAAGAGTCATTCGACTCTCTAAAGACCCATCTCTCACAACAAAACATCCTTCTGTTGCTCATCGCCGTGCTATTGAGGATCTGTCTCTTTTCTAGATTTCTAGATAAGATTGCGTTAATTATTAAAAATGTTTTATAAAAAGCACGAAAAGTTACTTCTGCCACTTAGATAACATTAAATTAGAAAACTGCCATATCGCCAATTTCTTAAGAAAAACTATGAAATCATTTAATCGTAATTAATTATAAAAAACAAAAATAGAAAAGGCAGAGTTGTTCAATGCTGATTATTCGAAGGCAGACAGATAATGAGATATTAACTTTTTTAGCCAAATTTTTTTTTACAAAACTTATTTATATATTTTCTTAAATAATTGCTAGATTTTTCTCTCCTCTTGTGATTCTGTGTATACCTGTGTATACCTCGAATACAGGTAAAACATTTCACGTCTTGAATGCTGTCGAGTTGCATTGAATTGGTTTGTTGGTAGGTAAGCAAAAGTTAGAGAGAGAATGAAATAGGCGCTCCCAAAAAGTTAGGACTGGAAAGCCCATTAAAGTAACAGAGAAAGAGAAACCTAATAGATATCCTTGAAAATTTCAGTGCGTAAGGAGGAATGAAGCGGTAGAAGGGAACGGAGCAGATGCACCAAAATGTCAAATGAGTAGTATAGTGCAGAGCCATTATGGGTTGACCATAGATAAAAAAAACAAATAGGTACCCGAAATAACGTACATACTCGTATTTAAGGTTCAAAGACTTCTCTTGTTCCATAACATCAAGAAATCCTCTGGTCCGCATCACATACCATCAAATTTTTTCAATATTTCGAAAATACAATTATTGCTAAACACTTTTTTTGCCTTTTCCTCAGTCTTTTACCCGATACAGTTTATCTTTGTTAAACCTTATTTCAGGAACAAAGCTTGAAACATTATTTATATTCTACTGTAACGTACATTTTTGTGATTTTAGCAGGAATCTGGACCTAAAGCGAGCTTTTCAGTCGTGACCTAAGCTTAGGAAATGGAGATTTTTAAATCTTGCTTTTGTAGCAGCAGGTAAGAATTTAAAAATGGGGAGCGCCTAAGTTAAGATAAGCAAGACCCACTTTACCTTTTGTTCTCCTGGAATAATTTTATCTAAACAAAAGGTAATAGGTCGACAAGTCTAGAAAATATTAACGTTTCTTAATAAAAAAATAGAGATTTTATTTTTAGTGATTTATACAAATACACTAATAATTAATTAAAAACAGAAAAAATCGATCAAGTGCAAGCTATACTTGCACAATTAGTGTTCCGCACCATCAGCCCCCCACTTAACCTGAGTAATCCTCGGCCGCCCGATCTCCGCCCATCGGCCGCGCTACCCGCCGCCGACGGCACCAACGCAAGGTGTTCCTTAAATCGTGAGAAATATTTTTTTGGCAAAAACTTTTTCTTTAAAACCAATGGTTCAGCAGTTATAAGGAAATAAACAATTAAATTGTTTATAGCAATCCTGATAATTTTAGCTCAATAATTCTCAATGTTCATAATTTTTTTGAGATTTTTCTGAGCGATTCTTTTTGATGATTAGGGTGGATGAAAGCAATTTTTAAGCGTTTTTCCCGAAAACTGTTTAAAAAATACATTATATACTTATATTGTTGAATTTATGCTTCCATAAGCTTTCATTTGACATTCTACACGATGGCCTTTAATTTTTTTCTATTTCCCAATTTACTCCCTAAAATTATACCCCAGAACTAAAATTCAACTTTTTAATTTCAACTTCTATAATTGGGCCGCCACACTCTATCTGTGTGCTAAATTTCACATTTTTACGTCGAATAGTTTCAGAGAAAACCGCTTGTGGCAGATAGACGGACACCGAAGTGATTTCGTTTTGCTAAATTTAGCACGGAGCACTAATCAAAATCATGTTAAGAACTTCTTCATAAAATAAGCATGCAGGCTGCAGAAAATTCATAGTAATTTAGTTGCCGGTTGCATTAAGTTAAGACCGGTTTTAAATAATATTCCTAATTCTAATTGAATTTTTTGTATGTCGCTTTATAAAGACGTTCAAACATGAGAAAAATATGCAAAAATTGAGAATAAATTCTCTAACCACCTGAAAATTCCTTATACAATAAGGATTTCAACAAATAATGGTAAAACAGCTATTCTCTGGGCTATATGCCCCTCCGAGCGCTGAATTACATACCAAAATTTGCCGTATTTTCTTCTAACACAGTTAGATAATAAAATACTTGTTTTGAATGCAAGAAACTACTAGGAAGAAGTGTCACAGATTGAATTATTTTTATTATTTACGTCAGATAAGGCCAAACGAACCTATGACATATTGTTTTTGGGTTCTTTATAAATTATCTAGTTTAGAAATCACGCATTCGACAAAGACGCTTTCTGTAGTCAGTAATATTCTTTTGAAAGGGAGCTAAAGTTAGTGAATATTAGTACATGACTCTACATTACTCCAAACCTAAATCTCGCAGTGGATCTTGTAGACAAGGTGTTGCAGTGGATCTTGTAGACACGTTGTCGCCCATTTAAGATCGAAGCTCTGGAAGTGGTCATCTATAACGATTTCTCTTGTCTCGTCTCCTTCTCAACACCGTCGCAGCGTCGGTAACGAAGATTTGAACTTAGTAATTAATGTCCATCTGCCATTAAATAAAACCCTGGACTTTGTAACACAAATAGATATATATTATCTGAATAAATAAAAATTAACTGTACAAAGAAATATATGATAAATGATAAAAGATTAAAATAATAAAAATAAAAACAGAAGGTAACAAAGAAACAGTTAACGAATGTTAAATAATGAAATGAACAATGCTGGACAAGCGTTTACCATAAAAGATTCGAATTACAAAAGATATCAAAATAAAAATCATTGTTCTGTGATTTATTAATTCCCCATATAAATAACTTTAACACATTTACCCTTAAAATAGATAACCCAGAGAAGTTATACAAAACCCCTTATTGCAAATTCGCTAAGTTCTTTTCCCGCGCGAAATACGCGACGCGACTTTTAAGAGAAGTTACCGACTTCCCATTTCTATTACACCCTACATCTCTTAGAACGACCCGGTACCAACTAACTTCTCTGTATTTCAATTTCTATACCTAGCTTTAGGGTGGGTACTCTAGCCACTCTACTGTTACAGGACCGAAGTAACGTCGAATTTTATACAGAATAAGATTGAATTAAATGTTTCTTTGTTTAATGGACGGTTTATCCATTGTATACAGGTTAAAATACTATACTAATCTATGCTAAGGCTCTTGAATACGTGATCGAAAAAAAACCTCTGTTGTTACTTTCTAAAGGTAAAAAAAATCACATCCAATAAGCCTATACAGAAGGAGCTCGAAATTGATAAATCTAGCAGCTACTCATATCCGTATTAACATTCCATCTTTTCAAAAAAAAAGGAGAATATTCGTTAACTCGAGATAATTAATAAATAGACAAAACGTTTATAGATACGCCCCTGTACTCTAATGGTATATTCTTTTACATAAACGAGAAACAGGATTTTATCTCCGTTTCGATATAACCGTAACTGACCTCTGTTTATAATGGGAAATATAGTAAATATTGATTCTAATTTCCAACACTGGGTATTAAGCCCCTTTTGTAATTTTATGGTATCTTTAAAGACCACCCACATTTACAAGTTCTCAAAAGTTATTTAATATTTTAATCTAAATGAATTCGTTTTGTCACAGAAGGAAGCTTTTTCTTTAGTTAGGATGTCGTCACCTGCAGACCGGTTTCGAACTCGTTGGTTCTCATCAGTACAGGATAGACGAACATACCAACCTTCCGAAAAAGTAATCCCCTAAAGCTACAACTGTCGTACTGCATAAGCAGTGAGACACAGGCAGCCCCTCCACTGCTTATGCAGTACGACAGTTGTAGCTTTAAAGGATTACTTTTTCGGAAGGTTGGTATGTTCGTCTATCCTGTACTGATGAGAACCAACGAGTTCGAAACCGGTCTGCAGGTGACGACATCCTAACTAAAGAAAAAGCTTCCTTCTTCCTAGTAGTTTCTTGCATTCAAAACAAGTATTTTATTATCTAACTGTGTTAGAAGAAAATACGGCAAATTTTGGTATGTAATTCAGCGCTCGGAGCTGTTTTACCATTATTTGTTGAAATCCTTATTGTATAAGGAATTTTCAGGTGGTTAGAGAATTTATTCTCAATTTTTGCATATTTATATGTACCCCTGACAAGTAGACTTTCATTCATACGTATGAGAAAAATAGATAACATTTATCATAAATAGAAATATTATTTATTATAAAAATCATACAAAAAGTACGAAGTGTGACAATTTCTCAATCTCAGGTTTGAAACATATCAAACCGAAACAAAAGTGCATAAGGACATTCACAAGTAAAGCTTAAAAACATTAGAATAATAATAATATAATAAGCAGTGGCGGCTGGTGAAATTTCAAAGTTGTATATCTCTGTTCCCACTTACAGGACCCGAACCAAATTTAAGGCTTTTAATCGTGAGCCCACTGGGAATGCTTTGGTAAAGAAAAAAAACATTTTGTAATTTGCGAAAAAAAGTTAAAATTTTGGTGTGCCCCTCCTAGAAAAAAAATGAAAACGTCTAGGTATTTTACTTATTCTTTTTTCTAAACCAATTTTATATCATTTTGTCGATAGTTTTTAAATTTTGAGAGAAAAAAATGTGTTAGTAGAAAGTTATAGTCATTTGAATTTTTTTAAGCCTAAAATAAAATTTAAGAAAACATTCAAATGACTATAACTTTCTACTAACACGTTTTTTTCTCTCAAAATTTAAAAACTGTCGACAAAATGATGTAAAATTTGTTCAGAAAAAAGAATAAATAAAATACCTAGACGCCTTTCATTTTTTTCCTAGGAGGGGCACACCAAAAATTTAACTTTTTTTCGCAAATTACAAAATGTTTTTTTTCTTTACCAAAACGTTCCCAGTGGGGTTACTATTAAAACCCTTAAATTTGGTTCGGGTCCTGTAAGTATGAACAGAGATATACAACTTCGAAATTTCACCAGCCGCCACTGATAATAAGGTCAACTAAGACTCTAAAACTTAAAACCTTAACAAAATGAATATAAATAAAAATAAAATTTAGAATTACCACTCAAAAACTTTTTTAATGTTAAAAATTAAATTCACCGACAAAACAATTAAAAATTTAAACCAGATTATAATATGTTTTTGATATTAAGATTTTTTAACAGACCCATCAAACATTTTTAAATCACTTAAGATGGGGCGACAAGTGATTATGTATTTTAATGCTCTCATATTTACCGAATTTTTTGTTGTCTCGCTTTTTGGAATGGGTAATGGTAAATTCATTCCATTACGCGTGTGAAAGGAGTTATGCTGCACTGAATTACCATGTTAGACTGGGTAGCGTTAGAATACCTTGCTGCATAAATAAGGGTCCACACTGGTCCCTAGCCTTTGCCTTACATAAGCACCTCTGCCCTTTTTTGTATGACAAAAATAGATTGAAAGGGCCTTTTACAACAAAAACCCACAAAAAGCACAAAATAATAGCATTCAGGACCTCGGAATCTTCTCCAGTCCAGTCCGTAAAATGGCAGTATCGTCGCCAAACAGGGTAAATTTTCAACGAATACTAAGAGAAGCAAGGTCATTCAGATATAGTAAAAAAAGAACAGGTCCAAGAACTGAACCCTGAGAAACACCATGCGGTACATTTCTATTATCGGACAAAACGTCGCGTCGGCCGTACGCATAACCTGATTTTTGTCCGACAAATAGGACTGAAACCAGTCTCCTAAAACCATACCGATAAAGTTTCTCCATCATCTGTGGATCTTTGGTGACGAAATCCGTACTGTCTGTAATGACTGATTATGTGTGTGTGTGTGATTTTTTAAATATTTCAGAATTTACAAGTTGATGACTTTCTCCATATCTTTGCTGACACCAAAGAGAAGAGGGATAGTTCTATATTTGGATGGAAGGTATTTGGAACCTTGTTTCAGGACAGGCTGTACACAAGCAGTGTTCCAACTGTCTGGGAAAATACCCTTGTAATAAGAGATCTGAAAAAAACGAGTTATGATAGGTGCAAGTTCTGGAGCACATTTTTTTAGAACAATTGCGAGTACGCCATCCAGACCGAAGGACTTTTTGGTGTCAAGGGACAGAGGAATTTTTTAAACTTGTTTGACTTTAAGTATTATGTCGGGCATTTTATAGGGTACAGATGTAGCGGTTGGAATAGCGAAATTGGCAGGAGGAGGAAGGGTGGAATTGGCAGCGAACTGTATGGCAAATAGTTCAGCTTTCCTTCTAGAGATGGAGATAATTTCGTTGAAAGAGGTCAGGAGAGGAAAGGTGCTTCTACAGAAGTTTTAACTAATGTTTTTGGCCCGAAAGATTTTCTGCCGTTGGAACAGGAAAGCACTTTATTTTTAAGCGGTTTTTAAAAGCACTTTTATACTCTAAGATAGTGTGATTGTATTGATATCTCGACTCGGTGAAAATCTGACGATGGGTGTACGGTTTTTGAAGAAACCTATTGTGTGCTTGGAATTTTTTGAGCCTGAGTATATCATAGCTTACTTGGCTTAAGAATAATTATTGTTGTAAGCTTTGTACAATATCTTCCTTTAGGAACAAAATATCTTGGGTTAGCATTATATTTTTGAACGAAATAGATAACTTTTAAGAAAGATTAAGATCAAGCACAAAATTAGTACCGCATTTAAAACAAGTATTGTTACTTGCGCGAAGCAAGTAGATAGTTTCGCCAAACCAAAATACCCGAGAAAATGAGATATTTGGTATGGGAAAGTTCTATTTTATCTGGGGAGTAATTTGTCCACAAAGGCGTTTTTAAGCAAAAAAAACAAATTAATTTTTAATTACTTCCACTTCATATTTTTTAACATTGGCTGCACAAAAACGTAATTTAGTTTTAACGTTCTAGTTTTATTAGCTTCAAGTAAATTCGTGTCTTGTCGCCAAAATTTATAAGGACAAAAAGTAGAAGATCTTCAAAAGTAATTTAAAACGTCGTAGGTATCCGGCTAAAATAAATTAAATTTTTCAATTATACAGCTGATGCTTCTAAAAAGAGAGCTTGAAAAGCTAAAAGACTGTTTTCTATTAAAAGTTATTTATGACGTTTTAAAAATATTAAGTTTAAATAAGCGACTCTCAATTGGACTTAATTTGTGTAAATAAATGCTGAATGAAGACGAGAAATGGAAAGATTAACTAAAAAGCAAAGAGGCAGTTTACTTAAAAGTTTGTACATTCATTTAGAAAAGCAAGAAATGAATAGCTTTTGAAGACGTAATAATAATCATAAGCAAAGTAAGTTTTCTGTTAAACATGGTACATAGTTGATTTTTATATTTTTTGTATTTATAATTAATTTGCGCAGTTCATAAAAAAGAAACTCAAAACCAAATGTTTGCTCTATTTGCAATCTTAAGTCGACATTAATTTTGGGTTTTACTAAGAAGGTGTAAGGCTGGAAAAGTTTAAGTTTTCCAGTTGATCTATCGTTATTAATAAGTCGTTATTAAAAACTTACTCTACTATTCTAGCGATTTGTTTGATTTACAAATTATTTTTATCGTGGCAGGGGGTGCTAAAATGAGTTTACGCAGTAAAAATACAGTTAATTAACCTCGAAAAACGTCTGATTATATACACATAGTTTCAAAAGTTTTGTATACATATAGGAAAATACTATATTAGAAAACTTTAAATGAAAACCAGTACCGTAAAACCGGGTGACTTGAGACAGCCGGGTGACTTGAGACAGCCGGGTGACTTGAGACAGCCTGGTGACTTGCGACACAACTTCACGTTTTTTTAAGACAGGTGGTAACACTGTAATTTAATAGAATTCGTTTGGTGTATTGGTGGCGTTCAGTTGCCCTTAGTTCGGTCTTCACGACGGAGCGGTTTTTAGCCCGATCAAGTAAAGGTAAGTCAAAGTTTTTTGCTAAACATCATTTTTTGTCTAATGCATTTCTCAGATACTCTGCAAACCTTTATGTGCACCACCTACTGATAAAACCTTTGAATTTTTCATTGTTATTATGTCGATAGCCTTACTTAAAGCGTACCTAAACCCGTTGATAGCGGTTCTCACTTGCGGTTTGATTTTTGTTTGTGAGTTATTTTTACGCTTGAAACCAGAAAATATTGAAGTATTGATGTCTCAATACACCCGATCCCCGCGGGTGACTTGAGATAACCGATAAAACAAATATAGATATTCAAGTACGCGATCGGAAAGCTTGGTACATAGAAAAACCCATTCTAAAGATCACGACTTAAAATTTAGGCCCACCTGACATTGATGTATCTTTGAGCATGTATGCTTGGAGCGCCTTCAAAGATGAAAATTGTCTCAAGTCACCCAGTTTTACGGTATTTATATTGTCATTAGTGTTAACTTATCATCATTTCTGACCACCAAACAAATTGTTTGTTTATGTTTTTATATAGGTTAGAGATAAAAAAATAAATAAAGCAAAAAGTTCGTTAAATTAAAGAAAAATTTATTCTGAATATCGCAAAATTTTTAATTGTAAAAAATAATATTCGGTATTTTTTCTCTTGCCCTAATGCAGCTATCTTAACGTGATGAGACATTACTAATACGATTGTTCAGGATTTCGACAGGTATTCTGTTCCATTGTTGAATTGCAGCTTGTACCAGCTCATTCAGGGTTCCTGGCTGCTGAATGCGACGTTATATTTACCTCTTCAACATATCCCAAGCATGTTCAATAGGATTTTGATCGGTTTTAAATCCATTAAAAAAAGGATATCCTTCCGAGGGTAAGGTAACGGCATCGAACAGGCAAGCGAAACTTAAGGTAAGCAAACAAAAATTCGGGGTGGCACCCCAGATCCACAAAGCACCGTCACAGGGGCTTAAGGGATGTCCACCCACCGTATTTGGCTATATACATGCTAAATGGACCATCCATCGTGGCTTGATACAGTCAAGATAAATCAGATATTCTTTTTTTTCGTTCCCGTTATAGCGATGTGCAGGATGGTATCTATCTATTCGATATTCTACACTCGATACCTTCGAGTATCAAAAGCACCAGATACCAACCCTTAAGAACATCAGATATTCGGGTATCATAACTAGATGCAAAATAACATGTTACGCCTTCTTTCGCTTATAATTTTATATCATGTGGTCTGTTATATAAAAATGATACATCCAAATTTTAAAGTGAAAGTATCTATACCAACAGGTACCGCTAAAAGTGCGGGTTGCATAGCACTACCCGTTTTGTGGAATCTTTCCAGGCGTATTTCTGTGTTTTTGCAATGGAGGGACCATCTTCTGAGGACAATAATTTAGACTGTGTTCCTGTCATATGTAGTTTATTAAAAAAATGATTTTCTAGTCGATACAATGTTTTTTTAGTTATTCCTGTCGGATTGTTTCCCCCTTTATAATCGTCACCACAAGTCACTTCTAAAATCCCCCTTTGTATTGCTGAAATTATTTTTCAATTTATATTACCGACTATATTATTTCTTTACAACTATTTAGAAATAAAACCCTCCACGGTTCCGTAAATACACTGCGTACTTTATTGGCGTCTCGTTTTTCAATCGAGCTTCTCGTTTTCGCCCTCACAAATATCTGAGCGAATTTATTTCAATTAAATGGAGGCAAAGCAAGTCTCGTTAATTTAGACTTATCTATCGTCAATGCCTAAGTGCTCTGCCTGTTGTAAAAGCAGCCTCTGGAAATTCCTTTTTCTGAAGAGGAGTAGTCAGCTTCCATCCCTACTTTTTTAATATTTCTAAGACGTTGACGCTTTTAAAAAATTACTGTCCTTCGGTCCACCCAACCCAACCTGAACATACCCTGGGGGGGGGGGGGGGGGGGCTGTGTTTGCAGCGAATGACGAAAAAATGATGAAGCAAAGACGTAGCCTTCGGAAACAATTGCTAACCAGTCACATGACGTACTGAACATTCCTCCTAAACAACCACGTGATTTGCCAAGCTAATCAAGCTGAGCTTAAATAATGTGTTTTTTTTTTTAGATTTCCAAACGATGCCTCGCTTTATTTACATAATGTTCTTACGCGTTTTGCCCCAAAGTCTCAAATTAAAAATTAAAAATGATGTATTCACTCTTCAGTTTACATTCTTGTGAAGACTATCCGTCGCTGAAACTACAAGTAGTTTTTTCACTTCTTGCTGCTTAAAACTGTCAGTATCGGTACACTAGCTATGTCATTATCGTAAATAGGATAATAATTAACTTTTAATCCACTTTTCGCAAATAATCACACATTAATCTTTACTTTTGAAAGGTAAAAAGACGAAAAGGAAACCGGCAAGCTCACATTTTAAACTGCTGTCAGAACTGACAGTGACAGTTCCGTCAAAACTTCAAAAGTGCTGTTACATCACGTGGTACAAAACTAAAGAAAAGACGATTTTATCTTTGCTTCAAATTTTAACAACAGGTGGATTGGATGCTAACAATATAGTAGTAATACGTATAGGAAAATAATCATATACGTATTACTACTATATTGTTAGCATCCAATCTACCCGTTGTTAAAATTTGAAGCAAAGATAAAATCATCTTTTCTTTTGTTTTGTACCACGTGATGTAACAGCACTTGACGGAACTGTCACTGTCAGTTCTGACAACAGTTTAAAATGTGAGCTTGTTGGTTTCCTCAGCTTGATTAACTGGGCAAACCCCGTGATTGTTTAGGAGGGATGTTTCAGCACGTCATGTGACTGGCTAGCAATTGTTTCCGAAGGCTACGTCTTTTTTTTCGTCGTTCGCTGCAAAACCCCCCAAGGGTATGTTCAATACATCACGTGACTGGTTAGCAATTGTTTCCAAAGGCTACGTCTTTGCTTCAACATTTTTTCGCCGTTCGCTATATAGTAGTAATACGTATATGAAAATAATGTATACTTAACCTAAACACTATTCATTAATAAAATGGCAGGTTTGAGGCAAGACGAGCTACAATGCTTTTAAATATTTTTTGCACGCTCAGGTAATTTGACATATTTACTGAATTAATTAACAGTTATTAAACATTATTGGAGTAATGGACTATGCCCAAAACAATGTTCTCTTCTGTAGATACTGCACATTCTGTAGTGGGAACTGTGATGTCACCTCCAGTTGCCGTACAATTTTTATGTAAAATCTGTTTTGAAAATTGAATTTTGTTCTGCACCGAATCTTCGATATACCTACCCCCATTGTATGGTAAGAAGGGATTTAATTTTCTCAAAGTGTCGGTTACAGTGCCATCGAGAGGTATTGAAATATCTAGTGAACATGCGCATTTACGTACCATTAACTGCTGAGTACGACAACATTTTACACCCAAAATGTAACGCAAACAAGTGAACAGCAAGATCTAGACCAGTCGTGAACACAAAATGAAAAATTATGTCATCTTGATAGGCGTAGACGCTTAGAGTAGTGGGGGCTGTATACCCTTAATTTTATTTAAAACATATTCAGCATTGAAATAGAGCCAATTAAATTTAGTAGATATTATAAAGCTAAAATCGACAGTTCAATTTTCGAACTATTTTGTTCACTTTTACTGTTGCTCGACAATAGAAATCATTTAAAGGCATTAAGGGCACTTTAAAATATCCTGAGTACAAAGCTGAAAATTAATTAAGCTTCACTGAAACAAGCTTTTTCTGATTTTACCAGAATTCTCGTCCTTTTTTAAAATATGCCGTTCCAGTTGTAGTTACGCTTAATTGCAGTAGTCAGCTACCAACCCTTCTAATTCGGTTTTTTAACATTGAGGTTGTTCGTTTATTTGCAATAAAAAAGTCTATGACTTTCCCGCGTAGGAATATAAAGGAGATATACAGGGTGCTTGGTAAGGAATGGGCCATTCCTTATATTAGCAGTGGCTTCCCTGGCTCAATAAGGAATATGCATGTTTTTTTATTGCATAAATCATAGGAAGTCATTAAAAATATTTTGAAGAAAATTACTAGGATGATTTAACTAAAAATATTTTTTATTTCTCGGTATAATTGATTACAATTTAACAAGCAGCCCTTTTGCATTCAGTGTCAAGTGACCTCAGGAGATAAGAAAGACTTATAAGTGTCAATCGACACGTTAACGTAAAGCTTAACCTATAGGGGTGCTGCATACAAACGTATATCGTCACTGGAAAGGTAAAAGGTCTAAAGCGCCCATATGGGCGAAAATTAGTTACTTGCATGACTGAAAAGCCACTTTTTTTCTGCATTGGTCTGTCTGAGTATTTTAGCAATCTGAGCACTTTACTGGTGCTGTAGTCACCACAAAATTGGTACCTATATTTTTGAGTATGTGCTAAAGGGTCATAAAAATCAACCTCTTGTAACATAAGGTTAAATAAGTCTACTCGATTAGAAAAAAAAGTCCCATTAGCTACTTAAGTCTGCTCTATTTTTTACTTTTGGGTCGGTTGAATCTATTTGATATACTATAGATTACTATTTTTGCCCAGTTAGTCAATTTGCGCTATCTTATAATAATAGTTATTATTAACATAACCTATTTTACATTTGTTAGAATATAAGACCAATGGCGTATTAGTCAAAATAGCTTGGCAAGATTTATGGGCTTCTGGCGAGTCTGACAACATAATAAAATGTTTTTTTAGTCTGTAACTAAATTTAATTCAGTTTGTGTATAACTTGAATAAGCTGATGTTTTTATTAGAAAAAGTTATCATGTTTGTATTCCTTTATATTAAAAGTGTCTTTGGAAATAGGATTCAGAATAAGTTTTGCCCTTTTTTTCAAGTCCCACCCCCGTCATCAACCCCTATATTTTTGAAAATGTAAAAAAATAAAAAATTAAGGTTATTTTACAAACTTCAAATTTTAATGTGTTTGAGTTTAGACATAACAAAATACAAAAAAAAATCCAGGCGATTCTGGAGGTCGCACGAACCTGCCAGGTGATTTTAAATGGGCGTAAAATAAACATTGTCCTACAAGGTTCCAAATTTTACTTTAAATTGCCTGTTGGGAATCAATCAAAATTTTACAGATAATAGAATTTATGGTAGCAGGTTAAGGGGTGGTTTTATAAAGTGAATTAATCAACGACATGCAGTAAAATTTCAAAGCTTACTGCGAGGTAGTTTTCTTTTTGATCTTACGTTATGTTATACCCAGGGTTGGCTCGATTTAATTCAAATGATTCAAATTACGATCTACATAAATCGATGGATTTTTCTTTAAATCAATGACAAATCATATTCCCAATTACTTTTATTGTATTTTAAATGTAAATTACTTAGAAGAAAATATAACTTCAACTCACAGATCTCATATTATTATTTATCGACTTATGTTGCAACTTTATTTTATTTCATGTTGTAGTGTTTCATGGACTCTCGGATTTCCGTGTACTTACCCGTCAATTTCTGATGGCTTGAAGTCGCCTTTTCCTGAAAATAAAAACATTGTTACAATTTGTTTTTGATTTCTTTCTTAACTTAATAACATATATTATGTTATTTTATTATTCAGCGTGGTAAAAGAGCCTAATGGGTTCATCCAGCTTTTTTGTTTATTTCATAATACGATAGTTCTCCATTTAAAAAGCTTATACCCAAAAAATTAGAATTTTTTTTGATCAGATTCACCCTCAAAATAGCGGTCAAATGGGGAGATGCTCTCTAGTGACGTAGTCCCACAATAGGCGACCCAAATTTAGGAAATACCTCATACTCATACTCATACTCAAACTCAATATACTTTATTGTGCAAGAAAAACTAATTTTCTATCGACAAAGCATCCTACTCATGAGTAATAGATATAAAGGAAATTCTCTTCTTCTCTAATTAATAATAATGCACTTAATAAAACTATTTAAAAAGTAAAATGTTAAAAAAAGATTAAACCAAAGTGTAATTTTAATATCAAATTGTTGCCCCTGCTAAAGCATCCCCAGAGTGTTTTGAATTTCCAGCTCGAAATGTTAAATTTTTAAACAAACAGTATTTGGCTAAAACAAAATTTTATTAAGATTTTCCAGCATTCTTAACAAAACAAAACATAATTGCCTGAAAATAATAATAGGATTTAATTAAAACTTAGGTTTAGCATAATACTGGGTGTTTAAAAATTTAATATTTTGAGCTGGAAATTCAAAACACGGTTAGGAGTGCTTTAACAGTGCTATCAATTTGAAATTAAAATTAAACTTTAGTATCACCTTTTTTTAATTTTTAAATGATTTTATAAAGGGCATTATTAGAGGCGGTACACATAACATTCAATAAATTGTTTTCCATTTAATATATGGAACATAAAAATTTAAATAACAAACAGTGTAGGTATAACAAAAATTAAAGTCAAACAAAACTAGAATTAAAATTAATTTTAAAAAACTATATAATAGGATAAGTAGTCGTAATTTAAAACAATTCAAAATTAAAATCAATTTAAAATTAATAAAAATAGAAACATCCTATCACTATAAAATTCTTGCAAGCTGTAATAAGCCTTTTGTAATAGGACATCTTTAACATTTGTTCGAAACTCTTTATAAGTTACAATAGATTTTAAGTTATTACTTAAATGATTAAAATTTTTTTTACTTTCATGAAAAATAGACTGTCTTGCAAAAGAGGTTTATGATATGGGTAAACGTGGCTTTCTATTCATAGGTATTCTGGTATTGTAACTGTTTTCCACAGATTCAAATTGTGAAAACTTATGTATCAAGCAAACAATTTCTAAAATATAGGTAAAGAGACATGGGTCGGTCAATATTTGTTCTTTTTTTAAACAAGGCTTGACAGTGCTCAAGATTTGCGGCTTTACACAAATATCTATTTGCTCTGTTTTTCAGAACTAAGATTGAGTTTAATAATTGCCTGCTTGTGAACCCCAGAAAGCAATACCGTACCCAAAATATGACTGAAACAGTGAGCAGTGATATAAATAGAAAATATCTGTGGTTTGCGTAGAGTTTTATGATTATAGTGTAATTTGTGTGTAATTCTTTTATATTAAACAATAAAATTTCTTTAAAACTACCCTATAAACTTATGTCAATATGCAAAAATACCACTGCAAGTGCTAACAACAGCTGAAGTCAGAAGAATGCAGTGTAAAATTAATTAAAATTTTTAAATAAATATTATTAAAGTTATTATCGACAAATTCAAGTAAGCATATTTTGCGTGTATATTTCGAGCCATTCGACGTTTACTTATTTTATCTTCTATCAACCGCTAATGCCTCTTAAATAAAATTGGGGCCAACCGCACGCCGGCCTATCCCGACAAAACAGTCTTAGTAGAAGCGCGTAACACGCAGTTTTTCAGGTTTATCAACGCCATAAAGATAACGGGGAATGATTGCAATAATTAGGATTTAAGATAGGGAAAACGCCATTACACATTAGTGCGAGATGGGGATCGGATTAGGGCCATTTCGGTTGTGCGTTGAGCGTTGAAACTGATAATAAGGTTATTTTGGTGTTAGATTAGTTTTTACTACCGCAAAATAATTAAATCCTTACCTATCCTTACCTACATAATGTAAATATGAAATGAATCTTGGTTGGTTGTTCAATCATGTCTCAACAAAACAACGAATGGCGATGAAACTTTTCACAGGGAAAGCTGACGTCACGGAGAAACACTAAGAGACAGGAAAAATCTGCCTGTTCCCGGCGCATCCACCAAACTACTTGTGGGGGTTGAAATATTGCTCAGAAACGGCCCATCAGTGGATGTAATTATACAATTATTTTATCAGAAGGAGTTTTAAAGGTGCTAACTTTAACATTATTTCATAGGTATGTACAGAGTGTGACACGATGAAGATTAGTAGCCATAAATGTATTCGGCAGAGGCGCAAAAATTTTCGTTTATTCAAGATTTGTTCACTTGATGGATATCTACCCTTATTTCCCCTACCAATTTTGCTCTACCAACCGCTACGTCTGTACCCCACAAAATATCCGACATAATACTTATGATCAAACAAGTTCAGAAAATTCTTCTATTCCTTGACACCAAAAAGTTCACTGGTCTGGTTGGCATACCAGCAATTGTTTTAAAATGCGCTCCAGAACTTGCATCCATCTTAACTCGTCTTTTACAGATCTCCCAGAAGAGTACTCTCGTCAGCATAACTTCTCGAAGTATGACACACATATCAATGTTTTGAAACATAATTTTTAAAGCCATGCTGCACCTTTTTTGTTTGTAATATTATGGTAATCCAGCTATGCTTCTACTAATATGATTAACCTTACAAAAAATCAAATAAATCCATAAAATAAATGAAAGGATACAATTTGACACACACTAACTGCAAAGCATCATAATTGTCAAAGTTATGATGCACCTTTGCTTGTTTGTAGTTTTATAGTAATTAAGTTATGCCTCTACTAATAGAATGATAATCGTCCCACATACTTTAAATTTAACCTATTCCTACAAGAAAATAGATATGAGCACTAGAAGCTAGAAAATATTAGCAGAAATCTTTAAATTTTTTGAAAACTACCCTATAAGTACAGCATTGTGCCAATATGCAAAAATATCATTGTAAGTGCCCAGAACACTCTTTTTTCTTCTTGTGCCAAGAACAGGCGAAGTTAGAAGAAATCACTGCAAAGTTAATTAAAAATTTAACATAGGTATTATTAAATGCGATTAAAATATGTTATTATCGCCAAACGGAAGTAAGTAAATTTTACTCTCAATTTATTTTTATAGTATTATATATGCTAAAAGTTAGTAGACAAATGTGAAAATTTCGATTTACCACTGTCAAAGTATAGCGTAAGATAAATAAAAAGGACAAAAAGTTATTGGCAGCCTATTTAACAGAAATAGTAAACAGAAAATATCCCACTGGAAGAACGCTCTAGGACAAAGACAGGCAAAGAGCTAGTTATCGGCCTGACTACACAAACAAGCTCCTGGAACTTCAAAAGAATGAACTCAGACTGGTTACCTGCCTTCTCACTGGACACGGCCCTTGGAGGTATTACCTCGAAAAGATGGGAAGGAATGCTTATGACCACTGTAAATTCTGCATCGAAGCGGATAACATTGCCGAACACTTGCTCTGCGAATGCAGAGTAATAACTCGCCAAAGGCTGCAATATCTTCAGAGGGCGTTTCTGACGCCCAATGATTTATTTAAGTGCGCCCTCAAAAATATTCACGAGTCTTGGCGAGTGTTATTGCGAATGCAACTCTCGTGTAATGGTCATTACATGATAGTTGCATACACTATTTTTTCTACGACCATTTATTAATTCATATTAAACTAAACAACTTTTATTTAATTTAGCAACAGTTAACCAAATTGAATTCTTTACTATCCTGACATAATTTTAATTTAAATATTCTTAAAAGTTTTAACGAAAATGCAAATTTTAGAAAAAAGATCAGCCAAAGTCAGATCGTTTGTATTAAAAAGAAGCCACTTGATTACGAAGACATTTAAATTGAATATTAGCGTACGGGAGTAAAAAAATACATTATTGGATTATATGCATATTGCCTATTGTCCGTAGATCCTCAAAGAAAGACGACTACAGGAGTTTGTATATCTAAAACCCTAATATAAACCTCATATAACTCTTTGTGTGGATTATTTACTTTTATAAGCCCTTCTCAACATATTTTTTGTCCACATTAATTACTCACTGTGTTAATTTATAAACCGCAATACGTCGCGTCGGAATTTTTTCAAAAATAAATTATGCCCTCAACCCGAATATCCTTTATAATGACCTGTCACTTAATTTGGATGACATTTATTATGTTTTCTCTAAAAACTTGCTACAAAAACACACTTCCGCTTCCAATCGGGACAATGATTTATGTTGCGCGCGCGAAAATGTTATTTCTGACAAAGACACAATGGTGGGTACACAAAAATGCAATTAAAAAATATATACATAACGTAGGGTTTTATACCCAGTATCATTTATAATATTTTAAAAAATATAATATATTTGCCAGTTACCTGCTTGTTAAAAGATACATTTATTATTGTGTATTTTAAATATTTATTTTCCATGCAGTCAATTTAAAGTTAATTTAAGTAAAAGCCGTTAAGTAAAATTTAACTTAATTAAATTATGCCAATATCTGGCAAAGTTGGTACTAATCAATGAAAAAGGATGCCTGAAAGAGGCTGTTATCCTATGAAAAAGAAGATACAGAAGACGATGAGTTAAAGTTGAGCTAATGTTGTGACGTAGTGTTGAGATTGAGTTTTCTCCAGTGCGAAGGATGTCTTCCAGTGGGAAGGAAAGATCTACCGGTAAAAAGACAGCTGTGTCTCTCAGCGAAAAGACAGCTGTGTCTCCCAGCGAAAAGAGACGGTTGTCTCCCGATGGAAAATATATTGGAAAGAAGTTGTCTCCCAGTAAAAAGATCCTAAGGATGTCAGGCGCATATAAAGCGTGCGTGTACGCCATTACGGCTTGGAATCCGTATAATACGTTATCCTTCTTGGCATTAATCAAACAAAATGGCCCAAACCGGCCAAAGGTACTACCAAAAGCACGGAAGGAATATTTCTGGTGATCTCCCCAAATCCAGCAACAAAAGGCACCCTTACAGGCTTAAGGGATGACCACCAACCACCGTCAATAGTTTCATGCAAAAGGATCGAACGTGGCTCGATGCAGCCACGACGTACTTGATATTAATTTTTTGTTGTTGTTCCCATTATAAGATTGTACAAAAATGCTCGATACCCCCAAGCATCGATAGCCACGGATATCAGCCCCTTATGTGTAAGACGGTCGGGTATCAAAACTAGATGTAATAAAAAAAAACATACTTTACCCTGTTCCGCTTAAATTTCAACTCCATGCTGATTGTTATGTGAAAATAATAGAGCCAAACTTTAAAGAAAATGTCTGGATAACATCAGGATCGATCAAAATACACGTCCGTACAAAACCGTCGCGCGCAATACTGGAACAGGGTCGTACCTAATACACCAGTTGCATATCTAACCGTTCAAGGGAAAACGTCACGCGATCTTTCAGCGCGACCACGTTAACCAAACTGGCCAATCAGTTAGAAAACTACAGATAACAAACATGTACTTGGCCATGGGAACCAAAGATGACACTACCTATGTCAAAATTAGAATTCAGGCAATAAAAATATTATAAATCCGAGTAACAAAAACTGAATGTTATAATGTGTTATCAAGAACCGGCAGTTTAATTATGGATCATTTTACGACCAAAGAACGTGTTAGGTTTGTTCAAACTTATGTACTACGAAAATTCCCATTCTTGAGTGAAATTCGTAAATTTCGTTTAATTTTTTGGCGTAATCATGTACTTAGTGACATCAAATTCGCAATCTTGCGGTTTCCCGATCGGTTGTTGATTTAACTCAAGAGTTAAAGCTCCCAGACCACGGGCATCGCCGTGGGTTAGCTAATTTTATCTTAGAAGAAATAGTGCAGAATTTTTGCAATAAAATTATCTTTTGTGCCGAAGCTTATTTCAACCTCGTAATTTTATCATCCAAGTGTCATAAACCTCATCTTTATCAAGGGATAAAAATTTATATCATTTCGTTGCCACCAACAAAGGAAAAAGAAATATTAACGATTACATTGTTTGATAATACGGCGTTGCCATTTTTTCCTTTGAGTTTTTCGAGGGGCGAAGGATATTAAAAACCAGTTGCGGGTGCTTTTAACTTCAAATTTTAATTTCCTCGCGGTTTATTAAAACTTTGTAATAAAAAGCATATTTTCCTTAAAGAAATTTAATATTAAAAATTTAAAATTGGCATGTTGATCGATATAAAAAAATATTTTGCTTACAAACTTTTTTTTCAACTTTGTAGATATTTATTATGAGTTTTTGTCCTAAATCTGTTTTTTTGCTTTTCTAACACAGCCTATATCTACGCTATGTTGTGTAAGGAAAGTAATGTATTCGTTATTCGTGCAGATTTTTGACTTTCGGTTATTGAAACATCCCTCCCTTTTAAGGTGTTGTGAAGCTTTAAGGTATTGTAAAGCTACTTTAACTATTTTCTGAGTGGTCTTTGTGAATATGTGAGCATATATGTATGTGTGTGTACTCAAAATTACATCGAGACTGCTGAAACTCAAACCATGTACTTGGATCGGTAGCTGTTTCTCTAATCGGCGCATGCCCATCAATGCTGGAGTACCCTAAGTTTCAGTCCTAGCAACAACCCTATTTATTCATCACATTAATGATCTACCCTCTTAAACTTCGATTCTCATCCACAATTATGGTGACGATGGTACTCCTCACTCCAACATTCATTTTTCCATGCAAGTCTCGAATCAAGAGTTGGATAAGATAGTGTGTCGTTATTATATGCATGTGTGTACTTATTCAAACTTATATATGACTAATAAATGCATGATTACTCTTTCTTGCACACGAGTAGCTTGAGAGAGAGTATTTTAAAAACTAAAATTAATTAAAACTCGATTAAGATCTATGTTGGACGATGATCTTTTAAAATTATTGTTATTAATAAACATTGAAAGAGATTTGCTTAAAAAGATTGATAATGACACACTAATAACTGAATCTGCTTCAAGTAGCAAGACATACTATGATCTCTTAATATTCTAAGCAAACTTTTATGTTGCTATACATTTTGGTTAGAACTAGTTCATAACAAAAAATATACTTTTATGTATTTGAAACGTCTATAAGCAAACACTTTCCTAAAAAGCTTTTATTTTTGTGTTATGGTTAATTGCCTTCTTTTATATTTTGTTTTAGTTGTAATGTGGTATTTTTAATAATGAAAATGTCAAAACGTGAACATATTGGCAATCCAAAACTTAACATAAATTTCATTAAATATACTGTGGAAGTGGTGATCCAAATCAAGTAAAGTGCCGCGTAGGCCAAAGGCCCCATTCGGACACTGTACGTCTACCTAAGGTGCAATAAAACCACTAGGTATTTTATCTAAATTTTAACGGAACAATAATTAGTATGTATAGGGGTACACTAACCCAGTGCCCAGTGCCGTCTCGTCTGCCCGCTATTAATAGGTAATTTTACATATATTTTACATTCATTCTATTTTCTGGTGAAAAATAGAGTGTCCGCGTCCGTTTCATAGAGAGTCCGTTATCAAGAGGACAATAATTATAAAATCCCATTGTAAAATTCCCGTAAAAGCAAATTTGTCCGTTACTTAGAGGTATCAGCAATTTAGAGGTGTCCGTAAATAGAGGTTTTACTGTAATTTTTCTGATCTGATGTATGATCTTGCATCTTGCAATGCTTTGGAAGCCAGGAGGTTATATCACGACAGATATCCTAATCGTCCTCTTCCAGATCAGAAAACATTTCAACGAGTTGACCAACGTCTAAGGGAGAATGGTAGGCGATTGCATTTACCATGTAATATTATTAAATTTCTTCATAATTTTAGGAAATTTTGGGAAAAGAAGTACTGATGCTGATCGGGGAAGAACAGTACTGTATATGACAATCCTTCAACGAGCATTCGAAAATTATTAGCGCAGTTTACGTCGAAAACAATAGTACATGAAGTTCTTCAAGAACAGCTGTTAAAACCATATCATTTGCAAAAAGTACATGAACTGATTCCTGAAGATTTTCCCCGTAGAATGCAGTTTGCAATCTGGCTACTGGATCAGCACCGAAATAATTTAAACTTCATTAGCACTGTTCTCTTCACGGACGAAGCAGGGTTTACCAAAAATGGTATCATGCATTTACACAACTCACATATATGGGCTGATGAAAATCCTCATGCAACTATTGTTTCGCATTATCAACATCAGTTCCAATCAATTAATGTCTGGGCAGGAATCATTGACAATTTTTTTGATTGGACCATTCATATTGCCAGTACGACTGAATGGACAACTTTATTTGGAATTCCTCCAGAATGCTTTTCACGATTTACTAGAGCATTTACCACTTGAAATTCACCGCAACATGTACTACATGCACAATGGAGCACCACCTCATTTCAGCGTTGCTGTGAGGGAGCACCTGAATATCGTCTATCCAAACCATTGGATAGGTAGAGGAGGACCTATTGCCTGGCCTCCTCGATCTCCCGACCTAACGCCGTTGGATTTTTACCTGTGGGGACCCCTCAAAACCTTGGTGTATTCTACTCCGGTCAATAGTAGGGAGGAACTTCTACGGAGAATCACGTTTCATTGTGATCAAATAAGGAACAATGCTGGGTTATTGTGGCGGGTACAGCAGTCCTCAATGCGTCGTGCTCTTGAGTGTATCAGACTTCACGGAGCCCATGTTGAACCCTCTTACGAATTTTTTAACTAAGCAGTTAAACTTAAACTTTTTATTGAAACTATGTTGGTGACAGGGAAAATTCCTCTTTTTCATATTCAACCCGACAGAAGTAAGGGGACTAACAGTGTAAATAAAATAACTTTTTTTGAAAACGGTTAGGATTAACGATATGAATGAAGAGTACTTAATTTTAAGTCAATAGTTAAAGGTATGTAAAAAACGTCGTCCAAAGTTCTTATCATACAGGGAGTAAAAAAATGGCGTCATAAGTGTCACAGCTAGTCCGTCTCTGCAGCTGTGAGTACTTCACAACACTTTCTTGGATAGTAATTTGAAGGGTCTTACCTGGTATACATCATATTCAAAAAAATTGGAATATACCTGGTGGTTCAATAATTATGTGTAAAAAACTTGATTCCATTGGAGATCTTTGGGAACCCATATCTCCGAAGAGGAGGCCTATACGAAAAAAGTTTATATGAACTTTTTTCATATCCGGGAGATTTCCCACATTTTCCCGGACACCCTGTACACAATAAACAAAATACATGCATATTCCCTATTCAGATAATTTCATTTTCAATTATAATTCAATTTTAACTTATTTATTTACTTTAAAATCGAGCCATCGACAAAACAATTTAAATATTTAAGCTTAGTTCTCAAAATTACGCAGTCAATTAAATTAGTTTATCGCATTAACGCATCAGTGGCAGACAATTAATTATGGAATATTTAACAAAAACAATCTGATTTAGTTTTATTAAAGTCGTAATTTAGATTTTCAGAATCAATAACAATTTGTCCTGACTAATTATTGTTTAAAACTGATATTTATTGAATTAGATTTCGACAAGCGCATATTGTGTCGGAAATAAATTTATATTAAGAGGAATAATAATTAACGTCAATCTCTTTTATTTTAGTTTTAATAATATTGCTGTTGCTCAGCTACTTGCTAGCTCTTCTATTATCTAGTAAATCTACAATACATCGGCAATGGTGGTTGCGTTTATTTTAAATAGCTTACAATGTACGGGGTTATCAAAGCGCACAGAGTGCGCTTAGCCAAGTTCTCGCACAACGCAACGCGCGCGCACTCTGCAATATTTACACGAACCATTTCGAGCACTTTTCGACCCCCTTCTATATTCGTTGGTAGTTGCGTTACAAGACTGAATTTTTTCAGGGTGGTTAAGGTTACCAAAAAGAAGCAGTATTCCAAATTTCATACGTCTAGGTGGGATAGTTTCCAAGATACGAGTTTTTAAAAATCACAATTTCGGGCATGACTGACTGATAGATTATTATAAATCTAGGGTACTTCCAATCGAGCTAGGGCTTTGAATTTTGAAACATAAATAGTGTCTAGGGTGATAATTATGAGCAAAATCAAAAACCAATGCAAATCCAACATGGCGGAAAATCCAATATGACGGATTCTGACACGAAATAGGTAGCGCCTTCTGCTTTAGAAAGTTACGTCTGTACGGAGTGTAGTGGTTATCACATCTGCCTAATACGCGGAAGGTCCCCAGTTCGATCCCGGGCGGAAACACATTTTTATTTTTAATTTCTGATTTACTTTAATAGCTATTTGTGTATTAAGAGCGCAAAGTGATATATTGCCGCTCTGAGCGAGAAGTTAGACGCGCGACGCGTAGCGGAGCGCGGCTATCTCGCGAGAGCGGCAATGTCACTTTGCGCTCGAATTACACACATGATTTTTTCTACAACAGGTATTTTTATAAAAATATTTTGTAATGTAATTAATAATTATTGATATCAAATTTGACAGTTTATATTTTGTGTCAAAAGTCGCAGATACGCTGGACGTTTCTTTATTATTATTAAGGTGTCCATGGTAACTAAGCGAGCGACAAAGTAACTTTGTCGCTCGGCGAGCGACAAAGTAAAACAAACGCTTGTTCCTCGAAAATGTCCAACTTTGCGCTTTCTTTTGAAAGCGCAAATTTGTACTTTTCGCTCGGTTGTAGAAAAAATACCTTTACTTTATGATAATCGCAACAAACAGATACCAGGAATGCATGTAACTTTATCGACAAAAAGCCATTATTAAAATTTTTGTTTGGAGTTTACATATATTAATAATAAATAAATATCATTTGCAGTGGCGGCTGGTGAAATTTCGAAGTTGTATGTCTCTGTTCCTACTTACAGGACCCGAACCAAATTTAAGGGTTTTAATAGTGAGCCCACTGGGAATGTTTTGGTAAAAAAAAATCATTTTGTAATTTGCGAAAAAAAGTTAAATTTTTGGTGTGCACCTCCTAGGAAAAAAATGAAAACGTCTAGATATTTTATTTATTCTTTTTTCTAAACAAATTTTACATCGTTCTGTCGACAGTTTTTAAATTTTGAGAGAGGAAAAGGCGTTAGTAGAAAGTTATAGTCATTAGAATTTTTTTAAGCCTAAAATAAAATTTAAGAAAAAATTCAAATGACTATAACTTTCTACTAACACCTTTTTTTCTCTCAAAATTTAAAAACTGTCGACAGAATGATGTAAAATTTGTTTAGAAAAAAGAATAAATAAAATACCTAGACTTTTTCATTTTTTTCCTAGGAGGGGCACACCAAAAATTTAACTTTTTTTCGCAAATTACAAAATGATTTTTTTTTCTTTACCAAAACATTCCCAGTGGGCTCACTATTAAAACCCTTAAATTTGGTTCGGGTCCTGTAAGTAGGAACAGAGATATACAACTTTGAAATTTCACCAGCCGCCACTGATCATTTGGTATCTGAACAAAAAGGCCAAGCTCTCGTCAGGACTGTGTGTTTTGTTATCTGAAAAAAATATCTGAAATGTAAAAATTATGCCAAGTTCCTTGTCTACACGTTATTAGCAGTGTTTTGATAAGCACAGAAAAATATTATGTGAACTGATAAATTTACAGACCAAACTTGGCAAGTTTTCATTAAAGAACTGAGCAATATTGAGTCCCTTGAAATCTTGCCAAGTTTGGCCTGTAAATTTATCAGTTCACACAATATTTTTCTGTGCCTATCAAAACATTGCTAAGAACGTGTAGGCAAGGAACTTGGCATAATTTTTACATTTCAGTTATTTTTCAGATAAGAAAACACAGTCCTAATGGGAACTTGGCCTGTTTTTAGATGTATATTTTTGGTGGGATTGACTATATTTGGACCAATATACCCCTTTTTCATTTGAAGGGATAGAAAAATGATTAAATTAGAAAAATTGTAGATTTGTACATAAGCCATCAGGAAACGTAACTGAAAAAACAATTATATATCAAATAAGCAAGTTTCGAACTAAGAGCTCCCCACATTATTTTTTTACTTAATTTCTACTCGCTAAGAGCTCTATTTTATGGTAAGTTACCTACACCGATGTTCGACTGTTCCTATAATTTTAAAAAATAAAACGAAACTCAAGCTACCCGCCATACCCTTCGTATATGAGTAAATGCAAGTCGTATAGGGTTTCTATGGAAACATCGACAATCTTTAGTTAAGTGATAGGTGCTTTAACTAGGTGCTTCAGTCATGCAAAGAAAGACATAAAAGTCTATACAGAAAGTTCCACAATCGTCCCGATGACGCAGGCAGCTCCTTTCTGCCAAAATTAATATTTGAGGTTAGTCGTTTCGTTCAGTTTGTTGTGATAATAAAATTTAAAAAAACTCACCACCCTATGAAGTTCTAACCCGTTTCCAATACGCCTTTTACAGCCGACCTAATTTTTTAAATGACAAAGATTCAAAAAAGGTCCACCCGAGCACGGTCTCGAACTCACCACCTCTCAAACCCACCACCACTCGATCCACAAGCGAATGCTTTACCTCTGGACCCTGTTACCGATGCAAGAAAACCGGTAAACATGTTACAAGTGCATCTTATACTTATATTTTTGAGGTTACCTTTGTTTACGTGGTATTGACGATGCGCGCGCCATCGGGATATTTGCGGAACTTTTTAAATAGACGCTTCTAGGAAAGACAGTTAATTATTTTAATATTTATTATGAGCTACAGTCAGCAAGCAAGGGCTGATATAAACAACATAATATAAAAGGCAATAAAAATAAGATGGAAGCATGGACATTATATGCAAGACTGTATGGCAATCGACAAGTTCCAAGCCTAAACACTTTTATAAGGACCTACAGAAAAATAATAAATTCTTCAGATTTCAAAGCAATAGGACAGCATGCTAGTCTGACGAACACATTCATCTAGATGTTTAGCTTTATGTTAATGAAACAAAGAAAAATTCTAACCTCTCCAAGGTTGTCCGTGAGCAATAGAAATAATATTTCAGCTACCAACAGGACCCATTGAATTAGGATTTTTTATTATTTCTCCAATACCTTATATGTTTTAAAGGAGTGTTTATATTAATTGAAATGATATAAGGATTATTGACTTAATTTTTACATTTTTTATTTAAACCGTAGTTCCTGTTCGTTTAATAAATTATATTGTAATTTGAATGACACCGCCTACAAATAACTATTTTTCGCCCAAGTATATTTAAGCATTCCAATCAAATAGTTTAACATTTTAGCCCTAACAATTCTACACTCCAAGGAATATTAGAAATTTATTGGATTCCAACAGTATTTTGGTCATTGAAATAATGATAATATAGTTTTCAAAGAAGTAGGTATACTTTTGAAGTCTAACAATAAATCTATATTTAAAGCACTATTGTTTTGGATTATTTCAATGATGTTTTGTTGAGACAATATTAACTTTAATATAACTAGTGTGACAGTGGTCAAAACCAGTAGGTACCTACTATTATTGAAAATAGCATAGCAGTTTTTATCTGTGTAGAGAACTTTTCAGATGAGTTACCGCTTACTATCCTCAATCAAGATATTTGGCAACAGAATAGTGCCCCTGCAAACAGCACGCCAAAAAATGTGCCTCAGTTTTTAAATCAAAAGTATCGGACTTGGATTTGTAAAAATGGTTCAATTCGATGGTGTCCCAATAGTCCTGATCATACATTGATGGACATGTTTTTTTGGGGACGGCTCAAAGATCGAGTGCATAACCAGAACACACTTAACACTTTAGAAGAACAAAGGCGAAAAATTCTGGAAGAAATAAATTTTATTAAAACACAACAGAAGGAGTCGCTGAAGGATGCCGTCAATCATTTAAAGACATGTTATCGCACTTTCATTGAGCAAAACAGAGGTGACTTTGAACATGTGTTTTCTGATGATTCTTGTACAAATCTACAGTATTTCTAATTTTAACATTTTTCTATCTCTTCAAATAAAAAATGATCTATTGGTCCAAATATATTCATTAACCCTGTACATACACAAGTTATTTCTATGTAAGTTATTTATTCCGATTTTAGTCTAAAAATAATGGCACTTGAGCAATTTTCTTTATGCTGGGCTATTTACTAAAAAAGAAACAAAAATTAACGATTCTTTAGTACAGCGATAAAAAGACCTGCTAGAGGTTTTTTAAGGGTGGAGATATATTAAAAGGCATTTTGGCGGAATTTAAAATTTTTACCAGAAAATTTTAATTTTCTTAGAGTTTATTAAAATTTTCTAATAAAGGGTCTTTTTCTCGTTAAATTCAAAGATAAAAAATTTTAATTTCCTATATTTAGACAAACAACAAAAAACAGCGACGGCGTTTTTTCACCAAAGGCTATATAATAAGTGATTACAACAAAAAGTTTGTATTTTAATATACAAGGTAGCTCAAGAAAATTTTAAAAAATTTAAAGATAGGTGTAGAAAAAACAATATTTATGTTTCTAGAACAGAAATTAGATTATGTATGCACACATGTTGTATACAACATACCATCCAAATAATAAGAGTAACTTATAATTTGAGCGAGCAAGAACTGCAGGCAACCAGATATACAACTATAATGTCGGGTCAACATTGCAGGCGCTCGTGTCGGAAATGTCGGAATTATCCATGGAATCTTAGATCAGATGACTCTAAAAGCAGCGGGAAGCGGGAATTAATCAATAAATCGAGTTATAATCTAGTTTGAAACACGGGTCGTTTGCGAAATTTTAAGGGTGATAATCTATTTGTCTTAATATAATGTTAAAACCAAGGAAATTGGAGGGGATAAAGGAAAGTTATCGCCTAAAAACTAATCTGACTCCGAATGCGTGCTAAGGGAACTATCATTTGCGGCACCACAGGTTACCTTGCGCAGTGAAATGTTGTCAGGTCCGAACTTTGGAAGTTTGCGTATTTACATTTTACTTTACTTACATTGGCATAGTCTTACATATAAATTTAATTTCTTACAATACAAAAAACATATATATATATATATATATATATATATATATATATATATATATATATATATACATATATATATATATATATATATATATATATATATATATATATATATATATATATATATATATATATATATATATTTGAAAAGAGCTTGAAAACTTATCGTGAGATCGTGAGATTCGATACAAAATCGTGAAATCTCACGATAAATCGTAAGATCTGGCATCACTGATTCTAAAAAACAAAACATAAAATAGCAAATAATATTACGGATTGTCAAGGGGATAACCGGGGTTCCCCGACTCTTTGCGGCTCGTTCGCTTGTCTATATGTTCAATAATTTCGAACGGCATATAAATTTATGCAAGTATTCCAAGTATAGTTTTTCGGCATATTTATTATTTTTATTATTTTAGGTTTTATATTAATCAATTTAATTTTTGCAGATATTTTGATATGATGCATCTACTTAAAAAGATCGCATTTTTAAGTACGATCGCACACAAGAGTCTAGGGGATGGGTGAAACTTTATTACCCGGGCTTCCGCATGCGCAGAGGAAGGAACAATAGTGGATTTTTTTCGCACCGATCCCTCTTCGCCTGCGAGGAAAGAGACTGGTCAGGGCCTCTAACCAGGTGCTAACCCTGTTCCGACCTTAGGGTGCCCTCCAATCCACCGTTCGCTAGATTTTCTGGACAACAAACAAAACATAATTTTTAGGTTAAGGTACCTAGACACGATAAATTATTTGCTCGGGACCTTTAAAAAAAGACAAAACAAAATTTTTATCGAGGAAGGAGTGCGAACCCGTTTCCAATACACCTTTTAGAGCCGATTTCCTAATTTTTTATAATATTTTAAGTGACAAAAATTTAAAAAGATGCAGTCGAGCACGGATTCGAACGAACATACCTCGGTCAATAAGCGGATTCTTTACCACTGCACTACAACTGCTAGGAAATCGGTAAACTTATTAACAAGTGCATCATTTATTATATTTTTGAGGTTATTACGCATGCGCAAGCCCAGGTAATAAAGTTTCACCCATCCCCTAGACTTTTTACGATCGCACTAATGCGATCATTCATCGTACCGAGAGTTAAAAAATCGTATAAATACGATTTAAATCGTACGGCTGGCAAAACTGGCTTGTATAGCTTCGAAAGAGCTTTAGAATCCCTTTGGTGGCTTGGAAACCCCTTTCAGTATTTCAAGCCACCACCACAGAGCTTTCAAAGCCCTCAAAAGTAATTGAAGGTCTTTTTTCATTCACAATTCCAAAGCTCTTTATAAAGGAATTCAAGCCCCAAGTCACAAGCTCTCGTTTTAAAAAGGGTTTCAAGCCATGGAATTGAAATCCCTAAAAGGGATTGAAGCTCCCTATATCAAGTCACAAGCCCTCAAGCCCAGCTCTGGAAGCTAGTAGAAAATATGGCCGTAAAATTAAAAACAATAAACTTAATTTTGTCTAATGATCTTTTGATTTTATTTTGTAAATAAAAACACGATCAAAAGAAACATTCAACAATAGATATAGGATTACGGTCAGAGTATACGAACTACCCAAACCTAAATTTCTATAAAGTCCTCTTAATACTCTTCGCTCCAGAAACTCGTAACGTTTTATCATTACATGATATAATCTTTAATATTTCTTTACCTTTTTTATAAAAGCGCGTAAAATAGACACATAAAAGATGTTTCTGGCATTTCGGATGATAAGAGATTGCCGAAAACGGCGTTAATATAGTCCCTTCGAGGAAAATCAGAAAGGGGGGCAGGAGTGATAATCCCGAAATAGATTTGGGAGCTTTTTCTTCACGAAACAAAATCTTCAACACAGAAAGTGAAATGTTAAACACTAGACATCAAAAATAGGCACAGAAAAGGGGCAGGAGTGATAATCTCGCAATATGTTTGGGAGCTTTTTTCCACGAAACAAAATTTTCAAAACAGGAACTGAATTTGTTAAATAATAGAGATCAAAAATAGGTACTTGGGTACTTTTTAAATAAAACCAACAATTTTAGGAAAATAGAATGCTTGTTCATTTTATCAAAAAGTAGGGATATGGCAGTTATGTTTTAAAAATTATATTCTCTACAGATGACCATTATTTGCGTAAAATTATCAATAACATTTTGGTAACATTGCGGTTCAATTTCACCAATACCTTGACGAATGTTTTGCTTCAAGTCATTAATCGTCGGCGGATTGTTACAATAGACTTTGTCCTTGCGGAAGCCTCACAAAACAAATCGAGGGATATTAGATCGCATGCATGATCTTGCAGGCCACTGAATATCACCATTTCGAGAAATGAGGCGGCCAGGAAAACATGTCCTTAACAAATCCCAGGTCCAGGGTATTCAAGCTACCTGCGGTTATCGTCTGTGTCCGATTCTTAGTCTTCCACACGTCGTCAAAGTGGTGGCATCGAGTGAACGCTATAAGGGGCTGCAGACTAGAAACAAGTTTACGTTTTTATTTCTCAGCTGTTTTAAGACTGTTGAAAGTGAATTTTTTTATTTTTACTGTGTGCGTTACTTTTGTAAAACATATACTTCTTAAACCAACTACACTCGTTCTTTTCACACAAAGGAGAATAATTTAAAGATACCCAAGCTGTTGCTTAACCTTTTATTTCTCTGTGAGTTTTAAAACGAGTTCTGCCTTCTTCGGCTCACACATATTTTTTATATTTATAAACTATCCTTTTATAATGTAAAATCGTCGGAAAATTTGGTGGCTCACCACGGCCTTCTTTTAATACAAATTTCCTTTGTAATGAAGGCGAAAACGAATTTTCATGCTTTGACCCAATATCATTTATTCTCCCTGTAATTTATATGCATTCATTACAGAAATGAAATTAAGAACTACCAGAAAGGCTGTGTATCTTATTCTTAAGGATGCTGAAGGAGAGAGAAGAAGAGGAACAACTTGTTGCAGTTCATAGAACCGGAACATTTGACACGCCTCTTTCGCATATCTGAGAACAAGTACTTTACTTTTGCTACAAGTTATTCAAGCGACTTGATGACAGCGAAAAGAAGCACGAGCGTTTTGTGAAAAAGAACATAGACTGGCTGAAAGCTGAAATGGTTTTTAATCCACAACCTCATCAGGTACCAACTACCGATACTCCCGATCGGCCTAAAGTTGGAGAAAGCCCAGGAGGTCAGAAAAGAAAGAACCACATCAAGCAGTACAGAGGACTCGATGTGAGGACATCGTCAATGGAGAACACAATAAAGACGTCATGCTCCGACTCTTGACTACTTCAGACACCTATATTTCCACTCTCCGACGGCTACTGGCTCAGTCCGGAAACAGGAAAAATCTTCCTAAAGAGGTCAAGAGGTCATAAAGCTCCTACAGCCCCGAACAGAACCAGTGAAGGAATCGTGAAGTAAAGATTTGGATAAGAATATAATCTTCTTTAAATCTTGTGTACATTCTTTAATTCATTTTATTTTCTTCCTTTTATTTGTGAAGTACTTTAAAACATTAAGTACATTTAGTAGTTGAAAACGTTCTTTTACTCATCCAACCAGGATAAGCATTCATGTAACTGAAAATATTATTGCTTAAAACGAAACCAGGAGTTTTGGCCAGGTTTTCGTCGTTTCTGGAGCACAGTGCAGTGTTAAAAAATAGAAGAATATATGGAGGGAATAATCTTTTAAACGAATTGCTTGTTAGCAGTTGTGAACAATTTGAAAATTTCTGCCGTATGTCGATAAAAGATTTCGAATATCTACTGACTTTGATTGAATCGACTATAAGGAAAATGGACACAAATTACAGAATCGCTATATCTCCAAAGGAGAGGTAGGCAATAACTTTGCGTGTTTTGGCCACAGGAGAGTCGTTTGCATATATCTCTTCAAAGTATCCAATCAGAGTATATCAACGACGGTTATTGACGTTTGTAGAGCATTAAATGAAGTATTAACGGTCTATATAAAGATATCTAAATCCTTTATTTGAAGTTTTATTTTTTCTCATAGAACTGTACAAACATAAAATTATCATATTATTCTGACGAAAAAAAATTATTTTTTTGAAATTAATTAATCTAAACTTATTTTTACTTATAAAACTGTACAAGGGCAAAAATAGACCAAAAGCTGACGAAAAACTCATTTTATCATCTTTCTTTATGGATTATCAAAGCTATTTAGAAATATTAAATATGTCCACTAAGAAGATATCAT
This sequence comes from Philopedon plagiatum, assembly GCA_963971165.1. NCBI lineage: Eukaryota > Metazoa > Arthropoda > Insecta > Coleoptera > Curculionidae > Philopedon > Philopedon plagiatum. The sequence continues at coordinate 6,423,819 of OZ020194.1, forward strand.
TTTCAGGACTTGAAAGACGATTATACTCCTGAAAAAGTTTTGATACTACTCTTTTTCATAAAATAAAGCCCCATAACCTAAAAAAAAATTAGTAAAATCAAGTTTTCTTTTCAAACTATTGATCTAGGACTTTAACAAAATCTGAAAAAAAAATGGATGTGGGAAGACTTTTGGGTTAAACTTAGTCAAGGATTTTATAGGTATGTTGTTATTTTATGGCATGTAATTATTTATTAAATTTATTAAGTAAAAAAATATATTTTAAATTTTCGGTGATTTCGGAAATTTTTGTACGTAATAAAGTGGTGTTTCTTTGATTTTATTATTTTACTGTCATATGTTGGTAGTATGTATTCCTTTAATCGATTTCAAAGATAAGTAAGTTACTCTATAAACTACGACTATTGCGACAAAAAGACACTTTCCATCTGCCGAAATAATAATCACAAAATTTCGAGCTAGTTTTGTTGATGAGAGTATTAACGAAACTGCCTTTTTATGCAACTTCCCGGCGTGACAGGCATGTATTCTTTATAACCCAATTCTGAAATAAATCCTGGGATTCCGGGTTCAAACTGAATAATTCCGAAATTGTAAATTTGCTTCGGGATTCTAATTTCTAGTGCAAATCCACCTTGAAACCAAATATCGTCACATTCGGATCTTTGTAAATTCTGGAATACTTACTTGAAAAGCAACATTTTTCTGTCCTGATCGCGTATATGCAGGCACAAACCATTATGAGGAATGCAACCAGCAGGGCTCCTGCTACGCTGACTAACGTGCTAACTTGAATTGGTTCTGTAACAATTAAAATAAATAAAATCATTGTTTAAGTGGGAACTATCGCAACTAAAATTTCAGATTAAATATGTAGTATATGGTGTATCGTTATACAGCGTGCAACAAAAATATGGAAACTTCGAAATATCTCGCATATCATTCATCCGATCTTTATGAAATTTTGTACACTTAGGTACGAAATTACGCCCGATCCAATGGTAAGTTCCGCATTGTTGTCAAGTTTACTGTATTTCTGAAATCGACAGGAACTTTTTTTTTAATGGAACTCTCTACATTTTATTCGATTTTCACATTCAGCTTAAAATTCTGAATACTTCTTATTGGAAACATTTTATACTAATACAATAATTAACAGTTTTTGATAAAATGGTAGCCAAAAATCGATATTTTATTGTATTTTACCTTAAAATACCTGTACACGAAAGTTTACCTGAAATGTCTGACATTGTCTGTTTCGTTTATTTACAAAAAATGGATCATTTAACAGACCTAAGAATTGAAATTTTATTAGTACTGGGTTATGGGGACAGAATGCGAATTCAATAAGAAGTTTGTAACATTTTTAATGACAAATATCCTCACAAAAATCCGTTAACTAAATATACTGTAAGTCAAGTTATAAAAAAATTTCGTCATACTGCAAACGTAAAAAACGCTATACGCTCAGGCCTACCTAAAAGTGCAACAGATGGTAGTAACGCTCTGAATGTTTTACTCCGTTTAGAAAATCCCTATCTCTCTACCAGAAGACTGGGAAAAGAAAACAACGTTTTACGACATGTCCGTAGAACGCCTCCTGAAAACCGAAAAGTTTCGTCCGTACAAAATAAGACTTGTGCACGAGTTCTCAGAAGATAATTACAACAGGCCGTTTGGAATTTGGCGAAACCGTGATGGAATGTTGCAACGCCAATCCAGATTTTGTCCACCGAATAATTTTCTCTGACAAATCAACATTTTCTCTAAATAGAAAAGTTAATAGGCATAATTGTCGATATTGGGCCAGGGAAAATCCTCACTGGATAAACGAAAATCATACCTAGTTCCCCCAAAAGGTAAATGTTTGGGCTGGTATTACGCCGCGTACAGACCGAAGTTCCAACGCACACCAAGGCACATGTGACTAGAAATTCGGAAGCATTTAAATTGATGTGTACGGCGTTGGCGAACAGAAGCCAACGCATTCCAACGGTTCCCAATGTGACCGTTGGCGTTGGCTCGCGTTCGGTCGTTGAGCGGTACTTCAAAGAGATGCTTGATTTGGTGTGGACGAGATTTGAATGTTTTCAGTCGTTGGCAAGTATTCGCCAGGTCTGTGCGTTTTATTTTTGACAAGTATTTTGTTTATTTCGCCTTTTGATATGAAATGGACAGTTGATTTATGCCTTAAACTAATTGAACTATACCGGAATAACCCTATATTATGGGATCCTAGCAATATAAATTATAAACTCTCCAAAAAGAAGATATTTGGCAAAGCATTGCTGATGAATTTAGGTGAAAGGTTGCTGAAATAATGAAAAAAAAGAGAAGGTTCTGAAATGAACACTGCTTTCACTCCGAAATTCCTCCAGCAACTTTTTCTGTTTTTATATGGTGTTGTCATCCACCAGCGCAGCGTCTTGGCTGACGTTTCTTTTTTTTATTGTTAAGTAAAGAATTTACAATTAAAAATGCGGCACTTTCACCTAATGACTCATCAATCATCATCACTTGATGACATATTAAAATACTCCTTTCCGCAGAAAATGACCGAACCGTATCCAATTCGAAACTTCAAACGCGATGTGGACGACAATGTAAAATGCTTTCCAATCGTTTCCAATCCCAACGCCAACTGGCACATTCGTTGGAGTTGGCGTTGGTTTGGATTGGGACTTGGTCTGTACGCGGCTTAATAGGTAGGAGAATAATTGGCCCATTCGTCATGGAAGGGGCATTACATGGAGAAAGATATTTGGATCATCTAAGAAATGAAATGGTCCCGGCTCTTGCAAAACTATTTCCAAATAATGAGGGCTTCGATTGTTTGTGGACTATTGGCATAGACTTTATCTTCGACGTAGCCCCAAAGGAAAAAGTCCAGCGGCGTCAGATTACACGATCTAGGTGGCCAATTTACATTTATAACAAGTCCAGGAAATTTTTCTCTTAATAATGCTATTGTTGTGGCCTACATTGGACTATATGGATATAGACGATGTTTATTTCCAGCAAGATGGCGCCACGAGCCACACAAGCTGTCAAACAATGGCATTATTTAGAGAACAATTTTCTAGACGGTTGATTTCGCGAAACGGAGATGTAAATTGGCCACCTAAAACATGTGATCATCAGATGGTACTGGACTTTTTCCTTTGAGGATACAATCAAAGCCCCCAAAGACAATATTTGAGTTGGTATTCGGGAAATAGAGCAATAAATATGCATAAATGTGATGCAAAACTTCCTCAAAAGGATGGATATTTCTCACAGAAGCCGAGGCGGCCATTTACCAGATATCGTGTTTCACATATAATCGGAAGTTTTGTACTTAAAGTTAAATATAAATATTTGCACTTAAAAAAACATGTTTTTGCGTTACATTAAAATGACACCTCCTAATGGAAAACCTTCTATTTCTTCTTCACATTAATGATCTGCTCTTCAACTACCAGTAGCATCCACATTTCCGCTGACGATAGTACTCATCACTCCATTCAGTGGCGTGCCGGTCGAGGGGCTAGGGAGTTTATAAACATTCTCTGCTAGTACTAAAATGGCCGAGGGCCGCGTGGCTGTGTTGCCGAACCCTTAATTTGATTCGACACATTGCCAACTACGGTCAGTTGTTTTTCGTAGGATAACGTCAGACGGGAAACTGAATTTAGTCCAATTCTAAACCTTAATATGATTATTCTTATTATCCGTCCAACCGACGTTATTTTTGTGTGAGTGTTTCAGTTGACTGATTGTGCAATAATATTAACTTATTTATTGAAAACGCAAAATGACTGAACAAGCCCATTGGCAGCAGAATTACTGAATCGTATTATGTAAAATTTTTATTAAAATCCTTGGATCATCATGTATATCTGCATGATTGGGTTGATGAGCCGGATAATATTCCAAAGCTTGTAAGTGGACATGCGGAAGCACTTCCGTCTAGTCAGATTCCAACGGAGATATGAGATTTCTTATTACATTACGCCTTTTCTGTGTTATTTGCGGCCAGTCAGCATAATGGAATGTATGATTTGCATCTAGAAAACTCGCTTGAGCGACGGAGGGACATTTGAAAATTAAAATGTGGACGGTAGTCCAATGATTTTATGCAATAGCGAATATGCATATAACCCAAATAAATCTGAAATATTTTTTTTTATTCTCTACATAAATTAAATGTTTATGGCGGTTACTGTCATTTATTTTGGTCTTTATTAAAAAAAAAGGATTTTATATTGCAAATTTTCGCGCGAATTTCGAAACTTGTAAAACGTGATTGGCTGTGTCGTCAAAAGTGAACTTATGACTCATCATGAGTACATGGCGAATTCGAGTGTTGTAGAGTCATCGAAATCTCAATAAAAATAGCATTTAATGCATAACTCATCCAATGAAATATCCCTGCACTTAAAGTAGAAGGTTCCTAAAATCTTATTCATGTAAACTGCAGGCCGACATCGGTCCAGAAACCAGACATATCACCTTAATAATTTTGAGTAAATAAACAATTCTTTGTTTTCATGGCAACCTTCGAAAATTCAAAAATTTTCAAATTGTCCCCGATGCAAATAAACCTATTTATTTATAACTTTAACGCAAAATAAGCGAGTTAAATTAGTGGGTGGTATTCTTAAATAATTAACGGATAAGATAAACCAAAAAGAATCACTAAATAAGGTAAATAGTGTGGAATAATGTCGGTTAAAACTAGGATTTGTTGGAAAAAATTAAGAAAATCCTTTTTTTACCCCTTAATTCGTTTTAAAGTGTGATTATGCCGTTATAAGATGGTGTTGAAAAATTTGGAAAAAATTAGATAGGAAAAAATACAGTGATTCAAATGTATAAATGTCGAGGGCAAAAAAGTAAAAAATTTTAAATTTAATCGGCGATTGCTCCTAGAGAATGAAGAAACTAAAAAATATAGATATTATATACTTCGACGAGCTCTTTCCGACGACATACATGGGATTTTAATTTTAACCATTTTGACCCCACAAAAAATTAAAAACCGTGATATATTTGGGTCAACAATCTAAATATCCAGTTTTTTTCCAAATATTTCCATTTTCCAGTGATTTTAGGTTTAGGTAAATGTATTGCAAAAAAAAGTATTTGAGATTTAAAGTTTCACTTACAAATCCGTTTTTCGATCTGACGTTTAGTTTTCGAGTTATTAGGTACCAAAGAGAGGTCTGCAAATGGCATTTTCGGTCAAAAAAAAATCAAAAGAATTACTTGCCATTTTCTGATCCTCACCAGTTTCAGTAGAGTTCTGAAGCTCCGGGTCCCCTACAACCTCAGAAAATTTACATCGATGTAATTCACTTTTTCGACCTGTACCCGATTTCAACGGAAATCGCGTAAATTTCGACTTTGACGTTTAATAGCTCCGAAACGAAACATCTTGTATAACTGAATTTTTTCGATTTCTCTCCCTCTGACTGTTTCCAAGATCCGAGAAAAATAAACCTGTTCGACTTTAGGTTAAGCTTTACGTTAACATGTAGATTAACACACTTATTTTTGCTGATCTCCTGACGTCACTTTTCACTAAGAACAAATGGCTGTATTTTAAATTGTAATACATTATACCGAAAAGTAAACATTTTTTGTAGCTAAATTCTAGTAATTTTCTTCAAAATATTTTTTTGGGTTTGTAATGCCTTCCTTAAACTATTTATGCAAAAAAAAATATGTGCATATTTCTTATTGTGGGACATAGTACAGCAATTTTTAATTGCATTTCCTCCATCGTATTTGGCTGAGCGTGGGTTCAGTGCAGTAGCAAAACTTTCTAAGAAAAGGAATAGACTGTAGATCACTGAGCGTGGCGATTTTCGACTGATGTTGAAAAAATTGGAATTAACAAGTTGATAAAACATCACCAGCGCCTCAACCATCTCATTAATTTATTTATTACTATTTTTGTGTTACTTTTAAATTTTTAATAAACAATTTTCTACTTTTGATGATCTTTTTAATTTCTACTTTGTGATCCTTAATAAATAGATAAAATATAGATAATGTGTAACAATATTTGAATTATTTGGTACAACTATTTTTTCTTGTAAAGGTAGTGGTGGTCCAAAAAAGGTTGGGAACCTCTGATGTATATCATCGGATTCAGCTTTGGCGTAGCAAACAGTTTTCATACATTTGGCTTGGCAGCGAATGTACTAGAGTAATGTTCCCACATCTGGGGAGCGGCATCACCTTCGACACTTAACATCTTTGATTCTCTCCGCCATCCGACCCATCAATGACCCAGTCCTCGCAAGAAAACTCCCTTCTCTCGCTCATCGCCGCGCTGTTTTGGATCTATCCCTATTCTATCAATATTTCCAGGGATTTTGCTCTAAAAACTAGCCGCTATAATTCCTCCCTTGACTGATCCAAACAGAACAAGAGGCTTGTTACGTATACATTCAGCTACAAAAGCTTAGAACATCACACTTCTCTCGCACACTCATACCTAGGGTCTCCAGAACTCCAGATTATGGAACGAATTGCCTGCAGATGTTTCCATTCCCCTCCCAACCTCCAATCCTTTAAATCCCGGATCAATAGACTACATTTCCTTTCTCTTCAGACGCCCACGGTACGTTAGTACTCAGGCTTGAAGTCTACGTGGGCTGTCTGAGATAAAAAAAACTGTATTTTTTCAATTTTGTTAAATAAAAAAAAGTAGTCTATCTCTGTTTACCAGAGCACGGCCTTAACGACAAGTTGTCGAATATTCCTAAAAGAAAAAAAACAAGTTATGCAAAATGTATAAATTCTTTTTCACTTTGCAACTCTTGTAAGTATTTCCATTTTCGTCTGCATAGCTACGTTAACAGCAGGAAGAACATTCCGATAAAAGCTAAAAAAGTCCGTCCGTATGCATAAGCTGGCTCGTCCGAATCGGTCCCAAGGTTGTGTACTGTCGCTTATCATATTACGATTTTCGTATTTCATTTTCGGGGCAATCAGCATAATGGAATGTTGCATTTGCATCGCCGAAATGTCGGCCGACGACGAGCACTCGGGCATTTTTAAATTAAAATTTAGATTCGCGGCTTTGCAGATTGAAAATTTTCCATTTAAATGTACGAGGGCAATGGTAAAGTTATTTTTAATTATTCATTTCTAATTCTTTCTTCTTTTCTGATTTCGTCTTTTGCCTATTTTTATTGTCGGCGTTTCTGGTTTCTGTCTTTCTTTTTCTGTTAGGTCGTTTTCCCGTAAATTGTTCTTGACTCCTTCCACCCACATATGTACCTGCTCTTTTCAACTACCCATCCCAACCACAGTTATGCTGACGATAGTACTCTTCAGTGGCGTATTAACTCTATGGCACACTAGGCAAGTGCGTAGGGCCCCGATTTGGCTGGGGGCCCCCAAATGATCCCCGAACCCGAACCTTCAGTTTATTTACACCATTATTAACTTTTTATCTATGCGTTTATGTATATTCATTACATCTTTTTGTTAGGTTATATACGTAACGTAAGATCACAGAAAGTCCTCAAAGTTGCACAAATAGCTTTTATGATCGAAAGTTTCTTTAGAAATAGCAGAAGGCTTGATGGCCACTGGGTTTATTCAACACGGGTCGCCATTCAGGATTTTCAAGCAGAATTTTCACCCATACTCATGGATTTCGACCAGTTTCGCAAAATTTTGACCAGATCTGTCGCTTTGTTTAGAGAAACAGGAAGTGTGAATAGAAAGGAAGGCAGTGGGAGACCCAAAGTTCGCGCTGCACAAAAAGTAGAAGAATTGAGGCAAATTGTCAATGAACACCCATAAGCCCCTATTCGGCGTTTAAGCCAGCAAGTAAATGAATCCTACGGAACCTGCAATGCAATCCTGAAATGTGACCTGCATATGCACGCTCATCGTCTAAGCTCAGTCCAAGAATTCTTACCAGACGACAAGCCGCAGCGAATGAAATTTTCAGAGTGGTTTATAGGTAATTTGCGTAACAATGAAAACGTTTTGAAAATACCTTTTTTACTGACGAGGCATGGTTTTATCTCTCTGGTTATGTAAATTCTCAACAAATGAGAATGTGGAATTCTGAAAATCCACATTTCCTTATAGATGCTCTGCATTCACAGAAAGTTGGCGTATGGGTTCGAAAATGAACCTACAAGGAACTCCAAAATAGTTTGATTGCACTTAAATGCAAGCCACCGGCCATGGGATGCCGATTGCATGACTGCAGACGTGGAGAGAAAATGCGAAGCTGAGCCCTTCGAAAATCCTCGGTTGACAAGATGAATATCTCCATGTGGCGAGGTCCGCAGGAGATGTAAATGTATACAATTGAGAGAATAAAAACTTACCTTCAATATCCAGGCGGCTAGAGCTCTGAAATCTGCCCGTACACCATACACGACATGTTTTATTGACAACATCCCAAAAACAGGACTTTTTTAAATTTTCCTCAATTACTCGAAGGTATTTCAAGGTAAATTATTGACAATTAGACATTCCAACGTCGATCCCGATTATTGCTTTGTTTTATGTTCATAGTCTTTTCACCAGCGTTGACTTTGCAAGAAAGTGACAACCTCAAAAAGCAAGAAAAATTTCCCCTCAAAGGATTGCTCCGCATTCAAAATCGAAGTTACTCATGACAAATCTCTTAGTATAATATTCTTATAACATCTCTAAAGAGGAATTTCCAAGATTGCGAGAGCATCTAAAAATTCAAATGTCTCTGACTCGGAGCTGCTGAGCGCAGAGCTCGAACAACGCTTTTATATTCTCATTTTACCCTAAAACTACTGCATTTCACGAAAAATGGCAAGGAACCTTTTTTGTAGAGAAAATGACGAGCCATAACTTTTATTAGCTTTTTCTCTATTATTCGAGCAGCTAGAGCCAAAAAAACAAAAAACAAAAAGATTTTCGAAATTTTTTTGATAGCGGCCCGGATTTGGAGATGGCAAGATTGGTGCATTTCATTCTGTAGGCCTTCGACTACATAAAACCCAAGTGGCATCCTTGACTTGGTTTTCGCAAGGTGAATATCTTCATTGACTGGACTACACTGTAGAACGTTCACGACGCAGAAGCGACACAGCCCAGCAACATTTTAGTTTTAATTTCGGTCGGTAAATATTATTTCTTTTTGTGCTAAAAGCGATTTCGTCCGGTTATTACAGTCGCAATCATGATTGCAAATATATTCCACAAAAATGAAAAAACATAATCGTCCAGAAGCCATAAATTAGTTTTTAGCAATTTTACGGTAAGTTTAAAAATTAATTTAATATTAGGTAAAAAGTTAGTTCCTAAAGTAATTGTACGATAAAAAAAGTTAATGCTAAATCTTAACATATTTTTGATCAACTAGCAAGAAGGTTTCTTCTAGCTAGTTGTAGTTCTAAGACAGAAAAATAACTTAATTTCTAACTCAGACACGATTGAAAATGGTCTTCTAAGTTTAAGATCTTTTTTTCGTATTTCGTAAGATACATGAAATTCGTTAGTTTTCGACGCTTTGTAAATTGCAATGTACTCCTCCTCAATCGTTCTTGTTAGAAGTTCTGTACTGGGATTCCAGAATGCTATTCGATATCAAAATATTCTATTTGGCGCAAAAAACCGATTCCCGTTCGTTTTCAGCTGATGGGGGATCGTCTAAAACGATATCGATTCTTTCGATACCTCTAGAGATCCCTTCTCGGGCGATTTCGAGAAGAAGAAGACAGTGGATTTTTAGGTTAGAATTATTTGTTTTTGTAGGTTTTGCAAAGTTTCTTCGTTTAAATTAACGACTATAATAAAATTAATAATTACTGTGTCCTTTCTAACATTTCACATATTATGTAAAATATATAGTATCAATAGGTATATAAAAAATTACGTATTTAAAAAAGACATTTTAGACTTTTCCACTTAAAGTTGGATACTTATATTGTAGTTTAAACGTTTGATTTTTAACATTCTTGATAACAAAACAATAAACACAGTGTTCAGAAATGATCGTTCTTTCCACTGATTTTTTAAAAGTTTTCCCACACAATAATCTTAGGTTATAGTTTACTACGCATGCGTGCCACGAATACTACGGTTTCCGATAACGAAAAAAGCGATGGCACAAACGACATCGAATGAAAATACCGAATTGGTCGATATCGCTTTGACTGTCGAGTATCGAAAGCGTTACGATAGCTGTCGTATCAAGTGAAAGGGAATCCCAGCGCTGCTTGACTATGCTCCTACAGAACAAGTTTCCTCCTTCTGTAGGCATCTTGATTAAAAATTTAAAGGTAAATTAGGAATTTTCGTGATTTTTTTATTTGAGTCAGACTTCAAGTACTAACGTACCGTGGGCGTCTTAAGAGAAGGGAAATCTAATCTATTTACACAGGGGGAAATTATAGCGGCAAGTTCATCAGAGCAAAATCCGTGGAAGTATTGATAGAAAAGGGATAACTCCTCAACAGCTCGGCGATGAGCGAGAAAGGAGAATTTTCTTGTGATGACTGGGCCATTGATGAGTCGAATGGCTCTCCCCAGATGTGGGAACAGTACTCTAGGTTAGGTCTTGTTTGGGAAACATTGAGAGTGTGTAAGTTGGAAGGGGAGAAGTATTTTTTGCCTCGAAAAAGAAAACAAGCTTTTTAGCTGATGTGGCTATTGAAGTAATATGTTTGTGCCAGGTGAGATGACGTTCAAAAGCGATGCCAATAAGATCGAACGTTTAATTTTTTTGTAGGGTTTGGCCATTCATGTGGATGGGGTAAGTTTTGCTGGATTTTTTGCGTGACAGGGAGCAAGACTGGATTTTGGAGGCGTTGAAATGAACAAGGTTCTTGATACCTCAGTCTAAAATTAACCGAAGATCTTGGGAAAGGAATAAATGCATAGATCTGCGTCTATTATCCAGCTCTTGATTCGAGACTTGTCTGGAAAAATGGATGTTGGAGTTAAGAGTACTATCGTTAGCATAACAGTGGATGGAATTGGTAGTTGAAGGGAAAGGTTATTAGTGGGAAGAAGTAATAGGGTTGGTGCCAAGACTGAACCTTGGGGTACGCTAGCATTATAGGATGGAAGTTAGGAGTGACCGACCACGACGACAGGTTGCACCGAATAGAGAAAAAGCTACCGATCCAGGTACATAGTATGAGCAGAGGAAGACCGTAAGAAGGTAGTTTGTTGAGGAGTGCATCATGCTATACTTGGTTAAAGGCGTTGAAAATATCAAAAGCAACAATCTGGATTTCGCCGTGGAATTCAAAAGGCTTGTTCCAGTTATGTGTCACAAAGGTAAGGAGATCAGTTGTGAATCTTTGGTGACGAAATCAGTACTGTGTGTGATTTTGTGTTTTGTTAGATATTTTAGAATTTGCAAGTTGATTACTTTCTCCATAACTTTCGTGACAACAGAGAGAAGATTGGATTGAAGGGACTTGTAACTTTTTCTCGAGACAGGCTGCACACAGGCAGCTTCTAGCTGTCTGAGAAGATACCCTTCTCATGGGATATCTGGAAAAGATGAATTAAGATGGGTGCAAGTTCTGGAGCACATTTTTAGAACAATAACTGCAGGAATGCCATCCAGACCGGAAAACTTTTTGGTGTCAAGGGATAGAAGAAATTTTTAAACTTGTTTGACTTTGTTGATGCCTTAAACCCAGACCCTCATAAAAACTAAAAAATTATATTCAGCAAAGAACACTTCCTCTTTTCCAGACATGTAGTCTACACATTTAGTTCACTTGAATATATTAACCTCTGTGCGGCGACTCTCGAAAACGGTTAAAATTTACCTTAAAAATTTAAGCTCAAAGAAAGACCAAAATTACAATTAGCGTACTGTGATTATGACCAACAAATCTTATAAATGATATTTTAGGATGTTAAAATAATATGTTAGAATAATAAAATAAGTTCCAGAAATTTCATAGAAATCCCTCGATTTTTCAAGGGTGAATATAATTCTGTAATTTGTTCCGATTTTCTAGGTAGTATGTATATAGTATGTATATTTTACCACAGATTACTCCTACCAGATGCGAATCTCTTAATAAATTTCCTATATATCAAGATTCCGCAGTCTTGGCGATACGGACAGTGCGGCCTGTCGCTTCGAGCGTCGATGCCGTGAATGGAATTTTCCACGCGTTTGGTAGGTTTTAATTCAGAGAAATTATGGATTATATTTTAAAATATTAAAACATGATATTGTGTGGCATTTTATGTAAAATTATATCATCAACAAATACAAAAACGTATATCGTTTATTAAAATTACACTAGAACCTAGTACAACCACAATTTAAACCATAAAATCAACGCAACAAAACTGATGTAATAACACTAGCCTGCTACCTATTCCACCGAGACGCTCGCACACGCTAAACACCGACGAATTTAACGTTCCACCACCACCGTCGAAAGCGTAAGATTCGCATCTGGTAGGAGTAATCTGTGGTTTTACTGTTTTTGTCTCAGTTCCTAGCTGTTACCATTTTCTTATATAAGTTTTGCTAGGCGGGAAGGTATTAAACAAAAAAGAAATTCTCATCTTAACACACTCCGTATATTCTACATGCTTGCAGCTAAAAATAAATACTTAGTTTTTCTCTTACCGTTAACATATAATTGGACAGCGTGCGTGTCTTTCCCTTTGTCATTCTCCACCATTAAGTAGTACGTCCTCGAGTCTGTCGCCGAAGCGTCTCTGACGTGGAGAGTGGTTAAGTAACAGTCCTCCCCCGCCTCTTGAATTACGTCGTCTGCTTTAAATTTACCTGGAAAAGAAAGGTTTGTTCATTATTATTTTTGGACTCAATTATACAGGATGTTATGAAATTCACTGCAAATATTGAAACCGCTAAATCCTCGTATGCATTCAGATTGAAGAAAAATATTCATAAATGGCGCTTCGCAATAATAAGGTGGTAATAGCCCCTTAAATTGCCTCTAACCGACGGTATCCGCTAACCCAAGCAAGAGACACATAGTACAAATAAGTTATATTAATAATTTTTTCTATGCTACTAAGTCAGCATAAGAAATAATGTTTTTGTTACCGTTAAAGTAAAATCCCTTTAAAATACACTTCTTTAAAAAATATTTCAGGTTAACAAATAAGCACTCACAATACAGTGCAGCCACTAATGCAAAAAAGATCACTCGACTAATAATAAAAATTAACAAAAGTTAAACACAAAGGATTCCACGCTTTTTTGTCTCTATTCGCACTATTAAAAACGAAATCTAATATTTTCGTTACTTTTAAAGTAAAATCTCCGTAAAATACACTTCCTGTAAAAAGATTTTGCCAAAGAAAATAGAATAGGTTTGTTAGGTTTTACGTTAAACCTATACAACACTAACAAAACCGCAGGAATAGCCATTAATGTAAATAACGGTCCACTAAATAATTCAAACACAATGATTAAAAGAATCCACGGCAGGGGCGTATTGAAAGCACTATGTTGACGTGGGGAGGGAAGGAAAAATAATCAAGTATGAGGAAATAAAAATCCAAATTGTCGACCTTTTTGTTGCAAAATTTCCAAAAATTCAAAATTATTGTCGAGCTTTTTTTTGTGCAAATAACTGTAATAGCCAACTCGTACTCTAATTAGCCAACTTCGAGCATCCACGGGGGGGAGCTCCCCCCATATGTCCGCCCCTGATCCACGGTATTTCTTTACTATCAGCACTGAAAAACTAAAAATTTATTTATTAAACAACACAACTCTTGCCGTCCACCTAAATAACTTATTTGACATATTATCTTATTGCTTCAAATGCTTTTACCCGTAAAGTAAAAAAAAATAGGCAACCCAAAAAAAACTACTATTAGTTATTGTTACTTAAGAGATAGGAAAAAAGTTGTGTGAGAACAACGGCAGCGTTCAGCAATTCAATCATTTTATCGTTTTTCCGCCAATTTTGCAATTCGCATTTATATGAAACAAAAACAAACTTCCTGCGACTAGCGTTGAAATATCTAAATGTCTGAAATAATTTTACTCCTGCCTGGTGCTTGTTTATTGCAACGTGCTTTACTGCACTTGTTATATTACTATTGATGATCTGGAACGCCTGAAATCTATAATTTGCAACATACTGCAACCTAAAAAAATCTTACCCATTTCATTGCCAGCTTCTAGTCTTAATGAACCCCATTCCCAAGCTACCGATCTGGGTCTGGGATCCGCACATACTACCATACTTAAATCAGCAGGCTGTCCACTTTCTATATATATTTCTGGAGTTGCTGATTGTCTCAAAACTTGTGGCGCTCCTGTAAAACAAAGTGAAAATAATATAAGACCAAATTATATATATAAAAAAAATATATAATAACTAAAGAAATCGGATTGGATTATATTTAAATTTCTTCAATCAATTTTACAATAATAATGATTCGACGTTTCAGTCGATACAAGGTAATCTTCAAAACTGTAAAAGTAAGAGAACGTTAATGCTAAATTCTATCCCATTTGTTTCTTGGTGTTTTATTGTTGCAGCATGTTCAGGTTTTAACGTATTACGTGATTTTACAAGAATTCGTCTATTCGTCGGTGAATATATAGACGATTTAGATAAAATACGGAAAGAAATTATGGTCATTTTCTGCCCGTAAGCCGTTTTATGTCAGACCTCATTGATTTTGTTCACCAACAATTAATTGTTTATGTAAAACAGTTTTAGGCGAATACGACGTTCTATTTCTACCCATAGATTTTCGATGGGGTTTAGGTCTAGGGATTGTGCCGGCCACTGCAAAACTGAAACATTATTCTTCTGAAATCATTCTTGATCAAGTCGTGACTAGTGCTTTGGATTTCTCAAAACGATCCTTGGAAGTCTGCGGCTAGAATTATTGCTGAAATTCCACAAATTATGGTAAGTCTCAGAACAATCCAGAGAAGGTTAGTAGAAGCCAAGTTATTTAGTAGACGCCTAGCTAAAAAGCCACTTATTTCGGGAAGAAATAGGCTCGCAAGGCCTGCATTCGCTCGTCAGCAGATAACAGGAGAAAAGTCCTATTTAGGGATGATACGCGTTATAAAATCTTTAATTTCGATGGAATGAGACGCGTAAGGTTGCCAATTAATTCCAGGTTTAATCCTAGAAACGTCACACCCACAATTAAGCATGGTCAAGGAAGCTCTTTTTTATGGGATGCTTCTCGTTATAGGGAAATGTCTCTTTACACTGTATTAATGGTACCATGGATCGATTCATATAAAGGGATACAATGGAAAATGTAATGCTAGCTTACGCAGAGTGGAAAATGCCGTTGCGGTTTACTTTTTAGTAGGATAATGATCCAAAGCGCTTCTCACGTCTTATTCAAGAATGGTTTCAGGAGAATACTGTTTCAGTTTTGCAGTGACCGGTACCATCCCCAGGCCTAAATCCCATTGAAAAGCTGTGGGAAGAAGTAGAACGTCATATTCGCATACAACTGTTTCGAAATACACAATCGTTGGTGGACAAAATCAATGAGGTTTCGAGAAAGCTTCCTGAAACATCTTGATTGCCTCAATTTCGCGGCGTTGGTTGTCGGCAAGTTATAAGTAATAATGGATATTCTATTAATTATTAACATGATGTTTCTGGCTGCTATACTTTTTAATGTATGTTTCGTTTGTTCCATCTTTTAAAATAAAATACTGTTAAATGCTATTTGTTGCTTTACTTTTGTCGCATTTATTTTTGACTTCTTTCAGTTTTATAATTATTATTTGTCCCTGTAAATGATGTTCAAAACTTACCAGATTGTGACAAAATATTAGTAAGATTGTGGGGAAAGTAAACTGGTCAACAAAAAAATCGGCAAAAGCGAATTTTACTCGACTTTTCAAACTGCTATAATTTTTTAAAAACTTAACTTTTTTGAGATCGGTTTTCGGATATCGACAGCTCGTCTTTCCCAAATTAAGCAACAAGAAGTGATTTTGCAATGGAAGCGACATTTTCATGCTATACAGGGTAATTAATAAGTTAATGCAAAACTACTAAAAGTTTAGGTGTGTGCCATGTTGCCAATAAATTTTTTTGATCGTTTGGACATAGCACGCTAGTAAGCTGATATCAATATCTCCAGACGTGTTCGCCGGAATTTCGATTAATGGTCTCTGGCGAGAAATACAGGAGGAAACAGAAAAAGCACACAAATTTTGGTAGCATCATTTTTAAAACGCTGTAATTGGAAAACGGATTAATAGACTTTGTCGGGCTTTTTGGGAATTGAAAGCCCTTTTTGTGCAGAGTTTCACCTAATAAACTGTTTTTTGTTCAATGTCAAAATGTTTGCGTTGTATAGGGGTGAACTAAAAAGTAAATGAAAAGTATTGTTAAAAATAAATTTTCTTTTAATTTGTACAAATTGAGCAGTATGCGTGTTTTTTCTTTCAGAAATAGGGCGTTTTGTCTAACTTTGGATTAGTTATACAGCGTGTCCCGAAACCATCTTAACAAATGCGGAACTTTTTTATTTTTAACTTTACGAAAAAGGTAATCCTTCATAAAAAGTTCTGCATCGTGAGAAAATAGCATAGCCATTCAAAAATTTGATCTAAGACATACAGGGTGGCTCAAAAATGTAAAAGTCCTAATCCATTTTAAGCTAAAAAGACACAAAATCGTTATTTAAAGGCAAACTGCCACTGTAAATGTACTAGTGTTAACTTCTTATGTTAGTAAATTAGGTTTGAAATATACAGGAGGTCCCAAAAATAAAAATGTTTTTATTATCGACTTTACAAAAAAGTACCTATATCTTTATAAAATGTTCTACATTGTGAAAAAAGAGCATGATGATTCAAAAATTTGATCTAGGACATATAGGGTGGCTAAAAAATTTAAAACTCTGAACTGGCCTTAAAACAAGGGTAAGCTAAATTTTAATTCAACCAGTATGGTATTTGTGCAAGGTTACTAATTAAGTGATAAGTAACCACTTATACTTAAAATGAGACGTACAGGGTGATTGAAGGTTTACTTGTATTTACTACAATTTTAGTAACAAATGAAATATTAGGGTAAAAAACATATTAAATAACTAAACATGACTAAATAACTAAATAAATTTAAACCTCCACGTAACCTTCGTCCTTTTCCATACAGTTTATCTTTAAATAAAGATTTGGTGTCTCTTTAACTTTACGTAAATTGAGAATTTCAGCTTTTTAAGCCACTCTGTATTGCCCTACATAAAGTTTTTGATTAATCATGATCTTTTTCACAATGTAGACTTTTTATGACGATATTTTTTTTGTAAAGTCAATAATAAAAAATAAATTTTATTTTTGGGACCTCCTGTATGTTCCAAACCTAATTCGCTAACATAAAAGTTACCTCTAGTACATTTACAGTGGCAGTTTACTTTTAAATAACGATTTGTGTCCTTTTAGCTTCACGCGGATTAGGACTTTTAGATTTTTGGGATACCCTGTATGTCTTAAATCAAATTTTTGAGTGGCAATGCTATTTTCTCACAATGTAGAACTTTTTATGAAAAATAACTTTTCTCCCGTAAAGACAAAAATAAAATGTTTTCCATTTGTTAAGATGGTTTCTGGACACGCTGTATAACTAATCAAGAGTTGGACAGAACGCCCTAGTTTTGGAAGAAAACAAACACATACCGCTCAATTTTCACAAATTAAAAAAAATCATTTTTAACAATGATTTTCATTCACTTTTTGGTTCACCCCTATACAACGCCAACATTTTGACCTTGAAAAAGAAAACAGTTTATTAGGTAAAATGCTACACGAAAGGGCTTTTAATACCTAAAAAGCCCGACAAAGTCTATCAATCCGTTTTCGAGCTACAGCGATTTAAAAATGAGGCTACCAAATTTTGTGTGCTTTTTATGTTTCCTCCTGTATTTTCCGTTAAAGACCATTAATCGAAATTTCGGCGAACACGTCTGGAGATATTAATATCAGCTTACTAACACGCTATGTCGGAACGACCAAAAAAATTTATTCGCAATATGGCACACACCGAAACTTTTAGTAGTTTTACATTACCTTATTAATCACCCTGTATAGCATGAAAATGCCGTTTCCATTGCCAAATCAGTTCTTGATACTTAATCTGGGAAAGACGAGCTATCGATATCCGAAAACCGCTCTCAAAAAAGTTAAGTTTTTAAAAAGTTATGGCAGTTTGAAAAGTCGAGTTAAAATAGCTTTTGCCGATTTTTTTGTTGACCAGTTTATTTAATAAAAATTAAATACAGACACAATATCATAAAAAAAATTAGTGTAATTTAAAGAAATAACCATTTTGTTCCTATACTTTTGTCCAATAGTCTGAGAGCTACAGGGGTTTTCTAGTATAAATACTTTTTCAAAACTATGAACAATTTAGTAGTTCACCAAAGCCTACTGTTGTAATAACTTGCAATTTAATCTCATGGGTGTTAAACTGGAGTTCAAATAATGTCCCTAAATACCTGTAATATGAGACACCTGAGAAATTATAGGTAGGTAATTAAACGTAAAAGCTAATTAATAGTACGTTTCGCAACCATACATCATCTTTGCACATAATATGGCATTATATTAAGTATATAGATGGTCCACATTAAATAGAACTTAGTTTGTTTTTGTGCTCAGGTTTGGTTTCTTTACTATATTCTAAATGGGTTCTTTTAGTAAATGCTAGTTTTGCTGCCATTGTATATGCCAGCAAAAATAGAATTATCCACCTTTTTACTTTTTGATATTGTTAAGTTTTTCTTAAGTAAATAAAAGAGTGTTTTTTTTTATGAAAAGTCGCAAAAGTCTCCCCTACGTCACAATACTATGTGCACTTTTTATTCAGTTCCTAAAGAATCCTACAAGATGAAATCAGCCAAAGTGCCGCAACGAAAAGTAAAGTCGTAAATCTTGAAATCTCTCGATATTTAATATTGTTCTAAATCCCATATGGCGGACACCACAAAATGGCGGTTTACCTTTTTCTGCAAAATCCCCTTGATATGAGTATCAAATGAAAGGGTTTGACGAGTAGAATACGATAAGCTTTGTGACGTCATTTTAAACTCAATATGGCGGGCGCCACAAGATGGCGGATTAACTTTTTCTTTACAATCTTCTTGATATTGGTATCAAATGAAATGGTTTGACGAGTAGAATACGATAACAGGTAAAATAACTTGCAATAATGATGCATTATCAGAAATTCATAGGTTAAGACGTAACTACAAATTTAAAAATTAAATTTTTTGAAAAAATACTTTTTAAAAACAAGATTTTATTGTTTAGATGTACTAAAACGAAAAAAGGAAGTATAGATTTTTCATTGGGGCAATGCTGAATGCTATTTATAAGTGGATCTATTTCTATATTAGTGATTCAGATTTTAGTCGTATGTTTTTTCTACTCTAGACGAGATTTAGGGTTATTTTTTGCTTAATAATGTCTATATGATTGTGGTGTTATGTCACTTGTTATTTAAAAAAAATAATAAAAGTCACTGCGTTTTAAAATACAAAAACAAATCATTTAAAAAGAAATGTTCTGTACACTGTCAGTGCCTTTTAATTATAAAAAGTATGCCTGACCCTAATCTATCTCTAGTGTAGTATATTCTGTCTCTAAAACCTAATCTGAATAAAATAATTTTTCTGACATTTCGAGACCTTTTATCTAGTCTCGTTATCAAAGAATCTCATAAATTCGAAGTAACTAAATTAAAAATGAACTAAGTAATTATAAAAAATAATTAAAAAAGGATATATTATGAGTTTTCTGATTCAGTTCTTCTGTATTTTTCGAAAATATTTCTCTGGATGATCGTTTGTTGCTTTTCGTTCAGCATGAGGTTTGATATTAGTCAAAATGACAAGTCTTCCGGTAATGCAGGAACATGACTATATAGGACAAATAATACATGGGAATGTGTGAAGGCTCTGAGCACTTTTTAAGTATAACTGAAACAAATCTTTGTATTAAGTGCAAACATTTTTAATCTATTAGCAGAGCGCTTTCGATCTTATAGGTCATCATCAGTGCTTTCTGAAAGTAAAGAATTAACAGGTTTAGATACAGATTAAGAGTTTAATTTAGAGTTAATTTTATTAAGAATTTTTGGTAAATGATTTAATTATTGTTGATGGGATGGTGAATGAATATTAAGGAATTTCGAAATTTAAAAAACATCAAAATTTACTTTTATATTTATTTATTTTTAATTAATTATAAAAGACAAGTTGGGCCCGCAACAGTAAGGTACCAGTGTTATTATCATAGAAAGACAAATAAAGAAGTTTAGTGAAAAAAATATCAATCAGGAAATAAGGCGTCTGTGTAGGGGTAGAAAATTTCTATTTAACTGTACTTGAGTATTGAGACAAGAGTTGTTAGTTTTTAATTCTGTGTTGATAGCTATGTCTTCGAGAAAATCCAAGCGATTAAAATTTTTTTTTATTCAATGTAAATAGCCGATGAACAAATAAATGAACTAAACATGCTATGTACATTTAGGTAGAAAAATATAGATACCTACTTAAAAATTGTGCATAAATTTAAATTTAAAATATTCAGAAAGCTTGCTTACAGAGGTCATAGTTAAGCGAATAAATTTAAGAAACTATATACGAGTATATGCCAAGAAAATTTCAGGGGAAAATTATCCAATTAATTAAGAGTAAAATGGAATAGACTGGCCTTAGGTCCAAAAAGCTAGTGGTAGCTTCTAGGGTGTCCCACACAGCAGATCACCACACAGTGGCTAGATGTTGTGATGAATTCTGGTTCCTATGGGCAGCTACGTTCCGGACGTGGTGAGAAATGTGTAGACAAAAGGACAAGCTTCCCAGTCTGGAAAATGCGCAGAAGGAGGAAGCACTGGCTACATCTTTACGTTAAAATCCATGAGGGAGGATCATACCGTGAAAGTCCAACACCCTGAAAATCAACAGGCTTACCTCTAGGTTGACGGGATCCGACAAACTATGCGCACATGGAGATTAAGAAACTAATACGGGACTTCTTCCAGGAAGAATAATTATGAAGCGGCAAAAAGACATAATCAGACACTACGTCATATCAAAATAATCTAAATTGGTGCATAAAATAGCATTGTAAAATTTAAAAAACGTAGGTCAAACAAATCATGACTCCTATACGATTATCAAAATCAGAGTCGTTACCATATTCCAAAAAAAGTCTAACTTTTGACAAAAAATTGACTTAGTACCACCAGATCAACGAACCAGCAGGAAAAACCTACGCCACACTGTTCAAACTATACCCCCAACACAATAGGTGAAACAAACTCTGAAGGAAAAATAAATTGACCATCTTCAAAATCATCATCAGGCCACCAGTAGCATACGGCAGTCCTACTGGGCTCACTGACAACGGCGGAAAGAGCAGAGCTCAGCGACTAAAAAAAATTTCGTTCAACTTTTATCGAATTTATGCTCGACTTTTGAACATCACTGTAGAAACAAAGGAAATGGCTGCAATATTAGAGTACTCATAACAACTTATAAACAGTGACAGGACAAAAACCTTCTGCTCCCGAACTCCCTGTCGGGTAGTTGGGGTCAGAGCAAATGGCCGGGATGCCGAGCACTACGCGTGGATACTAGACGACATCTTCGTCTGCTGGGACGCATATGGTCATTTTTTTTTTAATGCGCTGGATTATGAAAACTTGCAAAAATATCGGGACATAATAAGGATAATAATATTTAAAAATTTAAACGCTACAAGCTATATAGTACCTATTATTTCTTTATTGCAATAAACACAAAAGTCAAAAAGAAATATATACATCTATATTTTTATTATTTCTGTTATACGCAACTATGTTCTACAAACTATAACAATAACAGTCAAATTTTAATAAACCATGTCGCCAAACAAAAATGTTAAATCGGTCACAAAACACGTAGCTGAAATCAACAATACAATTTTATGTAATCTTGTGCTCAACCATTGTAAAGAATGGAAAAACTTTCTCGAATTGAATTGACTGCACTGAAAATAAAATAAGGGGAATATAATACGATGCCATTCTGTTCAATTTCGGTTAACTTAACTTTAGTACTTAACTTAACACCGGAAATATGCCTAAAATACGGCATTTAAATATCTGCACTATTTATTAATTATTATAGGTAAATGGAAATGTAATAATAAAGGGCGACCCAATAGGTACTTTGGCATTGCTTGGGGAAATTTGGTGATATTTTTAACAACTAACTTAACCTAGAAATTTCATATTTTGCGTGTGTGTCACCTAGAGAACCGGCAATTTAATTATGGATCGCTTTACGACGGAAGAGCGTGTTAGAATTGTTCAAACTTACTACAAAATGTCACGTTTTTGTGTTAAAACAATTCGTAAACTTCGTTTAATTTTTGGGCATACTTATGTCCGAGAAGAACCATCAACGAGAAGCGACAATCGCGTTCCCGCAAAAAAAATGGAGTGGGGGTAAGACTTGCTTAATGTCAAAAGTTCGACCCCCTAGGTTAGTCAGGTGGTCCATGACAAGTTTTTCTCGACGGTGCTATTGTCTGTGTTATTAAAGTTTTTAAGTGTTTATGTTGCTATCTTGTGTCATGCAAAAATATACCAGGAAACTGTTGTGCCTTTCGCGGATGCAGTACCCAAGAAGGACAAAAAATAAGTATGTTTACGTAACCCAAGAATCTTGAACGGTAAGTACCTATGCACCTTTTCAATATAAGTAGTGTTTACGTATTTTGAAATGTTTAATTTCTTTTTTTTTCTTAAAATATATAAAGGCAGTACTTGCAGTAATTGTTTACTATAGGCCCATTATCCAAGTTTGCAATTTTCTTGTTAAATGAGATTATTTTGACTCCCAGCAAGTTAATTGTCACTAAAATTATCTGGGCAAAACATGGTTAAGAAAATTGGAGTGATATATGTGTTTTGTAGCTGCAGAAGCTTTTCTAAAGAATTGAGGTAAATATGTTTACTATATTTCCATTAACTAAATTCGCATGTTTTTGTTATAATTAAAGTTTTGCCAACGGGGGTAAATCCAGAGACGGCTTCTAACCTAGTTGGAAATAAAATCAGAATTCGATGTGCAAATAAAATACAAATATTTATTTACCCACATTGTGTTATTTGAAAGTGCGAGATAAGAAAATACCATACAGGGTGTCGGAAAAGTCTTAGCTTGGTCAAGTATCTTTACTATTAATAAAGATAGAGACACAAAATTTTAGTTGTATCTTATTGGTTAATAAATCTACTTTTTTATGTAATTTGACTTTTTCAACACCCTTGGGGGGTTACGCTAGGGAATTGAGGTCAAAAATTTTGAATGCAAACCTATGCCGGGTGGCTTCTTCTTTTAAAAGTCTTCAAAAAAGAAACATTTTACCGAAACTCCCGTATTTTAATGCATTTTTAAATGGCAAGCCTATAAAAATGATAAATCGTAAATCGTATAATCGGGCGGGGCACAAGTCGACCATTAGTCGACCTCTTGTGCCATACAGTACCAGTCTGCGCTGCTATTTTTTGTTTTGTGGGGCACTTTTTTTCTTTTTTCCAACTTTACTTCTTCATTTGTCGTTTTTATATTTTTGTTTTTTGACATCTGCGCAGGAGACCAAAATGCGTACCTCGCGCAAACCGAGCGTGCTAGACATGCCTACGCAATTTCAGGAGATGTACTTGGGTGTCTACATTCGAACCCATTCACTTTGAAGAATATATCCCCAATAGTCAAGGTACCACTACGTAGTTAACTTTATAACTTTTTTCCCAAGTTTTTCTCGACTTTATTTTTCGTCTTTTGCCATCTGCGCAGTAGACCAAAATGCGTACCACTCGCAAACCGAGCGTGCTGGACATGCGCACGGAATTTCAGAAGATGGACATTGGTGTCTACATGTGAACCCATAAGAATATATTCCCAAAAGCCAAGATACCACTACGTATTTAACTTTATAACTTTTTCCCAAGTATATTTCGACTTTATTTTTCGTTATTTGCCATCTGCGCAGTGGACTAAACTGCGCACCACGCGCAAACTAAGAGGGCTGGACATGGGCACGAAATTTCAGGGGATGTACTTTGGTGTCTACATTCAAACCTGCCCACTTTCAAGAATATATCTCCAATAGTAAAACTACAACTACGTATTTAACATATTTTTACGATGTTAAGACGTCATAAAATCGTAAAAATATGTTAAATACGTAGTTGTAGTTTTACTATTGGAGATATATTCTTGAAAGTGGGCAGGTTTGAATATAGACACCAAAGTACATCCCCTGAAATTTCGTGAGCATGTCCAGCCCTCTTAGTTTGCGCGTGGTACGCAGTTTAGTCCACTGCTCAGATGACAAATAACGAAAAATAAAGTCGAAATAAACTGGGGAAAAAGTTATAAAGTTAAATACGTAGTGGTACCTTGGCTTTTGAGAATATATTCTTAACCGTGAATGGGTTCACATGTAGACACCAATGTCCATCTTCTGAAATTCCGTGCGCATGTCCAGCACGCTCGGTTTGCGAGTGGTACGCGTTTTGGTCTACTGCGCAGATGGCAAAAAACGAAAAATAACGTCGAAAAAAACTTGGGAAAAAAGTTATAAAGTTAACTACGTAGTGGTACCTTGACTATTGGAGATATATTCTTAAAAGTGAATGGGTTCGAATGTAGACACCCAAGCACATCTCCTGAAATTGCGTACGCATGTCTAGGACGCTCGGTTTGCGCGAGGTACGCATTTTGGACTACTGCGCAGATGTCAAAAAACAAAAAATATAAAAACGACAAATGAAGAAGTAAAGTTGGAAAAAAGAAAAAAAGTGACCCACAAAACAAAAAATAGCAGCGCAGACTGGTACTGTATGGCACAAGAGGTCGACTAATGGTCGACTTGTGCCCCGCCCGATTATACGATTTACGATTTATCATTTTTATAGGCTTGCCATTTAAAAATGCATTAAAATACGGGAGTTGCGGTAAAATGTTTCTTTTTTGAAGACTTTTAAAAGAAGAGGCCACCCGGCATAGGTTTGCATTCAAAATTTTTGACCTCAACACCCTAGCGTAACCCCCCCAGGGGGTTGAAAAAGTCAAATTCCAATAAGGTACAACTAACATTTTGTGTCTCTATCTTTATTAATAGTAAAGATATTTGACCATGCTAAGACTTTTCCGACACCCTGTATGGTATTTTCTTATCTCGCACTTTCAAATAACATAATGTGGGTAAATAAATATTTGTATTTTATTTGCACATCGAATTCTGATTTTATTTGCAACTAGGTTAGAAGCCGTGTCTGGATTTACCCCCGTTTGCAAAACTTTAGTTATAACTATAACATATAATTACTTTCCCCCAAAAAGACACTTTTAGGTAAAATCTTATCTCGGGTAAAACTGTCTGACACACAAATAATATTTTAAAAAATTCTGCGAGGGATATGTTTTATATAGTTAAATAAGCTTTCTAAAATAACTGCCCTTAAGTAAGTGTTTAAAAATAGGTATAGCTTCATAACATAAGTTTGCATTTTTTTGTATTAACTACAATTATTTCTATGGCCAAAAACAGATTTTAAATTAAAATTATCTGGCGCAATGTTATTTTTTCTAGCATTTTAGCATTTAAAAGGACAAACTCACTTTTCCTGTAGTGTGTAGATGTTTTTAAATAAAGCTTATTATTATTATTATTGTTTTATTTTTTGACGGAATGAGTTTAAGAGTTAAAATTAACCGAAAATAAAAAAAGACTGCTTCGTAGTAAGTCGTTAAGCAATATTTTTATTTCTACGTATGTATATGCTGGAGTAACAGTAGATACTTTAATATTTAGTAAAGCCATGATTTTTAAAAGAACAAACCAATCTCAATATCATTTAGACAGATAAATTCGCATTTTAGAACCCCCTTCATTTTATGTCTCACAAGGGGTACAAAATAGAATTTAATTTTCCATAAGGAAAAGCATTGACAATGGCATTATTTTTGGCCACGGCTATATATTGAGGTTAAAACTTTTGGGTGTGGGAAAGGGGAGTGATCCAGTATGGCCGCTGAGTTTTATTATTAGTCTAAAGACATGTTAGTGAATTGACGAAACGTTTTACAAAAAAAGTATTTTTGGGTGACCACGTGACCACACCCTCCTTTTTTTACACCCACCGCAACGAAGTCTGATAATTTTAAAACAGAACCAACTACTCGACAGTACAAACCTTTCTACCAACTTTCATTAAAATCGATCCAACAGTTTTTGAGCTGAGCGCGTTACAAAGATTTGTCTACAGATAGACCGACTGACAGACAGACTCAAAACATCTATAAGCCCTAAATGTAAAGCTTAGTAAAAATGTTTAAAATCGGAGACAAAAAACTATACACATCCCGGTATTTGTGAAATCAACATGAAAATACCTATTTAGTAAGAGAGCGCCAGAAAAAAAACGATGCCATTTAGAGGTTTTTATCCGAAAGTGAATCGTTATGTAGATATTTCCATTATTTCATATTTTATGATCACCCTGTATAATAACATTTGGATCAAAGTGTGCAAGGAATATGCGCTAAACTTTAAATTAGATTGATTTTTACAATTTCGTATAAAATTTAATTTAGTTTCTCAGTGTACAAGCAATTTTTACACGGTCGTACATTTTGTTCAGTGTACGATACCTGAATATTATTAAATATTCATGAACACGAAAGAACAAAGGATTCGACGTTTTTGTCGCGTCTCGTTGATGGTTCTTCTCGGCTAATGTGCCAAGAGATAACGCGATTCGCAATCTTATTCGAAAATTTGAGGTTTCCGGATCGGTTGTGTTGAGTTAAAGGTGCCAGTGCATCCATGTAGTGCTCGATCCAATTAAAATATCGTTAGAGTACGTGAATACCTCAAATTTTCTAATAAGATTACGTTTTGCGTTGTCACTTTGCAAATGATTAGGCCCAAAAGGCTCTGGTCGGTTTTAGGTATCAGGAATTTTTTTTTTACTGCAATAGAAGCGCGAGATGGGGTCTCTGCATAAAGTGCGCACTGCCTTCTGCGCAGGCGCCAGTGCTGCCCTGTTTCGGGAAATAGCTAAAAACAGACGCTGTTTCAGGAAACAGCAATAAAGCAGCTGCAAAACAGCTAAAAACAGACCATTCAGGAGCACGGTGACGCGTTCTTTGAATTTAAATTGAAATGAATTGAACTGAACATATCCAAAAACTTTCTGCCTCGAATTTTGACCAAAAATCTTGCCTTGCACGTGTATAAAATTGAACTAATTCAAGAGTTACAGCCCCTAGGCCATGGGCATAGCTGTGCGTCAGCTAATAGTATCCTGGAAGGAGTTAGAAATAATGCAGAATTTTCCAATAAAATTATCTTTTCCTAAGAAGCTCATTTCCATTGTTATGTGAACAAGCAAAATTGCAGGATTTGAGGAAGTGACAGTCCATGAGTGATTAAAGACAAACCTTTACATTCACTTCGAATAACCGTGTAGTGTGCATTGTGAGCTGGAGGTGCTATAACGCCATTCTTAATGATTTTTTTTAACTCTACGTACTAAATCTCCTCTAGAGAAGAAAGAAAAATACGAAAAAAATCAGAATCGCTACAAACAGGTATTAGATATTATGTCAAAGGAATTTTAAGATTTATAATTTTAGTTTTCGTTTCGGAACATGTGTATTTCGAGCAAAACAACTTATTACCTGAATACCTTTTAATGAAGCAACTACAAAAGGCTATTTATATAAAGTTTATTAAAAGTTCCCGCCCCATCCTTACGTACACGAACACGTTTCTCGTTTACAGAAAATAAATGTAATGTTCTTTCTTTGATATGAGCACTCAGTGGAATGCCTTTTTGGAAAACAAGGCTTTTTGATAAATTAAACATTCTCCCTTGGTAAGTATTTAAGCAAAAATAAAAATAAGTCACTCTAATTAAGTTATTTTAATGGATTAATTATATAATGAGATTCTGGCAGCGGAGCGAGTAAAAGGTAACACGAAACATTAAAACGAAATGTAAAATTAAACATCTAAAAAGAAGTAAACAAGGTGATAATTCTTATTTAAATTTCAAACGTCCGTCTTAAGTCACTACCGACAAAAATTATTATACAACGTCGCGTGTCCAGGGAATTTTTCGCAAATGGAAAAACATCTCATAGGGAGTCTGAGCAAATAATTGGTGGAAGTCTCTAATAACGAGCTTTAGTCAAAGCTTTGCGGAATTTGTCAGGAGCAAAATTACTGATACCTACTGCTTTGTTGACAGCATTTATATCATGTATGAAGAAGTATGATAGGTACTGAAACTTATCGACTCCCAGTCTATTAATCATGTGCCAAACTCGATCACGTTGGCTATAATCGTCTGGATGTGTTATCTTATTTTCCTACGTTATGATTATTGCGGGTTCTTTTAAAGTTTGGTACAACGGTAAATTTTATATCAGCTTTTGATAATATTCAATTATATTTTCCCCTTTTTAAGCTGTCGCATTGTAGAGATAAGAAATCAAAGAATTAATAGTATACCAGTTAGTTATCAATTTCACATTCAAAATAACAATAAAATATTATATTAGCTAACAATTCAATTTATTAACATAGGCCTTTGGCTGTCTTTGTACCCTTTTTCTTTTTTGTCAACTCTTTATGTCTACGACACTACAGGTGACTTGCGCCTTTTCCCTTCATGGCTCACTCATCTAATGTCTGTGATGTGACACTGATGGTGATCCTGTCTGTTTCCCGTAATTTGTACCCCTTTTGTCACCTGTTTCTGCCTGCGACACTATAGGTGATTTTCTTGTCTACACTTTACCGGTAATTTTCGTGTGTACGCCTTTCCCATGTCTCACTCATCTAATGTTTGCGACACTGGTGGTGATCCTCGTGAAGTTTTTCTTTACCTATTTCTTTATCAAAACCCCTATATTTGTTATTGTGCGTCTGCAGCGAAACTCTGCATGCACTTTATCACTGGCACCGCCCCTTCTGACGTGAACGTATAATTTTCAATTACCCTTTAAATACCTTTTAACTCTCAGTATTACCCAAAATTACGTACACGCTTAGCATAATGCTACTACGTAGGGTGGAAAGCCCTTCAGCGGAACCCCACTGTTGGACAATCCGTGAGGAGCCGAAAACCTGAGCAGTGGAACTCCACTGTTAAATTAATTTACTGTAATTAGCTGATTACAATCAGTACAATACCGAAACAAAAATATCGGACACCCCAACGTATAACATATAAAGGTGCAACAAAAGTTAGGAGTCCATCTGCCCATACGCCTGTGTCACTTTTCTTCTCGAGCAAGTGTTGTTTTCTTATTTCATACTTTCATTTTAAGTTCTCCCCCAAATGTTGTCCCTTTCTAAGATTTTAGTTTAATATTTTCAAATGCAATACTTTATATTGTTTACAAGATTAAACATTGCTGTACGACTGCCAGTATTTGGCTTAAATAATATGGTAAACTAAATTACAATAATAGATTTAATTTCATTACCAAAGCTATCTCAACACCAGTAAGATACGTTTCGGCGCGGCGTTTGCGCACCGTCAGCTTAAATCGGCGAACGAGGTATCCCACAAATTAAAAAGAAATCCAATTTTTTATAGAATTTTTAATGAGATGAAACTTTATTTTAAAGCAGATTCATCGATTGCATTTCGTTACCAAAAACTCAACACCTCTTAGATAAGTCTCGGCGCAGCGTCTGCGCACCGTCAGCGTAAATCGGTGCCAGACGTATCCTACTAAATAAAAAGAAATCCAATTTCTTTATAGATTTATTAATACAAACAAAGTGATATAAATGTACTTGGACAAAGAGCAAGAAGACTTACTGACAGTTTCACAACACAAAAGAAAAACCATTTAAAAGGAGAATCCCTATTGACATCGTAACGACTTAACCTTAAAAAGAGTAAAATTTGTATGTCTATTTAACATCTGAACCTGAGTCTGACATCTGAATCTGAATGCCTGTTTGCGGTCGAGTCGAGCGCTTAAATGTACGCGCTTCCCCTCTGCGGGGGTGGGTTAGCATGGCTTGGTAGCTTGGTGTCATTTGACCATCTGTTTCTAAGTAACTAAAGAATTTGACCTGGAAGATCCTTTTACGCAAGGTTTTACCTTTTTCGATGTTTTTAAACTATTTTAAAGCAGAGGTTTTCATGTATGCATATTATTCGAATTTTATATTTTAGAATCTTCATTTTTCTTTAGAGATCTTGCAAAATTTCAACGGATATAACGACCCGGCCTATCATATGCAGGGCAATAATCGGGGATTTATCATGAAATTCTAGAGACTTGTTTAAAAGTAAAAAGATCTTTGGTGACGAAATTCGAACTGGCTGTCGTGAATGAGTGTAATTTTCCAGGTATTTTATACTTTCCAAGTTAACGACTTTCGCCAAATAGCGTTGCTGACAACAGAGAGAAGAGAGATAGGTCTATAATTGGATGAAGGAACTTGGAACCTTTCGTCGAGACACGTCCACAGGAGCAGTCTTCCAGCTGTTTAGGAAGATACCCTTGTCATAGATCTGGAAAAGACGAGCTAAGATGGGTGTAAGTTCTGGAGCGCATTCTTTTAGAACAATTGCTGATACGCCGTGCAGACTGGACGTTTTTTTGGTGTCAAGGGATAGAAGAATTTTTTGAACTTGTTTGACCTTAAGTATTAAGTCGAACATTTTCTGAGGTACAGACGTAGATTGGAAAAGGGAAACTGGCAGGAGAAATAGGGGCATAATTGGCAGTGAATTGTTTGGAAAATAGTTGTGCTTTCTCTTTAGAGGCGAAGATAATTTCGTTGTCAGAAGTCAGGGGAGGAAAAGTGTTTTTACAGAAGTTTTGATTAATATTTTTCGCAAGGAAAGCACTTTATCTTTTATGAGGTTGTTAAAAGCACTTTTAGACTCCAAGATAGTTTGATTGTATTGATTTCTTGCATCGGTGAAAATCTGACGATCTTTAGGTGTATAATTTTGAAGAAACCTTTTGTGAGCTTGGAGTTTTTTTAGACTTGGAGAACCAGGGCTTTTGATGGTGGAGTTTAGGTTTCTTGCGGGTATGTGGAATGAAACTTTCAATACCTACCTGAATGAAATAATGATGTATTAGGTATACAGATTGTATTAAGATTGTATTGAAATGAACTATTACAAAGATTTTCCTGATATACAAAAAACTGTTGCTTACCATGAACTTGAAGTATAATAGGATCGCTGACCTCAAAATGTTCCTCCCCCTTTATAATATTGGTAACTTTACAACGCCACTCGCCTTGATACTCGTACGTAACGTTACTGATGTGTAACTTGGCTTCTCGCCCCCTTTCTATGATACTGTCCGAGAGTGCTGAGCTCTTCTTCTGGAGCCATTGATACGTTGGGGGAGGATTGCCTTCTCCAAGACATTCGAAGTTTACTGGGGAGAATAAGGTCGCTGTTTTGACCCGCTCGCGTCCTACGCTGATTATTTTTGGACGATCTGAAACAAGATATGTTTAAAGTTAAAAAAAATATGTTTATATTTATATATTATATATATATATATATATATATATATATATATATATATATATATATATATATATATATATATATATATATATATATATATTGAAAATACTATTCTCACACTACGCCAACGTGTTGGCGTATATATATATATATATATATATATATATATATATATATATATATATATATATATATATATATATATATTTTTTTTTATTTATATATTTATTTGGTTAATTGGGGAAAAGAAGAAATCTTACTGGGGATCGTCAAATAACAATATAAATAAATATTAGTGTAACTTATACGAGAGCACCACGAGAACTACTTTATGCAACCAGATATACACTAATTGTAGTTTTAACACTGAAGGCGCTTGTGTCGGAATTACCTAAAGGGTTGTATTTAACCGAACGCCAAAGTAATAATGATTTGATCTCTAAATACTTGTCTTTTGGCACTAAAAATTATATTCGAGCAATACAGTTAGATCACTAAGTTTGTGTGATATTTCATATCAAAAATGTAAAGTTTTGTAGACTTTTTATCATTTTCAGTACGAAATACTTGTTTTTGGCATTAAAAATTTTACTTAAGCACCATCATTTTAGCGCCAAGATATAAGAGCTACGCTGTCAAATAAAACAACATTTGGTAGTATAAATATATTTAAGCACCAAAACAGAAGCAGCAAAAATAATATAATATATGGGTCGCGGTTACAAGTTCGAAAACAACAATTTCGAATCTTTTTTTCGAAAGCACTTTCTTCGAGAACATTATATTCGAAAGACATTTTGTTCGAAAGCATATTGTTCGAAAGTTAATTTGTTCGAAAGCATATTGTTAGAACGGCATTTTGTTCGAAAGTTAATTTACTGGAATGTTTTTTTTTTAGAAAGTATGTAGTTCGAACGATATTTAATTTTAGAACTGGTTTTACTGAAAAAGAGAATTAAGTCCTTCAGTCGCTTACCGGTACGTACTCGGACAGGATTGCTCAGTTTTAGGTTTCAGCAGAATTTTTTCAAAATTTTTGATCTATCTTTGTTGAGTTTTTTACTGCGACTGCACGATTCGTGTTGGTATAAAATTTTATCAACGCCGCATCCAACTGACATTTTATTAAATAAGATACTGATGAAACCGAAAACTGAGCAATCCTGTCCGCGAACGTTATTACTACCTGACAAGGAAGTAGAACTTCTGTGTTATTACTACCTGACAGTAAAAAACTCAACAAGGATAGACAAAAAGTTTTGGAAAAATACTGCCGAAACCTAAAACTGAGCAAACCTGTCCGAGAACGTATTTCACAACTCCTCACCTCACCTTTTAAAAACAGTACCATAGAAAATATTACCTGTTTTTTTTTTTCGAACAAAATGCCGGTCTAACAGACAAATTAACTTTCGAACAATATGCTTTCGAACAAAATGTCTTTCGAATATAATGTTCCCGAACAAAGTGCTTTCGAAAAAAAGATTCGAAATTATTGTTTTCGAAATTGTAAACGCGACCCTAATATATGAGCCCAAAAATAACAATTTCTTTAACTATTTATTGTTATAACGTCAAAAATTATCATACCTACGAGTATGTTAAAGGTAAAAATAAATTCTAATGATTAATATAAAATGTTAGTTATACTATTATTATTGAATAATGAAAGCTGATCTGGCTCTCGTTTGTCGTCCCCTATGGGAAAGTTTTTTGATTCGGGAGGAGGCACAGCGTACTTAAGTCGAATGACCATTCCAAGAATATGTTTGCATATGTTACGGTTAATTGGCTAGTTTACAAACTAGCCAGCTAGTTTGCAAACTAACTAAACACACTGTTATTTTGAAGGAATCAGCCATTTCCCACAAAATAGCAGATGGTTTATAAACTAGCTGGTTAGTATGCAAACTATCGATTTGCTTCAGTTAAGATGAGGATTTTATTGAGGATACTTTAACCTAAATATTATGTTTTGTTTGTTGTCCAGAAAATCTAGCGAACGGTGGATCGGAGGGCACCCTAAGGTCGGAACAGGGTTAGCACCTGGTTAGGGGACCTGACCAGTCTCTTTCCTCGCAGGCGAAGAGGGATCGGTGCGAAAAAATCCACTATTGTTCCTTCCTCTGCGCATGCAGTAATGAAAAATCTGTACATAAGGAACAATAGTGGATTTTTTCGCACCGATCCCTCTTCGCCTGCGAGGAAAGAGACTGGTCAGGGCCCCTAACCAGGTGCTAACCCTGTTCCGACCTTAGGGTGCCCTCCGATCCACCATTGGCTAGATTTTCTGGAGAACAAACAAAACATGATTTTTAGGTTAAGGTAACCTCAATATAATCCTCATCTTAACTGAAGCAAATCGATAGTTTGCATACTAACCAGCTAGTTTATAAACCATCTGCTATTTTGTGGGAAATGGCTGATTCCTTCAAAATAACAGTGTCTTTAGTTAGTTTGCAAACTAGCTGGTTAGTTTGTAAACTAGCCAAGTATCCAAATTAACCGTAACACATGTTCTTTATAAACCTTGGACAGTTATAAGTACTTACCTTCAAGGGTACCTATTGTGCACCTTGTTTTATTAGAATCTAGTGCCAAATTAACTTATTTCAATAAAATGATTAGGTAGGATTTATAAAAATGGAGAAGGTTAAATAAACTGATTTTAAATAATTCAAGAAACCCATTATCCATCGACATATCTTTTAATAAGTAGGTTTAGGACCGTCTAAACAATTTCAAATAGATTTTCCATTTACCCAATTAAGTGCAGTAAAATTAGTTCTAACTATATCCTAACCAAACATGACGCACGGGTCAGATATTAAATTAGCACTCATCAGAAAACAAATTGGTAATCTGCAAAGTTCCGTAGCTTGGTCGACCGGAAACTTGATGTAAACTAATATATTTGAGATACGCCACCTCTCATTATCGTTGGAGGTTAACGGTATTACTTGAACAATTTAGGGGATGGTCTGATTTAGGAAGACCGCCGTAACTTGTTTAACTCCACATTGACTATTTCTTTGGGATATTAACGGTAGTGAACAGCATTTTTCAAAATAATAGGCAATAATCCAAATAAGCCTAAAATATTTTTTGTTGTATTCTCTACATAAATTAAATACACTTATTAGCAAAAAAAACGGGCCAGTAAAATTGGAATTCATACCAGGACTTACCAGTTTTAATACATGCAGTGAATTTCATAACACCCTGTATATGGTCGCCTAAAAAAGTTTTCGTGGTGCTCTCGTATAACTTACTTCCAAATTTTGGATGTTCTGCGACCGGTGTTTTATGTATCGTGGGAGCCTCAATAGAGCTTATTAAAAACCTCGAAGACGTTCTCCTACACATCTTATGTTTTCTTTTAGAAAATATATTTGAAAATAAAAATCAAAATAAATAAAGGAATTCTTTCTCAGTCGAAGGATTTTGTGCGGATTTGTTTGCTTGTTAGCAAGATATCTTTGTGTTCAAAATATAATGAAAAACAAAACGTTTTAAGTTATGCTTTGTCAAACAGCTTTTAGGTGTTTTGTAACAATATTTTGCTTTTATCCAGTTTAGTAGACACAAAGACGTCTTGTTTTCTAAACAAGAATTTAATGGGAATAAGGCTAGGGGTTTTGTTGTTTTGGAATGCTTGTTAAGCCACAAAAGATTTTAACGGATCCTTTAAAATAATGATTGAAGCTGTACAACTAGGAAGTCAAGACAGCGAACTCTGGCGACAGCGACACGGCGTTTTAAAGTTAATTTTATTACGTTTCGGTCATCGATTGATAAAAGAGTTTGCTGTTGATATTACAACATTGGCCTTCCTCAGGGTAACAGAGGAAGGATTTAGAGCTGGAAAGTCAACTTGCATCGCGTCGGTAATTTTAGAAAAGGCATTGGACAATGTGGGGTAGAAAATAATGTTCAGTATAGCGACAGCACTAAAAGCATAAAGTTTGAGGATAAATGAGTAATGTACAACCTGTGCGAAGGTCAAATAGTCGTAATTAGCGTGGACGATCAGGAAGAAGAAGCATGAAGGGGATGACACGTAAAACATAATATGTATGGGTTTTATACTTCCCCGTTAATATCTAAAACGACTGTTTCTTTAAACCAGATATTCCATAACAAGTATTGTCGAGGGTGGCACGACTTGAATAGAAAAGCACTGCGTATTTTTCTTATTCTTATACCTGCGTAACTGTAAATACAACGTTGACACCACTGGGGTCAGTCGGAAGGATACAAGAATTATTCTTTCTGCAACTGTCACAAAGTAGTGATGAGTTCATATTAACGATAGTTTACAAAAGACGGGTTTACAGCCATATGTCGAAAGACTAGTAGCTCGACTTAAGTCGTTTATTGCATACGTTGTTTAAGGAAGTCATTACAAAACCAATAATATAATTTTGAAGGAAATTACTAGGAAGATTTTTGACGTAACAACAATCGAATTAATTTCGTCTATTTGTAATCACGTGTGCAAAGCAACCAATGACAATAAACAACATTACAATAATAACAGCCCATGGGTAGTTATCACTTATGCCATCATACGTTACCATGGACATTCCCTTGACAATTCTGTAATTGTTACAATTTAAAATGTCATCACTTTCGTCAAGATTTGGTGAACAAACCAGTGCTTCAATCGACAAAATTATTGAAGAAAATACACCAAAAAATACTGTTAACAGTAAATAGTATACTTGGAAAGTATTTATGGAGCTTTGCAGCACGCGGAAATATACAATAGATGGGAATCGTATAGTGGAAGAATTCGCATTTATACTTAAAGATTGGGCGGTTAATATGAGAAAAAGATATGGTACAGAGTTTAAGGAGGCTACAGTTAAAACTATATGAGATATAACAAGTAAATTATTACAAGAAAAGTACTACAATGAATACAAAATCATAATAGGTCCATTGAAGAGTGAAATTTTTAAAAAAATCGCGTAATGCCTGCGAAGCAACACGGAGTATTCAACAAAAGGACCCTTCTAAACGTAAAATGAGCTCTGTGGCATTAAGTTCATTGAAAATAAATAAAATAATCAACTTCTGGGATGAAAATACCCCTGACGAATTTCGGCGAAAGTTTTACCATATCGTCGCAGTTGAATTAGCTTGGAGAGTTGGCGAGACCGCTGCTTGTTTGGTTGAATTTTTTCATATTGAGAGAAATAATGATGGTTCTCCAACAAATCGCATGGAATATAACCCAGCTTTAGTAAAAATACTCACTACTTCACACCGACTTTGTGAGAACGTGTCTGGTAATATACTTGACCGACTATCTCTCTGAGTTACCTAGCTAAGTTGTTTTCCCGACAGCAACGAAGTTGAAATGAAATGTACCATCCCTTCGGGAACCCGCCTGAAAGGGTTTGACCAATTAGAGGATATTTTGCAATGACGCTTACGAATCATCTTAAGCAGATATTATTCTATTGGTCTGAAATTGAAAGGGTTGACTCCTGATACTTCGGTACGACGCGGGGAAGAGATAGGGGATAGGATGTCTGTAGCCATATTTGCTGGCCTTTTATATGCATGTATTTTAGAACGCTATAGCAATAAAACTGAAAGATAAGATATTTGCTAAGGAAACTAGGCTTTTGAAGTTTCGTCGACAAAGGTGCCGGTTTAGAAGAAATAAATTAGGGGAAAGATTTTCTGTCGATATTTTCTCTGAAATGGGCTTTGTGTTTAACCGATAACTGCCTACTTTAATGCAAGTTAAATAAACAGGAGATACGAATTTGAGTTTTATTATTTGAAAGGGATTTTATACCTTCTTGGTTATTAATATTTATTGGAAATAAAAATAGAAATATAGAAGTTACACGAACTCTTGGGGTTCCCCAAACAGTATTTTTCCTTTTTACCTCTTTCGCCCAAAGGCAGGTGGAGCTTTCAATAATTAAATATGCTTAATCAACCGTTTGCTTACTATAGAAACAAGCTTTATAAGCTCAATCACAGTTTTGTATAGTAAACCGAATAAACATTACCCTGCCCCGAACAGCTTGTAATTGTGTTCTTTACCGACGTGTATTTGCTAAGCCCCAATATTGTTTACGAGCGGTTAATTACACAAACACTAATTAGTAGAGTTAACCTCCAAATATTCTAAAACCGATTTTCGATTTTCCTCCCTCGAGGTGATATCAGGGTGTTTACCGAGTTCAGGTTTGTTTTGTTTGGCGTAAAAAATAATATCTGGTTTTAATATTACATTAGTAGCAAGTAAATAATGTATACAATCACTGTATCGGGTAATATGGCAAATTACATAGGGGAAAGTAGCCAAATATGGCATAAGAAATTATTTTGATGAGAATTTTATTCACCAGTTCAATATTTTAACAGCAAAATAAGGGTATTTTATTGTTTGTTACCGTACGTTCATTGTTGAAAAAAATTACCGCGGCAATCTTTTTGTCAAATAAATTACCCGGATTATTTCACTCATGTGTTAAAAGTCCCGTAAGTTGAGTGAAGTTTTTTAAAATTACAGTGATAATTTTTTTACGTCAATTAAAAAAAATTACACCGATAATTTTTTCCTGCCATTTTCTTTGTTGTCATATTAATTTGTGTTTTCATTCGTGAAATAATCCCCTAAATACCACTTGAGCTTTAAAATTACTGATAATTTTTCACTCTTACGTGTTTTCTTTGCAAATTTCACTCGTCCTGCGGACTCGTGAAATTATAGAAAACACGCAATCGTGAAAAATTATCGGTAATTTTTAAGCTCTCGTGGTATTATCCCCGATAATTTTTCTGCCAAAGTCATATTGAAAAAAAAACACCAAAGTGAGGAAACAATTTTTTTAAATTTTTACCGGACTTCACAAGAGGAGGATATCAATTCGACCCGCATGTATTTTTTCTTATGTATGTTCACGCATAATTCTTAAACGGATTACCCGATTTCGATAATTTTTTGTTTGTTTTGTAGATGAGTTCTCCCGATTGGTTCTCCTCATTTTAAGAGTTTTTTGCGTTTGTGGAAACCTAAAAAATTACAAAAAACTAAAGAAACTCGTGTGTTCTTCGAAATGGCAGCACCGATTTTAATAATTTTTTATCTGTTGTGTTAAGCATGATGGTTAGGCGGTCTTGTTGGTATTTGACTTTAAAAAAATAATAAACGGGAGCGTTTGAGAGGGGTATTTTTCCATAGTGCGAAGCATGGGCGTACCCAGCGAGGGCCAGGGGGGGGGGGCAGCTGCCCCCCCCTCTAGAAATTTATAAATTATAAAAAAGCACCGCTAAGTGCAGAAAATAAAAAAATCAAAATAAACCACTACGGTTTTACTAAAAATGGTTTTCGATCTAATGAATTTGCGAGTTGAGTCGGGCGACATCAAATTACAGAATCACCTGGAAAAGTGTCGTAGAAATGCTGTTTATACGTCACCAAAAATACAAAACCAACTGATATATTTATGTGGCGAAGTTATTAGGGAGAGTGTGATAAATGGTGCTAAGCTAAGAAAGCCATGTTCTACACAGTTTTAGCCCAAGAGACAGCCGACGTTTCAGGAAAGGAGCAGCTATCCATTGGCTTGCGTTTCTATGATGAAAGTAAAAAATGGTCCGAGAAGAATTTGTGGGTTTTGTGGAGCTGACAGCACAGGATGCCCCAGCAATTGCCAATGCAATAGATAATTTTTTGGTTAGCCATAATTTTTCACCGCAAAGTTGTGTAGGACTTGGTTTTGATGGCTGCGCTACAATGGCGGGCAAAGAGGGTGGCGTACAAGCGATTTTAAGGAAAAAGTACACACGAGCATTATTTTTT
Source organism: Philopedon plagiatum (assembly GCA_963971165.1). Classification (NCBI taxonomy): domain Eukaryota; kingdom Metazoa; phylum Arthropoda; class Insecta; order Coleoptera; family Curculionidae; genus Philopedon; species Philopedon plagiatum. Next base: position 6,463,188 of record OZ020194.1, read on the forward strand.
CATTGCTCAAACCATAAAATAAATCTTGTTGTCAATGATGCAAATAATGTTCCGGAAATTAGAAACACTATTGGCACCGTAAAGGATGTTATAACCTTTTTCAGGGAATCCACCACTCGCAGAAGTTCCGCTCCTAATCTATCACGACTGTGTGAGACTAGATGGTCTGAAAAATACAAAAGTATTCGCTTATTTGCACAAAATTTCCCCGAGATTGTGAAATCACTTGAAAAACTGTCTATCGAAGGAAACTACGCCACGAGAAAATCTGCGTACCAGTTGCATTCCGCCGTTACCAAACCCTCATTAATTGTTGCCCTAACTATAATTGCAAAATATTCAGCTTTACTGGAGCCGGTTGTTAATGCCTTGCAAGCAAAAACTATGGATTTAATTAAGTTGCAAGAACATCTGAACGTAATCCTTAACGTACTGAAGAAAAACCGTGAAGATGCCGACCTAGTTACTGATGAAGTACTTAAAAAAGCACAAGATTTTGCATTGGAATTGGAAATAGAAATTTCTATCCCTCGAATTACCAAGAGGCAAATACATAGAAACAATCCTCCATCAGACTGTGATAGTGACTACTGGAAGCGTTCGTTAACTATACCGTATGTGGATTCAATTATAGCCTCTTTAAATATTCGCTTTTCTCAAGAACATACTCCAGCGTTTGCTTTAACAAAAATACATCCATTATATATGCTCGACATGGAAACCAATCAAGTAGAACAAAATGCACAATATTTTACCCAGTTTTATCAATTGGATGATATTACTGCGGAAATGGACCTATGGTATAATTTGTGGAAGGAAAAAAAGTCAACTGAGGACCAGCTAAAAGACGTCGAAATAACTGACCTTCTCGACGAGACCGATGTTTTTTATCCCATCCTAAAACAGGCACTTTTGATTTTAATCACAATTCCATGCACCACGGCCACTGTAGAACGATCCTTCAGTACTCTTAGAAGAGTGAAGACTTGGTTGAGAAGTACCATGGGAGAGGAAAGGCTAACAGGATTATGTCTGAGGAGTGTGAATCGTGATTTAATTAAATCAAATCGAGAGCAATTTGAAAATCAAGTTTTAAATAAATTTGCGACAAATCCAAGAAAATTGTTATTGAAGTAAAAATTAAGCGAGTTATGTCAAAATTTAGTAAGTAAAAAGAGAAATGCAAAATCCATTGTTTTTTTTTTTGGTCAGCCCCCCCCCCCCCTATTTCAGATCCTGGGTACGCCCTTGGTGCGAAGGAGGGTTTAGGAGATCTGGTGAGGGAGTGTTTTACACTTTAGGGGTATTCCAATACAAAAATTAAATAAAATCGACGTTTATATAAAACCCAGTAGTTTTTAAACTGAAATATTATTTAATTTTAGGGGTTGATTTTATCCTCTCAGGGTATAAGTTTTGCAATATCCTACCATGCCCTACGTCTGGGACCTAAACTAAAGCTATTTCAGCTTTCTATCTTTGGTAGTTAGGGCTGGGCCTTGGTAAATCATCGGCAGGGGTGTATTTTTGTCCCTAAGGGTAAAATTATAACACGAAAAAAGTAGTCTTATTTTAAAAAAAATTGACGCGGTGTGGCGTTTTAAAAAAATTTTTTTAAGTAAAAAAGGATTTAGTTTTAAGGGGTTGCTTTCATCAAACCTTTAGAAGGCGAGTTTTGCAATATCTTTTCTAAGTAGACGTCTACGGCGTAAAATAAAGCTGTATGCTAAATTTCAACTTTTTAGCGTTAGTAGTTTTGACTGGGCGTTGATGGATCAATGAGTCAGTCACCTTAAAATTTTATATATTCGTATAGATAAGAACCAAAGGAAATTGATAAAAGCAACCGTCATCGCCATAAATATAAACATTTAATTATTTGGATGACATTCATATGGCCTATTGTCTTATTTATAAATTGGATTATTTATAAATCTACGAAACAAACTCATAGTAATAAATTCATATGACCAAACTTAGTGGTATTTCTTTTTAAATTTTTGTGAATTTAAACCACGGATTATCAAATTAGACTGGTCTCATCAATAGCGAATTTGGCCGCAAAAGTTCTACTTTACCTTTTGTGTTCCTATTTCGTTACCTCTGTAATTAGGAACCGTGATCATCCTGTATATGCAGCATAAGAATTCCTAGAGACGATCGTTTTAATTATGAAAACCATCAAACCGTAACCGAACTGTGCACAAACCCGAATAAAAACGGATAAACATTCCCCAGTGTCTCCTTTCCAGTAATTGGATAGCTGTAGAGCGTTCATTTCTGTTTCAAAAGACGCTTATTCTTTTAACCAACTGAATTACGAACGACAAGTTAAAACCAATTAATATTTAATTCAAAACCATTTATAACGTCTGTCTATCTCTTATTTATCTTTGGTGCATAAAAATGTGGCCTTTATTAGAGAGAGAATAATTTATTTATTTTATATCTGAGACAGCCCTAGTGATATTAACCTTTTAAAGACAATTTCCCTACCGTAACTGTCAAATATCCCTATATTTCCCTATGATGATTTGATACTACAGTAATTAAAGTCACCGCTAAATTTTTGAATTTACAGGCCACCTGTCGGCGCTATTTAAAATTTTAGTTTAACAGTAGTTTAAAACTTGTTTTTGCCGAGCTGAGTTAGTCAGAGAGGTATAATAAATTTAGTGGACCAAAAGAGACACAAAGCTCTGACTATCTCAGCTCAGTAGTGGCAAAACATTATCAACTACTAACGTAACCTCGTAACCTGTCTGTTCGTTTGTGTCGCCCTATAATATACATTATTTTTTTGCATCACAGCATTCAATCTGCCGTCAGCCACAATCTGTGGCGCCATCGACAAGTAAATAAAAGGCACAATTTACAGCTGATGGCAATAGTTGTTTATTATTTGCCACTGATATTAGCTCAGGTAAGTTAGTTAGATCTTCCTGCTTAATTAAATTTATGGTATTATCTCTCTCTGGCTAACTTAGCTCAACTAAGACAAGTGGTCAATAAAAAGTCACTAATGTTGCCTCCTGCAACACTAACATGAGCGCAGGAGCTTATTTATTAGGGAATCCAAACCACGTGATTCAATATGGCGGTTGCGGGCAAACATAAATGACATTTAAATGACAGTTAAGAATTATTGATAATTTCTGAGACTTGCGTTTCTTAAAATTTGTGTTATTAATCTTTTACGTCACTTGTCTACCCTGAACTTTGTTTATTTAGCAATGGCTAGTCTTTATCTGAAGAATTTATTAGCCCTGACATTGGCATTGGCGAGAGGTAAGTTGAAATTATTTCTATTTAAAACTGGCCTAAAATGATTATCTGTGTATTTCTCTAAAAATAATCAACTGTTTTATGTTTTCTGGTATTTCATTGATTCTTTAGATCTTTTTGCTTTAAAAGATGAAGATTAAGACTTTTCTATTGATGGAGTACCGGCCAGTTTCCAATATGGATATTGTTTCATATTTAGTCCTGACACACAGTTATTACACCAAAGACCAAATGAAAGCTTCAAAAGTCTGCAGTCTTATAAATATTTTGAGGCAGGATTTGTAACAAAAGTTGGAGCAAAAGTGGTTGAGGATTACTATGTTTTAGTCGGTACGGTATATTTATGTAGTAATTTTTAAAACTTTGTACTTTATGTTTAATTTTCAATAACTTTAAAATAAAAAAGAAAGATAATTTTTACAATGTGTTTCTTTCAGTTCGGAGGGCAAACTTAAGACTGTTAGATGTGTGGACTATTATAGCACAAGACGGAAGCATATGTATAGCACATTGTTCATGAATGGCCGTTGGCATCCGATTTGTACAAATATTCTATAATTTTTGTCATTTTGTATTATTTCTATATTATTATTTATATTGTAGTTTGAGAAATAAATAATGCATGTTTTGTATATATCTATTTTTTATTTAATAATAATTTGGTATGCATACCTACATTTGCTTTGACTAGAAAGACATGTCAATTAAAAAATAAATTACATCGAGATAAATTTTTTAGCTGATACTAACTTAATAATTAAAGTACAGAATCTAAAATAATCTCTTTATAGAATAAGCTGAAATTTCTACAAGCGGCAAGGGGGCACCATAAAAAAAATCTTAAGGTTTAGTTATCGACTTTACCGAACACTGAAAAACAATGCTCGGTTGTTGACATCGAGTCGCATATTAAAGTTAAGTTATTTGTTAAAACCAGTGAATACTAATTTAAAAATTTTCTAGGTAGATAAAGTAGTTAATTTAACGAGAAAATAACTTTTGGAAATGATTAACCTGTTATAAAATGCTTGCTACAAACTCTTTAATTCTTTAACATGCACTCCGTAAGACTATCCCTTTTGAGAGCAGCTATGCCTTTTGGACAAATCATTTCAATTAGTTAAAAACCTATGCTTGAAGATGGTAGGCACAGAATAAAAACTAATCGGTCTCTGTTGGAGCGACTTCCAAAACCGACAACAAGACAAGTCACCGGCATTATTGGTTGGTAGGTAAATGCAGCCACTAAATCACTATAAAACTGTATTTTACTGCAAAAAAAAAACCTGTTCAACGCGCACTAGAACAGTAAGCAAACCTAAATGAACAAACTACAACAATCTGATATCTGATGATTCCTTGATAAATATAAACAATTTTATCGGGATTCTGGATGCGCACGCTCAAATGTAAACAAACGTATTCCTTGCAATGTTTGCCCACAGCCGCTATATTGAATTAATGTTAACACATCGTTGGATTGCTGTATTAATTATTATATTGGGATGTTTGAAACAAAAATTAAGATTTCCCCTACAAAACTGTAATTCCCTGTGTTTTTCCCTACCAGGCCATTTTTCAACGAATTTTTCCTTACGAATAGGGAATTTTCCTACGTGTTGACATCACTGGGCCGCCCACGTAGGCTTTAGGCCTGAGTGAGCGGAGTTCTGGAGGTGTTGAACTGAACAATGTTTTTGGAAATTCAGTCTAAGATTAATGTCTTAGATTAAAAAAATAAACAACAGAAGCGGAACAGTCTCCTCGTTCATATTTTTGGTAACACAAGTATTTTATTCTGTTCCAATTTAGGGATTTTTTTCCGCTTTCAATAAATATAAAGAAATTAGAGGATATTCATCAAAAGCACGAAAACAATTTCTAATTTTAAAATGGCAAAATATAGAACGTTACCCAGCATAATATTTTGAGATTAATAGTTATTGGTCCTCAATTTCAAACTGTTATTTTTATGTTTTGCAATACATATCAGGACTTAAGTTACAAAAGAAAAATAATTACTAAGCTTCAAATATTAAATTCGTCTAGATTACTTTATTTGTAAATAATTCATGGTCAGTGTTCGCTTTATGTATTTTGTAAAAAAAAAATGAATAATGCAGGGTCTTTACCAACAACTGGAAGAACCTGGTAGGTCGTTTAAATTTTTTTAGTGAGACCAAAGTTAGGTAGATATTATTAAACAGGTGTAACTTATTTCAAAGTCGTCTTTTTGAAGAAGTGATCGTTAACACACGAGTATTGGCTTAGTTCCTAACATAAGGATCAAGTAGAAAAAAAACAAGTTTTAGTTTAGAAATATATTTCAAATACTAAGATGCACTAACCTAATAAAGAGTGTAATCTCTATTATTCCAAGTAGTGTTGTAAATATCCGTATTCATTAGATATCCGAATCATACGGAATCGGAATCAGCTAATATCCGTATCCATTATCCGAATTCGAATCCATTTCTTGACCCGCGCGAAAGCGGTTACAGATCATGTATACGTATGCATGCAACAGACTAAAACATTTTCTATCCGGATACACGGCTAGGTAGGTCGATGCGGTATCGGTATCATACCAGTCGAAGTCGAAGTTTAGGGATAAGAAGGCACCGCGTCGCGCCGTTCTCGTTTGAATTCGGTTCGGGTGAGGCGGGACTAGTTTAACCAATAGGTCTCATCTCATATGATACCCGTTACCCCGATAACTATGCCATCTTTTTTTAGGAAATGTCATTAGAAAGAGAAAGCACAATATCAAATATGCCAAATCGCAGACCGTGTTGTTCGCTTACACTCGATTCCGATTCCGTTTTCTCTTTGCACTTTGCATTAGTAACCACCCGATGCGAATTTATTTTGATTCCGAATCCGTATTCAAGTTCTCGGCCGGTTCCGGATAATCCGGATTCTTTTAATATTCGGATCCAACGGATTTTTGGATACGTATCCTTACATCACTAATTCCAAGCACGCCTTGATAACGTACGGGCTAATACACGTTTTCCACTAAGCTCTCGCTTTATAGTAGCCCAGACATTCTCAATAGGATTCATGTCTCGGGGCTGGGAAGGCCAATCCAATGTTCGAATGTTATAACAATTTGTGCGTAAGTCGCTCCGGTGTTTTGGGTCATTATATTCTTGTAGCACCCATGAAGCAGTATTGTCTCCAAATCACCTTCGAATACTAGATATATATATATATATATATATATATATATATATATATATATATATATATATATATATATATATATACAGGGTGTCCCACGACGAACTGCCGCGATCGATTATGGAAAAAGTATAAATAGCAAAGATCTGAAAATTTGGTAACATACTAATGTCAATGGGGGCAATTTGGCTAAAATATTTTCAAAATGGTGGCACTTCCGGTTGTACCGGAAGTAGATATCAACTTGCTTATTTTAAATGGAACACCCTATATATTATTTCATTTTCGGATTTTACGTAAAATTCTATTCGCATTTCATGTATAATCTCCTATACCTAACTCTAACCGTTTTTGACATATTTCAAATTTTATGCCAAAAATGACGTTTGCAGGCCGAAAAATAATTATCGATTTTTCCTACATGAATGCCTTTATGATTTAATTGGGGTTGGTTTCCTTGTGGAAGGGGATCTACTTTAGTAGACTGTGTTGATAATTTGGTAATAAATAAATACAGGGTGATCAAAAACTAACATTAAAAATGAAATTGAAAAAATCGTTAAAAGTAATTTTTTTCAAATGGAAGCCCCTTATTTTTATAATTTTACCCTACTCAGCATTAAAAATAAGGGTAACTTTGTATAAGGTTGTCTATTCCGAAAATCGATAGTTTTAGAAAAAATGGCAGTTTAACATTTTTCTATTGTAAAAATCATAATACGGTTTTCAAGTTTTGTTATTAGTTGGCCATGACCGCGAGGCGCGGACAAAAAAAAACACTCGAGCACTACAGAAATGTCATTATTTCTTGCCATTTGACAATTATTGATAATAATCATGCCAGGGCGATTAAATTATACAAACGAAGATTATTTCAATTTGTTTATTATCTATGGGGAATGTAACAAAGTTTTATCAAGAACATGCGAGACATTTGCTGACAGATATCCAGATAAACAGAAACCGTCACGGAACAGTGTTAAACGAATAATGGAAAATTTCAAAAATTTTGGCACTGTTAAGGCAAAAATGCATAAAAGAAAACCCATTCTCAATGATGAAAATGTCGAAATTGCAATTTTGGGATATTTTGCGGCATATCCTATGACAGCATTAAGACAAGTGGCTCTACAAACAGGAATCTCAAAGAGCTCAATCCATAGAATTCTGTTGAAAGCTCATGGTGGAAATTTTGAACATTTATTAAAATAAGTTGTTTCCCTGAATGTTTGAAATTTTCCATTATTCGTTTAACACTGTTCCGTGACGGTTTCTGTTTATCTGGATATCTGTCAGCAAATGTCTCGCATGTTCCTGATAAAACTTTGTTACATTCCCCATAGATAATAAACAAATTTAAATAATCTTCCTTTGTATAATTTAATCGCCCTGGCATGATTATTATCAATAATTGTCAAATGGCACGAAATAATGACATTTCTGTAGTGCTCGAGTGTTTTTTTTGGCCGCGCCTCGCGGTCGTGGCCAACTAATAACAAAACTTGAAAACCGTATATGATTTTTACAATAGAAAAATGTTAAACTGCCATTTTTTCTAAAACTATCGATTTTCGGAATAGACAACTTTATACAAAGTTACCCTTATTTTTAATGCTGAGTAGGGTAAAATTATAAAAATAGGGGGCTTCCATTTGAAAAAAATGACTTTTAACGATTTTTTCAATTTCACTTTTAATGTTAGTTTTTGATCACCCTGTATTTATTTATTACCAAATTATCAACACAGTCTACTAAAGTAGATCCCCTTCCACAAGGAAACGTACCCCAATTAAATCATAAAGGCATTCATGTAGGAAAAATCGATAATTATTTTTCGGCCTGCAAGCGTCATTTTTGGCATAAAATTTGAAATATGTCAAAAACGGTTAGAGTTAGGTATAGGAGATTATACATGAAATGCGATTAGAATTTTACGTAAAATCCGAAAATGAAATAATATATAGGGTGTTCCATTTAAAATAAGCAAGTTGATATCTACTTCCGGTACAACCGGAAGTGCCACCATTTTGAAAATATTTTAGCCGAATTGCCCCCATTGACTTTAGTATGTTACCAAATTTTCAGATCTTTGCTATTTATACTTTTTCCATAATCGATCGCGGCAGTTCGTCGTGGGACACCCATATATATATATATATATATATATATATATATATATATATATATATATATATATATATATATATATATATATATATATATATATATATATATATATATATAACCAGCTAGTTTGCAAACTAACTAAAGACACTGTTATTTTGAAGGAATCAGCCATTTCCCACAAAATAGCAGATGGTTTATAAACTAGCTGGTTAGTATGCAAACTATCGATTTGCTTCAGTTAAGATGAGGATTTTATTGAGGTTACCTTAACCTAAAAATTATGTTTTGTTTGTTGTCCAGAAAATCTAGCGAACGGTGGATCGGAGGGCACCCTAAGGCCGGAACAGGGTTAGCACCTGGTTAGGGGCCCTGACCAGTCTCTTTCCTCGCAGGCGAAGAGGGATCGGTGCGAAAAAATCCACTATTGTTCCTTATGTACAGATTTTTCATTATTGCTTTTATATTAACTAGATAGTGTATATAGTTTGTATACTATCCAATTGTCTTTAGTTAATACGATTACTACAACTATCCTAGTTGCCTAAAATAGCTAGTTTACTGGCTAATTTGAACACTACCCCTACCGTACGTTTGCACCTTACCGTATCGTATTTTTTGACACAAGAGTCTAGGGCTAGGGGATGGGTACTACTTTTTATCCCGGGCTTGCGCATGCGCAGAGGAAGGAACAATAGTGGATTTTTTCGCACCGATCCCTCTTCGCCTGCGAGGAAAGAGACTGGTCAGGGCCCCTAACCAGGTGCTAACCCTGTTCCGACCTTAGGGTGCCCTCCGATCCACCGTTCGCTAGATTTTCTGGACAACAAACAAAACATAATTTTTAGGTTAAGGTAACCTCAATAAAATCCTCATCTTAACTGAAGCAAATCGATAGTTTGCATACTAACCAGCTAGTTTATAAACCATCTGCTATTTTGTGGGAAATGGCTGATTCCTTCAAAATAACAGTGTCTTTAGTTAGTTTGCAAACTAGCTGGTTAGTTTGTAAACTAGCGAAGTATCCAAATTAACCGTAACATATATATATATATATATATATATATATATATATATATATATATATATATATATATATATATATATATATATATATATATATATATACGTAGGGTTTCACGGATGGAGAAAAATATTTTTCATGGTTACTCTGGGAATACATCCTTTCGCTTGGTTCGTTTCTATTTGAAACTTGCAGACGTTTCGCCAAAATCTCATTTGGCATCTTCTTGTGCTTACTTGCTGGTCGTAGAGTAGATCGCTTCGGTCTTAGGTCGTATCTATTGACTGGCGTTGGCTCCGCCCCCTAAGCGGTCTTCTTTGGGTTTGGGTTTACTTGGTTCTCGGCCATCGTGCTGTTCATGTTAGGCGGTTCTATTGGCTTAATGATGGATTTCCATGTTGCTGGAAGATTTAAGGCATCGTCTCGTGCAAAACACTGCCTAAAACACGCATACTTCTTATTCGATGACCAAATCTATAGACAGGCGGAAGGCGCAGCAATGGGTTCTTCACTATCTCCAGTCATAGCAAACCGCTCTATCACCTACTTCGAAAACAGAGCTCTCGAAGAAACCCATCTCAAACCGAAACTATGGATAAGATATGTCGACGATGTTTTCGTAATATGGTCTTTCGGCAAGGACAAACTCCACAAATTCTTGGATCACCTGAATTCCCGCCACCCAAAAATCCAATAGAACCCCGAAAAAAATAACAGCCTTCCATTTAGCGGAACGACTCCTAGTAACAAAAACAAAAGAAGGAACTCTGCAACACACGGTATACAGAAAAAAAAGAAACCAAAAGAATCCACCAAAGACAGCCCATATCTATACTACTATACATCAAGGGAACAACAGACAGAATCGAGAGAATACGCAAGCATATCGCGACAGCCTACAAGCCACACCAAACAATAGGATCATCTCTAAGAAACCCAAGACAAAACAGAACTGGAAAACCAGGGTGTCAACAGCATCTCATGTGGGACCTGCAGCAAAACATACGTAGGACAGACCAATAGACGAATATCAGCAAGATTAGAAGAACGCAAGCTCTTTATCAAGAACAAACAAACACTGTCAGCCATTTTCCATCACCAGCTTGAAACAGGACACAAAAACTTCGACTGCGGTAAACAAATAGCCAACATAGACCATTACAAAACCAGGCTTATCCGCGAATTAATCGAAATAGAAAAAAGCGGCAACCTAAACAAATGAGACGATACCCTAAATCTTCCAGCAACATGGAAATCCATCATTAAGCCAATAGAACGGGCCAACATGAACAGCACGATGGCCGAGAACCAAGTAAACCCAAACACAGCTCCCAAGAAGAACACTCAGAGGGCGGAGCCAACGCCGGCCAATAGATGCGATCTAAGATCGAAGCGATCCACTATAAAACCACGCAGTGCGGCTGCCACCCTCAGTTTACTTTCTACGACCAGCGAGTAAGCACAAGAAGATGCCAATTGAGATTTGTGTCATTGAATTCTCTAGAAAAAATCATTGGTGATAAATGTTGGTGCATTAAAAAGAGATTAGTAACTTAATTAAAAAAAATTTTGACTAATGTTACTAGAAATGACATGTGTCAATGACCGCCATTAAACTCTAAGCTGATATTAAGTATATATGCTTTGCGACTCACAGTTAGGGCAAAATATTAAAAAATAAGCCGCAATTAAATCCTTTACTGGTTTGTTTACTATTATTCTGACGTCGCGCCTGCAAGCGGTTTTAGGTCCAAAATTTGGAATTCAAATATAAGAGACTATTTTAGGCTATTTGGAGTTATAGTTAATAAATAATATGATCTTTTAAAAGTTTTATCTGCAGTTGTTAATTCTGTTAGACATTAAAAATCAATATTTAACGTCCAACATGGCAACGGTTGTGAACCAGACTTTTATGATAAAACTTATAAATTACCTCACTTTTACTACTTCTAACTAAAAACGACACTGACACTTAAAAGTTGAAATTTTGATTTAAGGTGTTTTTCGTTTAATTTCTGTTAAAAGTTATACGCGGCACGAACTTTCAAGTTATGTACATATTTTTAATGCTCCTTCGTAAAAGATTTGCATTTTTAGGGATTCTTAGATTTTATTGATATAATACAGAGAAATAAGAATTTTATTTTTTCCATAAATTTGGATTTTTATTAATTTTATCGTGGTTATAGGGATTTTCTTTAGATTATTATGCAGAGTGTTACAAAATTGATACCTTAGAGTTGGCAACTAGGTATATGAGATAGAGTTGGTTAAATTGAGGCAAGATTGCATATTTTGACGCTGGATTATAAATTACTGAAAAAGTAATTGCGAAATAGGCATCCGAAAAAAAATTCAGATATTCGTTTTTTTCTATTTGGGCCTTTGTTTTTAGTTACAAAAACATGAAAATCACACTTTCGCAAGCTCTACAAAAAAGCAGTATTACTCCCAAAATTCCATGTTTCCTCCTGCGAATTGTATCTGATCCGCATTTTAGTTATACATGGTGAGCGGAAAAAAGCAGACTCACTCCATGTCTGACGACGAAGAACAAATGGCAGCTTTGCTAGTTTTGTGCAGTGGTTATTACTGCTTACTTCTTGCTGGCCTCTGCAGATTTTCTGACGGCTGACGCAATTTCGCATTTTTCTTTTTAGTGTTCCGTGAAACGGAATACTTATGGAATCATTTCGGTGTCCGTCCGTGTGTATGTCGCAGGCGATTTTTTCTACAACGTGAAGTATAGAAAGTTGTGCTTTAATTCTGTGGATTACAGGGGGTAAATTGGGAAAAGGAAAAAAATATTTTCAAGGGCATCGCGTAGGATGTCAAATGAAAGCTTGTTCAAGCATGAATTCAACAATATATATCATTTTTTTTTATTAATTTTTTGCTGTCCCCTACCCTTATCATAAAAAAATGTTCAGAAAAATCTGAAAAAAATCATGAATGGTTTATTAATTTTCAAATAAATAATGAACTTGTAAAATCCGTACAAATATATAAATGCTCTAGCTATCCTTCCTTTACAAAAATTTGATGGTCGTGTGACACCTGAAGACGTTGAGCTTTTGGGCCAAAACTTTGCATGGCTAATTACACCTATAGGTAGTACATTTCTGTTGCTAATCCGTTTCAAAAATTTAAAAAAATAAATAAAAAACGGTCATTTTCGCTCCACCCTAGTCGTCACCTCCTGGGTGACTGTTAGTTCTCTGTCGCATTCGGAACTGGAGCTGTATTTTTTCACAAAACTCCGTCCTTAACCTAGGCCTACCATAATAATTTCATCTTAGGTCCTTAATAGCACAATGTTTAGTATTGATTTATATAAAATATGCGCCATCTCTCTTAGATGTACCCTAAATGTTACAAAAATAAATTAATTTTTTTGAATTTTCTATTAACTATAACAAGTCATCAACGAAAAGTTAAATTTCACAAAAAAATCATTTTAAAATAGTCTACTTGTTTTGGTAAAAAAATTAATAAGAAAATTGTCGTAAAATATCGAGTTAATGGTAAAACTTTTGGACAAATCTCTTGAAATACTTTCCAAAACTTAAAAACGGCACTTTTGAAAAGTTGTAACTTAAGTTTTAAGCGGTTTTCGTTTAATTTGGTTTAAAAGTTTTCAGACCAATAGTTTGATTTTAGGTTAATCAACTAAATGTAATAGATATTTTTTAACATCAGAATTTTCCAGTTATTACTTTTCAGTTTTTAACATGGATTTATTAAGAATAGATACGGGATGATTTAACATTCTTTGAAGCCAAAACAAACCATTCTAAACGACACTGTAAACACAATTTGTAAACATTGGCCACATCTTAATTTACCTCATATTTTTGTACAAAAAATACGTTAGAAGCATCACAAGATTTACTAAAAGTAATAAAAGCCCTAAAATATTGTATTTTTCTGCTAAATAATAATAAATTTAAGTTAAAAAGGTTTTATTATTTATAGGTTATGTTATTTCTAAAGTTATTTCTACAGTCGCTCCGACTTTATAAATCTATAAGTCGCACTTTTTCTTTTCTAGTTCATTAGACAAAGACGTACCTGTAACCGAGTGTTCAGATCGAGGTTCAGCCGTTTTCCTAAGCAACCAGCACAGACAGCAACACTTCTGAGCTCCAACACTCCAATGCTATTTTATCTCTTTCTACTACCATTCTTGATTCAATTACGTATTTCCTTAAAGTTTGTAAACTGTTCCCCCAAGAGAATAACAAACAACAAATATAAGTCTTCACGTTCGATACGCTCACAGTATACGGACTTCGAATCCTTTCTTAATAAATCCATGGTTTTTAAGAAGCTTTATTGTTTAATAAAAAGACTTACACACAAAATACACTATAATCAAAAAACCAATTCTACGATAACAAAAAATATTTTCTATTTATGTCAGAGATGAACGATTCGTGTTAGGTATGGTGAGTATTATAGGCAACTGAATATACACTCGAGGCCGTTCTTAAATTAATTTTCTTCCTTATTTTTTTACAGACGTATTGTTGTAAACAATATGATTGATCACATGGCTGTTCAAATTTCCAGCGCTTAAATATTGTAAAAAAAATCCCGGCATATAAAGAAATTGTAAAACAGACCCATTGTTTTTTTTTTATCTTCTGACAGACAACGACGATGTACCGTGGGTGTTGGGAAAGTTCGACTCGCACATCCAGAGCTAGAAACATCCAAAGGGATTTCACCAGCCCTTTCAGGAGGATGTGTGGGGTGGTATCACCTCGGCCGAGGAAGAATTCCTCTACCAAAAATGTACAGTCGTAGTAAAAAAAAAATCGTACATTCAATTTACCGCCTAAAAGCACCCTAGTGTAGTTTCTTAGAAAACTGGCACTTAGGCTGTAAATTACATGTACGATTTTTTGTACACAGGCGTAGCTACTATGCTACTAATAACATTTATTAATAATTAAGATTTCCTAATACATTATTCAGGAACTTACATTTAACGTCAATCTGCACTCGAATTGGTACAGAATCGCCAGCTTTGTTCCTGGCATGACAAGTGTACAACCCCGAATGCTGCCTAATCGCAGGACTAAATTGCAGCAATTCCTGTAAACTCGCAGGTTGGCTTTGACCTTCTCTCCTCCAGACAACGGATGCTTTCGGGTTCGCACTGACGACACACCGGATCGCTATCGAATCTTTTAAATCTTCTATGTCTGCTGTTGGGATGCCGACGAGTCGAGTTTCTGGAACAACTGGAAAAGAGGTTCGTATTAATATACAGTGTGTAACAAAAGTCTGGAACGCTTGTATGTATCGTTGATCTGATTTTGATAAGCTTAAGCAATAGAAATTTCTGACATTGACATTAAATTGAGTTTTCATTAAGTATCTTCCTAGTTTATCAATCTTAAGATAAATAAGTTTTTAGTGTTTTAATAGTTTTTCAGTTTGTTGCTATTAGTTCAGGTTAGTCCAAAATTTCAGTTTTCATACAAGTTATTGGTATTTAAAGTAAAATGGATTTATTAACGGAAATACAGCGAATAGAAATATTAATGATACTGGGTTATGGGATTCGAAGACGAACGCAGCAGGAAGTGTGTGATATTTTCAATGATAACAGAAATCCAATAGCACGGTTCCGTGTAAGCAAAATTTTAAAAAAACTACAGCGCAACCTGCCATGTAAAGTACATTCCCAGATCTGGGCGTACAAAAACAGGCAAGTGGCGATAAAGCTTTTTGGGAAAATCCCCACCTCTATACCCAAATAGTTGCTCTGAATAATAACACATCGCATATGTCGGTAGATCGCCTATTGTGAATAGGGAGAAGTGCTACCAAATCAAAATTATACTAATGCAAGAACTCTCTGAAGATGACTGATGGACGTTTAGAATTCTGCAAGGAGATTTTGGAGCTGTGTAATGCTAATTAGAATTTAATTAAAAAAATAGTGTTCTCCAATGAATCGGCGTTCTGTCTTGATGGAAAAGTTAATCGGCATAATTGTCCCTATATTGGTCCAGAGAAAATTTTCATTGGATTCGGAAGCAGCATACCCAATTCCCACAAAAAATTAGTGTTTGAGTTGATATTATAGGACAAAGAATAATAAGGGATTGGCACATATTTTTGATTGCATAAATCTGTTAAGGAAGTCATTACAAACAAATTATTCTGAACAAAATTACTAGAATATTTAGCTACAAAAAATATTTGCTTTTCTGTATAATTTATTACAATTTAAAAAGCAGCCATTTGTCCTTGGTGAATAATGCCGTCAGGAGATCAGCAAAAATAAGTGTCAATCTACATGTTAACGTAGAGCTTAACCGAAAGTCGAATAGGTTTGTTTTTCTCGGAAACTGACAGCGGGGGAGAAATCGAAATTTTTGGATTCATAGAGGAATAGTGCAACTAGCTTCAGTACAAAACTCAGTTATAGTGCATGTTTTTTCCTTTCGGAGCTATTAGACTTTAGATTCGAAATTTCCGCGATTTCCGTTGAAATCAGGTAGAGGTCGCCAAAGTGAATTAAATCGATGTAAATTTTCGGAGGTTCTAGAGGACCCGGGGCTTCAGAACTCCATTAAAACAGGTGGGGATCAGAATATGGCAAGTAATTCTTTTGAAATTTTTAGGTCAAAAAATGCCATTTGCAGGTCCCTCTTTGGTACCTAATAACTCGTAAACAAAACGTCGGATCGAAAAACCGATTCACAAGGGAAACTTTTAACTCTCAAATGATTTTTTTTGCAATGCATTTACCTAAACTTAAAATCACTGGAAGTGGATTTATTTGGGAAAAACTGGAAATTTCGAATTTTGACCCAAATATTTCACGGGTTTCAATTTTTTGTGGGATCAAAATGATTCTTTTGGGTTTATTTTATCCGTTAATTATCTAAAAATACCTCCCTGTTAAAGTTATTAATAAATAGGTTTATTTGCATCGTAGACATGCAAAATTTGAAAATTTTTAAATTGATTGCCATGCAAACAAAGAATTGCAGTTTATTCACTATTTAAATAAATATTATTAAAATGTGATGAGTCAAAATTTCGCAAAAATACCAGTTTTTGTTGCAAAATTTAAAGGTTTCTGGACCGATTTCGGCTTGAAATATACATGAATAACATTTTAACAACCTTCTAATTTAAGTGCAGGGATATTTTATTGGATGAGTTACGCATTAAATGCCATTTTTATTGATTTTTCGATAACTCTACAACCCTGGAAGTACTCCTTATGAGTCAGAAATCAGTTTTGACGACACAGCCAATGAGATCACGTTTTACAAGTTTCGAAATTCGAAATTCGCGCGAAAATTTGCGGTAGAATTTTTTTTATTGTTAACAAAGACCAAAATAAATGAATAACAGCAACCGACATACACATTTGACATTAATACACCGATCAGAAGTCTGAGAAGCCAGGAATTGTTCAGGGTACCCTTTGAACTTACTAATTTGGGCTTAAATACGTCTCTTGCCAGACCGCAGAAGTTCTTTAATGACTTGTCTCGCTCGTTACATCTTGACATATTTAACACAAGCTTTATAAGATTCAAATTCGTTCTAAAAAAACATTTCTAAGGTAGAGAGCTTTGCTGTCTGCACCCTGTTTGTTACGTTACATTTGTATTTTACGTACTTACGTTTCATTTTAATATCATTGTTTGGTTTATTGATGTTTTGCATGTATACTATTTACCATTAAGTAGCATATGTGTAATCTTTCCTCTAGGATACATTAATTTAATTAATATAACTGTACATAAACTGTAAATGATGGATGCTGTCTTTGGACATATAATATATATATATATATATATATATATATATATATATCTAAACATACTTAACTTTGTTCATAAATGAGAATGTCGCAGGTAGTGTGGAGGTCGCGAGACTCCCACATCCAAGCTACCATGGGAGATCCGATAAGGATCCCTATAACATTTCTCAGAGAGTAATCTGAAGAACCCCTACCGTTTAAAAACTTTCATTTTGTCTTTTATAGGCAAGAACTATGGAATTATATGGGAGCAGAAATGCTCATGCTACTGTCAGGCCTCGGATGAGTCGATGTGGTGTCTTTTAACAACGTAGACACCGAGGAAGACGAAACAGTAGTTTTTCAGATAATTCCAAACATACTTAACTATATATATATATATATATATATATATATATATATATATATATATATATATATATATATATATATATATATATATATATATATATATATATATATATATATATATATATATATATATATATATATATATATATATATATCCGCCTTTAGGTATGATTTCTCGTCCCTAGGACAAGTGCGTGCCCTTACTCCTACCGGCTCATCCACCCGAAGCTGTTGGCCAGCAGGAGGGGTCTGCTTATACCGGCAGATATTCGGTCGACAGAGCCTCGTAAGCATCAACACTACATTACAAACTGGTCATTTGGGGCTTTCGGTACTAAAAGTAAACACTAATATTGCTTAAAAGACATTTATTGCTTCGGGTTTTATCTACAGTTTTTTTCTGGCTTCCAATCGTGATCTAACCTTTCCCCTAAAAGTATTCTTTTATTATATTGAGAATCCATTGCAAAGTAATAAGTAAATAAAAATAAATAAATTGTTTAAAATACACATATACTTATTTGTTGATATTTTATCACAAATCAAAATTCACGCTCCTACCTTACACATAATTTATTTGTTAAAGGAATTACAAGCACAACTGCTGTTATAAAAGATGGCGTCATGAAAAAAGTAAGGTTACGTTACGGAGACAAATATATACGTAGTAATACGTATATGGAGACAAGGACGGTTGTGGCAATAACTGTACAACAAGAGTGACGACAATTATTCGTTTTGTTTTCTTGATCGTGAAACTCATAGGCGATGAAGGTTTAAAAAATATTGTTATGTTAGTTTTATTATTCTAATCAACCTGAGCAAATTTTTAATGACTTTTTAATTATGATTTATATCAGATTTCTTATCCGCCTGTTATGGTTACAGTTGTCACCACTATCGACTGCTAAATCACTGCGCATAGGCTGGCACCTTTTTCTGGCACAAAACAGCAATCAATCATTTTTCTATTCACAATCGGTAAAACAGCGCCAAATCTAAAATTGCCATGTACCGCATGGGGTATTCACAAATAATTTAGAGAGCACCTAGCAAACCAAAATATTAAATTTAAATGAAATCTCAGTATACTGTATTAAATTGTTTTCATTTATATTATATAAACGCAAATAATAATCATTAAGTTCCTTTGTCCTAGAGAATTCTTTCATGTACGTTCTAATACAACGTACCTGTAACGTTACAAATTAAACGTCTTCTAAGGGTATTGGGCGTTCGGACCTAGTTAGGACCTAAAAAGTACGTCCACAGAACGTACTGTAGGTATGTGCTTTTTAACTTCGTGTTTCCACTGACATACACTATTTTTTACTTCACTTCTAGGTTCTGTTGAAATTCCACACTTCTGACATCAATTGTTTCGAACGGCCGAAATTCAGAACACACTTTCACTTTTCTAACCTTTATGTACTGACAATAGTAATATTCCTGTCAGGTGTCTGACACCCCGGAGCGACTCGCCCCGGAGTCACTCGACACCATTCCGAAAGGAACAATTGACAAGTTTGACATTAAGCTCAAGTGATAAGTGATGCACGAGAGGCCAGGGGGGATAGGGCTCGAACGGTTCAGGTGCTTGATGCCCCAGTTGAATGGAACAACTGTGTGCGGCTCTGGAGCTGTACGGAAGCTCCTCCTTGGGGTGAAAGGAAGACACCTAATGTCGCAGTCGCACTAACATTTTTACTGACAAGTTAACACGTTTCTAAGAATAAACAGAAAATCAACAGCAAAAGCTGGTTTGGATCATTATATACCCTCTTGGCTAGTCCTGTAAGTTTCTGAAATATTCTAGAAGGATATACAAAGCACATTAAAAGAAGAAAATAGAAGACGGTGGTAAATTCTAGACTTTCTATCATAGGCGTTTAGTGAATGAAAATAATGGAATTAAATATTTTGCAAAGATCCAGACCGTCGTTCATAGGCGCAATATGTGAAAATTAATCAGGGTATTAAATTAGAAACAGAAAATAAACCTGAAATCTCAAAATACACCAACTAAAGCTAAAAAATCCATACAACTTTTGTGTCCGTACAGTATTACATGTTTTAATTTAAAGTACTCTACTGGATATTAAATTAAGCTTTACAATACAAAAGTGTTTTGTTGTAAAATGTAAGCCGTACAATGTAAAATAACAAGGTTTTCCTAACAAACATTTATATGGTAAAATATTAAATAACCCGAATACGTGCTCGCGTTTCGTAAATTGTTTCTAATTTTCTCCCCATGTTGCTTACTTCGATTATCACCAAAGTCGATTAAACTCCTTCTAAATTAAATGTTCTTTCGTTTTGACCTGCTCATATGTGTTTCCTTACGAAGTAGTTTATGTTGAAATTGATTTTATCGGATTTATTACCATTTTAATACCTATTTATTATATTATAATTATACTATACAGGGTGTTATAAAATTCACTGCATGTATTGAAACCGGTAAATCGTGGTGTGAATTCAGATGGGGGAAATAGTCATAAATGGCGCTTCGTGATAATAAGCTAGATGTCGCCCATCAAAAAAAAATTTCGACCACTGCGCTCCACTGGTGTTACATACCACACATACCAGGAATTGACGAATTCCTTGACGAACAACTGGCAAGCATTTTTAGATCGTGTGGTTACACACATTCCGAGCCTGAAGAAGCACAACGAAACGTTGTGAATTTTTAATTTTAATTTTTGTTTTCACAAAATAAAATATATTAAGTATTACTAAAGAGAAGAAAAAAATTATAATATATATATATATATATATATATATATATATATATATATATATATATATATATATATATATATATATATATATATATATATATATATTATAATTTTTTTCTTCTCTTTAGTAATACTTAATATATTTTATTTTGTGAAAACAAAAATTAAAATTAAAAATTCACAACGTTTCGTTGTGCTTCTTCAGGCTCGGAATGTGTGTAACCACACGATCTAAAAATGCTTGCCAGTTGTTCGTCAAGGAATTCGTCAATTCCTGGTATGTGTGGTATGTAACACCAGTGGAGCGCAGTGGTCGAAATTTTTTTTTGATGGGCGACATCTAGCTTATTATCACGAAGCGCCATTTATGACTATTTCCCCCATCTGAATTCACACCACGATTTACCGGTTTCAATACATGCAGTGAATTTTATAACACCCTGTATAGTATAATTATAATATAATAAATAGGTATTAAAATGGTAATAAATCCGATAAAATCAATTTCAACATAAACTACTTCGTAAGGAAACACATATGAGCAGGTCAAAACGAAAGAACATTTAATTTAGAAGGAGTTTAATCGACTTTGGTGATAATCGAAGTAAGCAACATGGGGAGAAAATTAGAAACAATTTACGAAACGCGAGCACGTATTCGGGTTATTTAATTTTTTACCATATAAATGTTTGTTAGGAAAACCTTGTTATTTTACATTGTACGGCTTACATTTTACAACAAAACACTTTTGTATTGTAAAGCTTAATTTAATATCCAGTAGAGTACTTTAAATTAAAACATGTAATACTGTACGGACACAAAAGTTGTATGGATTTTTTAGCTTTAGTTGGTGTATTTTGAGATTTCAGGTTTATTTTCTGTTTCTAATTTAATACCCTGATTAATTTTCACATATTGCGCCTATGAACGACGGTCTGGATCTTTGCAAAATATTTAATTCCATTATTTTCATTCACTAAACGCCTATGATAGAAAGTCTAGAATTTACCACCGTCTTCTATTTTCTTCTTTTAATGTGCTTTGTATATCCTTCTAGAATATTTCAGAAACTTACAGGACTAGCCAAGAGGGTATATAATGATCCAAACCAGCTTTTGCTGTTGATTTTCTGTTTATTCTTAGAAACGTGTTAACTTGTCAGTAAAAATGTTAGTGCGACTGCGACATTAGGTGTCTTCCTTTCACCCCAAGGAGGAGCTTCCGTACAGCTCCAGAGCCGCACACAGTTGTTCCATTCAACTGGGGCATCAAGCACCTGAACCGTTCGAGCCCTATCCCCCCTGGCCTCTCGTGCATCACTTATCACTTGAGCTTAATGTCAAACTTGTCAATTGTTCCTTTCGGAATGGTGTCGAGTGACTCCGGGGCGAGTCGCTCCGGGGTGTCAGACACCTGACAGGAATATTACTATTGTCAGTACATAAAGGTTAGAAAAGTGAAAGTGTGTTCTGAATTTCGGCCGTTCGAAACAATTGATGTCAGAAGTGTGGAATTTCAACAGAACCTAGAAGTGAAGTAAAAAATAGTGTATGTCAGTGGAAACACGAAGTTAAAAAGCACATACCTACAGTACGTTCTGTGGACGTACTTTTCAGGTCCTAACTAGGTCCAAACGCCCAATACCCTCAGAAGACGTTTAATTTGTAACGTTACAGGTACGTTGTATTAGAACGTACATGAAAGGATTCTCTAGGACAAAGGAACTTAATGATTATTATTTGCGTTTATATAATATAAATGAAAACAATTTAATACAGTATACTGAGATTTCATTTAAATTTAATATTTTGGTTTGCTAGGTGCTCTCTAAATTATTTGTGAATACCCCATGCGGTACATGGCAATTTTAAATTTGGCGCTGTTTTACCGATTGTGAATAGAAAAATGATTGATTGCTGTTTTGTGCCAGAAAAAGGTGCCAGCCTATGCGCAGTGATTTAGCAGTCGATAGTGGTGACAACTGTAACGATAACAGGCGGATAAGAAATCTGATATAAATCATAATTAAAAAGTCATTAAAAATTTGCTCAGGTTGGTTAGAATAATAAAACTAACATAACAATATTTTTTAGACCTTCATCGCCTATGAGTTTCACGATCAAGAAAACAAAAAGAATAATTGTCGTCACTCTTGTTGTACAGTTATTGCCACAACCGTCCTTGTCTCCATATACGTATTACTACGTATATATTTGTCTCCGTAACGTAACCTTACTTTTTTCATGACGCCATCTTTTATAACAGCAGTTGTGTTTGTAATTCCTTTAACAAATAAATTATGTGTAAGGTAGGAGCGTGAATTTTGATTTGTGATAAAATATCAACAAATAAGTATATGTGTATTTTAAACAATTTATTTATTTTTATTTACTTATTACTTTGCAATGGATTCTCAATATAATAAAAGAATACTTTTAGGGGAAAGGTTAGATCACGATTGGAAGCCAGAAAAAAACTGTAGATAAAACCCGAAGCAATAAATGTCTTTTAAGCAATATTAGTGTTTACTTTTAGTACCGAAAGCCCCAAATGACCAGTTTGTAATGTAGTGTTGATGCTTACGAGGCTCTGTCGACCGAATATCTGCCGGTATAAGCAGACCCCTCCTGCTGGCCAACAGCTTCGGGTGGATGAGCCGGTAGGAGTAAGGGCACGCACTTGTCCTAGGGACGAGAAATCATACCTAAAGGCGGATGAATCAAATGACCAACGGCCTGTGGATTCAGAAGGCAAGGGGAAACCACTGCATTAAAGACTGCAAAAGTATCCTTGGTACAATCGTACACAGCAATCATGACAATGTTCAAAACAAAATATTCCGGAGTTAATAGTTCTCCAATCGGATCTCCGAGGGGAACGGTGGCGAACAAGTTTTTTTCTCAAACTGATAGTTCAGGGAAAGATTAATGGAAGGAGGAACATTGGCAGACGCCGTGTGTCCTGGCTTAAAAACCTAAGGGACTGGTTTAGTTGTAGCAATGTTCAACTGTTCCGAGCTGCAGTCAACAAGGTCCGGATTACTGTGATGGTAGCAAACCTCCGATAGGACATGCACTACAAGAAGAAGAAGTTGATGTTTAGTTTGTAAAAAGTATTTGTGAAGTCATATCTGTGTTCATAATTGAATTCTATTCAATATTTCATTTGCAAATTAAGCTATGGAAGTAAAATCCCGTTCTAGCCGTTTTGAGGGACAAAATACGTCCTTTAAACGTTCAGGGTAGATTCTTTGAGAAAAGTTTTGGTCCTTCCATGGGTCTTAATGAAACATTCCTGAAACGTATTAGGTGTGCTTATAACTGAAGGCTGCAGTACATTTATTGGATGTAAAACAACGTTTCAAGGACGTTTCTCACTTCCGTTTCTGGGACATTCTTTTTGTGGACAAACTACGTCCCACGAACGTTTGAGATAGGTCCAAGGTTTTTTGAAAACGTTCCCGGTACATCCGCTGGTCTCTATAAAACGTTCTGTAAACGTTTTGCGTACATTATTGTGCATTTGGGTATGGAGGAACAATCAATAGTATATTACGATAATATGTGTCTTGTACCGAGAGAGATAGTTTGTAGCAACACGAGGCTCGCAGGGCCAAGTTTTGTCAATTTTCGAGACAGGTGAGCACATACTGACTGTATTGTACAGTATTTTTTGCACAATCCTATTAATCTCTATGAAAAAATACAGAAACTGGTCTTATTGCTGTGAAATATTGAGCGTTCGTAATATTATTATGGGGTATGCGGAGTCATTATCTATGTCTGTTGCTATGCAACTATTCGTGGTAAGTGTTGTTACTGTCAGTTTGAATTTGTCGATTCCGATTATTCAAGAAATTTTGGATACAGTGTAACAGAATGAATCTAAATGCTGCGATGTTTGAGGAAGAAAGTACTAATGATGCGGAAAATGTTGATACTGAAATCAAGTCGGTTGTTCACAACTAATCCCACTAAAATCATGTGGAAGGTACATAAGTGCATATAAAGTTTTTAAAAGCTCCACATGAGAAAAACAGTGTAATTAATGAAAGGAACTTCTTACTGACAAATTTTGTAATAAAAAGTTTAAGTTTAAAATCTCCTGCAAGTTTGTAGGCTGAATATTCAATGCTAAGAACAACAATCAATTTATACTTTTAATTTTAATTTAAATAAATAAATTCTATATTACGTCACAGATTACTCCTACCAGATGCGAATCTCTTAATAAATTTCCTATATCAAGATTCCGATGTCTTGGCGCTTCAGACAGTGCGGCCGGTCGCTTGGAGCGTCGATGCCGTGAATGGAATTTTCCACGCGTTTGGTAGGTTTTAATTCAGAGAAATTATGGATTATATTTCAAAATATTAAAACATGATATTGTGTGGCATTTTATATAAAATTATATCATTAACAAATACAAAAAGGTATATCGTTTATTAAAATTACCCTACAACCTAGTACAACCACAATTTAAACTATAAAATCAGCGCAACAAAACTGATGTAATAACATTAGCCTGCTATCTATCCCACCGAGACGCCCGCACACGCTAACACAGAGGAATTCAATGTTTGGCGACAGACCAAATATTGTGACTGCCGGCACGTTATAAATTCTCTAAATTGAGCCACCGTCGAAAGCGTAAGATTCGCATCTGGTAGGAGTAATCTGTGATTACGTGATATCTTTTTATTGGTCAATTTTCAGCTGCAGATATAAGAACAACTTCACTTACTGCACTGTGCATATAAGTTGCCCTTACCGGCCTAGATAGGGCTTCTCTACTTTGGTTGCTAGGAAAACTAATAATCGTTCAGTAAAATCAACTTACTGTTTCTGTCAATAATGCCAGTGAGTGACAAAAAAAACATGATTGTGCAAAAAAGCAATTATTATGAACCAGTTGATGATGGAGACAAGTATGAAAGAAAAATTCAAAGATAGCCAAGAAAGCATGAAAGAAAAACTTAAAGATAATAAGAAAAGTCGAGAAAGCATGAAACAGGAACACAAGGATAGCCAAGAAAGCATAATAATTGCAACTTGTCAAGGATAAATAGCTGAAGTTCATAGGCCAATACAGCAAAAAGTGGCAGAAGCAATCGCGGAAATAGACCAAAAGTTTCAGCGAGTACAAGAAGGTGTTCAAGGTCAGATACAGTTTCTGCTGTTTCAGTTTGAAAGGATGGCTAGCACAGGTGTAACGATGGCAAGGTACCCTGGTTTACCAATTTCCGCCAATTTACTTGTGTCGAAATTTTTTTAATTCAGTTCATTTTTGTTATGTGGTCTTAAGTTTACTAAAATGTATATTTTTTTAAATGCAGTCGAAAGCAGAACGTCAAACTGCAATGGTTTCACCATTTTACATTAATGGTCGTCAGATGTGTGCCAATTGTGAACAATGGGAATTGCTAGTGGGACAAATGGGTTTCTGTGAATGGTGGCAAAATGAGCACAGAAAGAAGCAGAAAGAACAATCATCATCATTATCATCATCGCATGTCACCCAACCCGCTCAAACCTCAATCATCGTGGAGAAGACTTGTTAGAGCAGCAGCGGCTACTATTTGCTGCTATTTTAGGTGTATCTTATTGGTACACACATCTGTATGAATCCATCATCGAGTAGGTTTTAGGGACTGAAGCCGGCGCTTTCGTCATCTGGTCAGGATTCTACGTGGAAATTAGTTTGAGGGTACTTTATCTCCCGGGTGCAGGGGGAGATCGTCAATGTCTATGCGGTGCACCTCTTTGGGGTAATGATTCCCTGCCAGCAAAATTTTAGCTTTATCGAATTCCACCGGTAATAAAAATAGGCCTGTTTTCTGGAATCCACCCATTAGCATTCAGTTTTCGCCATTAAATTCTAAAAAAAGCAATTAGTTTCTCAACCATAAGGCATAAGCTTCATTGGCATCGCCGATTTCAATATGCACAGTAAATGTGGCCAAAAATCACATCTAATTCAGTCTAAATGTATTTTTCTGAAATTCAGAACACACTGTCTCTTTTCTAACCTTTGTTTACTGACACCACTGACACCATCACAACAATCTTTTTACTAACGAGTTCCTAATACTGAATACAAAATCAACAATGTATCTCATCTACTTTATATTTACAATTTTTTTTACTCATTGTTGTAGTGTGTTGTGTGGTGAAAGTAATCAATAGGAACAAAGGTACAAGTGCCATGTGTGGGAGTTCCAGACAAATCAGAACCAACCAACCAACCAAGAGGCATAAGTTAAAGCATATTTGCCCATATTAAGATTTTTCAGATACCCTGTATGTCATATTAGTTTAACCGAAGACTTTATTTCACATTTGGAAATTACAAAATGTGGATAAATAAATATTTGTATTTTATTTTCAAATCGGATCCTAATTTTATTTTCAACTATTGTAGAGACGTCCCTGGAATAACCTATGTTTACAATGCTTTAATAATTGGTGTAGTTGCCCATGCTCCTGCCTCCTGCACCCATTGATATTTTCAAAAGTCGGCTACCTGATCAACTAAATAAACCAAAAGTACTGTCTTGAATAATCTTCTTAGGGAATCATGTGGTTAAATTTTACCGCACACCCCTGCTTTTCTTTCTTTTTACAACATATTTCAAATGAAACGTGGAAGCAAGAAAAGCTGGCAACGTTTCGGAAAACAGTCGACTATGAAAACCAGACGATGCATGAAAACAGTTGAAATCGATTAATTCGGATCACTTACCGAAATAATCCCGATTTAACGATACGGATGTCTTTTGTATGAAAATTGAAATGTGGCAGATTTTCTGTATTAACATGAGATGAGTGCGTATTCATCGAAATATAAAGGGAAACGAACTAAAAATTAAAATTGATGAGTTGGAATTATAATTACTGGAATAGCTACAGGACGGCGCATACACTTATATTTAAGGATTTAATGCAATCGCTTTGTTCTGACACGAGAAATTGTACAAAATTGTCCTGGGCAACCAGTAAGATCACGGAGGCTAAGCAGAACAACAACAATAAACCGAACATCATTAAGGCGTATTGTAAAATATATGACTTTAACGTAAAAGGTTAGAGAGATATCAACTTTTATGAAGATTCCGTTCCAGGAAACAAATTAGAAAGATATGGTTTAGAGACGACCACCGAACAATCTTGACCTAAACCCAGTGACCTACACAATCTGGATGTATTACAACACACGACTTATTTCAAACACAACACTTGAGATAACGGATCAGCTTAAAACAGGAATTCTAGAATGTTGGTAAAAATTTTCGCAATGGTCCAATTTCGTGCATACACAGTCCGAAAAGTCTTTATATGGGCCAATATCTTTGCTATTAGTAAAGATAGAGACACAAAAATTTAGCTGTGTCTTATTGGTTAATAAATTTACTTTTTTATGTAATTTAACTTTTTCAGTCCCCTTAAGGGGTGACGCTAGGGAGTTGAGGTTAAAAATTTTAAATGAAACCCTATGCCATGTGGTGCTTCATTTTAAAGGTATTTAAAAAAGAAACATTTTACCGTAAACCTGGGGTCCGTATCTTAATTCGTTTTTAAATGGCAAGCCTTTAAAAATTAAAAATCGTGAAAAAAATTAAAAATTGAAATACCTTTATTCCTCTTATCACTTTAAAAGTTGTTCAAAATGACCACCATGATCTTCTTGGCAGTAACAAAGTCAATTTTGTAACTCGCTTCTCACATTTTCGAGAACGGCAGGTGTTACTTCTTGGCAGAGTTCCAAAATCGACTTTATTCGTCCCAAAAAGGTAATGGTGGATATTTTGAACAACTTTTAAAGTAATAAGAGAAATAAAGGTACTTAAATCTGTAGATTTTTTTCACCACGATTCATAATAATTTTTATAGGCTTGCCATTTGAAAACGAGTTAATATACAGATCTCTGATTTACACTAAAATGCTTAGGTTGGGTTTTACAGACCTTAAAAAATTTGCACGGCAAAGGGTTGCATTTAAAATTCTTGACCTCAATTCCCTACCGGCACCCCTCAAGGGGGTTGAAAAAGTTACAGTACATGAAAAGGTAGATTTATTCACCCATAAAATACACCTAAAATTTGGTTTTACTTCTGATCTGATCTGAAGCGGTGGGAGGGTGAGCCGAAACTCTACGGCACTTAGGCCTCATTAGACCCATTGTGCGTCCTCCCGAAATAGGAGACTTCCTCTCAGCGCGTCAACCAGCCTACTGATTTAAAGTAGTTGATGACGTCACCGGAAGGTGCCTCTCTGATGTTGTTTAAGGTGGTCCAATACTCGCCGAACACGGTTTTCCTTAAGAGTGTAAAAGTCAGGCGGTCACAAAGAATATGCTCGACGGTCTCGTCTTCTTGTTCACATCCTCTGCATAGGGGTGTGTCAGCTTGACCTATTCTGTGAAGGTGCTTGCGTAGTTGACAGTGTCCTGAAAGAATGCCCGTTGTAAGACGCAGGTTCTGCTTTGTCATCGTCAAGTACTTTTTAGCTGTTCCGCTGTCAGGGTAACTAAGTAGCTCCTTGGCAAGTTTTGCAGCCTTCCTTTCCATCCCATACTTTTTTAAAAAGTTCATGGGAGTGTTTTTTAATTAGGTTTGCTACCACCGACGTCGCTAAGTCAGTGGAGCAGCCAGGCCCGAGCATATTTAGGGCGACCGCCCCCCTAGCTAAGGAGTCAGCAATGCGATTTCCTTTTGATCTGCCGTGCCCTTTCCTCCACCTCAGAGTGACCAC
The DNA here is from genome assembly GCA_963971165.1 of Philopedon plagiatum. Classification (NCBI taxonomy): domain Eukaryota; kingdom Metazoa; phylum Arthropoda; class Insecta; order Coleoptera; family Curculionidae; genus Philopedon; species Philopedon plagiatum. The sequence continues at coordinate 6,492,454 of OZ020194.1, forward strand.
ATTATGATTGGAGGCTTCTGCTAGGGCTCGGTGACATTCTAATACTGTACCTGATATGATACGTGGTCTGTCCAGGGCCAGAAGTGCTTGCCTGCTGTCCGTGAGGATGTGTACATTTTGTTCAGTAATATTTTTACTGGTTATTTCTCTTGCTGCTATACAGATACCTGTGAGTTCTGTTTGAACTACACTTGCATCTTGGTTTTACTTTACTAATAGCAAAGATATTTGCCCATACTAAGACTTCTCGGACACCCGAATAAGTATTTTCATTAAATTATAATATTTTACGTCTTCGAATACTAGCAGTATGACTGAGGCGAAACATAATGAACAGTCCTTGTATTTACACTGCCTTTACCAAATAAACCATCAAAATAACCTGCAATTAGGAGGCAATTACTCCATTTGCTGTTCCACTTTTACGAAGTTAATGTGATTTAACTTCTCATAAGAACAATTGTGCAAACCCCGATAACTTCGAAGAGCAGAACGTTTGTTCACATTAAACTACATTTAAACTACATAAGCGAAATAACTGGATTGCTCTTAAGTTCTCTCTAAGTTGTATATGCAGCAATTTGTTCTAATATACCGACTGCGTTTCGTTCTAGTTTGCCTCTAACTAGACGTCGTAAAATTTTTTAATAATGCTTGAAACTTTCAGTTTTTCAAAGCAGTATTCAGCTCTTGCTTATACAGAGTGTTTGGTAAAGAATCGGCCATATTGCGGCAGTGACTTCCCTGGTTAAATTTAGATTGATTTCACCTAACTCGTCTTAGTACAAAAGCTGATGATAAGAGAGGTACAGGGTGGGGAAGAACACTTTTATCGATATGTTTTGAAAGATACGTAGTGGGTTTCATAAGTTTCCGGCCCGACCCAGAAAAAAGTAAAAGACAAAGGTTTACTGTTTTTCAATATAATCTCCCTTAATATCAATGCATTCCTTACATCTTGTTGGGGAAACCCAACAGTTCGTTTAATTTCTATTTATCTGTCTTCATTCCTAATAAATATTAAAAATCAATAAGGTATAAAACCCCTTGGAAATAATTAAATTCAAGTTAGCATCTCTTGTTTATTTATCTTTTATTTTAAATATGCAGTAGTCGGCTACACACGAAGCCCATTTCGGAGAAAAAATCTAAAGAAAATCTTTCCCCTAATTCACTTCTACTCAAAAGTCGGCGAAACTTCAAAAGCCTAGTTCTCATAGAAAATCTCTTATCTTTTATTTTTATTGCTTTAGCGTTCTAAAAATACACTTCTCCTAAATGCCAGAAAACATGGCTACAGATATCAACCCCTTTACGTCTCCCAGGCGTCGTACCGAGGTATCAATATAATCCGCCCTCCCTATCGTTCTAACCAATGAAATAATATCTGCTAAAATACAATTCGTACGCGTCATTGCTAAATTAACTCTCAAGGTCAAGGCGGTTTTCAAAGGGTTGCAATTCATATTCAATTTCAAGCTGCCGCCGGAGCAACAAGTCAGTTATTCAGTAACTCACGGAGAAGTTAGACGTGGTGGACAAGACACACGTTCACAAATAAGTCGTTGAAAAAAAGTAGTGAGTGCGGGAAAAAGTCCTCTCTCTATCAGAACTCCGCCATTTCCAACCAGGTATAGTCCTGCTCTATATCATGTCGTCATCCTCCGTTGTCTCCAGGCATGGTCCTGTTCTCGGTTTATTAGAACCCCCCGTTCCTCTGTCGAGCCTCTAGTGTTCAAGGTATCTTCGGTCACATGCGTCATTCGGGTCGTCAGCACCCATTCACAGCTATGTTTCTCCGTCGAGCCTCTAGTGCTCACGGAATCTTCGACCAAGTGCGCCATTCGGGTCGTGAGCAGCCATTCAAAGTTCCGTTCCTCTGTCGAGCCTCTAGTGTTCAAGGAACCCTCGGCCAAGTGCGCCAATGGGATCACCAGAACCCTCCTCTCCTCTTTTGAGCCATCAGAGCTCAAAGTCCGTTCCTCTGTCGAGCCCCTAGTGTTCAAGGAACCTTCGGCCAAGTATGCCATTCGGGCCACAGTACCCTCATATCTTAATTCTACTTCTGGCCGTCAGTGCCAGAAGTAAGTTATATTCTTTCGGGTCGTAGTAACCTTTTATCTCAATAATTCAGCAGGCTATCAGAGCCAGATTAACAATTTTGATCCTTACAACTGGACTATTCACCAAGTTAGGTAATCCACTTATTTTGGTCCTTTCTTCGTTATAACAATCCTCGTCAAAACAATTACATCATCATACTAACAAAACCTATGTTAGAATTTTCGGCAAAGCGCCAATTAAAGAAATAAAGTCTGGGAACAACAGATTCAAATAAAACTGAATATTCTTATTACAACTGTCAAAGTCAATAGTTGTACTGTAAATATGCAGGTAATTGAATACACATAGTGTTTAGTGAAATTGATGTCTTTTAATGTCTAAAAGCCGCAGCTGCCAGAGATTGCGCAACCAGACGAAAATGAACCAGCAACCCATGGAAATAGTTTGCAGTAAGGTGGAGGTAAGGTCTTGGTAAAACGCCCCTTATCCATCCACATCTCTTCGGAAGCATCTCTATACCTGCAAAAAAATTGTTTTTATCTATGGCTGCAAAATGGGCCTCGACCCCAGCTTGAATCCCTTCATCACTCCGAAATTTCTTCCCCCATAAGGCTGACCTTAGCTTTGCGAATATCCCGTGTCAATAGACTACATTTCCCTTCTCTCCAGACTCCCACAGTACGTTAGTACTTAGGCTTGAAGTCTACGTGGGATGTCTTAGATAAAAAAATATCAACTTCATTGATACCTTCAACTCCTTTATTTTTTTCCACTCTTCTAATTCATGAATTTATTTATTATAACTGCTTCTGGATTTTTCTGGAATGATATTGTTAACCTTTTCCAAAATTTCTTGGGGAATTTGGAAATTTTCCATTTGATTAATTGAAGTTTGTTCAATTTCGATCGTTTCGTGTTTGTGTTTTTGTTAACATGTGTTTGATTACATACCCAGTTTTCTTTGCAAATAGCGCTGGCAGCAGTCCACCTGTATAAACGTCATTGTTGCTACTGTTAATAATAAATTAACTAATTAATGCCATTTTTGACTTTTAAATTTAATTTTATAAATTTTAATATTACGCTATTGTATGAAACTGTTGGGTAAAACTTTGTATTAGACACGTGAGTTATTACATTTAAATAAGTCCCTTAGAAAATTATCTAAATATATAGTCTAATTTTTTTTTACTCGAATTATATAAGTATGTAACATAACTCACTTGTATGTATCATAAATAGCTATTAATTTACTTTTGTTTTTGAGTAGAGAAAAGATTGATGTTAAAACAGAGTTTATCTCGATAATATTATATTACTATTTTTTATTAGTAACGCTTTTGGTACAATTTCTCTTTGATATTAATGGCAGTTGTGAACTCTTATGAGTTGTCAATATTATACTATAATTAAAGAAAACATAGCTTGATTTAATTACATGGGATGTGGTAAAGCAGCTCAATATGTAATGTAAAATTGATTTAAATGTTTTACTTTTATTGATTTAAACTTAATTGCTTGTTTAGATTTCAACTTTTATTCAAAGAATGAAAACGTAATTAATAAAGCAACTATTACTGGTAATAAGATAACGCTCTTTCTGTGCATGAATCGTCTTTTAGCTTATTATACTAAAAGACTACTATAACAAAGTCGATAGATCTACCTGTCTTCAAACTAACGTCCTAAACGGAAATCTCGAAAAAGAAGACTTCCAATGGCATTAAATAGAATCTTAATTTTATTTTTAAGTATTAACAATATAAATAAAACTTTTACGTCGTACTCCGTTTATTTACGCTATAAAACCTTTTTTCTGAAACGAGTCGAAGAGGCTATTAAGCACCTCATTTACTTTTTAATTTAAACACAAAGACTTGTCTAATTTTACGGAATTATACTTTTTAAAAAACTCTAAAAATGTAAATGATTCCCATCACAAACTGACAAACTTTGTAACAGCGGGGGTAGGAAACTTTTTAGCGTGTTTATAAGGAAAAACGTTGAAAAAGAAAGGAAACAAGAGCTCCGAAACGTAAAAGGCGAGATTATATTTATCAAATCCACATCTGAGTCTTTGTTTGCTTTTACATACCCAGAGATTCCAGTTATTTAGAGTCATATGCATAATTGTTTTTTTTTCATTCCTTTGTAACTTTTAAATATTCAAACAAATTAAAATGTTTTTGTTAAAATAAGCAGGTTAACTGTTACTAATGTGCATATTAACTAAAAATAAAATGGTTTTGTGAGCTATTATACAATTGTAAATGTTCAAATTTCCAAGTCACCGAATCTGCACTTCATATTTTCTACCAGCCTGTACTCAATAGTGGAGAAGTGCTGTGAGCGTACTTTTAGGGGAAAATGTAGTTTTTCTCAAATAGGTACTGACATGCGTACAGCAGCTCTTCGTCGGCAGAACAGATGGTCGTTGACTAGGAATTCTTACGCCTCAGGACTTCTGAACTAAGAAACTAAGCTCTTTTAACTTAAGGCTACTGATTTTTTATATGTAGTCAAATAACTATCGATTAAAGTTCTGAAATGATAACATAGTACATCAATGACAATAAGGCTAGGTTAAGTAACACGTATTGTAATAAATAAAATAATTAGTTTAATGATGTAATGAGTTCTGATGTAAAAAATGAAGACTAAATTCCCGAGTTATAGTTCTATATACGTAACTCTTTTCTTTGGTCAAAGATTACCCCATGTTATGTACATTTATGAACAAAAATATACCTAAAAATTGCGCAAAAATTTAAATTTAAAATAATCAGAAGGCTGACTTATAGAGGTGATAATTAAGTGAATGAATTTAAGAAACTATAATATATCAAGAAAGCTTTAGGGGAATTAGCACTAATTAATTAAGAGTAAAATGGAGACTGACTTGAGGTCCAGAAAGCTAGTTGGAGCTTCTAGGGTGTCCCATATAGCAGAGAAACAGGCACTTGTTGGTGGCTGGATGTTAGGCCCCATGACCAATTTTGGTTGATACGGGCAGCTAAGTCCCTGAATAGTGAGAAATGTGGAGACAATAGGACACGCTTTCCAGTCTGAAAAATGCGCAGAAAGAGAAAGTACTTGTTACGTCGTTACGTTAAAATCCATGAGTGAGAATCATCCCGTGAAACTCCAATAACCTATAAATAATATTTACAATATCCAAAAACGTCCGAAATCATTGAAGAAAATTAACTGGTTTACCTGTAGGTTGAGGGGTTCCGACAAACTCCGCGCATTTGGCGATTAAGAAACTAAAACGGGACTTCTCCCAGGAAGAATAATTATGAAGCGGCAAAAAGACATAATTAGACACTACTTTATATCAAAATAATCTAAATTGGTGCATAAAATAGCACTATAATATTAAGGAAATCAACAAACACATGACTCCTCCATACGATTATCCAAATCAGAGTCCGAGAAAATGGCGGGTATGTCGAGCTACCACGCATGGATACTAGATGACATCTTCGTCTGCTTGGATGCAATGGTCCAAAATACATCTTGGAGATTGGCGAATGCGCTGGATCATGAAAATTTGCAAAGCAATATCGATTTTGTTTCTTTTAACACTATTATCGGCTCTGCTATTTGCAATAACGATAGTACGCCAACATTCATTTTACCAAACATATCCCGAATCAAGAGCTGGATATTAGACGCAGATCTATGCACCTATCCCTTTCGCAAGATCTCCAATTAATCTTATACTCGTTTTTAATAAAATTATCTCTTAACATACTTCGTGAAATTTCAGTAATTCTCGACGTCTTGTAGATTATGATGTGTTTTTTACAAATTATTGCTGCTGCATAGTTCTGCTTCACTATGCTACTACAGAAAAAGTTTCCTCTTTCTATTAGCATCTTTACTAAAAAAATATAGGTAAGTTCGTGATCGGAAAATTTCCCTACACCATGCATTTTCGTGGTGCGTTAAAACAACGCCTAAACAAAAACTAAAAATTTAAACTCAAATATATTAGCAAACAATACTTCTGCTTTCTCAGACAGGTAGTCTTCGTGTTACGTTTACTCAAATATGTTTACCTCTGTATAGCGACTCTCGAAAACCACTGAAACTCTGAAACCACCTTAAAACCTTAAACTCTAGCAATGACCCAAAGTATAATTATTACCATGCCGTGATTTTTTCCCAGTCCAACACCTAAGTATAAAATTATTTAATACAGTTCAAATTGCTTAAAAAAACAGGTGCGTAAATACGTTTAAGTTTTGTAAGGAAAACATACTGACATTATATTATACGAGTATTACGTAAAATCGAAAACCCTAGCTAGCTTTCGGAGTGTTGGGGTTTCCGTGGGTTCGGCCTGCTGCTGTTGCCCGCTGTGTCATAGATCACCAATATATTTATAAATTGAACGCCACTGATTTTTTGAAGGGTTTGTTTCTGGTGAAATCAGAAATCGTTTGTAGAAGTTACGACGCAGGTACTCGAATATCGCAAACAAAATGGTTTGGGTCCTAGACAAATCTTATATTAATACTCCAATACTATTTGACCCATGTTTAGCTGCTTACAATTTGTACATTATTTACATTTTATAAACATATTTACACATCAATTAAGACGATTCCAAAAACAATTCGGCATGAATTTTTGTCTGAATGATGAAAACCTTAGATATAATATATAATTATCTATCTTGTCAGCAAAATGGCGAACTACGAAATAACGAAATAGCGAACCGTTAAAATACTCTATTAATAATGAAACCAGAGATCGTGTATATTTAATTAGTTTTAAAGACAGAGAATAAAGAAGTTAACCCAAGCAAACCCGACAGTTGGATCTCAAAGGTGGCCCCTCCAGTTACGAGGGAATCATACAGAACCTAAATCCACATGGGACTTCTAAAGTGCCATCAAAAGCCAAAAAAAGCACATTTCCATTCATACGTAATTATTATTTCAGAGAAGGCAAATAAATGAGACCATCGCCAACACCATGCAGCAATGTTTCTTTTTCCATACAAAGCTTCCCTTTGAGGAAATAATATTCATTACAAATACTTTCAAGTCTTAGTTACCAAAAATAATGCCAACGAAAGCCTCCTTGAAGCATGTCTCGTCTATCTGTTTCTTCTATAGATTCGAAACGAAAAAAGACCCTTTCTTCCTCGTGCCAACTATATTTATAATCTCTTATAAATAAAACTTGATTTTTGCATTACAAGACGACAAAAGATTCACAACAATTTAAGTCGTGGCCAACTTAGCATCAAAAGGATAACTAAGAAACGAAATTATCTAAAAACTTTGTCAGCGAAATTGCCAACTGACGAAATAGCGAACTGTCAAAACTCGCTATTAATAATGAAATCAGAGATCGTGTATATTATAATGCAATTCCTTAGAAAGTAGAGTTCTGTTTAATTAGTTTTAAAGGCAGAGAATCAAGAAGTTATAAAGGATTTAAACGAAAAAGTTTACGTAAATAAAAACAGGAGTAGCATTTTTTATGCGAAATATGCGTAGAACAAAAATGCTGAAATACATTTAGTAGTTTTCTGGGATTCAAATTTTAAGCTCTAAAAGCTGTAGGTCTCTATACAATAATTAAAATAAAACTCTCACTTTGCTCTCTAAAGATTTTTTTTCTAGTAAGCAGGAGTGTTGAAAGTATTGTGTGGGAACAAATATCTATATTCTATCCAATTTAAGTTAAGAATGGTGACAGAAAAAACAATTGAACAAGAATTCATTATATCGGCCAGCTCCATGGACAGTTTACACCATAACATATTTTACCAACAAAATAATCATCTTGTCTTTCCTGATAATCACAGAGGAATCAGATTTATTTTTATCCGTGTTTGAGAAAGTGAATCAAAAAAGACAAATAGAAAAAAAATATGTTTAACATTTTATCCCAAGGGTACTAAACTAAATAGGAGTGCTCAATGCCATTTAACCCAATGTTCGCAAATAGAACTGTCAATCATATGATTCTGTGACGTCACCACGTTACCTTCTTGCTTTGTTTACATATTATGCAAATACGGTAGTTTTGTGCTGTTTTGCTTGTTTTTGAAGTTTTTTAAACTTTTGGAGAGTTTATCCTTATAGTTGTTACTAGTTCAGTGTTTTCTTCATCGTTTGATATTGTTGTTATAGTTATTAAGTTGTTATTTTTTATGTTATTCCACTTTTTGTGTTGTTGTTTTATTTAGTGTCGGAGACTTTTTTCATGGAGAAGCGTATCAAAGGGGAACAGGAATGGTTAAGAAACTGTGAAGAAAACTTTTGAAAAGGGAGAAAGTCTTGCCTTATAAACTGATTTGGGATTTTTGTAAACTGAGAACTATAATAAGAATTAATTTTAGAAATATAAAAGCCGAACAAGCAAGAAGTCCATTAATAGAAAATCAAGTGGTGCTTCCGATGTTAAATATTAGAAGTAAAATGGGAAAATTAAGCAAAATAGTTAATTAGAGCATTTAAATATGCAAAAATACAGACAAATCAGTATTTGTATTATTTCATTTTCACTTCAATAGTCATAACGTAGGTAATCTACTTTAGAATTTTACATAGATCTTTATTTCTTCCCTTATGGATTCCTATTGTTAGTTGTCCATTTTATAGATACACTAAAATTGTGTCAAATTTTCAACTAAAGTATCATTAAGTTTTCGACGAGGCTGTAAGGGCAAATCCAAACAACAAAAATACAGCATTTGTAAATAATTAATTTTAATTAAAAAAATATAGTCAAAATCTTGTTTATTTAGCATTATTTAGCATATTGTTTATGTAGCATTTCACCATCCAGCTCCTAAAGCTGTCGAAAAATATCGATCCGATGCCGCGATGGTAAGATTTTAATATCAATATATCGGTATAAAAAATCTTGCCTAAACATGTCGATATATCGAACAAAAAATATAATTTATTTGATATATTCATATTATTTCAGCATCCCTACTTTCTGCTGATGTTCTGTTTAGGCTTTTGAATGGTATCATCTGTTGCCCCCATTTACTTGAACTTGTTTCCTTCAATTTAGTACATAAAATAAGAAATAGTACTATGTTTATCACTCCACTAACTCATTATGGCTTTCATAGCCCCATGTCGCCCATGGTTCGCTGGTTTGATATTAATTTGGATCCCTTTGGTGGGACTTTGATGGGGTTTAAAAGAAAATTATCTAGGCAAATATTTGTGGCTAATTTGGTATATTTGGTTCTATATTACAGATATGTATATTTTTGTATGTTTAGTATTATTAATTCATGTCCTGCATTTTCTATATACTTGTAAATTGTAAAATGGATTTTCCGTTGAAATAAATAAATTAAATTAAATAAAAGTCCTGATTGTTTTCAATATAATTCTGTTCTACTGCATCCAACTAATTATTTTATCCATAGATCCTAGAAAGTTTTAACCAATTTTCCATTCCTTCTTCAAAGTTCTTTGCTTTGCTGATAAGTGGAATAGTTAGTAAAATATTTAACTGTTTTGTGGATTATCTTGGTAGGCATACCAGCAAAACTGTTGCTTTCATAAACGGCACGGTAGTCCTAAAAAATAAATTGATGGATAAATAATGGACATCCAAGGAAAAGATACAGGCTTTATTACCTTTTTTACAAACTGAAAAAGCTTCCTGTCTATAATACCAAGCCTTAATGTCTCTGTACATCATACCACATCATGTATGTAAAACTAAATTATTAGTTTAATAGCTACAATAAAAATATACATTCCAAATGTCTCAAACTTTATCAAAAAACAGGCGAAGATACACAAGCAGCCTATTCAACAAAATGTAAACAAAGCAAAATGGTAACGTGGTGACGTCACAGGACATAACCTCATTTCTCTGACAGATTGAGCTGATTGAGCACTCCTATCTAAGTTTAGTACCCTTGATTTTATCCTACCTTCTTCTCTTGTGGAAGTATTGCTGGTTGTCTACTTTAAAAGATTAGCAATACTAATATACTTTTCTTTCCTGATAAAATTCCTAACGGAATCCGATTTCTTTCTATCCTTTTTGGTAAAAGGTGCATTAGCAAAAGACAAATAAAAACTATGTTGTTGCCAACAAAAAAACTACGTTCAGCTGCCTTTGTGTGTGCAAATATTTCTAGTTGTCTACTTTGAAAGATTTATATCAAGCCATAAAAAATAAATTTCTAATCTTACTTAGGTACCCGGAAGAAGCTTTTGATTTTAGTAAGTTTTGTGATTTTATAGCAATGGATATTATGTTTTTATTTTTACCGAACACTGGAATATGTAAAAATCTCGTATTTATTAAGCAAAACATTACCAGTGGCAACATAGCCACATCCATTTTTTTACTACTTAAAATTGTTTTGTACCCCTTTTAGAAACAATACTTAGTGCTTGCTGCCACTCTAACGAATAATTCGCAATAATAGGATTGGAGAAAAAGTTTTTAAGTAAGTAAAGAAAACTTTCCAAAAATGAGTAAACATTTTAATTAAAAAATATTCCCCATTCTCCGATATATTATATAACTGAAAATTGATCTATAATATCTGCGAACAGTGGCGTTATTAAGAGTTAAAATGGCGATATACCAAGCAGTTTTTCAATTTTTAATTGAAAATGTGGAAAGTCTTACCTCCAGAAGGATACATACACTTTATAAAGTAAAAAATCCAGTTGATTAACCACAAGAGATGTCTGATTTTATTGGCCGGATTAAATTTTTTGATTTAATTTGTAATTATTTTCTAAATCAGTTTCATAATCTTCGTTATGATTCAAACAAATTACTCATTCTCGATTACTTTAAATCGATACTGATCAAATGCATAAAAAAGACAAACATTTTAAATCATATTTCCTTGTTAAAATAATCACAATAATCAGTATCAATCAGGCCCGCGCCGTACATAAGGGCAAAGTCGTGTGGTGCACGACGGCGCCGAGGCGCCGAAGGCGCCGAAAAGCCTTAAAACTCAAAAGTAAAAAATAGATAAAGCAACAAACAACATTGTCAAAACAAAATTTATAATGATAAAAAAAAACAGTAAGGAATTGCTAGCTATTACATTGTTTTTTATTTGTTTATTATTTTATTTTTACTCTTTGAGACGAGGGAACCGAATTTCTCGAAAATAATATATTTTCCAAATGAGAGTACGCAATAATAGCATTTATTCGATCGAATACGTAGCATGATAACATGAATTGTGTAAACTCAAACAAATCTGATTTTATTCATTTTTGAGCTTGAAATTTGGCTTGCAACGAGCCAACGAGCGGACAAGCGTTTTTTTCCTGTCTGAGCTTGCAATGTACGAAACTTTATATATTAAGCGCTGCATCGGTCGCGATTTCATTTGTTGCATATAACAATTAACAACTTAGCGGATTCTTTTCCTAATACGAGCATAATACTTCGTATTTTATTAACAATGCCGGTTTCGGTTGCTACCGCAGAACGATCTTTTTCAAAACTCAAAATAATAAAAAATTATTTAAGATCGACCATGGGGCAAAACCGACTAAGTAATCTTGCTATCATTTCAATAGAATCGGACCAGCTAAAAGAATTAGACACCGAAGATTTGATTAAACAATTTGCAAAAATTAAAGCACGAAAAGCTCAATTCACTTAGCTAAAATATTAATAACAATACCTAATACCTCGATATTAACCTTAAAAAGGTGACATGTTGCATTATTAAAATAATATATTGTTTTGTTTTTATTTGTCGATTAGTTTCGTCCTGTGATATATAAACGAGTATTTTTATGTTTTAAATATTTTTTTTATTTCTTGTGCTTTTGTATCATATATTACATTTGAAACTAAAATACAAAAATTTTGAGTTGTAATACTGTTAGAATATATTTCTGTTTTCTATAACTTTATAATTATGTTATGTATCTCAATGAGAAAATACTTGTATGGCTTGTACTTGTAAAATATAAAAATAAATTTATGAATATACTTTTTAAAATTATTGTTCAATAGTGGATAATAATACCTAACTTAACCCGTATCTGTACTCACATATGAACGTTGAACGAATTTGGCGAGTTATTTTAAATTTGCACAAGGGCGCCAAAAGTGCTAGGCGCGGGCCTGGTATCAATCACCTACTGACTAAAAAATACTCAAACTTCTAAACCAAGCCGCCAACACATGCGCAGTACGCAACCTTTTAATCACAAGGGAGTACCGATATCCATCCACCCCGCTGCAATCTGCAAAAATTCCATTTAATCGGCAGTAGGTATGGCGGTTTCTGTGGTAGTGCAATGTGCAATGTGAGGTTATAACGAATGAAGTGGTCAACCTGTTCTAAAATTTTACGAATATTCTTTTAAAAACTTTGTTGTTACATCATGTTGGTGAAATTATGTTTCAAAAACAAAAGAAATACGCAAATATCTCAGATCTTGAATCCAATCCCTTGGAGGAACTCATGCACCAATGTAAGTTATTTTCCATGTATTTTCAAAGAACAGATTTGTCATGCCAGGTCTTCATTAGTGTTTTATGTATTTATTTACACATGAGTAAATAATTTTCGTGTTTTTACTTCATATAATTATTTTCAACTTTTACACTGTAACAAAAAATTATTAAATTTTAAATCAAATTCAACCCAATTTTGGCTAAATCCAGGTCCACGCCTCACCTCCCCGGATTTTTGTTTATGATATGGGACAAACAATTCCCATGCTTTGGGAATTTGCATTACCTATCTTTTATATAATTTCATCTGTTTGTTCTTTAATGTGTTCCCTTTTCTTATGTATTATAGTATTGTCATTTAATAAATAAAATCGACGCCCTAATCAGGTACTTTATAGGGCGGAGAGGGGAAGGGCGGTGCTACTGATGATTGCATATCAATCACATTGGATTTAAGATTTAATAAAAAATGATTAGAGTATTATGGAAATTTAATCATTATGGAATAAAATTTTAATAAAAATTGATTTAGATGTAATCAGAATTAATTGTTAGGTTAATCAATTTTGAATAGCAAAATTTAATCACAGATCCTTCGATTTAATCAATATGCAGTGTTAATTTTTTCAATCAATCTGGCGTGGACCTGGATTTAGTCAAAATTGGGTTGAATTTGATTTAAAATTTAATCATTTTTTTTTACAGTACTGGTACTGTGATTTTAGCTTTAAACTGAAACCAAACGTTTCTAGGGCGCAACTGTCACTTTCGCAATAACTAGAAGAATATTTTTGACTCCCTCTTTTCTCAATTTTATACCAGGTCGGCGCGGCGTTCCTGACAGATAATAATCATGCCCCTAACGCCCGGTCCAAGTAATTTAAAGAATTAAACAAATAAGTACCTTGCATAATATTTCGGTAGTTGTTAGCCACTCGCAGATTTCTAGAACACAGACATTTAAGCTGCTAACACTTTAAATAGTCTTTTAGGCGTATTTTTACACTGCAGAAACAACTGATGGGACAGGCTTGAAATAAGCCATGCTTATCAGGCCATAAGGTCATTTGGTCAATGACCCACCTAAAATTTTCAGTGATCTACCTAATAATTTATTTTTTAAAACCAAAAAGTAATCTTTTGTTTCAAAGTTCCATGCGAAAAGTCCCCAAGAAAGAATCAAGCCAAGCCATCGTCAAAGGATATCCAACCTTGCTCCGGGCTGGGTCATATTTTAAATTGATCTTATAGGTTTATATGGACGATATAAATTCATTAAAAGTAAGAGAGAAACAGACATACGCGCTTTAGGAAGTTAAAACGAGACACAATTGGTCGACGGCCCACCCATAATATCTGGCCACTCCCACTATGGAAATACTCTCAAACCGCCCCCTAAAATATACTATTTCAAATCATTTGGTTCGCAAAAAGAAAAACTAATTAGGTACCTAATATGCGAATTGTATTTGCATCGTATTAATAATATTAATTATTAGTGGTTAAACTGTTAAACATAAAATATAAATACGATTTCTGTCATGGCTAGCGCTATGCATCAAATTTAACGATATCGGACCGATTTTCTTATAGAACCAGCGTAGTGCAGCGGTATAACGTCAGCGAGTCAATCTGACGATCCGGGTTCGAATCTGTGTTGGGACAAGAACTTTTTTTTAATTTTTTGTTATTTAAAAAATTAGATCGGCTCTTAAAGGTGTATTGGCAACAAGTTGTTACTCGATAAAATATTTTTAAAATTGTTGGCAATCTCATATTTACTACAGCTTACAGCCTGCACGTGCGTGGACAAATATCGTATTACTATGTCTAGTCGCCAGCATTGTATTTATTAAAGAAAACGGAGTTTCGGCAGCGTTCCTAATTTTATTTTACGAATAATCATGCTTTTATCTCAGAATTTTGTTTTGTTTATATTCTGGAATTTTAGTACAAGGCGCGACATCTATTGAAGACATGCTAAACTTATCACAACGGAACCCGCTAAAATCTACTATTTTAGGGTATTAAAACACATAGAAAAAAGCCATAAACAAAAAAGTGATACTAAAAGTCATAAATATCAAGAGTAGTGATGTTCCATATTCTGCAGTACCTACCTGTTTTATGATTTTTGCAGTGTTTATTTGTAGGTAAATAATTTCTTGGCACATTATTAAAAAACCTTTCTTAATTAAAAAAGTGTATTTTGCTTGTTGCGTTGATATCCCTAGTTGCCCACAAAATTTTAACCCACCTGTAAAAAAACTCACGGGCCGCGCCTGTTGCTTATGCTTCGCATAACCTAACTTGGTATTTATTAGCTGCAAAAGAGTATGAGAAAGAACGAAGACGAGAGAAATGAAAATGAGAGAGAAAGAATATGAGAGAACGTAATTAATCTCTCCGTTGTAAAATGAGTTTCTGTCATCATTCTTTCTTGTTTCTAATATTACATGCTTAGTAATTTTTGCCTAAAAGCCGTCTGTTACATAGTATGTTCTAATAATTAAGACTATCAGCAAAAACATACAATGTAAATTTGTATTTCTTCTTATCCAATAAAATTTTCCTATGCCGTTAAAATATTACTCATTCTACTTTTATCGTCAAGTTTCAATAAATTAAACAAATCTATTCAATTCGAAAATGTATTTTAAAACTCCCGAAGGAGAAGAACTCATGCAAACACAGTCATACGGTCGTAAGCCGACACAAAAGCAAACAAAGACACAGATGTGGACATGATAAATTTAATCGCTCTCTTTTTACGTCTCTCTGCGCTTGTTTCCTTTCTTTTTAACATTTTTTCTTTTAAAAAAGCTGAAAAGTTACTTCTACGCTGTTTAAAACTTTGTCGGGTTTTGAGTGGAATTATTTACATATTTACCGTATTTTAAAAGAGTTTGCTTCTGGGAAATAAGACGAGTTTTGGTGTTTCAATTGTAAGACGAATTAGTTGTCTTATACTCTTTACTGCTGACTAAGTAACAAAATTACATTTTTCTACTCCCGTAATATAATACTCAAATTAAATGCCTTCGATATGTTTCATAATAATGTTCATTATGATACAAATTTTCATTATGTAACTGCATTACTAGCCGATGTGAAACCCTAACTTTTTTAATGATATGGCTTCTTTTTAATACAAATGATCTGATTTTGACAGTTCTTTTTATTAAAATTTACATTTTCATTAAAACTTTTAAGAATATTTAATTAAAAAATTATATCAGATAATGGTATTAGTGATAGTGAAGAATTTAATTTGCTAACTGTTGCTAAATAAGATAAATGTTGTTCAGTTTAATATTTATTAATAAAAAGGGTCGTAGAAAAAATAATGTATGCAACTCTCATGTAATGGCCTTTAATACACTCGTGGCTCAAAAATAAAGTTTTTTGACATACAAAAAAAGAAAAACATGGTATTTTAAACATACATATTTATTTAGATCAGTTTAACGTGTTACAATTAAAAACACAACTATTATGTGTAATTATAGTTTAGATCGTAGATGGCGTTGTTTCCGTAACAGAATGTTTCTTATTTTATTGAATTTGTATGTCTTGAGCATTGTTTATATTTTCACCTCTTATTTTCTTGATAATTGTTTTTGTGATGTTCTTCGTCAAGTTGTAAGTAGTCTAATGGAGCTTGTTAATAAGTGCCCTGTAATTTTTTTCTTGAACCCCATTTTTTGCTAGCTTTGAGACCACTTAAGCACGTAGGGAATGGTTGGAAATTTTTTTATTTCAATGTCCAGACCGACCATTTTTGCAGTGTTTTTGGTCCATTTTCCAAAAGTATTTTTTCCATTGGAAGTGTTTTTGTATCAATTTTTACTTATTGACCTATTGAAGTTCGAAGTAAGGAAAAACCTGTCAGATTCCATAAGATGATTTCGTTTTTTACCCTAAACTGAGAGAGTAATATATATCTTACCACAAGGACGAGGAAAATTTTTTTTAACAAGTACCGCAAAATAATTGAAGCAAAATTAGGAATTAAACGAACTTACAATGTTAATGCCGGGTGAATGTTTACGCCTCACAAAAGATTTTTATTCCTAGCACTAAAAATTTTTATTACCCTCTCTCAGATTCTCTGCTTGGTCATATTTATGTTTTTCTCAGATGAAAAGAAGTTTGTTAATTGGGCAAGTTTCTTATTTTGTTTGCAATTTCAGCAGTGTAGTAAAAATCTTATTCTATGGAGTATAAAAGGGCGCTTGGTTTATGATGGATTTTTTTCTTAGCAGGATTTTTATGTGATTTTAATGTATGTACTGATGTAGTAATAATTAACTAACATTTTTTTTTGTGGTTACAATACAATATATATTACAATATAATAAAGAGTTCAAAAAAGTAATCTGTTGTAATTCCAGCTTATGTCAATACGAAAATTAATTAGGATTTTCATACTCTCCTTTCTCTTTCGCTCTCTCCCTCGCTCTCTCTCTCTCTCTCTGCATTACATCGTAAATTTTCTTTATGAAATTTCATACTGTTCCCTTGATTTTTTCATTTATTTGATAGCAAATCGAACGTAACCCGATTTGCTGTTTCGTCGAGTAATTAGCTGTGGTTTCTTCTAGACAGTATCCCTCCTTTTCACTATCATCTTTACTTTCTTCGGAGTCTGAACTTTCTAATTATGGTTCTATAAGCATGTCACTATCTTCAGCCGGCAGCTTTAATTTGCGATGGTGCCTTACCCTTTTTTGCAAATTTATTCTAGAGATTATGGGATCTGAAGTGGCTCTGTTAAAAAGATCTTCTAGCTTGCTTCTTCTGCTGATTTTTCTAGCATGAAACTGGCGATCATGTTTGTATAATTTATTTCGTTCTTCAGAGCCCTCCTCGCCGAAGTAGCCTACAGCAAGTAGTGCATTTTCCATTATCTGCCTACCATGTATTAAAACTTTGTGAACTGTTGCAGACACCAAGGATACTTTTCTATATACAACTGTGCAGCTGCAAGATAATATTCTTCAAATATCTCGGTATTTACTTGGTATTGACAGGACGGGCAAATTAAAATTGCTTTGGGGTTTTTAATAAGACTTTCATCCACATCTGTTATTTCAGAAAAAAGTTCGATATTTTCGAAAGCTCTGCATGCAGAACTACCAAACCCAGGTTTTGGCTTGTCAACATGTAAATGAAGCTGGACAAAAATCGTTCTTGTATCATCTTTTCCGATTGTTTAAGATTTTCTTATTTTCAGTGCCACGAATTTGTCATTCAGATAGATCATATCCATAGGAAATATGTAGGATGCACTCAAAAAAGCGGATCCATGCATGTAAAGGGCTTATTCCATATTGCAAGGTATTAGCTGGCTTAGAAGGTTTTTCTAAAATCTCTGCTCACTTGTACGAAGGTCCGGGGTGTGGCTAACTCATTGGACAAACTGCACTTAAGTTTGTTCCCGTCAAAGTGCTAAGAACTTTTCCATCAATTAAGGTCATAAAATCTGATATTTTACAATTATGGATCTATTATCTGGTAGGGATTTTCTTAATTATTAAAGATTTGCAAGTCCTCCTTAAAAACGTATACATTATTCTGATATTTCAGCGATTTGCTTGGTTTTCAAATCATATCCATCTTGGAATGGCTTGCTAGAATTAATTTAGTTCTATTATTGTCGAAAGTACGTACTAGAATTGCCCTTTTCTTAATAAATTTGTGAAAAAACTCAGAAACAAATTCATAGTATAAAACTTAGTTGTCTTATTCTTACACTTGTGGGTTTAAAACTTTTGGTTGTCAAATTAGACCGGATTAGCGTTGGAGAATTTGGCCGTTCAATTTTTATTTGATTGATAATGAAAACTCTTAGGGAATTTTCGCACAAATTATTCGCCAAGGGAATAATTTGATTTTTCTGTCATTATTTGGACATTGATTTCTGCTACCGATAATGTCTGTTATAGTGGCATCGAGAGGCAGTGGAATATCTAGTTGGTATAAGCATTTACTAAGCATTAACGACTTAAACGAGTTTATCCAATCCTCAAGATCAAGAAACTAGCACGATACAATTTTATACACATTTATACATCCCGGAAAAGGTTATCACTCGCTTGGGAGGTCTAAACTGGCCGGCTAGGTATCCCGACCTCACCCCCACTGAATTTTTTGTGGGGATACGTCTAAAGTAAAGTTTCTGTTGATAGACCAATCACTTTGCAAGAGTTAAAACAAAAAATACGAGAAGAAATTAGTGGAATACCACCTGAGATGTGTTTAGCAGTTTTTGCCTACATGAAGACGGCATTGAAAGAGTGTTTTGACCAAGATGGAAGGCACTTCGACAATACGATCTTTAAAATATAAAATCTGCATATATTCTGTGTATTTTTGCCATATTTTTAATTACACAGAAAAAACTGCTATGCTATTTTCTATAATAGTATTATTTTTGACCACTGTCATATTTGTTATATTAAAGTTAATATTGTTTCAACAAAACATTATTGAGATAATTGAAAACACGATAATAGACTTACTATTGGAGTTCAAAAGTCCTACTTCTTTAAAAACTATATTACCATTTTTTCAATGACCAAAATATTATTGGAAACCAATAAATTTCTAGAATTCCTTAGACTGTACAATTGCTAGAGTCAAAAAATTAAACTATTCGATGAGAATGCTTACTTAAATATAATTGGGCGAAAAATAGCTATTTGTAGGCGGTGTGATTCAAAGTACAATACATTTTATTAAATGAACAAGAAACAGTTAAAATAAAAATTCTAAAATTTAAGTGAAAGTATCATGTTAATTAAAATAAACACTCCAATAAATCATGTAAGGTATTAGAGAAATAATAACGACCGTCCGACATCAAACGACGTATACCTAACCTGTGCATAGGTAAAATGACCTTTGCAAATCCTTACTTGCAACGACGCCGCTAAAGACAACGAAGCATTCCGTAATTGTTGTATCGCT
Organism: Philopedon plagiatum; assembly: GCA_963971165.1. NCBI lineage: Eukaryota > Metazoa > Arthropoda > Insecta > Coleoptera > Curculionidae > Philopedon > Philopedon plagiatum. The sequence continues at coordinate 6,511,939 of OZ020194.1, forward strand.
TAACAAAATGTACTTCGCTTTGCGTTGACCTGTTTTCAAGCGAACCGAAAGTGACGTGTCTAAATCATCATGCAGTAAATGCGCCTTTCCTCTCAAAAAATTATTATTATTTTACCCAAGCTGTTGTTTTTATTGTTTTCATTGTTACCCAGCCAAAAACGTATCCGTAACAGCAAAACATCTGATAGGAAGCGAATCGAAATCAGATTGTCCGAGGATTTCGCAGTGAAGAGCCGTGACAAGAAAACAATTGCCGATTTCAGCGGCAGATGTTCTCTTGTTTCCGCCACAACCAGCTTATTATTCTGCAGGGTGATCGAAGCTAGTTTACGATGGAAAGGACGATTTAGGATGTTTTGCGGCGTTTTTGTCGCGATTACGACAAAATGGAAGTTAATTTCGAGAATAAATGGTTAATTTTGGTCAGGGACATATGCGTTTGATTGATTGACATAAGACTGGAGTCTTTGTCAGGAGGAGTAAAGGAGGAGTAATCAGCTACCATCCCTACAATTTTGGTTTTTTGATATTGTAGTCCACTTAATAGGAAATATGCATATAATTCAAATAAAGCTGAAATATATTTTCTTTGTATTCTCTACATAAATTAAATATTTATCGTGTTTGTTTTTATCCATTTATCTTGGTCTTTATTAACAAAAAAAATTCTACTACAAATTTTCATACAAAATACGAAATTTGCAAAACGTTGGTTGTGACGTCACATGTCATGTAAACAAAAGTGTTATAATGGCTTGCTAGTACATAGTGAATTCCAGTGTTATATTATTTTCTTGATTATTTCCCAGAAGTTAGGAAAGCGGTGTAATTCAAATTACAATATGGGTCATTCTATTCAAGTGGGGCCAAATGGGACTTTGAATTAATTTAATTTTTTTTCCCCTATTTTTACCTCAATCTTTAAATTTAAATTACTTTACATTTTATCATTAGTATTTCATTAGCGGTTATACATTAAAATGAATTTTGGGACAAAAAAATATAAAAAAACAAAAATGAGTTTCACGGAGTTGAGGTATGTGGTAACGGTACTGAGAAATTTAAACTCAAGTATTAATATTATCTATATTACTTATATTATAATTACTATTGTTAGTAATATTATCATCAGAATGGGAATAAATAAAAACAAAGGTCCATAAAATGTTTTTATTCAAACATGTTTAACTAATAATTCTAATTATTAGACAGTAAACAGACTGTAAACAGCTGTTTTGGTTTTTAAAATTCTGCTTCGGTTGTGACGGCAATACTTCTCCAACTAACAAATTTCTTTTAACAATAGGAGTTACTAACTGTCCCTGCAATATGTCTTCAACATTTTTTATTGGAGTTGTTTTTTTAATTTTTTTAACACGTTGACGTCTGTTTTTATATTTCATTTTCTTAGCTGTTTCTTTTTTTAATTTCTCTTCAGGCGCAGATATTTTATGCTTTAGTAAATCTTTGTTTCTCCTTCTTCTTTTCTTGCCTTCATCTTGTCTGCCATAAGACCGTATAGGAGTTTCCTCAATAAGTATGGCATTCTGTTGGTAGATCCCTAAAGGATTAGGCACGAGATTAGGCGTGCTTCTTGGGGATGACGGAGGTGTCAGTTGACATAGTCTGTTTTCATCTTGTTTCTGTTCTTTTTTAAATCATAACACTTTTGACTCTGTATTCGCCAATTCTTTCTTATATACCTTCATCTATTGTCGTTCACTAAGCTCTGAAATACTTTTAATTTTTCCTTCTGCTTTTCTTTTGTAGTACCTTTCCCTCTCCTTTCTTTTTGTTTCTTCATATCTGTCAGGATCATTTCTTATCACCTCCCTCAGCCGTCGCCTACAGTTTTTATTTTTCTCATTTTGATCTTTCTTACTAGTGCCTTTTTGTTTTGGACCGTCTTTTACTTTAATTTTCTGGTAAATAACAAAAACGTATATAAATAAAACAGTTCAGATATCATCTAGGAATACTTAATTGATTGTATTCTTATAGATAATTTTATTAAATTTTTCTATATCCACTTATTTATTGTCGACAATTCCGCTTCCAACTTAACTGTAAGGCACAGGGTACATATTTTTTAAAATATCTCCTTAAACAACAAATAAATAAATATGTTTATAAATCCTGTTCGAGTAATTCTCATCTCCGTGAAAATAGTGTCAGCTCCATTACCATAGCACAGTAACGGAACTGAGACCACGGAAATGAGGATTTGTAACGTTTTTTAACGATATCTTGATTAGTAATTAATAAAGAATTAACATTATTTTTGGTTAATGTTTCGAATATTGTTTAAAATGTTAAGTATAACTTAAATTAAAATAATTATTATAATTAAGGTAAAAAAAAACATTCATTGAGAAAAATGTATAACGAACTCACCCCCATCGTGGAAACACAAAACACAAACTAAAGTAACGTGCGAGACGTCGTTTACGCACCACGTGATACGAGCAACCGAACGGTCGGATCTCTAAACTCCAATAAATACATACGATATTGCCCTCTGTTGGATTTTACGGGCATTAAAATCTGTATTCACGGAGCTGAAAAAATTATTGGGGACATAGGACTTTAATAAAATATCAACGCTGTTTTAAAACTTTTTTAAAAAATTCCTTTGGGTGGTTGTTTTTCTTGTATTGATATTTGTCTGGCTAAAAAATTATTGCCATGATGGGTTTAGTTTACCTAAAATTTTTTCAGAAAGTACCTAATCCGAGGTGAGGGACATGACACGGAGCTGAGAAATTAAGGTTAAATCAAGAAATATTTATGTCGGCGAAAAAGTTATATATTCTATATTGAAGAAAAATCAAAAGCTAAAAAAGCATTTATCTTTGCAGTATTTACTTTTTTAAAATTATTTCAACTATTTCTGATAGTAAGTGGGGACCATGAATGTCCCTGTTTGAGTAGAATGACCGATATATTTTATTAGACGAACAAGAACTACAGTATAAATAAAAAATTTAAAAATTAAGTGAATAAATCCTTATATCATTTCAATTAAAATAAACACTCCTAAAAATATATTTATAAGGTATTAGAGAAATAATAAAAAATATTAATTCAATGGGTTCGATAGTTGGCTGAAATATTACTTCTATTGCTAGCGGACACCCTTTGGAGGGGTTGAAACTTAAAACTCTGCTGTTGGTATTTGTTCGTTAAAAAGTTGTTTAAGCTTGCAGCCTGTTTGTTTATTGCATTATAGGTACCCCAAAAACAATAGATCTTTGCAAGACTCGGGAATGGAAGAACTCTTTTCAGTGTTTTATGGTAAATAAAACAAATCTAAAAAGCTTTGCAATAATAAATGTGTTTTTTATTTGTAAATCTCTCTTGGTTAGTCTATTATCAGGCTGTTTGCTCAGCCGATACGTATTGTTAAAAAACTAAGTATTAACATTACATTTGATCGCAACTTGATATCATTATGTGACGATATTTGCATTTTTCAGACCTGGTTTCCACCAAATCTAGCTATACATTTAGAAGATTAGAATGCAGTGGTAAGGGTCAAATTTGTTCCATCTTGCATCCTGTAGCCCAAAGACAATAAAATACTGTACCCATTCAAGCGAAAAGTTTTGAAAAGAAACAGAATCCTATATAAATATTTAATAATAACAACAAACGTGTTTAAATCTTTACTAATTTTTTTATTCTTAAAACATGACAATTGTTTCGACACACAGAGTCTTCCTCGGATGGGTATAAATTAAAAACCGTTCTTATTACAAGTATCAGCTACTCAACAAATTTTACCTAAATTTTGTTAAATTTATAATTTGTTAGAAATTTCACCAGCAATAAAACGGTATTGCTGTACATTCTATAACTTAAAACTGTAAAATATAAAGGACTTTACCTAATTTTGACATTTAAAGTGACACTTTGTAAAACTGATTGACGTTATGAAACGTCTTACTTTTTGTAACTAGTTACATAAAGTAAAATTTTATGCAATTGGTGACGAAAAATGTATTTCAAAATTAGTGACAAAAAGAATTATTCTATTTATTAAACTGTTATAATACACGATAACAACATAAATTATAAATTAATTAATTATTATTAATACACGACAACAACATAAATTATAAATTAATTAATTATTATAAATATTGATAACACAATTATTGCAATTATTTAAATTAATTCCCGACGACATACTTTTTTCATTGCTCGAACTTGCTGTTATTTGGGAGACGACGCACGTTGCATTAGATGTTTGACCAAATATTTCTTGCGCTATAAGTTTTTTATTATTCATGGAATTTTCAACATATCCCTCCGCAACAGAGCTAGATTTCCAACCTCCGTGCCTCTTTAATTTTAAAATATCAGCGCCACTGTCTGCTAGGAAAGTGGCAGAGCTTCTTCTGAAGCAGTGGCCAGTATATAGAACAGGATTTGAAAGACCAAGAAATTGTGCAATAACTTTTGGCAGACTGCTAAATGTGTTAATTCCCACAGGATTTCTGGTACATTTTCCATTCGCATATTTTACAAAAAATCTGTTGTGTTTAAGAATCTGGGGACGCAACTTAATATATTTTCTTAATATTTCAACAAGATTCGTATTTTCAATGTCTCCAGTGGTAATTGCAAACTGCCGTATAACTTTTGTTTTTGAAGGTGGGATATCAACACGAAAATGGCTTCCTTCGTCTATAACATTTTCAACTGGAAGAAATGTTAATTCTGCTTTTCTGCACGCTCCTGCCATTCCAATAATCATTGCAACCTTAGCCATTAAGTATTCTTTGTCATCAGCTTCCACTAAAAATTTGGCAAAATCTTCTTTACTAAAAACTTTTGACTTTTTAGCACTGTACCCGTCCGCTCGCCTTTTAATATATGCTACCAAATTTGTATATTTTTTAATATCAATATTCCTTTTCAGATTTAGTTCAGACCTTAACATTGAGTAAAGTGTCCATAATGTGGAAACTTTTAGATCTTTCTTACCCTCAAAATATGCAAGTAAAACTTTCTCATTAACATGTTTAATTTTCTTCTCATCACACCACGTAACAAATTTTTCGTATGCCAAATCATAAACTGCCTTTGACTTTTTGGGAATTACTGATACTAAAGCATTACCTGCTGCCTCTTCAATATCGCTTGGTAGCTCTTCAGATCCTGAATCACTCATTTTTTAAAAATAAAACTAAAAATATATCAATCTCGCTAAAAACCTTCCGTTTAGACTTTTTTACAAAATGTCAAACTGACAACTAACATGAAGTAACAGCAACAAACTAGATTTATGTTTTAAAATTTTTATCAATTATATTAAACTTTATTTTTTTATTACTTTCTTCAAAATTAGAAAAAATCTTGTATGCAATACGTTACGAAATGAAATTTTGTGTAACTTGTGAGTTTTTGCGGAACTCACTTCGTTCGTTCCGCAAAAATCTCACGCGTTACACAAAATTAGGCATTTCGTAACTGATGGCATAAATAGCTATTACCTAATCCTAATGGGATTGGAAACATAATCACTAGGTTGTAAAAATTTAGGTAAAATTCGTTGAGTAGTTCATACATGTATTAAGAACAGTTTTTAGTTTATACCAACCATCCGACGAAGACACTGTGTGTCGAAATAACTGTCATGTTTTACGAATAAAAAAATTTAGTGAAGATTTAAACACGTTTGTTGTTCATATTAAACATCCCTTCACCTTCATCAAGTAATCATCTACATCAATTCAATTTTCAGAATCCCATATTTTGAGCGAAATAAATATACAAAGTTTACCGTGTTCGCGTCAAAAGAAGGCGCTAAAAAAGTATCGTTCTTGTATATTAAAATTTTTACAAAATGTCTTAACAATGTACGTATGTTTAATAATACTAGGTAAATAAAAATTATTTTAAAAACGTGTTTTATTTGATTTAAATATTAGCTTAATTGATGTAATAGAAATTATTCATTATATTAAATAAGAGTGCATTGTCATTCAAAATACATATACAGGGCGTCCCTGAATGGGGTTACCTATACCACAAATGGATACGATTTTTAATTTTTCGACAAAAATTTATTCTTCAAAAAAATTTCTTGTAAAAAACACGATTTGTGGTGAAAAAATTTAGCTTTTGTATACAGGGAGGTCAAAAACTTCAAAAATATTAATTTTTCCTAAAGGTAGATTAACATTTTTTGTTTTTTAAGAAAAATACCATTAGGAAATGTTGTTTATAGTTACTTTCTTAGTCATAATCCAAGATTTAAGAAAAGGCTTGTTGAAATCTTGCTCCATGCCTCAGTTTTTTCCGAATTTAAGGAATACTATAACCAAAATACCTGTTTGGTACCTTAAAAGTGTGTAGAGGTTGGCGGCTGTCATACTGAACAAAAACATCGTAAATAAAACGTTTAGTTTAATTAACAATTAGATTTTTTTGTTTTAGAAAAGACAATTATTAAATTTTGGATTTTGGATTGGATTTGGATCACTAAAAAAGTAATTCTAAGCAACTTTTTAAAGTGGCATTTTTCTTTAAAATGAAGAATAAAGATATTTTGCTATTAGATTAAGTTCATATTTTTGAAGTTTTTGACCTCCCTGTATACAGAAAGTAATTTTTTTTACGTAAATCGCATTTTTTTACAACCAAAACTTTTTATAAAGAATTACTTTTTGTTGAAAAATTAAGTCCATTTGTAGTAGGAAACTTTTTTGTGGCCACACCTGTATCTACTTACTTTGGTTGCATTTTTCTATTTAATTTAATACAAACATCAATTTTAGAATTAAATGTGTTTTATATAAACAAAACCATAATAAAATCACAAACATGTTAAGTGTTGCACTAAGATATCTAACAAAAATTGGGACATATCGTAGGAAAATTAATATTTTAATGCAACGGTAGGTCGAGAACCATTTTTTTTCTGATTATTTATCAATTTTTTTTGTTATTTAGTACATTCTTATAAAGCTTTCAAATCTATGTAAGTTACCAAAATTTAATTTCAGTTCATTTAAAAATAGAAAACTTATTAAAACCTGAAATCCCGCCAAATATTTGATTTCATTTTTCTCTGAATTGATGTTTTCAACCATGTCCTAATGTTGCTCTGAGGCGGCAAAACGTTGTTCCCTTCATCGTAAGGAATATTTTTTGTCGAAAAAACTTTTGCTCTAAAACCAATGGTTCAGAAGTTATAAGGAAATAAACATTTAAATTGTTTATAACAATTGATCACGCTAGAACTTTTCAACGCTGATAATTTTGGCTCAATCTACACCTAATTTTCAATGAGCGATCCTTTTGGCGATGCGGGTGGGGGCCAGCAATTTTTAAGCGTTTTTCCAAAAAATGTTTAAAAAAATTCACAAATGTTAAATTCGTAATTATTTAATAAGCTTTCATTTGACATCTTACACGATACCCTTGAAAAAATTTTTCCGTTTCCCAATTCACCCCCTGAAATTAACCCCCAGAATCAAAATTCAACTTTTTACATTTACGTCTACAATAGGGCCACCACACAGGCGCGGCCCGTCCATAAGGTCATTTGGTCAATGACCCACCTAAAATTTTCAGTGATCTACCTAATAATTTATTTTTTAATTTTTTAAAACCAAAAAAGTATCTTTTGTTTCAAAGTTCCATGCAAAAACTCCCCAAGACAGAATCAAACCAAGCCGTCGTCAAAGGATATCCAATAAGCTTGCTCCGGGTTGGGTCATATTTTAAATTGATCTTCTAGGTTTATATGGACGATATAAATTCATTAAAAGTAAGAGAGAAACAGACATACGCGCTTCATTAAGTTAAAAAGAGACACAATTGGTCGACGACCCACCAATAATATCGCTTTCGGGGCGCGCGTGGTTGTCAACGCCACCGCGCTAGGTGTCGGGTTGTCGCAAATTCTGACTCACTAATTTAAGTCTGACCAATTTATTATTAGAACAATATTCGCAATTCGCGATACATTTATACATTTAATATAAGCTTATCTAATTTTATGTTAAGATATTTAGGTATTTACTACTACTAATAATAATAGAATAATTGTATTGTGTCTATAAGACATTAAAACCTACAGTAATAACAGCAACGTGGCAACACAGCATTCGACGCTTTGTCAGAAATGACAAGTGAAGTGAGTGATGGAGCAAACGTCAAGACTTTGTTTTTATTTATCGGTTTTATGTTCAAATATTTTGACTTTCAAGTTGGATATTATTGGTTATTTGCGTTATTTTTGTGCATTACTAGTACCTACTTGGGTACTTATTTTAACAATGGCTTTAACAGTGCAAGAAATACTGCAGTGTAAAATAATAATAATAGTTCATTACCATTTGAAAAACGTTTAGAAATTAAAGGAAAAGGACGCCCAATACCTCTTTTGGATGTAAAATCGAAGACCACTAAAGACAGAGGAGAAGACATTAGCAGGTATTTTAAGCCAAGTATGTACCATATTTCTGACTTTTACTGGTTGCAATTTTTTCACTCTGTTTTGCCTCATGTTGATATCTTTTTTGTCAATTGCAAAAATCTGGAATTGATGCAATTTTGATTGGTAAATATATTGCAGATTTTAATTCAAACATTCAAAAAATTAGAGAGAGTGTTATCTCTACAGACGCAAATATTAACATCGAGGCAAGTACATCTAAAAAAAGTCCGAAAGAGTCCAAAAGAACAATTTCTTTAGAAATATGGGATATAATTTTATTAATTTTGTCAGAAATCCGCTGTCGTTTTAATTTTACAGAACATTTAATTGTCACACGTTTGTTTAATACAAATAATTTTGCTGATTTATTTGTATTAAAATACAAATAACTTTTGTATTTTTTAAACAGTTTAAAATGTTAAATATTTTTAACATTTTAAAACATGTTTAAAATAATTATGAGATGATAAACGTTTCCAAGCTTAAATCAGAATTGCTTGTTTTATTTAGTCGTGAAGATTTTTATAATAGTGCAGGTGCTGTTGCCATTTTATAGCTCTTGTTAGAAATGAATTTTGGTGAAACGTTTTCAGAAAGTGTAAAATTATTAGAGATTTTATGTACTATTCCAATGACGACAGTGGAAAGTGAGAGGTGCTTTTCGACTCTAAAAAGGATTAAGACTTTCTTAAGAAATACAATGGCGGAGTCGAGGTTAAGAGCTATGTTGAGCATTGAGAAACCTTTTATTAGAAGTATTTATAATTTTAATGAGCTAGTGAGTGAACATTTCTCCCAACAGAAGGATAGAAGGATCGATTTGATATACAAACACATTTAACTACATAAAAGGTGAGTAAATTATAAAAAAAAATAATATTAAAAAGGCTTGCACTAGTTTCCCATAAAATTTGACCCACCTGTAAAAAAACTCACGGGCCGCGCCTGCCACCACACTCTCCCTCTCTCTCTCTCTCTGTGCTAAATTTCTAATTTTTAAGTCGACTAGTTTCAGAGAACATCCCCTGTGACAAACGGACACACGGACACCGAAGTGAGTCCATAAGTATTCCGTATTGCTAATTTTAGCACAAAACATTAAAAAGAAATCAAAACATGTGGCAGGGATGAAAGCTTATTTTTTTCTTGGAATTTATATCGGTAATTATTGATATTACTGGAAACAGCGAATTTTTTCATGAAATTTTGCACAGACCCTAATTTTGGGTCGTAGAACACGAATCCGAAGTCAGTTTTTGGCGGTCTCGAATGGTTTTTCCGCAAAAAATTTTTTTAACTTTTAGGTTACCTTTTTTTATAGATTCATTTAAGTTTCGACACTTTCACTTAAACATATCTGTAAACTTATAATTTTTATTTTATTTCGTCACACAAAACACCACATTTAGCCAAAAATAGCTAAGAAAATTGCTTTTTCCTATATAAAATTCCATTGTATTTGGTAGTAGACGCCATTACGTTCCCAGCTGTCAAATGTCCGGCGTTGCCAGGTTTACTTATTTTTCAAGACAAAGTTGTAAATTAGGAATAATAAAAAGTTGGCGGGAAAATGCGAAAATGAACCAAATTTAACCAAAAGGGCAAAAAGATGACCCCAACCAACACCCTGGGGCACCGATCCCTCTTCGCCTGCGAGGAAAGAGACTGGTCAGGGCCCCTAACCAGGTGCTAACCCTGTTCCGACCTTAGGGTGCCCTCCGATCCACCGTTCGTATCAAAAACTTTTCTAAGTCGGTGAATTAGGTGACAGATCTAATATTTTCGATATAACGGTGGTATAACGGTGAATCGGAGGGCACCCTAAGGTCGGAGCAGGGTTAGCACCTGGTTAGGGGCCCTGACCAGTCTCTTTCCTCGCAGGCGAAAAGGGATCGGTGCCCCAGGGTGTTGGTTGGGGTCATCTTTTTGCCCTTTTAGGGAAAATTAAATGCTATCTGTCTTATTTTACTCTCATATTGCCATCTCTTTTTTTGGATTTATTTATGGCCGGAAATTGTTAAAATTTGCGAGAAAAATGCTTTGTAAACGTGGCAACGCCGGAAAATTGACAGCTGGAAAAATAATGACATCTAGTAGCGATAAAATGGAATTTTCTATAGAAAAAAGCAATTTTCTTAGCTATTTTTGCCTAAATGTGGTGTTTTGTGTGACGAAAACTAATAAAACTTATAAGTTTACAGATATGTTGAAGTGAAAGTGTCGAAACTTAAAGGAATCTATAACAAAAAGGTAACCTAAAAGTTAACCTAAAAGTTTTCCAAAAACAATTTTTTTTTGGAAAAACCATACGAGACCGCCAAAAGCTGACTTCGGATTCGTGTTCTACGACCCAAAATTAGGGTATGTGCAAAATTTCATGAAAAAATTCGCTGTTTCCAGTAATATCAATAATTACCTTTATATCTAATATTCTTATGTAAGAAGAAAAACTTGAACAAAACTTGAATTTCTAAATAATCACAAAGTAGGCCAAGAGGCCATCAAAACATCACGAAACGCAACAGCAACATAATTTTGCACTCCACAAAATAACATTTTTAGAGGAGTTTTATGGAAGCCACTACTCGGATTATAAACAAATGAACAACTTCCCCCATTAATAAATTTTCCTTTCGCCGAGCGAAGAATGAAAACATCCAGGAAAAGTAGCTGCAAACCGGCAGTAAAAATTTTAAGAGCCGAGATTAAAAATCTCTTCCAGGACGTAAATATCCGTAACTCTAACTTTGTTGGTTCATTAAACTCCAGTACGTAATTTTAGCAGTGTCGTTTGGCAGGAATTTATTTCAGGAAAAAAGTTTTATATAAGTAGAAATTACTTTTTACCACGCGTTTATTTTTTGTCAGATATCTCCGAATGTCCTCGTAAAAGCTGGCGCCGACGAAAAGTTTTCTATGAACTGAATATTTCTTGTGTAGTGTTAATATCCGACCAAAAACATACACGTAAAAACAGGTCAAGTCCTCGTCAGGACTGTGTGCTTTTTTACCTGAAAAAAATAACTGAAATGTAAAAATTTTGCCAAGTTGCTTGCCTACATATTATTAGCAGTGTTTTGATGAGCACAGGAAAATTTTGTGTGAACTGATAAATTTACAGACCAAACTTGGCAAGTTTTCAAGGGTGTCAATATTGCTTAGTTCTTTAATAAAAACTTGCGAACTTTGGTCTGTAAATTTATCAGTTCACACAATAGTTTTCCGTGATTATCAAAACACGTGTTTTGGCATAATTTTTATATTTCAGTTGTTTTTTTTTCAGATAACAAAATATACGGTCCTGACGAGAACTTGGTCTGTTTTTTATATGTATGTTTTTGGTGGAATTTCATAACTTTTTGTTCATAAACCAAATGATATTTATTTATTAGTATATGTGGTACACACCTCGGTATACACCGACAGCCCGTACTCCGTAACTTTCCAAAGCAGAAGTCGCTATTTTCAGCCAGAATCTGCCATGTTGAATTATTATTGATTTTTGATTTTTCTCATAATCATCACCTTAAACACTATCTATGTTCCAAATTTTAAAGCTCTAGCTCGATTGGAAGTACCCTAGATTTATGATGATCTATCTGGCACTTGGAAGATTTCATAGGTTATTGCACATCGTTCGTTTTAAAGGAAAAATATTGAAATTCTTTAAATTGACACTTAACACCTTTGAAATTTCTACTCTTCAAGTAGACTGGTCTTAGCAATAGTCAATCTGTGCATTTTTAAGGTTTTTGGGTACTTTGTCTAAAGAAATTTTTCTCAACATGAACGGCATTTTTTTCAAGCAAATATTGTTAATAATGGCTTTTTGTCGATAAGGTTGTTTGTTGCGATTATTATAAAATAGAGGTATTTGATAAATAGGGAAATTAAAAAAAAAAAATTCCCGCCCGGGATCGAACCGAGGACCTTCCTCGTGTTAGGCGGATGTGATAACCACCACATTACATACACACCTAACTTTCTAAATCAGAAGGCGCTACCTACTTCGTGTCAGAATCTGCCATGTTGGTGTTCAATTTTCCGCCATATTGGATTTTTATTGATTTCTGTCGTAATTTTCACTTTAAGCACTATTTATGTTCCAAATTTCAAAGCTCTAGCTCGATTGGAAGTACCCTAGATTTATAATGGTCTATCAGTTAGTCAGTAAGTTAGTGAGTGCCCGAAATTGTGATTTTTGGACAATCGTATCTTGGAAACTATTTCACCTAGACGTATGAAATTTGGAATACTGCTTCTTTTTCTCCTTTTTGGTAACCTTAACCCACCTGTAACGCAACTAGCCTCGAAGATAAAGGGGTCGTTTTACTTTCCAAGCAGATTCAGTACGGCTTTCACATTATATAGATAAATATTTTCAAAACACCAAGGTATGTGAACGTCAAACTGAGTTCTGTAACCTATAAACATTAACAAAATTAGTCACAACAGAATACATGACAGAGCAACGGGTTAAAATTATCCAAGCCAATTATGAAAATGGGCGACCAACAAAAAATGCATTTCGTGTTTTACGTAAATATTTCGAGACTCATGATCAGCCTACTGAGCTCACAATTTGGGATTTGGTCAAGAGATTCGAACAAACTGGGTTCGTAGCTAACGTTCAACAACCTCAACGTTCTCGTAGAGGTCGCTCGGAGCAGAATATTGGCAACGTTCGTCAATGTGTATCCGAAAAACCAGGCACATCGATTCGTCATGATCGCAGCAATTGGGTCTCACGTACTCCACTACTCAGCGAATTTTGACCAAGAATTTACACTTACATCCTTACAAAATCCAAATAACACAAGTACAGAAGCCTAGAGATCATTAACAGCGCCGTGATTTTGCCGAATTGAGGCATGAACAAGGAAAAAATCATTTTTAGCAATAAGGTCCACTTCCATCTCAGCGGATACGTAAACAAGCAACACTTTGAGATTTTTGAGAAAAAAATGCATGCTCTAAAAGTCACTGTATAGCGTGCCCTGTGGTCTGGTGGCATTATTGGGCCGTATTTTTTTAAAAACAATGCGAAAAATGCAGTTACAATCAATGCAGTTCGCTATAGGAGCATGATTACAAACTTTTTATGGGACCAGTTAAACAACATGAATATCAGAGATCTTAGGTTTCAACAAGACGGGGCCACCTGTCACACAACAGCAAAAATAGTTATGTTATTATACGCACAAAAATTTTCAGGCGGCGTCATCTCAAGGAATGCTGTTTATGTGAACATATTGTGTTATTGTAGATAGAGTTTCTGTGATAATATAAGACTGTAACAACCCAACCTGTGCTGAATTAAGAGACTGTTGTAAATTATTATGGAAATAAATGCTTTAAAAGTACAGTAGTATATCAATTGGCCGCCAAGATCATGGGATATTAACCCCTTAGATTTCTTTCTTTGAGGATATTTAAAGAGTAGAGTTTACAGAAACAAACCAAACACCATTACACAGTTAAAACAGGAGAGTCGATGCGAAATAACCGGCATTGACCCTGCGATGTGCAGCGATGTTATGAAAAATTGTGCCAAGCGGATTATGTCATGTATCAGGAGCAGAGGCGGTCATTCAAACGATATTATTTTGCATGTGTAATTGTAATGAATCAGCCTAAAATATCGAATACAAAAATACATTGTCTCTAAAAATTTTCAATGTTTTCGTTAATATGTTTATGTGGAAGCCCAAACTGAATCACCTTTTATAAACTACATAACGCACTCCCTTGAAACTTTAAAGGAATACTAACGAAGAGTGGGGCTGCGTTGACGCGTGTCAATATTACGATAAATTGCGCCCTCTCTGGATCAGGCTGGAAACTTTTCATCTCATACTCGTATCGAGTTCCTGTGGAGTACTGGTGAAAGTACAAAATAAAATTTGGATTTCTTGAATGTATTGCATATCTTTTTATGTGTCTATACGGCAGAGTCATAGCTTTTTTAATGGCAAATAACAGACAATTTAAAACAACCTGAAATCAGATAATTTCATACTTACACATGACATCCAGTCTAACTTCTATACTACTGGACTTCGTTGAGTACGATTCATGAACAGCGACACACCTCAGCATACGACCATGGTTTTCCTTCGATATGGTTAATTCCAAAACAGATACCGCCAACCACGTCCTCGGATTGTCCAGCTCCGTGGTGTTCGTTTGGCGCCTTGTTGGTGTGATTTCTTGCTGATCTGTAAAAGAAATGTTTGAAATTACTTTTAGGAGAATTAGAAGTTTAGATTAAAGTCACGAGGATAGATTGAAGTAATAGGGAATATGCATATTATCTAAATTAACCTGAAATATATATTTTTTGTATTCTCTACATAAATTTATGGTGGTTGTTTTTATGCATTTATTTTGGTCTTTATTAACACAAATAAACTACAAATCTTCATATTATGAAATTCGAAAATTTTAAAACGTGATACTATTCATTGCGACGTCACATATCATGTGGATAGATAGATAGATAATTTTTGGGATGACAATTAAGTCCTTATTCACTGCGATCTTTGCAGAACTATTGTGATTTCCCTTATTTTATATGACTTGCTCCAGATCTGCCTTTTGATTAGCCCTGTCAGCTGCCTTCTTGTATAGCTTTGTGCACTAGAGTATTCAAGGTCCATTTGTGAATACCTTACCCTTGCCACGAATGCCAGGCCTTCACACTGGCATAAAAGGTGGATCGAGGTTTCTTCTTCGGTCCTGTTAAGAGCCCTACTATTGCCTTAACTGACTTTCTGTCCTTGTTTAGAAGGCCTGCCGCTACTTTAGGTGCTTGTTTTTTTTTATGAACTGCCTTGCCTGCCTCTGCTCCGGAATATTATACCTCCAGATTTCATATTTCTTTTTCATTCATTTGCTGATGACTTGTTTGACTGCCGTTTTGCAATACCGCAGAAGGGTTCTTGACCTACAACTGACATCGATGCGCCTTGTCTGGCCAGTTCGTCAGCTTTCTCGTTCCCTTGGTGCACCCCATGCCGGTGTGCTTTTTCGTGTCTACCGAGCTCATTTAGGGCCGATGCACAGTCTCACACTGCTCTAGATATGAGATAATAACGATGGACCGGCTGTTACTTCTTTGTCCAAAAAATTTTCCCACGGAGTGGTGTATTGGTGCCAGTTCTGCTTGAAAAACTGTTGAGTCTATAGTTAGACTAATTGGGATTGTTACCCTAAGTCTTTGTGAGTAATTGCCTGCTCCGACTCCCCCCTCCCCCTCCCGCCTCTTCCGTCTTTGAGCCATTTGTATTCCATACTGAATTCGCATTGCAGGGTGGACCCTTCTCCCAGTCTTTCCACTGTGGTATACTTATGTTGTATTTTTTGTTAAAGTTGTACTTGCTGGATATGAGGTAGCATTCCTGTTATTGGGATTGATACACGTCCTGTAATAAAAATGTTATAATGGATTGTATATTGTAAAATTACAAAAAAAATTGTGATGTGTTCTCTATGTCATTAATAAAAATATATTCCGAGGTCGCGAAAAATACAAATGTTAAATAATTTTATGAGTACAGTTTAATGACTTTAGGACAGGATCAAATATTACTTACACAGTTCAAGATTGCTACAAATTGGAAGATTAATAGGGATAAGCAAATTAGAGACGACACAGTTTAATAAAATGACGTAAAAGAATGTGAGCTCTGTATTTAGAACAACTTAAAACGTACGTTTTGGAATTTTTAATGACACCATAAATGTTATATTTAGTACTTTTAGTTAGTACATTTACTTGGCATTATATATTCACATTTAATCTTTAAGCCCCAAATAGACGCCCAATAATACTCTCAATAAAATCGACAGAATTTCGTTTATTAAAAAGGCAATAAATTTCTGTTCTGAGCATGTGAGAAATGAGGTTTTCAGGGCAGTGCTATTTTTGGCATTTTTGCACATTGGCACAATACAATATTTATAGGGAAATTTTTTAATAGTTCATTTTTTAATAAAAAAATATACACAAATTTCACCGTAACAAAAAAACCAACCGTAACACAAACAACAAGCTGGGCAAATAAAGCAGCTCTCCACACGCTCCTCGTCTAAATGTACGTCTTTGTTTCTGAAGTTAAATACCTCATCGGATTGGTTGATGTCGTATTGCGAAGATCAGATAGAGTATGTGATGCTAGAAAATGTGGATAACCAACCTGTTTAACTTTAGGTGGTTGCTTGCTTTCGGACTATCACGGAAGTTGTCGATTCATATAAGTTTGTATGTAGCATCCCTAGGATAGGCTTTATGTGTGGATTGACACCTATCTCCTGACGTCACTTGGCACTAAGGGCAAATGGCTGCTTTTTAAATTGTAATAAATTATCCCGAGAAGTAAAAATTTGTCCTTAAACGATTTATGCCATAAAAAAATACAAGCATATTCCTTATCTTCAAAAAATTACTGTATCGATTTAGGTAAAATTAGATTGCTAGAGATAAGGCGACTGAAAGCGTGATTTTTACGGATAGTACGATTTTTCGGGCCCATGTCCAACCTCCAAATATTCAAAATTTTTCTTCTATCAAATACGAACTCAAATGATGTTTTTATAAATCCTCTCATTTTTCGAGCATGGTTATTTACATGTAAACATAAGCTGCAGTAGCATATAACTATTTCAAAAAGAAAGAAAATGAAACCATTATAATAAAATAAATGTCAACTTCTCTGTTAAAAGCTTCCAAAATAATTCACTTCTGTCACTCTTTCGAGAACTTCATGCAACTTTATACTTAGAGCAATATAAATTCCTCTTCGAACTTTTGGTCTGCATCGTATTGACTCTGCTCTCAAAACTATTGCCATTGGAATGGTAAAGTTATTGACTCGCAAAAACCCAGCGCCGATATATTGCACAAAGGAAACAATATTGTCTGTGGATAATGCTGCATTGGACTCGATGTAGTTGTTTAAATCGCATGGTGTAAGCACTTGACCTGTCGTCAGTACGGCGCCATGGACAAAATATTACCGTATCAAGATTTTTTGAAAATATTTTTACGAAGAATATTTTTCGAAAAACTTTTATCGCGAAATATATTTTGCCTTCGATATGTTTCATAGTAATGTTCATTATGATACAAATTTTCATTATGAAATCGCGTTATTAGCCAATTTGAAACCCGTACATTTTTAATCAAGTGACCTCTTTTTAATACAAATGATCTAACTTTGACAGTTCTTTTACAAAAATTTGCATTTTCATTAAAATTTTTACGAATATTAGAAATTATGTCAGGATTCTTCCCCGTCCGAGGTGGCACCGCCCCACACATCTGCTAAAGGGCTGGTGAAATCCAAACGGATGTTTCCAGCTCTGGATGTGTGAGACGGATACCCCCAGTACACCCACGGTACCTAGGGTACTTAGGTTAAGACCCTCGTGGGCAGTCCGAAGATAAAAAAGTAGTGATAATGAAGAATTTAATTTGTTTAACTGTTGCTAAATTAAATAAACGTTGTCCAGTTTAATATTTATAAATAAATGGTCGTACAAAAAATGGTGTATGCAACTCTCATGTAATGGCCATTGGCAAAGCTTTCGTTACGACACTTGCCAAGGCTCGTGTCGCTACTTTATGTTCGTGTAACTTTCAAAGTGCTTCAAACCCTTTTAGCCCCAATTGACTTAATATTGCCAACAAAATCATGAATGATGTTGAAGGTAAATCCAGGGAATTAAATCAGTCACCATTAACAGAACTATGGGAAAACACCTCAGCAAAAAATTCAATTGTACAATCATCCCAGCAATCGTCAACATATACCGTCACTAATAACTCGAACGTTCAAGAAATGAGGGTATTAAATAAAGACAGAAACTGTTTTTTTTTGTTGGCTCGAAAGTGCCTTATATCACAGGCGTGTTGAAAAATACTTGCCAACATGACTTTTAAACAGATAGTGCCAAAGTGATTTTTACTGCTCCTTTTAATCCTTTGTATCTTCTATAATACTTACGATTAGTCGGCCAGTCCGTTAATAAGAGGGATTTAATAGATTAAGGACCATTGCCAGGCTTCAATAATATCAACAATAATAAATTTGGTAGCAATTTGTTGTATGCACCAGGTAACTTATTGAATTTAGAGTTGTAATTAGTAGCTACCATAAATGTAATTATCAAAATTTACGAAAAGAATTTATGATACCACTCATAATCACAATGCAACCCCTTTAACACAAAATAATTTTTCATTATTCTTTATAAATAAAACAAGCAGAATCCATGAACAAAAATGCTATTGACTGCAGGCGCGGTCCGTGAGTTCTTTTACAGGTGGGTCAAAATTTTGTGGGCAACTAGTGATATCAACGCAACAAGCAAAATATACTTTTTTAATTAAGAAAGGTTTTTTAATAATGTACCAAGAAATTATTTACCTACAAATAAACACTGTAAACATCATAAAATAGGTACTGCAGAATATTGAACATTACTACTCTAGATGTTTATGGTTTTTTTCTATGTGTTTTAATACTCTAGATTAGTAGATTTTACCGGCTTCCGTTTTGATAAGTTTAGCATCTCCTCAATAGATGTCGCTCCGTATACTAAAAACCCAGAATATCAACAGAACAAAATTCTGAGCTAAAAGTATGATTATCCGTAAAATAAAATTAGGAACGCTGCCGAAACTCCGTTTTCTGTAATAAATACAATACTGGCGACTAGCCATAGTAATACGATATTTGTCTACGCACGTGCAGGCTGTAAGCTGTAGTAAATATGAGATTGCCAACAATTTTAAAAATATTTTATCGAGGAACAACTTGTTGCCACTACACCTTTTAGAGTCGATCTAATTTTGTAAATAACAAAAAATTAAAAAAAGTTCTTGCCCCAACACTGATTCGAACTCTCGACCTTTTGGTCAACTCGCTGAGATCGTACCGCTACGGCTACGCTGGTAATGTAAGAAAGTCGGTCGGATACCGTTAAATTTGATGCCTAGCGCTGGCCTGACAGAAATCGTATTTATAATTTTTTATGTTTAACCGCTAATTAATATTATTAATACAATGCAAAAAAAATGCGCATATTAGCTACCTAATTAGTTTTTTTTTCCAAACCAAATGTTTTAAAATAGTATATTTTATGGGGCGGCTTGAAGTATTTCCATAGTGGGAGTGGCCCGATATTACTGGTGGGCCTTCGACCAATTGTGTCTCTTTTTAACTTCCTAAAGCGCGTATGTCTGTTTCTCTCTTACTTTTAATGAATTTATATCCCCCATATAAACCTATAAGATCAATTTAAAATATGCCCCCGCCCGGAGCAAGCTTGGATATCCTTTGACGATGGCTTGGCTTGATTCTTTCTTGGGGAGTTTTCGCATGCAACTTTGAAACAAAAGATTCTTTTTTGGTTTTATTAAAAAATAAATTATTAGGTAGATCACTGAAAATTTTAGGTGGGTCATTGACCAAATGACCTTATGGATGGGCCGCGCCTAATTGACTGCTACCTGTCTTAAACTAATTTATGCTAAATTAATGACTAGGAAAGTTAATCTTATTTAAATGAAATCGAATTTTATAAAGCAATTAAATTATTTTATTTTGGTCACTGACAGTACTTTAAATCAAAGCAGAAGCCGCTCAATATTGCCATTTCTGTTATCCGAATGCTATCTCACTTCCTTGTCCGCGCAAGTATGAAACTTTTCAGAGGCAAAGCTATATTTCACAAGCTGTAACTCGAAATTTTTATGAAAAAGCGATAATATGTCTTGACGTCGCTATCTCTTTGCCTATACGAATTCGCCAGCAGGAATCCAATATTCCTAAAATGAAACCTACTGAAAACAAAAAACTTTTATCGCACCCGAATCCCATAGTTACGAAATTTTATGCGACTATGAACAAAAGTCTCTTCGATTAGGTAACAAACCAATACCGACGGCGTCTGCAACAAATTGTTTTTACTGTCCCTTTTCAAATATTGACCCTCCCTTGTGTTGTTATACTAAGGGCGACTGAAATACTTACTAAGGGAAATGCTTGTGGACACAGAAAGGCCCTATTATATCATTTCAGGGGTCAAAAGGTATGGAATAATATTTTTTGCCGGTTGGGTTTCAATTTCGGATAAAGTGTGCCGTAGATTGGAAGGCTTTTTGTACAGATAAAAAGAAAACTTGGCTTTTGGCCTTTGTATGGGATGACTTAGCTTTAAATGTTATTTATAATAATAAGAAGTATACAGGATGTCCTTAAATATGTCGATAATATCTTGTTAGGCCAGGTCAAAATAATATTAATTCAAACGTATGAATGAAAGTTTACTTGTCAGGGGTACATATAAATATGCAAAAATTGAGAATAAATTCTCTAACCACCTGAAAATTCCTTATACAATAAGGATTTCAACAAATAATGGTAAAACAGCTATTCTCCGGGCTATATGCCCCTCCGAGCGATGAATTACATACCAAAATTTGCCGTATTTTCTTCTAACACAGTTAGATAATAAAATACTTGTTTTGAATGCAAGAAACTACTACGAAGAAGGAAGCTTTTTCTTTAGTTAGGATGTCGTCACCTGCAGACCGGTTTCGAACTCGTTGGTTCTCATCAGTACAGGATAGACGAACATACCAACCTTCCGAAAAAGTAATCCCTTAAAGCTACAACTGTCGTACTGCATAAGCAGTGAGACACAGGCAGCGCCATCCATTAGCAGTTTCGAGCATTCGGAGTAGAGTTTACCGTAAGGTAAAATTTTTAAACGTATGAATGAAAGTCTACTTGTCAGGGGTACATATAAATATGCAAAAATTGAGAATAAATTCTCTAACCACCTGAAAATTCCTTATACAATAAGGATTTCAACAAATAATGGTAAAACAGCTATTCTCCGGGCTATATGCCCCTCCGAGCGCTGAATTACATGCCAAAATTTGCCGTTTTGCCATTATTTGTTGAAATCTTTATTGTATAAGGAATTTTCAGGTGGTTAGAGAATTTATTCTCAATTTTTGCATAACAATATTAATTCATATTATCATTTTTCATATAGACCGTACTTCTACGGAAATATTATCTCCCAAAAAGGAAAATTTAAAGTAATTGTTTATAGCAACGTTTAAACTACACTGACCAGCAATATTAACGCAACACTAGAAATTTGCAACAATTTTAATGGTATATTTCTTCTCAACCCATTGTCCGATTAAAATTATTTTTTTGCATATTATAGGTTCATTCTTTGAGAACATTTTTGTTAGAAAGTTAATTGTCACTGTATACCAGGTGTATATCGTGTTTTTTCGCAACACCCTGTAGAATATTCTAGCATTCATAAAATATTGCATTTAAAACTTAACTTAAGCCTCAGGTTTTCTTAACATTTTGTTTTTTGGAACACTTACACATATTTGATAATAAAAGAAGTAAGGACTCTCATCATGTTTTTATGAGAATGTTATAATAAGTAGCTTCTTAAAAACATTATTAAACTAACAATAATTAACGATTGCAACAAAAATTACATAGGAAATTAAAATAGACATAAGAAGCGTACGTTTCCGCCTTTACTTCTAATAATACTAGCATAGCAAGTTTAAACAACTGTTATTATCTTTTGCAAGGTTGTACCACAAATGTTCGATCGGGTTAAGATCTGGAATGTGTGGTGGCCAATTCAGAGTCTGAATATTACCAGTTGCGATGCCCGCTACGTGAGGTCTTGAATCATGCATTAGGGACAACGTGCCCGGATAAAATATAATATACCTTTCGCTATTTCAATAACCTCCACGTAAACGACCGCGCTATTAAGGAAATTCTTCGCCAAAGCATAATGATAAGACCTCAC
Organism: Philopedon plagiatum; assembly: GCA_963971165.1. NCBI lineage: Eukaryota > Metazoa > Arthropoda > Insecta > Coleoptera > Curculionidae > Philopedon > Philopedon plagiatum. The sequence goes on from OZ020194.1 coordinate 6,534,257, forward strand.
GTACCGAGCATTGTAACTGAATATTTACACTAAATATTCAGATTCTGAATTGGCTACTGCACAGTCCAGATCCTAACCCGGCCGAGCATTTGTGAGACTTTATTGGTAGAAAATTAAGACAGCGCCAGCCTCCTCCCGCGACCTTGCAAGACATAGAAACGATACTTGTTTAAATTTTGAATAATACTGATCAAAACCAAAGACCAAATTTAATTTCGAGTATGCCTCGCCGATATGCAGCGGTTATTAGAAGTAAAGACGAAAACACATGCTGCTGTTGTATATTTTAATTTTTTATGTAGTTTTAGTCGCAATCGTTAATTATTGTTAGTTTAATAATGTTTTTAAAAAGTTCCTTTTTATGATATTCAAATAAAAGATTATTTAGGTTGTGTAAAATTTATAATTTTTTTTAAATTCTTTATGTATTTGGTAAAAGAACTGGTGCGATGTGTAAAGTTTTAATAAATTATTTAAAAAAAACTGCACATCGCGTCATTGAACAAAATAAATAATAGCTATTTATGTGATTAGTACATAATGTATGACTTTATTGGATGACTGTTTATGAGCGAGCAAGGTCAATAAAAAGACGAGTCCAATAAACCCTTATTATGCATGTACGTGTGTCATACAAGATTTTATGTATGATATCAAGCTATACTATGTTTTCGCGATTTTTTAGTTACTTTTAGCTACAAAAATAAAATACCAACAATGATAATATCAGTAATTCAATATTGTTTGAGTTCAAGATTGTTTTGAACTTCGTTGCCCGAAGCGTTTTTTGTTTATTTTCAGACGTAAATATCAAGACGGAAAATGGAAGTTAGAAACAGCGTCGATAAAGAAATTTCCGGGGACGTTGAAATTATTGAAAATACTGCTAAGGATGCCTAGCTACCATCCAAATCCAGGCATTTATATCAATAAACTTATACTGCTTACAGAGAATGGTGTACACGTAGGAAAATCAAAAAAACTTCTTGGAGATATACTGCCATACTTCAACAGCAATAGAGTATTTTTGCTGTACTAGTTCAAAAATAAGCCACTTTATTGCCGCAAAACTGTAGCATAAACAGTACTTTATAATGAAATTGTAAATAAATATATTTTAAGCACAATGTTAATATACATATGATTGTTACAATATCGCAGAGATTCACAATGCTAAGAAATACGACTCTCACATCATAGTTTTGAATATTGTGACATCGGCATCGGTTACAATTAGATTTAACACAATCTTAAAAATTATGATCGTCAATTCTTTATTATTCTCACAATGTAAGAAAATATGATAGGCAGAATAACATCATTGATGAACATATGATTATCACATTATTAACTAAAACACTTTTAAGAAACATGATTAACAATTATTGAAGATGTTTGTGAGGTATGGTAGTTCTCAGTCTGTAACAGCGCAGGTAGAGCATGGTGTCCCTCAGGGCTCTGTATTGGGCCCACTGCTGTTTATAAGCTGGTAATTTGCCGATATATGTAAAATCCGGGAATGTAACGATGAATGCGGGTAACACAACTATTGGGGTTACTGCTGAGAACATCAATGATCTCTACCTGCAAGGATATGGAGGCGTAGTGTAGTGTAGCAATGGGTTTAAGTATGAGAGAAATGGGTTAATATTAAATGGTATGATGTACTAGCACGACCATAAAAACACCCTACAAATATATTTTCAACGTGCTAAGACACAGTGTTGGATTTCGGGGGGAGGGGGGCGCTGCCTTTTACAAAAAGGATTTCAGTAGCGAATTTTATAAAAATAAATATTGTAACATCCAACAATTAATCATTCCTACATATTCTACAAAATATTATAAACAAAAATAAACGTTTGCCGTCTATGTAAGGATCTTTTAAATGAATTATACCATAAAAACATGGATAATAGATCAATACTAACATGTTATATAAAAATGCAACCCTTTTTGGACATTTTGATTTACATGCTCTTAGATTCTTTCTGAGAAAATATTCCTTACCCATCTCACTGCGATTTTATCAAAATTTGCGCCGGATCGGTTTGGCTTCTAAAGAAAACAAATAACTAAATAGATTTTTTTTCAAAAACATCTCTTTCGAAAGTATTTTTTTTTTGAAAACGGATTAACGAAACTTTTCAAAAATATTTTCTGAAATACACAAATTCCGAAGGGACATTTTTTTTTAAATTTCCTGACAGTTTTTTAAAAACGGATTTATGAAACATGTTCTAGAATACACTTATTTCGAAAGTATATTTTTTCAAAAATGTCTTCAAAAATAATTTTTAAAAAGTAGGTTTTTTGTTTTCCGAAAATCCATTTTCTCAAAAACAGTAGTTATTTAGAAAATTGAATAATGAACTCTTGTGGCTTGGAAAATGTTAATAAAAAAGATGAAAAAAGATCCTGAACAAACCTAAACGCACCATATTTGGGTTAGATTAGGTTTCCTTAGGTTTGGTATGTTACTTTCTCGTAAACTACTTTTTCAAAAAGCCGTTGCTTTAGCAATTAATTTCGAAAAAGATGCTCTCTAAAAAATGTATATTTAAAAAATGCTTTAAAAAAATTAGATAAATTTGTTTTAGAAAAATTGTATTTTCGTATGTACTCGTATATCCCCCCATATAATGGGCAGAAGGCATAAATTAAAAAAATGTTACAATATTTACAGTTTCATATTAAGCAAACAATTTGTTCTGTCGCATGTAAACTAAGATGACCAACTGTTCTGTTTTTTTTATTAACATCTTTTTTGATGTTCTATTAAGTACATTCTTTCGAAAAACAGCTTCTTTGAGAGATGCTTTTTCAAAAATGGATTTACAAAATTTTTTCAAAAATAATGCTTTTTAAAGAGAATCTATCAGAAATACATTTGCCGAAAATATTTTTCTTAGAAAACAGTTTTTCTAAATTTTAATTATGAACTCTACTGGCTTAAGGTGGAAATACACGGCGTGTGGAGCGACGCGCCTGGCACTTCTGGAACGATTGCAATCTCACCGCCTGTAGATTGACAAGTTTCGCGCCGTGTAACTGTTTACCCGAGTTGCTCCGTATAGGCGCGCGGCGCGTTTCCTTTGAAGCCACGCGGCGTGAAGTTCGTCACGCCAGACCGTTCTCACGCCAGGCGCGTCACTCCACACGTCGTGTCATGCGGGCTTTAGAAAATGTCAATGAGAAAATGACAAAAAGATCCTAAACGAACCGTTTCTGTGTTCGGTCAGGTTTACGTTTCCTTGTGTCTGCTGTGTTACTCTGTAGTAAATTACTACAGTCTTTTTTGAAACAATGTTTAAAATAATGCACTTTATAAAAACACGTTTCCTTTAAAAAATGTAATTTCGAAAAGTAGTTAAGAAAAAATCGAAAAGTTGGTTTCCGAAAAAAGTTTCGAAAACACCCCTAGTTTTCGAATACCTCTATTCGAAAATATATTTTCGAAAGAACGTGCTTGGGTTCGAAAAATTTTCATATTAGCCCAAATGGACAGAAGGTATAAATAAAAAAAATGCTACAATTTTGGTAATTTAAGATAACAAACCGTTCTGTTTTCGCAAGAACAGGTTTAGATATTTCGTCCACAATAAAATAGTGTACAAACCTAAATAATAAAAAAATAATGTCGCAAGCGACTTGTCCGATTTTTTGGTATATACTTTCGTGTATCTCGATCTGACATTAACCCCCCTCCCTCTTAGACGAAATTCTAAATCTGCCCCTGCCGGGACAAGAAAAATTGCTCAAATCTACTCACGCACTGCCACTGATACTACTGATGGTCTGCAGCGTTCCCGACATACGACGTCACACGAAATTCCGGCGGCGGGGCGCGCAAGCTTTGGACGAATAAGAAATTCAATATTTCCGCCATTTTTGGAGATATTGAGCTGATTTGTTCGACTTTCATCAAGTTAAAGAATTGACTATGGGACTCACAACATTTTCTGTCTAAGGAAAGTTCCTAATTGTAGGAAATGCGTGGTGAAAATTATATCATATAAATCATATCTAAATATATGCCAACTGATCGTTAGCCAGAGATTTAATTTCTATTATCTTCTGTTACTCGGTCCTCTCTAAATAAGCCTCCAAGTTGTCAAAACGCATTTTTAACCTGCGTATATGTTAATGTATTTCCAATAATTGTAGCTCTTGTCATTATTCATATAAAATAAATGTTTTCAATTAATTGCAATTTTATGTTTCTATTAACTGTCTGTCCTATTATTTGTCCTTTCTACTTTAATAATACCTAGGTATTTCATTTCTGTTCTACCATTTTTATGCATTTCCTAATTTATGAATTTTTATTTTAATTACTTTGTGATAATGTAGACTCGAAAACTGATTTTTAATTTTTATGTTGATTTAGTTTTTGGAAGTCTTTCTTAACTTCAACTATGTGTACTTTGACTATCTTACGTATCATTACTTAATAGTTACATATGTATATATTAGATTATATTATTAGATGATTCTTGTATTGATTGATCATATTAAAGCAATAATATTCAATTTAATATAATGTATACCTAATAATTGTTATTTGACGAACCAATGTACATTCATATATTTTATTGCTAATATATCATTCTACTCTATTCTGTACTAATGTCATAATTTTTAGAAATATCAGAGTACTTTATAATTCAATCGTATATACATTAGGGTGTCCGTTATTTCCCAAGTTGATTTTTTTTCTTGCGACGCCCCCTAAATTTATAGTTTATCGTCTAAAAAAAAAATGTCAGACCAAAATAAGCCCTTAATATTCAGAATAAACCGTGCCCTTAAGACGATACATTTCCCATTTAAATTACATGGGATTTTGCCACTTTTTACAATAAATTTTTTTTCTCGGACAACATGACTTATAGCAATGAGACATACATATTCTTATGGCAAATTCAACGCTCTACAAAAAAGGTCTCTTATAATTTTTCGATTAATTCACTCCTTCAAAAGTTATTCAAGGTGAAATGTGAACTCTATATAAATTTTCAGATTTTTTTACTTTTACGGCAAAGTGATTATAATTTTGATAAAAGCTATTAGGTTATTTCTCAAAATAGATAATTCTGATGGTATTAGGGTTAAAAAATTTTAAACATGGAAAATAATATACCGCATAACAGGTAGCTGGTTCTAGTTTGAATCATTTTTGAGACCATTCATTTATAACACGCAGTCAACTAATGTTTATTGAATTTCATAAATTTTTGTATACTTTCATGAAATTTCCCTTCAATACGGTAAGTGACTCAAAATTACAGTACAAGCATTCCCGCCAACACACGGATTTTCCATTCACGCAAGCGCGCTAAGTCGCATTTAGTACCTTGAATAACTTTTGAAGGAGTGAATTAATCGAAAAATTATAAGAGACCTTTTTTGTAGAGCGTTCAATTTGCTATAAGAATATTTATGTCTCATTGCTATAAGTAATCTTGTCCGAGGAAAAAAAATTTAATTGTAAAAAGTGGCAAAATCCCATGTAATTTAAATGGGAAATGTATCGTCTTAAGGGCACGGTTTATTCTGAATATTAAGGGCTTATTTTGGTCTGACATTGTTTCTTAGACGATAAACTAAAAATTTAGGGGGCGTCGCAAGAAAAAAAATCAACTTGGGAAATAACGGACACCCTAATGTACAGGGTGTCCCATTTTCGGCACTTTTGCGGGGTATCTCCCTTATTTTTAAAGATAGAGGGTTGCGGTTTTCGCGACAGTGTGCTACTTTTTGATGAAACGAAAGATGGCATAAAAATATTTTTCATGGCCCCCTTCGTTTTTGACATACAGGACGAAATTGATTTTTTTCCATTTTCGGACCCCCTTCGCATTTCAGTTATCTTGTAACTTTAAAAAAGTAAAAATGGATCCTATTAGAGTTTTCTACGTAGAATCGAGTGGCGTGGTTAGATTTTCATCAGATGTGATATTTTTCGAGATATTAACCAAATAAATGTTTTTTTAAATGGAACAACCTGTATATTTCTTAACCATTAAGTTTCCCCTTTCGAGAGATTTTCAAAAATATATAACACTTTATAGTTATTTTTTATTTTTAGCCCTTAAATCGAACTATTTAATTTTAAACTTTAATTTTGCGTAGTTGGCCGTGTTTAACAAGTGGTTTAACGTCAATTCAGGTATTTAGATTTAAAAAAGAAACTGGTTAAACCCTGTATTTTCATTAATTTATTAAAATTGGTATTATTTTTAACCTACAACACTACGTGTTATCTAGATATATAGAAAATCCTAACCAGAACTAAAACTGTTTAGTTTTTAATCACTTAAAGATTAAATTAGTTGTCTTGAATTATTAATAGCAAATAAAAGTCAAATTTAAAAACAAAACATACAAAACTTTAGGTAACGAAAAGAGCTAGAATGGATTAAATGGACTAACTCTTTTCGTTACCTAAAGTTTTGTATGTTTTGTTTTTAAATTTGACTTTTATTTGCAAGACAACTAATTTAATCTTTAAGTGATTAAAGACTAAACAGTTTTAGTTCTGGTTAGGATTTTCTATATATCTAGATAACAAGTAGTGTTGTAGGTTAAAAATAATACCAATTTTGATAAATTAATGAAAATACAGGATTTAACCAGTTTCTTTTTTAAATCTAAATACCTGAATTGACGTTAAACCACTTGTTAAACACGGCCAACTATGCAAAATTCAAGTTTAAAATTAAATACTTCGATTTAAGGGCTAAAAATAAAAAATAACTATAAAGTGTAATATATTTTTGAAAAGCTCTCGAAAGGGGAAACTTAATGGTTAAGAAATATACAGGGTGTTCCATTTAAAAAAACATTTATTTGGTTAACATCTCGAAAAATATCACATCTGATGAAAATCTAACCACGCCACTCGATTCTACGTAGAAAACTCTAATAGGATCCATTTTTTACTTTTTTTATTAGTTACAAGATAACTGAAATGCGAGGGGGGTCCGAAAATGGAAAAAAATCAATTTCGTCCTGTATGTCAAAAATGAAGGGGGCCATGAAAAATATTTTTATGTCATCTTTCGTTTCATCAAAAAGTAGCACACTGTCGCGAAAACCGCAACCCTCTATCTTTAAAAATAAGGGAGATACCCCGCAAAAGTACCGAAAATGGGACACCCTGTACATAGATGTATTAATAACAGTTTTTTATCTTGGCCGCCATTAAAGTTTATTAATGAAAAGCTAAAAAAACTCAGGAACATTTCTGTAGGCTATTTGGTTTAGAAATCTTAAAATACTATAAGAAGAAAACAGTTTAATTTTAGAAATACTAAATTACTAAAAATAATATTTTCTGCATCATACAAAAAATTCTACACGAGTCAATAAACATTTTTCCAATCTAGTCGTGGATTTTCAGTGGAAAATTTTTAACTGACAAGAGAAATACCATAAACACTACGGATACATTGCAATATAGGTACAAAAGAGAAAACAACGAAATATTTGCTAAATTGCATTGGTAGGTTAATTTCTGCAGTGGGTTAAAACTGGAAATAGAGGGAAGTCGCAAAAATAAAAGAATTGAGTAAATCCAGTATAAAAGGGAGTATTTTTATTTAAAACCTTAAATTTACCAAATCAGTTGACATTTTTGATATTTAAAAGTTTGAAAATGATGTTTTGTGGACATTTTATGGTTAGATTCACTTTTGCTCAGACCGATCTAAGTTGACAATCGAGGGTTTAAATTGACGTATAAGTGAGTATCACAATAAGACAATTATAATGTGTACTATGATTTTTTTTCTCGAAAACTTTTTAGGAAGAGGGCAGTTGAGGTATGTTTTCCTACAATAATAGAACTGAATTTATTTTAGCAACTGAATGGGATTGTTAATTAAAGGGAGGTGGAAGAGGATTTCTCCCTCGACAGAGATGGTACCACCCCACACATCCTCTTAAAGGGCTGGTGAAGTCCCTACGGATGTTTCCAGCTCTGGATGTGTGTGTCGGATTTCCCTAGTACAACCACGGTACATAGTACTTAGACTTCGGTCTTCGTGGGCTGTCAGAACATAAAGAAAGCAGGTGATTAATGTGAAGAAAACATAGGGTCGATGCCAGAACTAGACCTTGGGGTGCGCCAGCATTAATAGGATGTAAATTAGATGAGTGATCATCCACTACGGCAGATATGCATAGATTAGAAAGAGAGCTACGGATCCAGGTCCAGACAGATAGTCAGATCTGATAGACAGATAGATAGATAGAGAAAGTTTTAGTAAACGTCAGCAAATTTGATCAAATCCAAAAGAGGCGAATCTGTACAGATTTGCTCCGGTTTGTTAAGGTCTGCTCAGGATCTTCTTTTCTGGATTTTTGACATTGATATTTTCAAAACTGGAAGTTTAAAATGAAATTTACCAAGAAACTATGTTTTAGAAAAAATATATTTTCGCAAAAATTTTTGCCTCCGAGAATATTTATAGAAAATTGCGTTTTGAAAAAAGGCTCTTCGAAAACATTAAATTTTAAAAAAGTACTCTGGAAAAACTAGTTTTTAAAAATTTTCCGGAGATCCTATTTTAAATACCCAATATGTAGTTAACAGTAATTACCATCGATTATCACACGCCGGTTTCACGTGTCCTAAATTCTATACCCCAAACACATCTGGGAGGGTTCTAATCTAATAATTTGGTATAAGAGTTTTCTTAGGCTTTCTACCTTCTTCGTCAAATATTTGTTTTGGCCCTTCGAGATGTTATTTTAATAAAAACAATTGTCTGTGGAATATAAATGCGCTCCTAACTGTTATTTTAGTCAGTATGAAAACAAATTACAAAAGTTAAGTACGACAACGTTGTTTAAAACTAAGCCATATTTTTTTTAACTAATTGAATGTAAAAATTATTAGATTTCCCTGGAAATTTGTCTACTATCTCGAGTATTTTTGAACACAAACAATGTACCTATTTTTAATTGACTTCACTAGAGGAGTTCATCAATTCGACCCATATGTATGATTTTTTTAAATAGGTTGGCACATAATTGTGACTTGATATTCGTGACAAAGCATAGGCAACCCATAATAACACAGTAATTTTTGTTGCATAAGATAGAAGAGGTTATTTGTGTCGAGATATAGTGAGATTTTGCAACTAGAAATTGCAGACATGGATAAACGATAAAATTTAAAGTGTTGTTTCTATCACATGATTTTTAAAAAATCTAAATATTAAAATAACTTTTAAAGTCTTGCTCGCCTTTGCTATGCTTATAAATGCATTTAGCAAACAAGGAGAAAACTGATTAAAATATAAGTCTAAAGTTTATCTGTTAGCATGTCTGCAATTTCTCTTTGCAGGATCTCCCTAATAGCTTTCGCCCTTGTGCCAGGAATCTTTGACAGGTACATAACTTACAGTCGTTAACAGTTCGACTGACCACGTGCCTGTCAAATAATACCAGCAAAACGACAAGAAAAAAGAGACGGGGACAGGCACAGGGAAGCAATAGCGAGATAACATAGATTTTGATTCTGGTTTTCAAAGACGTTTACTTTGGTAAGTAATTTTTCACAGTAATTCAGGGTGTTAGGGGTTTGACTTCAAATATTTTAACATGTGAAAGTAGGGACCATTTGGAACAAAAAAGTTTTATATGATAGGGGTTTATTTCTTACCATTTTTGAGAAAAAAAGCAACAAAAGGTGAATTTGTTTTAGTTTATTTCTCGCAAAAAGAATTTTCTACTGCAAATTTTTGCACGAATTTTGAAACTTGTAAAACGAGATCCCATTGGCTGTGACGTCAAAAGTGTTATAATACACATTGTAGTGTCATCGAAAAATCGATAAAAATTACTTTTAATGCGTAACTCATCCAATGAAATATCCCTGCCCTTTTAAGCAGAAAGTTTCTAGAATCTTATTCATGCATATTTCAAGCCGAAATCAGTCCAGGAATCTTCCAATCTTGCAACAAAATCTGGCATTTTTGCGAAATTTTGCCACATGATATTTTAATAATTTCGACGTAAATAAACGCAATTCTTTGTTTTCATGGCAATGGTCGAAAATCCGAAAATTCAAAAGTTTCAAATTTTGCATGTCCCCCGGTGCAAATAAACCTATTTATTTATAACTTAAACGAAAAAATAAGTGATTTAAATAAGTGGGAGGTATTCTTAAATAATTAACGGATTAAAAAATAAATCCGAAAAAAAGTCACTAAATAGGAAAAATATTGTAGAATATCAGTTAAAAATAGGATATGTTGGAAAAAATTAAGTTTTTTTTACCCCTTGAATACGCTCCTGGATGACCCATTCTGTATTCATTTTAAAGTCTGATTATCCCTCTATAAAATAGAACATTGAAAAATGGGAAAAAATTAGATAGGAAAAAATACGGAGTGATTTAAAGGTAACGACGTCGAGTGCAAAAAAAGGCGAAAAATCGAAATTTAATCGGCGATTGCTCCCTTTCTATAAAGAATAAAGAACCTAAAAAACATGAAAAACATGTATTTCGATGAGCTCTTTCCGATGACGTATATTGGATCCAAATATCGAAATTTTCAGTTTTTCACAAAAATATTCATTTTCCAGCGGTTTTAGATTTAGGTAAATGTATTGCAAAAAGAAAGTATTTGAGATTTTAAAGTTTTACTCATCAATCCGTTTTTCGATCCGACGGCGACGGTTCTTTTTGGAGTTTTTTTAAACCTAAAATATAATTTAAGAAAAATTCAAATGACTATAACTTTCTACTAACATATTCTTTTCTCTTAAAATTTAAGAATTGTCGATAAAATGATGTAAAATTTGTTTAGAAAAAATAATGAATATATACCTAAACGTGTTTATTTTTTTATATATTTTTTATATATATTTATTTATATAAAAATTCAACTTTTTTTCACAAATTACAAAATATTTTTTTTCTTCACCTAAATATTCCTAGTAGACTCACAATTAAAAACACTAAACTTGGCATGGGTCCCGTAAGTAGCAACAGAGATATACAATTTTAAAATTTCTAGATCCGCCCTTGATTAAGAATAAGTGTATAGGCGACTCAAGAAAACCAGCTACAATCAGTCGAAACGTACGATATGCATTTATTAAGGGATGTTGATGGTCAAAACCAGTAGGAAGACCCCAAAGAATGGTATAACATCCAGGCAAATCTGATACAGATAACTGGCAAATCTTTAAACATTCGAACCCTTAGAGAACGTGTGCAAAATTCAGTCAAGAAGTACCTGACTAAAGCTAAATTAAATAAAGGGCTGTAAGTAAAGTTTAAATCACAACCCCACGAAAAAAACACAGTCATGTCTATATATTTTCGAGGTCGCTGAATCCGAATCCGACATCCGCTTCACCCCATCAGGTCATTCGACACCTTAAACCACCCCCTTAATTTCTAGGGTTGCTCACCATCTGGCTCGGGTGTCCCTTGCTCTTCTTCTTTGTTTATTCCAAAGTGAGAGTTGGGGAGGGTAGAGGGTTAACATCCGATCCGGAACGCAGCGCCTGAGGGGGTGAAACCACTCTTTCAGGGGGTGAAACCAGTTTTTTTCTGTTTTCGAAGGATTTTTGTCAGAAGCACGACGGAGGAGGGGTTTGTATATACATATACATGTACAAATATAAATTTATATATACATTATATAAACACATATATACAGGGTGTTGGAAAAAGGCCGGTACTCCCAAAAATTTCCCAGGGGGGATGTTTATTTAAGGCCGTCTCACTCGTATAGCATAGGAAATTGTCCGGGGAATCGAATAACGTTGTCAGATTTGGTCCCGATAAGGGCCTGGGCCCTGTGAGGCCTAAGTTTGAGTTTCATATGGGGTCCTCCGTTTTTTGCAGATTCGGATTCGGCCGAACATTTTGGGAGCTGTAACCATAGTTAAACCATACTTACTGCTGATTGTAGCCACAAACAGCCAATCTCTATAGATAAGCATGATCGCGTGTTTAAATTGCCACGCACTGCTCACCTCCATTCTCAAATTCCTTCCATCTGACGGTCCCATGATGATGTCACATGCCTACCAAAATGGCTTTCTAAAGGCGAAGGCTAGTATTGGGCCCGATATGGCCCATAAAAATTTGAGATCCACGTATCTGAACGCAAAATTTTCTGCTGAATCCGAATCTGCAAACGGGGGTCCCCATATGAAAACTCAAACTTAGGTCTCACAGGGCCCAGGCCCTTATCGGGACCAAATCTGAAAACGTTATTCGATTCCCCGGAAAATTTCCCATGCTATACGAGTGAGGCGGCCTTATATATGTGTATGTATATATGTGTATATTATAATGTATATATAAAATCATATTTGTACAGGGTCTTCCAACGAGGACTGAACAGGGGCTCATTTTTGAGCTTCCTTGTATTTAAAGAAAAATCTAAAATAGCCAATCGATGTACTTTTTCCTGCAGAATTCAAAAATGAAACCAAAAATTTATTTGAACCAGAAACAAAAGAGTTACGCTATGGATAAGGTGTTTTTTAAATGGAACATAGCTTTTTTTATACGATTTTCGGAACGAGTGATTTTTTTTATGTCCGTTCTGATTAAAATATTTAATATTGTGACAGCTATTTTTATTAAATTTTAATGTTTTATCCAGTATAATTTAACTTCAACCTGTTTGAAACATACACTAGGTAATAAAGGTAAAATCACCTTGAAATCCTTCAAAGTCAAAAAATTTTACAAATTTACCATAATATTGCCGAAATGAAATATTCATTAGATGAGAGATTGCAGATTGTTATCTTGTTCTACAAATGCCAAGAAAATGCAAGAGAAGCAAGGAGAAGATTTATTGCAAATTTTCACAGAAATATATCCGTCAATACAATCTCTCATCTAATGAATATTTCATTTCGGCAATATTATAGTAAATTTGTCAAATTTTTTGACTTTGAAGGATTTCAAGGTGATTTTACCTTTATTACCTAGTGTATGTTTCAAACAGGTTGAAGTTAAATTATACTGGATAAAACATTAAAATTTTTGCAAAAAATAGCTGTCACAATATTAAATATTTTAATCAAAACGGACATAAAGAAAATCACTCGTTCCGAAAATCGTATAAAAAAAGCTATGTTCCATTTAAAAATCACCTTATCCATAGCGTAACTCTTTTGTTTCTGGTTCAAATAAATTTTTGGTTTCATTTTTGAATCCTGCAGGAAAAAGTACATCGATTGGCTATTTTAGATTTTTCTTTAAATACAAGGAAGCTCAAAAATGAGCCCCTGTTCAGTCCTCGTTGGAAGACCCTGTACATGTATATGTAAATACAAACCCCTCCTCCGTCGTGATTCTGATAAGAATCCTTCTAAAACAGAAAAAAACTGGTTTCACCCCCTGAAAGGGTGGTTTTCACCCCGTCAGGGGTGCGCTCCGGATCGGATGTTAACCCTCTACCCTCCCCCCCTCTCACTTTGGAATAAACAAAGAAGAAGAGCAGAGGACACCCGAGCCAGATGCTGAGCAAACCTAGAAATTAAGGGGGATGGTTTACGGTGTCCAATGACCTGATGGGGTGAAACGGATGTCGGATTCGGATTCAGCGACCTCAAAAACATATAGATATGGTGATCTAGTCCAGTGGACATGACTTTGTTTTTTTTTTGGTGGGGTAGTGATATTATTATGCGTCCTTTTATAATTTGACAGCATTAAATTTAACTAGCCTTTACTTAATTTTAAATCATAACGTCATTTATATTTTTAGCTCTAATACTTTTAAAATATAAAACTTTGTTTTTATTTGAAGGTGAGGTATAGAGATGGAGGCTACGGAATTGGACAATTTGTTCCAACACTTTTCTGTTTAATTAGGGGCTTCCAAAATAAAAAAAATATACGCAAACACGTTTTTCATCGTATCAAAAAGGTTTTAATACCAGGGATAATGCAACCCGTTGCCTCAGGCAGAGATTTCTAGAGGACGAGTTGATTTTGGTAAGTAAAACAACGGCAGATTAATTTTGTTTTATAGGTTAACATATGAAGTGGAGTGTATGTCTAAATAAATTCGAATTTGCTCAGTGATATGGTTAATACCTATGTTTTGTTTTTATTTTAGTTGCTAAAAATTCTAATGTAGTTTATGAAGCCGAGTCAAACCGTAATTCAGGTTACCGATAAATAAAATCGACTGTATTCAACGGACAACGATGCGCAGAGGTGAGTTGTCGTTATTTTTTTACATACGATTTCTATAAATCTCTATATATAAAAGAAGAAACTGAGTTTCTGACTGACTGACATACTAAAGCACAGCCCACACCGCTAGATCTAGAAACTTGAAATTGTGCCCAGAGGTTTTTATATGACGTAGTCATCTAATAAGGAAAGGTTTTTCAAAATTCAAACCTTAAGAGGTTGGAACATTGGTTTAAACTTTGTATGGAGAAAAATATTAGATGGTCCTATTAACTCGAAATTGCACAGAATTACTCTAAAAATAAATGTTCAAACACGTGTTTTACAATTTTTAATAAATCAACCCCTAAGGGGTGAAATGGGGTTTTAAAATTTGTAACAGAGCAAAATTGTTATACGGTTCTATTATCTCGAAACTACGTGACAGCACTCTAAAAAATAAACACATGCTTTATAACTTTTCAAAAATCAACCCCTAAGGGAGTTAAATGGAGAAAAACCAAAATAGGAAGTTATTCAGCGTAGTATAAAGAAAGCTACTAGAAGTTTCAACAAAGATTTCATGAAATAGAAAAGATAAGTTAAATAAAATTGTTTCAAAATATTATATAATATATGTAGTCAAGCACAGACATTTAATTAATATAAATTCTTCGCCGATGTATTCACCATTGAAACGCGAGGAGTTTTCAAAAAAATTTGAAATAATTATTTAATGATTATAATTAAACATGAAATAAAATGTTGTCAATTGATTTTTTTTATAATTATCTCGTTTAATATGAAAAATAAATTTCCATTTCTAGATAAAAGCAAAATGTCAAATATGATCATATGTCAATAGTTTTAAAGAAAAATTTCCACTTATTAATTTTGCTTAGGGTACCCTAGAGGATGAAAATTTCCGGAAATTTTCTGGGTTGCCATGGTAACGAAACCAAAAACAAACTTCTGATTGGCTAAAAAAGTGACGTGTGAAATTTTCCTCAAAAATAAAGTTTTGGCAATAGCAGCGGACGCGCGTATGGTCTGGTTCTCCGGTCGGTATTAGAGAAAATACAGTCGTTCGCTTAGACCAAAAAAAAGTATTGAGGTTGTCTCTAAACTACTCCACAAGTCACCCATTCCAATATATGCAGTAAATATCATAACACCCTGTATATGCCTCTGTTGAGACTTGTAGAAATAAAATTTACACAAACTTTATTATTGTAACTTCATCTACAATTACCCGAGAGATTGCCCACAATTTCGTAGACACTCTGCAGAAGGCGATGTTAAACTATAAAAAAGTAAAAAAGATGAAGTGTTATAGGTTTTTAATTAGCCATTACTAACCCTATAGGCAGCAGTTACTGCTTTGTTTATCCCAACTTTTCCAATTTCGTTGATACCGCCCGAACTAGATAACGGCTTATAAAAAATTTGATAGCTACTCAAAACGTACACGCATACACTAAAACTTTTTTATTTCTAAACTTGTTTTCCATTTCCTGCTGGCTTAAAATGGTCTTCCTGCTTCTGCTTTTATTTCCAAATTGTGGCAATAAAATATATAAAGGCAATATGCCACATAAATTCTCGAATACATATCTAAAACTTAAAAGGGGAAGTAGATAAGGATTTTTATAGGAAGAGGGCAGTAAAAGCTTCCTTAGAAAATATAAAATACCTTCAGGAAATTTTAAAAACAAGAACTGTCTACTGCCTGTCTGGACAGTGGCAAGACATAGCTTGTTTACGTATGTCGTACTTGTAATTACCCAAGTCAAGACAATTTTTTAGATGAGCGACTATTCGTGCTTGAGTTAGTTTATTATTGATGTAGGTTGATTGGATGATTGGTTTGGTCAGTTTTGATTAGTTTGGGTGTATTTTCCATTATTTTCTAGGTTGCGTTTCACTATTAACTCTAAATATTTTTTGAAAAGTCCAGTTACAAAAAATCCAAGTGGACGAAATGTTTGGATGGAAAGTTATTTGTCAGATGAAGCATATTTTAGTATTGTTGGAGATTTTAACAGGCAAAATGTGAGAGAGTGGTCAAGAGAAAATGAACACGTCATGTTTAGACATGAACCACAGGGTCGATTTGGTTTAAGTATTTCATGTTTTATACTAGGGAGGTAGATAAAATATCGTATAAAGGAAGTCTCACAGGAAATCGATATTTGGAAATTTTAGAGGATGTGTTGCTTGAAATATTAGATAATGTGGCGTTGATTCGTTTAAATTAAATTTATTTCCAACAAGATGGAGCCCCTGCTCATAACTCTCAAGTTGTAAGACCGTATTTAGAGAATACATTCGACGAAACATGGATCGGAACAACTGGTCCTGTGAGGTGACCACCTAGGTCGCCGGACCTGACAGTCCTGGACTTTTTGTTATTGGGGTATTTTGAAAATAAATTTCATCTTAACCAACATAATAACATGGAAGAATTGCGTCGGTGCCATAGAGCGGGCTTTTAGAGAACTACAAATAGCAAAAATGTGTCGGTGGGGTTTAAGAGTAAACGGTAGTAATTTTAAACAATTGTTGTAATTTCAAAATTGTCGATATACCGAGGCTTATTGGCAATAAATTAATTATGATATAAATAATAAAGAACTATTTGATATTTCAACAAGTACAGAAAAAGAGACAGAACAAAAAATGGTGGAAGAAATCAATATTATTATAACAGACATTAAACTGGATGAAGTAGTTGAAGCAATAACATCAAATCGGAATTAACCAAATTTATGGGAAAAAATGCTACAGAATCTTCAATATTTTAATATTAAATGTACCACGAAAGGTAATTTAAAACCATATTAAAAATTATACCAACTGATGGACATTTACTTCTATTTTAACATCAAGTCACGATACCATTTACTCTGTTGTAATTTGATCATAAAATCTCGACAAGTAAAATCATTGTCAACCCAAATCAAAAATTTAAATACCTAGTAATCTCCGTCAGGTCCTATTAAGCATGTTACTTTCTGTACTTCAAAAAGCTTTACTCTTAACTTATTCATAACTTAAAAACTTTTTATGTCCTCTGAGTTTTTAACTCGAACTACAGGTAAAATTAAAACGTAAAATATGTATATCATGTCAAAAACGATATTGTTGTAGATGCTTTGAAAAGGATTATATCACAGCCTTCTTTAACAAGAAGCCATAAAGCATAAATGGCAATATCCCAAACAGCGTGGCATGTGGGCCGATTTTATTTCGTTAATAATACATATTAAATAATATGTAATCCCACATAGGGGAACATAGTGAATATAAATTAAACCAAAACAAAATTACACGTGTTTTGGAACCTTATTTAATGTTATAAACACCCAAAGAATTTATGAAATGCAAGAAACAATACAAAATACAAGAATATTTTAGATGCTTTGAACTGTACAATGTAGTAGACTTGTGAACATATCAGGTGCGGTCCGTCCATAAGGTCATTTGGTCAATGACCCACCTAAAATGTTTACTGATCTACCTAATAATTTATTTTTAAAATTTTTTAAAACCAAACGCAAGTTCCATGCGAAAACTCCCCAAGAAAGAATCAAGCCAAGCCATCGTCGAAAGATTATCCAAGCTTGTTCCGGGCTGGGTCGTATTTTAAATTGACCTCATAGGTTTATATGGACGATATAAATTCATTAAAACTATAAGAGAAACAGACATACCCGCTTTAGAAAGTTAAAAAGAGACACAATTGGTCGACGGCCCACCAATAATATCGGGTCACTCCCACTGTATACTCTTTCAAAACATTTGGTCCGAAAAAAAAACTAATTAGGTAGCTAATATGCGCGTTGTATTTGCAAGTTATTAATGTGTTATTAATTAGCGGTTAAACATAAAAAATTACAAATACGATCTCTGTCACGCCAGCGCTAGGCATCAAATATAACGGCATCGAACCGGTTTTCTTACATTACTAGCGTAGTCCAGAGGTAGAATATCAGCGAGTTAAGCAAGAGGTCGAGGGTTCGAGGCTGTGTTGGGCTAAACTTTTTTTAATTTTTATATTTAAAAAATTAGATCATCTCTAAAAGGTGTATTGGCAACAAGTTAGCACTTGTTCCGCGATAAAATATTTTTAAAATTGTTGGCAATCTCATATCTACTGCAGCTGGCAGCCTGCACGTGCGTAGACAAAGATCGTATCACTATGTCTAGTCGCCAGTATTGTATTTATTAAAGAAAACGGAGTTTCGGCAGGGTTCCTAATTTTATTTTACGAATAATCATACTTTTAGCTTAGAATTTAGACCATTTATTCTGGGCTTTTAGTACAAGGCGCGACCTCTATTAAGGAGATGCTAAACGTATCAAAATGGGAACGCTAACAATCTACTAATCTAGAGTACTAAAACACATAGAAAAAAGCCATAAACATCTAGAGTAGCAATGTTCAATATACTGCAGTTACCAATTTGATGATTTTTGCGGTGTTTATTTGTAGGTAAATAATTTCTTGGCACATTATTTAAAAACCTTCCTTAATTAAAAAAGTGTATTTTGCTTGTTGCGTTGATATCACTAGTTGCCCACAAAATTTTGACCCACCTGTAAAAAAAACTTACGAGCCGCGCCTGGAACATATGTTCTTCTTCCTATTTAAACTAAGAAATATATAATTTTAAAAGTGGTAGCAAATCTTAAATAGGTAATATATAAGTTCTACTGACCTTATACATATTGGTTTAGTCCAGTATTATATCGGTAAGTTAGATGAAGAGTTTTTTGTACTTTTCTACATTTTACATAGCTTTTTAAGTTCTTATTGCAAAATTATTACACTTTTAACTTAAATGCCACAGCTAATTTAGGTTCTCGAAAAGGTAACATGTCATACACGATGCAAATCTTAATTGATTTTTCGGTAAGCACTTCAGTTAATTAAGGTAGAAACTTTTCATTTTTTAACATCTTTTTTGGCATTTTTGAAGATATTTCAGAGGACATGGCACTATTTTTATTTTTACTGTAATTATTTAGATCTATTTTAGTAATAATCAGTGCAGCTTTTCAATATATTTTTCCTAATTCTACACCACATTTACATTTCCTATCGAACGCGATAAAAAGGGACCATTTTCTTCTTTGACAATGCACAAATACACAGGTTTGATAACCTGACACTATTCAGTCGTCATGCGATAGCAAAAAATTTAAACATCGACTTCAAACGAAGGTTTGCTTGGGTTTGCTTGTTTATGCGTGGGTTTGCTTGAATTTGCTCAGGTTTGCTCGGGTTTGTTTATTATGTAAGAACTTACCTAAAAACCATTTAAGGACTGGAGGTGGATTTCCATAGTGAGACACACATTTAATAACGGCCACTTCACCATGAAGAGTGGTGAGGTTGTGCCCTGGTAAAACTTGAGTACCATTAAATTCGATCCTTGGTCGTTGTGGTGGTACTGAAAAAAAAGAATATATATTAAAAAAATTTAAATAAAAGTTCTTTGCTCTATTTATTAGTCTCGTTTCTACACCGCTACATTTTTGGCTTATTTTGGTTTGCATCGGTAAAATATGTATAACAAGAATATAGAAAAAATATGTTTTTCGTACATTTTTTGCAAAAAAATATATACATAACGTCCTCCAAAATACATTCTTTTTGAGAGTGCATGTTTTTAGAAAACGCTTTCCCGACAATTTAATATTTTAAAAATACATTTCAAAATGACATAGTTATGGTCTACTGGCCAAATGTAATGTGTTTAAAATATATGGTTGGGTAATAAGTAAGGCTGGCCAATTTCCGTCTGCTCGCAGTGGTAGACCCAAATTCAATCGTGTAAAGTACAATGACGTTGGTGCCGGCGGAGGGAAAACTTTTAGTTAACCACTGGTGGTTAATGAAGTCACACGAGGCTCGAGAGAGACGGCGACGCAACAATCTTTCCGCCGGCACCAACGTCATTGTACTTTACACGATTGAATTTGGGTCTATTTTGGCGGGGAATGCATCCTAAAAAATGCCGAAAAGCGAGGCGCGCGATGTCCGCAAACAGTTCCTCTCTGAGAGCGCTTGGTGAGGCTTGACGCGGTGTATTTTACGGGAATTTTCTTGGTGTTCGCCATGCATAACCATGTCGAAATTAGGTAGTCAGCGACTACTTCTTGATCACCATGAGCAACGGTTTTTGTAGCAATTTCCAGATTTGAAATATACCGGTGCTCACATGCCGTATGTAGTGTGTAACAAAGAATTGTTATGTTGGAACAGAGTTATGTATAAAAAAATATAAACGGTGCAACCCACAAATATCAAAAACATAGCCAGAGAGAGACCTTTTGCGAAATTTATTTTCGATTTAATTTTTACGTTAAGTGCTTCTAATGTGCCCGTTAATATATTGGACAAAGAACCGTTTCAGCAGTTCTGGAACAAATATAATTCACTTTGTTCACTTTGGTTTTTTGAATCACCTATTTAACCATGTTACGTTTGTTTTTTTTTAATATGGGAAGAAAACAACAGTATAAACATTCCTCAAGGTTTTACAATACACTAAAAAGAAAAAGAAAGAATTTGAAACCGAAAAGGAAAAAGTAAAACCACGAAACAGTCTTTCTGATTCTACTAATTATATTTAGCTACATGATGTATGAAAAATTATAGAAACCAAATACTAGAAAGTGTGTGGTGACTCCATTTTAGGCCTGAATAATTTCTTGCTCTCTGGCGGTCATTTTGATAAATGAATGTTTATATTCTTAAAATTGGTTTTAATTAAATTCCTACATCTTTCCAAAAGCCAAAAAGCTGTTACGGTAGTTCTATTTTACAACTAATTCAATTTAAAAAAGGAAAAAGTAAAATTTTAAAAATAATTTAAATTTAATTTTCTTACAAGGTATAATTTTGTCTGTAAATGCAAATAAATGGAGAGTGCGTTAAATATATAAAGTTAATTGTTGCACGATAAAATTTATTTCGATAATTATTTTTGGTTCTCTTTTACAATAACTATGAATTAAATCAACCATACCTTATAGAAAATACACGTGACAAATTCGTGATGGCGAAATTATTTTTTCTTTATATTGTTTTTCTTTTATTTCACAACATGCAGGTATTTCTAATTATTTGTTTCCATATTTTGTCTATTTTGACATATTCAATTACCCATGCTCCAACAGTACAATGCCCTCTATATAAGATATTCAACTGTCACTTGTCATTCCTAAATAAACACATTTGGTGTAACAGTTTAGAAACATTTCGGAAACATTTTCGAAAAAAGTTTCGATTGTGTGTCAAAACAGCGAAAGTCACAGCTAGTACCAACCACTTTGAAACACGTGCAAATGTGCCATTTAAAATGTATACGTTTCGAAAATATCTCCATATTTGTTGTCAACAGTTTCCAATTTGTGTCGGAAACAGAAAAAATGGTTTAGATACATTTACCAAAATGTGTCTAAAAATGCTACCTGGTTATACGCTGACGAAACTGCGGGTAAAAGCTAGTGTTGTATAAAATTGTAATGCAATAATAAGGTAAGGCAGCATAGCAAAAAACATGCTACGGATTAAATGAAAATTTATTTTATTTAAAATAAATTCTATTGAAACAATAATTTTAAAAATGTGTATTTCAATAGATTTCCTGCGTCCTTCCCACCATTGTTCATATTAATTTATATTTATATTATTGATTTATTGACCGTGTTTTTGTCACACAAATTTAGTCAACCAATGGAAAGAGTTTTAATTCTGTTAAAGCTGAATGTGTAAATTTAAAATAATAATCCAGCTAAAACCAATTAACGGGTCCGAAATAGATTTAAAATAAAAAAAATCGATTAGTTGTTTGGTTTAGTACTAAAACTGTCATTTTCGAAATTAGGCAGCAAACTTTCATAATCAAAAAAATTTTTCGACAAAATTATCTCTTTAAATGTGGGAACAGTACCCTAGGTAAGGTATCATAAACATAAAGAGTGTGTAAGTTGAAAGGCAAGGAGTATTTTCTGGCTCCAAAGAGAAAACCAAGCTTTTTAGCTGCTGATGTGGCTATTGAAGTAATGTGTTTGTGCCAGCTGAAATCTTGTTCGAAAGCGATGCCAACAAGATCGAACGTTTCATTTTTCTGTAGTGCATGGCCATTCATGAGGATGGGGCAAGTATTGCCAATTTTTTGCGCGACAGGGTGCAAGCAGGCGCGGCCCAAGCAAACCCAACCTGAGCCTACTAGGAATGTTTTGGTAAAGAAAAAAATATATTGTATAGTTTGCGAAAACAAGTTGAATTTTTGAATTGACTCACCAAGGAAAAAAATTAACAAGCTTAGTTATTCTATTTATTATTTTTTCTAAACAAATTTGACATCATTTTGTCGACATGTCGACAATTCTTAAATTTTAAGTGAAAAAAATGTGTTAGTAGAAAGTTATAGTTATTTGAATTTTTTAAATTATATTTTGAGTTTAAATAAATTCAAATGACTATAACTTTCTACTAACACATTTTTTTCTCTTGAAATTTAAGAATTGTCGACAAAATGATGTAAAATTTGTTTAGAGAAAATAGTAAATAAAATACCCAAGTGTGTTAATTTTTTTCCCAGGTGGGTCAATTAAAAAATTCAACTTTTTTTCACATATTAAGTACAATTTCTTTTTCTTTACCAAAATATTCCTAGTAGGCTCACTATTAAAAGACCTGAACTTGGCATGGGTCCCATAGGTAGCAACAGAGAATACAACTTTAAAATTTCACGGGCCGCGACTGGGTTGGAGGCGTTGAACTGGACAAGGTTCTTTGCTCCAGTCTAAGATTATTTCAAGATCTTGGGAAAGGGATAGATGCATAGATCTGCGTCTATTATTCAGCTCTCGATCAAAAGCTTGTTTGGGAAAACTAATATTAACATAAAGAGTAACGTTAGAGTAACTGTGGATAAAATTGGTAGTTGAAGAGAACAGGCCATGATGATCTTATTGATGTTATTAAATAAGTAGGTATGCGACAACGCCTGTTCCGCGAAACATCTTTCTTTATAGGTACGACAGATATTTTGTAGTAAGAAAAAAATTTGTAAATCAACTAGGAATATAAATCCCATTTACAGACACGCAACTTGCTTTTTTGTTTTTAGCTGTTATTTTGCGTATTCGAGTATCAGTTTTTTAACGCATTTTATATTTCACTTAGATTCGCGCTGTTCGCATTATTGGAAAATTCTGCAATTCACTGTTTTTTATTGGTCGACCCGTGAAAATTTCCATTAAATTCCATCGGTGGCCATCAAAAGCCACTTTACAATAATTAAAATAAAGTTAAATGGAGCACACATGTGGTTCGGTCAGGCCAAAATAGGCAATCACTTTGATACGTAAAACGTTTAACATATGCATTTGTCTATGTCAGTCCTTTTTAGATATTCTGGATAAGTTATTTCTGAGTTTGATCCTATATCATTATTTTATGTTTTTATACGTTTTATCGGAAGGAGTATTTTTCTTATGCACACACCACAATGGTCTAGGGATTTTATTTTTTCTAAGGACTTAAAAATTCGAACGTTGTATTTTTAAACTATTAACTAAAGCGCACAGAGTGTGCCAGGCCAAGTTCTCGCAAAATCGACCGCGCGCACTGTGCATTATTAGCACTCACCATTTCGAGCACTTTTCAACCCCCCTCTATCTTCGAGGCTAGTTGGGTTACGGGACTGAATTTTTTTAGGGGGGTTAAGATTACCAAAAACAAGCAGTAATCCAAATTTCATACGTCTAGGTGGAATAGTTTCCAAGATACGAGCCTCCAAAAATCACAATTTCGGGCACTCACTGACTGACTGATAGATCATCATAAATTTAGGGTATTTCCAATCGAGCTAGAGCTTTGAAACATAGACAGAAATTTGAAACATAGATAGTGTGTGCTAGAAACATAGATAGAAATTTGAAACATAGATAGTGTTTAAAGTGAAAATTACGAGAAAAATCAGAAATCAATAAAATCCAACGCGGCGGAAAATCTAACATGACGGCGGATTCTGACACAAAACAGGTAGCGACTTCTGCTTTAGAAAGTTATGTGTGTACGTAGTGTAGTGGTTATCACATCCGCCTAATACGCGGAAGGTCCCCGGTTCGATCCCGGGCGGAAACAGATTTTTTTTAAATTTCTGATTTATTTTCAAATACCTACCTCTATTTTATGATAATGGCAACAAACAGAGATACCAGAAATGAACCTTATCAACAAAAAGCCATTATTACAAATTTTTGCTTGGAGTATAATACTAATAATAAATAAATATCATTTGGTATCTCAACTCAAAGTTATGAAAGCCCACCAAAAACATACATGTAAAAAAACAGACCAAGTTCTTAAGTTTTGTTATCTGGAAAAATAGCTGAAATGTAAAAATTATTACAAGTTCCTTGCCTACACGTTATTTAGTAGTGTTTTGATAAGCGCAGAAAAATATTGTGTGAGCTAATAAATTTACAGACCAAACTTTGCAAGTTTTCATTAATAAATTGATACCAATTTACAGACCAAACTTGCTAAGTTTGGTCTGTAAACTTATCAATTCACAATATATTTTTTTCTGTGTCTGTGCGTGTGTTATAAACAATTTAAATGTTTATTTTCTTATAACTGCTGAACCACTGGTTTTAGAGAAAAATTTTCTCGATAAAAAATATTTCTCACGATGTAGGGAATAACTTTTGTCCTTACACGTTTTTCAAAATTTTAAATTTGGCTCAGTCGAAACGCTTCCCACTCAGCTCCGCGTATACGCGATGTAATACGGCATTGGTGTCGGCAGCGGGTAGCACGGCAGATGGACGGAGATCGAGCGGCCGAGGTTTCCTCAGGTTAAGTGGAGAGCTGATGGCACGGAACGCTAATTGTGCAAGTATAGCTTGCACCTGACCGATATTTTTTATCTGAGACAGCCCACGTAGACTTCAAGCCTAAGTACTAATGTACCGTGGGCGTCTGAAGAAAAGAGAAATGTCATCTGTTGACATGATATTTAAAGGATTGGAGGATGGGAGGAGGAATAACATCTGCAGGGTATTTGTTCTATAGAAACTGGAGACCCTAGGTATGAATGTGTGAGAGAAGTGGAATGTCCTAGACTTTTGTAGCTGGGAGAGTAAAGTGATAGATATGTACGTAACGCGCCCCCTGTTGTTCTATTAGGAACAGTCAAGGGGTAGGGCCGGTAGCGACTCGCTCTTCAGAACAATCTATCTATCTATCGGTAGAAAAGGGATAAATCCCCGACAGCGCGGCGATGAGCGAGGGAAGGGGTCCTCTTGTGAGGACTTGGGCATTGATGAGTCGAATGACTCTCTTTTGGATAGAATCAAGGATGTTAAGTGTCGAAAGTGATGCCGCTCCCGAGATGTGGGAACAGTACTCTAGATTAGGTGATTAAATTGTTTGTGCAACTGGACGTTAGTGTTAGTCAGTAAACTTTTCAATAACGAGATTTACTTATGTATTTTGACCCAAGACTTAACCACTTAAGACACGTACGAGCCTTCGTTAAGAAGCGGCAACTTTATGGAAAATAACCACCCGAAATCCCTAAACATGCAAAATAAGCTCCATGGACACGTTATTAGACCATCCTTGCGAAAACGGGATAATCCGTATGCAAATCTACCCAGAGAAATTCTCACTAATAGTACATTTATATGCTAATATCAATAATATTATTACTACTACTCGAGGGGAGGCATAAAAGCTTATACTAATGTTGTTAGGCGTTAATGCAAACCGAAAATATTATACAAATTAAAAAGATTAGTTTTAGAGGTGTGTATTGGTTAAATATCGAAAATAGGGAATATGCATGTATTTTTAATTGTATAAATTTAACTAATTTTTTTTACAACCTCTTCTGAAAATACCTAAAAACACACTAGTACTAACTACAACTAAAAATCAATAATTTCAAACAACGCGCAAAAATGTTTACACACGCCTTGCGAAAACATTTCCACACGCTGCAACCAACAATAAAATTATTATGCAACCAATCATTCGCTAGACCTATCTTCCATACAATCTCGAACAAAAGTTTTAAAATCTAGCAGGCGGCAGTTTTAGCAGCAGTCATAATTTGGAAGCTGTTTCCTAGCAATCAATTTTATTTGTTTAATTATTGACGGCGTTATCTCAACTGCTACAAAGAGAATCGACAAAATTCAACTATAGAGGGCGTTACAAAAAGATGTTTAGAAATTTTAAGGGCATATTCTACATCTAAAAATATGAAAATACTCGTAAGTTTATATTTATATAGATTGTGATGCAGGGTGTTTCATATTTTCTTCTTCAAATGTTCCGAAGAGCTAGGAGACATCAGCGAAGACGATTTAAAGCATGTATTAAAACACGGGGAAGCCATTTTCAGCATCAACTATAAACTTAAATCAAAAAGCACTGTTTCCTGAACAAAAAATATATAAAAAAGTATTTTGTTTTTATTGTAAGCAAGAAACTAATTTTTATCTCGAAAACGGGGTGTCAAAGCGAAAGCAGAATTTTTTTTTTAATTTTTGGCGCCCTTTGCCAGCACCAGCCCCCTCCGCCCCTAAACCCACGATACGCCACTGTCTCTTAATAGCTAATAGAGAACTAGTAAGTAAAGAAGTTTTAAAAAATCCTGCTAGGTTTCGAGCAAATATAATATCCTGCATCTCGTTACAAAGCTTTTCTTCGTACGTTCTTTGAAAACGCTCGCCGCATTTCCTTTCCATTTAATTAATTCTACAGGCCTGCTGATGTTTGCAACTACTTCCGGCGTTTGCATGCAATTCTCGAATGGCAGGTAATTTTCTTTAGTCCTGTTGACCTAATTGGGTAGTTAAAAATGCCACTAGAGTTCTTATCTAAATACTTTATAAAATGGATATATGTTTATAACAATTAACTTAAGGGGAAAATATAATGTTAGGGAAGCACGACAGAAAACCTTTTTGCACCTAATAAACCAAGCCTGATGGAAACGATTGGTAAAGTGCTAGTAAGGTCTCAGTATATTAGTTACCTTGTAGAATTCGTACCTCGAAATTCACTAAAATTATTTGAGACTTAGTACTGGTTTTAATTTAAATTTTCTATGCGATCAGTTATATTTTTTGACCAGTTTTCGCCATCGTTAAATATGCTTACTTGAATTTGGCGGTACTAACATTTAATAATATTCATGTAAAATTTATAAATAAACTACTTACCTTGTCTCCAACTTAGGTTCTAGGAGTTTTAATTTAATTGATCGCCTTGTATCTCGTCTAAGTCTCCTTGTCCCCTGGCTTTAGTAGCGTGTGGTGTAGGGGTCCATAATTTGATTCAACTTTTTTTCTCTTGGCCCTAAATTTCTTCTCTTTGTCGCCAAAGTTTTCACTGTCTGACGAAAAGTTGTACTTAATTTAGTTATTGCTTATTGACTAGTTTTACTTACCCTTATCTCTCCTGAAAATAGTTATTATTTATTTTTTCTGTAATATTTACTTTTGGAACTGTCAGTCGTGTCATGTCGAGATTTGACAGCGCCCGTCAACTCGCTTTAGGGATTTGGTAAACGGATTAGAGCCAGCGGCTTGGGGTGCATGAGTGGTCCTAGAGCGCATTTTGATGCCGGCGCCGCGAGTTTATGAACGTTGCTGCCGCTCGCGAGTTGGTGTCGTGATTTTACGATTGGATGGAAGGCAGCAGTTCTTGCCAGTATGAAGTGGCGCCACGTTTGGTTCATCTGGGTAATTACCGTTATGACTTTCCTTGGAAGTGGGTGTTTCTGTTCCCTAAATTGCTTAGCTTCTGTGCGACCGTTTTCCGAGCATGACCGGAAATCGTCATCCAGGTCCCACGTTTATTTTGGTGTTTAGCCGTATCACATTAGGTTTTGGCGATCAACGAGATCGTCGTCTTAGGTATACCGTTTTTGGACATATGATTGATTTAGCCTGAGACCGATGTTTTAAATTTCTGGGATAAAATTTATCTGCCTAGTGTAGAGATTTAAGGCCTTGATTTGATGTGATGCCAAAAAGTCATCACCAGATGGTGATGCATCACCAGCGCCATCCAGATGGATGGCGCTGGACGCCCAGGGTAATGAAGGCAGTCCTTTTTTTGGGATTCGTCTCATAAAACTTAACATCTAAAACCCTCCAAGGAGGCTTTTCCCGGAGGGGGCTAAAGAGCGTTTACTCTTCCCAAAGAGGACAAACTAACCCAAAAAGAACCTTTTTTCTCAGAGGGGACGAATTTCCCCAAAGAACCTTCTTCTTAGAGGAGATCAAAAACCCCCTTTTCCTTTTTTTGGGGCTAGATCTCCTGAAGATTATTGTGAAAATTAATTTAATTAATTAATTAATGAATATAGAGGGATAAGATTGTTTCATTGTTTTATTTAGCTCACGTCGCCTTATTATTTCATGTTTTCCTTTTTTAATTACGAATAAAGGGATAGTAGTGTATGAAGCAGGTTCCTAGACCACCGATGCGACTTCCAGTTTGTGTCTGTTTGAAAAACTGGTGGCGCCTAATCGAACACATCCGGTAAACTGAGCTAAGGGCTAATTTGCACGAGTTTATAATAATTACAATTGATGACATTAATAATTGTTGTTATTTTAAAGAGCTAAGAACATCTGATAATAAGCCGTCGGCTAGCTCAATGTTACGTGGCAATTATACAAGAGGGATGGGTTAATAATTATTGTTCAGTATCGCCATCTGCCAATGATCACATCAATGTACTTACCAAATAACTGTACACTTTTTATCATTATCGGTGTGGGCCAATAAACGGATCTAATTTGGCGCCACTTGCAGTATTAAAACGTGTCAAATATCCCACAGTCCAATAATTAAAGTCAACTTAAAAAATGTACAAAATAAAACAACGCTAAAATGTAAACTGGATGTTTAATTTTAAAAAGGCACCGTTGAATATGCATTGGTTGTAGAAAAAAAGGAAAGTGGTAACTTTACTAGCTTTAAGGATTGCAACGCCTTCACAGGGCTAGGCCGTTATCTTAAAATAGTCTTCTCTATCAAAAAAATGTGGCTATTTAAAACTATTTTGCTTTTCTTATCGATCCCGAAATTAGGAACTTAACTTGATATTTACGTTGTTCATAGCTCAGGCTCTGGAACTTCAGGAGTCGTTTCTTTGAGGGGGACATATGCCCAGGACTACCCTCAAACCAACTCAAAATCCGATCACCAAAATGTCATCAAAGGACCTAAACACCGTGACTCAATAAATCATAATATGAATTGTCTAGATAATTAAACCTTTTGGCAAATCCACAAGGTAATGTAATGTAATGTTATGTCATGAGGCTGGGTTTTCCTAAAGAAACCGACAAGGTCAAATTCCAACACATTGAAATGGTCAGAATTCACGTTCATACAGAATATACGAAAACAATCAGAGAAAACATCACCACTCACCTTTTAGAGTCCCTAACAAAGGATCATCTATTCAATCAGAAGGGATGAAACTAGATTTCTTAGTTTTTCTCAAAGAAGGGATTTCGAACTCCAAACCCGCAGAGTGACAACTGGCAAGTGATTTACATGATCTTTACAGTTTCTTTTGTCCCACCACATAAATGGTTTATCGCAACCTTTAAAAAATATATTTTAGCACCGTCTATAAATCAGGAAATCCACCAATAAACTTATTCACTTTGTCAGCCAATGGTACAAAAACCGTCTTTCGTGGTGCCTCACGCCGACCTCAAGAACTAAACGAGAAACAGATGGACTGAAAAATCAATTGAAGCATCGCCGCTTGCCGTCAACATATGCCCAGTCGGTTCCCGAGCCCACGGTTATGTGTTGCAGGAACAGTTATACAGCTCTAGAAATGACTTGCTTGAAGAAAAATATACATACATTTATACGCAAAATGGGCAAAATAGGCCTTTAAATCCAGAAAACACTTAAATAAAATCCTTTATACGTTCGAGTTAATTTTTAATGCCGTGGAAATCCCGGTGGCGGTAAGGAAAGACAAACGTTCTAACACACCGCATGAATAAATTAGGGAAATTAAAAAGGATAATGGCCTTTTAGGCAAATAGTTAGTGACGCCGTGGGAGGAATAGCCTGTTTTTGCAAATAGACAATGGAAAATTTTCAATATGTTTGAACGTAAGAGTAATAAACATTTTCTACAGGTCAAGAAGTGAATCTGAATTTCCAAGATATTTTTTTATAATACATTTTTTAGGGGTTCCCCTGGATTTAAATAGGAATATTCCTTCTTAGAAAAATGTCCAGGGAGGTTGATAGTAAAGTGTACCTGATGGCATACCACTCGTTGGTTCACTCTGTCTGTGTATATGGTTTGCATTTTCATTTATATTTTTGGCTAAAGAAGTACCTGCAAAATTTTGTTGGTAAAATTTTGCTACACTCTGTATATTGATGCAAAAAGACAAAATCGATTTTTTCAAAAGCAATTCTTATCATGTAATAATAAAATATTATATTGTTTAATACTTGCGTATGTCTTGAGTGTTTTCAGCAATGAATAAATCTGCAAATCTGAATCTATTTTTAGATGTTTTTAGTTAGTCAATTAATATTGAAGTTGAATTATTAATTTCCTTCCAGAATTAGACATTTTTATTACCGTGCTTGCAGTACAACCGTATTTTTACATAAAAATTACATAGAAATGTAGTTATTTATGGAAAAAGTAAAGCCCACTTATTTAAAATGCAAATATTGAAAGCAAGTATTGCGAATAGGTGTTCCAGATTAGATTTTAAAGCATAGATTATTTACCTTTATTACTTTTAATCCATAAAGAAAGTTTTCTTTTAAGAGTTACATGGTTATAACGTTTAAAAACGAAAGACACTATTAAGTATTTAAAGGCGTGACAAGATAGCTATTTACAAGTGCGGAAAGTGGTAGTTTTTTGAACGCGACTGCAGTTGACCGAACGACGCGAATCACTCAATCGGTATGGAGAATAAGGAATATGCACATTTTTTTTTTATTGCATAAATCGTTTAAGGAGGTCATTACAACCCCAAAACTGCTATTTTGAGGAAAATTACTGCGTTAATTTAGCTAAAAAAAAATTTTACTTTTCGGTATAATTTATTACAATTTTAAAAGGAGCCATTTGCCGGCTCAAAAAAGTTACGTCACAAGGATAAGTGGCAATCTACATGTTAACGTAAAGCTGAACCGAGGGCTGCCTACCTACAAACGTCTAGAAAATCAAGAATTTCTGTGATAGTCCGAAAGCAAGTCAGTATTTTCTCGAATGATTGTACCTCTATCCTCTATCAATTGATTTACCAAACTGATTGTTAATATTGTAAAGTTATATGCTTAGGAATAGAAAAATGTCAGTCGACAAGACCTAAAGTCAAAAAGGTGATTTTTTTAAAATAATTATAGAACATTTTTCTGGGAGAGGAAACACAAGATGATTACCGACTCTCGGACTAAGACAAGAAGACAGCTGACAGCTACAGTACAGAGTTATATGGAGACCGGCATTAGTTTCCCAGCTGATTTAGTTGTTTATGCTGGTAGCGGTTGTGTTTTTATTACAGTGCTATTTGTGTATAATTCTTTTTATTAAACGTTAAAATGTATTAAAAATATAAACTACAAATATTGTAGTATGCCAATGTGCAAAAGTATCACTGTGTGTGCACTGCAAACCTCCTTTTTCATGTGCCCAAAAAACCGATGTCGAAGAAAGTACCTACTGCAAATTTAATCAAAAATTTTACATTAAGAGGTATCTGTAAAGGTTAGTATCGCTAAATTCAAGTAACCATATGTTGCTGTACATTTATTTTTATAGTATAATAAACAATAAGTGTTTTTAAATAAATTGTAAAGGCAAATCCACCAGCACTAACTTCCAGCCAATTTTCCGATTTTCTTTGCACAAATGCCGTTTTGGTCATTTATAACCAGTCTGTTTAATAAAACAAAAGGTTTTCTATCGACTAAATATTCTAGTCTTTGGGAAAAACTCAAGAAAATGGATTTACACTGAAATTTACATTACACTAGCCGTGACTAGCCATTATAAAACGTTGACGTAATAAAAAAAGTGACGTCACAAACAAAAGAAGTCCGTTTTACGAGATGTTGGATTTTGCAGGAAAATTTGCAAAATAAAACCTTGTTTTTTGTTAATAAAACCCAAAATAAAGAGATAACAGCAACTGCCATAAACATTTAATTTATGTAGAGAATACAAAAAAAAATATTTCAGGATTTTTTGGATTACATGCATATTCCCTATTGTACCCACCGGACAGTCAAAAAACTCTTGAATGGAGTAAAATGCATTGACGGCAACAACTGTCGCAGTCTTACTTTAAAACGACTCACACACAAGTATCTTATCTCAACCGGCGGTCTATTAAATTAAGCAAGCACATTAAACTTATTAATTAAAAAAACTCCCAACTTTATTGTATATAGCTTTCTATATTATTTTAGAAAATACACTCACAATGGAAATAGGCCTGAAATTTTCAATATTGCTACGATCCCCCTTCTTAAAGACAGGAGTAACTTCAGCTATCTTTAAAAGATATTTTAAAAATTCCAGATTTAATTAAGTATAAGAGTCGTTCCAATACACTGAATGCAATTTTTTTAAAGATATATTTATTTATTTATTGAGAACAACAGGGATACTAACGGATATATGTATATCCACTATAGTATCCACAAAATTACATCTAATAATTAAGATACAAAATCTGAACATAAAAAAATCAAAAAATCCTTAAACAATACAATTATCTAGGTAAGATCCAGCCATCAGACGTCAATCCCATGTAGTTCAGTTATTTGTTATTATAGTTTTTACCTCAAGATGAGATTGAAAAGTGATCAATATTGTTATCCATATTACTATAAATTATTATACGACATAAGGGTGAGTTCTCAGCTGAATAAGTATGCCTAAACGGTAAGTAAAACAATTCGTTCGCCCTTAGGGACCTCTGGGGGACACTAAAGCAAATTTGAGCAAGAATATCTGAGCTTCGTATTATGTTAAAGAGCAAATCACACATCACTCTTCGGTCCCTCAGAGACATCAAGCGGAAGTGATCCTGAGCCAGAGCGATATCGTTATTACACAACAAAGCCTTTTTTAAAGGAGATGTATTTTAAAAATCTATTTTGGACATTCTCTATTCGATCAACAGAGGTCACCTGTCTCGGACTCCAAACTATCCTGGCAAAACTTAATTTACATAAAACAAAGGAGTTGAATAAGCAGATGATTGGCCTAACATTTTTGAAGGGTTGGCATTTTCGGGTAACGTACCCCAACATCTTGAGGGTAAAGCTGACAGAATCCACCTGCAGGCCAAAAGTCAATTTAGATTCAAATATAACACCCAAGTCCTTTATGGTGCTCACTTTCTGTAAGAGGTTATTTTTTAAATGATAGGCTCGGGTATTTGATTCAGATTTCGAGAGAATATCACTGAAGTACATTTATCCAGATTAAGAAAGGGGCCAAATATGGCGAAATTTAATCAGCACCGCTTGATTTTTTAATCTTTAAATTGCTAATAATATTAATTACTTTCTCCCTAGATATATCATAACAAAAAACGGATTGCATGAGAGGCTGAGAAACAGTATGCGGCAATGACAAATTATATCCAAGACACTCTGTACATATATTGGATGCCATGGTAGAAAAGTGCTTACCGGCTTCATCTGCTACCAGCTCATCAGCAACATGGTCACCGTTCAAATTAAGACTTATTGTGACTTCCCTATTGCTGGTTCTACCAACTGCATCGTTGCCAATTTTTCATGTTCCTTTTGAGATATTTTCAGCCTTGTTTATTTTGTTACCATATACCCTCTTACCACAAAGCCTCTGCGTTGGTGGATTTTAGTATCAGGAATCGTAATATGCATCAAGAATTCTTTATTTTCAATGTTATCTAGGGTCAAATAGGTTAATTCTTCACGGCGGCAGCAGAGGCCTGCCACCACAATTAATATGACGATTTCTGTCAAAAGGTATACATCATCTGGAGCTTCGTTCGAAAAATTCTGTACATTCTCTCTTGTTAGAGTTTTAGATTTTTTTTTGGCTAAAATCCAACATCCTTTGTTTTGAGAAAGGCGATCACTTTTAGGGATTTCAATCCCGCAAAGTGTGATCCCGCAATCCCGCGGAATTCCGCATCATTTGACGGCCTGGGGGATCCCGCACCAGCTATGCGAATCCGCATAGCCATGAAAAAGCCGTAAACTCTTAAAAAATAGCGCGAAAACGTGTATCTGCCAAATATCCGTGGTATTATATTATGAAAATTAATGAGACTTCTTAGGCATTATAAGCATCTTACTTACCTTACAATCAAATTAATATGTCAAATACTATCAAATCCTTATTGTATAAGGAATTTTCAGGTGGTTTAGAGAACTGACTCTCAATTTTTGCATATAATGTGATTTACTATAAATACTAGTAAGACTTATTATCTCAGGTAGAAAAATAATAAACATTTAAAGTTCATTTGCCCAAAATTACTTGTTAATTTAATTGATAATAAATTTGACTGGACTATAGTCATAGTAGTATAGTTAAAAGGGGCTAGACTTTAAATTACATAATTTTGTTGACTGAAATACTGTTAATTTTTGATATTTATAATAAAAAATTAAAGTTGGTTTAATAATTAATTAAATAAGCATTGATTTATCGAATTTTATAAAATTAAAAAAACCTACGCGGGATCCCGCGTATAAACATTTGAAGTTCATTTGCCCAAAGTTACTTGCTACTTTAATTAATAAGAAATTTGATTGATTTATAGTCATAGTAGTATAGTTAAGAGATGCTAGACTTTAAATTATATAATTTTTTAACTGAAATACTGTTAATTGTTGATTTTGATAATAAAAAATTAAAGTTGATTCAATAATTAATTAAATAAACGTTAATTTATCGAATTTTATTAAATTATAAATCCTATGCGGGATCTCGCGGGATCCCGCGGGATCCCGCGGGATCCCGCGGGATTATAACTAATCCCGCAAATGCCCTGCGGGATCATAACCAATCCAGCAAATGCCCTGCGGGGTTTAAAACACTGCGGGCTTGCAATCACTATTCCCTTTATATTATTTGCTCATATCCAAATTATGTTTTAATTTTAACATTGAGTACCTGGACCATAACGTGGAAAGTCTTCGAAATGTCGGAAAAGCATATTAGAATTACCTTTTCTGTTTTGAAATTGTTTATTTTCCTTTTTGCACACCATCTACTAAATGTTTCCAATTCTTTGGCACAACGGTATTTTGATTTTCCTGGTAACAGTTGGGCGTTCACATTCTTGGCTTCTTCGAGAATGTCTTTTGGTACTTCATCTATCATATTGTCTTCAATTTCTTCCTCGATCTTCCTTTTTTACTCCAAAGTTGAATAAAAGTCGAATAACCCTTGTATTTTCACTTTGGCTTCTATACACTGTAGTTGCACTAGACAGATCTCAGTATATAAACAAAACCATAGAATTTATTAAGAAAGGTAATTACGCAGCTTTAAGTACAGATCTCACAGTAAAATTTAAAAGAGAATTAAAGTCTGAACTAGAGCATGCAAGTTGTGTTATATCACAAAATTATAGTTTTAAATTTAGACCTGTAGTTTCCTATGTCACAGTTCCAGCTTATAAAGTTTCAACCTCTCTCATAAATATTATTAAAACTTATTTCAACTTTCAGCCAAAATATAACATAGAAAACTCAATTGAATTGATCGACAAAATTAACAATATTGATCTCCCACCAAATTCTAAATTGGTATCTTTTGACGTTCAGACTTTATTTTCTAGTATATGTACCACCTGAAGACACGGTAAAGTTGGTGGATACCATATTAATAAACCAAAAAGTAAACCCCATCATAAGAATAGACATTTATTAACCTCTAAAACAAATTTAGTTTTCTTTTAATAACAAATTTTATAATAAAAATCTTGGTCTTATAATAGACAGCCCATTAAGTCCACTTTTAGCCAAAATATTTATGAATAACATAGAAGCAATAATACACAATAACAAGGCAACAAATAACATGTTGTACTGGTACAGAGACGTATATGATATATTTACGTGTTTTACAGGTACAGTACAGACAGGCAATTAGGAACATTAAAAACAAATTTAAATTCACTACATAAAAACATAAAATTTGCAATAGTAATTGAAACCAACAGCTCTTTAAATTTTTTAGATTAAACTATTACGAATATTTCAAATAAACACAGTTCTTCAATTTACCACAAACCATCGCATACAGACACAACAATTCACAAAAATTCCAAACATCCTGTACAACATAAGTTAGCAGCGTATCATAGTATGGTATATAGGTTAATATGTCTCCCTTTATCCCAGGAAAATTTCAGTTACGAATTAAATTTAATTAAACAATTTGCAATAAATAACGGTTATTGCCCATCAATTATTGATAAAATTTTGCCAAAAAAACTCAAAAATAAAGCTATTGCTGCAGTCTACCCTAAGATAAAAGAAAAACTTTTAAAACAATTACTTATTTCGGGAAACCAGCAAAAAAATGTAAAAATTCATCAATCAAAAAATGTAAGAGGAGCATTTAAAACAAACAATTCACTAGGAAAATTTCTGAAAAATTCAAATAGTAAAACCAATAAAAATAATAAATCAGGTGTATATCAGTTAACATGTGGATCATATCCGAAAAGATACATAGGCAGATCATTTTTAACACGTATAACAGAACATAAAAGAAGTTTTATTACTAATAAAAATAATTCTACATATTCAAACCATCTTTTACAAATCATCTAATAGACCCCATTCCCCATAGTAAATTAGTATAATAATAAAACCTAATTTAAAATTTTATTTATCTACCTAGATTGTTGTATTTTATGACACCTTTGTGAACTTTTAGTTTAAGATTTAGTCTGTAACAAACATCCGATGAAGCTATAGTGTAGCGAAACGCGGCATGTTTAAAGTATTAAATAAAAGTGGAAATTTGGCTAAAATTGTCTATCGTTATGTGAACAAATAGGTAAATAACACAAATTTAACTGCATAGCTAGCAAAGATGTAAGTAAAAAAGCCCTGTATATAATTATATGATGAATTCATAATTTTTGGGTGGTTATTTTTTGAACATTTCCCACCAATATTTTATAAAATATGTTAAATTGGAGCTCTTCGTTTTAGCACACGAAATCTAATTCAGTAGCGATATACCTATAGGTATGTGATTATTGATGTATTGTTTCCCGCGTCAGTGCTAAAAAACTTTCCACACTAGTAAGGAAAAGTGCAACTTTGAGCATGAATATAAGTCTGCACGCTCATAGAAAAAATTCGCTAATCTAACTAAATATAATAAAATGGTTTAAATTAATTACAAAAATTGAACACCAGGATTAAGACGAGAAAAAGAAATAATTAGTTTCACTTATTATCCGGCTGGCAAATGTTTTAGCAGTATATTTTATATAGGTAAATAATTAATTTCAGAAAGTTTACATAGGACCATTCGAATATGGTCTCCTTCCTATTTTATTGTTAAACCAACAACACTGTAAATATTTCTTGGTCTCATTACTTTAAATTTAATGCCCATGTGAGGGAGGCCGAAATTAAACTTTAAACTGATTAGTATGAGCAAATTTTGTTGTCCAAAATTTACATATATGGTTTTTGCCGACGGGCAGGATGGCAAACAAAATTGGGTCTAACATAATTAGCAGGCAAGAGAGAGGAAAGGAAAACAGAGCCATCGTTTCGGGAGGATATTGGGTGTGGTATTTCTAAATTTGGCTAATGGGGTGTGCAAATAATTTAATTTTTGGATTTGTGAGAGCTTAGAATAAACGAGAAATGGTTGTTAATATTTCCTTGATTTAATTAAACTGAATAATATTCCAATTTTGGGAAGCTGTGTTGTTTTTTAGGGTTTTGATACTTAATTTTTAAAATATTTTTTCAAAACATGTTTTCCCAATAATTTCTTTCAGTCGTTAATGGTAACCAAATGCTCATAACCGACATTTTAAGGAAATATAAGTCCCTTTTGAATCGACTTCACGAGAGGAGTTATCAATTCGATCCGTATGTGTAATTTTTTATGTATGTTCACGCATAATTCTTGAACGGCGTAACTGATTTCCATGATTTTTTTTGTAGATGAGTTCTACCAAATGGTCCCATTTTAGGATTTTTTTTTGTGCTAAGGTGAGGGGCAACCTCAAAAAACTGCGAAAAGCTAAAAAAAACTCTTGAAATTGTCACTTTATAAGTGTGTACTTCGGAATGGCAGCACCGATTTCAATAATTATTTTTTCTCCGTTGTGATTAGCATGGTGGTCCTGTGGGTAGTTGACTTTAAAAAATAATAACGGGAAGGGAGTGAAAGGGGTAAAACTGAAGCGACTGTCACAGATTGGATCATTTTTTTTATCTATCTCAGATTAAGCCAAATGAAACTGTAACATTATTCCACATTTCTTCTTCTTACAAATTATCTAGATTAAACTATTCATTTGACAAAGATGTCTTCTTGTAGTCACAATAATATTCAAATCAAAGGAAGCTAAAGTTAGTGAATACTAGTACATGACTCCATGCCACTCAAAACTAAATCTTGTAGTCGATCTAGAAGACTCAAGTTGTCGGCATCTACAGAATTCTCATGTCGCGCCGTCTCCCTCTTGATACCGACGGGCCAACGAAGTTTGAACTTAAGTTTAATATGTTAAATAAAACCCCAGCATTTTGTAAAACAATAAAATACATATATATTATCGACATAAATGAAAATATATATTATCGACATAAATGAAAATATGCTGTATAAACACTCATCCCCTTGATAAGTCCCCTGACTACACAATGTGCGACGGTGGCGTCGCCACCTTTGGTACGGCCTACGATCCGTCTAAGGACTATCCTCGAAACCTGGATTAGAAACTTACTTCGACTGTCTCCTTGAAAGCCCGGCTGGAGACTGACCCTTATATCTTTCCCCAGTACTACCTAGACTTAAGGTCTCTTTCAGCCCTTTGCCTGTTACAGAGTCGGAGTAACGCCGAATTTTATACAAAACGAAATTAAATAAATTGTTCTTGGTTTAATGAATGGTTTACCCATTATATAAATGTTAAAATACTATACTAATTTACGCTAAGACCCTTGGAATACGTGATCGAAAAAACATCCTTTATGGTCTCGGTCCAAAGGTAAAAAATCCTCATCCAAAAAAGCCTTTCCATATAGACTTCGAATTTTTATAAATCTAGAAGCTACTTATGTATATCTGTATTTTCATTCCATCCTTTTCTATAAAGAAGAATATTCGTTATCTCGCGATAATTAGTAAATCGCCAAAACGTTTCTAGATACGTCCCTGTTCTACACTAGTATATTCCTTTAACTGGTCGTGAACCGAGGGTTTATTATCTCGTTTCTGTTTTTCAGTCAATTGTATGATTACAAAGGTTGGTTCTCAGTTCCACTACTAGGTCTTCTGCCCTTTTTAATTTTATGGTATCTGTGACGACAAACACCTGGGTAAAATTCTTGAGAAAGAGTTTTAACTAATCTCTCTAACATATAATCGGAAGAAAACATGTGGCCCTCGTAAATTAAAATGTAATTTAGACCCAAAATGATTATAAAGTAAACCTTTTTCCATTAATTTTATGACTTTTCTTAAAATATATGTTAGTCATCATTACTAAGGTTGTTTCTCAGTTCCACTACTTGATCTTCTGCCCTTTTTAATTTTATGGTATCTGTGACGA
Source organism: Philopedon plagiatum (assembly GCA_963971165.1). Taxonomy (NCBI): domain Eukaryota; kingdom Metazoa; phylum Arthropoda; class Insecta; order Coleoptera; family Curculionidae; genus Philopedon; species Philopedon plagiatum. The sequence goes on from OZ020194.1 coordinate 6,574,308, forward strand.
TAAACATGTGGGTAAAATTCTTGAGAAAGAGCTTTTAACTCTTCTCTCTAAAATATAATCGTAAGCAAAGATGTGGCCCTCGTAAATTAAAATGTAATCTAGACCCGAAATGATTATAAAGTAAACCTTTATCCCTTAATTTTATGGCTTTTCTTAAAATATCTGTTAGTCATCATTACAAAGGGTGTTTCTCAGTTCCACTACTTGATCTTCTGCCCTTTTTAATTTTATGGTATCTGTGACGACAAACATGTGGGTAAAATTCTTGAGAAAGAGCTTTTAACTAATCTCTCTAAAATATAATCGGAAGCAAACATGTGGCCCTCGTAAATTAAAATGTAATCTACGCCCAAATGTACACACAAAAGTACACCTTTTTCCTTTAATTTTATGGCTTTTCTTAAAATTTATGTTAGTCTCAAAAGTTATCCCTCATATTTTAATATATGTACTCGTTTTGTCACAAGATTTTTAAAAAAATTAGCGGAGGAGGGGTCCATAAATAATTTCGCCCCCTCCGCCCCTAGAGTCTGGCAATGCTACTGGGTATAACTTATTTTGCCCCAAATAGAGGTTGCTATTGCAAACCAATGAGCACTTTTTTCAAATGAACCATAATCGGTATTGCTGAAACAAGAATAAGTTAAGCATTGAATTAAACATAGTAGTAATCCAGTAATAGCAAACATAATCTATCATTAATTTAACGACAGTCTCTTTGATACTGCTTTAGTACTGTAACTTAGTACTGACTAATTTATTAAGACCTAAAGCAATTAGCTTGAGCTCTACAATCGCATATTATTTTCTACAGCCCGGTCTTATCGTCAACACAGAAAACCGTGGCAATTTATTTATAAAGTATTCTAAAATATTATAACTTTCATCAAGGCCTCGAAACCGTGCTTTCCATTAGACAAAAGTCTATTATTCTCACGGTAGCGCGGTTTTTCGGGAGACGGTCGCCATTATCCTTTTTAATTTCCTTAATTAATTCATGCGGTGCCCGAACGTTTGTCTTTTCTCACCGGGACTAAGATTTTTGTAAAATTAAAATTTCGCCTTGGAAATTTAGGGAGTTGTTTTGCTTCTTCTGGGATTAACGTTACCGTAATACGTTGTACCATTATTTGTTTCAATAGGGAAAATGCATATATAATCCAAATAAATTAGAAATATTTTTTTTGGGTCCTGCTGGTTGTTTTTATCCATTTATTTCGATTTTTGCTAACAAAGAAAAAATATTTACTTTTACAAATTTTCGTACCAATTGCGAAACTTGTAAAAAGCGACGCTATTGGTTGTGACGTCACATTACAAGTTATTAAACGTAGCAGGTGTACTGCAAATTCAAGTGTTAATTGTTTTCCTTGATTATTTCCCGAATATTAGAAGCTTTCGTGTATAAGAAGCATTATATTTAATTAAATATACTGTTTAACAATGACCAAAAGGCCAATCAGATTATTTGAGGGCTAAGAAACATATTCTATTTTCTTCGTTGCTGATAGTTAATTCATCTTTATCTTTAGATGGCTGCTTATTTTTTTACAAATCCTGACTTTACACACATCTGCAGAAATTCAAGGAGTGAAAACTTTAATTCTCATATTTATGTCTTAATAGGGATCATTAAATGCGTATCGCACAATATACTAATTATTGAATACTTTTTTATTATTTGAATAAGAGTTAAGATGTAAACAATAAATTAAGTTTAAGGCAATAGAAGTAAAATATTTGAATCGATTGCACATTAAACATTGACCTGTTTTACCAAATATTGTTTAATTAAGTTAAAAGTTACAGTTATTTTTATATTACGTTGGCACTACAAGCTAGTGTCTGGCCCTGGGACCTACAAATTAGATGTCAATCCCGCAGGTTTTCCTAATCCCGGGATTTTCGAGATTTTGTTGTCTTATCCCAGAATCCCCGGATTACTCTCGAAAAGAAATTAAAGGGATTCAAATATGAAAATTTCAATTTATTAAGTTTAAACATATAAATGAACTAAAAAGCACCTAAACGACTCTAAATACAAAAAATATATAAATTGATATGTATTTAAAGACATACAGCAGAAATATTATGGCGTCCAAAGTTTCGTCTTTTAGGCTAGGACGTATTTTGTTGCAGAAAGCTTCTGCCGAGGAGAAACATCTCTCGGATTCTATGCTTGTGGGCTGAATGGTTAGTAGTAATTTAAAGGCTTTTTGAAAATTACGTCCACGACTGCCATTGTTTGCAAATAAATCAATTTCTTGAGTAAGGATTGTGGACATCCTGGTCTTATTACTGGCTTGCTACATTGAGTTTCCGCTTGTTTATCGACGCGCCTTGTATCTATGGACCAGTGTTTACAGCCTGTTTTTCTGCTTTAGGCGTTTTTCATTGTGCCTACGCTCTGAAGTAAAGTACTCTAGAATATTTCTTTTTGTAAATTTAATTTATTATTAAGGTAATTTTTATATGTTTTTTTAGACATAATAAGATCATACATGTTTGGACTTAAGGGAAACCCTTTATATTTTGTATTATGTTCTTATATTGTTGCCAGATAATAGTTCGGAGTAGAGGGCGAGGTTCTCATTGATGTTGACACCTCTAACGGGTAGCTTCGTTAGACTCTGTATTCTAAATTTGTAGTTAGATTGCTTTTTATTATCAGAATTAAAAAATATGGGAGTGGCAGAGTGATTAGGGCTTTCTTTGTTTTCAGCTCTCCAAGCTACCCTAAGTAATGTACCCAAAGAGTACATCTAAGTAGTGAACCCTAAGAAATGTACCCAAAGAGTACACCTAAGTAGTGAACCCTAAGTAATGTACCCTAACTAATACATCTAGAGAGTAGAGTAGAGTGGAGAGTGGTCAAAGAGTACATCTAGATAGTTTACCTAGTTAATGCAGCTAGTTTGACCAGCCGTAGTTGGTCCAGCTAGTTACGACCAGCAGTGGTTGAGCACTACGTAGGTAACCAGTAGTATAAATTTATAGTCTAGATGCGTTAGTTGTCTAGAAAGTAAAGTGACTGCAAGTCAATTTGATTTAGAGTTGGGGTGTCCCTACAGGACAATTTTAGTTTGTATCGAGCCAGTCTGCTAGATTGCAGATTGACTTTATTTAGTAACCACCCAGTCAATTTATATTTGAAGTGTCCCCAAAGGACAGCGTGATTTATGTGGTGTCCGTTGGACTATGTAGTGCACTGATAGTACTCAAGACTTATACGTGATCAATGTGATTACAGTGTTTTGGTTATGGTATATATTCTAGGAGGTACACTGTTGTACTTTGGTTCTTGGTAATCGAAAAGATTGCAGTGTTTTGTAATTTGTGACACTTAAAGTGAATAGACTAAATACTGTCGATTGAAGATAGCTGGTGGGTTCAGCCCCCTATGAAGGTTGAGCGTTTGTAGTTTTTATTGTTTTTTTTTTAAATAATTTTAATATTATACCTTGTCTATGTGTGGGTAAACAGGTGGTTTGATTTCCAGTGCGAGACAGTGAGAAGGAAACAACTCGACTGTGAGCCAATCTAGGGACTTTGATCCACTTGATCAAACTTGTCACAGTCTGGCGTCCAAATAACATCTTTTAATGGATCAAGATTCCTGGATTTCCTTCGATGCTGCTGACACTGTGTGGATAGTGACGAACAAGGATTAAATGCAAAAAGGTACCCGCCTGATCAAACTTGTGCTGAGAGCGACTACATGAGCTGCCGTGCCCAGGTCAGTACATCGAGATTACCTGGTAAAAGATGTAATGAGAGGACCCTTAGGGAAAAGTAGGTTAAAGCTTTTGTAATGGCTCTGAACATTTTAGTAATACTTTTTGCAGTTTAATGTTGAATGCTTCATTCCTTCTACTCAAGAATTTCTGCACTGGGAATGTCATCTTCGTCGTTGATTCCTCTTTCAGTTTCGTTGTCTGTATCTAGCCTGAATAAAAGTGCTTCCAATTAGATTTAATCAGGAAAATATTTGATGTTTTGAAACAGTCATCTTGTTCAGAGTTTAGAATATCGGGATTTTTGAGATCACAGAAAATGTCAGGATAAATGGTTCTGCGTTGCTTAATTCTTGTAGTTCCACACTGAGTGGTGTTTTAATTCTGGATAATTCCTTCAACATGAACTTTAATACCGCATCCGCTTTACATAAATCCATATCGCAACGGCATAGGGCATCAACTGTAATTTTTATTGATTGGAAATCTTTTACAACGCCTTTGAGAACCTCACTTTTTAAATATAAAATCAGTGTTATGTTTAGATCAATAAAACTTATTTTTATAAAATTCTCTAATAGTGCAAAACGCTCAAGCATGTCAAGTAAGCTACTCCATCTCTTTTTGTATTATAATATAACTTTTGACTCGTTCCCATGATCATTTTTGATATACTTTTGTAGTATATCATTTTTAGTTAGCGATTTTCTAAATGTTCGAACTATTTGTCTAACTCAAGACACCGATACACGGAGGTCATGATTACTGGTAATGATTACTTCTAAAGAGTCACTTTTTTCCAAAACTTCCACCTTGTCCTACCAACAGTGTCTTCCATATACCTATCGGTGTCGCTAAAGAACATATCGAGATTAATCCCGAAAATATAAATAGTCCCGGGATTTTCCAGCCCGGTTTATACTCCGGAATCGCGGGACACCGCCATTGCAAACCAAAGGTGTTTTATATCAACCAATGAGTTCTTATTCTTAAATTAACCATAATCGTTATTACTAAAACAAGAATAAGTTAAGCATTGAATTAAATCTAGTATAGTCATTCAGGAATAGCAAACATAGTTCACGATTGGTTAAATGACTGTTTCTTTGATACAACAAGGCCTTTTGCAATTTTTATTAATATGAATGCCCTATTCGCCATTCGAAAATCATATTTTTAAAGTTCTAGCTTATTGTATTTCATAGAGGCTTTGTTTGTGTTTAACAAGAGCACAATAATTATAAATAAAATATTTAAAACTTTACATATAAACAATGTATTTGCGAAAATACTGTCCGCATTTTATTTTGCAATAATAACAAATACATACAAATTTCGCATTTGATAGTTTTATTGTGTTTAAATCACTTGTTTTTTGCCTGCATAACATTGATTATTGTCTGAAGCTAATTTATTATCTCGTAATAATTAAATAAAATAATAAACAACGCTGAGAATATTTTGCGTATTTTAATTGAATGACAATAAATATTAAAATTAATTAATATTTTGTGGTCATTAAAAACGTTGAAAACGACAAAGGACTTAACGATAATATTATACAGCGCACAAAAAAATGGGTACACGCTTTCAAAAAGGTGTTTTTTTTTATTTAATAAAACAGAGCTGGGATCAGTCATTCTCAAATATTTTCCCAAAAATATGATTTATGAAATAGTCGCTCTGAAAAGCTATTTATATTAAGTATAAAATTTTAAACGGGACACCTTTCCTATTATGCCTTTTAGGACAAAAACCACAAAAGATACAGCTTTTACGCTAACTTATAGTTATAAAGAGTACTTTAGGGGAAAATGTAGTTTTCTTCAAAAAGGTACTGACGTGCGTACGGCAGCTCTTCTTCGGCAAAATGGTGGTCGGCTAGGAATACTAACGCTTTCTAAGGGCGCCACATTTTTAATGTATTAGTTTTTCAGAGCGTCTGAACTGAGAAACTAAGCCCTTTTAATTTAAGGTTACGTAATACATAAACAGACTACCAGCGATGTGCTGGTAGCAGCAGTTGACAACATACTTGCATGTGTTATTTGAATCAATAATACAGGTTCTCCTTTCAGTTACTGTAAAATCGATTGTAGCACTCGTACTTTAACAGCCAGATTCTCTAACGCTAGTACGGTCTAAATTGACAACCACAAGTTTTAAGCTGACAAGTACAAAAATAAGACAAATAACTTTTATACTATGAATTTATTTCTGAGCTTTTTCACAAAATAATAAAGGAAAGGGAAATTTTAGTAGGTACTTTCGATAATAATAGAACTTAATTTATTACAGAACTCGTTCCAAGATGAAAATCGTTTGGAAACCAAACAAATCGCTAAAATATCAGAATAATACCTAGATACGTTTTTAAGTCGACTTACTAACAATGACAGGACAAAAACCTGTCAAAACATAAGTAATCAAATATAAGATCTTCATTTAAACCAGTACTAAATCTTAAACCTTCTTAGAAAACCTAAACGTTACGAAGCTACATGTTTGTACTTGATCATGAGCTATGTGATTTATAAAATAAATTTGGTAAAAATACGTCAAGCAGTAAATTTTCAGTACTGAATTGTCGCTATCTGATTTTCACTATGCAATTTTATTTACACCTACTGTGCAATTTTCAGTGTTAAATTAATACTTAAGGGAAATTTTCGTAGTACGTTTAAACAATTCTAACACGTTCTTCCGTAGCAAATAAATAAATAATTAAATCATGGGTCTCTAGATGCCACGTGCAAAATAAAAAATTTTTAGGTTAAGTTATTGTGAAAGGGGGCCAAATTTAAATTTGGAAGTACCTACCTATTGGGGCACAATTTACAATGCAGTTTTAAGAAATTTTATTTGCAAAAATAACTTTACTTTGTTATGATACGTAAGAAAAATTAGCATTTCCACCAAATTCACATTTGTTAAAATAACAAATTTCCAGTTCGACGATTTAATTAATTCTTTATATATTTCCCGAATAAATCATTACCCGAACCGGATATTCCATTGTTATCCCGGCATTTAATTTATTCACGTTATAAATTTTAAAATGATTAAGTTAATAAATTAGTTTTGCTGAGTAATTCGGTGTAATTCATGCAAAAACACCCGCGATTTGAATATTACAAAAACCGCAATTGTCAAATTTTGTTGATTTCTGCGAAAATGCGTATACGATATTTTAGAGAATTTATTATGATTTGGTTTAAATAATACAGAAAGTATTTAGTTTGGAATCACTGCAGCAGCAGCAGCAGCAGCAGCATTTTTGTATAGTAACAAAATTGCATATCTCCATTTTCAATAGCAATAGGGAATAATATGCATTTATTTTTTTTTGTCGCATAAATCGCATAAGGAAGTCATTACAAACCCAAAAATATTACTTTGAAGCAAATTACTAGAATTATTTAATTAAAAAAATACTTCACGGTGTAATTTATTGCAATTTCAAAAGCATAGACATAATAGAAAAGGCACTAGAAGAAAAACCAATCTGCTCAACTATCCTCCTTGACGTAGCTCATGCTTTTGGTAAAGTTTGGCACAAAGGGCTAATTAACAAATTAAACAGAATGTTACCAAAACAATATGAAGAGTTTCTAATCTCCTACATTACAGATAGAGTGTTCAGAATTAAACAGGAGGATGAAGAATCCAAACTGAAAAAAGTTAAAGCGGGTGTGCCTCAAGAAATCGTCTTGGGTTCCCATCCTTTATTTAATGTACACTTGTGATCTCCCACAAACAGAAAATGTAACTGTGGCTACATTCGCTGATGACACTGCTTAATTAGCAGTAGGAACAGACCTAGATGCAATAACCAGACAACTCCAAGAAGCTAGCCTCTAGATTTACAATTGGACCACAGGTTGGAGGATTAAGGTTAATGAGAACAAATCTATTTGTGTCAACTTTACCAACAGAAGAATAGGCAATCATCAACCAGTCAAGATCAATGGTATCATAGTTCCCTATGAAAATACTGCCAAATACCTGAGGATGACCTCAGATACGAAACTAAGATGGAAGGACGGCTCTTGGGACGAAAATCTAAGCTGTCAGTACAATGTAAAATCATGATATGTAACCAGATTTCAAAACCAGTCTGGGTTTATGGCATCCAGTTATGGGGCTGTGCCAAGGGGAGCACTAGTCTCGACTCCATCAACACGTTAACGTCGAAGCCATCAGGCTTCTTGACAACCAGGACCTAGTTAGAAGGCTGAAGAGGATCAAGCCCTCTGAACTAGTATAGACTTTTAAAAACAGAGTACAGTGCGCAAGTGTGTGAGTGCTAAGTGCCATGGCCATGCACAACAGATAAACCTTTAGGACTCCATTGGGTGAACTTTAGTATATAAGGATTTTTGTTATAAGAATTTAGAGAAAAGTTAATGGTTGGTCTTGCAGATCAGTTTTAATGACGCCGTAGGCTTTATCAATAAAAAAAAATTCAAAAGCAGCCATTTACTCTCAGTGCCAATTAAGTGACGTCAGGAGATAAGCAAAAATAAGGGTTAATCTACATGTTTACGTAAAACTTGACCTAAAGTTGCTACATACTCGTACAATCGACAACTTCTGTGATAGTCCGAAACCAAGTGAGCATTTTCTCGTACGATTGTATTTAAATCAATAGGGAAAATGCATATAACCCAAATAAATCTGATGTTTTTTATATTCCATACATAAATTAAATGTTTATGGCGGTTGCTGTTATAGGGTGTTGTAGGGTCATCGAAAAATCAATAAAAATGGCATTTAATGTCTAACTCATCCAATGAAATTCCCTGCACTTAAAGTAGAGGGTTTCTAAAATCCTCTTTACGTACATTTCAAGGCGAAATCGGTCCAGGACCTTTCTAATCTCGCAACAAAAACTGTCATTTCTGCGAAATTTTGACATATCGTATCATAATAATTTAGGGTAAATAAACTGCAATTCTTTGGTTTCATGGCAATCTTCGAAAATTCAAAAATTTTCAAATTTTGCATGTCGCGATGCAAATAAACCTATTTATTTATAACTTTAACAGAAAATAAGCGATTTAAATTAGTGGGATGATTAGCGGACAAAATAAACTCGAAAAGAATCACTAAATTTGGAAAATAGTGTAGAATGTCGGTTAAAAATAGGATTTGTCGGAAAAAATCAAGAAAATTACGTTTTTACCCCTTAAATACGCTCCTGGATGAGCTATTCGCCATTCAATTTAAAGTGTGATTATCCCTTTATAAGATAGTGTTGAAAAATTGGGACAAAATTAGATAGGAAAAATACAGAGTGATTCAAATATATCGATGACGAGGGCAAAAAAAAATTAAAAAATCGAAATTTAATCGGCGATTACTCCTTTCCTATAAAGAATAAAGGAACTAAAAAATATGGATATTATGTATTTCGAAGAGCTTTTTCCGATGACGTATTTGGAATTTTAATTTAAATCATTTTGACCCCACAAAAAATTATAAACCGTAAAATATTTGGGTCAAAAAGCGAAATTTCCAGTTTTTCCCAAATATATACATTTTCCAGTGATTGGTTCAGGTAAATGTATTGCAAAAAGAAAGTATGTGAGATTTTAATGTTTCACTTATGAATCCGCTTTTCGATCCGACGCCGAGGTTTTGATGACGTTATAACTTTAACAGATCTCAAAATTTAGAAATTTAATATTACCAAATTGTGTAAAACTAAAAATCAAAATTTACGTATTTTTGAATGTTTCCCATTTCCAACATATTTCCAGGTTTCCAAACATGATGACCTCACTGTATATCTTTGTATGTATGTATTACTGTATGTATAAATGTACATATGAAGGGCTGTTTGTTCTCGATCATCAGTCCGAATGAGTGGGATATCATTCTTAGTACAAGGTCTAGAAATACAAAAATTTCAACCTTAGAGGCCCCTTGGGGGCCCATTGCAGTCTGCACCCTAGTTTAACACCTGCACGTAAAATTTTCACAACAGAAATTAAATTTCATGGTTTCCAATTAAAAAGCTAATTCCGACCCTGCTACTGGCCCGTATCGTCCACTTAACTCCTCTATTTCGTCTAAAATGGAAATTTTGCGGAAGATGAATTTTCATGGTAAATAAATACGACGGAGATAGCTCTTCATTTAAACTCGAGGGCAAAGTTAAAATTAGTTTTTATAGTGGCTTAAAATTATATAGATAAATGGTGGTTTATGAGAGTGATATTAGAGTTTCATTAAAGTAAAAAGAATTGTGATATTTAAGTGAAATAATTACCTACAAGCTCTAAGATAAATTCACCTGACTTCTTTGCTCCAGTTAGTACTACCATTTTTCTTAAAAGCTGAACCCAAAAAAATGTATTTTTTATTCAAATTAAATTTATTATAGACGAAGTATATATTTAAAATTTTGCTCTTAATAAGAAATATGGGTGTGATTGTTTATTGCGTAAATCATTTAAGGAAGTCATTGCAAACCCAAAAATATTATTTTGAAAAAAATTATTAGGATAACTTCACTAAAAAAAAATTACTTCTCGATATAATTTATTACAATTTAACAAGCAGCCATTTGCTCTCAGTGACGTCAAGAGATAAGCAAAACTAGGTGTTAATCTATGACATGTTATCGTAAAGCTTAACTTAACGTCCTCAAAGTATGCCGTTGGTCACGCATGTCTTGAGTTTGTCACAGATTGAATCATTTTTTTATCTATGTCCGATTAAGCCAAATGAACCTGTAACAAAATACTGCTTTGCGGGTTCTTATAAATTATCTAGATTAAACTATGCATTTGACAAAGACGCCTTCTTGCAGTCACAGTAATATTCAAATGAAAGGAAGCGTCATAATACAGAATTAAAAACAACACACACACAACAAAGAACCTTAAAATTATAAATTAAACTAAATGAGAGACGTGTCCATCTTCTACTTCCAAACATGTTCTCATTCTTTTTTTACAGCATAAAAAACATTGGTGAGCACTTGTTGTTAATCTTCTCAAATTTGTTTTTAGTTCTTCTAAATTTTCACAAGGATTTTGAAAACCGAGTTTTTAATGTGCGAACTTTAGAAAAAGTCGCACATTTTTTTTTAAATTTTAGCAAAAAAACAGCTTAGTTGTCTACCCTTCTTACAACTTTCTTTTTACGATGTCAACTAAAATTTCCAAAAATAATTTTTTTGGCCTTTTTTCGGCCAACCCTAACCCCCGGGCACACTAATGCTGTTTCTACAGTGACTTAGCAGTTCTTCCTGCATGTAAATCTGTCGCATCATGTTTCATGGTATATCTATCCCTTATTACCTTGGGCATTTACATAGCCCAACTGGTATGACTCAAATGTCATCATGTTCATTGGTCTTCATTTTCTTTAAGGCATTCTCTACCTTTTCACGACTGACCATTAATGTCGTGCCAATATTTTGAGACTCCACTCCCGAAGGCTCGCCTTAAATTCTCGTCATTCAGTAGTTTTTCGCAATAACCTATCCATCTCTTCTTAATCTTCATTCACTGGTTAACATGTATCCTTGATTATCGTTAATCTAGCTAATTCGAGTAGGATTTTTTGTTCTCGTTTTCCGAGCTTATCGACACCTATGGCCTATAAATTCCTGATTTCTCTTGGAGTTTTAAGCTCAAATTTGCTAAGATGCGAAAACCTGGTAATACCCCCCACTCAAGAAAGTAATACTGCACAGTAAAAAATCCAGTTGATTAACCACAAGAGATGTCTGATTCTATTGGCCGGATTAAATTTTTTGATTTAATTTGTAATTATTTTCTAAATCAGTTTCATAATCTTCGTTATGATTCAAACAAATTACTCATTCTCGATTACTTTAAATCGATACTGATCAAATGCATAAAAAAGACAAACATTTTAAATCATATTTCCTTGTTAAAATAATCACAATAATCAGTATCAATCACCTACTGACTAAAAAATACTCAAACTTCTAAAACAAGCCGCCAACACATGCGCAGTACGCAACCTTTTAATCACAAGGGAGTACCGATATCCATCCACCCCGCTGCAATCTGCAAAAATTCCATTTAATCGGCAGTAGGTATGGCGGTTTCTGTGGTAGTGCAATGTGCAATGTGAGGTTATAACGAATGAAGTGGTCAACCTGTTCTAAAATTTTACGAATATTCTTTTAAAAACTTTGTTGTTACATCATGTTGGTGAAATTATGTTTCAGAAACAAAAGAAATACGCAAAAATCTCAGATCTTGAATCCAATCCCTTGGAGGAACTCAATCACTAATGTAAGTTATTTTCCATGTATTTTCAAAGAAAAGATTTGTCATGCCAGGTCTTCATTAGTGTTTTATGTATTTATTTACAGATGAGTAAATAATTTTCGTGTTTTTACTTCATATAATTATTTTCAACTTTTACACTGTAAAAAAAAATTATTAAATTTTAAATCAAATTCAACCCAATTTTGACTAAATCCAGGTCCACGCCTCACCTCCCCGGATTTTTGTTTATGATATGGGACAAACAATTCCCATGCTTTGGGAATTTGCATTACCTATCTTTTATATAATTTCATCTGTTTGTTCTTTAATGTGTTCCCTTTTCTTATGTATTATAGTATTGTCATTTAATAAATAAAATCGACGCCCTAATCAGGTACTTTATAGGGCGGAGAGGGGAAGGGCGGTGCTACTGATGATTGCATATCAATCACATTGGATTTAAGATTTAATAAAAAATGATTAGAGTATTATGGAAATTTAATCATTATGGAAGAAAATTTTAATAAAAATTGATTTAGATGTAATCAGAATTAATTGTTAGGTTAATCAATTTTGAATAAGAAAATTTAATCACAGATCTTTCGATTTAATCAATATGCAGTGTTAATTTTTTCAATCAATCTGGCGTGGACCTGGATTTAGTCAAAATTGGGTTGAATTTGATTTAAAATTTAATCATTTTTTTTTACCATGCTTATATCCTACTCATCATAATTACATTACTCTTCTTTACATTATCCTTATTATGAAAAATAATGATTTCTAAATGTATTCTCTCTTTATGAGGGCACTCTATCTAATTTAACCTGAAATAATCCAGGAAACGCTGAATCATATTCGCTGGTATAGCCTCAATGTCTTCAGTGATTTTCTTAAGTGGTCTTCTTAACTCGTAAATGAGCTAGTGGGTACATATTTCCTTGAGATATCCCAACAACAGAAATCAAGAGGTGTTAAGTCTGGACTTCTTGATTAGAGCGTGACCCTTTTTGAGACTTGTGGTGTTATGAATCATTACAGGTTAAATTAAGACTGACAACGTCGACAGGGAAGAAATTTAGATAGCGTTGTTTTCCATGAATAAATTTCCCTAATATGTACTTTAATCTTGATACACCCTTTTTTGTGATATTTGAACTTCGTAAATGTTTAATGTCACTGGCTATTCTACGAGATAAACATTATTATATTCTGCAATGGAATTTTGCGATTTCAATTTAGGTGGTCATCCAATTTGCTAATAATTAACGCTTCAGTGATTTAATTAATTCATTAATTTATATCTTGCCTGTGAATCAATAGTTTTATACATTGTAATTTGTCCAACATATAGTTTGGCCTGTCTGTAAAATTTGGTGCAATTAAAATACACCATTCAATCTAACAATCATTGCTTTTTGGTAATATAAGTCTTATTTATGTATCGTTATAGTTGAAATTAATAGACCAACCTATTAGGGACGAAATTATCTCAAAAGCTCCTCTGCATCTAAAACAATTGGCTTATGATCTCGTCAGAGATATTAAAAAGACGTTTACTGCCAAAGGGATATGTGCTTTCATTCAGATATAAAGGGTGCATTTGATAATACCTCGTATGAATCCATAGAAGGAGCTGCCGTACATGGAGGCTTTGAAGCCTCTACATAGGAGTAGATTAAGTCTATTTTAAAAAGCCGTACTCATAAGAGATACGACTGCTATGGACAGGGCAGTAAGGGGTTGTCCACAAGGTGGAGTCCTGCTTTGTCTGACATTTGGTAGTGTATGATATTCTGATCGAGCAGACAAATAACAGGTTCGATGGTCAAGGATCTGCAGATGACCCAGTAATAACAATCAGGTTCAAACATGACGACACGCTGTCTGCCAGAATACAAACTGCCCGAAACCTAGTAAAAACATGGTCATAAAGCTTTTTTCCCGCGATTTTCCAGTAAAAAATGATTAATAAAATTTTCTCTCCACTACTTTCACCAATTTTCTCTCAAAAGACCCTAAATATACATTGCTTCAAAATATCACCTTCGGATGTAGCCGTTAACATAACAAGCGCCATACATTTCTACCACGAGCCAACACCAGCCCCAGCCATTGCCTAGCTGCGTCCTTTTAGCAAATATTTGCATTATATATATATATATATATATATATATATATATATATATATATATATATATATATATATATATATATATATATATATATATACTCTTACAATAACCGAAACACATTTATAGTAAAAACAAACAAAATTATTGATTTTTTACTATGGTATATTATGAGTTTTAACGATATTTCAGCTGTGAACGTGGCAGTTAATTTTTAAAATGATATATCCTGAAACACGGAGATAAAATAAATAACATAAATATTATTTAATAATGTGTTAATTATAAAATATAAATTAAATCGACTGACATACATATCTCGAAATAACTATCTATAATACCGTTTCATTACGTAAATGTAATATTTAATTTAAATGATTAAAATCTATTTTTTGCATAATATGAAGGGAAAAAAGGCGAAGTCAATTTTTTTCAAATATGTGATAATAGCGCCCCTGTGTGGCTGATCGTGGTACTGTTTAAGCCTGATATACAATCAGGGGAATACAACGCTAGGTCATGCACAATAAATTATTTTAAATTAACTGTACATGGGAACAACAGGCTAACTGGTGAAAAGTAATCTGAGTCAAGAGTTCCCTCGTGATAAATTATTGTTTAGCTGTCATGTTTGAGGTGAGTGTTTGCTTATATTTTCGTGTTTTGATTTTCAAAAGCCCTAATAATGAGTTTTTTAAACGTTAGATACTTTGTCTATTGCACCTGACAATCATGGAAAGTGAAACTGATAGTGGAAGAGTAAATGTGAAAAGTGAAATAAAAAAGACCCATACATGGAAGCATAAGAGACGTAAGTAAAAAGCTGCGTTTGAAAAGCCACGGATTGGGCGAATGTTCTTGCAAACGTTTAAATTGTTCAACTAAGATTCCCATGGAAGCTAAAAGGAAAATTCTAAGAGAATTCAATAAATAATTTATCATCTACAAATGAGCAAAACGTGTATGTTTGCGGTCTGGTGAGAGGCGTCCAAGAAAAGGCGAAAATGAGGTTTCCTTAGGGATTGTGCAGTTAATTATAGAGCTAGATGTTCACAAAATGCTGAAGTGGTTGAAATGGCTGTATGTCGTAAGGAGTTTATGGCTTTGCACGGAATTACTAAAATGAAAATTGAATACCTTATAAAGTCCCTAAAAACTTTAGGCACTGCCCAAAGGATAACAGGGAAAGCCATAAACATCGTCCCAAAAAATTATCCTCAGAGACAATGGACAAAATTAAAAACCATATCGCAACCTTCAAAGAACGCACTAGTTACTGTATATAGTACACGAGATACCGTCAAAACCTACTAGCCCGAGACTTATGTAAGTTGAAAAAAGATTTTGAACATATTTAAACAAGTTCATCCAGACTGCTTAGTATCATATGAATCCTATAGAAAAATATTTACAAATTGCTTTAATGTATCGTTCGGGTATCCTAGAACCGATACAAGCAGTCCTTGCGACACTTTTCTTGCTAATGGAAAGTGCTTAGAAAAAAAAGATTAGCCAGTAAACGAAAGAAGATCGCGAAACAACCGTTGGAAGCTGAATTGAAGAAAATTACCACGGCAAATAAAGTGCAGCATAAAATCAAAGCACAAGAATTCTATTTAAGAAAGAGAAAATCCAAGATTGCTAGTCGCCAGAATATGATACAAGAGTCTATTTGTCTCGATTATGGTAAGAATTTGCCCGTGCCAAATATTACGACAAACGACGTTTATTGCAAGAGACAACTGGCCATATATCTACCGATCTAAGTAGTACAGTTTGGGTTGAAGAAAGTAAGAAATATATCAAACTTTATCAAAATCTTGAGTGGATCTGATTTTTTGTTGTTGTACATATTATATTTTAGTTTAAGCAGATAGAGATAAAATTAAAATAATGACAATCTAGTATGCAATAGGATCTCTATTTAATGTTATTTTAATAATATTATAGCAGCAAAAAAAGTGTCCGTTTTCTATTATTATTATATCATTAACTAATTTTAATTGTTAATTAAATTTTACTGATTATATTTGGATTTGTACTTTATTATTTTATTTAATTAAATGAGCATTATGAGTTTTTGTTATTTTGCAGGGCATGAATAAAATTAATAAAATTTAAATCTATTCCCCAGAAGAGAGTACGAATATTTATATGAATAAATTGATAAATTGTTATTAACCGAATTTTACTTTTGTAGTGGAATTTTAATACAATGATGCATACATATATATATATATATATATATATATATATATATATATATATATATATATATATATATATATATATATATATATATATATATATATATATATATATATATATATATATATATATATATATATATATATATATATATATATATATAAGTTTAAAAAATTTGCTCGACCGTACTCTAAATAATTGGAGGTAATTTTCGGGAATCGGTCTGTATAAAATAAATATTAGAACTCATTTATTCTAAAATGCTCTATATTTCGCCATTTATTTATGGCTTCTTCAGGAGCGATAGCTGAAAGAAAAACAAATACGGCGTTAATAACAAAATGGAGCAATCCAAACAGCCAATCTTACAGTTTCACGGGTTAATTGTTCTATTTAAAATTGTTTTGTCTTTAATATTAAGTATTTTAGACTGTATAGAACAAATAACCCGTGAAACTGTAAGATTGGCTGTTTGGATTGCTCCATTTTGTTATTAACGCCGTATTTGTTTTTCTTTCAGCTGTCGCTCCTGAAGAAGCCATAAATAAATGGCGAAATATAGAGCATTTTAGAATAAATGAGTTCTAATATTTATTTTATACAGACCGATTCCCGAAAATTACCTTTAATTATATATATATATATATATATATATATATATATATATATATATATATATATATATATATATATATATATATATATATATATCTATATATATATATATATATATATATATATATATATATATATATATATATATATATATATATATATATATATATATCTATATATATATATATATATATATATATATATATATATATATATATATATATATATATATATATATATATATATATATATATATATATAGATATATATAACGCCTACAAATAGCTATTTTTCGCCCAATAATATTGAAGCATTCTATTCAAATATTTTGGCTCTAACAATTCTACGCTCCAAGGAATATTATTCATACCGAAATCTTAATTTTTCCGGTAATAAAGATAAATTCGTCAGTTTCGCATGTTCCTGTATATCTGTAGGTATAAAATCTTCTCCGTTTGTATAAAATTTTTCATTTTTGAAAGAAACGTCAAGCCGACTTCAAAAATGTTTGATGTTTATGCGTAACTACAATACGACTTGAGATTTCTCGAACCAACTAGATTAACTAGATGATTTAATTTTAAAAAATTCTTTCTTTTAATTAAAGATTTTAGATTTGTTACTGGGCATTTCAAACGAGCTTATTTGTTGTATTTATTGAAAAATATAAGAGCGCCTAACTAAGCATTTTTAATAAAAATATGTCAACTATAATAATTAAGTATTTAAAGACACTATTTTTCTTCTTTTATTATTATTTGGAGGTTTTTTCGGAGGTGTTCGTATCGTATGTTTTACACCGGAGTAAAGCGTCTTTTCCTCCATTTGCATTTGCTGCCCTCGGGCAGCAAACCTTACATGCGGTAGGAAAAGTGCCACTTTTCTCCCTAGTTAAACAAATAGCTATTTTCGATCCCTTTTTCTTCTTTCTGATCCTTGTATGTGAAAAATACTAGAAAACTTGTGTAAAAGTCTACCTTGCTATGGAATCGAGTTTGTGTGTTTGTGTTATTGTTTGGATAAGTCATATAGTAGATATTACAGTCGTAACTATTCCAGTTTTCGAGGTTGTTCTAGCTGGCGGGCCAACTCCCTTTCGAAATAAAAAATGGCCCCATCCTAACAATATTCTAGTTAATCTAGAAAACTTTTACAAATTTTGTAGTTGTTTACGACTAAAGACTTTGATTTAAGCTCATCTTAAAAATATTTGTATTGACCTTGAAGATGTGCTCTGTAAGAAAGCAATTTTCAGATTAGTCTTTGTGTTATTACTTCTATACGCGAATTGTCTTCGCCTAATGAAACCGCCATCTGCAGAGTCGAAATTAGACGTCAAAGAGTGTTATCAGAACTTTATAAGGGCTAAATTAGAGACAGAGATGCGCTGATTATCTATTGTAACTAAAGAATACTAAATTTGGATTTGAATTTAAATGCAGAAATGCACTGGATACGTTCCTTCTATTTTCCTATCATATAAACCGCATTTCCATTAGTTATTACATTACCGGTAAAAAATTATCTATCTATTGTGATGCTTCATCAGCGGGCTCATTCTCTAAATTTTGATTTTGGCGCCATTGTATACAGTATGTCCCCGGATGAGGAATGAGGAAAGATCATTATTTAAAAAAGTTTTTGTTTATTTTAAAAATAAGATCTATGATGCCAAAAACTTGTTTTTTTTTTGTACAGGGTATGCAAAAGATTCAAAAATGTTAAATTTGGTTAAGAGTAAAGTTGCTTTTTTTTAACTTTTAATGCATAACATTAATTAAAAAAGTTGTTTTAAATTTTAAAAGAATTCTTGTTCCAGATTTTCAAGTAAAAATTTGATATTTCTAAATTACGCTTTTGAAATCAAAATTTCACAGTCACCCTTTTCATTTGATTAAACCTTTGATAACTGTGACGTACTTGTCAAAATAATAAAGATGTTGCCTTTAGAGTAAAAAATATTTATAATCCAAAATTACAGAAATGGCGAGAATTGATATTGAGAAGTTTCTAATTTTTTTCCAAATACACAATTAAGCAGAAGTTAAGGACATAAGTTAGTAATCAAATTTAAAGAAAACCAGATCCGTTAGTGATTTAAAGAAGACCATGAAAAGATACGACGAAAGCGATGCTTCTACAGTATTAATTTTACAATCTGTTGATGAAAATCCCATTATGTCTTCAATAAAACGAGCACGAAGTCTACAATTGTGTAAAAAAAGCCATATTCAAAATGTCTTTAAGGAAAATAAAATACGTTCTTCTAAACCAATTTTTAACCAAACTTTGCATGATAAGGACAGTGATGAAATTTTAAGTAACAACGAGAATTTTCATAATCTGATAATGTCTCAGATGAGTCAACCTTCACTAAAAATGGCACTTCAGCCAACGAACATATAACACATAGAAGGGCCACTTCTGCACGGCAATTTGATGTTCTAAGATCAAAGCATCGCCGGCAGCAGCCGAATGTATTTTCTCGAATTGTAAGACTTGCGAGGTCGCAGACGGAAATCCCAAATTACGAGGGCGATACGTGCACGCGATATGTGTAAGCGGGCCGAGCTGTTTTACGAGGGTTACTCTGTAGGAACGGAATAAAACTAATAGTAAACTACAGCTTTTAAATTAATCAGTTGTATTAACATAAAGTTACTTATAAGAACGCAGTTCAATTTGTTAGCAACAACACTGCAAACTATTATTTATCTACAATCAAGTAGTTGCAATAGAAACAACATTAAAATGTGTTTTAGATCGATCAAATAATAAACTTAATATATCGGATAAAAAGAAACTGAGGTAATATATTTTTTAAATACATGTAGGGAAATATTTTTATTTAAAAACACACAGTTGAGCTGCGTTCTTTACTTATAGGTAATTAAATTTGAAATAAAGAAAAAGTTATTGGATTACTAGTTTTTCTTAACCTAAGTATATATAATATAATTTGCGTAAAGTAAGTTCCAGCACCTACAAATAAATTAAATACTAAGTTTGTTTTTTGTTAGAAATCAGTTAATACTGAAAAAACGAGTGGTAATATAATATACCTAAAATAAAAAAGAAATTATTAACGGCATAACAGACCTTCCGAGATTTTGACAGATGTTACCGTTTTCGGGTTCCTAGATGACAAAAATGTATGTTGCCCATTTCCGTCTGCCTGTCTGTCGGTCTATCTGTTAGCCCGACAGCTCAAAAACTAGTTGACGGAAAAGGATTAAATTTTGTATGCAAAGTAGGCATTAACCCTACTCGAAAAAGGATATCCTTTGGGTTCAGTACATACAGGGTGAACACTATAAAAAATTAAAATGTTAAGATTTTTGCTTAAATTTTATAATTTAATATGACGGTTATAGAAGTATAGTTAAATATTTAATGAATCCAACCATATTGTGAGAAAGTTATACAAAGTGGCAAACTTTTTTTTGTTTCATTACCTACTGTTCTGTTTAAAGGTAGGTATTTGCCGATTTTATAATTGGCAAGTTCCAAGTGGTATATATTATATTCATAAAAGAAGGCACATTAATTTGTAATTATATTTGGATCATAATCGATTATTTCGGTGCATGCCTTATTGTCATGGCAGTATTTTGACGATAGGAGCAAAACAAAAGGAACGTTGTTTGTCATTCTAAATAAAATATTTTAAAAATCGACAAATACCTCTGCACAGCAGTTGCCTCGCTCACAATGGGTTCACCCTGTTTTAAATATGTAAACTGTTTGCTCGGATTGGTCAAATGCAAAATATTTTTCTGAAATATTTTAAAGCCGGGAAAAAATAACGTCAAGATCTGTCTCGCAAGGGAGATTTTTTGCAATTACAATACTTTTTTACTGGCCAGGAATAGCGGACTGTAAAACCGGAAAAAATGAGTTAAAAAAATTGTAAGGTACAACTGCATGGGACCTTTAGAGAATGATTGACTAGGGTCTAGGCTATCTGAAATGGCCAATTACAACAGTTTTTGGAAGGTCCAACTTTTTTTATGACGAAAAATGTCATAAATCTGACAAAATTAATGTCTCTTACATTTTTACACATACCTCGCGATATCTTAGGCACTAATCGAGATAATTCCCTTATATTTTTTTAATCGATAGAAGAAATGTGAGCGAAGGCTACTGAGTCAATTTTGTTTTTTTGAAAACTCTAGTTTTTTTGTAAAACTGCAACATGTACATTAATTGCAGCCCTTTTTTCAGTAAGCGAGAAACTTTTTTGTTTTAAAGAATTTGGTCATATTATCTGCATACGAAGGAAAGCCAAAACATCGACGAAGTTTAAAAAAAAAACGCAGTTTTCTACGACTTATAGTTTTCAAGTTATCGTTAGTTAAAATTGAAAGATTCGGCTGCTGCGTGACCCAAAGACGACTCGCCATATTAATGCTCGTCTGCGCGCAGTGCTGGGCGATGTTAGAATGTTTAAAAAACATCGATGTTCTGTTATTGATATTCGATGTTTTTCCATCGATGTTAGGGGTCATAAACATCGATGCCAATATCGATGATTATCTTTCGATGTTCGACCATCGACCTTCCGTTCCGAATCTATTGACAAAAGATTTTGGGAGCTAAATTAACAAACATTATTTATTTAGTTTTAAGTTCATTAATTTTTTAAGGGCATGCAATTCTTTCGTTTTGTTTGTTTTTATTTTTACTACATAAACCAGAACGAAAAAGTAAAAAATGTTCAACACACAAAAAAGTATTAATTTAAAGTTATTCAGTCACCCCTATATAAACAACACAGGACTCTCCGTAGGCTTATTTGGTTCACTTTATACCACCACGCGTCTTCGAATGAATCAACTCGGGCGCCAGCGCGCTCAAGCGGGGACGAGATGAGAAGGGAAAATTTCGTCGCACAGTTTCGGGCGTGTTCGTGCTTTTTGGAGAGTGACCCTTCTATGTGTTATATTATGTTTGTTGCTTCAGCTTCTCAGCATGTGAGATACTGGGTTGAGGAAAAATACAGAGTTTATGACGGCTGACGTCAGTATTTTAAAAAAGTAAATGTTTGATGCGCCATTTCCTATTATGACTTATTATACATGTAACTGACATTCTTATTTACGCACTGAAGTCATTTTTCTCAAACAAGTTAGAATAATTGCGTCTTCAATATCTCCGAAATATCGCTCACCCGCAAGAAAAGTGTCATCAAACCCAATTATTTATGCCAATATTTTTTACTAAATTTATATTTTAAACAATTAATAGAGAAATGTTAAAGTTTCACTCAAGCATGTATTTAAGAAGTAAAACAGTATTTTACAGAATAGAAATCTTTAAAAGCAGCGCTAGTAATGTTGCAGAATGATTGTAAATTTATCAAAAGCCTTTTTGTAGGCTCCAAATTGAGTCTTATTACAAAATTGTTCAAAATATTTTCTAAACACTTCTAAACACTGTTTTACATTTTAAATTAATTACCGACATTAACAAAGAAAAAAAATGTGTTTTTTTAATTTTTAGGCACCGTTATCCATGATGGGTTATCCAGTACATTAACACCCACAAGTTTTTATAGCTATAGAATTCGCTCAGGTTTTTAGCAGTTCATATTCCAGCTGTGAAGAAAAAAATCGTCAAATAAATGAAATTAGAATGCTCAATGATATATTTAGGTATTTACATGTAGGACACGGTGTATGTAGGATGTAGTCGTTAAAGGAATCATGTTGAGGTAGCTTGGATTAGGAATTTCTTCTTTGCAACTTATTTTATAATTTAAATAACCAGTGATATGTAAAAAGTACCTACTGATCATAAACCATAAAAAATGTAACACATTTAATTCATTTTTCTGAAACTACGGAAGTTTTTCTTGTGGCAATTGCTTCTACTTGAAAGCCATACGACCACCCTAGTATGGTCGACAAATATATGTGTACGTGTATCATTTTTAGAAATAATGAAATACTTTTTTTATGTATAGCCGCTTGCATCGACATTATACTCTAATTTTAAACTACACATATTCTTCAAAAATAAGCAAACCCCATAACCTTTTCCATAATCATTTGTATAAATTATCCTAGAGCAGATTGTTTAGGGGTGGGGGCTTAAAGGCAAAATAAATATGTAATTGTGAAAAATTAGAAATTTTTCAGAGGGAGCAAAGGGCCAAAAATATCTCAAAATCCGTCCTTATAAGCTACCCCTAATTAAATTTACATAATAAACTTGAACTAGATGGTGAATGCGCGACCCACGCGGTG